>CM075303.1:2156291-4556291 GCA_037672795.1 Lagerstroemia speciosa | reverse complement strand
CAGGAAATTCTGACTCTGGGATAACTTTCGAGGCCAAAAGCGACAAATTGACCTAAGTTCAAGGCTAAATAGTTCAGGCCTAAATAGACTATTAGCCCTTTATTTAGCTATATCTTTATAAATATATAAATTTATACCATATTTTAAATTATATTTTTAGATACATTTATTATTTTTTTAAATAAATGATATCAACTCGTGACAATGATACTTCCGTACTAAATTCCCTCTCTTCAAAAATGCCCCTATAAAATTTTGACACAGTGAAATTGTTGCATTTAAATGTTTTATATCACCAATGATCATTGATAGTATCATTATTTGTCATAGATTTTAGGATAAAAGGTGCCACATCATCTCAAATCAATAAGAGAAATACAAAAATAATATACAAATTATGAATATTAAGGTGATCAACATTATTAAACGCAATATCGGTTCACCTTTATTTGTAATCTTGCAGTTAGCATTTTCTTTCACAAATAGATTTTTGTTTCAGTTATAAGAGAGAAATAAAATGGTACGAGAAATTTATTAAGAAAATTGGACTCAACACTTGCACAAAACCCTCATTTTTGTTTTACAAGTAATTTTTTGTGTGTATCATCTGGCATTAATAAATTCTACAAGCATGATTACCTAGGTTTGAGCAGAGACGATCTATTAAATGATAAAATTCTTCAAACCACGGATTTTGTTCATTCAAATTATCCTGAAGAGGAAAAACATCCAACCATCTCACTCAACCCATGTAGATTGCACAGATATTTTTCATTGAAATCCGGATTTTTAATAGACTCTGACTCGAGCTAGATTAAATTAAGATATAAAACTCTTTCAAATATGAATTTTCTCCATTCATAAAGTTCAAACTAAGATCTTACTAAGAGGAAAGAAATGTCAAACTATATCAACTTATCCATATTAATTTCACAAATAATTTTCGGTAGGCAATGGACATCAACTAATACAAGTTTGAGTCAGGTCGGTTTTGCCAATGGGATAAACCTCTCCCATCATGAATTTTCTCTGTTAACAGAAATAGAACTCAAGATCTTACCTAAGGAGAAGAAATGCTAAACTATCTCCACCGACCAATCTGGGTGATTTCAAAGTAATTTTAATTTAGCTGGATGGAAACGGATTGAACTGAAAAGAATTCAATTGAAACGGTTTCCCGCGGGCCCCTCTATACTCTGTCTTCTCTTTTTCTAGACATTTTGAAAGCCCGGCCCACAGTGCGCAGGCTTTCGATATTTGATCTCCCCACCTCCACCCCCCTCCCCTCGTTGAAACTTCACTCTGCTGCTCCTCATTTAATTGTTGATCGGTGGCTGCTGTCCCCTGGCCTCGACCGACGGCAGATCTCTGATCTTTGAAGGCGACCAGTTCCTCCGGTGCGGCCGTTTGGTTATTGCCCGGACGAGTTGAAAGAGGCGACGATCTCCAGTGTAGGGTTTTGTAATTCTTCGATTTCTGCCCCTAATTTCTTAATTGGATCGGTTTTGCAAATTCTCCGCCTGACGGTGCTTCTAGCGGGGAAAATGCTATTTGTTGTAAAATTCATCAAGGGTTTGTACGAAACTCTCAATTCTCAGTGGAGTGGAGTGCCTGGGATTTAGTATCCGTGGAGGGGCCTGTTGAGGGAGAATTTTGGGCGTGTAATTAAAGTGATTGTTCTGTTTTATATCCTCATTGGTCTGACTTGGTCAATTTCGAGTGTAGCATACGGTAAACATGAAGAACTGGGAGCGCATCGCCAATGTGGCTTTAGCAGGTCTATTCTTTTCTTTTTTATGGATCATTAGCGTTAACTATAATTTGGTTTTGATTTTATAGTATCTATCTTGAGAAATTTGACTTCTCCATTATATGTTGTCTGAGCATCTGAATCTTTGAATGGTAAATACTGCTCTTTTGATTCTTTATCTGCCCATAACTCGCAAAGAAAGCAGCCTTCTCCTGTGTTCTGCACTTACCAATTATTTGGATGCAGTTGGAGAATTCTCCGCACTTGATCTTTTGTTTTATTTTGTGATTACACCAACTTATGTGGCTGATTGGGGAGATACTTTTCAAGCTTCTTGCTGGGATTGCTGGGTTTTGGCAAAATACTGTTTTGGTCTACTTATTTTCATGAAGTGGCTTAGGTAGGAGTCTGTGGACACACACAGACAAATCACCCTTTTAGATTTTCCTCTAAAAGGCAGTTTAATATTGTTTTAATGGTAATGAAGAAATTATTTTGCTGGTTGTTACCATCTAGTCTTATATCAATTTGAAGTTGCTATATATAATGTTTCCTTGATGTAATTATTTAGTAGTTAGTCAATCAGTTTCCGGAGGTGATCTTATATGTGATTCTTTCTTTCTTTCCACAGGATTAACATTGGCTCCACTTGTTATGAAGGTAGATCCAAATTTAAATGTTATCTTGACTGCATGCCTTACAGTTTATGTAGGCTGCTATAGATCCGTCAAACCAACACCACCTACGGTAAGCAACGTTGCCTGGGGAACTGGTTTTATTTCTGTGACATTTGTTGCAGGCCTTATTAATGTATCTTGCCTCTGCTTTTGTAGGAGACAATGTCTAATGAGCACGCCATGCGCTTCCCATTTGTTGGGAGTGCCATGTTGTTATCACTTTTCTTGCTATTTAAGTTCCTGTCGAAGGACTTGGTTAACGCTGTATTGACCTGCTACTTCTTTGTGCTTGGAATCATCGCTCTTTCGTATGTTCTTTTCTTATAGACGTCTCCTATGTAATTTATCTAATCACCTTTTTGCTAGTTGGTATCCTTTTTCAATTATATCTAACAAGGTTTTCTTTGGTAGGGCTACCCTATTACCGGCTTTTAAGAAATATTTGCCCAAGCATTGGAACGAAGATCTCATTGTCTGGCGCTTTCCATATTTTCGCTGTACGTATCATCAAATTTGTCCTCCGTTTTTCACTTTAGTTTCTATTATTTCAGCAGTAACACTTATCTCAATGCTTCCTGCAATATTGATTTGCCTAAATGGTAAACTTGATTCAATGGGTTTTCACTTAAAATTTTTCTTCTTGGGTATTCCCCAGTCATCAAAAGCTCAAGGCACACACAAGGTGCAAAATTTTTAAACTAATGAACTACAGAATATGTGGAACCATTCTACAAAAATAAAATAAAATAAATGGTTGATTCCGCCAGATATTTAGGTTTATTAAATTAACTGAGGATTTTTTGATTAATTGAAGATGTAGAACAACTGAAATTACTTCTTTTCACTTTGTAACTAAAAAAATTTTTGAGACATAACTATAAATGTGTATATATATATTCATTAATTACCCATAATAAAAACATAATGATTACTTGAAGATGCACATATTGAAAACTACCATTGTCAAAGTGCATGCCTTGGCACATACGTGTTCACGGTGCAACATCAGAAGACCATAACGCCTCTGCTGGCCAAGAAAAATCGCCTTTAATGAGCTGCAGCCAAAGTGTGCACCTTTCCTGTGCGTTTTGAGGCTGTGCGCCTGTGCCTTACACGCCTCACTGAAGTGCCCGTCCATACTTGTTCTTCCTTTGCTAGAAAGACTCTCGAATGATTTAAAGTCCTAAACTTTTCCCTGGGAGGGAAAAGAATGGTAAAAAGTGAGGCGAAGTCTTAAAATAAGTTTTGTTGACTTAATTTTTAATTAAAATGGGGCATACGTGCTACTGTTGCCATTTGCAAAATCCAAAAGTATTTGAAAGTGGATGGTTTCACTATGTGTATCTTTATGAAAAATTCATGAAGATATATGCTCAAGTTTAGTTAATTTTTAAAAATTCTTTAGTTACAGAATGAAAAACAAAGATCAACTTTCTATGCAACATAAATTGCTTGGACCACAAATATTAAGAAATGATTGATTATTATGTTCATTTAACCATACAAGGATAAACAATGTGGTTTCGGATTTTCTCCAATTTTGGTTTCTTATAAAAAAAGTGTTAATTTTATATATGTGTGTATTTGGCTGAATAAACTATTTATTATTATCTTTTATTGTTGAGTGGGTTCAACATACCATTGTTGTTCATTAGTTTAAGAACTCAAGTTAATTTTGACAAAGCGGATTTGAAATGGGATCTGTAACTCAGCATGCTTAATAATAATGTCCAATTTCAAGCATAAATCATACTGGGGACTGGATTGCAGATCATCTAATTCTTATGGGTGCATAAGATTTGCTCTATTATCAAGATTTACAAGTATCTGTATTACTTTTGCCCAGCATTGGAGATTGAGTTCACTAGATCTCAGATTGTTGCTGCCATTCCTGGAACTTTTTTCTGTGCATGGTATGCTTCAAAGAAGCATTGGCTTGCTAACAACATCTTGGGCCTCTCGTTCTCCATTCAGGTTTGCAGTTTCCATCATATAGATATTTCTCTGATTTGTAGTTACTGCCTCATTTGTTTCAAAATTTATTTTTCTTAGCTTTACTGAATAATGTTTATCTTACAAGTTCTGCAAATTTATTCCTTCCCCATTTTTCTTTGATGTTCTAAGTTTGGCATTTTATCATGCTCTTGTTATTTATTGGAATCATTGCTGAAACTGTTTTGTGAACGTCTGCTACGAAATGAGTTTTTATCTTTGTTTAACTTATAATTTTGACAAATGAAGGATGGAGCAAACTCTATTTTTTTTCTTTATCTGCAGGGGATTGAAATGCTTTCTCTTGGATCCTTCAAGACTGGTGCTATCCTTTTGGTATGTTTTGCAATCTCGTGATATATTCTCCAAGTGATCATTGCTCGCTAAATCTTATCTTGGTGACAGTTGGATACAGATATGAGATCACACAAGAAAGATGTTTCCTCTATTTCCTCACTATGTACAAAGAAGATGTTCCCCCCTCTTTTATCTTTTAATTTTCATCTTTTCCTCTCAGGCTGGACTTTTTGTGTATGATATCTTTTGGGTTTTCTTCACTCCAGTGATGGTCAGTGTTGCAAAGTCCTTTGATGCTCCTATAAAGGTCAGTTTGCCTGATCTAGGATAGAAAAGGGGCAATTGCATTTTTCCCTCCTTATTATCTTGTGCAAGATGATAAGCATAATCTAGCTCACTGATTTAACATTTTTCATGTAGCTTCTGTTCCCAACAGCAGATTCAGCACGGCCATTTTCAATGCTGGGTCTTGGAGATATTGTAATCCCTGGTAACACCTTTTTTAGTTGCATCAGTGTATACCGATCTTATCTATTTATCCTTTAGATTTTGTCCATTATGTGAAACATCAAATCTTCTTGTTTCTTTGTAAGAACTGGTAAGACTAATTTTTCATGCTTCTCTGTCTCAGTAATTTGAGTAATATTTTGTTCAAGGGGGAAGAGAATTCATCTTCCCTTTAGTAGTTGGAATGTCTCATATCTAATAGTTCTTAGTAGAGTGAACATCGAAAAGCATTTTGAAAGAAAGTATACCGTGCTTAGAGGTCTCGTTGTTCTTCTGCACGGAAAGTTTCTCAAATCTCTCTCTCTCTCTCTGGAATGTGATGTGTTGTCTTGTCTTTTCTCTATTCTAGGTATCTTTGTAGCTCTGGCTTTAAGATTTGATGTGTCGAGGGGGAAAGGAAGCCAGTACTTTAAGAGTGCATTCTTCGGGTATGCTGTTGGTGTGATACTCACAATTGTCATCATGAACTGGTTCCAAGCTGCTCAGGTACATAATGGAAAACTTATTGGCTTGTTAGTCCGTCTATTTTCCAGTTATGTAATAATGTAGTAGTAGATGGATCATGGAATTTTTTTTTTTTTTTTTTTATATATCTTTTACTTGAGATTCTAAAATTCAATTCTCCTGAATTACTTGCAGCCAGCATTGCTATACATAGTACCATCGGTTATTGGGTTCCTCGCTGCTCACTGCATATGGAATGGTGACGTGAAACAGGTTCGTGTTACTGCTTCCTCAGAAGTTACCCTATAATCATCGGTGTTAGTTGCCATTGCCAAGTAGATTGACTGGTTCATGGACTACCTCTGTTTCTCACATCGTGCAGTTGATGGAGTTCGATGAATCGAAGACTCCAGCCGAAGCTACAGATCCCAAGTCGGGCAAGGAAGAATAGGGAAACTCTCAGCTGTTCGTGATAGGATCAAACACCGCGGAGTTTGTCATGTCAGAGAAACCGAGGAAACAAAGAACTCCCTTTGAACTTCACTTTGGCCAAGCTTACAAGGAATTATACCTTTGTTGTAACAGATTTTGGATTTTTAGATAATTAGTACTTCTTTTAGCGCTCGATGGGTGAGAACTTAACATGCTCGCATTTTGTGTGGTTGGCCCTGAAAGTTTGAAAAAACTCTTAGTTTAGTACCATCGCTAGCTCGCTATGCTAAGACACAAACGCTCCATGCATGGTGTCAGGTTATGCGTAACTACATGATGGTGGCATAAAGTGAAAAATAAAAAGAATAATTTGATTGATAATAAACTAAAAATTGTAAAAAGACGGGGAAAAAAGCGACTAAGAATAAATGTAAAGGGGAGGAAGATGTAGAGAGCATGCACTGTAGTTAGTTGGAACTTGGAGGCGACTGGTTCCGACGGGAGAATTGGGTAATGATATGAAAGCCCAGCCCGTGGGTTTTAGCCCAATAAGAGCCCAACAAACATTTCAAAGCCTGATTGACAAATATGTGCTGCTTCTATTTCATCAACACACGTGTTAACGTTGGCCACCGATCATCCATTTTTTTTTTTTCATTTTTTTGGGCAAACAAATACAAACAGAGAACAGAGCGAGAGACAATCGAAGGGGACGGAGAAACGAGAGGAAGACGATGAGAGATGAGCAGGTAATTGAGATCCAGTTCGAAACAAATAAATTATATTACTCAATAGTGTATATATATAATTTAGTAGGATTTAGTTAGACTGATATATTTTTATGAATTTTAACATATTAGGTGGAAGCAATTGGATCGATAAAGGTAGAATAAATAATATTCTAAAATAATTTTTAGGATTATTTTTAATACAAACATATATAATATGTTTTCAATTTTTTTTTTTTTTTGGTTTCCCACCCGGTATCCGGTACCCGAAGGCCCGACTAATCCGGATTCGGGGTACTGTCGGACGGTTTCCCGGGGACCCCTCCCAAGAAGGTTTGCTGCGTTCACAGGGGCTCGAACTCGGCACCTCTGCTTAAGCGACACAAGCCCCTTCCACTTGCGCCAACCTTCTTTGGTTATATGTTTTCAATTTAATGATATGATAAGAACGTGAAAATATGTCTAAAGTTATGAATTTTACATAGTTTCTATTATATGTAAAATTCATACAATATTTTTTTCGTATTATATGTAAAAGAAAGTTCTGTATTATATGTCTCAGCCTAAAAATCGTATTGCAGTTTATCATTATGAATTTTACATATTTTCTAAAGTTATACATGTTATATTTTTGTATTTGGATTATCAGGAATTTAGAGAAAATTCTATCAAATTTTTGGATCGTGACATGATATTGCACGTTGAAGAGTCTCTTTTAGCATTCAATGGTCGTCCCTTCACTTACAAACACACAGCGTACTTTAATGAGAATCAGGATTTTTTTTAATCCCTTTCTCGTCTACCCTGTAGGAATGAATGAGCGAGTTAGAACATTTGTAAGAAGAGAGAGACTAAGTTTTCATGGGAAGTCCTTGTTGCCCAACTTCTTAAAGAAGTTGAGTACTCAGCCATTGCTGACATCATTTTCACATAGTCCCATGTGATATGAAGGACACCGGTGACTTACCTGGGACAATCATACAAAGTATCTCCGGCATGTCTTACAATAGAGAATAGTAGTGGAAAGCAGTGGCAGACATACCATGCAAGTGTGAACACTTGTTGTAGGGGTCAGTAGATTCTCCTCATCAAATTGAGACGAGCTAAGTCTACCCACTACAAGAGGACAATCACCATCCGACATTGACTTGACCCAGGATGTGAAGAGTCGGTGCGGCGGAAAGCAGACAAAGAAGAGTATTGAGGCCTATGGGGTCGTCCACGGTTACATAAAAGATTAGCTCTCAATCAAATACCTGGGTTTAACCGGTCACATATGATTCGGTATCACCTACAAACGATTTATGTGTACGTAGGTGGAATGCTTGTGCCTGTCCACAGTCGCAAAGGAACCGTTTTGTTGCACTTCCCATGTCGAAGCTTAGCATCATAATCCGCAGCAAGAGTTGCTGCACTACCGCCATGTGCATCGTCATATGACATATAACTTCTGCGGAGGATGGTCCCGAAGACACCCAATCTCTCAAAACATGTCGTCTTCCTTGCCATTGTGTTACAAGATCTGCAGATTTGTTCGCTCTCCTCGTGATCGAACTCGAACTTATCATCAGTCCTCTGAAATTTCACGCTCAAAACTTACCCGGTTTCTCCGACCAGGTGTGCTTCTAACTAAGACACCTTCCTTCCTCCTCTGTTATTGCTTTAGAAAATTGTTGCTTTTCCTTCCTTTTTGTTCCCTTTTTCCTTTTGGATTTTACTGCCCTGAAAAGATTCTTCCTCATGATAGGAACCTTAAGGCACACAGCTCTGATTCTCGAGTATATACTTCGCTATCTTTCGGTGGCAAATCATGCCTGATAAAGTTCAAGGAGCAAGCTCCCATAATCTTCAAATATAACACAATACATTTTTTTATAACAAGAAATTTATCCTCCCTAAACCCGTGAATACTCTGCAAGCCCATTAATCCAAGTAAATCCATGTGCAAAAGACGTGTATAGATAAACCCACCAAGACTACACACTCAAAGGGGGGAAACGAACAACCGAGGTCGGAGAATTCCACACGATTCAGACACACGTCCTGTCTGCTTGCACCAACACCTTGGGGTTAATATGACACAATATTACTTAATCAAGATATATAAGAAAAATACATTTATTCTTGTAAAGTGTTGGATTCTCAGAGCACATGAAACTTACAACACAATAAGGATGGGGGCATGATTTCCCACCAAATAATAATATTCTATATGGAATTAATAGTTCTACATCAGGAAGCAAGTAGAGAGCACCGTCCGTCGTCGCAGCAAAGTTCACTTACTATATCTCGTATGAACATAACATGACCTGCAAAACAAAATCATATATCATAAGATTTTTGGGCAGTTGACATGGAGAGAGAAAGATCAGCAGGAGCTCTGCTCATATCAGCCTAATCCACATAACCATCAGCTCCCCAAAGACGAGCATTGGTACGTCAAAACTCTATACTAAGAAAATGCTTTAGGGATGGGACAAAGACTTCTGTGTCCTCATCCATCACTTTAAAATCTAACAATTAGGTTAAGGACTGGGCCGAAATGAAGAGGACAAGGAACTGAATGAACGGTCACAGATAAACATCGGCTCGTGTTTTTCAATATGTTAGGGAAACTCGGTTGAAATATACTTACTGGCTGTCATTCCATAACCTCAGTCCTGAGGCTTTCCGTACTTTGCTTACATGCAAAAGAATAGAAAGGGAATGCTAAAGCACAACGACGAAAATGTAGTTTTGTTTTCCGTATAAGAATTAGGATAAGATTACTCGGTCAAGGAATTTCAAAACACTGAGATAAAGTTACTACCTCAGGATACAAGATCCAACATTGTCCGAACATTCGGCTCATTTAAGCAACCTGCAAATGCCACCGTGTATTGATGTTAGTTCTGTGTATTTGTGAGGTTGCAGTTTGCAGATGAAAGGGGCATACTATATAGCAAACAAAAGATTTGAGTGAAGTGAAACTTCAGTAGTAATTAACCATTGAGAAAGGGCTGAAAAAACGTTAACCAAAAAAACACTTTGCCATGAGGAGGCTCCATTCACATTCCAGTACAAACAATTGCTATGAGATGTATTACCTTATCATCTTGTGTAGTGAAAATTTTTTTAACTGCCTCAAAGACCTCCGCAACTGGCTTTGCAGCATCAATCTGCCAGTAAAAAAGCAGCAAAATCAGTTATTAGAACAGCCCCAGTAACAAGGTTAGCAGTTAAGCTCAATGCATGAAAAGAGGGTAACCTTGCGAACTTTTCCTTTGGTTTCATAGTACTCCACCACAGGAATGCTAGACTCAATAAAAACCTTGAAGCGTTTCCTTATTGTTTCAATGTTATCATCTTCTCTTCCCTTTAACAATAAGAAAAGTAAGAAACCATTCAGATGGAATACAGATAGAAGATCCATGATTTTCATAAATAGAAGAGGTCATGGCCTTACCTGGTTTCTACCAAGAAGTCGCCTCTCCATCTCCTCTTCAGGGCATTCAAAGAACAAGACAAATGCTGGCTCAATTTTTGTCTGCAATACCATGTTTGGCCAGAATAAGTATTGGTATGTAGAGCAAGAAGTTAGCTTCACTAAGATAATGAATTATGTTGAAAATGTTCCTCAATACAGTATGTGTATAATTAAAGCAGCTAAAGAAGGGAAAAAAAGGACCGTAGAAACTTACAACATCCTCAGGTACAGGATACGAACCATGTTTTTGGGAATGTGAGTAATTTTATGGCATACTGATGATCTTTTGTACATGACCCTTTCTTTTGTATTGCACCAACTTGGTGTCCATTAATGAAGTTTCATATAAAGCTCAAAAAAAAAAAAAGGAAGCTTACAACTTCCTCAAAAGCAGCACGATTCTCCTCATTACGAGGAAAACCATCGATGAGAAACTTGTTGTTGCCACTTTCCAGCATTGCCTTTTGAAGAAGCTTGATAGTTACCTCCGAAGGCACAATCTTTCCTTCTTTAATCATATTCTGGATCATAGTTCTGTAAACAAGTGAAGAAAAGCACTTCCATTCACTACTATGTCAATGCAAAATAGAGTGGAATAAGAAATACTAGTATTAAACAGGGGTCAATCAATTATGAAGAAAATCTTCATTGAGCTCAAGTGGAGTATCAATAAGGTGGCCACAGACAAATGAGACCAGCTAATGCCATACTACAAAGCAAGTTTTGCACGATAATAAGAAAAGGTAACATTGACTGAGATAGCATCTTTTTTGCTAAGAGTCGCATTAAAGAACCACCGCCCCTTTGACAATCTTTAAATATGACTTTGTATCTACCAAGATCTAATTATGTTTTATCTTTCCTGAACATGCGAAAACCATCATAAGCAAGATGGCCGTATGAGAAATTTTACTATTTAGAATGCAACATACCCATTCTCTGAACCAGATTTAATTTCTGCTCGGAGAAGATCACCAGCACTGAGGTGGGTATATCCAAAATTTTGAACTATATTTGCACACTGGGTGCCCTTTCCACTGCCTGGCCCACCTGAAAAACCAAACAGATAGAGGAATTGACTGAAGGGAGTTTATGCTGGATAATTATAGAGGGAAATATAGCTTGTTCATTATGGCCAGACATAATTATCAAAAAAATTATGGCCAGACATGCAATTTAGATTAAGACTACAGTCCAGATAAATTTCAGTTTGTATAAAATAAATGGAGAACCCTTGAGCACCCTATATTAGAGAAGGACAAAAAAGACAATCAAAGGAGTGAACAATCATGTGAGAAAAGAGAAAAACTTACCCAAGACAAAAACAACTGTGGGTTTCTTCTCAATCAAACGTCCAGTTGTCTCCTGTGAGCATATCCAATTTTCAAACCAATGTCATAACTAACCATACTAGCTGTCCAAATCTTTTGGAATATCTTACAGAAGGAGAGATTCTTAAAGCCATAAAGAATTTGTTCATTGCTAAAAATTTATTCTCAAAAGAAATGCCGTGTTACTTTTCAACTTGATCAATGAATAAATACTTTATACTGTCATAATATTCCCCCACCAAAATTGAGCCACTTGATTCTACAGTTAGAACATACAGGGAAGGACACACACACATATATAAAAGCAAATATGACAGTTTGGATGCTTCCTGCTGTCCCCCTTCTATGGGCAAGGTCCATAAGATATGAAGTACAATAATGCCCCTCTTTCTCATGCTTATATACATACACTAGATAAGAGCCAAATGACCGCTCACACAACTAGTTGTTGAGGACACCAGACATTACAGATTCAGAGATCAGGTAATCGACTCAGGTGTGAATCATACAATAACAAGATCCACAAAGTATGAGAATCCATAAAGCATCTGACGAAATTCAAGATCCAATTCAAAAAGTTTATAGAACATAATCAGATCCAACATGAATAAAATCGGAGACATAATCAACAAACCTATAAAGAATCTTTTTTTTTTAAAGAAAGACCATACCGTTGCTGCAGCATCGACAACAGTTCCCATGATGGCAAAAGCTCAAATAGAAGTTACAGCCTGCATTCAATAAGGAAGGGAACCACTCAATCAATGGTAACAGCTATGTGTTTTCTGTTGATCCGTACAGATCCAAATGATGGAAATGAAGTAAAATATTCTCGGTTCTTATCTTCGCGCAACATTTGTAATTCTCTAATCAAACACCTCATTCAATGGCGCGCGCATGAGAAGGCGAGATCCGATTACCGGAAACGGCAAATCAAAGCACAGACCCATACGAATCCAGGATCGCACTTGCGAGCAGTTACGCGCCCTCGAGTTTGTTCTCAGAAATTCAAATCAAAGTCCACAAGGGGGGGACGGGGAGGAAGTGGATCCGGAGAATTCCTCAGAGATCTAGACATTGCTGTGGAAATTGCTCTTACCTCTTTCAGATCAGCCGCAGCGGAAGAATGTGCAGTCGCAGATCAGAGATCGCCGAGACACGGGTGGAAGAGAGAACAGGAGCTACAGAAGGACAGCCAATGGGGAAGAAATGGATGTGGGCTCAAATATATGTACGTCTCAGAATTTAAAAAAGGACCCCCTTTACTTTTGTTTCTTCAGAATAAACTCCACACTACCCTCCCCAAATTAAAAACGCGTTTTCCTTTTTGTCGACTATTTGACACGCGTTGTTTTTATGGTGTAAATTGCCTACTGTGACACAAAAATAACATGTCACATCACTAATTTCTTAAAAATACTGAAAAATTAAAGAAATTTTTTTTAAAAGTTTTAAAAATGAGATAAAATATAGAGACAATTTTGAAAATTATGTGTAAAATATTTAAAATAAAATAAATACATAATTAAATAAAGACTAATAAATAAATATCATACTAATTACAAATGAAATATAATTAATAAATAAAACATTAGAAATAGTTACAAAAATGGAAATTAAATTTAGAAAAAAGTAAAATAAAAATCTTAAAACATAAAAACAAAAATAAAAGTATAAAATATAGGATAAAACTAATAAATAAATTCAACATTTAAAATTATTGATAAAATTCTAACAAAATTCAAACTCGATATCGTATATCATATTTGATCATATTTAAAGTGGTAACTTGTTAAGATTCCTTAAAACTCCCGAATTGAGTTGGAAATTTTTATTTATAAATGTTTGTTATCTTCTAGAGTTGTGTATGATTATGGACGGATCGAAACTCAATAGAAAGTTAAAAGATGGATTTCAAGAGGGAAAATAGGATAATTCACTCAAAATAGAGATAAAATTAGTAAAATTTGTATTAAGCATGAAATATTTTTCCAGAGTTTGAAAGGCGATCGGCTCCCATGCCCCCTTAATCCATCCCCGGGTATGTAGGAAGTTTAAAAATTTTCATTTCTTATTTGATTACTATTAAGTTTGTAGGAACTAAGTTATTGTGCCTATGGAACCCCTAAATCCATCCATGTAATATTGAGTTTGAATTTTATTATAAACATTTACTATTTTGAATTGATTTATTAATTTATTATAAATTTACACCTTTGTTTTCTAAATTTTTTAAATTTTGTTTTGATTTCACTATATTAAGTTTCCATCTTTCTAAATATTTTCTAATTTTTTAAATTATTTATTTATGATTAATATAATATTTATTATCTTTTATTTATTTATACATTTATTTTTTTAAAAGGTTTCCTCCTATCTTTATTTGTTTAAAATTTATTTATTTTTATTTTTTTCTAATTTTTTGACATTTTAAAGAAATTAATGATGTAGCATGTCATACATAACTTGCCACATCAAATTTTATCGGAAATATTAACGGTGTTCGTTCTTACGACAGTATGAGGAAAAATGAATAAAATAATGATAACTTTGTTATTATTAAAGTTCATGACAATGATGCAGTAGATAATTTTATCGAAAACATTAATAGTACTCGTTCCTAGGACCATATTAGGAAAAGTGAATAAAATAGTGACAACTTCGCTATTATTAAAGTTCATGACAGTGTAGGAATTTTCACCATATGACATGATGCAATAGATAATTCACTCTTTTTTAAGTGTATATCATGTGGTACCCAGAATTTCAACGAACCATAACTAATTCAGATTTGAACTGAATCAATCAACTAAGGAGGTAAATCCTTTGAATATAAATTTTTTAATTTTACAAGATCCGAGTATGAAATCTTATTTTAGGAGCTCAATGACCTTATATTATTATTTAAAACGTGTAGTCAGAAATAGGAAAACTGTGGCAAGTGTATAAAAGGTTTTGGTCATGTAATTATTTGGCATAGATTAAGAAATGGGGCGTTCGATTTTTCCTTTTCTCTCCCTCCTGGGCCTGAAAAATCACCTAAAATTCAATAATTTCTAAATGGTTTTTTTGTATAATTCTTTATGCTAAAAAATCGACTTGAAAAAATCGGGCCTAGTAATTTTAACAAAAAAAAAGAAAAACACCTGTCTCGACCAATTTACACATTCACCCTTTCGGACTTATGTATTTCCTTTTTACACCAAGAAATTGATGCAAAATAAGTTAACAATATTTAGTGGTTACTTTTATGATGAGTTACACCAGGACAACTCTTTTATTAGGTAAAAGCCTTGATGACACTTCTCATCTTCACGGGGAACTAACCGAGGAGGAAGCACCAAGCCCCAGTTAAATGGGCCACATAATCAAAGGCTAGACGTGACCATTTTGGGCCCGGCCCAATTGCCTGGCACGGTGTGACCGTCCTTGGTCCAAAGGTTATCGGGTCGCGTCCTTATCTTGCTATACTGGCTTGGCCTGATAAGCTTATTGGATCGTGCCCACGTCCGCTGTAGTAGGCACACCACGTCTCGTTCGTCTGAAATCCTGTAAAAAAATAAAATAAAAACAAATAAAAATACCATAAAAATTTTCTAAAATAAAAAAGTTTGAAAAAAGAAATTATTGTGTTGACTGGCCAGACCAGCAGGTCCGTCAAGATAATGAGTTGTGTTTCGTGCCCGCTCTTATTGGTCCCCTTCTTATCGTGTCGTGCGGGCCCTTCGAAGTCAATCACGTACTGGGTTGTAAATTTTCTCATGGTTCAATGACGATTCACCAGCCCGAGGATCACCAACGACCTCTTCTACGAAGAAGGTCCCCTATTCAATTACACGATTATGCTAGCCGGACCCTGTAGTCACTTGAACGCCATACCAACGCCCATTTCGTTGAATTCCCTAGGCACGTGTCATCACATCAAAAGTTACATTTCTCAAATTGGTGTCACTGGTCATCACATACCATGCCTCGCTGCTTGCTTTGGACTCCAATGTTGAGCTCGGGATATCCCGACAGACTGAGAAATTCAATGTCGATATAACGACCGTTGGTGAAGTTCGGAAACTCAAACTCAGTGGCATGCAGATAATCTAACATCAAGCGAGTCGTAAATGTGTGTTCAAGATCAAATGGAGAGCGGATGGAAAACTCTACTCGAGTAGCTAGAGCCTTAAATGTTCGACATCAGCCACAAATTTTCTTCTCAGGCGTATTCTCTTCCTCTTGAGTCTTCTCAGCCCTCTGGTGCTGTCCCATCCTACTCCGATCTTCCTGTTCAAAACCTAAAATTCCCCCCTACGTATGGCTAATGTGATCTTGGATGCTCACTTCAAGTTCCCAGCTCCATGCACCTATATGAAAAAGCCTCTAGAAACTGTGAGGGTTCCTCTGCAAGGTTTATCTATGGAGGATGAGGCCGGGCCAGCCTAAAAGGCATAGTCGATGGCCAATTTTGACTTCTTCAAATTTCGTTGTATCAAACTACTGGTTCGAAAAACAAAGAGATATGTCTACAAATGAGAGCCAGCAATAAGAAGAAGGAAAAGGGTTGAATATAGAAAGGTCCGAAAATCTTGGTGCAACATTGATCCCCATAAACCCTAATCTATTGCTTCTTCTCCCTAAAAACGCACCTTTACACTCTTTATAATGGACTGATCATTTAGAGGCTTTAGCTAGTGATTTGGACTATTTCCTTCAAGATGATGAGATTATCGCTCACCATCTCATCGGCATTCCAATTGCATCATATAAATTAAAAATGATATTTTGCGATTCCATGGGTACAAAAGCATGGATTAGCAAACCCCTTTATCAAAATAATAAACTAAAATCATCTTGAACCATATTTCTCCATCCACTTAGTCAAAATTACATATTTTTTTTATCATTAAAAGATAGCGATAGCACGGTACCAATTCTCACTTATCTATTTCCAACTGGTTGCCAAATTAATTTTTAAGCATCTGCTCAAAGGGTTTACAATAATCAAATGAAATTGCAATACCGGTGGTCCCATTTGAAATTTAACCTACTAGCCAATAAGGAGAGCGGAAATGTTGATGTACCGTAGAGGCAGGGAGACATTTTGGGGACGCGGCCAATCGCCCATTTAACTCAAAAAATTCTATCAAATCCTATGTAAATTTTACTAATTTTATCTATATTTTTAATAAATTATCTTATTTTATCTCTAAAATCCATATTTTGACTATCCATTTAAGCCATCGTGCACAACAAATTTTCCTACTCGTGATAATAATTTTCATAAGATAATAGTAGTGGTGATTTCACCACCTTTTTAAATTTCGTGTTCGATCATAAAGTATATAAAATATACTGGACAATTAATACGGAACACCGATTCTATTAACACAACATTACAAAAAATATAATATCATTCAAGAGGTTACAAATATTCTGACATAGTTTCATAAAGCACATTCAACTCGCTAGATCGTTTATTAATCCCACTTCCGAGGTTGTTTTCCCTGAGCAATAATTGATTCATATCTTATGGTCTAATGACACATGTCGGCCTACAACCTCAACCTGATATGTCTCTTTCCAATGCTCGAAGAAAACTTGTCCATCCAGAATTGGCGAAACCTAATTGTTTTTTTTTTTTTATTGAGAAATGTTAGTATTTTGGACATCTTTCTATGAAGGGATGTTTTCGAAAAAAAAATGATACGATCAAAATGGTTTGATTGTTTCAAAAACTTTTAGGTGATTTGTTAAGCTCAAAATCACACTTTCAAAATTTCTCTATATATTTTGCTAAAATATTTGAGGCTTGAAGTACATCGACTTTTGTAAATTATATTAGTTATTTGATTACACCATGCTAATGGCAAATACTTGAGCTAACTGTTCAATTTATCAAATATATTTATTAATAAAAAAATAATATTCAAAATCTAATATATTTTCCTTTTTTTTTTATAGTTCTGTTCTACTAATGAAATCGTTAATGATGTAAGTATAATGGAGATAATATGACTAAGTGAGCTACCTTCAAATATATAAGACTTAATTATTAAAAATATAAATTTTATTGTAATTATCACATTTAATATTTTAAATCTGAATATTAACGGGCCTTCTAGATGCACCGAGCTTGGCGATATAGGAAGTAGGTAATCCAATAAAGGTTTGCTAGCTAGGGCTGTAATTTCATTTCTAGGTCAATTATTTTCTCCTTATAGGTCCGATTAGGTTGCTTTATCAAGCTCGCCAGGCAGGACACGTGCATGTGCCTTGGACCACAAATTTTGACTTTTACGCTAAATCTTTTGATTTGGTTAATTGACTAGGGTTTATACTTAATTAGGAGCTTTAAGTACCAAATTAGGGAACTATGTCTTCGGGGCCTCATAACCTGTCGAAAGTCCATTGGCTCGGATTCTTAAGAGGATTAGAGCTGAGGACAACCACTCTTTCTATATCAGAGCCTCGAAAGCTGTCCATTCAGGACAATAGATTTGGTTGGATTTGGTTCCGAAAATTTTACGATTGTTTTTGTGACTTGTTAGAGATAATTTGTTCGTTGGTTTAGGAAATGAAATACTTGAAATAACTCCCACCGTCATTTTCTAAATTTAATTTAGATATTGCTAGATACTTTGAAATTATTCATTTTCTAATTTGGCAACGCTATATTTTCGGGACCTGCAAACAGATAAGTCAGCTTATACGATTTCATCGAGTTTATCATTTTAGTAAAGTTGGATCTGAGTACTTTTGGATTATGATTATTATTAATTATATGAATATGCTTATTTGAACATATTTTTGGGTGAAGATTTGACTAAGTTATTCGAGTTTTATGAGATTATAGTACATGATTGATTGTTTTTCCTTAGTTGAGTGAAATTAAGACATAACAAATTAATTCGGATTTTCTCCTAAGAATATTGGTACTTCCGGGCTTTTTATTGATATAGGCACATAAGAAAGGACCAATCGGGCTAAAAAGGTGGACCCCGGCCCACAAAACCGAGTTGGAAAAAATTTGAAAAATAGAGGATTGGGAGAGGAGTCACTACTCCTTGAAACAGAGAGCAGTACAGAGTTATGGGATCATGACCCCTTGCTGACATAGAAGAGTTCGCAATATTTACGAGATATTGTATTTCCTAAAGATCCCAGAGCTTGATATGAAAGATATTATAAGATATTGGGATATTAAAAGAGCGTATTTCACTTAACTCATGCCGTGAGAAATATAATATTTTGTTAAAATGTTATTAGGATAGAGATGTTTAGAAAATATTTTAGACAAGATGTAAATTTCTATTCTCTATCCTTATAAACTTAGCAACACACGAGCAGGAGGAATTCTTCATATTAGTTCTTTCCATATTCGTTTTACTGCCAAGAGAGATCGGTCATTCGCAACTTCAAGCAGAGAAGAGGATTGATGGACTTCAAGAAGATTTCGGGATTGAGAGATTGATTTCAAATCATCCAAAAGTTTTCTCTTCCTTTCCTCTTTTCTTTCCTTAGTCATGATGCATTTGAATCTAACCTTGGTGTTTCTTTTTATCTTTGTTATGAACTAAATTCCTAGTTTTCTAGCGTGAGCTATGAAACTCTTTCCAATTTCTTAATTTCAATTCTCTCTTTATATGTTAATTGGTTGCACTATTATTATTTATGCTATTCTCGTTTTTCATGCTTTCTGGTGGCTTAATCAACCATTAGATCAAATAAGAAATTCCATGAACTCGAGAGATGAAGTTGTAATCATGCCATAGATAGTATAACTTATGATAATTAATGTTAAGAGATCGGAATTATTTGTAAGAAGGGTTGAGAGATTAGCCTATTAACCTAGGTATACAAATTAGGTTCGAGCTCATTGGGTTTCTTAATTTTTTTTTTGTGTGTGCACTAGAATCTAGAAGCCCATTGGGCTATTAACTAATCCAGTTCGAGTCGGGTAGGTCCAATTAAAACGTAAAACTCTCATAGTATGAGTTTTCTCAATTTACAAAAATTCGAACCCGATACCTTTTCTTAAGGGAAGGGCTTCTTCATGTTAATTGTCTAGAGATAGAGTGGTTAATATCGTCCTAGAAGTACGATCTTATTAAGCCGAGAGGTAGGTGAGAAGATATAAAATCTTAGGATAATAACTAAGCAATCAATTGCACGTAGAGATCAGATTTGGGATTAGGAATAGAATTGAGGGAAACTGTGAGTTTTAGGTTCATAAATATTGATTGATTTTCTTGTTTTCTTTTCTATTTTTGTTTACTTGTTAATTTACTTTTGAATTGCACTCTTAATTTACAACTTGCCTAACTTAGAATTAATTGTTTAGATTATTATTTAGTGAAATTTGACACGGTTCTCGTGAGAACGATTTCGATATTCATCACTTTATTACTTGAAACAATACGTATACTTGTGTGATTACTTTACTTGCTTATTAACTTTATCACAACAATTAAACACATTTATTTTTCTTAGTATCTCTACTCATTTTTTTTCTTTTAATTTAACATTTCTATGAATAGTTTCAGTAAAAATGGGATTGCATTAAAATAAGTTTGTGTTTGATGTTGCATCTCTTGATATTAAAAAGTTTAGTGGACTAAAACTAATTTAGATTTAAGTTAAGTCAATCTTTATTAGGTTGTAAAACATTCCTAGTTTTAATTTTCTACAATCCTAGCCTTAGATCTCAATTAAAAAAGATATCTCAAACTATTTCGAACTTATTAGCTTTTCTACAATCCTGGCCTTAGATCTCAATTAAAAAAGATATCCCAAACTATTTCCAACTTACTAGCGTTAATAAAATGTTCTAATTAGCAACCAAGAATCTTGAGAATTACATACCATATTGCATAGGTGATAAAAAGTGTTGATATAGACAGAGAAGTGGCAACCGCCACCGGTAAATTTAGCCTTTTAAATAGATATGAGAATAATTTTTTACGGGCCTAGTGAAAATTTTCACATGATCATTACATAAGATTATTAGTCTGAAGACAGTAAAATTTTAGACTGTATCAAAGCATGTCACTATGCATGCTCACTCCTTGTCGGATTTGGGTATATAACTCATGTTCATTATATGAAAAGGGTTTGACATCGAAAGAAAAATGCTCATACCGTAATCAGTGAATTGAATAGGGGAAAAATCATGACTTGTTTAAAATAGTTAGCTCAAGGATAAAAGAGAAAGTTTATCTCATGGTCGTTTATCTCTGCTCGCCTATATCCAATAGAAATTTTATATGATATTAAAGTAAGTTGTCACGTGGGCTCACACCTAGGGATGACAATTCGATTTGGACTCGTGAGACCTGCCCACCCCCCATGAGTCGGGGCTGGTCTGGATATGTTAGCTAACTCGGCCAGCCACGCCTCAACCTGCCTCGAACATATTATGGAATATAATGTAATATTATTTTATATTTTAAAAATTATTTTAAATTTTTGTGTACTTTTATCTTAATAAATTGGACAATCACCGTTTTATTTTATTAAAATTGTGAAAATTAAATTATTCTAAATTTATTAAATCATATCATTATAAATATGCAAGTTTATATTTTGTCTAACACTAGTTAAATTTTTTGTGAATCGAGTCGACCTGTGTCCCACCCAATTGATATCCTACTCATATCTCACTGGACTCGAGTGTGAAATCATGATGATTACATAAAAAATCTCGACTCGAATAAAATTGTTAGTACGAGAATGGATGAAAAACCTATCGTTGTGGTTAATTCAATTGTCCTCCCTTGCACATGTACGAACGAAAAATATCTGACTCACTCAATGTCAGCTATTGGTGGATGTTTAAAAGTACATAATAAGTCACAGTATCACATGAATATTGTTGCGATAAAATTGATAACCAAAAGTTGTGCAAGCATACGTATCGAACAAGTAATATAGTTGAAGAATAAGAGATCACTCCCACGAGAATCTTGTCTAATTGAAACTAAGCAATAATCTAAACAACAAAACCAAGTTAGGCAATTCAAAATTAGACGTGTAATTTAAAGAAATCAATTGAAGTAAATTGAAAGCAACTAGAAGAAATTAATCAATATTAATGGACCTATGGCTCACAACTTCCCTAAATCTTTCTCCTAAATCCACCTATTCTATATATATACTTAAGAGAGAATTGCCTAAAAAATCATAAACTATTCAAGAATTCCCTAATCTACCACGAACAATTTTTTTTATCTTGAAAATCACGAACTATTCAAGAATTTTCTAATTTATCACAAACTATTTTTTTAGCCCTAGAAAATCACAAATTATGCTTTGTTTCCTTAGTCCACCACGTCATTAATCCGCACCATTAATTTTACTTATTGTGCGAACGAAGTCTAGTATAGCATCACACCTGATATCCATTTGGTCATAAGAATAGGGAACATTTGTTTGCACATTCATTCTCATGATAAAATAGAGAATTTAACAATAGTTTATATTTTTTATATCCAGATGGAGATCAAGTGTAACGCTACGCCAAATTCCATTTGCACAATCAGTGAAATTAATTGTGCACATCAACAATTAACATACAAAATTAAAGATATATTAGATTAGGAAAAAAGAGCATAGTTTGTGATTTTCTGGGCCAAAAAAATAGTTCGTGGTAAATTAGAGAATTCTTAAATAGTTCGCAATTTTCTAAACAAAAAAAATAGTTTGTGGTAGATTAGAGAATTCTTAAATAGTTCGTGATTTTTTAGGTAAATAACTCAATAGTTAATTATAATGTTACTATATTATGGTTTTATATCTCATCGCCTACCTCTCTGCTTAACAAGAATATGTTTCTAGGACAATAATAATTACTCTATCTTTAGACAATTAATATTATGAAACTCATTGAGCTTGAACCATAATCTGGATACCTAAGGTGATAGGCTAATCTCTCGATACTTCTTACAAATAATCTCAATCTCTCAACTTGAATTATCATAACTTATATTATCTATGACATGATTTCGACTCTGTCTCTCGAATTTGTCGATCTCTCCTACTCAATGTAATTTGTAGTGAGTCAATTAAAAGGTATTAAACATGGTAATAATATAAGTAACATGAATGTAATCAATCACTGTAAGGAAAAAGATAAGAATTTAGAATGTAAAAAGACATTTCATTACTTATCTTAGGAATCAAGGAATTAGTTCATGTTCAAAGTAAAAACTAACAATAAAGAGTTGGAATATATCATGAACCAAATAAAAGAGAGAATGGGTAAGAAAAACTCTAGAAAAGTCAAAAGTCGATTTCTCGAGCCTCATGCCATCTTGAAATGCTCCACCTACTTCCTTCTTGATTACAAACTTCTTGATCTCAAGCTTCTTAATCTTCTTGGTGGCAAAATAACTAGAGAATTCTGAAACTAGAAGTAATTGATGGATTGGTTGACT
Source organism: Lagerstroemia speciosa (assembly GCA_037672795.1). NCBI lineage: Eukaryota > Viridiplantae > Streptophyta > Magnoliopsida > Myrtales > Lythraceae > Lagerstroemia > Lagerstroemia speciosa. The sequence goes on along the minus strand of CM075303.1, from coordinate 4,533,244 downwards.
GTTGGATGGTCGGATGAATTGTTTGATACTGAAAGAACTTAAGGGTTTACTTATCTATTTTTTTGATATTGATGAAATCAACAAATTCATCAGACGGTGTATTATACCGCTTGAGGCCCCTTTAAACCCCAGATACCGGCCACCTAGGAGAGTCGAACCCCGGACCTGGCCTACTACATGTTGTCAGCTTACCAACGAGTCCACCCTTCGGAGCAATTTGAGGGTTTATTTGTAGTGCTTAGAGGATATTTTGAAAAATCTTTTCATAATCTATCATTTCCTTCTTCAAATCTTGAAACATTTTCTCTTTCCCATTGAATTAAATCGAAATATTTTCAGCCCCAAATCTTAATCAGCAAAAGTAATATTATGTGTCATATTTGGGTCAATGGACGTCAATTCGGTGCAAAATCTCTCGGAGTTTGCTGTTGAGCTGTCCCAAACTTCGGCACATTGTTCTGCCTTTCTAACCGCTTTATTTCACCATTCAAGAATCATCTTTAGGGTTGGTTGATCTTCAAATATGCACCTACATCATAGAATATCTTAAAATAAACCAGAAATTCAATAACTAGTTCAATTCCAACTAGATTTTACTTAACCGGGAAAGCTTACTAAATCAAGTACACAAATAAGTCAAATTCGATTATTTCACTTAAATTTATGCTCAAAAAATATATAACTAGTCAGTCTTTGTTATAGAATTAACAAAAAGTAGGTGGTGAGAATTAAATTCCACATCAAAATAGGTGATAAAAAGAATTCTAATATATATATATATATAAAGAAGAATTGTGCTCCACTTACAAATTTAAATTTAAATGCATATGTGATCAATGTTACATCGGCCCGTGCAACTTTTACTAAGAAATTTCTGACTTCTTTCAGTGTCTGCTTCCTGATCAGATCCATATATCATAATTTAATCGGTTAAAATGTAATTGTCTCAAATGTCCTTTTCCTTTATTGGGCAGTCTGTCTCGGTATAGCTGAGACCTTGAGAAAAAAAAGAAAAAAACAAACTTACCAAGTCGAAACATGATGCAATGGGTGCGTCATGACATGGTATTTCTCTCATTTTTCTTTTAACTCGAGTAATCACTAATCATTTCTTGAGCTCTTGCTTAATTATATTAATCTTAGGCCTTAGTGTTGGATCATTCAGCAATGAAATTAAATAGTTCGTAATCAATGATGTAAATCAAAGAAATAATTTACTGAATCATAATTTTTTTTTTTTTATCTACCGAACGGTCTAATGATTTTATCATAGAATTTCTCATATGAAATTCTTGGACAGTGAGGTTAAGAGGAATTCTAAAATTATACAGAAAATTAAGGAGAGGGGTTCGGCGAAAAACATCCTTTATGAACTATAGTTAAAAAGTCGTGTGTTTGATTTTTCTGTATTTGTATTCCTCCCTTTTGTGCCCCTTAATACCACCTTTTTTTTTTTCTGAGTTATAGATAAAACCTAGGATCCTTATAGTTCTTAAGAACATGGATTACGTATAATTTGTATAATAAAATAGTAATATAGGATTTATTCTTAATGAGATTATAAGCTTTGTATTGTTGTAGCCAAAAAAAAAAAAAAACGAAACCAAGGTCCTCGGCAATAATGTCGTTTCCAGCCATGACAGTAAAATTTTTATGTGGGAAAATAATTACATGGATCTGTATCGGGTTGGATTTAAGGGAAACGTGGGATGATCGCCTCTCTAAACTCTGAAAAACCTGTAAAAAATTATATATATTTCAATGGCTTCATTTATTTATTAATTAAATTATCGTGTTTCAACCCTAAAAATCCATTCTTTTACTTTTATTATATCTACTTAACTTTAGTTTCGTCCGTTAAGATATTTTTCTAGATCTGTCCCTGAATCGATAATGTGAAGATTACGACACGAAGGAACTCCATAGAACAAAACAGATGAACTTTTTAAATTACATCTATAGTACTTACATGGAACGAAACAAGGTTCGGCTTCCAAAAATGTCATGTTATGCTTACTTTTGAAAGAGGAGAGAGTCATCGTATATGTCTCGCGACAATCTTTAAGTAATGAAATTAAAAGAAAAGTACGTAATAATTTCTTATATTTTTAAAAGTCATAGTAAAATAAGAAATTTTATCAAACGTCTCATAATTTAATAGAAAATTTACTCGAATTATCATTGTTGTATAAGTTATTATACAACAGTAGTTGACCCATACTTGAATTGAATAGAAAGAGTTTTATGTTGGGAAAGGGGCACGAAATTGATATTCCCTCAATCCATTACCGAAAAATTTAAAATTCGATTCTTATCAATAAAATTTTTACCACATCTTCATTTTTCTCTTACCTTTTTATTTTCTTTCTAATGCAGTGAGCCTCTTTTATACCAGAAAAAGTAAGCTTTAAATTAATTTCTATTTTACATTATAAAATTCGTCAAAGATTCAAGCTGCCACTCGTGGTTGTAATATAAATATTCAGATTTCAGAGAAACAGATCTTCCAGATTGCAGTCCAATAAGTTCCGAAAATAGCAATTCAATGCTACTTATAGTAATTGTCTTATTGTTTGTTTGTGTTCTTCAAGAAACTGGAAAATGAAAATCAAGAATGCCCTTCAACAGAGGATTATTATATAATCTTTCTCGGTCAAATGAAAGGTTCGTGAGGTATTTACAAAAAAAAAAAAAAAAGGAAGGAAGAAAGAAAGGTCCGTGAGGAGCTGAGAGAAGACGGAATACGTAGATAGGACACATACACCATAAATTATAAAGTTTGACTCAAAACCATACCTTGAAAGGTGAAAATTTTGTTACTTAATTCTATCTTGTCACGTGGTATAAGAAAATATTAATAAATTTAAATTAAATTAGTATTAATTATCCAAGTTGTTGATATAATTCTTACTAATTAAATTGGCATTGATCGTTTGAGTTTTGTGTTTTTTTATTGGTAAAAAGGATGGCAACAGTAGTAGCAATCTAGGTACCTTCCACTATGGAATGCTTATGCATTGGTAGATAGCGGCTTCTTAAACTATGCTCATTTGAGTTGTTGATAGGATTGTTAATAATTAAACTGATATTCATAATCCGAGTTATTGATATTAACCTTGCGAGAGTTTTACCTCTTAGTGGGCTATCGAAACTCAAATTAGATTAGTCAAGGACCGTAAAATTTTTAAATACTAGTGGTACAACTAAAATACCTTTCTCACCTCGTCTATATAAGATAGAAATATTTAAGACTTTTTTTGGTGATACAGTTATATTGTATTCAACTTAAGATTACGATATTTTAAATCCAATTATCATCACTGCAATAACTTGAACCTTTCTATTTTTGCCCTTTATATTGTTAAAAAACGCTGCACCTTTTTCCGCCGGAAAAAAAAAACCCTATACGTTTAACCAAACAATTGGTAAAAACTTCTCAACAATAGTTATTTTTTTTTTAATTTCTAAATGGAAGTTTGCAGAAGTTGAATTCAATTGCTATTTAAATTAAAGACAAAAAGAATTTAATGATTCATTATTTATATTCCCCCATCTAGTAATTTGACATTAAATTTGCTTATTATGATTAGACCACTCAGATCAAGGGAGGATGTGATGTTAGTGTAGCGATATAAGATTCTGATTCATAATTTAGATATTTTGAGTTTTAATATTATTGTGTGAGTTATATGTCTATTTATTTTTTTATTGTCTAATTTTATAGTAGACTCGTACGTTTTCTTTTTTACCGAAAAAAATAGAGACCGAGGGGAAGAAGAGCTCAATTTCCATAGTAGTGATCATTAAATATTCATATTCACCTAATTAGTAATGACATTAGATTTTTCCTTCCAAATTCCTGTGTGAAGTCGATCAATGGAAGCAATCAATTCAACTGAATGGAATCAACGCAGCCATAGCAAGCTGTCTTTGTTTAAGAGGACACGACCAAAACCATCTCCGCCTCTCTCCCTACCCCCACCAGAGAGAAAACACCGACAGATAGAGAGAGAGAGAGAGAGAGAGAGAGAGACCGACCAGAACGTAACATGGTCGACAACAATTTCAGCTCTAGCATCATCGGCTCGGACAACAAGTACTACAGCTTCACCGAAACATCGGACTCCTCCGGCATCGTCAGGGAGCAAGACCGGCTTCTCCCGATAGCGAACGTGGGGCGGATCATGAAGCAGATTCTCCCCCCAAACGCGAAGATCTCGAAGGAGGCGAAGGAGACGATGCAGGAGTGCGTCTCGGAGTTCATCAGCTTTGTCACCGGGGAGGCCTCGGACCGGTGCCAGAAGGAGAAGAGGAAGACTGTGAACGGGGACGATATCTGCTGGGCCCTCGGGTCTCTAGGGTTTGACGACTATGCCGAGCCCCTGAGGAGGTACTTGAATCGGTACAGGGAGTTTGAGGGTGAGAAGGCGGCGAGCAATAGCAGCAGCAACAACAAAGGTCTTCCGTATTCAACGGAGAACGATGATGGCAATGAAGGGATGAGCTTCTACGGCGGCGGTTGCGAGGGCGAGGATCGGTCTCCGGTGTTACCTAAGTTCAATGACAGGAGCAACAATGGATCTCTCTCTCGGAGATATTGAAGAAACAGCAACCAGAAAGATATACCGAACATTGAGATATTGTAGCGGTCGATAATCCGTCCGCGCCTAACTATTACAGAGAAGGTAGGGACATCGATCATCCACATCTAAATGAATATCTGGACCGACCTTCAAATTGGGAATAACTAGTTTTTGATTTAGCCTTGTTCTGTTGTATTGCTGCTAATCATACACTACATGAGTTGACTTTGTTAACAGGATCTGCTTCTTGTCTGGGTTTATAGACCTTCTCGATTCTGGCCTGTTTGATTTCATTAGATTCGGGGTGTTCTTGGAACATAGTATGAAAGCAATTTCTCGATTTTCCGAGTATGATTCTTTCAGGCATTTTCTGCAGATATACACGAACACAGACTCAGAATTGGGCGATGAATAGCTCGTTGCTTGGATTCTTTTCGATGGTTAACTTGTATAGGGGATTTTATCTAATAAACTTGTTCGAACTGAATTACTGTCTTGTGTTACGTATTGCCAATTTCATCTTGGATCCTTGATAACTAATTATCTAATTAATGAAGATGATGATTTGAACTTTTCTGGGCAATTACCAGCACAGATGTAGATCATGTTATGCTGATTATGTGAAATGGATGTTCTGAATTTCAAGCTGACCTCCTTTTTGTCACAATTATACGTTAATCAAATGTTAAGCTCGATGATCCACAGGTATCTAGATGGACGACGTTGCTTGTATTCATCGGAATTTCGATTTCATATTCACCACTGTTGGTCATAGCAGCTTAGGTCATGTTCTCATTAAAGTGGTTTCTCAGTGAAGGATGAGTTCCACATTGATAGGAAGTTAGATTTCAAGCTTATAATGTTTTCTACGTGGAAAACAGACAGGAAAATGAGGTAAGTCATAGATACTTATTAGCCCTTTGAAGCGTTTCAGTGATGGGAAATATACCTGTAGTTTCAGATAGGGAAGAAAAACATTTCACTGGCTTAGAGAAATTATTATTTTTTATATTCTTTTTTACAAAGGAGATATCTCCAAATCTTAAAAACAAAAATCAAATTCAGAACTTGTTAATTTTAAGTCGAAGGTAATATTATTATATCAAAAGCCATTTCTCTAGAAATTGGCTTTCATTTCCCGCTTTATGGCCGTAAACATCGCATTGTACTTTATTTTTACCTTTAAATATCATTTCTGTTTTGTACTATATGGTGATTTATTTAATTAGTAACCTCTCTTGTCTTATTAATCATAAGATAAGACACCCACCTGCTTTTCTTCATAACTTTCTGTTAGATATGTCTTGAATGAATTTTATATTATATAATCCAGTTAAAATTTTGTGCAATTCAAAGTGTAGATGTTTTCGTAAATTTATGGCAAAAGTGAATTGCTTGGGTTAGTCATTTTTTGCAGTTTAGAGTAGGATGATTATTCAATGTAATGTGAGTTAGGGTTTTCTAGTTCTTCTTGTACTTCGTCATTCTTTGGCACTCTATTGAAATCCGCCGTTCCTCCTTTATCTGTGGATGTACGGAGGATATCCCATTGTTCTAAGCCACTATATCATGTGTTCACTTTTGTTCTCCATTCTACTTTGTTTGTTGTTCGATTTGAGCCGATTACCAACCATTCCAGTAGGTCTCTCTTCCTCTCATGACTCTTAAATCAAATGTCTATCGTGTGGATAACAATGATTGTAGAGTAAAAATTACTTTCGTATATATTCATAAAATCCCGGGTATAAACGGTGGAGATACGTATAAGATACTCCTTCCATATCTCTACGTATGGACATCATATTCATTGATCTCGTGGCAGTTTCTCAACATTTTTAGTGAATGACTCTCCGGCTAGCTGTCTAAGTAGCAAGGAACAAACAGAGCTACCTTAATCACATCAATATGCATTACAATATGTTTTATCTTGTCTCATTTATTGCTGGGAAGTGTCGATGTTGACGTGGGATCGCAAATGAAAGCCATCGTACAAACTTCCATTTATTTTATCAAGATAGGTCATCCCTTATATTTTCTCAAATGTGACTGAGTGAACCAGAGTGTGTTAGATTACGTATCACTCTCCCACCCGCCAAACTTCGTTTTTTTTCATTGATACTAAGTGGCATTCAAGTGTGAAGGAATGTCACTTAAGGTTATGTAGTGGCTCTCAAGAAGCTAGATTTTAAGGTTTTGGAAGAAACCCATCTCATCTAAATTCCATCTACAAACGTAAAAATTTAGGCCTAGATTTTTTTACATAAATCCAGGTTGAGATAAAATGAAGAGCAAATAAAGGAATACGAGTAATCTCACTGATGAAAATTAAATTAATGACCTATTAGTCCCATGTCGAGGGCGATAGTACTGCGTCAAGCCCCCTTTCTCAAAAGGTTAGGCATAAAACACTTTTGAACAGTATATCATCAACGGTCATATATTGTCCATGTGGACCTCTGACAAACGAAAACTTTACTAATCGTAATATATCGGAAAGTTGATAATATACATTTTTTTACTATATATTCCTTTCTATCAATTTATTTCATTTATTTATTTTATGTTTGGCTTTGTTAACAATCACAATTCACATGAGTAGGCTTGTTGGTTAGTCCAAATTTAGGGTTTTATAATAATTTGGAAACCCTAGCTAGATCCGGGACCACCGTGGGTTGTCATATATTAAACGTCTCGGAAAAAAGTGTTGTATGTAATGGGTATATTGCATAATATACATCACAAGCAAATGATAGTTTAAAACATTAGCAAAAATATTTATAAATATTTGAGAGATTACAAATACTATATTAACATATTTAACATTCATGAACTCGTGACAGATACCATGTGATATTTACTTTACGCAGAAAACTCTCTTCTGCGAAGAAGTCTTACATATAATGGATACCCCACATTACACGTCACGAGCTAATAGTTATTTAACATATTGAAAAAAAACAGGTACATATATTTGACATATTATGTATATCACACTGACGTGTTTAATACTGATTGGCTCGTGACCACATATGATGTTACTTCATGGTAACGGAAAATTCTCTCCTCTTTTAACAACTAGGAGAGTTTTTTATGCAACGGGTATAATACATGGTTGAACTTATGTGGTATCACGAACCAATATGATTAAGTTATTTTTATGGTTTTATAAAAAAATTATAATTGAATTTTATTTGTTTGTAATACTATGTAATTACTATTTAATGATACACTCATTAAACAGAAGATTCTCCTACAGTGGATGGTCTGCCGTGAAGAACTCCATGACAGTCTAGGGTATGCCGACACCTTTGTCTTATAAAATGGACAATATCTCCTTCCCTCAAGTGAGGAGGATATGGCTCATCTCTCAATGTCGCTTGGAAGCTTTCGTGGCATTTGCTAGAATCTTACCGATAGGGTTGGCACTAAAGACATTTTTGGGGTTGAGGAAGAACTTGTCATCTGATCAAGCTTTTAGATTGATTACTAGTATATAATAATTGCTCGCGTAAAAACAAAAGAAAGGCATCAACACAATGGTAAATTTGGATTGCTTGTCATACGAGAAAGGGGTCCGGCACAGAGACATGGGATTCCCATTTGAAATCAAAAGTTTTCAGTTTTGATTTAGCGATTCGGGTTTTTGTCTTCCCGTATTTCCCTCTTCCAAGTTGCCTATCTCAGATTCAATTTTAGGCTGATATGTGACACGTAAATTCTATAGGATTCTGATGCCAATTTGTTGGGGGACCGGATTGTGCAGGGTATGAAGATAGAGCAAAAGGAAAGAAAAATTGCACTCACACAATATACATATTTTGAAATAGCAGTAGAATGTCATCCGTACTTCCATGAAAGGAGCGTCTTCTTTGTTATTGATTAACAAAATTAGAAGAGTACACGGGACTGTGTAACTCAATAGACACACCACTTATTCCTCAAGGCATTATGAGTAACGTAGAAGCGGAATCTAAAGACCACTCAAGAAGAGAATAAATGATCTAGCACACGGCTCTCAAAACCTATTAAACACACCGAACAAATTCTCCTACTGTGTTAAGCTTTCGTCACGGTCGATTAACAGCCAATCTAAATAGACATGCTTTTCGGACTTTAGGGATCACTATGTGGATATATGCATATTAAAAACAATAGTAATGATTATAATGAGTATTGAAGATTAATATAATATAACTAATCTGACTATTTACTATTTTAGAACTGGTCAGTAAGAACAGCAATGTGGACGAATGGTTCTCAGTACAACGGTAGAATTCCGTCTCATAATCACGGAGTTATGAATTCGATTCTCATCATGAGTGTAATTTGCATTTTTATTTGGGAAAAATACACCCTAGGTCTTCAACCATTCGCATTTTGATTATTTTAATCATAAGCCTTTATTTTTTGTCATTTACGTCCTTAACCTTTTAGTCTTACTTTTACTTTTTCCATAAAAAAGTATATTCCATAAAAAAAACTATTTCATACAAAAATTGTTTCTTAACAAAAATATTTTTTTTAAAAAGCATATTCAATATATGATTAATGAAATATTAATTGCTAGCAGATGTTTCTTCTAAAATTAGAACTTCTTTTTCTCATAATGAATCACGATTTTATAATGATAATAGCCATCAATTAATTTTCAATAAGGAATGTATCTCAATTTTGAAGGATATGTGCTCACCTGTAAATTATTATAGATATTTTTCACTTTTCTTTGCTTTTTTCCTTTTTTTAAAAAAATAGTTTTTGTTGAAAAATAATTTCGGGTTAAAATATTCTTTCTTGGATGAAATATACTTTTTTGGATGGAAAAAGTAACAGTAGTACTAAAGTAGTAAAAACTCAAAGTTGATGACGTGAATGACAAAAAATAAAGATTTATGACTAAAATGATAAAAGTATGAAAGGTTAAGAACCAAAACTATCATTTATCCCTTTTAGTTCTCTTTACTTCCTATAATTACACTTAGACTCATAAATCTCTCTTATTACTGGAAAAAAGAGAAGTGATATCCATGTAGGATTATTATCCTAGAAACATTTCCCTTTAAAGTAAGGTATCAAGTTTAAGTATTGTGAATAGAGAAAATTTATATTAGGAGAGCTGTACCTCCGAATGGACCTTCCTAGCTCAAACTAGATTATTGATGGTTCATTAAACTTCTGAATATCAGTGATTTGAAAAAAAAAACCCTAAAAACGTGCCTACTTACAGCGAAAACAAAGCAATAAAAAGAAACATAGATAATTAATGAGAGATAGGCTCAAATAAAGTAGATTAGAGAATATCGAGATAATGACATCGGAAGTCCTATATGTTTGTCGATTTTTATAAGTGAGTCCAAAACATTTCAAAATGTTAAATAAAGTCCTATATGTTGTCTGCGTTACAATATCAAGTTCTTTCCGTCACTTATCGTTACTTTAGGCTGACGTAATCACTTGCAAGAATCGATAGACATGTAAGACTACCGATATCGTTATCTCCAATAATATCACTCTTGATATGAGATCAAGAGGTCTCGAATTCAATTTCCATTAGTGAGATCTCTTGTTCCTCTTTATTTGCTCATCCATCGATCTCCTGCTAGGCTTGTAAGTCTTGTAAGTCTTTTATGTGCATCGAAAAGACAAAGAACCATTTTGTATAAATTTTAGTACTTGGGGTTTATATCTTATTTTAAGTTTGTGAAAAAAGAAATATCCACGACTGCATTAGATTTGTATGCCCAAAAAAGTAAAACTATTCTGGGTATGCCCTAGAATAGATCTATGAACAGGTGGGATTGTTGGGTGGGACGACATATTCTCGCATACGTATGATGTCCTATCTTCTTTTGAGAAAGGACCTGAAAAGCAAGAATTTTATGCTGGGGGACCAATGGTACCTAAAATTTTATATAATAATCCAACTACGTGATCAATGTTGCATCCATATAGGCTACTGATTCAGGTCCTCCACTATCTACATTTGTAGATCTCTCCTCTTCTTTTTCATCATCTTTTTTTTTTTAATTTAATTTATTATAAAATTTTTACTGGATTGAAAGTAACTTTGAGGTAAGGAGTTTGATGCACTGAAGGTTTTAGATTCAGTTATTCTCAGTTGAGCAAATCATGCTCTTTTTAGGTGTGTATGACTTGAAATCCATAACTAATCCAAATTTGAGTTGGGTCAACCTACTAAGTGGTAAAACTCTTCTCACGTAAAATTTTTCAATTCACAGAACTTGAACCCGATACTTTACCTAGAGAATAGAGAAATTTTATCATCTCAATCAACCTACATTTGTATGTTAACCATTCTCTTTCAATCCCCTTGAACTTCTATCCTTACTAGATCCACGTGCTTTCCTTATTACCCAAAAAAAGGTAAAATTAAAGCACTGTCAACTCTACAAAAGTGCTTTAATTTTGTATTTATGATTTCTTTCGCTGTAACTTTCTCATATTAGGCAGTAACTTCGAATTTTTTTTGAAACAAATAACTTCGAAGTACACTTAAAACCCAGATTCTCGGGTACCGAGTGGCAATTAAAAATATTCCATTAGTGAAAGTTACTAAATTGTACCATAAATCATAAATATATATTCCTTGAAAATTATAATTAGTTCTCACCTCTCAACTAGGGCAAATCGCATGAAGGAAAGAATCCTCAGCAATGGTTTGTAGTACTGGAGCGAAGCTTATCATCATTTACTTTATTTTGGGTTCTTTATTTCAAATGCTGAGTATCGTCTTCTATGATGATTTTTTCAATCTTTTCTTTTTGTTTGATCAAGTAGATAAGTATAGATTATCCACAAGCCAATCGGATAAAAATGATTTATTTGATCGATTCCCCCAAATCTGAGAAAGATTATTAGGTGCAGCAAGAGATGTTCTTAGAAGATTTTCTTGGTTCGAGTAGAAAGTCTTGGACGTCACCAGTTATACAGTATTTGTTAAGGGAAGTTCTAATGTCCAGTTACTAGTGAACCGCTAAACAGATGTAGAAAAATTATTATGAGCCTTTTGATTCTTTTCTTTATTTTAAATTATTGATTGTGAACTGTTGAATTAAACTGTTAAACAGTCAGACGATTGAATCCTGATCACTTTTGAGTTTGGCTTGGTAGGGAGCGTAGAGACTGAGAATTGGAATCACTGCTATATAATGAATATTGCGGGTACGTCTATTTATCTGATGTGGTTACGCAATAAATATGGGTACATAGCATTGCAGAATATTACAAGATATTATACCACAATAATATCAGAATACTTTCCCTAATACCCAATCCTATCCATTAGGGAGAAAGGGGAAAAGGGTAAGAGTAATACCGATAAGAACCAGACTAAGAATAATTTGTTGCACTCGAGTTGGATTTTATGGTCCAATTGGATCAGGGATGGATTTAGGAGTTGCCCCCTTAACTCGGGAAATATCATAAGATTCTATACAAATTTTGATTTTTCGTGTTGGTTTCTTATAAAATTTCGTCCCCTGAACAAGTTTTTTAGATCCATCCATGAATCGGATAACTTGAAGGCTTAAGACCTGATTGAGGGTTAAAAACAACTTTTCATTATATTTGCTTTGGGACTACTGTTAGCTGCGTGAATACAGAAATGGACAGGTCAATTATCTTATTAAATTATTATTATTTTATGACTTAGTCGATGTGAGATCTATCTAACACTCCCTCTCTTGCGGCGTGCTATGGGGTTTAACTCAGCTCTGATACCATATTAAATTTTGACTTGCACCGACAAGAGTCTCAAGCCCATATCCACTTAAAGACTTACATTTTCACACTTGTACATACTCTTAAACATGTTTTATATGTGAAAATTCATGCATAATAAGGGAAAAAAACTTAAATGACCCTATGTCATAATGAAGTGATGAGAAAAAACTAATCAAATTATTTACAGTTGTAATTATGATAACTACTAGAATGATTAATGGTTAATATTGATTTGCTTGTTTGTCATATTTTGATTGATGCTTCTTCATACCACTTGGTGAGGTAAGAGTACCTAAGAATTTCTCCACAATAAGGCATAAGAATATAACACTAATGGCACCTTGGATATTTATGAATAGAGCTTATCATGAATAGTAATCGATAAGAAAATGAATTAATAGGTAATGTAATAGACGTGAAATAAACTTTACTTATTTTGGTAGTATGTAATAAATTGAAAGTGAAATTGTAACTTATGATTTGATATTTAAGAATAGTATACATAAGAAAAAAGTGCAATTTTAGTTTTCAACCCTTTCCTCTTCTGTGATGTTCCTCCTTAACCTTTTTGGAGATAAATTTAGTCCACAACCCTATTAGATAAATACACTTTTAGTCCTTTTATTATTCTAGTGCAAAAAAAATGATTATTTAATAATAAAAAGTCGATGATATGGTAAAAGTATTGTGAAAATAATAAAATTAGAGAAGAAAAACAAAGATCCCCAACGTCTTGCTACCTCGGATGGACTGACAAAATACTTATCCTCAGAACCTGATCCAACTTCTTAATGAGGGCAACGAACTCAGAATCGTCATCTTCATAGTTTCGGCCATAATCAGCTCATTGTGAAGTGATGCCGCCGCCCGTTAAGATTGGCTGAGGCAAGTCCCAACTTGAACCCTAATTCCTCCCGCGTGCCATATGATGACATTGGCGAACCCACCGAATTGTTTGTGAGCTCCGTTCCATCAGCGGATGCAGCAAGAGCGTAAGACCGTGGAGAGCTTTATTTGATTTTGAACTTTGTTTTTTAAATAATATATTTGCCGTGTCATCAACTTTTTACTACTAAATTATTCAATTTTGTATATTAGAACAATGAAAGGACTAAAAATGTACTTATCTAACATGGTTGAAAACCGAATATATCTTAAAAAATGGTTAAGGACAAATATGACGCAAGAGAAAAAGGTAGAAAATTAAAAGTGCATTTTTCGATATATATAATTTATAAGTAATACTACTTAAATTACATAAATATCCTTGATGGTAAATATATTAGTTTAACAAGTACAATATATATATAAACTGAAAAGTAATAAACAATATATATCATTATAATAAAATTCAATGATACGAGGAATTTTGAAGTTCTAATTATTATGATTTACTAAGATGAATTGGTTTTAGTCCTTTGTAATTCTAATAAATATATTCAGCTGGTAACATTATTGTGTTTCGTCACTGTATGTCGAGAGTAGAGGAGACTAGCGTAATTCAATAAAGTCTCAGGGGTAGTTTCAGTATTTTCCATATTTTGTCCATTATGGGCCATGAAGAACTGCCCTGTAATAAGAAATTCATATTAGATGATCCGTAAAAACCTTTCATGATTAGACTATAATTGAGCCAGGATTTGAATATCAATTGCAGACCAAGTTTTGGAACCAAACAACAGACTGAGCTTTCTATATGTAACAGAAGCTGAATTAAATTATTCAAGGCTATCAAACATGCCATTAAGTCGTTGTGGGGCAGTTTGGTGCAGGAGCCTGAGGCTGATTGGATTTGGCCCTGAGACATAAGGCCGATAGAGTGTGGAACATCGGAGAAGAAGAGTGGAGCACGAGAGACATCCTTAGGTAAAGCGTGTGTTTCTCGAGTTTGTACTAGTCTTGCATTGCGTGGACTATGGAGTCCGCAACCGAATAAAGGCAATGATTTTCCATCGTATGGTATGTTTGCTCCTGAATTTTTTGTAATGTTGACTTTTGTGCTGCGCAAGTACATCTGAGTTGCATATTCTGTGCATTGGCTAGTTGAGGACCCGATATCGCTTCACGCGAGCACTAGAAAATCAAAGTTCCGTAGCAAGTCAGTGCTATCCGTATCACACTTCTAGCCCTGTGTCGAGGAACCATGGTTGCTGCCATGGCGCTTGCTATCGTCGTAAGAGATTACATGAATTGAACTCGTCACGTCATCCATAAACTCGACCGACGATTGTTTAGCATATTGCAAAGATTGATATCATCTCTCTCTTTCAATTAGTAAAATATTCACTTTTATAGAAAAGATACAACATCTATTTCTGACATGCCGATTGACTATTATCTAATTTTACCACATCATCTATACAATCAGTTAATCTGAAAATTTCTCAATTGTTGATTAAGGTCCGTGGGGACTTCAACAAGTATGGTGAAACTACCTAATGCCTTTTTGTCCTCTTCTTTAGATAAATTCTTATATGAGTTGAGCTCACAGTATACTACTTACACAAAGTACATGTACTTTGTAAATTTTAAGGACAATGCACATATAGTTTGTGTAACAGTTCACGGTGAACTGAGTTCACTCAAGAATATTTCATTCTCTAGAAAACCTAAAGTTAACAAAAAAAAAAAGGATAATTACACAAGCAATACAAAATCTTTTCGAAATCTTTCATGTCGGTATAAAATTTTTTTTTGTTACATTTCAATACAAAACCTTTCATAAGTGTATCACTTTGGTACAATCCGTCAAATTCCAACTAATGGCGTTAAGTTTTGTTGACATAACTTTTTAACATGGATGTTGTGTATGTTGCTTATTGGACTTATTCATGTAATATTTTAAATGAAATAAATTTTAAAAATATAAAAAATATATAGAAAAATATTTAAAAGTTAAAAAAAGTGAAAATTTTTAAAAAAATTAGAAAAATAGTAAAAATTTTAAAAATATAAAAATTGTATAAAATATATAAAATTCTACCCGAACCCACCGAACTAAGCCACCATCGAGCCTCCCTCCCTTATTTCGTTGCAAGCCCCAGACCCACTCGACCTTTCCCTTCCTCGTCTCGCCAAACCACTAGAGAGAGAAAATTTTCTCTCTTCTCAATAGATAAACTGTTGCAGCAACGAAGACACGATCCGTTCGAGAAGGATCGAGAGGCTCATGGAAGGCTTGAGGAAGACTCAGAGAAGGCTTGACGGAGACACGGTGGCACTAGAAAGCTCGAGGAGACATAGGCGACATGAGAGGGGAGATGAATTGGGCACGGAAAGGCTTGGGGCAGCATGGGGAAGGTTCGGGGAGGCTCGGAAAGGTTTGAAAAGGCTTGGATAGGTCATCGGTAGGTCGATCGAGGCGGTGGAGAGTTGATGCAATGGTAGAGGCGGGTGGAGGAACCGGTGGCAGATGATGAAAATTTGGGAAGATTTGCAGAGAGCTAATGTAATTTAGAATTCTTATTCCATTGTCGCACTTCCATGAGCTTGCCTGAAGTTTTACAGAGTTCCTACAAATCTTCCCAAACCAGAGCCAGCCCTAAATCATCAGGCCTAAAGTTCAGGGCTGATTCCACTGGTTCTAGAAACTTGAATCGATGGTTTCGAATGGGAATTGGCACGAAATTAAAAAAATTGAATTCCTACCATACATTCCTACAATCCTACTCCTAGGGTAGCCTTTTTAGGCTATGGCAGGCATCCACCCTCACCCCTACTCCTAACCAATCGCCTATGACCTGCCCCCATTTTTCACTTTTTAGATCTGTTTTCACATAGGCAAATATTTATTGTGTGACACAAAATACAAATGAGTTCGTTATATAAATCACCATTCAAATATTGACACGTATAAATTTGACTATTGATAATTATCAAAATTTTACATGTGTCAATAGTTCAACTATAATTTATACAATGAACTCATTATATAAACAAAATATTATCTAATTTTAGCATAAACCAAATCAGTCGGCTTGAAATCGGATGTCATCAGGTTCCAAACCATTCCTAAATCGTCCAAAGGAAGGTTCAAGGCTGGTTCTAAGAGGCCTTGGAACCAGAACCATCTGGCTTTGGAATCGTGGCCAAGCCTAGGCACAGGGAAGGCTTGACAGAGACACGGCAGCACTGGAAAGCCTGAGGAAACACAGGGCGACACGAGAGGGGAGACGAATCGAACACAGGAAGGCTTGGGGCAGCATAGGGAAGGTTCAAGGAGGATCGGGAAGGTTTGAGAAGGCTTGGATATGTTGTTGGCGGGGCAGCAGAAAGCAGATGCAATGGTAGAGACGGGTGAAGGAATCGATGACAGAAAACAAAAATTTGGGAAGATTTACAAAAAACTAATGCAATTCACAATTCTTATTCCATCGTCGGACTTCCATGAGCTTGCCTAAAGTTTTACAAAGTTCCTACAAATTCAAAATCCCTATCTCTACTGTCTAAGGAAGAATTGAAAATTAGGGTTTGGGAGAAAAGGGGATTGAGTATTTAGGGAAATCGGTGTAGAGATAAATGAGTGACTAGGGTTAGTTTTTTTTTTTTTTTTTTTTTTAACTATTTTAATATTTTTATATGTATTTTTATCTTTAAAGGGTTTTTTTATTATTATTATTAGTTTAGATATTTTAACATTTTTATGTGAATTTTTTAAAGACTTTTATATGTATTTTTAAAATTTTTAACTTTTTTCTATATATTTTTAAATTTTTAAATTTTTAAATTTTATTTTATTTAAAATATTACGTGGATAGGTCCAATCAGCAACTATGCATATAAGGTGTCTACGTTAGAACATCGTGTCAGCAAAACTTAATGCCATTAGTTAGAATTTAACTGATTGTACCAAAATGATACACTTTTAAAAGATTTTGTATTGAAATGTGATAAAAAAAAAGATTGTATACCAACATCAAACATTTCGAAAAGATTTTGTATTGCGTGTAATTGTCCCTGAAAAAATGGAACTCTTTCAATGAAGAGGGTACAAGGGGAGAAGGGAGAAGGAAGAAGAGGAGGGTAGCTGGGATTCTACAAGAGGAGAAGGAAGAAGACAAACAAATTATGATTATCTTTAATTCTAAGTTTGTTACATAAATTAATCACAGTTTGGAGGTTGGGTACGCTTGACTTATATGTGTGGTCGTGGTTTAAGCCCCCATGAACATGTTTTTTCCTTTGTATTATTTTTATTTATTTAATAAAAAATTCACAAACATTAGATAATAAAGATTGTTCAAAAATTGAAAATTCACGAAAGTGAAATTAGTACTTTTACAAACAATTTTTAAGATTTATAATATAATTTAACCATCCGCTAAATTTAATGTTTTTATTGACAATCTATTTAACTAGCTATCTAATTTAATAATTCATTGAAAGTTGACGATATTTTCAAGAATTTTATCCCTTATATATTACATAAACAATTTAAGATAGAGGCAAAAAATATATATACACACACATATCTTTTAAAGTTATTTCGGATCTTGAATCTCATATTCTTTAGCGTCCATCATAGTCAGCATTCACTGTTGTATGAAAATCATTCGAGATGTGAGATAATCACTAAAATCAAATTAGATAAAATTTATTGCACTTCAATAATATAAAATATCATGAATAATCAAAGGAATCAAAAACTTCGAAATCGAAATTGTAGGTAAGGCATTTCCAAGAAACTCTCTTGAGGATAAATATTTCCCCTCAATATTGCAGCGCGGCTTTAGCGGAAATATCCAACCCCGGGATACAATGCCCACGAGGAGAATCATGGTTGCAAAACATGAAACTCCCTCACTAGAATCACAACCCGAGAAAAAAATAAATAACACATAACAGAAATATAGAATAATAGAATAGAGAATTTGAAAGTGTATGTACATGACTTCATCTTTCTCTTACACATACAACTCATATATATAGAAGTTAAAAGGTCACAGTTGAATAGCCACAATTATTTAAATGGTCACGATTGAAATATCGTGTCTCTTCAATTTGATTTTAATTTTCCCTCCAACAATCTCATGATTGATAAGTTAAATCCGTTACCTTCAAATTAGAAACTTCCTTCAGCAATTTACCGTTGCCTCCTTTTCATCATTTTTAATTTATTATTATTATTATTAGTAGTAGTAGTAAATACATATATTATACAACATTTACTTCTGCAGAAAACAGCAAAGAATTTCATCTCTTAAAAAACTGCTTTAGATTGAATGACACTCGTGAGCTCCCTCTTATTTTCCCTGTCACTGTAAAACTGTTTTGGGAGGTCTTTTGCGGTGATGGAGAACAGATTCCAGATTCAAACGAAAATTACGTCTAAGGAATAAAAGGACATTCTTAAGCGATCTCACCTCGCAACATAAAATGCTACGAGGAAGCACATATCAAATTATAAAGGACTTATGAAAGAAAAAAATCAGGAATAATAAAAGAAAATTGAGAGAAAAAGAGATTGGAAGTGTGTAGAGAGTGAATGATTTAACTCTTACTATAATGAGATGGTATTGGTATTAGGAGAGAAGAAGATGCTAACCACTAAATCTGCCAGCAGGTTCTGGTAGGAACAACAAACCTAGTTTCAGTTTCCATTTCTGGGCATCCGATGCAGCAAAAGCCTATTTTACCAGATTCTTCGGTATACTGTCTGGATGAGCTTTACTCAGAATGTGTAAGTGAGATGAAAAAAACCGACCAAGTATTTGAAAAGAAACAAGTGAAAAAACAGCGGTTTTATGCTGTCTCTGCAAGTGCTGGACTGTACTAGTTTCATATATACATGGAGGCTCTTCCATATACAGAATCAACCGGTTTGAGAGGAAAACCGAATTCCCACTGAGCAGACAACTTCCCGTTGTCTTTGCATGAATTTAAGCGATGAATAAGACAATGTTTCCTTTCAATGTTATCTTCATCATAATTTATGTAAAATTTGTTAATGGCCCATAAGAGGTTAAAAATCTAACTTGATAAATAGTTTATGTACAAGAGGCTTAGCTCGCACCCATATTAAAATCTAACCTGGTAGATGATACTACTCAACTATATTATATTCCAAGATTCTTTTTATTAACTTTCAAATATGGGCTTCACTCTCAACAATTTACAATACTGGCACCATGTTTGTGTACAGGTGCAGTTTATAGCAGAAATCAATAATTCCAATAAGTACCTTTGCTGCTGTCGTAAGTTCGATTTGATTATGTCTTCTCATTCCTTCTAACTCTGTTGAATATAGGACTTTGCACCAAATCTTTTGCGGAAGGCCGCTTAACTGGATCAGGATCCACCATGAGCTAATTCATAAGCAAATTGCAGAAAAGGAAATGTCAAGTAAATTACGGACCTTGATGTAATATAATAGAACTAGAAACAATGATGTATCTCTCTAAATGGGGCACTTGGACTTGCTTCAAGCAAAAAAAAAAAAAAAAAAAAAAACAACAGAACCAATTTCGAAAATTGTGTTAAAGATTCTCTTAGTATGTGCTGTGCCTAACAAAGGAACCCTGGAAATAACTTTGAAAACGAACCCTGGTGACTAGTATCAGACTGCTGCTGTTGGAGCTCTGACTGCTGAAGCTTGTGCATTTTTTTCCTGAATACACCAAGTAGTTTCTGGAAACAATTTTCAAGAACAGTTTGCAGAAAACACTTGGAACCAAATTAAAAGGGTGTTCTATGTTCTCAAAAATCAAACTCTGTTTCTTTTTCAATTCTCTAATGAAATACGATTCTTCAAAATTTGTATGTGGAATACGTATGAGGGAACTCTCCCCTTTTCCACTGTCACTGATGCAAAAACAAAAACACATCTCTGCCCGTTTTCCAGGAGAAGGAAAACAGGAAGTGTTTTTCCATTCCATTACCAACATGACAAACTAAACAATGTACATGACACCAACTTGCCACAAATAAAAGGTCTTCACTTCGAAGTTCTAGGTAGGCATTCTAAATCTTTACATGAAACCAGTCCATTCTCATCACAAAATGTTTGAGCAGAATAGAGTAATTACCTTGAGCAAGTTCTGGAATTGCAATGAATGACTTGGAAGAAGAGGAAGCTTTCCCTCCCTAAGATTGAGAAACTTTGGGCCTGAACTTGGCAAAGGTGAACCCCTCACAATTTCATAAATAGCAACCCCCAAAGAGAATATGTCAACCTTGTCCAGATGAGCATAATCATCATTCAGGATTTCTCGAGGCATATAGTGGGTGTCACCCTCCTCGATTGGAAGACTCCTATTCAAAAGCGTTGCACAACCAAAATCACCAAGCTTGTATATGCCACTCCTGATGAAGATATTATCAGGTTTCACATCTAGATGGGCAATTCCTCTACTGTGTATGAAGTGCAATGCCTTTGCAATCTGTTAGGAGGATTGGACAACAAAATCATCAGCCAATAGGATGTATTTCATTGACGAAATGTGAGTTTCTGGATTGGCTTTCCAATCTTGTCAAACTAGGACTTAAATGACAAAGATGAATTTCAAAACCAAAATCAATAATCTAGTTTGACGCTTCCAAGTACACAAACACAAAGTGGAAGCTCAATAAAGTGCTTAATTACTCAGACTTAGTATGTAGCATCCTCTTCTTCCAAGTCATTCAACGCAATTCCAACAAATTTACTCTTATCATGTAAAAATTTGTTCAACATCAACAAGGTGTTTGAACTTCAACACATGGAAGTAAGAATTTATGTATTGCATGCAAGTCACTTTTCTAGAATAGGATAAAGTCAGATAGGCTTCTCCATATCACCTTTTTTCCAGCCAAAACTTCTTAATTCACTTAGCTGAAAGAGGATGACAATAATTTTCCTAGGTATTATAATGCACCTATTTGGTTAATGTCTGATTTAACTAAGACTATTTGTTGACAGAAGATTTATTTTCAAGAGACTACGAGTGGATGGAATCAGTGATGCACCGTCTAGATAGCTGAGTCAACAATCCAAATGGCAAATTACAGATCAACATGTGTAGGCAATGCTGGCTCGACATGATTAGTGCAAAATGGAGCATAAACTGTGACCACTGCACCATATCTACGTGAACTTTTTGGGCAAAAGAAAGATAACAAGTTTATTGGCATGGTTGCTTGTTTGTAACAAATGGAAGACCTATCCTGTAGGATTTGTTTAGTAGAGGCCAGTACAATCTACAAAGCGTAGGTTTAGCTTCTGAATATCTTTACAGAAGAAGCTCACATAAGTTCACCAACACCATGCAACTAAAGTATATCACCATCCTATCATGCAAGTTCTTTGTATATAAAATATAAATCCAACATAAAAGTAAACCTGATATAGAGCTTTCAATGCTTCATTCTCAGTGAAAGATTGAGAAGACCTCCTGACAGATAGGCTGCATTCACAAAGTTCCATCTGAATGTAGAGGTGCTCATTTTCGAACCAAGAAGAGTAGTAGCCAGTGATGTTCTCATGAGACCCTATGAATGAAGATAAATAACGTAGTTAGAGGGCCAGTGGTGCTGGAGACATGCAATAGATGAAAAGGGCAACTGTGTGCACCTAAGACAGCTAATACTTGGACCTCCATCAAAGCTTTTCTCCTGCAGAGAGAAATGCATAAGCATCCCAAAAAAGCAGCATGTATAATAAAGTGCAGACAAGGTACCGTTCTGACTCTTGATGCAACTGTCCTGTACTACGTTTCACAGCATATAGGCAACCGTCAATCCTCTTCAAAACTTTGAAAACACAACTGAAGTTCCCAGTGCCAATTTGCTGAGAAAAACGATGAAAACTCAGAGTATAGAGTCACAAAAAGGTCCTAGGCTGTAAGGTTAAGTTTCAAGTGCATGAGATAGAAGGAAGACCTCAATTTCATGGAAATCAGAGTGATAGCGTGAGAGCCCCTCCCCGCCAATTATTGCAGGGAAGAAACCTGCAAAATTCTGATGTTAGTGTAAAGATTCAAAGTATCATGTTATTAAATGCATTGCAAGAAATTCATTCTCTTGTTTTGCAAAAGAGACATTTACTCTGAGAAGACATGATTTGAATCAGATATACTCTATAGGAAAAATATAACAGTGTGGTGCTTCACCTGCACATTTTGATCTTCGATTACCAAAAGGACCTGCATCTGTCTCTGAAGCTTCATGGACATATGGGTTCTTAATGCAAGGAGGAGACATCACACGACAGCGTAGAGCAACAGCAGATTGTGGAACATAACTGTGGACCTTTTTAGCATAATTTACTGATGTTTTCTCTGTTTTAGCTACATTTTCATGAGCATCCTCCTCTAGTTCTTTTATCTGTTGATTTCCAGCCAAGGAGGGGCTTAATGGATTTAATGAGAATCTTTCAAGCCCTGCCACAAATGTACAGTACTTATTTCAAAGAAAATAATGAGCTTGAACATGGAAACACGAGCATGATAGAGAAGCAATTGATAAAAATGAAATGCCACTGATCAATATTGCAATTGTTAAGTATATTAGCAGAAGCTGTAAAATAAAGAACCAAGAGTAGGATTTTGGCAGGTCATATTTTCAATAGTCCAAAGTGCACTAGCTCAGACAAAGATGGCATTGACACATTGATAATAAAGTCATCAAGACTAACCTTTTCTACCTTCCCAAACATATCTTCCAATTAAATATAAATCAGCAGATAGAGGACAAAAATGAAACTCAGACTCCTGCCCTAGAAAGGACAGTTCATGCTCCCAAAGTTGAATGGCAATTCTTAGAAATTGTGCTCCTTTACCTAATCACAGGAATCGAGTCATATCATCCCTCTTTCGACCTAAAATACATTTATAGGATGCAATGTATAATTAGCCTAAAGTTTTTCTTTTGGCCACCAGTTAAGAGCAAAGAGGCCTACTTTATCCTGCATGCACAAAATCACTTCTGTAGCCTACGTTTGCAAGTGTATAGGTGCATATTTCACATGAAAACAAGCTTCTTCAATTCCGTGCCAGACAAACAAATCTAGCTTCTTTAGGCGACAGGATTCAACTTACTAACTATTGCTGGATATAGACATGCAAACCTCTAACCTTGCCGAATTCTTTTACTAGTAACAGTTTTCACTTTCTCCGGTGATTTTGGGCAAGGACTGTTTTCCTGCAGAATTTGAAAACTTTGATAAACCCACATATTCAACACAAACTGAAGCTGGTGTTAACAGCTCATTGTCCTTACCTTATTGCAGTGGACACTTTTCAGTATGTTCTGATTATCCGGAGTGATGTAATCGGGTGTGCTGCAATGAACATTAATCAGAAAAACTCCGGCTGGCATCAGAGCAAATTGAAAGAGCTAATCACCCGAAGTAATCAAAATGCTTCCTTGATTTGAAACCAAAATTTCAAATAGAAATCGATTACCAGAAGAAATCCTGACTGAGGATGAACTCGTTGTTGGTGTCAGGGGCGCCGGAGTCGTGACCTGACATAGCAGGCCGGTGAGGCTCCGGCACAGCTGAATCCGTCTCTTGAAGGTTTTGAAATGGGGGGAAGGTGGACGTTGACTGTTGGTGGCGGAGAGAGAAGAGCGGAGCCTGCAAGCTCCTCGCTGGTGCGTCCTTCGTCTTCTTCCACCCTCCTCTCTTCCCGCTGCCAACGGCCATTCTCTTCAACCTCTTCATCTCTCTCTGTGTTGTCTTTCTGCACCTGCAGAGAAGTATTTGGGTTGGGGAGGACGAAGACAGGGAGACGAATTCAAATAGCGCGCGCGGTTAGATTATGGGCAGCAATCAGGTGCCTACTGAAGTGTGTGTACACATCAGCCCCCAATCTTGTCGACACAGAAAATGTTGACGACCCATCAGCCGCTGATTGACAAATTAAGCTTTATGAATTTCAGTACCATGTAAAATTTGTGGATTTTTAGTGTACGGGAAATAATTGTCCTAGGATGGAACCTATATGAGATTCGCCTAATATGATTCCTTTAATAAACTCTTAAATGAGTGATTTCATGATTGATTCTCATGTTAGAAGGATCGATAGGAATCTTTCTAGTGATCCAGTTGAACCGTAAATTACTCTCGAAGTGTATTTCGACCGGTTACGAAATACTATGCGATGCAAATAAAAAATTATCCCACGAGGGCAAAACTTATGACTAATGTAGCACTTTAATATGAAAATTGAAAAAATGTCATATTTAAACGCAATAATTTTTTAACATTTAAGGATATGGGTGGGAGCCGCTATCTAGAACCTAATATTAAATATGTATTTAGGTTACTTAGAATGGGAGCTGCTATCCAGAACGTAATATTAAATGTCTAATATGTTAGGATATTAGTCTAACAAGACACGGATTTTCAATGGGCGATCAAATTATGTCATGAAAATTGAACATTACTCGTAAAATCATGAACTTTTCTTCAGTTATCACCATCCATCATCTAGGATAACTTGGTAGATGACGGATTGACATGACACTGATAGAGCTAACGTGACATTAAAGTGGTATTTTTATCATGCACATTAAATTATGTGCATGATATTTTGTACTTCCAATTGCTATCTTTACCTTTAAAGAGTCTTTAAATGCATTGGATATACATGTGGCAATACCGATTTATCTATCCCGTCAATCACCATTTATTATGATTTTTTTATATTTATTTAGGTTTTTTACAATTTGATAATTATAACTGTAATTATATGTCAAATCATAATTGATCAGATATAACACATCATTGTTGTAACATGTTATGTCCAATACGCCGAAGACTTTCTTCTATCGTTGATCATTATTTGCACCACTCTCGCATCTCGATCCGATTTCCAACTTGTTTTCCTAGTCTTTCGATTTTCGAATTCCGACTTATGACGAGATATCTCAACAATATATTCCATGTTCCATTACTCCATATCCTCATGTCCCAATAATGCCCACAACTTGATTTAAAAAACTCAATTGGCCTTAAAATATTCTAGGTTGGCTATAGAGAAATAAAAGAAATAATCTTAGAAATAGTTGAATCTTATTAATTTAGAATATCATATAAATACTGATACGTGATATATCTATTATATAAAAAAGCATCCATTCTCATGAATTATTTTCCCGGTGAAGATTACATCCAAGATTTTCTTGTGACGGTAATGGTCACCGAAGACCACCGACCGGGGCGGAGGCCAATGATTAGGCTCACCGCTTCCGTCAGTTTGAAATTGTCAAAGTTCTCCGCTTCCGTCTCCCACTTCCACTCTCATCCCATAGCAAGGATTCTTCTTCTCTTGCTTCCCTCCCTATAAGTAATCCCGGCTTCCGACTCCCTTGTCACCCTCAACCATAACAAGTATTCTTCCCCTTCGCCGTCTTCGTCAATCCTTCTCTCAATCTCAGTTATCCCGAGCTAGCCAGCTCTCAACCAGTCTCAGACATGGCGGTTCTGAAAGTCCACGGAAGCCCGGTTTCCCCAGCCACCTGCAGGGTGCTCGCCTGCCTCTGTGAGAAGGGTCTGGAGTTTGAGTTCGTCCCCGTTGACATGAACTCCGGCGAACACAAGAAGGAGCCCTACCTTTCCCTTAACGTGAGTAACCGATTCTACTTCCCATTACAAACAGAACAACATTCCCTGGATGCATTCCAAGGGACTGTCGAGTGTCCAGCCATTTGCAAACCATCGGACTGATTTAGAGATCATTCGGATCGGTCCATTAAGGAATCCGGATAATATTTTCATTTACATTTTGCATTGGAGATGGACTTCCATCGATCTGACGTGGTCTCTTTTTATGGACTTGGTGCAGCCGTTTGGTCAGGTCCCAGCATTTGAGGATGGAGACTTGAAGCTCTTCGGTAAGTACTTCGGAAGAACGATTCATGGTAACCTAGGCTTCGACCTTGGGATCGAATTTGATGAATGCTCTAAGCCCGTTGGACCAGTATAGATTGTCTGCTTTAGATCGATTATATCATATATATATCACCTTATATCACGTGACAGATCTTATAAACCGTTTGGATTGTAGTGCGGAAATGGAAACAGAAACGAAAAAGGAATAGGGTGGGATGGGAAACGGATGTTAATTTTTAATTTTTGTTTGGTTTAACAACGAAATCGGAATTTGATTTTTTTGTTATAATTTAGTTAAAATTATAGATATATGGAATGAAAAATAGCTACACATATTAAAAATAGGAATAGATATGAGAAGAATATTAAAATAAAAACATTGGTTTATTAAAAAAATTATTAAATTATATTATTATAAAGGTGGTGGATTCTTACCCTAAGCATTTTTTTGTGATTTTTTTAGATATGAGTTGTCAAGTTATAATGTTTAGTTAAGATTTTTAGGATAATTTCTTTGTATTTTATAAATCATTTCACCATCTAATTCCTTAGTTTTGTGAGAGGAATCAGATTCATTTATACAAAAGAGATGAAATCGAGTGTATGTATGAAGAGAAGGAAATCATTTTTCTCTCAACAAATGTTTGAGGAATCGATTATTCCATTCCGATTCCGGACTATTTTTCATTTAAACAAAACCTACCATTAATGAAATTGAAAAGAAGAATTGATGCATGCAGAGTCGAGGGCTATCACCCAGTACGTATCCTGCACGTACGCGGACAAGGGGACCCCGCTGGTGAGCCCCGACAAGGAAATGGCGGCCATCTCGGTGTGGATGGAGGCGGAGGCCCACCAGTACGACCAAGCGGCGTCCAAGCTCCTGTGGGAGCTGGCGTTCAAGCCCCTCTTCGGGATGCAGACCGACACCGCAGTCGTGGAGGAGTATGAACCCAAGCTCGCGAGTGTCCTGGACGTGTACGAGGCCCGGCTCTCCAAGTCCAAGTACCTGGGGGGCGACCGCTTCACCCTCGCCGACCTCCACCACCTGCCGACCATGAACCACCTCATGCGCACCCAGGTCAAGAAGCTCTTCGACGCCAGGCCAAAGGTCAGTGCCTGGGCGGCCGATATCCTGTCCCGCCCAGCCTGGTGCAAGGTCCTCGAGATGACAACCCCAAAGTGAGGAGGAGGTCACGGGCCAGCGGAGTAGTGGCTTTCAATTTCGCTGGCCGGAGCTCTTTCGAAGTTTCAAGATGAGTTTTATATGTTTATGAGGTGCTATGTCTTCAATAATGGAAGTTGGAGGACGTGCGATTATGATGGATTAATAAAATAGTTATTAAAGTTTTGTAAATGAAGAAAAGTTATAATATGAAGAATTTTATTGTTCAATAGGTCGATTTTATGCGAATACGTATTAGTTGGTCATTTATTTAACTTGAAGTTGTTTTTATTTCAATTATAAGCGGGCTATACATGAACATCTTTGACGAATTGTAGTCGAGATTGGATTGGTTAGAATGGTAATTACACGTGCCGATAACCCTTCAACAAGGACACATCACACAAAGGTGAAAGAATTGAATGCTTCAAAATTGAATGTGTCACGTAGTGCGCAATCCATTGACCTGCATGAAAAACGAGCAGAAATGAGAATTTGTATAGTTTATACTGTTTTAGATCTAAGAGTAAGATGTGCTGGATTTGATTCTCACCAATGGACTCTATGCTCCTATGTGCCTCGGAAACGGAATAAAAATGCAGTAGCTCGCAATTACCGTTATGTAAATGAATTTACAACTATTATGATTTCGGTATTTTAGTATGGTTGATTGATTACAATTGTCACGTTATGTAATAGTAACGTGAAAAGAAACAAATTGCAATTCAATTCTTAAGATCTCAGGCTCAGATCTAAACTATTACTTTGATGCATGCCCATTAGAATATTGTAGGACAAAAAATGTCATTCGTGCTATTTTGATCGGTAGTTAACAAGAAAATCCCGATAAGGTAGAAGAGTCGGGTATCACCTGTTGTAATTATAAATTTTGTGATTGGATACAGGGTTAACTCCTCTTACAAGTTCGATGAAAATTTTATGGGATATAAGAGTGGATTGTCATGTGAGTCCATTGCTTGTCAGGTCTAACCACAGAAAAAAAAAAAGGCATTTGTCGTGGAATCTATCTCGGCTTAACTAATTACGATTCCACACTTGGGCATGACATGGGGTGAGCTCATTTGATAACTCGATCTAATATCATATAAAATAACTTACAAAAGACTGAATTTGTTTACACCTAAAAGTTTAAACTATTAGTATGTAATATCCAATACTTTTAAAAGTATTTTATGGATATGTTGTTAGAAATCCCTGAAAAATGTCCCATAAAACATTAAGGATATGTGGTCGGCAATTTCACATCCCTTGCCAACCAAACAAGAAGCATCGAGTTGTCGAGGCCCATATCTCATCCTAGAGGTCATATTGACGAGGATAAGAGTCGATCTAACTTAACTAAAACTTTTTGAATATTAGAAAGGCTTCTAAAGAGGGTGAAAGTCTTATATATAGTAGTATTATTATATAATAGTGCTTGTATAATGACACCAATTAATAAAATTAAAATATTTCTAAAGTTATCTTTTTTTTTTTATGATTTTGTAAAAATATCTTTAGAATAGTCAAATTTTATTAGTTGATGTTAACATGTAACATTGTCACATGGTGGAGAAAGTCATGCATGTCACGAGGATACCACGTCAAGTATATGTTGGTGTCACAAGATAAATGAAATTTGTCAAATATTAAAAGTAAATTGAGATATATCATAAAAGTAAAAACTTATAACAACCTAAATAAAACACCAAAAACCTCCAAGAAACCTAGAAAACTCAAATATTAATTAGCAAGAAGTTGAAAAAGATATCGAGCATTCTCAAACATGAGCTATTTAGGTATCTTAGGGTGTTTCAATGTTTTATTTAGGGTTTTAGATTTTTTTTATTTTTAAAAAATATTTGAATTTTTACTACCTAAATTCTCTCTAATGAATATGCATGCTGATGTGGCACTACTAAACATTGTTGATATGGTTGTAGGAAAATTTATGTACTTTTCGATTCTCTTCACGTGGTAAATGCATTGAACAACTGTTTTGAATCATTTTGGGATCTAGAATATGTGTTTAACGGCATTAAGAATCAGACACATCTTTTGGATAGATTTAAAGTTGGTTGGGTAAGTAAAGAGTTTAATGTAGCTATATATAAACTCAGACATATGAGTATTAGATCTCATACATTAGACCTCTGCACTTTTGATGTATTACCTCTTACGACTCACTTTGATTAAGATAAATACGAATTTATGCCAAAAAAAAAAAATTTGAGCTACTTGAAGGCTACTTACATATATACAGGACTAGAAGCTTGGGATAGGATTGGTTTAGCATCCAGGTACAAGGTCGCTGAATACACCTTCTTATTACAGAAAATAGGAAGGATGAAGGCTCACGAGAGCTTTTAACTTTTCGTATTGCAACCTTAACTCAATTTGCTCTATTCCAATGTTAAATAGAGCAAGGAATTACATAGGAAGTTATCAGAAACTTAAGTAAAACAATCACCATGATTTTCTTTAACAATCACAGAATATATTATTTGTTACTTTCATCAATCATTAAGATTCTCCGTGATTTTTCTT
The DNA here is from genome assembly GCA_037672795.1 of Lagerstroemia speciosa. NCBI lineage: Eukaryota > Viridiplantae > Streptophyta > Magnoliopsida > Myrtales > Lythraceae > Lagerstroemia > Lagerstroemia speciosa. The sequence goes on along the minus strand of CM075303.1, from coordinate 4,503,399 downwards.
TATCTATAGGATCTTCTCCATTATCTTCTGGATTTGATTTTTCTGTTGCACGATCTTCTCCATTATCTTCTAGATTTGATTTTGCTCGCGTGACTTGGACTGACTCAGATGGTTCAATACTCCCCCGCAAACCGGTCGTCGAGAAAGACCAAAGACCGAGTTTGTTTATGAAGAAACTGAATAGATCTCAAGATAAAGGCTTTGTAAAGATATCAGCAACTTGCAGCGAAGAAGGAATGAGTTGAGTAACAAGTGAACCAAGGGCGACCTTCTCCCAGACAAAGTGGTAATCCAGTTCAATATCCTTCGTACGAGCGCGAAAGACTGGATTAGTTGTTAAATACAAAATAGAAATATTATACAAGAACAAAAGCGATGGTCGAGGTTGAGCAACACCAATATTATCCGAGAACAGAAGATATTATTTGTTGCTTTCATCAATCATCGAGATTCTCCGTGATTTTTCTTTATCTATAAGATCTTCTCCATTATCTTCTGGATTTGATTTTTCTGTTGCACGATCTTCTCCATTATCTTCTGAATTTGATTTTGCTCGAGTGACTTGGACTGACTCAGATGGTTCAATACTTATATGCATCGATATCTATAATAGGTTTTTGATCCATCTTCTTCTGAGTTCTTGAAATATAAAAGAAAGCCAAATCGGAGATGACAGTTTGATTTGACCTTTGATACTTAAGTTAGTAAAATGTATGAAAGAGGGAAAAAAGTAGCAGAGTATTGGATTTTCAGGGAGCACTGAAAGTTGGATGCTGACATCTATTCGTAAGAGAAGAGGAGAAATAACAAATGTCGCTTATTTTGTCCCTTCGAGAATCTTGATCTTATTAGTTTTCAAGGTGATTCATTTTTTTTTAATGTATAAAGGAGATCCATTCGTACAGATGAGGTTAGAAGGAGTGGATGATAAAGGCATACAGAGAATCCCACTACTGAGAATTGAACTTAAGGCTCATGGATCTTGGGCTGAAAGTGATTCCTTCGCACCGGATCCTCTTTCTCTCTAGTACGATTCTTTAGACTTCAAAAAAATCAAATACAAAAAATTCTGATCCCGACTATTTGAACATATTAATAGGCCAGCCCAACAACTTTAACCGCTGGATCTCGCGTAAATGTCTGGCCTAGACTGTTTCCAAGAAGTGACCAATCAGTCTAGCTATGAATAGCAAAAAAGTTTTACAGCTCCAACCGATAAGCACCAACCCATTCTTGGATTTATCGATCGGTTGCATTAGGTGCATCTTCCGGGAGTTGGGGTTTTAGGTAAACCCCCTTTTTTATTTGTACAAATCGTACTTGTTAGAGCAAACAATTCATTCTGGTTAACTTCTTACCTTGGCAAGCTTTGCACCTTTTTTCTCTACTATTATGCACCATCGATATCCAAAAACTATGTGAGTTTCTAACTAATTTAGTTTGAGTCTGATCAGTCTGCTAAGGGGCAAAACCCTTCTCATATATTTGAACTCGAGACATTTTCTTAGAAAGAATCAGGTGCCAAATCACTTGGGCCAGTTATAATAGTTGGTGAGCTTTGTTTTGTTTGTGCTTTTAACTGCTAAACCTCTTGGAATATCTCAACCAACCAAACGTCCATAAGAACAATCGAAAACATGATATGTGAAAGACATGTAATTAGGCTGGTTTGCATTTTATTTTAATGTAATTCGTATCCAAATAAATCGACCATATTTAGACACAAAACTGTATCGAAATAGGTTAAACTAGTTTAACATAATTATAATATGACTAGGCTCACTCAAGTAAATGTATTTATGTAAGGAAATATGTACCATACTTTTGCAGTAATTTGTTTGTAGATTATGGAGTTGAGGGTGTTCTGAAATTGGACAATCACCTTATGTTATATTTACTTATTCATTTTATATTTTTATTGTATTATTGAAAATTAATATGATCATTCAATTAGATGAATTTTTTTTACTAAAACTAATGAAATCAACATTCTTTAAAAATGTTCATACATGCTCATTCCTCCGTTTTTCTTAAATATGTATCAAATTCGTTCATTCTTATTCTCAAGATTAACACAAAATCGATAATATTTGTATTTGGCAATTGACTTTTTGATAGTTTAAAGAAGAACAGTAGTAGCGCCAAATCTGGCCACCCCATAATGTGATATTCGAGCTTTAATATTCAATCGTGAATACATCAAATGAACTGAATAATCATTACTGACATTGGGACCATCAATGTAGTACCATCAATGATCTAATATAATTCAAGAAGTCAGTGTTCGCATGCGTCCAGTCTAATATTTTTTCTAGTAATTTTACTTAGAACGTGACTCCAAGGTAAGGTTTCGACCTCACCAGACTGTATGAGATTATGTTTCAGACCATTAAATTGTTGCCATTGGTGTGGCGTGTATTTGATAATTGTTAATCACATGATGACAGTGTCATTTATGAACTTAGTATCTTTTAACGCCAAACCATTCAGCTATATTCCATTTATATACCACATGGAACATATTACAAAGCTTGTACATACACATAAATTTATGTACACATACTTTCTATTGGCTTCTTAAATACTACCATAATGCTGAACATCGGGTATGCATTTAATCATCGATGCTCCGCATCTAGCTTAAAAGGTTTACATTGGAGATCAATAATTCATTTATTAGAACCGGAAAACCTAAACAAAGAGTGCATAGTTCAGTACAATAACACAATTTTGAATCACAGCCTAAATATTCTGAGCTCAATACCCGTCAAGGGAGTTGCGTGCCCATTTATTTCTCTTTATTTCCTTTTCTCGTACTAAACATACCTGCATCCTCCTCATTGAAAGAAGCATTTGCTTTCCTCATTCGGTACAATAACATCACATTTAATTTCATGTGCTTCTTTATTCTTTGCTTTTGTTTTCATCTGGTTTTAAATTCATGAACCTTCTGCAATTAGAAAACTAAAAGGAAAACTCCAAATCCGAGTGTTCTCACAATTACACTCTGACTCAATCTATATATAAATCTAATCGTACCATATTTGATGTAGTAGGAAATGTTCATGATATCCATCTTCATAAAATCTTGGAAAGACTGAGAATGTTCCATATTACGGACCACGATGTGGGCTATTGATCGTGTTCCGTACCGTTCAAGTTACTTGAAATCAATTTCCCACCTGCTCACCATAATCTTCAGGTCTCGGTACTTTGTGACTTGTACCCACAACATTAGCATACCAAAATGATACGTAAACTTTCGTCAAATTCCAAGGGCAGCTGATTGGTGCCATCGTAGCGTGTTCGACCCGTCAAATGTAATCGTGGACGTCCATCCATTGTTGGCCTTTCATGTTTCTTCTTTTTCTTTTACGAAATTTATAAGAGATTACACTTATATTTAATCTTAAGATTTTAGCTTAGTGACGTAATAGGTCTCATCATAATACAGCGTAGAATAATAAAAACCTTACTTTGGACAAGATTTCTATGTAGCCGTGTCATCATATAATAGTACTATACATGGACACCGACAATAAAACTTTAACTTTTAAAAAAAAATTTATATAACCTTAAAAATTTTTAAAAAAACCTATAAAAAGAATTGAATTTTCACTGGCTGCACGGAAGACTTCCTCACTGCGGGCAAGCCTTTTAAAGAGTGACCTGGCACGACTTGATACCATTAAACACAAAATTAAATTAAATTTAAAATCGACCAAATAGAAATAATTAAGTCGACAATGAAATTTAAAAAATTGAGACTTGGTCAGACTGCACGACACAATAATAATTTCGTGCGGAGCCGAGTTGATCATTTGTGACGTACTAGATTATCAGGTCGAGCCTACGTGCCAAGCCATGGGCCAGAACAATTTTCACCTTACTTAACAACTAACAACCAGCTCGACATCTTTCTTCCGAGCTCGAGAATGGGAGAATAACTCACCACGAGGCCGATTTCATCTTTCATATTGGGATTATTAATCTATCTAGTCATACACATCGGTCCCACCGTAATCTGCTATCTTATCACATTGAAATTGGAGTGAGCTTACAAGAGATCGAGATCTCATCTTAACCAACAATTTAGGTCGATAACCAGTGAAAATCATCTCTCATTTATTCATACCATTTCTTATTAATCTGTCAGCGTGAAACTACAGTTCTCACTAGCGCGCATCACCTATTAATTAATTAAAACTAATCCTTGCTTTTGCGTTGGCTTACCCTGACTATGGAGTGCTCCCAGTGAATTTCAAATTTATCACCCTGGACAAATCTGTCCGATAACGGTACTGTTTGTCCAGCTGTGTCATTTCTCATTATTTACGAGCATTCACTTCCGTATCGCATAAATTTTACCCTCAAACGTGGAAGAGCGAATCAATCCCCATCATTTTCAATTTTTCAACATGAAAATCTCAGAAAGAATCAGCTGACTAAGTCGATCTCTTCAGTCGATCTGACGTTTTCTTGTCGTATGGGATTCCCACTTCTCTCCATGAATTATTTATTATATATCTATATCGCTTAGGAAAAGGATGATTTAGAAAAGCAAGAAATGAGACCAGGCACCCCAAAATTGCCACGATTGATATTCAGTATATGAAGTTAGTTAGCGTGTCCCATTTTATTGCTCGATCATCCCATAAATTGAAAACCTCAATCTCCAATACATTCTTTCTGAGTGAATGTCACCCTCTATTCAAAGTTGTAATATATCCTGACTAACTCAAGTTCGATCTGAATCGGCCTCCCAAGAGAGTAAAGTTTTCCAAACATGAATATTTTCAGTTTACAAGACTCGAACCTATCATATTACTCAAGAAAAAAAAGAGATATTTTACTATATCGGCTAACTTGCATTGATTCCAAGGCATTCTTAGATGAGCAAATTCGTCACATTGTCCAACAACTTGACCTGTAATAACAAAAATAAAACAAAAACCCATTAGATTTTCTAACCATCAAAATTCACCTTTTTAGGACAATTTGCTGATACGTCTAAAACTTTGATTATATCATCCATAAATTGGATTTATGTAAAAATTTCTCATTCTGCTGTTGCAGTGTGAACATTTTTATATGTAATTGATATATTACGCGTCATATGTCACAAGCAAATAGAAATTTAAAATACCAACAAAAACAGTTGAAAATGTTTGTAATGTTACAGTATCTGTTGTCTTGTCACATATCTTACGTGTTATATCGGTTCTTGATTCTTCCATCGTTCTGCCTATATATATATATATATATATATATATGGATGCACCCACGCAGCACATTCAACTGCGCATAGTGCATTTACAAGCAAAGATACTTACTGTATCACAGAACAATTAGCAATGAGAAACCCTCGTTCATCTCGTTTCCCATTCTTATCTGCAATCGTCCTTGTGCTGGAGCTCCAAGTTATGGCCACGAGCTCACCATCTGCGCCTTACTGCGGGCCGGTCCCTGGGAGCGACACTGACAGGGTTCAGTTCGCCATGAACTTGGAGTACCTAGAAGCCGAGTTCTTCCTTTACGGGGCCATGGGGGGAGGGCTCGACAAGTTCGCCCCGTACCTCACCAATGGCGGGCCCGCTCCGGTGGGCGGCCAGAAAGCGGATCTCGACCCGCTCGGTTTTAAGATCATCCAAGAGTTTGCTTATGAGGAAGTCGGTCACCTCAGGTTCATAGATCATACGAACAAATCGTCCTATAGCCAATTCATTTTGGTAAACCGAAGTTAATAAGATCCATGTTATTTCTGTTGGTTTCTACAGGGCGATTAATACGACAGTCGGCGGAATACCGAGGCCGCTGCTCGACATAAGCAAGGAGAACTTTGCAAACATATTCGATCAAGCAATCGGATACAAACTGGTCCCCCGGTTCGATCCTTATGTGGATACGATCAACTACTTGCTGGCGACGTATTTGCTGCCTTATGTGGGACTGGTCGGCTACGTTGGAACCGCGCCTTTCCTCTACAACTTTACCTCTAAAGCCGTAAGAACTTAGCTCCTGCCGGTTTTCTTTCTCATCTCCTTTTTTGGTTATTATCGGGTTGGCTATCCGCTTGTTGTTTGCTCAGAAAATTAGAGGTCCGATTTGTAATATGTAATGCCTTCCCAAGCACATCTGTACGCGGAGAGAGTATGGTATGTAATGGCTATACCACATGTCGGTGTTAACGCAGTATCATAAGTTAATAAGATTCAGTCATTTTATTTTTTTAATAAAACCTTTCAAATAAAAAAATTCTAAAAATAACTGAATTCTATTGATTTGTTATACAATGTTAGCATTTTTACGTGATATGTCCTTTGCATACAAGACTTTCTCATGTACGCGAGTTGCTAATTGCTTGGGGTGGTTGTGCTCTTTCATGATATCCGAACCCTATCTTGTCTAGAATGGGTTCTGAGTTTTGAATCTGGATCCGGCCCTATTATATCACAAGTTTCCAGCATCATGCTGGAAGATGGCTTTAATTTTTTCCTTCTCATCGTATCATTCATACATTTAATTACTATTACTATTATACGCCTTATTTTTAATTTAGAATTTTATAGTTTTAATTTAATTTCATTAGTATATTGTTTTAAAATTTAGTGAATATTAATTAATCATGCATAGACTTTAATATGTTTCATTATTATTCGTTATTGGAATTTAAATTATATTAATATTTTGAATATGATCGATTTATCGAATACATATAAATTATCATGTCAACTAAAGTTTTACCGAATCAGGAATTCAAAGGTATAAATAACACAAGAGTTAGAGTTCAAACAATAAAGTTATAACTAATTGAAATCAAACATGCAGACCAATTTTCCATTACATATCCGGTTCCATATATCCTATGGTTGGAATCGGAATAGATATCGGTTCCAACTAGTTCCTTAATTCCTCACTCAAACCCTATCCGATTTTAATTGATATCTGCCTGAAATATACCTTTATGGGATAGGTTATTTAACTCTGTACTCGCTATGGTTTTCTGTATGCAGCTGGTGGCAGGGCTCCTGGGCGTGGAGTCAGGCCAGGACGCAGTAATAAGGGCACTCCTCTACGAGCGGGCGCACTTAAAGGTGCCAACCTATGACCTGACCGTGGCCGAGTTCACTGACAAGCTGTCGAGGCTGAGGAACCAGCTTGCAATGTGCGGGATCAAGGACGAGGGAGTGATCGTGCCGCCGGAGCTTGGGGCCGAGGGTTTAACCGAAACCAATGTCCTGTCAGCCGGGAACAACTCATTGGCTTATGCCCGAAACCCGCAAGAGATCCTCCGGATCGTGTACGGAACCGGGGACGAGCATGTGCCTGGCGGGTTCTATCCACACGGTGCCAATGGTAGGATCGCGAGGGGGTTCCTTAAGATGAAAGATTAGGAAATGATAGGAATCGATGTGAGGATTTGGTGACTATTTAAGTCTTTGCCATATGCGTGCACGTTCCTGTAGTTTGTGGGGATAAGGAGAAGTTTTATTAGTATTATCATGTAAATACCGTTATGTGTTGCTCAGAAGATTTGCTCCTGTGACATTTCCTTTTAGTTCATCGATCTCACTTGTTAAAAAAAACCTTTATAAAGAAATAAAGAATAATTGAGATACATTTTTTTTGGCCTAGTAATTTATGCAAGTTGGTTTTGGAATAGCGTAATGCTCTTGAATTTTCCCTTTTTCTTTCACATGACAGCTAAGGAAAATGAAAAGAAGTTGAAACTTCATTTTCAAATTAATCATGTTTAGTTTAGAATTATGACCGACAAAATGTTGTTTTTAATACCGTTAACATATTATAAAAATGACTGGTCTTTAAAAAAGTTTTGTATCGTATTTGTCAGCTTAATATGTGATGTATACACTAGTGAAGATTCTTAGAGAGCTGTGTCTGAGACATGTCCTTATCAATGTATATAGTAATATTTTTATCGTTTTAATTTTTTCAGTGATAAAGGAGGTCCATGAGTTTGGTATAAAGATAAGAAACAAAAATAAATAAAGTATATAACTCGAGAATAGAAATCAGAATCTCTAGGTTGTGGGTCAGACTTCTGTCATTGCACTAAAACCACTTTCCTTCTATAACTTTAGTTATAATTATGAAAATGGTTTGGTGAACTTTAAAGATGATATAAGAAAAAGGTGAATAAATGGATTAAAAATGTCGACCTGGTAAGAGTTGCTTCGGAAACCTCTTGATCTCAAATTTAAGACAATATCAATAAACTGAATTCTATTATATATGAATATTTTCCCTTTGGTGAATTTGAATTTGGATAATTGATGCGACTAGAAAGGTTAAGGAGAAAATAAATATGTGAATTTAAAATAATTATCTCTATTATTTTAAATAACGAAGATAGGTAGTTGGGGTCGGTTTAAATTTCCAAAAATATCTTTAATAAATATAAAACAAACCTAATAAAAAATAGTCAATAGAAAAATTAACCTTAAAACTATAACTACTAATTTAAATTCTTTCCAATCCCTCATTAATTTTTTAATTATTTATTTAATTTTATTTAACTATGATTAGACTTTTACAAAAGTTAAAAATACTATTAAAAATGGGTAAAGCCTATTGCGTAATGAGTTATGCTAAAATTCCCTATATTGTCATGAAACTTTAGTAATAGCAAAAATTATCACATATTTTATTTATTTTTCTCATATTTTTATGAGGATTCATACGGTCAATATTTTCATTAAAATTTGACATGACAAGCTCAACATGGCTCATGATGCATAGCTGACACACATATAACATGTTATGTTATTAATTCCATAAAAATGATAAAAATTTAGAGAAAAATAAGGACAAAAAATTTGGGTAAACAATAAATATATGGTTAAATAAAAATATTATATAAATATTATATTAATCATAAATAAAATACATATAATTAAATAACATTTAAAAATAGAAATATATTTTATTATTTTTCTCAAAATTTTCAACTTTTAGAAAGAGTTAATAATGTGACATGTCATATCTGTGCCACATGTGCATCACGAGCGAGCCATGTCAGTTTGCCACCTTAGATTTTAAAGAAAATATTGACATTATTAGTGCTCATGATAATATCACTATTTTATTCCAACAGTAAATTCGAGTATAATTTGTGAAATTATTTCACCACTCTATTTCTTTAAAAAAAACTAAACTAGGATAGAAAGATAAAAAAAAGTATGTATTTATATTTAATAAAGGATATTAATTAAATAAATAGATAATAGACTTGATGTATCTAAGTTTAAGAACAAATGTTTCAATGAAACAATAGATTTATAATAAATTTTTCAAGTAAAGATATTATTCTTCAAATAAATTTCTAAAACAATATCAATGAAATCAAAATTATAGAATTATGATCTAAATGATGAATATATTATTATTATCCCACCTCACTTAAATAATAGTGTTCTTGTGCATTTCGCCATAGGAGTAAATTTTCCCAAGTTGTGAATATTATGTAATTCATTACTCATGATAAATTGTTTGATATTATATAACACTAATATCATATATTTTACTTTATTTTTGCACCTATTGTATGATGAAAATAGTATAACAAAATTGTAATAGTATGCCATACACATACTAAAAATAGTAAGAAGATACTAAGGTATTCATTTTTAATATAATGTCCCCATTATTCTTATGAACTATATTTATTTTCAAATAATTAAGTATCGAAAATAAGATTAAAATAATAAAAAATGATACATTAACTTCTATCAACGAATAAATTATGATATGAAAAGTCACTATTTTATCCCAACAGTTAATTCCAGTATAAATTGTCAAATTACTTAGCCACTCTATTTCTTTAAAAAATACTGCAAAAGGACAAAAAGATAAAATATAGTATGTATTTATATTTAATAAAGGATATTAAATAAATAAATAAATAAATAATACACTTGCTGCATCAAAATTCAAGAGCATATGTGATGTGAATCAAGACAAGAATTTTATGAACGGAAGTCAACATCAGCTACAATGGGACGAAGAGCAAACAAGCCACAAGATAGCAAGCAATGTTTGCTTATATTTGCTAAATATATCTAGTATATTAGAATTAGGAGAGTATATTTTTGTTATCTTTAGGAAATATTGTGGTTTCCTAGGAATATTCTTAAGATATATTTTAGATATATTTAGATTATATTTACCATATCTTTAGGATAGCTGATAGGATATATTTACAAATTTTATATTTTTATTAGGAGTCTATAAATACCCAAGTGGTCACATTGTATTTTTCATTCATTCAGACAATGGATCAATAAGAATGAGTTCTTATTTTATTTGGTTCTTTAGAACCGCCGAACTTATCGGAGTAATCCATGGCGTTCACCCCGACTTATCAATCAACCCTTCCATAGTTGATTGTGGCGTCTTGGAACCTTTCGAGCTTGATAAGGACACGTTTCCTGGAGATCTTAGTCGTATACGGGTTTCGTCACGAGTTGGTGAGGTTCATATCGTACTTGATATCGGGTTTCATCACGATGTTGGCGAGATTCACATCAATATGTTTCAGCGAAACAATAAATTTATCATAAATTTTCAACTAATTGATATTGTCTTTCAAAAAAAAATCTAAAACAATATTAGTGAAATCAAAATTATAGAATTATAATCTAATTGATAAATATAGTATTACAATCATACATCATTTCAAATAATTGATTTCATGAGCATTTCATCATAGAAGCAGCTTGTCCCAAGTTGTGCATATTATGTAATTCATTATCCATCATAAAATGTTTGATATTATATAATACTAATATTATATATTTTACTCTATTTTTGTAGCTTATATTGTATGAGGAAATTAGTATGACAGAATTATAATAGTATGTCATACCTATACTAAACACTATCAAATTTAGGCCATGATATGACCCCAGTCACTCCATAGGCATCATCAGCTTTTTTTCATGTTCCTTTAGTTTTAACAAAGTGTCACCATTATTCTTATGAACCATATTTATTTTCAAATGTGTAACTATTAAAAAAATCACTGTTTTATGCCAACTATCAATTCCAATACAAATTGTTAAATTATCTCACCACTCTATTTCTTAAAAAAAACGCTACAAAAGGAGAAAAAAATAAAAAAATGTTACATATTTATATTTAATAAAGGATATTAATTGAATAAATAAATAGTAGACTTTCTGTATCAAAATTGAAGTAAATTTATTTCAGCGAAACAATAAATTTATCATTGAATTTCAAGAAAGTGATATTGTCCTTCTAATAAATTTCTAAAACAATATGGAAGAAATCAAAATAATAGAATTATGATCTAACTGATGAATACACTATTACTCTCTTAGCTCATTCAAATAGTTATGTTTATGAGCATTTTGCCATTGGAGTAACTTGTCCCAAGTTATGTATATTATGAACTCATTTCCCATGATAAAATGATTGGTTTGGCCCCTAGGGCTATACGCGCGCATGAGACGTAACTTGGGACTTCAATCATATTTGGTTTGGAGTCGCCATTAATAATTTAAGAACTAGCTCTAAGATTGATGAGAAATCTTTTATTTACCTAGAGGATGATGATACTAGCCACCTAGGTTCTTATTCATTGGTTTTCAAACAAAGTATGAGTTTGAGAGTCTTATTACATTCGAAATATTCATAAGCCAATCGACACGCTTGAAATTAGTACCCATCCCTATGCCTATGTTTTTTGTTTACTTGCAAGTTTTAATTCATCCAGTTTTTTTCCCTAATAGAGGTTCGAATTGATTGTCAAAATAAAGATTGATAATCAAGACCACGTGCACTAACATGATACTACCCGTCCTAAACTAAGTTCAAAAAAGTAAAGGGTCCTATTATGATAGTCTCGACATAGCCTTGGCTGTCTAAGAACCTTTCATAGCCTCACACTACACTGTTTCTCGAGCTTCCAAGCTTCCTCTATCTCAATATAACTTTCGGTTTCTAAGGTGAAGCATCAACTAGTTCCTCTTTTTTAATTAGGGAATGGATAAAAAGCTCTGCTTTGTTGTCATTAATTAGTGTTATATGCATTGATGTTCGTTTTGTATTTGAGATTCAATTATACCCTAATTAACCTAATTGAGTTGGAGTTTTTTTTATGAGCTGGTTTACTGCTTGTTTTATTGCGCTTTGGTTGGAGTTAGAGGGCTTAAACATTGTTATGAATACATTGTTGCTGATATTAGGAATTGGAGTATTTGAAATCGATTACTATGTATTCTCTATCGTCTGGATATACATTAATACATATCATGGAATGTTTATTTTATCATAATAACAATAAGAATTATTATTAGTATTATTTAGAAAAACCCGCTTAAATCCTTTGAATCCCGGTTTGACCTTTAAAGCCGGGAGCCCATACTTGGACCGGTTTCTGATCTGATCCGATTTTAAAAATTATGGTTTGATATTATATTATACTGATATTATATTATACTAATATTATATATTTTAATATATTTTTTTAACTTATTTTATGACGGAATTGGTATGACAAAATTATAATAATATGTCATACTCATAGTAAATAGTATCAAACTTAGGCCATGGTGTGGCCATAGTCACTCCACAAGCATTGTCAAATTTTTTGTGTAACTTATATTGTATGAAGGAATTGGTATGACAAAATTATAATAATATGTCATACTCATAGTAAATAGTATCAAACTTAGGCCATGGTGTGGCCATAGTCACTCCACAAGTATTGTCAAATTTTTTGTGTAACTTATATTGTATGATGGAATTGGTATGACAAAATTATAATAATATGTCATACTCATAGTAAATAGTATCAAACTTAGGCCATGGTGTGGCCATAGTCACTCCACAAGCATTGTCAGAGTTTTTTTATTCTTATCTTTCAAATAACATCACCATTATTCTTAGGAAGCATATTTATTTTTAAATGATCAAGTATTAAAAATAATATTTAAGTAATAAAAAAATATTATATTAAGCTTTTATTTAGGTGATCCAGTGTCGGAATTACATATCCACATTACTATTAGAAACTTGAGGTCAGTTGATCATGTAAAAAGTAATTGGACGGGAGTTTTATCTTGTCCAGGTTTGCTCTAGAATTGGTTTTTGAGTCACATTCATAAAATAGGTTCAAGCTTTCCATGTCATTTTTGAGTGAAAACTAGATCGTTGAGATTTGGGATAAACTTAAGATCTTATCACAAAAATGTCTTTTCCCAACAAAAACTATGCAAGAATGGAAAACCTTCCTTTAAAAAGCACAAGCGACTTTTTATGGAAGGCTCATTGGTTCTGTGTAACAGAAGCCTTTTTAAGATTTCCAAGTTTTAAGGGGATTCCTCTCTTGGGATATTCTGGAAGTATGATTTATTTCCCTTCACGGGTTTACCGACAGTATGGGGGACTATAAGTCATTCTATAGGTAGAAGATGGTCATGAAGTTTACCTCCAATTTCAAGAACCATTTCAAGAGTCGATCATAACATTGGCAAGTGCTGCATCAAAAGAGTGCTTGGTTTTAGGAATGACGAAGGTTACAAAAAATGAGAGTGAAAGCATTGGCATATGACTGTAGCCTTTTTTTCGCTTGTCCCTTATGATGGGAAAAAAGTTCAGTCAAATTATTTAAAGTCAAAAGGGTCCCATTATTTTTGTTGAAAATTCCTTTCACGTGTTTACTTTTCACATCTATCAAGCGATTGAGGTTCTTTTTCGAGGAACTGTCCAAGTGTGGGACAACCAATTCACCTTCCCATGTAGGAGTGGATAGGAGTTTCCAATACTCCTCTAGGGCCAGCACTAATCCATGCCCAGTTATATTAAAAACAATTTTCACAGGATCCCAAAATTCGATGAGTGTTGCAATTATGTGCCAGTCGATCTCAGCTTCCATTAGTGAGTATGCATTTCCTGTTATTCCTTTGGCATATTCTTGCTTCAACTGCATGAGGTCCTCTCACCATTTGGTCATCTCGGACTTGGGAAGATAGTAGTTAACTAAAATCGTCATCTATGAAGGCATCGATAGTCCATTTAGCTCTTATGAATCAAAGTGGTATCGACCATTTCAATTTTCAAAAACATGATGCGAATGCAAAAAGTTAAACATGCAAGGGAAGAAAGTACTCGCTCATGCAATTTACAATTCAAATATCCACCTCAATATTATTTTCTACCCCAAAGAAAAAAATCAGCCTATACATTATTTTCTACACGAAAGAGAAAACAATAATGTACAACTCGAACATCCCACCTACACAATTGTTTCTACCCTTAAAAAAATACCATGGACACAAACCAATATCCATACTCAAAGCAATCAAACCTTAACGCATGGGTGTTGCGTGCTAAGGGAAGGTTCTAAAGGTCCCCAATCTGTAGTGTCCTTTGTTCCCCTCACAAGGGTGCTTCAGGATTTCAGATCGAGTGGAGGTGTTTTAGAGCCATTTCCGATGGGAGTTCCCATGACAGGCGTACTCCTACTAGCCCCCTCCTAGGGAAATCCTACTATCTGGGTTCGATCATTATTCAGAGTACGTAGTGCTAAATTAAAGTGCGCAAGCAACCAAATAACCAAAGATTATGTGCGCTGACCTCAAAGTGTCCCCAGAGGAGTTGCCAAGCTATTGATGTCAAAAATTTTGACTTGACAAAAAGAATCAGTTTAGGCATGCGCGAGGTCTAACTTGGGACTTTAATCAAGATTAGATTGGAGTTGTCACTAATTATTTAAGGACTAATCCTAAGGTCGATCAGAAATCTATTATTTGCCTAAGTGATCGTGATACTAACCACTTGGGCATTTGTCAGTCTTGAAACCGAGATTTGAGTTCAGAGGTCCAGTTATATATCTTGAAACTCATGAGCCAAGACATGCCCAAAATTGGTACCTGTCCCAGAGTTTAGGTCGTTTGTTTGCTTGCACATTTTACTTTGTCCAATTGTTGCCCTGATCGAAGTTCGAATCAATGGTCCAAAGCATAAATCGGCAATCCATGCCAGTCGCTCCGTAGGCATCTTCAGTTTTTTGTTCGTTCCTTTTTTAACATAATGCCACCATTATCCTTAGGAATCATAATTATTTTCAAATGATTAACTAAGTATTAAAAATAAGATTATAATAAAAACGATATATTAAAATAAAGTATGTTAGGGCAAACCACTATTTTATACCAAGTATTAATTCCATCATAAATTGTGAAATTACTTCACCACTATATATGTTTGAAAAAACACTACAAAAAGAGTCATGCTACGAACAGCAAAAAAAAAAGTTGAATAAATAGATTTTGACGTTGAGAAAAGCATATAAACCTTAAGATGTATTTTTCTAATTAAGGATGATGTTAAAAAAATAGACTTTTTATCTCTAGATTTCAAGATTGCCTTCACAGTTTCAGCGAAACAATCCACCCCCTCGATAACTTTCTCATGAATTTTTATGTTGTTTTTAAAGTAAAATTACATAAACTATTTAAATTAAATAAAAAAAATGGAATTAATAAGGAATGAATCATCACTGTCTACATCATTCAAATAAATGCTTCTAGACATTTCACTACACAACTTGCTAGCATCACATTTATATGGCCCTATCTAATTTTCTTTGGTCGTTTAATACCTTAATTAACTGTTCTAATTTAGTTTTTTTTCCCCTGAACTCTTGAAATGATGATTGCAATGTTTAATCATGTTTTCGTATTTTTATTTGTATAGAAAGAGGATGCATATCCCGTTTTCATAGGTTAATAATAAAACATACACAAATTCATAATTCAGAGGTTTTAGGTGTAGGCATATGAATTTTGGATATAGTATGAAGAACTGTTGCATGATTCTCCATAATATATTTTCATGATACTTAAGTGTGTATCTTAAGCAATTTTATTACTTCAACGTGAAATATCTTGAAAATTTTTCTAACATGGTTTTATCACTCATAATCTTTTCTAGTCATCTTCTTTTCTCGAACTACTAACAACATTTCGCGCTGTTAATCTGATAATAATATTTCACCAACCCCTTCAAGTACTTCATCAAGCTCTATATTCTTGTAAATGCAAGTGCTGCATTTGGAGACAGTTACATCGCTCGACCATATTTAATGTTATCACCTTATATGAAGTTTGTTTTGGTTTTCAATGAAATAAACACACTATGATAATGTCGTATTTATGGAGCTCCATAACATGGAGATTAGTGCTACATGTATGTTCATCCCTTCAGCCATGAGCATTTGGGATGCGTTGCACTAGATCTATTTCAAGGTTAAGGATGTTGCTCGAGTATATGAAGTCAAAGTAAAGTTCACTGCTGGAAAACAAGGGGATAATTTTTTACTGAGTATGCAAACATGTGACAGAGCCTATGACATGAACTTGACCATTGTCAAGGGTTGGTGCCCCACTCTCGGCTTGGTGGCTTTCCATGCAACTTTCAACATGATCCTTCGTATGCCTGGCTTCTTATAGTACATACACGACAGACTCCCTCAACCCGCTCCCTTTGACCCTTGTCAGAGTCAGTATTTGGTGGCTGGTCCTTCAAAAGAAGTTTTTTTGCTGGTGTTGGTAGAAACCGCAGTTGATCCTCTTTTACTTGATGTACCGGCATCACTGCCCTATAGCTTTCCTCAGGCAGAACAAGGGCTATTACTTCATTCAAGGATGGAATGTCTTCTTTGTTGAGAATCTGAATATGAATACGATCGAACTCAGCATTCAAACCAACTAGGAAGTTGTATACTCTTTTTTTTTTCAATATAATGACTTCAAGACGGACACGTGGGGGTGGCTAGTGCCTTGCCGCCACCACTGCCACTCGGAGGTGGGGGAAGCCAAGAAGGTACGGATTAGTTCTCAATTTTTTATCATTGTAGATGAGCAAGTTGATAGATGTTTCATTGTAAAATTTTCTCGTCAGATGTTTGCGTACTTGACTTTTGAGATGAGCTTGGCATGCAAAAGTGCAAGGGTTGTTTTTTAGTAAATGATTGATTACATTAATAATGATATACACAAAATGTACATTAGTTCTACTCAAAATGTATATGTGAATGTATACCAACACCCATCAAAGCAAGAGGTGTCGACATTCCAAGCTTGCCAATTTGTACGTGAGATGAGGTAGGGAAGATAGTTGCGGTCTCAAGATGCTGAAGATGGAAGCTACAACAGAGTCTATGGGGGTCTTGAGGTGTTCAAAAATTCTACAATTCCTTTCCTTCTAGACATGGTAGATATAAACGTTGACGGCAAGCTTGTACAAAATGGATTGAGCACTCTTACCTAGTCTATGTGTCAATGACCAGTCGAGTTCGAAATTCTAATCACATGGAGGCCTTGAATCTTCATTGTCTAAAGAAGTTTACTCCAGATGTATCCCGCAGCATGACAAGAAAAATATAAGTGGTCACGGAATTCGGCGGCCCGGGAGCAAATTTCACATTCTACAAGCTGTAAGTAGTTTTACCAACAATTACCACATCCCGTAGCAAAATTCACATTCTACAATTGTCAAATTTTGGGTTGCTGTTTTACCAACAAAGTTAATTGCAATAATTTAATGTTAGTAAAATTTTGAATTCTAATATTTGAATAAAAAAATTTATAATATTTGACCCTAAATTTGGGCCACCTTACCCGAACCTGTTGTAAACACCGACAATAAAATAATTGTTGTTTTTTTAAAAATATCTATTAATTACATCATACATCAAAATTAGCATAAATTTTTTCATGTTTATAGAAATGAGATACTTGCAGGTACATAGTTAAATTGAGATTATATTTGTGCAGTATTTGCGATATTTTCATTATTTTCTTCGTTTCATATGACGCAAAATATTTATAAATGCAATTGACTTAACTAATTCATATTTGAGTAGGGTCGGTCCATTAAGAATAGTACTCTTCCATTATGATTTTTTTCTATTTATGAAACTCGATCCAACGTATTATTTATGAGAAAAAATGTCTAATAAGCTAACTCATATCCGCTATATTTTCTTGACTTTTATATTATGAGGAATGCGCATGGATATAAGGTAGAATAAAAAAAAGTGAAATAAAAGGGAGCACCAATGAGAATAGAACCAAGACTTTTTAATAAATAATCAAGAGTAAATAATGATATTATTGCATCGAATTCTCTACTCGATTTCTACTATATATCTTCTAGTTTCGTCAACTTCAACTTGTTCTAGAGATATTTTTTGGGACAAAGATGAATTGAAGTCACCACCAACATCGGTAATCTGATGGCTCAAAATTAAGTGGAGATACCAAATTCAGGTCCTTATATATAATTATCAAAGTCAATATGCTTCTTGGGGGTGGAGCCTTTATGGAGAATTAAACTATATTAGGACTTTAATAGTGTTACATTGAGGGACTCAATGATGAGGCCGGTTGTTCAACTTGTCTGATATGTTCGTAATTGAATATGACACTCAAGCATTACGTATCGAGTGACTAAATCATCAGTACTACTGCCATCGTATTTATTTCGAAAAAAAAGAAATGGATTTGTAGTTTCCTTGCCAGGAAGGAGTGCTCTTGTTGCCTGCAGTGCAGCCAGGGAGGACTCCTGAATTTCTCGCTCTCAGTATTTCAACCTTTAAAGCTCAGATCAGATTTTCTGTTACAAGCTCACGCTCTCTTCCTAAATCCCATTGCCACTGTTCGCAATTCAAGAAACTTGAGAAAGAACGTAAAACCCGAAATGGAGCGCAAAAATCTCTCTCGATTCATTTTATCTCTACCTCTTTCTTCTCTTGCTCAATGTCTTCTTTCTCCTACTAGCGTAGAGAATCTGAGCTCTGCTTATTTCTTTCTTTCTATCGGCAGATTCGAATAGAATTGTTTTCAGCAATCTGAGCAACTTCCCTTCTGTTCTTTACTTCGATGCTTTAGCTCACAGGCATAACCATAAGCTCGGTTTTTCTGGTTCATATCATCGGATTCCATAGTCATGCTTGGAGGAGAAACCAGAAGAAGACACTCCAAGAAATAAATAGATGTATTATCTTCTTCCTATTGCAGGACGCGCTTTGACTGGGGCAGGCAACCTCGGGGAATTTTGGTTATCGTAGGATTAAGATTGTACTCAACATCTCCCACTTGTTGATAGAGGATGTTCCAAGCAAAAAGGCAAGGGGTAGAGGGTGTCCAAGAAACCAAAAAATTGATCGGATCATTGAATCGAATAAAAAACAATTGAATCTCTCAAACCGGTTCTTTAATGATTCGAGTTTTTTTTTTTTGTCACGGAGAGGGTGGCTTAGTTACTCGATTCAGCTAATTGAGATCAGATTCTTCAAATCGATGATTAAATAAATTAAAGATGGTTATTTAAACTTAAATTTATGCTTCGTGTCTTTTTTAACTATTCCATTTGGTAAATTTTGAATCAAACTGAACCGATTATATTTTATTAATTAAACTAATATTTGTTTTTATAAAAAATGGTTAATCAAACAATAAAAATCAGTTTATACGGTGTGGTTATTCTGAGGTAATATGAATAGAGTTTGAACCTAATATCTCAAATCGAGTCGAAACAGGTATTTGGTTAGATTGATTCAAGATATTTTTCCGAATCGAATCGGACTACGAATACCCCTCTCCCTTGAGACATCGAATCGAATCATTTTCTCCAAACCTCTCTATCCAAATAAAGTATTAAAAAGGAACGTCGAGTCTGAACTTTGAAGAGAAAGAGATTCCATGGGTTTGCCGACCAAGTCCAGCATTTCTGTACAGCTTATTTACACTGAAACTGGATGTAGACATTATTCACATGACATCTGCAGATATATTTATCAAAGAGGATGAGGCGAAATTACCCTATTTTAGAAAAGTTTTTTTGAAAAACGATAGTTTTAAAACTATTTTATAAAATACCGTCACGAGATATATTTTCATATTTTGTAATTTTTGTAAAGAAATTACAAGTGAAATCGCTTGCTGAGAACCTTTGATTTCTTCATTGTGAAAATAAAGCTCGAATTTGGAGTGATCAATAACATTTTCAGTGCATCTAATATTAGTAAATATGTTTGGTTCAACTAGTAATTTTGCATTTGCATTTATTTCTTTATAGGTTTAGCATCAAGGGTTTGAATTATACCCATAACGAAAATCTTAAAAAATAAAAATATATTTTCAAGGTACGATCTCGTGACAATATTTTGAAAAATAGTTTTAAAAGTACCATTTAAAAAAACATTTCTAAAATGGGTCCCCTCCTAAACTCAATATATCAAACACAAGCAGAATAAGGTCCAAGTGCAACGTCAGCTTATGTTTCTAACCACGGCACTGGGACATGGTTACGCATGCTCGTCGGTAGGGGTTTGCCTCAGCCCCGGGCCGGCAGTTGTAATACGAGGCTCCTCTCCGAGAGCATGGGACGGAGTTTCTCAGTAGGGCTTGGAAGCTGATGTACTGCGAACGGGTCGCCAGGCTCCTCCGCCTAATCTCTTCCGAGTCCATGAGCTCGAGCTTGTTCTCGGCCAAGCACCCTGCAATGGATCCTTGGCATTGGCCATCCATGGCCGTGACTGGCCAGACTGTGAAGAGGCTATTGCCAGGGTCGGCGACCAAAATGGTCTGGGTTTTGAGGAGGAGGAGGAGGAGGCAAAAGGATAGGAGGAGAGATAAATATGTCGTCCCCATGTTTGGTGGAGTGTATGTTTGGGAGTTGGGTTCTCTTTGGTCTGATTGTCTTCCTTGCGCGGAGTTCCAATTATATATACTCTTTGGGAGCGTGTTGAAGAAACTTACAGTAAGTGCGGAAATGATTTGTTTGATATGTCAATATATCTCTTCCTCTTAAGCAACGTCTCGGGTTCGATCTTGTGAACGGAGAAAATTCATATCGGTAGAGATTTATCCCCTCAGTGGGCCGACCAAGCTCGAACCTAAATTAATCGTGATCTATTAAATTTCTGAATATCAGATGGTATACACTGAAAAAGGAGCATAGAAATATGAATAAATGAGATAGGTCATATGTTAAATATCGCGGACTTTATTGGTTGAGCAATTCAAGGAATTGCATTTTATGCAACTTATATGCAAACAGAAATGGAATAATATGTGAAACAGATAAAATAAAAAAAAAATGTCAAAGGTATTAAATAGATATTTTTAGATCTCAAGGATATCAACTAATGCATCCAATTCATATATACAATCTTATTATTAAATATTATATTTTTTGATAAGCGAAAATTATATCTCTAATGTGCGTTAGGATTGAGTATTATTGAATTACTCAAAATGCTAAGATTACACATAAGAATTTCAATTGAACAAGATTTTCTTGAATTATATATTGAAATAAAAGATGGTTGTGTATTGACAAATATAAAGTAGGTTATAGGAATATAGGTAAAATAATAATACTTACATGATGATAATAACAAATAAAATTCAAAATTTTTATGTAAGCACTGTCACGTGATAACTCTGTTACGTGAAAAACTTCCATGTGGGCATTATATGTGGCTTTGGATTCTTAGAAATAGAGGAATAGTTAATGAGATCCTCTTGGTCATGTCTTGGGTGCTGCCGATTTATTTTGGATATAAAGTCATCAGCATCTCCCATTTATGTTTTGCATGTGGAGAAATGGATCCACATCCAACGAATCATACAATGAATTTTCATTTATATGAAAAATTGGATAACGTCACCTAGAAATTTAAACTTTTTTGTTGGAAACGGGTTCACTCTTACTCGCTAGAAGGAAATTTTACATAGTATTGGAGTTAGGTTATCGTGTGGGCTGATACCTCACTAGGCTCGAATGTGAAGATCATTGCCAATTAAAGTTCGAGACCAAAAGAAAAATACCTGGCGCGTGGCCATTTGATGATCAAGTACGAAAGAGAGCCTGACTCGTGGCAGTGGTATAGTTTGAAAATGGGAGAGAGAGTCTACCTCAAGATCAGTTCACGATCTGTAAGCCTAGTCTTTTGAGTAAAAATATGCTAAAACTATTGTGCGCATGTGGAAATATTACATTGCATATGTTAATGGGACAAATATTACGTTCTCCAAATTCTCTGGGTGTAGTATTTAACAATGTCAAACTCAAGTGAATACTCATTGTGTAATATGCAACGTGTTCGCTGTACAAATTTATCTCAATTCTTGACATATGTAAATTTTTCATAGTTAATGAGAATAGCTTTTTACATGTCAATATCGAACATTGTTGATTAAATTGACTTATTTAAAGAGAACCTATGAAAAGGGGTTTACTATAATTGATATCTTTTTATCTAAAACTAAAATACTCTCCATTCAATTAGTAATGCATCAAATTTATTGTATGTTTTATTTCATTCTTCCTTCTATCTTCTTTTTTGATAAGTCATTCTTCCTTATATCTTATTTCTTTATATATAGGCTTTTTTTTGAGTAAAAAAGAAAAATCTAATTATGATGACAGATAGCAACTTCTCATTTCTTTAGTTGAACATTCGCCGGTCATCATAATTCAGAATAATTCTACGATCCAACTGTTAGATCATTAAGTGAGTGAGAAAAATAACTACGGATAGTTAAATTCTTTTCTTTAATTTAAATTATTTATTATATAAATTATTTAACAATTCAATAACTGGTCCGGAGAAACTCCCATTCTTTCGATGACCTCAGCCGAATCATCAGAGTCCAATGACCCCTTTAGAATTCCAAAGGTACTGGGATTTGCCGTCAACAAAAGGACAAGAGGAGGTGGAAAAAAAATCGATGTTTACTTTACTTTCTTCAATACCTACCAACCAAAATGACCCACATCCCTTCATTCATCAGAAAAAGCCAAGAGAAAGTCGAATTGACTCGTTTCTACTCATTTGTAATTTGACCACAGCCACAAGGAGATCTCATTTCTCCAATGCAAGCTTCAAAAACCCCTATTCCAATTGATGCTTCTTATCTACAATCTTTTATATTTTTATTATTTTTACACTAAATCTTTATTTTTTTATTATTTTCGTCATCGACCTTTTATATCTTTACCATTTTGATCTTATCGTTACTTTTTTTATAAAAAAATTTCTTCCAAAAAATATATTCTTTTCGTTTAAATATTTGACAAAAATTAAAAAATAATGAAAACCAAATGGCAGTAAAGGAAGAGGTAAAATGTGGTGGTTACTGGCAAATGTCATATTAAGAATTAGGACTCATTCTCGCCCAAAATATAGCAATCACTAATCTATTCTCAACGATGAAGGAATCCTCATTTTGGAGTTAAATGATGCTCTACCTTCATTTTTCTTTTTATTTAATTTAAAAATTAAAAATATTTTTTGCCAACAAATTATTCTCAAATAAAAAAATAACTTTTCAATAATTAAAAAGTAACAGTTGGACTAAGTAATCATAAAATAAAAGGTTAGGGAAATGGATAAAAAAAATAAAGATTTTAAATGAAAATGATAAAGTAAAAGGTTGAGGACTAAAATTTTTTTCCTTCAAAATACACATGATATGGAAGCGTTTAATTTGTCCATAATTCTCCAATTTTCCTTTTTTTTTTTTATAAATCGCTATGGGATTTTCAAGGACATTCCCGATGTGCGTCATAAACTCGCCATGCTGACAACTTATGATCACTGGGAATCATGTCATCATTGAATATGAATTTTTTTATTGAAAAATACGAATAATTATTGTACACACGACAAGAATCCTCTGGTATTAAGGCCAATCTCTGTCCAATATTTTTTTCTCGATGTGTGAATGAGACACACATGTTTAGAACGGATAGAAAAAGGATAGAGTATGAGAAATTTCGTTTGTGAGATTGAACTTATAATTCCTAGGTCACATGGTGATACCATTACCAATTTTATTAAGCTCTATTTCTCTGTCCAATGCGATCATATGGCATGGATATGATATGGGGCTATTTGCTATTTATTTCAAGTCAAAACTCTGGTTGAGCCTATTTAGGTACGTTATAAAAACGTAATGAAATGCTTACGTGGGTAAATCAGGTTGAGTTTATTAATGAGTAAAACTTTCCTTACATAAATTTTTTTATTCACAAAACTTGCATTCGAAATCTCGTCTAAGGGGAAGAGATGTTTTACCATTTCGACCGACCTGTATTGTAGGAGAAATTCCTGCACGCAATGATATCTCCATGTGGTAATATTTACTTGATAATATCAACAAATAAAATGCAGTTGTTTCCATGGCTTGTTTTTACATTTTTATTAAAAAACTTAAAATAAATATATTTTATTAATTATACTACCACAAAAACGTTGTTACATGGTAATGCTATTACACATAAGACTTACATTTATGGTGGTAGAAGCTAGGGGGTGTAAATAAGTCGACCCGAGCAAACCTGAATTTATAAGGCTCAAGATTGGCTTGTTTAACAGTTTGAGAGCTCAACTGAACCCAATATTTTAAACTTGGGTCCACTTGTTACAGTAAATGAAGGCTTGAAGAGCTTATACGAGTTGAGTTAAGAAAGAAAATGTAGGCTAGTTGCCTAGTTGGTGTGCTAATTGTAGAGGGCGAGGAAGATGAAATATATGAGCTAAGCCTAGAAAGAAGATGCAGGGTAGGTGCTAGGTTGTTGTGCTAATTGCAGAGGGCGAGAAAAATGATGAGAATTGATTGTGATTTGGGTAATGAAATAAAGGTTTTAAATAATAACATGAGACAAATAGGTTGATTTTTTATTTTTAAAATTAAATTATAATTATTTTCATTAAACAAAATAAAAACTTTGTTTAAGCTCATGAGTTTTATGAGCAAAATATCAGTGGGCTTGACTTGACTCGTTTATGATGAGCCTGAGCCAAGTCGAGTTCGAGTTTATTAAGACCAAGTGGAATTGAACCTTTTGTCGAGCTGAGTCCAAACCGTTTACAAATTGTACTATCTCATTTGCACTCATAGTAGAAGCCCGCTCTACATACGAGCCCATTACATGTCACATGACATGTATTGTGTATCTCGTTACAGAATGCCAATTAGATTATAAGAAATGAACAATTTGATATTAATCATTTGAGTAGTTATAATACTTGTTAATGATGATCAGAGTAATATAATTAGTTATTTCTAATTACATCATTGTAAGGTAGAACCATTTAAGATTTCACTGAAAATAAGAGGAACAGATACAAGGAGATGGGTCAAAGTCAAATGTACCATTAAAATTCCGCGGAAAAATTAGCTTATCTCTTATCTTATTTAGGTTTCCTCGAACAATCTTCTTGCCCTCTTTGCTCTTTGACATGATGAGTGCTAAGCCCAAGACACCAACCGCCATGACACCATCAGTTTCAATTCATCATAGTTTTCAAAATTGGATCGAACTAGTCAGTCCGACCGGTTCGACCACGAACTGGGTGCCAGTCTGGTTCAATTTTGTTAATTACTCAATTTGCATATTGAATCCAATTGAACCTTGTTGGCCAACCCGTTTGACAGGTTTTTGAGCGAACCCATCAAAAACAGGTCAAGAAACAGGTCAGTTAAAAATTAAAAAGTTAAAAGATAAAATGTAAACCCTAATAATAATGTTGTTCCTCATTCATTAGTGAGTGCTGGTTGCCTATTGTTGCCAAGAAGAATGGAAACTTTGTCCATCCCGTGATTTGTTTTGCCTTCGATGACTGCTTCCCTTCGTTTTTCATTCATTTGCCTTCAACATTCCTCTTATTGTTTGCTTATTTCTGAAGGGTCTTATTGGTAAGGGAATTGGAATATGATTGTTTTATTGACTGATATTATCAATGGTTAGAATTGGAATATTGGCTTAATAAGGAAAATTTAAGAATAATTTATGATAATACGGTCAAAATTGGAATATTCCTTTGATAAGGAAACTTATTTTAGAGTAATTCATTATTCTTATTCTTGGCATGTATCCGTCCCAAATTTAGTTTATTGGAATAATTAAGGAAATCAAATATATATATATTGTTATAATTAAGTATATATTATTATTGTTATTGCTATTATTAATATTATTATTATTTAAAAAATAGTTAAACCCATTGAACCTCCGTTGCAATTGTAAATCCAAGAACCCATATCCAGGCTAGTTCCCAGTCCAGTCGGATTTTAAAAACTATGTCATCGATAATATATTTATATATTTTAAATTATAAAAAAAAAGCTCCT
Organism: Lagerstroemia speciosa; assembly: GCA_037672795.1. Classification (NCBI taxonomy): domain Eukaryota; kingdom Viridiplantae; phylum Streptophyta; class Magnoliopsida; order Myrtales; family Lythraceae; genus Lagerstroemia; species Lagerstroemia speciosa. Next base: position 4,477,204 of record CM075303.1, on the reverse strand, counting down.
AAATTTAAAAAGAACATGAAAAAAGGAAGAATAAAATACACAAAAGATCTCGTCAGTAAAAATTAAACTCAAACTAGTTGAAGACTGTTCTACCGTACAAAACTTATTTTCAATTCATCAGCAAATTTAATTGTATAATGGTAATCATTTTCCACTTGACTTGTGCCACTGTTAGCAGAAATCAAGGAAACATCCAAGCAAATGAGACATTTCATCCAGGTTGAATGAAGTGGGAATGGAATTCAAGATTATAATGCTGTGTAATCTGTTTGTCCGTTATGTAATGAAGATGATATTGGGAATTATATTTCACCTCGGCCTATATGTTAGGTGGTGGCACCTAATTCTTTTATAAATTCAAGATTTTTTTTTTCCTATCTCGGATAGGGGGGACAAACTACAATAAGACGGGCCTTCTCTTCAATTCCCCGGCTAACATGCGAATCAAACTTTTTCTTCATACTCAAATTGACCATGAGCTGGACCACAACTTCCATACTTGGATTTGGTGTGGTGTGAGTTCGTGATCGACCTACTCCGATATCATATTAAATTTTCACCTGAGTCTATACGAATCTCAAGCTTGTTTCCACCTAAAAGTCTATACTGTTATGTATTGGTACGTAATTTTCTTATAAATTCAAGTTTTTTCTTCAAACTAGTTAATGTGGGATTTAACTCTCAACAGGGACTTCTAAAGTTCGATCGATCGATAAACTCGTACATCCTGAGATGGCATCCATAGCCCCTCCGAAAAAAGTACATCGATCGATACTCCAGTGTCTGGAGGTGGCTTGTTAACATCGCATGAAAAATTGAGAGGAATAGTTCGAGGACGGTTGGCCTATTTAAATCGAATCATAGGCAGCTGAAAGGCATTTGTTTGCTAACTTCCGTTTTAAGAAAGATTGAATGAATTTAATTTCATGGAGCTCCAAAAAGCCGTGCACCATCTTCCGGTGCAGTATCGAATTAGAATGTAACAGTCTGGTCAGTATTGCCGTTGAAATTATATAACATCGTTATCACTTGACCTCGGTATTCATTTTTAACATCCTCATGTTCTTTGTTGTGATAATCTTTCTACCATATATCTGATAGCAAATCACGTTGGAAAAAATTAAAATAAAATATATGAGAGGATGAGAAGAATTGAGATATTAATAAATATTAATATCATCAGCCATAATACGAAACTACAACTCGCTTGTTTATAGGTTCGACAGAATAATTAATGTAGGAAATATATAATTTCATGATATTATAATAATATCTCAATCCGATACTATAAAATTCTACAGATAACTACAACTAACTTAACTGATTGGTACGATTTTAATGTCAAATATTTTTTTCCCAAATAATCATATTACCTGTAACACTCATACCCAGTATAAGCATGCAGTATTGCGATTTTCACATTTTGAATCTTGATCTTCAAGGTGTGTCATCTTAAATCTAGATCTTCAAGACGTGTATATGAATAATGGTTCATAGACCCTGCATGACCTCTGCTGAAAGAACTTGGAATGAGAAAATGTTGAATTTGGAATGAGAAATCAGAAACAAATCTTGTAGAAAGAACAGGAAAGTGAACTCATCATCCTATTAAACAAAACAGTAGAATGTAACTCTTATCTCTGGACTCTTCAACCAGGAAACTTTGCATAATATTTTGAAAATCTTGTTGGGAAAATAGCATGAGTTTGAATGGGAAATTACTCTCATGAGAATTGAAGGAAAATTAATTGGGATTAAACAACTTATATGTTTATGGGCTAAGGTTAATTGAATTCAACTTGGAGTTGTGGATTGATAAGAACCCATATATATACAGCCCATAAAGCCCATTTGGGAGAGTGGAAAATTCAATCTCACATCGATGAGGAATGGGAATGTGAAATAGTTTATAAGAGAGAAATACTCCTATATACACAAGCCCATAAAGCCCATGTGGGTGAGTGGAAAATTCAACCTCACATTGATAAGGAATGAGAATGTGGAATAGTTTGTAAGAGAGAAATGCTCCTATGTGGAATAAGCTTATTGGACATATTATAAGACTCATGCCTGCTTCAACCTTGCACAGGGGTGAGGTCGGAGGCCGATTTAGATATACTTGCATGCAGGGTTGATTTTGCCTTTTCATGCAATTTTTTTCTCTAGACTTGGATTCCTTATATTTTAGGATTCCATTTCAGCAGTTTAAGGTGTATTAAGAGCACTGAATTAAGTGACATTAATTGGTATTAAGGGAGTCGACCTTATTAAAGGTTGTAATTACCAAATTTAAGGGCTGGTGCAAAGCATTAAAGTCCGGTTCGAGCTTTTAGTTGGCCGGTTTCATCTTCTAATTACTAGTTTGGGGCCTTTAATTCTCGATTTAGGTCATTAAACCAGCCAACCCCCTCCTTCATTATAAATTGGGCCATTACCATAAGGTTTCAGTACATATTCACAAACTCTTCTCTCCCTCTTTGCTTGTGCATTGTTTTCATGTTGGTTCTTTGCATTTGCTCAGCTGGGTCGAGGAGTTCAAAGTTTGATTCTCCTTTAAGAACTAATGTCATTGTATCCTAAGAAATTGATGTCTAGGCTTTCTTGGTATGACCGATAGGGCAATATAAGTTTTAAGGAAATTGCGACCACCAAATACCTCGACTTTTTTTAAAATTTATAACTTTCATAGTTTGATTTAATTCATTATTTTATGTTATTATATCCTGTAATACGACTATGTCATTAAACATTCACTTTTCATTTGTAATTGTGGCCATTCTAGATTTTATAATATTATTTTTTAAAGAATCGTAAGACTAATTCGGGTTCTCTTGTGATCTCAAATGGCTTTTGATAGTACACCCATCACTATAGCTGTCAATTACGCTGCTAATGCTATGGCTAAGGGCTAGAGCTCTCTCAATCGTGCCACTGGGAGGTTTACGCACTTTGTCTACTGTGGTTTCTATGAACCACAATATAAAATTTGAGAAGTTCAGTGGTTGAACTTCAAAAGGTGACGGTATAAGATACTCTTTTACTTAACTTCTAGGAACCTTGCTAGGTTCTTAATTGAGGAAGCTCCTAAGATTCATGAGGGGCAATGAGATGCACAAGCCACTGGACACACTCTAATTTTCTATGTAAAAACTACGTGCTAACGGGTAGTACAACTATATACACTTAAGATAGTGAAGACACCGTGGGATTCCTTGGACCGCAAGTACATGATAGAAGATACCGACACTAAGAAGTTTGTAACCGGATGATTTCTCGGCTACAAGATGGCGGATTCCAAGACAGTGATCAGTCAAATGCAAGATATTCATATAATGTTATATAAGATTCATGCAGAGAATATGTTTTTTAACGATAACTTTCATGTGACTGTAAGGATATTGGCAAATCTGACACCTTTGTAGAAAATGGAAAATTTTTATATAGGCGAATTTTGATTTATGCTTTTAAAACTTTCCAGCATATCTCTTTCAAAAGGGGAATTGCGTCTTTATTTATAATGACAATACTCAGCCAAAAAAGGGGAAGGACAAAAAATATAATAAAATAATCTCGATGACCATAATTATAAGATAAATAACGTAAATAGAATTGAGTTTTTATTTTCTTTCATTGGGCATGAAATCGTGCTAGAAAGACTTATATCGTAGGGAGAAGAAAAATTATCGACTAAAAGAAAAGAATATAATAAAATGAAAATGTTACTGTTCATCGAAGCCTATGACAGTTACAGTCTTCTTAAGATTTGTTCATTCCCTCTTGGTCGTTTTGAGTAACCGTGACGTAAGTCTCCTAGGGTATAATGACTAAGGAGAGCTTGAAGTTGTATGAAACCCATAGCTAAAGAGCCAACTGAGCAAAGAGCAGGAAACCACCAAAAACAATGCAAGAGACGTAGAGAAGAGAGAATGCCTGAGAAATGTACTAGAACATATGGACAAAGGTCCTATGTATAGTGTGATAGAGTGCTGGTAACTTAAATGGATGAGAACTGGAAATTAACGGCCCGAACTGGCCCTTGAATGCATTGAACCGCCATTAAAAGGGCTAAACCAAGTATTAAGAGGCCTTATTAAGGCTAGTCGATTAATGCCTATAATTCTGTGGGTTAATGCATCCTTAACTCGATGTCTTAATGCACCAAAACTGTCCCACCTAAGAATCCTAAGAGATAAAGGAATTCTATGACCTGTTTATTGAAGAAAATAAAAAATATTACCAAAAATGGCAAAATCCAGCCTTGCACAAGACCCTATGGCTAGGATGAATATTCGGCGCGCCTGCCTCCTATGCACACACAAGTTCAACTGAACCAGCCTCCAATTTCAATCTCCACGCAAGTGCACGAGGCGCGGGTAAGTCGTATAATATAGCTAAGAAGGTTACTCACCATAAAATTACTCATTGCTTATAAATCATTTAAAAATTATCATTCCTTATCAATGTAAAATTGAATTTCCACCGCTCCCTCCATGGGCTCCGTGGACTTGGTCTCTTGGTAAGCTTCTCAAATCCAACCCATATTACACAAATTAAGTCCATGGACTTAAGCATAATTAAAACTCTTTTTAATTCATGAGAATAATTTCTTATTTAATTTAATGTCATTTTCCATAGCTAGGGCCGTCCCGTAGGGTCGGAATAAAAAGTGTTGTCTATAAAGAGAAAGAAATATTGTTTTTCTTTTATTTTCATGGCTAAAGTTGGCAAAAAGAGGTGTAGACAGTGGACATTGACATGCTAAATGGATCCACACTTGATTCATATGTAAAGGTTATGGGTTAGAATTATTTAAATGAAGAAAATTTATATTAACAGTAATTTATTTTTAGTGGACCGATCCAATATAAATTTAATTAACTACAATATTTTACTATTTTTAAATACTAGTGAAACACTTTTGTCGGATTAATAGCCGTGTAAAAGGAGGAAGAGAAATGGGTTTGCAAGTACACAAATTCTTGATTGTCACGAGCATTGGGGCCAATTGCCATTCAAGGATGTAGGTGTGTGTCTAATCAAATGAACCATCACCGTAAGTTTATATAGACGTTGAGCGGCACTTCTTTTCTTTTTTTTTTTTATTTGCTTCACGTAATATCTTTGAATCAGTTAAAACGCATCTCGAAATTAATCTATAATTGGACCAAAACTTCTAAGAAAATTTTTGTCAACCTTCTTAACTTAGAGATCGATTCTGGGATCACTCATTTAGTATTACTAAGCCAATTTCAGATTGATAACGTTGATGGATGTTTCTCCATAAGGGACACGATGGCAAAAATCAATCCCTAATTTTTTTTGCTGATGATTATCATCCTTTATTTAGCATAAATTATATCAAAGAAATTATTATATTTGATAACGACAATTTAAAATTTTATGTTCTAGAACACATCAATTCCTTACACTTTCCTCTCTTGTAAGGTCAAGATCAAAATAAGTAATCAGATTGATTTGATTAGGCATGTCCTACTCAAAGAAGGTCTTTAATCTAAGTTTTATCTGATAAAAATTTACAATTACGTTAATTTTACCTTTAATTAACCAACCTACCCTGAATTCGTATTGATCCTTGCTTTGAATATTAGATGGTGAGCTCTGAATTTTTTTGCATTTCTAGCAAGAAAATGAAATCTAAAAAATAAATCCAGCGTTGAGACCAAAAAATTCTCCAACGTCAGAAAAAATATCAATTCAATTAAAATAAATAAGTGCATGAGTGTTAACCCGATTAATTTTTTAATTAGAAATACTTAGAGCTATTTATATTTTATTATCACGCTATTATAATATAAAATTATTTGAAGCTTTTATCAGTTTGAAGATATAAGGAGGAAAATTTTCAACCATACAAAGCGAATCAAAGTTTAGAAAGGAGTAGGATTGATATGGCAGTATCGTGCTTGACTTGGAAGTTGGAACAAAAGGTCTGAGGTAGAATTTTTTGTACTAATTTGTTCTCTACTTGTCTTCTGTGTCTTTTTGTAGAACGAAAAAAGAAATGTTATAGTTGTAGCTTTTCTTCCTGAATCGGCAGGTAGCCCAACAAGTATTCCTTCATCAACTCTTCAATCCTTTCTACTCAATCAACAAGGGGAAATTTTCAATCCATCAGCCACACTTCGACTGCTATTTGACTCTTAAATCCTTCTCCTCAGTCAATCTAATCACCTGAATCCAACCAGGCAGCACCCAATTTCTAGGGTTCCGGCAGTTTTCAGAGGACAATTAGAAAAGTCATCCCTTCCTGATTGGTTGAAGGCGGGGAATGAAGCCGTTGTTCCTGGCGTCGAAGGCGGCGGCGTCTATCTTATCACGAAGAGGTGGCAATGGCATGCGCCCTGTGATTGGTGCTTTTAGGCGTTACTTACAGCCGAGCTCATGCCGCAGCCTATTCCGATGCTGGAGCAGCACTGCCGGTTTGCAAACTTTGTCTCCCTGCAAGTCGATCGGAGCTCTGGGCGAGCTCGGAAATCTGTCGTCTTCGGCGTGTAACAAAAGCGTTGTGATGAGAAGGCAGAAGTTTCACGGCACTGGAGATGGCGAGGAAGGAGGAACTCCATCGAAAGGCCACGAGGAGTGCAAATCTCTGCGTAGCTTCGGTAAAGCCTCTGCCACTCTTAAGGGAAAATTGTACTAATGGTATAAAAAATTTTGGAAAGGTTCTACATTAGTAAAAAAGAAAAATTTATTTTTAACCGGTAAAAAATCTTTTGAAATTATTCTCATACAATATATTCCATCATGTTTGAACTGAGGCTGTTAGTTTTTACTTATTTTAGTGGTTGACATGAATGCTACGCATACATATTTACTGGTATAGTAACTCATTTAATATTATTAAATAAAATAAATATAAAAAATTAAAATATATAAAGTAAATATTTTTAAAATACTTTTAAAAAGTAAAAAAATTTTAATTTTGGAAAATTACAACAAATTTTAAGAACTTTTAAAAAATATAAAATACCTTTAAAATTATATAAAAATTTGAGAAAATATATATAATGTCAAAATATTTATAAAAATGAAAAATAAAAATTTTAAATATTTATAAAAATAAAAAAAAAAACTATTAAAATTTTAAACGATGCTACTGTACTGACAAAATTTAAATTCCCTTTTATGAAAATCGCATGCGGGTGAATGACTTTAAGATAAATTAACTTCACATGCTAAGTCATATCAGTGTTTGACCAGCGTTTGATCACTACTGACCTGTCTATGATAACTTTTTAACTCATAGCAAAATTTTGAAAATTTTATTTTTTCATTTTTATAGAAATTTTTAATATTTTCTATACATTTATATTTTTAAAATTTTATCTCATTGTAATTTTAAAACTTTTTATTTTTAATCATATTTATTTATATATTTTAAGCTTTTATATTACATTTCATTTAATAATATTAAATGGATCGACATGTCAACATGTATGCATGCGTGTCGCCGCCACATAAGCAAAAATTAACATCATTAGTTTAAACTTGATAGAATGTATCATGTAAGAACGGTTTATAAACATTATATAGCAATTAGGAACAACATTTTCTTTTTATACTAATTTAAAATATTTCCAAAACTTTTTGTGCCATTGGTGCAATTTTCCCGCTGCTCGAACGTTTTGTTTTCTCGGTTGGAGACTCTTGCTTGGACATGGGAATGACTATTTGTTTATTAAAGAGTTGAGTTTTTTTTTTTTGGCTAGAAAGGTAAGAAAAAGGTTTATAATCTTGGGAGTGATAGCATACCTTCTTTTTTTTTTTTATCAATAAAAGCATAATATATTAACTTATGGCCAAAAAATACAAGTTTTCGGTTTGCAAAGACAAACCCTCCTAGCATATGGTGTGATAGGATCCATGATATCTTATTTTGTTTCCTTTTTTACTAATTAATTTTATTTATTTAATTTTTTATTATTTATATTATTTTATTTATACATTTTATTTTTTATTTATCTGAATTTGATTTACAATTATTATGTTGTCTCAATTTTTAATTTTTAAAAAATTTATATATTTTATTTATTTTTAATTACATTTTTTTTTAATTTTTATATTTTCATTCATTTTATTTTTAAATTTTTCACAATTTTCTTTATTTATTGAACTTTACATTTTTTTTTAGCCTTTTCCTAATTTTCTTTGAATTTTTTATTTTCAATATTTACTTACGTCATATTCCTCGGGTCAAGGCACACCAAGTGGTCCTATCTTATCTTTTTTTTTTTTTTGGTTTCCCACCCGGTATCCGGTACCCGAAGGCCCGACTAATCCGGATTCGGGGTACTGTCGGGCGGTTTCCCGGGGACCCCTCCCAAGAAGGTTTGCTGCGTTCACAGGGGCTCGAACTCGGCACCTCTGCTTAAGCGACACAAGCCCCTTCCACTTGTGCCAACCTTCTTTGGTTGTGGTCCTATCTTATCAATAATTAATGTCGCAGTAATGATACATCAAATATGTGACATTGGTCAATACATGATAGATTCCTTGTATGTGGACGAAAAAGTTTGGAGCTAACTAAGGCACCTTGGGGCATTTATAGCGCGTTGTGGCATGGTGATCAAATTACAGCTAATACAAGATACTGATAAACTTTTATAAAAAAATTTTGAAACATTAATAGAAGATAAATCCAAATTTCTCATATTATATACCACTTTTTTTTTTAAAAGGAACAAAATAAATAAAAGATAAAAAAAATAACCTGTTTCCTGTGAATGACTTAATTAAAGCTATTGGAGATTTTGGTCAAAAATAAACAATGGAAGAGTAAATATTGAGTATGTATGTACAATGACTTCAGTTGATAAATTTTTTATTTAAATCTTGATTGGTGTAAGGTTGATTTTTAAAAAATTTACTTATGGAATAGGATGTAATGAAATGATGAAATTGCATCATAGGGTGTAGCCGGGGTGGTGAGGCGTTCCTGGTGATCAATTCCACTGGAACTTAGATCTCGGGTTCGAATCCCAACCTGTGAAGCTTAAATTGACAAAGGCCATGGGATGCACCACCCTCCCCGGTGACCAGCTACGCTGGAGCTGTTGATCTCGGGTAATGACTGGAGGGGGCCATGGGGATTAGTCCGGCCAAAGGTCGGGAAACCCCGTTTCAAAAAAAAAAATGAAATGATGAAATTGGTTTGTCAATAAGGAAGTTGATATAGAGGAAGATGAAACCTTTTTTTTTTTTTTGGCTTAGAATAGAGGAGGATGAACTTGATGGATTGAGGGAAAAAAATTCATTTATTGACCTTTGAGGAGAAAATTGATACATAAGAAAATAAGATTAGAATGAATGTGTCGAAAAGGATAACACTAATGTAGAATTTTTGAAAATGAGGGAATTGGTGTATATGTATTTTTTAAAAAAGTTTATGAGAAAAAAAAGTTAATTTTGGTTCTCAACCTATTGAATCATGTTCATATTAGATGTAAATGTATTTTTGTTAATTTTAGTCTTAAACCCTTTAAATATTGTTCAACTTCAGTCCTTTACATTAAATTGATATTAAGAAAGATGACATGGCTTTTCTAATAATAAAAAATATTTTTAAAATAGAAATTATTTTTACAATTACAAAATAGAGAAGCTTTCAATATCAGAGGGGAGAGATTGGTAGGGACTCGACTCTAAACTGTTCCTAGAAAGATTATCGACAGTCTCTGATACTAATATTGGCCTCACAGGGACTGTGATAGTTGGATTTGAACATTTTCTGATAAACTTTTCGTTTTATTTTTTAAATTTTTTAAAAAATGTTAATATTAAAAAGAGGAACCAAGTAAAAAAAAATCACATAATTCTTAAGAATTCCACAAATTGTCACTTACTTTATTTTTAATTAAGAAGATCAAGTGATTTACTTTGTTTTTATCACCTATCAATTTTTCAATACAACACTGTTTATTTTCACTGTTAAGTGCATATGTAGCATCTTACGTTGCATGTGTAGGACACGTGGCAATCAATACAACCGCCATGGTGCTATCATTTCTCTCTATAAATTTTCTCTAATTTTTTAGAACTTTTCTCTTTTTTCTGTTATGTTATTATTTTTTTATTAATTTGTTGACATAATGACCATAAGGATTGTCATGTGTCCTATTGACACCACTATATATGCACTTGATGGAGAAAACTAATGACGTTATGTGGAAAACTGCTTGGTGATAGAATGGGAAAGTCAAGGCAGACTAGATTATGCTCTAAGCTAAAAATAAAGTAAGTGGCAATTGGATTTGAGAAATCACATGATTTTTAGATATTTTTTCTATTAAAAAGCCAAATTATTTTTATATTAAATGTAATGTAAATGACTAAAATTGAACATCTAAAAAGGTTGAGAAAGAAAATCAATAAAAAAAAAGGCTTATATCCAAGATAAATATGATCCAAGTTGTTGAGAACGGGGATCAACCTTTTCTTTCCCAAACTTTATATTGTCTTTATGGTGGCTAAAATAGTAAAATGTAACTTTTCATATGCTCAGTTTCTTTGTTTGTTTAATAACAGAGAATGTCGATAGTAGAAACTCACTAGTGATTTTATCTTGTTATATATGAGAAAATATTATAACAAATGAGTAAATGAATGTTAATTATTCAAATAAAATAATTACAAATTGAATTTTGTTAACTATTTTCACCGTCTTAGCGTGAGATAGAATACATAACTTTTAACTATTTATCATGATCAAGGGTGTCGATCTACTTATCATGATCAAGAGTGGTGATACAGTAGATCAAAACTCAATTCCATAGAGTTTGATCCAAGAGCCTAGGTTCAAACAACTATTTGGTGAAAGTGTGTTTGAATTTGAAATCGAATGACACTTACTTCTTAAATTATACTAGTCCTCCTTATCCTTATTAGTGATAGAAAGCTATTTATCATCATCGTATCTTAGCATCAGATGGGATATGAATGGTTAGTTTTTTTTTTTATTAACCTAAATGATACGAACTTTTAACAGATGATTATATTATATCATGACCTTTAAAATTGCTTCTAAAATCACATATTTTACTTCGGTTACTACCATTCATCACATGGGTGACTTTGGTAGATGATTGAGCTAACGTTGCACTAACAATGGTAGCGTGCCATTGACGTGACACTGACGTGGCATTTCATTTTGGGATAGAAACTCAAAAATATGAACTTTCTATAGATGACCAAATTATATCACAAACATTCGGCGAATGATCAAATTATATCACGAATTTTCAACACATGACCGAATTATATAACAAAGTTTTAGTAGATGACTAAATTATATCATCATATTCGAATCATTATTTCTTTCACGAATAGAGTATTTTACAAATTTTGTTATTGATACTTTCATTTTTACATCTATTATAAAAATATTATCAGTCACAACATAGTTATATTAAAATGTATTGCGATAATTCAAAAAATTGAAACATATATTAGACTCTTCACAATTTTCAGTAGTACTAAACTTCCATCGTTTCAATAAATTAGTTACAGGATATATCTCATCCATTCATAAAGCAAAATATTCATAGGAATCATAGGCCGCTGATTTTATTATTACATTTTATTTATGAATATAATATTCATTTTATCAGCTTATTGATGTGTTATTCATTTTGTAAGTACATTTCATAGATGAATATGTTATTTGGATTATGAAAGTTTGGTATTATTCAATATTGTTGAAATTTTGATATTTGTTGCGCTATTTTCAATTAATATGATGCTTTTTTATTAGGATTATGCTGTTATTGATGATATTTTTTTAAATGGACTTAAAAAATAAAAGTATGAGTGATAAGTTATAAAGTCCTTTTTATTTTAATTCATGAAAAAAATAATAATTAAAATTTTATGATTTAATTTTCTCATGTGTTAATGGTCAAATATAACACTTCTTTTCTTCCACCTTTCATAACTAGCACCACTTTATAATCAGTTTTAAAAATAGTATCAAATTTGAGTAAATGTCTATTTTGCCCTTCCTCTTCAAAGGGCTGCCGCCCCTCCCCGACGCCCAGATCTGCGTCCTGCCACCCTCGACACCTGAGCCTAGCCCATTGCTGTTTCAACCACGGAGCCACTACGACCTTCTAGCCCAAAACCCGAGTTTCCCCTACTCACTTAGCCACCCCTACTCGAGCCCTTCTTCATCGGGTGTCGAGCCATTGGCATCAAGCGTCGAGGCATCGGGGGAGTGTGGCGGGCATCGAGCGTCGGCTGTCAAGCGTTGGGGCTTCGGCGGTGTAGGGCGTCGGGGCGACTGGTGGGATGCAAGAGGAATAAGGAATGGAGGAGGAAAGCAGGCGGAAGGAATGGAGGAGGGAAGAGAGGATTTGGGTATCAAGGTAAGACGGAGGGGAAAAAATGTGAAGAGTATGTGTGAAATTTTGAAAAAAATTAAAACCTTATATAGCGGTACTAATTTTTAAAAATAGTATAAAGTGATGCTAATTATAAAATTTATTCTTTTATTAATACTATAAAAGTTTTCACCCCTTCAATCGTTTACCTATTATCCATTTAAAATTTCTGATATATTAGGTCAGCCTAAGTGGCTAAGAGTTCATATTTTAAGACAAGTATTTTTTAAAAAAACAATTCTTTATGAGCGGTTGAATCTGTGTTAATGCTGCTCATTGATTTCTTGCCTTGACAATGCAAACCACCGAGCCCTCCAATTTCTCTCTCATCCTGCAGATCCATCCTTCGGCGACCAGGGAGTAATGGAAGTCATCCACCACTCCTCCGCCTTCCTCCTCCCTTCGATTCCGGTCGACCACCGCCCCTCTCTCTCCTACGCCCTCATCGTCCTCAACCAGCGCCTGCCGCGCTTCACTCCTCTGCTCTGGCAGCACGGTACGCTTCGCTCTTCCTTCCTCCACCAAAATGCCTCCGTCAGCCTCCCTCTTCTCCTCCGTCTGATCGCTCGATTCGGCATCACCTCGGCCCGATTCCGGCGAGGTATGTGTTGGCGTTTAACTGTATGCTCTGTTATTATTGCTTAGTGCAGCAGAGCTGCGGCTCTGCGCTGATGGGGGTGCGAACCGGTTGTTTGACGAAATGCCTGACTTGTTTCCTAATGAAGAAGCTGCTGTCGTGAGAAACCGGTGAGTTGTTTAAGCTCTAACCCGTGGAAGTTTCCCTTGCGTGCTGACTGCTGGCTTGTCAGCTTCTCGCTTCTGGAAGAAGTGCTGTCCCATGTTTATCTTCTAGTCGATTGGTTATGGACAGAGTTTTTATTCCTCATACTCTGTTCCTTCAATGAATGCCGTTTTAAGGGATGCAAACTGATGATTGACTGTTGTTAGCTCTACGTCAAAATTTTGAAAGATGATAGAGAACAATTCGATGATAAATAGCTTAAGGATCTTAGATGAGATGGATGAATATGGGAAGATGCTTAAACATGACATGCTAAAACTTTAAGCATGACATTATTGGGGGGGTGGGGGGTGTCTGGGTGGGGAAGCGCCAGAGCAATTCGTTCATTTGTCTCTAAGAATGAAAGGATTCACTCTTGTTTGTGTTTCACCATTGCTTAATTTGTATTTTTGGGCTAAGTTTCTAGTTGACTAGTATCTAACAGATGGTTACCAGCTATTTTAAAGAACTTTTCAAAATCACATCTTATTACACTACCATTGATATCACCTGAGACAGTCTGTCACTGAGCTCACACTATACAGTTCAGGGATAAATTAACACAAACATTCGGTCTAAAATTATTCTTTTAACTTGAAGCATTGTAAAGTTTAGTTGGCTGGTTTTGGTTGTACAATATAGATAATGTGCAACTTTGTTGCTAGAAATATAAGAAAATAATCTAAGAACATCTCTTTTGATCAAAATTTTTCATATAAGAAGTGATGGTAAACTTTGTTGAGTTAATTGGCACATTCCTTCCAGGTACAAACCGGACGTTATCAAGGGAGACATGGATTCTGTTAGAACTGAAGTGCTGGATTATTATGTGAAACTGGTACTTCTTTTTCCTTTTGATAATTTTGTTTAAAGTGATGATATTCATTTTTCTTGACGAAAAGTTGCATTGTTTCAAACTCAAAAGCCGAAGACCTTTCTCCCACATTTTTCTCTTTCTATTTGTTGCTCTATTCCAGTTACTTGGTGGGACAGCTTGAACCTTTTCAAGCCAATCGATCTGAAGAGTACTGTCTGAAATTTTATTTTGGTGCTGGCACAGCTTCTTCCTTCTATCTTCATATTAAAGTAACTTTAACTCAAGGCATTCTTTGATTCTCCCTTATTGGTGCAGGGAACTAAAGTTGTAGATGAATCTCATGATCAGGACACCACAGATTTGCACAAATGTGTGTCATTCATCGTTGACTCCACCCCATGCCTAGATAAATCTAAAGTGAGTTCCATGAGGTTATTAAAGGTTATACCTGTCGTGCTGACAGCCCCCTTTAGGCCCACTAATAATATTTGACATACAATTGGTCTGCTTTCAAGCCCCAGTGGATGCCACAATGGTAGAAGCCCGGAGGAGAGAAATAATTTAACATAATAGCATAGCAGGGTGAAACTGTTAACATTGTGCCTAGCCCAGTATCAATATTTAGCATACAATTAGTCTGGTATCAATATTCAGAATGCTATAAGCTAGCCCAGTATTTAACACTGAAAACTCTGTATCTCTTTGATGCTTCAATCTCTGCCTTCATTTCTGACTCGAACTCCTTGCAAATTCTTGGCAGCTGTGCATCTTAGTTGCAGGAGCACTCGGTGGTCGATTTGACCATGAAGTTGGAAATATCAATGTCCTTTGCCGCTTTAAGGACACAAGAATAATCCTTATATCTGACGAGTGCCTCATTCATCTGCTTCCAAAAGCCCAGAATCATGAGATTCATATTCTGTCATCTATTGTGGGTCCACACTGCGGTCTCGTTCCAATTGGGATGCCATCTAAAAGTACTACAACAAAAGGCCTCCAGTGGGATCTTGGTAAGTATTTTTTCCTCTGATTGTAAGGACTGAAATTTCACTACAGTGACACCAGGGAGATGCCATCCATTACTCGTGTACAAATTGGTTACAAACAAAATACACAAAATTAGTCAGTCATTTGGAGATAGATCTAAAAAAGTACCATTGCAATAACCCGGCCTTTCTTTGTAGTGAGAAATTATTTCTCAGTGCTTTTCTCCAATTGGGCATAATTGAACCAGCTGATATCATCGCCGAATGCATTGAAAGAGATCTTGTCCATGACTTCGGATGCTCTGATCTATAAGTTGTTTTTGTAGCTTTCAGCACTACCATTAATTGTCATTTGGTGTTCTCACTGATCTTGTATTCACTTGACCTAAATCCTTTTGCTGTTTATTACAGATGAAACAGAGATGAAGTTCGGAGGTTTGATTAGTACATCAAACATTGCCAACAGGGAGACGGTAACTGTCCGTTCTGATTCAGATCTTCTATGGACCATATCGATCAAAAAGCGCTAAGCTGGATTTGCCTTGAAGCACTGTGTCTTGCAGAAGCTACCAAATCTGTCGATTACCATTGATTCAATTTTAAAGTTAAAGGTGGATCTTCTGTTCATATTGGATCCCTGTGATACTTCTATATTATTCAAAATTCAATGGGTAACTAGTACTCAATTTACTTATTAAAAAAAAAAACTCATGGTAATCAGGCAATATTAATGCAACTTTTTTTTTTTTTTGATAATTCTATTAATGCAACTTTAGCTGCAACTATTTGTCGTATTCGTCACATATTATAGTCCAGCACTCCTCTTCTTATACCATTTGTATTTTCAAAAGCTTGTGTCGCATCCGATCGTATAATGAGGCACTACTAAATATGTACGTATCTAATAGGGGGGATTGTTGTATTCTGCTGATGGTTGTGAGCGTTTTTCAGCCACCTAGATTGGAAATGGTTCTGAACAGAAAGGAAGAAATATGGATGAAAGAATCTGCTACCTCAAAGAGAGAACTTTGCATTTGAGTGTTCCATCCAGTTTTAAAAATTATAGTACCTGAGAAAGAGGATGTGATATAGTTGGTTTCGGCCTCTTACTATGATCTAGAGATTTTGAGTGTAATTTTACCTGTGAGATTTTTCGTATCTCTTTTATCTGTATTCATTCTACCTCTTCTACATACGGAAGAAAAATACTACAGTATTTAGTAAAGAAAGAACAATTATGACACTATAATTTACATGGATACTCTTGTCTAAAGAACAGCCATAACTTGTAGTGTGATCAGACCCCCTATATTTTTTATATTATCTGAACCCTGCTCGTTCCTAAATTTTGAATTTGTATCTAACCCGTTAAATCTTAAAATTGAATTTTGTTGGGCTATCCTTACTCATTGGGGTTGACAAATTAAAATAATAAACTTTTTTGTCACTGTATGTTGCAGCAACACAGCAGCACAATGTAGTGGCAAAAGGTTAGAAAAGGAGCAGCCGCACAATATGGCAAAGTGAGCAGATTTTTCGAGTATTCGCGGGTGCTTCGTGACCTGGACGAAAAGGCAAGAAGTGATTTGTTTTTCTCGAAATTTCGGAGAGTATTTTCTAGTGGAACAAATTTTATTTTACATACTTCTCGTTTAAAGATTCGCTCGTTTGGTTGCCCGTCAACACATCTCATATCTATCCCTTTAGTGAAATCGTTCCAGCTATTTATCCTTTCACTTGAGATAAAGAATCTGTGTTATCCAAGGGTATAGTACTTAATGATTATTGATCTTATATTATTTGATAAAATTGGAGAAGAAACTGTGTATCGTGCTATTTGTTTATAGTGAAAGTTTTATTGGCTCGGCTCCGTATTTTTTCCCTTATACTAAGGGTTTTTCACGTTAAAAATTTTGATATTGTTCATTTGATTTTCCCAATACTTTATTTTATAGTCACTTATTAATTTACATAATTAGTCTTTTCTAAACAAACTTCACAATAGCATGTAAAATATTTATAAATACCATGTTGGAGCTTTTTTATTATTTATAATAAAAATTTTATAATTTAGATTATTTCGATATTCTTTTGATTATTATTATCTCATATAGTTTTTATCATAAACAAATACCTTTAATTTAAGTATATTTGCAGTACGTTTAAATAATATTTATTACTTATTTTAAGTTATAATGATATTTTAAACATCAAAAATTTATCAAATATATTAATTATTATGTCAAATAAAAGTTTATCGAGTTCGAAATATAACATTTTAAATTATCTGTGAATTAGAGTTCAAACGATTAAGCTGTGAACTGTTAAAATTAACCGTGCGTTTAATATATTCCGGTTCCGGATATCCAATGTGCAAGAACCAAAAACCAACCAATTTTTTTATTCGTTATTTGAAACTACACTATTTTTATTGAGATTTATATGAATCCTAGATCTATTGGATACTCCTGCACGTCCCTACTCAATTATGACACAAGCAAGTATGTCATAGACTTCATTTTCAATTTGAAATAGGCGTAATCTCTGCAGATATTTACGATCATCTTCAATAATTTGATGAGCCATCAACGTGATACTTTCACGTGCACATTGAATAAGCTGAATCCATTGAATAATCTGATTCGATTTTGAAATTGATCGAAGAGCAGCGGTGAATCACGGAGCTTCCTCAGAGGTCGCCAGCAGGAGACAATGACCCACTGGCAGACAAATCCCGTCAACGTCGAAGAGATAATGCAGACACACAAGCCCATGCCACTCATCCACATTGCCATAGCCGCTGTTTCATCAAGCGCTCTTTCCGTGGGTCTTCTCCTGTTTTCCCACCTTCTTCTCTTTCCTTCCCGCAACTTCCACAATCCTCTTCCCCCCATATAAAAATTTGCCCGCTTGAAGTTCCTCTCCCACGTTCAAGCTCCAATCATCCGAGGATCCAGTGTCTTCTGCATAGATAGAAACTCGAAGCAGAGCTTTAATGGCGGCCGCTGCGGAGAAACCGGTGATGGTGGTGGGGATCGATGAGAGCGAGCACAGCCTGTACGCCCTTGAATGGACGATTGCCCGCTTCTTCACTCCTTTCTCCCCCAACCATCCTTTCAAGCTCGTCGTCGTTCACGCCAAACCCTCTCCCGCCACCGCCGCGGGCCTCGCTGGACCCGGTAAGCAGTCCTTCCCCTGAATTAAGGTGGCTTGTTTCTTGCGGGGACCTCAGATTTCGTGATCTATCTGGAAAATTTATAGTTTGATTGGGGTATTCTGGTGATTGAGCTGTTGCAGCTGCAGCTGAGGTGATTACTTACCTTGACGCAGATTTGAAGGTTATAGCGGCGAGAGTTTCAGAAAAGGCGAAGGAAATTTGTTCTCGTGGACCGGTATTACATATTTTCTTTCTAGCTCACAAAATAATTTTGGCGGATTCTATGTTTGCTTGCTTGTGATCACTGATCTTCGCCATAGTTTAGATGAACAAGACTGCTATGTTTCCGGAAAAGAACAAACAGGGAGTGTATAATAAATAGTTCTGTCTCGATTTTGGATGGGATGGGAAGGCCAGGTATCACGTGTGTAGAAGTATATCGATGGAGCATGAGTTGGACTCACTACGTTTAATGTTTAAAAGTGGACTTTGTAGACTTGAGAACGTGCAATTTCGTCCACCTTCATATTCCAAATTCACCCACGACTTAGGGGGTGCTTGGTTTGGGTATTTTTAGACTATGATAATCTTAAGATTGCAAGAAAAGGTTGAACCGTGGTAAAATTTTCTTCGAAAATGAGTCAGAATATGAGATTGTGGTGTTTGAATAATATGTGAAGCTGATTGTTGAGTTTGCTAAGTATTGGTAAAATGGTTGTGTACTTGCTGTAATCTGAGACTGGTAAGTTGATTTAAAGACTTTATTGAACACACGGTATAGTTTTTATCTAGGGTAAAGTTTTAAGTACTTTGCGATCAAATGCTTTAACCTATAATGTTAAGTGCAGTGTAATATGAGATTAAACTGCATTTTACACCGAAATAAACGGGCCCTTATAACTTGCTTTTACGTTGAAGTATTTTGGATGTTCATGTAATTTTTTGTGTATAAATGTAGTCTTCCTTGGAACCTATAATCAACGTTAGTCTTCCAGCACTGTGTCTGTGCAAATTTCGGTAATGTCTGTTGTTCGAGCGGAGTGATATGATGCCCGTGTGTAATATTTGACTTGGCTCGCTTCTGGTACATTCTGATCTCTTCTGTGGGGATTTATATGAGTTTCCTCCCTTCTTCAGGTTCAAGATGTGTCAATTGAGGTTGTGGAAGGCGATGCTAGAAATGTTCTCTGTGAGGCCGTGGAGAAGCACCATGCATCGATCCTTGTTGTCGGCAGTCATGGCTATGGTGCCATAAAAAGGTAGATGGTCTTTCAGTTTACCATTGTGTGCCAGAAATTCATTTCAGTCCTGCAGATAAGAAACACCCATCTTAGATTCCTTTTAGGGGCCTTCATTTTAAGTGCTGGAATTCATTTTAGTCTTGCAGATTAGAAACACCCATCTTAGACTCCTTTTAGGGGCCTTTGTTTTGAGCGCTATTAGATTATGGGGAATGCTAATATTACATGGAAAATTTGAATCTTGGTAAAAGTTTCTTGGAAAATGGGTCTGAACAGTGTTTGAAATGCTGGAATGTATAGGTAAATAGTTGTAAAGTTGATATAATCTGAGAATGTCACTTGTTTTGAATGTAAAGACACTGTCATTCACACCATAAAGTTATGATCCATGTAATCTCGATGACCATTACAACTATAATATGATAACCTTTTGCAGGGCGGTACTGGGCAGTGTAAGCGACTACTGCGCTCACCATGCTCACTGCACGGTGATGATCGTGAAGAGGCCGAAGATCAAGCATTGAGCTGCTCCTTCAGTATGAGCTTCCCCCTAACCGAGTTATGCTTCATACTGGATTATTACCGTGTGATTTGTACGTGTGTGTCATGTCTTGTAGATACAATCCGGTGTTTGGAATCTCTGTTCCATGTAAATTATTGCGGGACTTTCAGATTGAACGTCTGCTGTGAAACGAAAACCATAAGAGCAGAGGTAGTGTATTTGTCATGTAATTGATCCTTAAGGTGTGTATATACGAACAGTTAATTATCGGAGCTATTGATACTCCTTTTCCAGTTCCGGAATTTGTCACGATGGCCTCCAGCCCATAGGGAGGAAGGAAGCCTTTTTAATAACTTCTGTTGCCAGCGGACTTGAAGATCTCGAGTGACCGACATCGTGTCCCGGACTATCAAGGGTCCTTTGGTTCCGGACCCGTAAAAACCGAGGTTTTTCTGACAGATCACGATCTAGCAGCCATTCTGTTTATAAAAAGCAACTGATCAAGGGATTTCGATTTTGTAACTAATGATAAGATCCGCACCAAGGTGGGCAGTGTTAGTGCTTCAAAACTAGTCTTATGAGTGATTTGGTGAAGGGTCAAATTTCGGATTTAAATTCTGTTAGTGCAAAATCGGAAGTTATGCTAACACTTTTCATTTTTTGACTTGCCTGTCTGTGACGCGTGGGTTTTAAAATCGGACTGAGCCAGCCCAGCCGACTCGACCGACTCACCTGGAAATTTGTCACCTGTCCAGTCCAGTTTGAACAACTATCTCAATTGCCATCTTACTCTATTTAGACCAGTTCAAGCTGACCGGTTCACTGGAAAACCGGTGAATGAAAACTGATTCCAACCGGATGATTGAAAATTTAAAAAAAAATGAAAATCAGGATTGGACGCATGCAGTCCTTCCTCGCCGAGTGAAGCCAAAGATTCTAGAACGAAAATAGAGGCGGCTTCAAAGACGGAAGAGTTGGGCAAAAGTATCAAATTTTCATTAAAAAATTAAAATTTTTTATTAAAAAAGATAAATGATACTTTTGTTTCTCAATTTTTTATGTTTTACTATTTTCATCTTAAATTTTTATTTTCTGTCATTAACGTCATCAACTTTTTGAGTTTTTATCATTTTGGTTATATCGTTATTTTTTCGATCCAAAAAAGCATGTTCCATAAAAAAAGAATAATTCATCCAAAAATTATTTTTTAACAAAAAATATTGTTTTAAAATAAAGAAAAAAGAGAAAAAAACAAAATGAAAAATATACATAGAGTTTTACTGATAGTCATATCTTCTTCAAATTTAAGACACATTCCCAACTCAAAATTGATTGATAATTATTGTCATTATAAAATTATGACTTACTTTGAGAAAAATGAGTTTTAATTTTATAATGGCACCTACTAGTAACAAATATTTTCTTAATCAGAAGTGAAATATGTTTTTTAATTTTTTTTGAAAAATTATTATTTTTAGATAGAATATAGTTTTTTATGGAAAAGGCAACAGTGTGACCAAATTGACAAAAACTAAAAAGGTTGCGGATGCAAAAATAAAAAAATAAAGATTTAATATGAAAATAATAAAAACACCAAAAAGTTAAGAATTTAAAATGTCATTTTTGCCAAAAAAAACTATCATATAAAATGAAATAATTAGGGTTACCATGAAGGAGAAATGGGTCTGAATAGGGTTAGTTTTGAAAGTAATTCGTTAGAAATGGTTTGGTAGAAAATAATTATAGAAATAGCATTTTTTTAATCGTATCTTGAAGACGCAATTTTTTTTTTAATGAATCGCGTATTCAAGATGAGGTTGAATTTTTTTTTAAGAAAAAGGAACTGCATATTCGACATGCGGTTGAGGAGAGGGCACAACAGTAAATATTTAGCGTGTAATACATAACGAGCTCATTTTATAAATCTCTATCAGATATTTATATGTTAAATTTGTACATTAAGTATTACACTAAATGTTAATGCAGCGAAGGGTTTGGAGTAAAATCTCAATTTATGATGCATAAAAATTCATGATATAAATTACTATTTAGGTTTTGACACTTAAAAATTTTACCCTTGTAAAGATTTTACACATATAAAGATCTGACAGAGATTTACAAAACAAGTTTGTTGTATATTACATACCAAATATTTACTCCAATATTCACTCGGATTGTCGTTTATATCAGGAGTAAATATTTGGTGTGCAATATATGAGCTCGTTTTGTAAATCTCTATCAAATTTTTATACGTGTAAAATCTTTACAAAATTCTAAGAGTAAATTTTACAAGTATCAAAACTTTAATGATGATTTATATAACGAATTCTTATATGTCATTCATACATTGAGTATTTGCTCTAAAGCCTTCGCTACATTAACATTTAGTTTAATACTTAATGTATGATACATAAAAATTCGTTATATCAATCATCATTTAGGCATTTACACTTGTAAAATTTACTTTTAAAATTTTGTAAAAATTTTTCACGTATAAATATCTGACAACGATTCACAAAACGAGCTCATTATATCACACGCTAAATATTTACCATTGAGCCCTCTCCTCAACCGCATGTTGAACATGTGGTTCCTTTTTCTTTTAAAAAAAATAAAGTGAACCAGTTCTTTAAAAATAAAATTGCATCTTCAAGATGCGGTTAAAAAAAATGCTATTTCTATAATTATTTTCACCAAACCATTTTTAACGAATTGTTTTCAAAACTAACCCTATTCAAACTCATTTCTCTATTTTGTAGTGGACAATCATAGTGGTAGCCACGGGAAGGTTTAGGCCAGGAACCTGCTTGGAACAGTTCAAAACCAAAATAGGCCTTGAACTGTGAGGCCTAAGGTTCAGGGCTGGTTCTACTGGCTTTAGAAACTGGAACCACCGGTTCCAAACCGAAACTTGAACTTGCCTGGAATCAGCGGCAAAGTTAAAATTGAATTACATTCTGCTAGTCTACTTATATGCTAACTGCCAAGTTGTCAATCAAGACTGCAAGCAAGCCCACCCCTTCGAGAAACTCTTTGGTGGAGCAATTCCATCACGTGGCACTACCACCACTCAAGTGCTAACATCTGTCAGCCTTGCTTCGCCATGTGTATAGACACGTCAACGGTGCTGATATGTGTCAGCGCTGGAGTGGGCGGCTCCACCACGTGAGCGCTGCCACATGGAGGAGCCGCTCCACCAAAGACTTTCTCCACCCCTTCCCCCATCCCCTTTCTGATCTTTCCTCCTCTTTCAAGTTTTCCTTCCTTTTCGGACTACTCAGTGTAGTCAGCAATGCCACCCAGCCCCCCTTCCCAGCCCGACAACCCCCGCCTGCCATGTGGTGGCCTCCCAGGGCCCCTCTTTATCCAACAGTTAAAATTAAGCCTGCAATGCTACTACCTATGGGTTACGCCATTCAACTTCAGCCTTAAGCCAATCGATTTGATTGGTCACACTTCTGCATTTTTTTAAATTAGAAAAAACAAATTATATCTTTACACTAAAATTACATATCATTCTTATAATATTTTCATATACAACTCAATTCTCCCGATCTCCTTTTAGACTCAAACTCAGTTCTTATATTTCACTAAGTTACTCTCTTGATTCTTTATAATTGTGATATTGTGCTAAATTTTTTAGCAACTTTTAATTCAAATATAACAACTATTCACAGGATGTTCATATATTTTTACTCAGTATTTCGTATCAACTTCTAATTTCGTGTTATTTACTATCTTATTTTGTATTACTAATCAACTTATCTTTTATTTGTATTTTGTATTGGTTTTAAATCTTTACACAGTTAAATTTATTTATTTAATTTTTTGTGACTTTGTAATCTTTATATAAATTGACTATCTATTATTTATTGTAAAAAAATGGCAAGTTCAAGTGGTAAAACTCAATTTTTTGGTAAATCGAATCCTAATATTAGTGATGTGCAAGAACAACAACAATATATTCCTATTCAAGAAAGTGAAAAAAAATGTGGAACACGATAAAGAAGAAAAAATTTCTAATTCTGATATTTTTCAGGTGCATTTTAAAAAAGTGTAAAAAACGGATAATACTTACAGAGTTATTTGTAATTATTGTGGACAAGTCTGTAAGTATAAACTCAGAGGTGATCATGGAACTTTTAGAAGACATTTGGAGAAAAAACATCCTAGTTACATTGGTGTTCAGAAGAAGCAAACACAAATATCTGGGTTTGCAACTCCTTCTCAATTATTTAGATATACTGACAAAGATAATAAAATAGAATTGACAAGAATGAATAGTATTGAATGTTTATCATTAAGCTTTGGTGAAATAGTTGGTTTCGTTAATTATGCTAAAAAAGTTTTAAATCATCAAGCGAAATGTGTCCCAAGAAACACATTGAAACGTGATGTATTTAAGTTATATAAATAAGAAAAAAAGAATTACATCAATTATTTACTAATTTAAATGGACATGTTTCTATATGTGGTAACATTCGGAGTGATAATTGGCTAAAACATTCATATATGGGTATTACATGCCATTGGGTTGATGATGATTGGTTTTTGCAAAAATGGGTTACTGTATTTTGAATTTTTGACGAGCATCATATGGTTGATAATATTTATATAATTATTATAAATATTTTGGAAGAATATAGTTTTGTTAATAAATTTTTTTCAATTCCCTTCGATAATACATTGACAAATACTGCATCAATTGATGAACTTAAACATAATTGTCAACCTAATATTGGTAGTAAATTTTTTCATATTAAATGTGTTTGTCATGTTTTAAATTTATGTATATAAGATAGTTTAAAAGTTTTGAATACTGTAATTTCTCATATTAAAAAAGCTATGCATATTTGTGAACACATACGCAAATGATGAAATTATGGTCTAAATTTTGTAAAGAAAATGATAAAAGACCAAAAATTTTCAAAAGATGTACCGACTTTTTGAAATTCAACTTATGAATTACTCAGTAATTTTTACAATTATAAAGATTTATTGTGCTTGTTTTTTCAAATAATGTACAACAGTTTATTTATATCCATAAAATTGGGATGTTTGTACAAATTTATTAAATGTTTTAAAAGTTTTTTATGATGCACACATATTTTAAGTAGAGTTTATTATCCTACTTCACATTTTTTATTAATTGAATGTATTAATATTGCATAGATATTATAAAAGCATGAAAATGATATTGTTTTAAGAAAATCAATTGGGTCAATGAAAGCGAAATGATTACATTATTTTTAATGAAATTCCTTTGATTAATCTTGTAGCGCATGTTTTTGATCCTAGATGTAAAATTGAAGCCTTACATGAATATTTGAATATTTATTATTCTTATTTATTTAGAAAACAACACAACATTAGTATTGATTCAATAATTGCTAGAGCTAGAAAAGTAATAGAAGATATGTGTGTGTGTATATATATATGGAATTTAGTACAATTTATCAACTGTCATCAAGTTATTGTAGTATTAATATTTCTACACATTTTATAATAAGTCAAGTTCAGAGTGAACCATCTAGGATTAGTATGGGTGACCGTCTTTTAATGCAAAGATATAAAAAACCTAAAGGTTTATTCGATTCCACTTCTGAACTTGAAATTTATTTAGCAGTTGTTTTGAGTTTGATGAAGTAATGCAGGTAAAGATTTTCCAGTACTTGATTGGTGGCAACAATATCAGAATACTTTTCTAATTTTGACACAAATTACTGGATATGTTCTAGTATGTCCAGTCTAAATGGATGCAGTAGAACAAATTTTTAGTGCAGAAGGTAGAATATTAGATGAGTTGCGTTCTTACTTATATCCCGAATCACTAAAAGTCCAAGTTTGCATAAAAGATTAGAGCAAAGCAGCATTAAGAGAGTAAGAAAATAAGAAACTCGAAGATGAAGATTTATATGACTTCATGACTGAGACTGATGCAACAACGGGAACATCAACTGCTGGCATGGGCAGTGATTAAAAGGTAATGTGGTGGACCATTATTTCAAAAAAGGCAAAAGAACTGCATAGGCTTTGATTCTTCTAAACTCCAAGAGGATGCGTAGGCAACTTAATTTTTGGTAAGAAAATTAAGTTCAAGCAAATTAATTTAATTTATTTTTACATTTAATTTTTAATTACATATTTTCAAATTATGTATTTTAAATGAAATTTATTTAAATTTAACAAATCCAACGGTGGTTTTGGACTGGAACTGTCCCTAAACCATCCAAAGGAAGGTTCAAGGCCGGTTTTAAGGGGTCACAGAATCGGAACCATCCGATTTTGGAACCGTGGCCAGGTCAATTAGCCCTATGGAAATTTTTCCTCGAGCTCATTTGGTGCTTTTATTTTCTTGGTTCAAAATGACAGCCCCTAGCCTTCACGAAAGAGAGATGACCACCTAGGTAGTCCCCATCACAGTTCAAGAACCGGACGATTGTGATTCCAAGGGACCATGGAACCGGCTCTAAACCTTCCTTTGGACGGTTTAGGAGCTATTACGAACCGGACGATTCTGGTTCATAACCGGCATTTCTGTCTGATCCGAACTAGTTCAGTTCAGAACTGACTAGTTCGAATTTTGTTAAAAAATTAATTTATATAATTAAAAATTAAACTTAAAAGTTAAATATAAAAAATAAATTAATTGGCTTGAACTTAATTTTCTTACTAAAAACTAAGTTGCCTATGTATCTTCTTGGGGTTTTGAGGAATCAAAGCCTATGTAGTTCTCTTAACTGTATTTGAAATAATTGTTCACCACATTACCTTTTAATCACTGCCCACACAAGATCATTTTCATGTTCTTGTAATATCCAAGTAATATTAATACATTCAATTAATAATAAATGTGATGTTGAATAATAAACTCTACTTAAAATAATGGTTGCATCATAAAAAACTTTTAAAACATTTAATAAATTTGTACATACATTCCAATTTTGTGGATATAAATAAACATGTTGCATATTATTGGACATAAATGTACATAATAAATCTTTATATTCAAAAGACTTGTTCAGTAATTCATAAGTTGAATTCCAACCAGTGATATATCTTTTGGAAATTTTTTTGGTCTTTTACAATTTTCTTTACAAAATTTGGACCATAATTTCCTCATTTAGGGATGTATTCATAAATATGTAATAGCTTTTTTAATAGGAGAAAGGACAACATCCAAAATTCTTAAATAATTTTCAATACATAAATTCAAAACATGACAAAACATGACAAACACATCTGATGTGAAAAATTTACCGCCAATGCTACGTTGATATATAATCTTAAGTTTAGTTATTCATGCAGTATTTACCGATGTATTATAAAAAAAATTGAAAAAAATTGTTAACTAAACTTATTCTTCCAAAATATTTATAATGATTCTATAAATATTATCAGTAATATAACGCTCGTCGAAAACTTGAAAAACAATAACATGGTTTTAGAAAAACCAATCGTTATCAACTCAATAACATGTAATGCCCATGTATGAATGTTTTTGCCAATGATCACTCAAAATATCAAAACATATAGAAACACGTCCATTTAAATTAGCAAATAATTGATGTCATTCATTTTTTTGTCTATATAACTTAAATACAATATGTTTTAATGTATTTTTTGGCACATGTTTTGCTTGAGAATTTAAAACTTTTTGAGCATAATTAATAAAGCCAACTCTTTCACCAAAACTAAATGATAAACTTACAGCACTAATCATTCTTGCTAATTCTAATTTATTATTTTCGTCAGTATATCTAAATAACTGAGAATGAGTTATAAATCCAGAAATTTGCATTTGTTTCTTCTAAACGCCAATTTGGTTAGGATGTTTTTTCTCCAAATGTCTTTTAAAAGTTTCATAACCACCTCCATATTTATACTTGTAAATTTATCCACAATAATTGCAATTAATATCGTAAGTACTATCTATTTTTTGTGTTCTTTTAAAATGTACCTAAAAATATCAAAACTAGAAAGTTTTTCTTCTTTATCATGTTCCACATTTCTTTCACTTTCTTGAGTGGGAACATATTGTTGTTGTTCTTTCACATTAATAATATTAGGATTCGATTTACCAAAAAATTGGCTTTTACCACTTGAGCTTTCATTTTTTATAATAGATAATAGATAATCAAAATATATAAACACCACAAAGTCATAGAAAATTAGATAATAAATTTAATTGTGTAAAAATTTAAAACTAATATGAAATACAAACAAAATATGATAAAAAATACTAAATAATATGAAATAGAAATTAATACGATATATAAGTAAAAATATATAAAGATTCTTGGTGAATAGTTACCATATATAAACGAGAGTTGTCGAAAAATTTAGAATGATGCCACAATTACAGAGAATTGAGAGAGTACCTCAGTGAAATCTAATAGTTGGGTTTGATTCCGAAGAGAAGGGGGATCAGAGATGAAGTGGAGGGAGCTGAGCTGTGTGTGAAAATACAGTGAGAATGATACATATTTATGGTATAAAAATATAATTTATTCATTCTAATTTAAAAATTTTACAGAACTTGACCGTTCTGCGGGGTGGGGGCCGGGGGCCTGCCAATCAGTCTGACAACTTTAAATTTGCGGCAGGGGGCGGTTGGCAGGGGGGTGGGGGCCTGGGGGTTTAAAATTTTAAAAACTTTTTTTTTCTTTTTTTTTTGTCGGTTTAGGACTGGTTCAGAATCCGGTTTTTAAAGCCGGTAGAATCGGTCCTGAACCTTAGATCTTACGGTTCGATGCCGGTCCAGGCTTAAACCGGTCCGTGGCCAGGACTGGTCCAGGCATCCATCGTTTCACCGGAGCTCCGATTGCCTTTACGAATCTCCGAACCTCGAACTTGAGCCAGCACAGCTTTGCTAGTCCACCATCGAACCTTTTCTCGTCTCCTTCTCCCAGCCTGACTTAGCCGTAGTGGTCTAAACTCCATATTCTAACCTAGCCTCTGCCGAGACCGCCACTAAGCCCTAGTCTCCTCGAACCGCCTCCGTCATTACCGAACCAAGGTGTCTCTATTTTGGCCGGTCCTTCTGCCCGAACCCACCACTGTCCGAGGGGCTTTCCCTTCTCCCGCGCCTACCTGTGCTTTCAGCGGTGCCCTCATGACCGTCCCTATTCTTCATCGCCATGATTGTAACCGAGTCTACTGAACCAAATCCACGACTCGTGGCCGAGCTCCCGCCCTCCTCCTCGCACTACTCAAGCAATCGCTGAGCTTCTGAGTTCGCCCATCTTCTCTGACCGCCACGAACAACCCCAATCCTTGGCCCAAAGCATACTGAAATTCGCCCGATAGGTGCTCGATGAGATGTCTGAACCCCTCCAGAGCCTCTCCTTGAAGACTCCGTCCGATCTATTGCATACTGTGCGTCAGATCCATCAGGAGCTGTTCCCTGCTCACCTCTGCTGTCCATAATCTGTTCCAAATGGTTAAGTGAGGTAATACATTGAAATGATTTGTTCTCACTTGTTTGGTCCTCTGCGTCCTCCCAGTTATCCGCTGTTGAGTTGCCCAGTCTGTCCTGCTGAAACATTTCTTATTGCCTGGATATTGTTGTTTCTGTCTCTTAGATCATTTGTTCATTGAACTTCGTGGCGCTGTTGGTTGTTGTCGTTCATGGAAGTGTGTGTCTCTGTCTGTTGTTGATTGTCTGTTAATGCAACCATTGACTTCCGCCCAGTTCTTGGACTGTGGTCTGTGCCTATCGATGTTAACAGACCGTGTTGTTCAGAACCTGGTTGAATATCTTCAATCCATACTCGTGATGGCCATGATTTGCAAACGTCAAGATTTTGGTCTAGTTTGGTCGCTCTGCTCTTTCTGGATGTCTCTGACTGTTTTCTGCAAGTTATATTGGCTGTTTGATTTGCTGTCCTAGTTGTTTTATGCTGTCGAGAATTCCTTTAGGTGCTGCTTACGACTAATCATTTTTTAGGACAGAGTAATGTGGCCCAGACGAATTCAAAAGATTGCGTGTCTTTGGGAGATGATCAATCAAGGGGCAGCTGCTGACTTGGTGCGTAAAAGCAGTACAAATTGTCCCTTACGCCCATATTCAATTGATTCAGCTGAGGTCGATATCCAGAGGAAATGGCATGACAGAAAACCTATGGTGACGAGTATGAATGAACTGAAGCGACAAGCTCGAGTTGTAAAGAAGCAGAGGCAGAATGTGCAGGAGATTACTCTAAGAGCTCCTGAAAATGGATTGTTGGTCAGAGAATTAATCCTGGTTGCACATGAAGTTTTTGCAGCGAGAGAACAACTTTTTGCGTGTGTTTCAGCAATTGCTGAAAGGATCCCTATATATTTGTGCAGGTATAATAAGAGGAAACTACTGAAAAATGAGTTTCCAATTACTTTTCACCATCATTTGATGAATGTAAGCATGTTTCTTTGTCGGTTAACAGAATGTGTACTTAAAAAACTGAGATTTGCAATTTCCTTGTGCTTGCAGCTTCTGTGAAGAAATTCATATCGGTGACCATCCTCATCAAATTAGGACGTGCAATGTTAAAGGTAGCCTACCAAGCAAAGAGCATAGTTGGAAAATTGGGGGCATTAGAAATATTCTCCCGGTGGTTGAGTCTTTCCATCTCTATGATCGAGTAGGGAGAGCTGTTACACATAACGAACGACTCCTAGTCGATCGCATCCCTGCAATCGTAGAATTGTGTGTTCAAGCTGGTGTTGACTTTCCCGAATATCCCACGAGGAGGAGGATTGCTCCTATTTACAGTGTTTCTGGTAGGACCATAGATTTTGAGCGTAGATTCCCGAAAATTGACATGCCCGGCAAAGACATCAATGCTTATGGGTTTTGGAATAGAGAGAAGAAGCTCACCAAACAAAAGTGCACCTACATTGAGGCTGATGATATAAAAGGTTGATTTCATAGTCATTGTACTTGGGTTTTTCTTTGACCAAATTGCACGTATGGTCTGCTTTTCTTAGATCTCTACAAGCAGTCAATTTTGCAACATCTGAGTGCATATTAACAATAATTTGACACCACTACAAATTAAGCAAAGTGAATCCGGTTTGGCATATTTCTTATGAATACCTATTGAACTATTTTTGATACGAGCTTCAATACTGTCGCTTGAAGTTTTTTTAAAAACTTCCTGTCTAATCAGTTTTTATATATTTGAAACAACCGTAGAGTAAAGCTCCTTCCTTTTTGGTTTGCAAACTTTGCATTTTTCTTCAATGTGTATCTAGTCAACTCTTTTGAAGAAACAAAATAAATGATTTGAGTTTTAGATTCATCTCATGTATCAAAATGTTCTGGGATCATGAATCCCCTATCCTACTATCAGCACTGATGTGAGACATGTTCTCTTTATCATTTTGATTGTAGTTATCGCTGCACAAGGCTTGGAAGCATGGGAGAAGATGTGTGCAGGTGCAACGGAACTCATGAAAAGGTATGCCGTCCAAACATGTGGTTACTGTTCAGAGGTGCAAGTGGGTCCCAAGGGTCATAGAGTAAGGAACTGCTATGCTTACAAGCACCAGATGAGAGATGGGCAACACGCTTGGCAGGAGGCAAGAATCGATGATATAGTTCCTCCAGTGTATGTGTGGCATGTCCGAGGAGGTTGCCTCATTAATGAGTTGAAGAGTTATTACGGGAAGTTACCCGCTGTGGTGGAACTATTTGCACAGGCTGGGGCACACGTGGGAGAGAAGTATGCCAACATGATGAGAGAAGATGTGGTCGTGCCCGAGCCAGGCGAGGAAAGATTGGCCGTGTAGAATGATGAGCTGTTCCTGATATCTGAACCATAAGAAGCTGGGTATCTCAATAGTTTAAGGCATCCAATGAATATCAATAGAGTATATCTATTTACTGGACTTTGGGAAGAGTTTCTCTGCCTAGCGGACAAACTGGAAGTGGACATATTGTTGTCGGAACTGCCACATCCTCCTGAATATTGGGTTGCCATGAATCGGTGCCGAAGTACGGAAGTGTTACTTCAGCTGCTGCAAACTTGTAGATTTTGAGACCTTCAGCTGCTGTATCGATGCTATTTGGAGGGAGAGAAATTTTAAGAATTCCCCAGTGTTCCAGAATGGAAGACTGGCATCTCTCTACAAGTTCCGCAAATGGTTCGCCAAAGACTGGCATGTATCCCAGTCTGTGGCATGTATCCCAGTCTGTGGGACAAGCCAATGGTGGGTCCTCCTTTTGTGCCCATTAGACAGGAAATTTTGTGGACTTAGCAATTTAAATTCTCTGTACAGATGTTTGCTCACGATTCCATGAAATGATATCACTAATCGTATGTTTGGCAGCGATGAATCAAATAAACAATAAATTAACAATGAACCGAATAGATGAGTAAATAAAATTGAGAGGGAATTAAATTGAATAATACTTTTGTTTGTTAATATGGAATTAGATATAAGTATTGACTAATAAGCACTAAAAGATGAAAAAAATTACTATCCTTTATCCTTTACCTTTTACTAATAAAGGAATGATTAAAATTTTTTGTTTGTAAATTATGTATCTTTTAATTTATTATTTAATAATTTAATTTTCAAAAGATATAATTATTTTTCGATTGTGAGAGAAACTCATAAGGAAGAAGGTATAATTATTTTTTGATTGAAATAAAAAATATTAGTTGACATAAATAATAAAATAGAATATTCATTCTTCTTATAAAAAATGGGCATGAGAATATTAGAGAGGAAAAGTGTGTTAGAAACAGAAAGAGAAAATAGTTTGTTAATGAGAAAAGAGAAATAAATCATAAAAAGAAATTATGAAAGAGTATTGACGTAATTTAACTTAATTTTTCAATCGTTCATCAATACTTCATTACTATTACAATGACTCCATAGGAAAAAATTATACACGATTGATCCATAATTATTGATTACATATGTAATTACAATTTCATATAAAATAATTATTAAATTACGCAATTTAAATTTTATATATAATTGATATGTAAATAGAATTTTAATTATGTGCTACTGAACATCTCCTACCTTTTCACTAGTAAAAGGAGAATTCTTGAGAATGTGTTTGGTTATGTCTATGATATGTATAATTATGTAGGTTTTGAAAATGACAATAATTCATTTGGTTCGTAAGAATGAAATAGATAAAAAATATAATAGATAAGGATAAGAAATAATACAGAAAATATAGTTAAATAAGGAATAAAATTGTATTATTTGATTGGATAAAATAAAATAGTATAAAATATTATTTTTAAAGGTAAAAAATAAAATTACCCTTCACGCGTGTAAAAATATATTAGAATAATATTAATAAAAAAATAAAAAAAAAAGTTAAATGAAAAAAGGAAGACACAATCATCGTCTTCCCTAGCCCCGAACCACCGACACTATTCATGTCTTCCCACGAAACCAGCCACCGACCCCAAGACGAAACAATTTGCCCTCCCTCAGCCAAGTCCTCGTCGGAGCTCCCTTGAGTAGAAGTCCGTCGCCGGAGCTCCGTCGAGTAAGAGTCCCTCGTCGGAGTTCATCGAAGGTTGTTGTCGTGGAGTCCCTCGCCGGAGCCCCTTGCCGGAGTCCGATCAGATCGACTGTTGTCGTCGGCCCAAACAGCCATGATAAGACATCAAGCAGAAGATCCCGGCAAGCCTCATTGTCTTGCTTCAGCGAGCCTGGCTGTCGTTGCTCCCGCGAGCCCAATCCAACGGACGAGCCATCGAGTCATCGATAGAACCAGTAGTGAGAGAAAAATTTCTCTCTCTTCGTCATCCTCTTCGTTTCGAGATGGAGATGGACGCACTGATCGTGGACCGAACCACGGTCGTTCGCCCCATGTTCGTCTTCGTCTTCGATCGAACTAGGGTTGACTGAACCCCTGATCGGAGATGGACATTGACGGACATGCAGGTGATCGGAGATTGGAGGGAGAAGAGAGAATGGCATGAGATATAAATTAGAAAGATAAACAAGGGTATTTTTTACTATCTTTCACATATTCATGATGGAAACACTTGTTCCCGACATTTCAATAGGGCATAGAAAAACCCCTCTATTCCCCATTCATTCCGGTAGGAAATAATTAAACTTGAACCAAACTCCCATGGAATAAATGCGAAATAGGTATTCCTATTCCATTGAGCCAAATACAACATAAGAGAATGGAGTGGCATTGACTCCGGAAGCAAGCTTCAGCATACAGGATTGCCGTTGAGAAATCCTCTATTCTCTCTTTTTCTTTTTTATCAGGTTGAAATCCTCTATTCTCAACCTCTCAGTAATGGATGTTTCCGCTTGGTGATTCCTTTAAGGTACGTTTAGAGTACAGAAGGAATAAGAGGAATAGAATGAAATGAGTTTAATGGAGTAAAATGTAATAATACTGAGAGTAATGAGTGAATTTTTGTGTTAATCTTGAAAAAAAGAAGAAGGGATGAACTTGATATTAATTTAAGAAAAGTGGAGGAATGAACTTTCATGAGTTTTTTGAAAGAATGCTCGGTCGTTCAATCAGTTTTAGTAAAAAAATTTACTGAGTGGAATGAAAATATTAATTTTTAAGAATGTAACCGCATAAAAATATAAAACAAAAAAGTAAAATTCACATTTTATTGTTGAATTCATGATTCTATATGATATTTATGAGTTCGAAGAAAATAATCTCTTCATTGTAAAAAAATTCACATGTAATCTCGTCCCATCTCATCCTCTCTCTCTTTTTGGGGTAATGAAGGGCATAGCATAATATTACTTGAATAACTTAAGAAGAGTACAAGCAACAATGATGTGCCCCATTACAAACTCGAATAGGTCTTGGTTTGGATGACATCCTCCGTCTCATCTGTTACTCCATTTGCTTCTCTATAGACGCACTTCGTCTGAATCCCCTGAAAGTGAAAGTCGTGACACAACTTTCTGCAATCAAGGATCAGTGGCATGAGTTTAACATTATCCATATCTCATCTCATTCATGTCTACTAAATAGGGCATTAATCCAGACAGGACATGATTTTCTTGGTCTCTGAGGTTAGTGTCGTGGAAGGACATGAGATGGATAAACTTCTGCTGAGCTATTGGTTTTCTTACTGCCCGGAGGAAACTCATTCATGCGATAGCAATTTTTGATCAACAAGAAATAATTACATTATTAAATTTCAATTGTTCACGTAATGACGACCCAAGTACTCATCGATCAGACAAACGATACCGAAAAAGAAAAGTTGCAAATCTAATTTTTCATAATTTGTTGTCGCAAAATTGATTTAAAAAAAAGCTTTTGAATTACTAGCTGGAAACTTCGGAATTGCTATTTGCAAATCTGCATGCCGATGCATAGGGCGGGTGAAAGTAGTTGGGTTGGGTGGATTTTTGGCTCAAATGGTTGGGATCTGAATTTTTGGACCCTGCTTTTTTTTAAGTTAAAAAAATCATATTGAGAACTATTTAAAGAAATGAAAAATCGACCGTTAGAGGGTGTAGTTTTTTTGGGTCCCAAATTTCAATAAAATAATAAATTAAATGTAAAAATGATAAAATAAATTCATCATAATAAATAAAAAAAACTACTAATCGTAAATGTTTGATGTATAAAATGTCAAATAGTTTAAGTATGAAATAAAATTATAGTCTAAAATACCAAAATATCATTTCTATGATTAAAATTTAATAATAAGATGAGTTTTAACACGTTATTTTGAAGGCAGAGCTAATGTTGTGCTGATCGCAGCTCATGATCTTGCTGGTGAGGATGACCGGGGAACGGTTGGCAAACGCCACACTATTCTGGATGAGGGCCTGGTGGACGAGAGTGGGAGGAGACGAAGATGGCTGGGTGGGCGCCCATGGGAGGGTGACCATTGGGTGGTGCTCGGCGTGGAGTGAGTGGAGGATGGGCTCGAGCTCATCGAACGACTTGCGGAGCCATAGGAATCTTCCTATCAAGGGGAGGGTGAATGGCACGGGGGGATCGTCGGGCCGGAGAAGGAGGCTGAGAAGAGGCCAAGTAGGGACTTGGTTAAAGCGACGACACACAGGCTGACGATGATAATGAACCAAACCTCCATTGGAGTTTAGAATAAATTCAGTCAGGACAAGTAATTATTGGGCTTGGAGGGGTAAATAGATACATATATATATATATATAGATGTAGATAAAATGAAATGCGAATTGTATAAGTATGACGTGATTGTAGACAAAATCACAACATACCATGTTTTTCATTTTTACCTACCCAAAGTAAAAACAGAAGAGAAAGAGTTTTGGTACGATGATTCTTGAAGGTAGTAATGCAAATGATTCTAGAAGTGAACAATACAAATGTTTTTATCTAATGAAATTAGTGAATAAAGCGAGTAAATAGATGATTAATAATGTTTTAGTTGTAGTCAATGTTTCGAGTATATGATTTTAAGTAAGTCAAATATGAAATTGAGTAATCAATCTAGGAAAATTTGAATAATTTTATCTATAATGAAAAAAAAAAGAAAAAAAGTATGAGAAAAATAAATGTTAAATAAAAAAATAGAAAAGGAAAGAGAAGTGAGAATAAAGAAATTGTACATGATTACCTATAAATGAATTTATTATCATACATCTATTTTTAATCTAATAAATATTAAAATTAAACATTATGTACTAACAAGTAATTTAGGACAATTCAAAGGGGCTGGCCAGATGGAGAAGGCACTTTGTGTCACTATGTCACTACGTTGTGGCATAAAGTCAATTAGATTTAGTCATTTTATTTTTATAAAACCTAAAAAATAGATTTGGAGAGGGATATCTCCATTTCCAACCGCACCGCAAGAAGTCATACTGGGCCTCGATGGTGAATTATGGATCCACCAGCTCAGGCTGGAAAGACTTATTCTTCTTCATGAGGGGATTCCGAGGGTTGAAGTTGGCACCGCAACCCTCAGCGTGAATTCCATGACGGGACCCGCTCGGCTCCATGGACACGGAGCAACGGGCCTTGATAAAGGAGTTCAAGGGCGTGAAAATAGATGCTCGTAGCAATATGCACCGCTATGGTCTGGTCTCTAAAGCTCCCTGGAAGTAGAGTGTGGGTGCAGACACTTGCAACCTACCGAAAGAGATTTTTTAACATTTCTGACCCTCCATTTTCTGGTTCAGGGACTGCTGAGGAGTTTGCTTTCATACTTGAACACCTGTTAATGTAGGAGAAGGTGTTGGTGGGGTCTCACAAGAGGAAGAGGGACGATGAAAATGAAGGCGTCCTTGTGATCTCCTCTCCTTCCCGGCGAGGTCATAGAGGCACATCAATGGCCGATAAAGAAGCGTCCCCAGAGGATGACTCGAGGAGGAAACCCCAGTGGAGCCGCTCATCAAGGCCTCCGGAGCTAGTGCATCCCAAGGACTGGCCAACTCTCAGATGCTTGTCTCTGAGGATGAAGTGCAGCTTCTCGAAACGGTTGAGAGGATGGAGTTCAAGGGTCGCCGAAGAAGTGGCTGAGGAGGCTGCAGATGCGGCCACCGGAGAGGTATATCCCCCTTCCTCTCACTTATCACAAACTCTAACGCTGAGTTTAGACGAGGGGTTCACTTATTACTATTTTTTTGCGCAAGAAAAAAGGATACAAAGAGTCTCATAAACAAGAAATTAAATTGAAATCTTCTAGTCTCAAATCGAATCGAGAACTGCTCCAATACATCCAATCACCTCATATTAAACATTCATTTACTTTTGACATGTAACATGTAAAACACCCGTCACACACGAAGACATTTTCAGTAAGTACAAGGTTAAATTTTAAAAACTGAGCAATTAATACAACGATAAAACATGTATAAATTACTCTAATTAAATATAAATTATGTGGAATACCTAACCTATCAACACCCAATTACTCATATCCTATAACTGGATTGGTTTCTCATTATGCCACACAATGAGAGAGGATAATCGAAAATAGAAAGTTAATGTGTTGGACCTTTTTATTTAGCATAGGCAGGGACATGCCAATGATACAACTAACTAATGGACCTAACATATAGGGGCCGGCCTCACCCTCGGGATTGCCACTGCCTGCAACGGATTCTTCATAACCATGGTGAACTCCGACTTTTCGGACAGGTCGACCTCGTCCCCCTCCGCTGCCTTCCACTCGAAGGCCCACACCAAATTCGCCGTAAAGTACTCCAAGTGTAGCAGAGCTAGGGCATACCCAGGACACATCCTCCTTCCCACCCCGAACGGCATCATTTTAATTTCCCGGCTGCCCGTTATATCAAACCCCTCAGACCCTCCTCGGCTGTCACTCAAGAACCTCTCGGGCTTAAAAGCCATCGGGTCTTCCCACACATCCGGGTCCCAGCCCATATCGGCCACCATGAAATTCACCGACCCCTTCTTCGGGATCAGGTAACCGCCGAGCTCGATGTCCTCGGTCACCGAATGGGGTAGCACAAAGTGGCCGGGTGGGTGTCGCCTCAACCCCTCAAGCACCACTGCCTTCAAGTACGGCAGTCTCTGGAGATCATCCTCCTCCACGGTCTCTGCACCAGGGCTGACCACGGAACTGATCTCGCCGTAGAGGGCCTCCTGGACTTTTGGGTACTTGACGATGTTGGCCATGATCCATTGCAGAGCCGTGGATGTTGTGTCGGTCCCGGCATTGAGGAACTCAGAGCAAAGGCTAATCATTTCGGCTTCAGTGAGCTTCCGCTTCCCCTCCTCCGGTGGCAGCTGGAGATTCATGAGTGTGTCGACGTAGGACACAACGTGTTCGACATTGTTGTCGTCCTTATCCCCATCAATTTTTTCCTCCCTCAACTTGCCCCTGTTAAGATAAAAAATCGGTTGTAAGAGAATGGACACAATCATTTTCTCAGCAATGTCAGAGACTCGGCAAGAACTAAATAGAAATGGATATTTGGTTTATATTTACCGCTTCGAAATCCCACCTATAAAAATTGAGATAAAAAAACTTTTGGCTATGGACCAAGAACGATACAACTATATTGAATTCGAGCAGCTACTTTTACCATACGGAATAATATCACTACATCAAGTTTGTAATTTGCATCCAGCATTTGCAAGTCCGCAGGTAGAAATGAAAATCAATCAGAAATATTTGACTATGGGGGAGAGGAGGATGCAATCACATCATATTTATATGATTATTTACCTTGAAGACATTTACCCTTCTACTGTTCCCAAGCAGCTCAGAACTAAATTAACGAGAGCCGGCATCCGGACAATCGTAGATGAAAAACAATTCACATGAATGTTTTTGGCATTCAGAGTAATATCAATGCATGAAATCCGTTCATTTAACTTTTCATTTATGTCTAGCAATTTTTTTTTTTTATAACTTTCTAGATTTTGTGTTAGTCTGTGCATACCTAGCCTCGGAGCGAGCCCTAATGAGTGGGAGGAGCACCTTCTCCTGGTTACGGCGCAGCTCATAGAACTCCTCCCACCGCCGCCGGAACAGAACCTTCCCAACTCTCGGCCACAAATTGAGTATAGTGAACCGCCTTAGGCTCAGGAGCAGCCCCCTCTGCACCTTCTCCACCTCCCTGATCTGTTGCTCCTGAAGGCGGTCCCCGAAGCACATCAGCACCAGGAGACAGAACATCGCGTACTGGAAGTGGTCCACCACCCGCACCGCCGCCGGCCCGGCCGCTCTGATCCGGTCGATCAGGATGTCCAGAACCCACCTCCGGGCGCGGGAGTAGGACCTCACGCGGGACGGGTGTAGGATCTCCGCGGTCAGGTTACGGCGGAGGACCCGCCACGTGGGGCCGTAGAAGGCGGAGCTGATGTTGTGCTGG
Source organism: Lagerstroemia speciosa (assembly GCA_037672795.1). Taxonomy (NCBI): domain Eukaryota; kingdom Viridiplantae; phylum Streptophyta; class Magnoliopsida; order Myrtales; family Lythraceae; genus Lagerstroemia; species Lagerstroemia speciosa. Next base: position 4,437,539 of record CM075303.1, on the reverse strand, counting down.
TCGCAGCTCATGATCTTGTTGGTGAGGAAGGCCGGGGGGCGGTCAGCGAAGGCGGCGCCGTTCTGGATGAGGGCCTGATGGGCGAGGGAATGGGCGGAGATGAAGACGGCGGGGCGGAGGCTCAGGCGGAGGCTCACCATGGGCCCGTGCTTGGCGTGGAGCGAGCGGAGGATGGGCTCGAGCTCGGCGAACGACTTCCGGAGCCATAGGAACCTTCCGATTACGGGGAAGACGAAGGGGCCCGGAGGGATCTTGGGACCGCCGGAGGAGGAGGAGGCTGAGAAGAGGCTAAGCAGGGACTTGATTAGGGCGGCGGTGCAGAGGGTGATGACGATTGTGAACCAAACCTCCATTGAAGCTGAGGGTGAAATGAATTGGAGCAGGCGACTGGGGCTTGGGAGGGGATGATAAGATTTTGGGAACGCTGCGAAGTGATGATGCAGACGACAAAGGGTAAAGGAAAGTGACATGCGAACTGTGTTTGTATGAATACCACAAACGAAAGTGCAGACGAAATCACGAAGAGGATATTCCTTCTCATTTGCCTGAGATGCTCGGGTTAAGTGATTTGTTATAGTGACATTCTTATTAATCTTGATTCTCATTACTAAAATTTCTTACATTACTTTATTAATTATTTTTTTAAAAAATTATATATCTCTTTTATATACCGAAAAGAGCATCAATATTCTCATTTATTTAAAATTAGGAGGACCTAGTTGGATTCTTACGAATGTTGGGTAAAAGTACGAAAACACACAATGAAAAAAAATAACTTTTCCCATAATACGGTAAAAAATCGCATCTAAAATCTTATCTTCAAGGTGCAATTGTGATATGGAATTGAGGAAAATAATTTAAATGAAAATATTTTTTACAATAAAGTTTTTTAGGAGTATTTGCACGCAAAACTCATTCTTATTTATGGAAAGAAAAAATATTAAATGATTCTAAAATTTTAAATGGTCTCGTGCCACACAATGAGGAGATAAAGAACCACCATTAGCATTGCTTTATTAATAATAATTACGATAATTGCTCTGGTAATTAATATTAATTTTACTCAAATATTATAATTTAATTTGTACTTTCTCACGTCACTTGACGGGATAGGATCAACCAAAAATTTGTCATCTAGGAACACCTGATGCTCCTTTTTTATCTTTCTTCTTGATAGAAGTACATTAGTCTTAATTTGAAATCACTAGTTTCTATTTGATTTGTCACACAGTATTCCCATTTAATCTCGTTTCTTCTTCTGGTTAAAAAAATGTCTTTTTCTTTTACTTCTGTTAGACCGTGAAGATGGCTTGTAATAATAGGAAAGATTGGGGAAAGGGAGATGGGGATGGGTTGTTGAGGGGCCTATTGCAATTAAATAACATGATAAGATGGGCCTCGATACTGATAAAAAGAAAAAGACACAATATATGACTAAGGAAAGAGTCTTCATCTTGTTGCGGAGTCGTCCTCCTCGAGAGAGCCGTGTGTAATATATATATATATATATATATATATATCTACATATATACACACATACATATATATTATTTAATAATATTTATATGGTGTTATAAATTAGGGAAAAAACCGTCAATGGTAAAAAAAAAGGTTTTACTAATGCTATAATATAATACAAAATCTTTAAAACGTTATGAAATAATATAAAATCTTTGAAAAGTTAAAACCGATATATAAAAATCTTTAATTATTTGTTAACGCTATCAATAACTACTTGATGTGACTCCTATATGGATGCTGACTTAGAAAATTGAACGACGCAACAATGAAAATATTATGAAAATGATACTAATTTTGTAAAAAGTATTACAAATGTTACAATATGGTACACATTTTTCAAAATATTATAGATTAGCACAAAGTTTTTACATTTTTATTATTCTTATATTTTTGACAAATAAAATCTTGAACACATCCATATCTTTTTTTCCCTCTCATACTGTCATGTGTCGTGATCATCACCAGTTCACTTTGTAGCAGTCTTCTTCATCTTAACATACCTTAGAAAATATAAAGACTAAAGTCGTCATGGCAACTACTCATAAGTATCACATAATCGCAGATGAATGAGATGAGTTACCCGTCTTCATGTCCTCCCAATACTTAAAATTGTTGTTTTCAATCCATCCGGTGACATTAATTAATATTGGGTTTATTTTTATCAAACTAATCTCGATTTTTAGACATTTTCTTAGATTAGGTTTTTTTAGTTTACTGACATATACATTTTACAAATTATCGAAAACGACAGGTTACTGATGATGATTCTTGTAGTTATGATTTTAAATATCATATCGATGACAGTAACAATGTGTTAGTGATAATATGTTGTTGGAAACTTTAGAATTTCTAACAGATAAAATAATAGTTCAACTTTAAATATTTTATACAATCTATAATATTTTGAAAACATTGCATCATTTGTAACATCAGCAAAACTTTCTATATCATTAGTGCTATTTTCCTAAGGTTTTTATTGTTATGTCATGCCATTCAATTTTTCGAGTCAGCAGTCACGTGAACGCCACATCAGTAGTCATACAGGCACCACGTCAGTAATTACTAATAACATTAGCAATTACTTAATGATTTATACAATTAGTATCAACTTTTCAAAAATATTATATCATTCTGTAACTTTTTAAACATTTTGTACGTACTGTAATATTAGCATAACTTTTTGTAACATTAGTATTTTTTCTCTTACAGATTAATAAAATTTAATTATTTTAATTTTTTTAATAAAATACTATAAATAAAAAAAACCTTATAAAGAACTGAATTTTACCGATTTATAACAGTGCCGTGTACAATACTTTCTCCATACGTTTTGATGTCTAGAATTTTTGGAGGCAACTTTACATTTTTACCCTATAGACAATAAGACAAAGGATACAGAATATCCTTTCACGTTCCACTGCAAAAGAAATTATGTTTAATTGGAATATTTGTACACGAATTTTTTCAATATGATATAATTAAACTCGGACGCGTGTCTTATTAAATCATGCAATTCCTTTATGACAGTATTTTATTTGTTGTACTTGATTTAGTAATTATTAATTTGAAAGCAAATTAGTGTTTATTTTCCATTTATCAAGAGCAGATTATTAAATTGCTATAATTTTATATTTATTATATTTTTATTATGACAACATTTTTTTGGGTAATTCTATAGTTCCATCAATCAATAAAAAAACAGGGCAATTTACAATTGGACCATTAATATGTCAATCACTTTGTGAATGTACTATTTTAATTAAAGATGCAAATGAGATAAAAACACAATTTTATATATTTCAATATAGTTAATTATGTGGATTGAATTACATATCAACCGTTTAAGATATTTTTTGGGTATAAAATGGCACGTGTCTAAATTTGACCACTACCACCCTTACAATAAAATTGCCATGTAAGAGATATTGGCCACTTTACAATCTTAAGTAATAAGATTAACATTTCTAGAATACACTACTTTGACAATATTAAATTCTGTTATGGTATTAGAGTGAAATACTGAACCACGACACGTGCAAATTCCGCTCTTCAACAAATTACACTCGATGAGATTTTAAAACTAATGCATCTCACTCATAAGGTGGAACAATAAATAATTAACAATAAATCATGTCATTATATAGCAGCATTAACATGTCAAGTGAACATTTGTAGGAATTTGAAATTGGGTTATTTGCCTAAAATAGTATGAACTATCTAAGAATTTTTCAATTTACCATGAATTATTTTTATCAAGAAAATCATGAACTATCCAAGAATTTTTTAATTTATAACAAACTATTCTTTTTGCAGAAAATTACGAACTATGCTCCTTTTTTTTTTTAATTTACCATCATCAATTTTGAATGTTAATTACTTATTTGTACTATTGATGTTACTGATTGTGCAAATAGAATCTGACGTGGTATCACATGTGGCATCCATCTGGTCATAAAAATAGAGAACTATTTGCACGTCCATCCTCATGATAAAATAGAGAATTTAACAATAGTTCGTAATTTTTTATGATCATATGGATGCCACGTAAGACTCCATTTGTATAATCAGTAAAATTAACTATATATATCAGTAATTTATAGATAAATTAACTGCGTGATAGAATAAGAAATTCTCGAATAATTTGTTATCTTCTAGGTAAAATAATTCGTAGAAAATTAGAAAATTGTTGGATAGTTCGTAATTTTTTAAGCAAAAAAGTTCACAATATATTTAAAATTTTTTGAATAGTTCATGATTTTTTGCGTAAAAAATCCTTTAAATTTCTATTATGCATGGAGCTGTATAAAAAATACCCATTTATATAAGATATAATGCGTAGTGCCTGCTCGAGTCAAGACCCACTTTTTAAGGAGTTTGTTAATATCGGTTACAAATTAATGCTCATCCCACAAAATTTCTGATTACTTCGCATGAGAAATTAATGAATTACAAACAACTCAGACGACTGAATTTAAAAAAAGAAAAAGCACTTTTTCATGCACCCTTTAAGTAGGTTACTCTATGATTGGTTATTTGGAACCTTTATAGGCCACACATTATTTATTTTATTTTAAAATAATTTAATTTTATTAATTTATATCGTTATATAAATATTATCATTAGGTTTAGCTGTTACATGTAAAACTCTCTCCACATCTTGAGTGTCGGGCACCACTTTGAGAAAACAAATAATGCATTCCTAGAGAGAGAAATAGGATTTGGTCTCCTAATACTATTCTTGACTTAGGACTAATAAAACTTGTACTTAAATTTTATTAATGAGATTTTCCGTATATTTTTCCCTTCTAAGCGCGCGTGACTCCTTTATACATGCACAAAAAAATAATAAAGCATTTTGTCCTTTTATAGGCACCACGGACACCTTGAGTGTGGGCAACCTCATCGAAAAGATCATTGTATTGGATTCCCCGTCGGTTCCAATTTGTACGTGTTGGCATGTGACAGCCATGCCTAGGCTCTTTTGAGTCATTTCGAAGGACTCAAAAGTTGGATGAGTCAGTGGAGATGACAATTAGGAATGGATTTAGGGAAGTGCGCGAGGTCAACTCAAAAAAATTCATAAATTTTCATATACATTTAATTCAATTTTTATTATTTTATTGAATTATCATATTTTACCCTCTATAAATTCTTCATATTCTTCTTCCACTAAATTTGTACCCCAGTGGACAGATTTTCTGGATCTTGATCTTGATCTGGCCGTGATGATAATTAAAGTTGATGTGCATACCTTACCAAAAAACTAAACAGTTGATGTCCATAGACTAGGATAGACAACTATTAAATTGGTGATAAATGATCTGTATAAGCGTGGCGGAAAAAGATATTTTTAAAACGGTAATTATATTTTTGATACTCAATCTTTCATATTTTTATCATTATCGTCTTTAAATCGTTATTTTTTTATCACTCGTATCCTCAACTTTTCAATTTTTTCACTCCAATCCTATTATTACTTAATCCATCCAAAAAAGCATTTTCAATACGATTTTTCTACTCAAGATACCAAAAAAATTAATATAATTGTTTTCTAAAAATAAAAAAAGAAAAATCAAAGAGCATGGTAGAGCTTCTCTGAATAAAGAAATATTAGCTACTAGTAAGTGTACTTTCTAAAATTAGGATTCATTTTTAGTCAAAATAAGTCACGATTTTATAATAATAGTAGTTATCAATCAATTCTTAATCTAGAATGAGTCCTAATTGTGGAGGGAATGTGGCCCCGTAACCATCTATGGATATTTTTATTTTCATTTCATTTTTCTTATTTTCTTTATACTTAACAAATATTTTTACTAAAAATTATTTTTGGATAGAATATATTTTTTAAATAAAAAAGTAACGGTAGAATTGAAGTAGGAAAAATTCAAAAGATTGAGGATATAAATGATAAAAATAAAAGTTTCGGATAAAACAATAAAAGCACAAAATGCTGATAATTAAAAATGTCTTTCTCCCTTTACAAATTGGAGCGGGGTTAGAAACCAACCAAGACATGAGTTCACGGGTCCAACCATATGTTCAACATTAATAAGAAGAAGAATGTAAAATTTATGATCAAAATTAAAATCATATACATTAGACATCAATGTCTATAACACAATTATCATAATATTCAAAATTAATATAAAAATATTAATTTTGAGATAAAAATAAAACAAATACTTAATCGAAATTCCAAAATACAAGAAAATTCCATATAATCAAACACGAGTCAATATCATTTAATAATGAACATTGACTGTCAGTATAGTACTAAAAGTGTTTTGCCGATAGATTTCTGTAATTTTACTGATAGATATCTATCTCCAGTAAATATAAAATTTTTTTAGTGACTTATACCTCGCATCTAGACTCGGTGCAAAAACGCTATGATTACAATGAGCACCACTTTAGTGGAAATTATTAAAAATGTTATTTCAGGTTGTAAAGTGCACAAAATTAGATTTGTGCCTCATCAATTAAAAAAAGAAAAGAAAATTTTATCAAATTATTCGGGCTCATTAGGTCTCAAGTCTCAACCCTGTTCATTCTAGTTCGTTCACTTGTAAATCCACTTATCAATTCCTGTTCGGATGGCATCCTCTCTCTCTCTTCCACTTCCATGTCCATGTCAACACTACCTCATGCAGCAATTTCGAAGCCGAGAGACAACCCACGGCATGAGCAAATCGTCGACACGTTGCGAGTTAGGTCAATATGAGACTGTCAAATTTACTGGACTTATATCAGAGAGCTCTTAGCTGAGCTGGGATGGAACTGTCAGATTTGTCTTATTTATGTCCGAAATTGTCAGCGCTAAGGCACCCAAATATTAAATAATAATAATAATATTATTATTAATAAAACTAGATTAGAAATCCGCACTTTGCTGCGGTGATATTATAAATAATTAACAATATTAAATATTTTTTTATTAATAAATATTTTTGAATAGGCAGTTAGTATGGATAGGAGTAAATGTGTTGTATTTGAAAGAAATTAGCATCGGTTTAAGTAGATGCGTGACCGATTGCATTATACGTAAATCATGTAGGGCTATGTGATTGAATTAAATAAAATGCAAATCTAAAACATGTACAATTAAACCTCAGATCGGTAGTGCATCAATCTGTAAATATGCTAAATAGATGAAATTGCCAAAGATATAAGATTGAAAAACTCCAATTTAGGGGAAGCGTAATCAGCACAATGTCTTATTTAATTCTATAAATTATTATCATATCAGTTTTATGAATAATAATGCTAACTATAAGATAGCATAATTAAAAATTATGGTAAATATAGCAGATATTGCTGTGATTAATAACCTGACAGAATTACGAAATTAAAAAAAAATTTGTGAATTTCTAAATGTTTAGTAGAGTTTTGTTATGAAAACCACTGATAAACATAAGGTAAAATATTTCAATTACGTAGTCTTTCCCATCCAAATCGCAACAAAATAGGCTAAATTAGTAAATTGTCAAAGGAGGTGGTGGCAAACATAGGCACCGGAGAAAACTTCGAATTAGCAACCATGTCTGTATATCACATAAAGTTGAATCAACATTCTTATTTTCTTGAATCAACGTATTATTTTCACACTCTTAATCACAAGAATTGTTCTGTTTATTAGTCATCTTGCACTTAACCCCTTCAAGCAACAAAAGTAAGATACTTTCGCTTCCAACCCTTCTCATACCTTATATGTATGCCTCTGGCAAGTTCATGCGAAAGAGCTAAAGAAACTTGGAAGTCATGTCTTTCAATTGACTTAAACAGTATATCATATATATATATATATATATTGTTGCAAGTTCAAATATAATATACAGCTAGATTGCTTGCTACAAATTTGGGACAACAGCTTAACCTCATCCAAGAAGCATGGTTGTGGACAATCCTAGAGTTCTTCCTCATGAACTTCCTCTGCCGCTAAGGAGTTGGCATCCCACAATTGAAAGATGATGTTGGATTTGAAGGAGGGTGAGCTGCGTATTGATGCTGAGTTGTGTAATTAATACAGATGATGCTGATTGTCTAGAGACCCAATTGGCTCCACTGATCAGCAGGTCTATGGTCTCCTCTATAAAATCTCCTTGATCTCCCTTTCAAAGACTTCCCCCATTACCACAGATTACAATCAACGAAGGCTCTCACAAAAATATGCAATAGACTCTTCACCAAACCTTTTCTTTGCCTTTATGCAGTTTATATATCAATTCAATTATTAAACAGAGTTTTCTCCAATGTCCATTCAACGGAGTGAAACAACCAAGAAACTAAAGCTTGGACTTTTGGGAGTTCTCGAACAATCCCAAAATTCAACCTTCCAAGGAGTTCCACGGGGCACAATCACGTGAAAATGTAGCGATGACCAATAAAAACAGCAGCTTGATACTACCGCCTTAAATTGAAAGAAACACAGACCAAACAAAGAGTCAAACAAACAAACAATTCACCCAATAACCCCAGAAGCTCTTCAGAGATGGTGATGGGAAGTGAGTAAGTATATGATGAGAACACTGCAAATAGGAAAATATGAGGAATAAATGGCATTAGTATATGATGAGAACGGAAACATCTGCATTTATGAGAACGGAAAAGTGAAAAAGATGAAGAGCGTGACAATGCAGTCAATATTTGAACCATTACGGCTTCTATATCTTTTTCAGTGTATTTTTCGCCCTATAAGTGAAAGGATGGTCAACAACGACAACCATAGATGCTCAAATACGCTTCATTTAACATATAATTAGAAGAAGAATTTTCTTACATTGCAAGTATCTTATCTAATAGTGCACCTCCTTGGCACCACGTGAAACTAGTTAAAAAAAAAAGAAGGTAAAATTACTTATTTTTGAGTTGCAAGAACCATAGCTAACAGACAGGCGAGAATTCGGAGAATGAAAAAGGGGAAGAAGGATAGAAACTGCAGCTATTGAAACAGAAAAAATGAGGTTACTTGTGACAATAATCGAAGAACCCGAGGGAATGCAAGCTCCTTATTCTTCTTCTTTCACTGATCATAAACAATCAGGAAGTCGTTCCTCCCGGTGGTGGAGATTTATTGCTTGTATGTTTCCCTTCTCTCTGCTGCTCGAGAAGGGAGAGAGAGAGGGGTTCTACTCAAGAATGGCTTTTTCTCCAGAAGATGAAAGGAAAAAATGTAGTGTTTACGTGCAATAGATGAGAAGAAGAAGAGTGAAAGTAAAAGACAATATTAATGTACCGTCAATGAGGAAGTAAAATTGTAAAAAGCTGTGAAGTTAAGGCTGTGATGGAGTGAAGGGAGGGAGCTGAACGGCTTGAAATTGGAGACCCGTGGACACTTAAAAGTAGAGTTGACATCTCTTTTAAAGTAGAAAAAATAGAAGAAGATAAAATAAAAAATAAAAAATAAAAATAAAAATCACTGAGGGTGCCACGTGGTGTGCCTTAGGAGTTCCCAAGAACTCTGTCTTAGAGTTAAGAGAATAGATTGGCCAAAAAAAAAAAAAAGTGCAAGCAAAAAGGCGAAGGTTGTTTAACTGTAGAAAGAAATTTTAATTGGGCTTGCATTATCACAAACAGGTTCACCTCGCATCGTTGGAAGCTCTCAATTTATAAGCCAAATTTGGCGTTAAAGCTTTCTTTCATAGGGCGGGCTGAACTGATTTCCCAGTCACTATCGAAGAACAATAAGCCACACAATGGCACAATCAAATGTCGAATGACAGTATATGATGTAGAAGTCCACATCGAACCATAGTTGAGTTCGTCTTCATGTCCGTACTGGAGTCAAGCAACCTGCAGCAAAGCCGAACCTGGACGTGGAGGTCGAGATCGACTCTCTGATGCTCAAGTTGGTAAGGGAAATATGAGTAAAGGAGTGGAATGGAGATGAATGAGAGAGATATATATAAAAGGTGAAGAATGAGAGAAGAAAAGGAGTATCCGTTTTACAGGCAAAACCTATACCTATGATATAACGGGATTGGTCCTAGTGTCCTACTTGGGTGTGATCTAATATAATAAATAGATAATAAATTAATTACTTGATTTAATTCGGACATGTGAATGGTAATATAATTATTGATACTACTCAGTTCAAGTCAGATGGTTCATAGTCGGCCCGAATAACCTTTGTCTTGTGTCCCAGTAGAAGGGAGAAGGAGGACCTAGCAATAAATATTTGTTCAAGAGCTACCGGCAAAGAGTAGACCGACAATGAGCATCGATTGAGCAGATTAGCGTTGGGTTTCCACTTTCTTTTTCTGTTTTTAATTTTCTAGTGAACCGGATTTTACGACCGATTTTAATAGGTTCACGGAAAATTAGGAAAACTGCCTGGATCACGGGGTTTGGCCTTGCCTATGTTGCAGGTGGAATAAAAGGTAAAAAGGGACCATGCTATTGGAGGCTAGCTTCCAGTAGGATCGATACGACTAATCGACCGGTCCGGTTTTAAAACTGAGATCTTTTCAATGACGTATGTTGTATTGAAGGGATATCTATATGATCCGATCGATTGCGTAAAGCCCGCGGTTCATATTATTGGATTAGCACCATCTTAAGTTCTTAACAATTTACCCCATGTCATACTCCCAGGGAATTTGACCCGGTAATAAGGAGAAGCATAAGTATCCTCTCTATTTCAAGAGCGAAACTCCATGGGCCATAGTAACCCCGTTGACGGATTTGTGAATATCCTTATTATCTTTCAATTTTCCGGCCAGTTTAGCCAATTTTATGTGTTGTGGAAAAATTGAAAATGATACTTTTACATACCTTTTTCAAAGTTATACCGTGCCGCATCCACACCATAAAATAAATGACAAAGATAAGTATAAACTCTTAACTTCTTTGTTTTGTTTTAAATTATTAATTTTTTTATATACATCACTAGTATTCAAATTTTTTTTAAATTACTGATTAATTTAATTCAAGTCTGAATAATCTATTAATACTAAATCCCTCGTAACATAGATTTTTTCATTTATAAAAAAATTGTTATTAATTATTAAAGATAATACTAAAAGTGTCTTTACTACCTTAACCAATGAATGCAGGGGCTAACCTTTTCTATTTTTAATTGAGAGAGAGAGAAAAGAGATGGTAAAGGACAGAATCATGCGCTAATGATTCTACCCCCGCCATGCTGGGAAGAAGCTCCCTTCACTATCATTGGCTTAAAAAAAGGCAGAGCTTGCCTTCAACCGCTGGCATCTGCAACTCTAATTTAATCTAATGTCTGTTTTTCAATCTCGTACATTGCTTTAACAGTTTGTTCTGATCTGATAAGAGATTCTGACATGGTCGTCTCAAATTGAAAATTCTACCGTGCCATGTGGTATTTCAAAGATCATCATCCTTGGAAGTCTCAGTCTTCCCCCATCAAAAGTCAGCCTTCTCCGTGGAAGCTCGGCTTGCAGTGCTTCCATGGAGTCCTGGTTACTCATCTTCCTCTCCCTATGCATCGCCCTCCTAATTAAGCCTATCCTTGGCCTCATCATCTCCTCCAGCCGAAACCCGAAACATCCACCTGGACCGCTGGCCCTTCCCTTCATCGGAGACCTGTTCTGGGTCTGGAAATCCTTTGCCGACTTGGTGCCGATCCTCCGCAGCCTCCACGCCAAGCACGGTCCTCTGGTGGCCCTATGCCATGGCGGCTCCTCCACCATCTATATCGCCTCCCGCTCACTGGCCCACCAGGCCTTGGTGCAGAACGGTGCTGTTTTCGCCGATCGCCCGCTGGCTGTGGGCATCGAGAGGATCACGACATCTGGCCAGAGACAGATCAGTGCCGCATCCTACGGCCCCACGTGGCGGCTCCTCCGCCGCAACCTAACAGCAGAGATCCTCCACCCAACTCGGGTGAGATCGTACTCCTCTGCCCGGAAGTGGGTGCTGGAGATCTTGCTGAGCAGGCTCAGGGAAGATGGACGGGGACCGGTTCGGCCGGTGGGACACTTCCAGTATGCGATGTTCTGCCTGCTGGTGCTCATGTGCTTTGGAGATCGGCTCGAGGAACGGCAGATCAGGGAGGTGGAGGCGGCACAGAGAGGGTTGCTGCTGAGCCTGGGGCGGTTCGAGATCCTCAACTTGTGGCCAAGGCTGGGGAAGGTTCTGTTCCGGCGGCGGTGGAAGGAGTTTCATAGCGTCAGGCGTAACCAGGAGAACGTGCTTATCCCACTCATTAGGGCTCGATCCAGGACCAGGCACGTGCAAATTTAACTTACTGCTCAAGGAAGATCACATTTCAAATCTCACATTTATTTTATGCATATTACACACTTTCTGTGTACCATATTACTGGTTGCTACGGGTGATACAAAACTCACTCTCCCTTACTCTCATGCGGTCTGATAATTTACTTTGAGATGGATCACTCCCAAGGTAAATTATCTTCATTCATAAGAGATCTTGTTTAAATGGAAGATGTGCCCAATTGCTTTATTTAAGATGAGGTTAAGATTTTAGATTCGTACTCTCCATGCAAAATTGCTATAAGAATTTTTTGGGCCTATTTCTTGATAGACATCCTCTTCTTAGATTATACCCAATTTTTAGTGGTACTATGTCGGCAAAACCATGGCTACTATCGATTGTTCAGTTAGTTTTATAATTGAATACAAAAATTCAAATATTATATAGCGGTACTGGGATGAATAAATCATAATTGCTAATGCATTCCTTTTTTTCCGATCAAAACTATATCAACTGTGTGCTGTTGCGAGTAAGAGTAGGATTGAACTTTGGCTATGTCCGCGTTTTTCAATACGAGTTTCTGTCATATGCCATGACTTTAGCAGGATGAAAGCGCGGGAAGAGGAGAGTGGCGATCGTGTGGTGTGTTACGTGGACACATTGCTGGACTTGGAATTGCCGGAGGAGAAGAGGAAGCTCACGGAAGATGAGATGGTGAGCTTGTGCTCGGAATTCCTCAACGCCGGGACCGACACCACCTCCACGGCGCTCCAGTGGATCATGGCCAACATTGTCAAGTACCCGATAGTACAGGACAACGTCTACAGCGAGATCAGATCCGTGGTCGGCCCCGAGGCGGCAGTGGTGGCCGAGGACGACCTGCCAAGGCTGCCATACCTGAAGGCCGTGGTGCTGGAGGGGCTGAGACGGCACCCACCGGGCCACTTTCTGCTGTCACACTTGGTGACTGAGGATACCGAGCTTGGCGGCTACCAGATCCCGAGGAAAGGAAGGGTGAACTTCATGGTGGCGGAGATGGGCTGGGACCCGGAGGTTTGGGAGGATCCCATGGCGTTCCGGCCAGATCGCTTCCTGGGTGCTGGAGGAGTGGAGGGGTTCGATATCACTGGGAGCCGGGAGATTAAGATGATGCCGTTTGGGGCGGGGCGGAGGATGTGCCCTGGGTATACACTTGCAATGCTCCATCTGGAGTACTTCGTGGCGAATCTGGTGTGGGGATTCAAGTGGAAGCCGGTGGAGGGGGACGAGATTGACTTGTCGGAGAAGGAGGAGTTCACCGTCGTGATGAGGAACCCCCTTCAGGCCATTCTTATTCCCAGGTCGAAATGAGGGAAGATGATCTTGAAGGTTGATCTGTATTGGACAGCAGATGGGAGGAGTCATTGTAAGCTCATCGATAAACGTATGTATGCCCACCTTCAGTTCTCTCTTATAGGTGACAATATTAATATGATATTACGAAATAATAAATTTTAACTATTTTTAGATTTTTTTGGATAAAAACCTAAAAATAAGAAAAGTAACTATAAAAATAATTGGATCTTATTAGTTTACAATAGTAAGTGATATATCCATTACATATAATATTTCTCGTGCTCTTGAGATTTACTTTACGTGTTGTAGAACTTCCTTATGGGTGTTCTAAAACTTACTTTGATACGATTTGATGAGGTCAAAATCACGAGATGGAATTCCCTATACAGGACTCTTTGTGCTCGAACGAATTACCAACTTCTTAATTTATATTCGGACTTCGGTAATACTATGTTAACAGGATCAAATCTGCTTGACATGGCTTTTTCGGTCTAGGATTTAGTGGACACCGACTTCTATATTTATATTAGGATTTTAGTTATGCTACATTAACATGACCATTATTAACATAAGTTATTTAATTCATCTAAAATATTTACTATTAAATATGGAAGTTCGAATATTATATAATAATGATGATTGAGCTGTCATTAATACTTTCCCTTTATTCATAAAAAGGGAAAACCTTAACATACTAGAAGCATTGAAATCTCCTTCACCAGCTCGTTGTTATTCTTCCCAGATGGAATTAAGCTTCAGCAGAATGACAATGCGTCAAAGTAGCAGAATGAAACTGGTGCATTCTGTGCAGTTTCCCGAGTATCAAATTCTCTGCATACAGCAAAACCGAACATATTGCTATAGATGGAATTGCAACTGTGCAAAGTATCGCAGATATAATCAATCCAAAGCCATTCAAATAAGAGATACTTCTCTTCATTACATTGAAACTGAAGTAATAAGGAGGTTACATATATCGGGAAAAGACCAAGTAGAAGCATAGTCGATGAAGCCGACCATCCATTGCCAGATTGAATGATATGAAGCTCCTCAATCAACTTAATCACCTATGATCATCCATAAATCTTTATTGTTGATTACCCCCTTCAGGTAAATCCACCACAAGCTGCGCTCGGTTGAATCCTGGGAGCTCGAGTCTGACAAACCCCTTGATGTTTCAAGAACGATGAGGTCTTCGCCATAGATTGCCAACACTCAGTCCACTGTATAGGATAGGATTAGTGAGAACTGATTAGAGTGAATCTAGAGGAGAACCGAAATGTACAAGATTTAAACCAAACATCTTCTTACTCTTTGCGAGCATGAGCACAACCGATCCTTGATATGTAAATTATTCTGCAACAAGTCAGTGGTATAAGAAGTGACAGTGAATTCATTCATACACTAATCAAATATAAATAAGCCGTGATGTTCATCTCCACTTCTCGAGATTTTGTTCACAAGCTATTACACTTAACGGGTTTCCAAGATCGAGCTACAAATTGCTATGTAACAAGTCAGCAGTGTAAGAAGTCACAGTGAATTCATTCATACATGAATCAAATGTAAATAAGACAGTAATGTTCATCTCCCGTTCTCGAGATTTTGTTCGCAAGTTATAACACTTCTGGTATCCAAGATCAAACTCCAGATTGCAAGCTTTGAAGTCTCAATCCCGAGAGTGTCCCGCACAAATAGACATCCAGCAGGAAATATATGGTCATCAACAATGCAAAGACTTACAGGGCAGATCAGCCCGGAAACTTTCAAAAGTTAAGAGTTCATTTTATAAGGATCAAATTTAAGCTGGCAATCTTGTTAAAGATGTTAAAGCAAACAGATTTAAAGCACAGTAGAGCATAGCCATTTCCAATGGATTCGATCTAATCCTGCAGGATAACTGACTATCAGGCAAATCAATTATCAAACACCATGAGAGGCAGAGACCTACCCTAAACTCATCGAGGAGGATATGGCCATTCAAGTGTAGAGCGGCAGATCGGTCCAAGCACCCGATACGTGCCCGTTCTCACATACATAAGCCCGAACCACAGGCTCCCCATCGTCGTGGTACCCAAAACCTCGCCGCAGGCAGAAGGAAGAGTGGAGGTCCCAGGTCTCCTTGCAGGAGCAGAAGGCACAATTGAGATCAATCTTGCCCCTGTTCCCGTCGTTGATCGTCCTCCAGACCCTGGAGCGCTTGAAGTTCTTGAAGACCCCACGAAAGAGCATGTAGTTCCTCTTCTCCTCAATGTGGACGCACCCGGGCCAATCGCAGATGTAGAGGCAGTCGCCACGGAACCTGCTAGCTAGGAGCTTGTTACCCTGCTCCCGGCTCAGGTTCCAGACGCCCGACGCCAGATGGGACCTCATGGACCGGCAAATTTTCTGCCTTTTGGCGGGGGCCGATTCCCTCCCCACGCGAATCGTCCCCCGATCGGCGGCATCCTCGATCTGGGGGCCCTCCTGAGAGGTCTCTGCAGCACTGTAGACAGTGTCGAAGTAGAGATCGTCGAAGAGGGACCAGGCGCAATCGGACCCAGATTCTGGATTCCGATTTTCGATTTCAGCGGTGGAGGAAGGGTTGACGACGGATGAGGAGGGTTCGTACGACCTAGGGAAGTTATCGTCAGGGCCGAGCTCGCGCTCAAGGCCGAAGTCGGAGTGCTCCAGAAGGACGCCGGCGTGGAGGACGCCGGGGCAGCAGACGGCGAGCTTGAAGAGGGAGGACCAGGCGGAAGGGGGAGGAGGCGGGGACGAGGAGCCGAGGAGGTCGGAGGCGACGGAGGGCATGGTCGCGGAGCACTTGGCCTTCCAGCAGAAGGCGCGGATTAGGGAAGAGAACTTGGTGCAGACGCAGGACAGGCGGGCCCAGTTGCGAGGATCGTCCTCGAGCTTGGAGAAGATCTTGAGGACTACGTCGTCGGAGAGCTTGCCGAACAGGGTTTCCGCCATTTCTGAGGATGCAGGGTATCGATCTGGTTGTGGGAATTTTACTGGGTCAGTGGAGATCGAAGCCGCGGATTCAATTTCGGATTCACGGGATGCTTAATTCAAGAAGAAGATCGCATTTGTTTGTGTCTGCGAGAGCGGGGGGGAGAGAGAAATTCTGGGTCCTGTTTTCAGGAGCCGCTCTGCCTTTCTCGGATTTCTGTGGGGTGCGGTGTCCTTTGTGGAGCTGTGTTTGTTTGTGTGGGCATTTGTAGACGTCCACGAGAAGATTTCTTCGCCCTTTTCTGTGGTCTGCAGCCATCGATTACCTTGCCAGACGTAAATAGCATGGAATAGAGTGAAAGGAAAAATACCAATGCACAGTGATTTCTTTGCTGGATTTTAAATAAGTGATCTACGATTGATTTTCAGGTTAAGAGTTGATGAAATTTTTTCAGAGATTCCGGTTCGACTGCAGATTAATCTTGAGGTGCGTTTCGGTTGGCTCAAGATATAAATAAAAAAATGTATAAAAGGAAAAATAGCAATTACTCTACCTTTTTATTTCACTTTTTACATAGTAACACTTTTTAAGACCTCGTAATGTACATTCCACCCGATTAATTTTTTTTACTTAATTTCAAGGAATAAACGTTCTCCGAAGAAGTGAATTAATACTCTCTCCATCACTTTTTTTAACCGCATTCAATCACAATTTCTAGATTGATCACAAAACTATTAACTTTTTATTCATATTATTTTATTTTATTTTATTTTATTAAATTCAATCCATTTCTTTTCATTCCGTTACCCAAACCAAGCTAAGCTCAGAGAATATTAAAAGGAAAAGAATTTGAAAGATTATTTTGATTACGCTTAACTACAACATCTTGTATGACAATGAGATCCATTTACTTTAGTTTACTTTTTTAATCTAAAATTAGATTAATATCACATAAGTGCTGTCATACTTAAAGTTTGATGTAAGTGTAATCATATTATCATGTGAAGATAAGCATGGATAGTTATAATTTCTCATCGAAATTTTAGTAAGAGAATTTTGATAATTTAAAAGGGTTTGGTAAACTCAAATTTTTGTGTTGGACATGTTCCGATATCCTTATAAGTATAGCGAAAACTTATCAGTGTCAGAACTATTCACAATATGAGCGCACATCTCATTAGACCTTAACACGAATCCCGTGGCCATTAAACATGAGTACATAAAAGAAAGCTCCCCGGGTTCAACTCTCCCTCCTCGTACGAATATGGAAAAATATATCCTACTTATAAATGTGGTTGTTGGGGGTGAATGCTCGACTGGATGTGTGAAAATGTAGTCATGTTGTCGACATATGTTAACAGTTACAATATTGTTTACTAATTTAGGTAAATCCATCACTAATTTTTTTTTATAACGAGGGGTGTCCAGAATACGCATGAATATCTTGTAAACTCATGAGTTCAGAGGATTCGCGCCCAAGCATGTTTTGAACCCCAAATCTCGGTGAGTACCGTTGGGCAAGCGAACAACTCACCACCCGAACTGGCCTCGGGAGGTTGAAATCCATCACCATTTTTCCAATAAAGGATGAGCGGAAGGAAAATAATGAGTAAAGTGATATAGGAGTTTACTCATCACCAACACTTATAGTTTAATGGTTCGAATCTCACTCATATGTGATTTAATAAGGTCAAAACTCCAGGTTCGTGTTCCCCTCTAAGTAATATTGTTGTAAGAGACTCCCGAGCTTGGGTTTTGACAAACACCGGCTTTTTGGACTATACTATACCGAATGTAGTGTTACGTTGACGGGACCAATTCATCTGACGTGTTCAGGTTGAACACAAAATCCTAGACATTATATAGTGGATGATGAAGTCATGCCACTACTATTACCATCCTTTAAAAAAATTAAAAAAAAAGTTACAGGAATTAACTCTTATAGTCATAGACTATCGAACCGGAAAGTTATTTTGAGTTTTGATTCGGTTTGGTTCGAGGCCAGCTCGGTCAGTTTTTGAACACCCTTGACCAGATGGTAATATTAGGTATTTCAATATTTTTATGGGATGTGAATGAAAGAGAGAGCTTATCACATCACATTACCATATTGAGAAAAGAGAGTGTATAAGGTAATGTAATGTTCTGCATTCACTATTGCAAGAACAAAAAAAAAGTTTTCAGTTGAGCGATCATACTTACGTGATATATTTACCTAATTAAAATTCAGTATTTATATATATTTTTAATTAATGTTCATCATTTGTTAGGTTTTTTAATATTTTTTTAAGAATTTAAAGGTAATAAATATATAGTTATTGATTATATGTCAATTTTTGATTGAACCGACATACCATATTAGTATTAACATGTGGTATGACCGTTCTATCAAAAACTTTCTAAAAAACCAGGGGAATAAAACGAACTGCATATGTTCTGTGTATGTTTTCAAGCCATGTGCAGGGGTCTTAATTAATTGGTACATTAGTACGTTGCCGAACACGGACCAAATTCAATGAATCCATTAATGGGACGGACTCGAAAGGCCGGTCGATGAAGATTCGGGGTTTCGCAATTTTGACATATGAGTCCCTTCGTTCCATCGTGTCTTGTGCACGGATTGCATTTTCAAGAGGAATCAATTTAAGTCAGTCAGGATGTGTGTGGACTGTCATGAATTTGGTTTTATGAACTTGTCGTACGAGGATTTCAGTTTGAAATTCAATTTGACAACTTTGGTGGTTTGGATTCCAAATTCTTAACAGGACAAGATTAGGAATGGCATTTTTGCCCCTAACCTGCCGGCCCGCTCTACCCTACCCCAGTTTGGAACAGGTCCGACTCGACCCGTGCATGGATCAAGGCAGGTCTGGGTTTGATCTGCCCCATCCGACCATTCTGTCCCTATTATATAATATTGTATTATATAATTATATATTTAAAGATTAATATTACTCGGATTATAAATATTTTTATCTTAACAAATCAGATAATGGTCATTCTATTTTATCAAAATTGTGTAATTCTTAATTTGATTAAATTTATTTAACAGTAATAGTACATAAATTTATATTATTTTTTAATAAAAATAAAAAATAATTTCTTATAAACCGGGTCGGCTAGTGCACTGACCCTACCTGTGTGGGGCAGGGCATGACCGGCCTACCCCATTACCATCCCTAGTCAAGATGATGACTGTAGCATAGGAATTTTCGTTAATGTTAATAGTATATAAATGGTTGAAAATCAATGCGCTTCCACTATTGTAAATGGTGAACATAAGCTACTATGAATTGTTTTGCTATTCAGTAAATTGATTATATTTGAATATAATTAGTTATAATTCATTAAATTTATAGATATTATGTAGCGTATACCGAAAAGAAAATATAATTTGTCTATCTTTTATTTTTAAATATGTGCTTTCAAATGTATTTTCTTTTAAAATATCTACTATAGTCAATCAGCGTGAATTTATTGAATGATTTGATAATCTTTTATTTAAATAATATTTCAGAGATGCAATTTATATAACTGGAGAAAATTCATGATTACGATTTTTTTTACTCTTTAGGTGGACCGACCCAATAGGAACTAGGTTAGTTAGAGTATATTGAACTTCTAAATATTAAGATAATATGGATTGAGAAAATATTTATTATAATTCTGATTATCAAATCTGTGCCACTGCACTAAAATTACATCCTTGCAGAAAGACTTTTTTTGGCCTGAATTATTAATATTTATAAGTCCAACAAATACTAAGTAATCTAGTTCGAGACAGGATTAACCACTAAGGGACAAAAAGTTTTCTTAAAGTAAATTTTCTTCATTCATAAGACTTGAACCCGATAACTTACTTAAGAGGAAGAAATGATCTACTACCTCAACCAATTTACTTTGGTTTAAGATGGAATTTAATACAAATAAGAATGAACGTAATTAATTTGCACGAGATAAAATAATTTAATTAAAAACATAAAATAAGAAAAACTTTTTTTACAAGTTCTTCGAATTCTAGTCATTGTACTGTCACATTCCTTCAACCAATCCCTGATGTTATGTAATTATGTCACGCGTCTATTGGATACTATTAAAAGTTAAGTTAAGCACGTGCAAAATGGAAAAAGTAAAAAGAGTTATATTCCCACGTAGTCCAATTATATAGAACTGAAGAGAATGTGCTGGCCATGGTCCCTTCAAAGATTACACACACATATTACATCCCTATCAGTTCTTTGATTCAGATTTCAGTTATGGCCAAATGAATATGGAATAAGGTAATTGACATTCGCTTTGTGTGGTCTGTAGAGTTGAGAGATCCTTAGGTGAGATCGGATAAGACCTCGGGCTGAAGAGGACAGTGAATTGAGTATGGATAATGAGAGAAAGAAGAGTAAGGAGAGCATGGAGATATCAGAGAGGGGCTTGATGCGTCGTACCTGGTCTTCGATATGGGACTTATTTATAGATCCTATCGGCACGGAAGGCTGGCACTAATATGTGTCTCACGAGTTTAGCACATGAGAGACCGTGAGCCCTTGCCAATGTCCGAATAAATAGAGGGTTCGACATCCAACTTCCGACTCCAGCACGGACCAGTAAGTCAGTGCAGACACAACGTTGATGTGGACAATTTGGCATTCTGGCGACTTATTAGGTTAATTTCGAGGGCCGTGGATGACCTGACTAATAATTTTTACGTTACGAAAAGAGAATATCTATGAAAATTAAGAAATAAAAAGGGATATGAGTTTAAAAGGACACAAATTTTTAGCGGAAAACTAAATTATATCACGAACTTTAAAATGGACTGTAAAACCACAACCTTTACTTCTGTTATCACAATTTATCATGTGGAGTGATTTGGCAAAAGACAGAGCTAATGTGATATTTAATTGAATTGATGTGGCGTTGACGTGACATTTTGTTTTGAGTTAAAAAACCAAAAAAAAAAACAAAATTTCAATGGATGACCGAATTTTATCACAAACTTTTAACAAATGATCAAATTATATAACAAATTTTTAACAGATGATCAAATCATATCACAAACCTTGAATCATTGTATTTCTTAAAAATTGAAAAGTGAAAGCATTTTATAACTTACCGTTGATGCATTGATTTTTAGGTCTAATTCAACCAAAAAAAAAAAAGTTATCATCTACACAGTCTTAAACAATATCAAATTTTCATCACTTTAATGAATTGTTCATAAAAGAAAGATGATACCCATTATAAGATGTACTTATAAAAAGAATAAACCATCATTTCAACATACTACGTGCGAGATGAACAAACCTATCAATATGCTTACGTATGAAAATCTTATCCACCTGTAAGATGTAATTATAAAATGAGACTTTAATTTCATTGATCATTTTTTTTTAATGAATGAATAAAATGCAGTTTGTAAGCAACTCGTTGGAAAGACCAAAACATGTTATTATTCAACATTGAAAAGGGTTTGATATTATTACACTTTTTAAAATCAGTATAACACTTTATTGTTAAAATTATATTGTGATTGACAATATTTTTTTAAAAAATAAGATATTAAAATTAAAACATAAATGGCAAGATAGAAAGTGCTGTCCATTTTCAGCTCGTGAAAAATAATGACTTAAATTGCATCATCCAAATTACTGAAAACTTGTAATACAATTTGATTATTTGTTGAAAGTTCATACTGTAATAAAGTTCGTGTTTTTATATTTCTATCCCAAAATAAAATGCCATGCCAGCGCCACGTCAGCTACGTTAAGTGTCACGGTGGTTTTGTTAATGCCATGTCATCTCCATCATCGACCAAGTCATCCACGTGACTGATAATGGTAGCAGAAGCAGAGTTCGTGATTTTATATGCCACTTTTTAAGTTCGTAATAGAATTTGATCTGTAATTTTACGTCTTTTTACACTAGTATCCTAAATAAAAATGAAAATAAACGAGGGCCACACGAAATTCATGCAGAGTCGAAATCGAATTCCAACAAAAATAGTGTCTCGGGACGGTCCCCATCAATTGTTTGAGATCGTGGGAGCATTACATGTGACCCACCTCCCGATCTTATCACTACGTCTCTCTCCACTTGATCGTCGAGAAAGAACGAACCACACGTTTCAGTACGGAATTGCTTAGTTTCGAATCAAATCATATTTGATATAGTGATATCGTAAGTGACTC
Organism: Lagerstroemia speciosa; assembly: GCA_037672795.1. NCBI lineage: Eukaryota > Viridiplantae > Streptophyta > Magnoliopsida > Myrtales > Lythraceae > Lagerstroemia > Lagerstroemia speciosa. The sequence continues at coordinate 4,414,871 of CM075303.1, read as the reverse complement.
AAAATTGAATTAAAAAAATATATTATTTTATCAGAGATTCTCGTGCTTATATGTATCTCCTCTTCTTCTTCTTCTTTTTTTTTAATAATTGCAGTATATTTACATCTCTTTTATAACTAAAAAATTGTTTACTTTGGGAAGCCGCTAGGTTGGTGCATTTGCTAGCAAGGAATTGATTTTATTAGTAAATAAGAATGATTGATGAAAAAGTGAAGAAACTTTCACGGTTCCGTGATTTAATCGTCCTGTATTTTTTTTATATGGCATCTTGAAATTTAATATATTTTGATAAATTTCAGTTCGTATTGGAAAGATCCACTAAAGGGTGAAGATCTCATAAGGTAAATTTTCTCTATTCACAATATTTGAATTCAAGATACCTTATGTAATCAATGATTCAAATAAAAAAAAAATCTAACAACTATTTTAAAATTTTGGGATATTTTAGGATTATTGGACTCATTTTTTTTTTAATTTTATTGATTTGATTAATTTCTAATGATCATCATTAGGCCTAACAATTTTTCACACGATATGATAACCCGACACGACACGACACGACACGACACGACACGGAATTAGGCAGGCTCGAGTTGACTCTAAACAAGTTTCGTGTCTAAACGGATTGACTGGTATAACCCGCTTACATAAACGGGTTAAATTGAGTTGAGCCTATGTAACCTGACAAGACACGATTAAACTCATTTAATTATATGTTTATGTGTCAAACTCATTAACTCTTTTAAACATATTAAGTTAAAATTACAATTATATAACACACGTCAACTAGATTTTAAATGAGTCGTGTTCGTATTTGAACTTTCTGACCCATTTATTAAACGAGTAGTATACGGGTTGAGACACTCTTAACAAGAACCCGGTTGACACGACATGTTTAAATACGACATGATACGTATTGTCAGGCTTAATCAACACTATCTCATCCTAACTAAAGGTGCAGCTGTGCAAACTACAAAATAGGAGTGAGCGGGTCCAGGCACTATATATTTTTCAGTACCCGAATCCTATCCTGTATAAAAACTATTTCTAAATCTCGAAATCGGATAATATCCTGTAAATCTTGGAATCAGACATTATTCAAAAGTTATAATATACCATATATTCCGGGCACTCCTGTTAGAACCTATTTATTGTTTATTCTTCTACTTCTATAATATAAATTACTTCATTATTATTATTATTATTATTATTATTATTATTATTATTATTATTATTATTATTATTGTTTCATATAGTTTTTTTTATCATGTTCCAGTTCCGGTTCCGGGTACCCTATGTGCTAGAATCGGAACCAGAACAGGAACCAACCAATTCCTTAATTTGTTACCCGGAACCTATCCTATTTTCATGGAGATTTACCAAACCTATTACCTTATACTCATGCACACTCCTAATACAAAACAAAGGGTGGCAAGCTAAGACAACATCGTAGGTGTTTCGAATGAGAACTGAAACGGAGAACCGAAAATTGCTGCCATAGATATGGGAAAGGATAGACGAAATGCTGAGAAGAGGAGAAAGTCTTGTATGTAACGGGTACATTACGTGATAGAGTTGACGTAATATCACGAATCAATCAAATTAAATCAATTTTATAGTTATTTTTTCTCTTTTAAGATTTATTTTTTTTAAGATTTTATTAAAAATATTCTAAAGAAACTAAATTAATTCGTGGCACTTGTCATGTGTTGTATCTTTTACGCACAGTATCTCTCCTGAGAAGAGAAGCGCCAGGGAGTGTACAGACCTCTATTGCGAGACACTTGGGAAGACTTCCTCCGGGGACTCGGCCTGGCAAACTTTATCATATTATGTTTAAACGTGTCATGTCTAAACGTATTTGGGTTAAAAATCTAACAATCTGTGCATGATATATTTATTTTTTGTGTCAAAATGGATTCGTATTTAAATAGTCGTGTCTAAATCATGTCTAAACTGGATTAAACCATTTAATATGAAATGTCGATAATATATAATTATATTTAATATGAAATGTCGATAATATATAATTATACTCTAATAATAAATTATATGATTACTAAAATAATAATATTTATTGATAATTAGTATAATAAATCAGTAAGATTAATCAATTATGGATCATATAATATCATTTTTAACAATAATGACATATGCAATGTATGTAATATTTTATATATCATAGAATTTTCATATATAAAATGAGTCAATATATATAAAAAATAGTAAATATATTTAATAAATGTATTTAAATATGTCGTGTAGTGTTATATATGTTCCAACCGAGTTAGACACTTTATTTATCGCGTCTGTATGAGTTCGTGTCTAAATAGGATTAACCAAAACCTGCATAACTCTATGTAATATCGTGTCAAAAATTACCAGGCTTATGACTAAAGAAATCATCCTCGCATCAAAATGGAAAATTTTGGAACTTGCAAGTACCACTGTGGTCCAAGGAACCCGGGGTGGTGCATTAGGCGTCATATTCGAATGAAAATACGAGGTAGGATCACTGCCCATGCATGACAGCAGAGATTGCCAAGTACTGCACTCTGACTCCAGTACGAGTCTTATTAAACTCTAAGAGAGCCAACTGGCCATGCCTAACAAAGTTTGCCTGTTGTAAGGCAGCTGCGCAAAGGGGACAACTTTTTATCGAATTCTAAAACTGAGTAGACAAAATTTTATCTCAGCCTCAAGCCTGCTGAAATTTGCCTCAGCGGAAGTTACCTGACGAATATGCAGCAAAATCTTTTAAAACTCTCCAATCTCAGTAGATGTGGACTGGAACCCAATATCAATAGGAACGATTGAAAAATAACTTCAGGAAGATGTGACGTAACCCAGCTTAGCTCAAAAGACCGGTCTCATTCTGCTTTATGGATGACTCAATTTGATTATATGCTCCAAGATTGTCTTTGAAAATTCACATTAAAAAGAATATGACATCTGCTCTTTTGGCGGAATTACACGAAAGGAGAGAAGGTTTTAAAGAAGTTTTGTTCGAAGAGGAAACTTGTCTGCGGTGGGGAGCTTATTTAAAATATCAAGCGAAGGCAGAAACAGTGTTTGGGGATACTTGAGGTGGAAAAACTTATTTATAACTGCTAAACTTGGGAGATTTGATCCTACACTTTTGCCAAATACTCAAAGTAGTTAGCCTTCCTGAACTATCAGCTTGCAGGATCTTCCTATCTTCTATTGTGTAATGTGTATGGTCCATGGCAGTTTCGTGAACGGAGAAACAATGAGTTCTTCAAGTACCTCCGGTTCCAACATAGGAGATTTGATCCTCAACTGTTGTTAAACACTCGAAATATTGAAGGTTCTTGACCTATCAGCTTGCTGGATCTCCCTATCTTCTTTTGGAGTGCAATACATAAGCTCCACCACAGTCTCGTCAATGGAGGACGCAATGGAATTTCTCAAGGATCTCCCATTACTATATCTATCAGATGTGAACGCAAAAACTCAACAATCTACATAGATCTCCATCTATCAGATGTTATCTTGAAAACCTTAGCATCCATAGGAATAACAAGGATCTGCTTGAATCTCCTGTCACAATAAGCATAGAGAAGACTGGCAGGGAACTCATACCAAAATAAGGCATGAGAGTTTTCTCCTATGCAGCACTTAATCAATGGGAATACAAGATCTTCCTTTAAGGGTAAGAACATCCTCCATGAATTTTTGAGGACCAGAAGTGGCTGTTCTTAATTAAGTGCTCCAACAAAATAATCAACACAGACTATGCACGTTAACATGCATAAAACGTGTATAGAACAGAAAACAAAGCAACAAGGCATGATGAGGAGTTTTTTTTCTCGTGCACATTAACATGCATCAAAACATGTATAGAACAAAAAACAAAGCAACGAGGCAGTATGAGGAGTTTTTCTCTCTTCTTCTTCAGAACGCATATAGAACCCCCTTTTTTTTGGCTTCAAAAACTTCACTAAATACTAGTGAAAGCTTGTCAAAGTCTATTTTCATTGAAAAAACTCAAAACCACTAAACCTAAGTATGTCCAAAATAGAGATTCGAAGTTGCCGACAGATTTCCTGAACAGATGCTTCACCTGTGTTCTCATTGTTGGCGAAACCTTTTATAGGGCCAGCAAATAGGAGAAGCTGATATTAAGACAATAGTCGCTCAAAAAGCTCCATATTGGGATGAAGAGCTCTCCCAAACTAAGCTTGGATCAAGATTGGAAGGAAGGAGAAGGAAGCTGGTCCTCCGACAAACACCTTATGCTTTTTTGGAGACCCAGGAAACTCTTCTAAAAGATGTATGGTGCATTTTGTTTCAGTCTTTGTTCAGAGGTAAACGAGACATGAATCGCACTATGCACTGATTCTATAAATGAAAAAGTAATTGATTAAAACAAGTACTGAAATAAGAGAATATATATCTTTCACTTTCTCCACTTGAGTGTGGCTCTACTGATACTGATTATATTGTGAAATTAAAACACATTTACTTGACGGTTTGAGAAAATAGAGGGCGAGGCGTTGGGTGATGGAGATATACGGAGCTGTGGATAGTTATTTTTGCGATTTCATGAATTGCCATTATAATCCCTGTTTGTTGGAAATTATGAATTGAGATATATATAGCATGAACATTCAAAGTGAGATCATGAGGTCTTCTAGCTTTATAATAATAGAGATCAACAAAACGAAAAGAATATTGAGGAACTAACTATGCCATATATTTACAAGATCCCCACATGTATTAGCCATGAATCGGGGATGCGTAGTGGGGGGATGAAACCCCCTGTTATCAGAATTTTAAGATTTTTACATTTCTTCAGATATTTTTAGCATGATAGAATACAACTAATGCAAAATTAAAATGATTCAGTACTTAGACTTGAACATGTGCAAGGTCCTTAATATATTGTCTTAGAATTGAAGCATGTCATCTTGGTAAGCAGAGACCTCTGCTTACATTTCTTACCAAGCTGATTGGAGGGATATGGAGTGATTCATTTTTGTCACAAGAAGCTGTTCACGAGAGAATCATCGCAAATATAAAAAGGGTAGGACGTCATTTTGACCAAGGAAAATGTTAAACGGATAAGGAGTTTAGGCCTTCACATAATTTTTGGCATGCCAGGTCTTGGAAACCTGTTGCCATGAAGAAGCTGAAAGGAGAAAACAGAAAGCTCATTGAGTCGTGCTGCTCGGATGTTAAAGAAAATTTTAGGGGTTTTAAAGTGGCATATCCAGATTCAATCACTCCATTCGTTCTCCTCTTTGTTCTTCATTGCAGCCTAGCATTGGCGCCTTTTCATTTCAATAAGGAGCTTACAAGGTACAAGCCCCTGTTAATTTCATCCAGTCCTATCTTGACCTCTCTAAAATGCTTTTCCCAAGCATAATAGTTGGAAGATCTTTCTTACTGAAATTGAAAGTCTCTTTCAGACAGATTTGTGATCTGGGCTTGTTTTCAGTTTTGGACAGAATAGACTTCAATAGAAGTGAAAGTCAATGTACAGTAAGCCTATGGAAGCACTATAATCATGTCGGTATATCAAGAGGAGTCCAAAAATTAAAGGTCAATCATGGCCATGTTTTTGGGACTACAGCAATCCATACAAATTTATACAGTGACCTGACTGATCCAACATTTTTTCTCCTGTAATGTCTACTGAGGTGCTTAATTGGCACTCATAAGTTTGACGCTTAGTTGGCATTCATAACTTTGACGCTCAATCTTTCTCTCTTTCTTTCCTTTTTTTTTTTTTTTTTTTTTTCTGTAGAGTCTCCTCAGTCAAAAAGATGATCTCGATGGCCACAATTAAAGGATAAATAACATAAGTAGAAATAATTTTGATTCTTTCTTTGGGCACGTAATCGTGCTAGAAAGACTTTACCGTATGAAAAGAGTAATCGACTAAAAGGAAAGAATATAATAGTATAAAAATTATTACTGATTGTCGAGACCTGTGGCGGTCACAGTTTCCTTAAGACTTATTCGCCCCCTCTCGGTTGTGCTGAGGACATGTGGACGTAAGTCTCCCAGGATACAACGACTGCAGAGCTGTAAGTAGCACCGAACTTGAAGCTCAAAGGCGAACTGAAACAGAAGCTGAACACCACCGAAAACAATGCACGACAAAATAGAGAGGGATATTTCATAAAACTGATTTTATAGAGATGGTGGGAGATTGTCGGTCAAATGCTTGGAATCGACTTAGGAGGCTTTTTCCTTTTCTTTGTGCTCTCCTCTACCATCCACGCATGCCTCCTATTTATATAGGAATATGCATGGTGGCAAATTCAATTGCCACAATCATTGGCATTAATGGCAAATGAATTTGCCATCCTTCATCGCAGCAAATCATCCCATGTAACTGAGATGATATTACTTGCACAATGATTGTTGAAGGCAAGTATGAGGTTTCACTCGTGTATGCTTGTCGATTTCTTGCACACAAGTGCAATTCAACGGGTCTCCTAGAAATCTCGGAGCGATCGATATTAGCACATCTAATATCATTCAATTTTATGAGAAACAATTTCTCATTCACACATTTTATTCGTGTCAATTGTACCATTTTTCCAACAATCCCCCACATGAATGAAAATTGTTTGGATTTTGACTCTATGGTAGTGTTCAACAAGTGAATCCTGCATGGGATAGGTAGGTGTCTCCACCTTTGAACCTTCCCTTGTGAAAGTATACTTACTTTACTAGCTGTCCAGTAGACACGATGTCCTTGAATTGTCCTGCTTTCTTGTGTAAAGGATCATATACGTCACACAGGAATCCACTAAACTTCTGTTTAGTTCTCATGATTGTGTTCTTTTGGCCATGAACACCGTCCTGGTTCTGCGAGAGTTTTTAAAGAATTAAGCCCTTAATTCTCCTTCGAAGCGGCCCCACTTCTCTCTCACATAGGTGATTTATAAACTCTAGAGTATTCTAATTACTCCTTTATAAATCATTAAAGCATCTGAATGCTAACCTTATCCCTTTAATATCACTGTTTCATGTCTAGGAACGGGTTGAGGATTAATCCCCCACAGTGATCTCATTAAGTCTTATGAGTAGGTTGTCCCTTTGAACCTAGATCTTGGGATCTCCAGTCAACTAGGTTGGGTTTTTCTTCATAAAACTTTTTCTCTAATGGGCTTAAGTCCCATTCCTTTTGACATCTTTTCAACTAACTCTCTATTTAACCCTTTGGTTAGCGGATCCGCCAAATTATCCTTTGACTTCACATAGTTAATAGTGATAATTCCAGTTGAGAGTAGTTGTTTAATGGTATTATGTCTACAACGTATATGTCTAGACTTACCATTGTACATATTACTTTGTGCCCTTCCAATAGCCGACTGACTATCGCAATGAATACAAATTGGTGGCACCGGTTTTTCCCATTTCGGGATATCCTCAAGGAAATGGCGCAACCATTCAGCTTCTTCTCCACATTTATCCAATGCGATAAATTCAGATTCCATTATGGATCGAGCTATCACAGTTTGTTTTGAGGATTTCCACGATATAGCTGCTCCAGCTAACGTGAATACATATCCACTAGTAGATTTCGAGTCTTTTATATCAGATATCCAGTTTGCATCACTGTACCCTTCAAGTACTGCTGGATATCTGGTATAATACAAACCATAATTTCGAGTATATCTTAGGTACCGTAATACTCTTACAATTGCCTTCCAATGGTCGTCACTCGGATTACTCGTAAATCTACTCAACCTACTTACCGTGTAGGCAATGTCCGGTCTAGTACAACTCATTAGATACATTAGGCTCCCGATGACCCTTGAGTATTCCACTTGTGAAATGCTCTCCCCTCTATTTTTCGATAGATGGAGATTTGTATCTAATGGTGTTCTAGCAACACCAGAATCATTCTTGTTAAATTTATCAAGAATTTTATCCACATAGTGCGACTGGTCTAAGACTAGTCCTTCTGATGTTCTTGTGATTTTAACCCCTAAAATCACATCAGCAAGACCCATGTCTTTCATGTCGAATCTTGAATTCAACATGTTTTTGGTAGATTTAATGATTCTCTCATTACTACCAACAATGAGTATGTCATCCACATATAGACATAAAATGACATAACCATTTTCTGTCTCTTTTATGTATACACATTTGTCACACTCATTGATCTTAAATCCATTGGAAATCATTGTATTGTCAAACTTTTCATGCCATTGTTTTGGTGCTTGTTTTAATCCATACAATGATTTCACCAATTTACAGACTTTCTTTTCATTTCCTGGAACCACAAAACCCTCAGGTTGTTCCATATAAATTTCTTCATCCAAGTCACCATTTAAGAATGTTGTTTTCACATCCATTTGATGTACCTCTAAATTGCGCAATGCCGCAATTGCAAGTATCATCCTAATGGAATTTATTCTCGTCACTGGAGAATAAGTATCAAAGTAATCAAGGCCTTCTCGTTGCTTGTACCCTTTAATTACAAGTCGAGCCTTATACTTATCAATTGAGCCGTCTGCTCTAATTTTCCTTTTAAAGATCCACTTAGATCCCAAAGGTTTACAGCCTGGAGGAAGATCCACTAACTCCCAAGTATGATTCTGTAAAATAGAATCAATTTCATTATTTATTGCTTCCTTCCAAAGAGGTCCATCAGAAGAAGTCATTGCTTCTTCATAAGTCTGTGGTTCCTTTTCTAACAAATAAGTTAGAAAATCATCCCCGAAGGATTTTTGAATTCTTGCCCGCTTACTGCGTCTTAGTTCACCTTCATGATTAGGACCGTATTCCGAATCATAATTTTCTTCATTCATAGTTTCAAAAGTTCGCTTTGACGAGCTTGATCCCTCATTGGATCTACATGGAAATACATCTTCAAAGAATGATGCATTCCTTGATTCTATTATCGTATTCTTGTGTATATCCTGAATCTTTGATTCATACACAAGGAATCGATATGCACTGCTATTATGTGCATAGCCTATAAAGATACAGTCCACCGTTTTAGGACCTATCTTTACCTTTTTAGGTGTTGGAGTAGCCACTTTTGCAAGACACCCCCACACTCGTAAGTGTTTGTAGGATGGTCTCCTACCATGCCATAATTCATATGGGGTCTTTTCCTCTTTCTTTCGAGGTACCTTATTCAAAAGGTAGTTACTTGTCAATATAGCTTCCCCCCACATGTTTCGGGGCAACCCCAAACTTAAAAGCATCGCATTCATCATTTCTTTCAATGTGCGATTCTTTCGTTCCGCAACACCATTTGATTGAGGTGAGTAGGGAGCAATTACTTCATGGACAATTCCATATTGTGCACAGAAATCACCAAAAGGTGTTTCATACTCGCCGCCTCTATCACTTCTCAATCTCTTTATTCTCTTATTAAGTTGATTCTCAACTTCATTTTTGTAGAGAATAAATTTATTCAAAGCCTCATCTTTGCTCTTAAGCAAATACACATAGCAGTATTTTGTGCTATCATCAATAAAGGTAATAAAGTATTTATTACCACCTCTCGTTTGCACTAATTTCAAGTCACAAACGTCACTATGAATTAACTCAAGTGGTTCAGTGTTTCTTTCAATTGATTGAAACGGTGACCTCGTTAACTTTGCCTCAACACAAATTTCACATTTGTGATTTGAATCAATTTGGAATTTCGGTATGTGTTCCATGTTAATTAATTTTCTCATTGAATCATAATTAACATGTCCTAGTCTTCCATGCCACAAATTGGAAGACTCGAGCAAGTAAGCAGAAGCATTATCAATTTTATTGATAACTGTGATTACATTGAGCTTAAATAGCCCATCACTCATATAGCCCTTGCCTACATACATTCCAGATTTAGACAAAATTACTTTGTCTGACTCGAACACCATTTTGAAACCGTGTTTGTTCAATAATGAGCCTGATACCAGATTCTTCCGAATTTCTGGCACGTACAGTACGTTGTTCAAAGTCAGTAATTTTCCAGAGGTCATTTTCAGTACCACCTTTCCTTGACCTTCAACCGCAGAAGAGGCCGAGTTTCCCATGAAGATCTTCTCTCCATTGACCATCTCAAAGGTTGTGAATAGATTTCTACTAGAGCAAACGTGTCGAGTAGCTCCAGTGTCAATCCACCACTCCTTTGGATTTGATCCTACCAGGTTTACTTCTGAAACCACAGCAGAAAGGTTGATGTCGGATATATCCTGGGATATGGCATCAACCACGTTGGCCTCAGGCTTCTTTTGCTTCTTGGGAAGTCGGCAATTAGCAGACTTGTGGCCCTTCTTGCCACAATTGAAGCATTTTCCTTGGAATTTCGGCTTGGAAACTCCTCCTTTAGGCCCGGTCTTGGCCTTATTTTTCTTGAGCTTTGAGCCTTGCCCATGCTCCATCACGTTTACCTTGGCACTAGTAGGGATGAGCCTTTCAGACCCTCTGTTATCTTCTTCAATCCGAAGTCTAACAATTAGGTCCTCCAATGTCATCTCCTTTCGCTTGTGCTTAAGGTAGTTCTTGAAATCCTTCCATCCGGGTGGCAACTTCTCAATGATAGCAGCCACTTGAAAGGTTTCACTCAGTACCATATCTTCAGCATGAATCTCATGCAAGATCACCTGAATTTCTTGCACTTGACTGAGCACTGTTTTGGAATCCACCATTTTATAGTCGAGGAACCGTCCGACGACAAATTTCTTTGTGCCAGCATCCTCTGTCCTATACTTGCGGTCCAAGGAATCCCACAGTGTTTTCGCTGTCTTTAGTGTACAATACACATTATATAGCGAATCGTGCAGCCCGTTCAAAACGTAATTTCTGCACAGAAAATCAGAATGGTTCCAGGCATCAACAGCTTGAGTAGCCTGGACATCTGATTGTCCCTCAGGAAGCTTGGGAGCCTCCTCGGTCAAGAATCGAGCAAGGTTCAGGGTGGTCAAATAAAAGAGCATCTTTTGTTGCCACCTTTTGAAATTCAACCCATTGAACTTCTCAAGTTTCTCACTGTGATTAACAGGAACCACAGTAGGCATGGAGCCTGTGCCTCCTAGAGGCATGATTGGGGCAGAGCCCGAGTCCCTAGCCATAGCAGTGGCAGCATCACTAGCAGCAACTGCAGTTGGAGTGATATTAGTAGCCATCTGAGATCAAAAGACAAGCCAATAAGTCTTAAGATTGTAGAGTCTCCTCAGTCAAAAAGATGATCTCGATGGCCACAATTAAAGGATAAATAACATAAGTAGAAATAATTTTGATTCTTTCTTTGGGCACGTAATCGTGCTAGAAAGACTTTACCGTATGAAAAGAGTAATCGACTAAAAGGAAAGAATATAATAGTATAAAAATTGTTACTGATTGTCGAGGCCTGTGGCGGTCACAGTTTCCTTAAGACTTATTCGCCCCCTCTCGGTTGTGCTGAGGACATGTGGACGTAAGTCTCCCAGGATACAACGACTGCAGAGCTGTAAGTAGCACCGAACTTGAAGCTCAAAGGCGAACTGAAACAGAAGCTGAACACCACCGAAAACAATGCACGACAAAATAGAGAGGGATATTTCATAAAACTGATTTTATAGAGATGGTGGGAGATTGTCGGTCAAATGCTTGGAATCGACTTAGGAGGCTTTTTCCTTTTCTTTGTGCTCTCCTCTACCATCCACGCATGCCTCCTATTTATATAGGAATATGCATGGTGGCAAATTCAATTGCCACAATCATTGGCATTAATGGCAAATGAATTTGCCATCCTTCATCGCAGCAAATCATCCCATGTAACTGAGATGATATTACTTGCACAATGATTGTTGAAGGCAAGTATGAGGTTTCACTCGTGTATGCTTGTTGATTTCTTGCACACAAGTGCAATTCAACGGGTCTCCTAGAAATCTTGGAGCGATCGATATTAGCACATCTAATATCATTCAATTTTATGAGAAACAATTTCTCATTCACACATTTTATTTGTGTCAATTGTACCATTTTTCCAACATTTTCTCTATTTGGGATGCCATTTCTATCAGTGCCTTCATTTCTGAGTTATTCCACAGTTTTTGGCTTGAAAAGTAGGAAATGATTTAGAATTTTGTTTCTCATACACGATTCCTTTGAATCTAGCTTTTCAAGATTGCGCTGATTATCATTTTTGTGAATAACTTTGAATCTTGATGATATGGTAGTTGATTATAATTCTTTCATTACGGTGTCAAGCAATTCTTGCATATTCTAGCTGCCGAATCAAGAGCTGTTTTCACGGTATTTCCATTTGACGTCCTTCTCTAAGCTTAAGGAAATTGGAATTTGATTTTCAAACTTCTTATTCCAGGATTTAATCCCTAGGTAGTATCCCAAAATTTTTTCCTTTATTCAGAAAGAGTCGGAAAATGTGCTCAATATTATTCTCACTCGAGTTTTTCTATAAATTATTTTCTAATTATGCAGCATTTAAGCTCTATTTTGGAATCTCAAAGCTATGACTGTTGGTAGTTGAAATTGGTTACTAGATGAGCTTGTTTGCTGCAGTTGTGAGGCCTGGTAAAGGGCATGCAGGGGCCATGTTTCGACTTGCCTCTGAAGGGATTTTGGAGGAGGTTTGAAGATGGAGTCTAGAGGCAAATATCAATCTTTGCTAAAATATTGGAGATTTGACCTGCCGGCTTTACTCCATGAAAAGCAGATAAAAGAGTGGTCTCCACGGGATATTTACACAAGGCAGCATCAATGTGTACTTGCACTTGTCCTCCCCTCTTAATAGAGTTCGCTTATCTATTCATCAAGAATAAACTACAAATTCATATGCAATGTGCCTTTTTTGTCACATCTTGAAATCAGGACCTGATTGAAAGGGGATAATTCCCTGACGATTTATTGGTATTTCATTCAAATCAACCAAAAATGTCCAGCCACCTGTCTTTTTTGAATTAAAAAATGCATTTTAATCTAATTTTCAGTTAATTTACAACTTTTTTCACTTGATTTTTTATTGAGTTCTGGTTACAATCTTAACTATTACTCGGGTGGTTGTTGCATTTCTTGATCATGCACCTAGGTCCTCATGCCAGTATGTGATACATCCATCCCTTATTTCCATTTCAAAGAATTCTCAGAATTTATGGTAGTTGGCTCAGTAACAGATCTTTTTATTTGACACACTGGCACAGATTAATGAACAGTCTCACCAATTGAGAGAGTGGTCAGCACTGAAGGAGGCAGAAGTTGACATTGCTCTGATCAGGCTATTCATGTGGTGGTGGACTCATGCATGAGCCAATTGCTCTTACCAGTCATGTTGTAAACATGACCCGGCGGCTGATGTTCAAACCTATGCTTGCTGGGTTTTGCTATGACTAATCAAAGGCGAACGATCAGGTGAAGCAGCATCGTGCAAGTCAGAGGTTAGAATAGTCGGCATCCTCCATGATCAACTTGCCTGAAAGGTAACCCTAACCAGTTATGTGTCATTATCAGCCCAGCCAGATTTTGAAATTACCTACCTTTCCTGCACTTCCCTTTCCCATCTATCTGCCTATTTCACTGTGCCCTACTATACTGTGAGGCCGTTCTTCTTGATTTTATTAGTGATTCTTAAAACACATACTAAGATCTATCAAGGCATAAAATAAATGTCTTAGTGATTCTTAAAATATTGTTTGTTGGGACTGTGGAAATGCAAAGGATCAACATGAACGAGAACTTTTCTTTTATCTCATAAGTTGTCGATGTGAGAGAGGAAACACAAAATCTAGGGATACAACGTGTTCCTTTTCACGGTAAGTATCGGATCCCCAGGAGCAGTAAGCTCGTAGTTAAGAGTCGTATCTTTCTAGAAAAATAATTCCAGAAACCTCATGCAATTTGTGAATTCATAATTGTAGAATCTCGGGTTATCGAACCGGTGGGTACAATTATGGGTCTCACGGTGGCCGGAACTTTTAATGTGTCATGGCCTTCCTCTCCCATGCCCCACATTAATATCCCTCCTCCCTTTATGTTGTCCCACCCATCTTCCTTCTGTATTATTTCTAGAATTGTTGGCACTGGATTTCCACTCCTGAAAAAAGATGATGCCCCATTAGATCTCCTCATCCATGGATAGACTCATGAGAAGCCCACCTGCTTTGCTCACATGTTCACCAATGTCTGTTCTTTGCCCAATTCAATCTCATTTATTGCACTCACCAGCCTCTTGCTTTGGAGGACTTCCGTACAATGGATAAAACATAACAACATATGTCACAAGTGAATGGATGGATATTTAATACGCCAGTGTGATATTCATAATTTGTAAAATATTTGTAACTATGAGCTAACAACTTATTTGAGTAGCCCATATCCACTTGAAGCCTAACCTTACAGACAGTGATATCTAATTCTATTTATATTTTAGGTTTTAATCCATTGTTTGATATAAGATTTATTTTTCAACTGTAATGTTTCTGTGACGGGTTAAAAACATAAAATTTTCCTGCATTTCAGGGTAGAGCGCCCCCCGGCCCTTTATAAGGCCGACAATCCTCCCCTCTCATCTCCCAAGAGCTTCTCTTAACTGTTAAATTAGTTCCTAGCAAGGAACCTCTCCCTCGGGTTCGCCACATCATGTCTTGAGGTTGGCTCTGAATCCAGGAAGATGAGGTTGGCAGGAGCCACTGTTTCCCTTCCCTTCTTCATCGTTGTCGCGTGGTCATCTTTCGAAGGGCAGCTGGTTTCTGGACACGAAGACAGCTATGTCCGGGAAGCGTGCAGCGTGACCCGGTATCAGGACTTATGCATCCAATCGCTCGCATCATTCTCAAGCAGTGCCAGGAGGAGCCCCACCCGGTGGGCTCGAGCTGGCGTCTCGGTAGCTCTCAGCGAGGCCAAGAGCGTGGCCCAGTACCTAGAAAAGGTCAAGAGGGACGGGCAAATGCATGGGAGGAGACAGAAGATAGCCCTGTTGGACTGCACCGAGTGCTTCCAGGTATGGATGAAATGTTCGGTTCGGGTGATTCTTCCGAATTTTTCCTGTGGTTCTTTTTAAATGAAAAGACCAATGAAAAACCATTTGGATGTAGAAAAATCAACCATAACGGTCTCAATTTTTTCAAGCCTTATTTTTTTTTTAATTTGAATATAGTAATTTATTATATGTGAATATAATAAATTATAAATTACAAGAAAAAATAATAAATCGTAATAAATATAAAACCTATCTTTATAAACATCTCAATTTATAAGTAACGGCACTAAAAATGAAGTAGTTCTTAAATCGAATGAATAAAGGTAACACTACATGCATTATTTAAGTCCTATATTATCTTTAATGAAATTGATGTTAAGTTTAATAATATCAAGCAATATTTATTGAGGAAAAAATATCAAATAACATTCGATATTAATAATCAAAAAGATTTAAGTTTAATGTGAAAATTTATAAACCGGACAAATACTTGAATTAATTTTTTTTACTGTATTATAATATTAAAGTAGTATATACTATGTTAGTATGAATAATACATAAGTATGTAAATCAATGGAATCGGGATCAGGTTTGAGGCCTGCCAGGTTTTCTTTTGGCGTTATGGGAAACAAGCCGAGAAATTGCTCGAGCTCCAAAAAAAGTCGGTATTTTTTGCACAGGCAGGGTTGGGTTTCCGGGTTTTCCAGTTTTCCAATTACTCACACGAGTTATCGGTTTTCCGGTTTTCCAAAATTCCGATATTTTTTGTTTTGTTCTTTTACTTATGTCCCTACTTCCAGGACGCTGTCGAAAACCTCCACCGGTGTCTCGGGATCCTCCGTGTCCTGACCGTGAAGGGCCAGCTTGGCTCGGAGATCGACAACCTGGTTACGTGGATGAGCAGCGCCCTGACAAACGAGGATACGTGCTTGGACGGGTTCGACTTCAAGGGGGAGAAGGCAAAACAGGTCAAGATGATCCGGCAGCGGGTGTTGAATGTCACTTACTTGACCAGCAACGCTCTTGCCCTCACTAACAAGCTCGCGACGACCACCGACCCTCACTGACACAAAGTAACGCTTTAGATCGAGAATATGTTCCTATCGAATTTATGACTCTTTTCTACTTGTAATTTGCAGTAACGGCTCTCGGTAAGTCGTATGGTGTGTGTGTCTATATATATATATATATATATATATATTATGTATGTATGTAGTGGGAAGATGAATGTCTGCTGCTGGCAAAGCGCAAGTTACCCTCTTTTGACTGCCTTTACGGTCGGAATAAGGTCGGTCTGTCGAATTTGCAAGGATGTACTGGCAATGCCACGAATAAATATTTGTCTGTATTTCAAAGATCGTAACATCTTTTCATCGTGGGAGTTCATTCGTTCGTCCGTGTTTTATTTACAGCACAATCGGACAAGAAGAGCATGTCAAAACCGGTATTCCCGATTATTTGGGAATTCACGATTGAATTTCTAGAAACCGTGTGGCATTTAACTTAACTTGCCAAGCGTAGTTGGAGTTACTGTTTTTCCAACCGAATCTGGAAATGTATTCTATACCTTATATGGAACAGAACATCGATGCTCTCCAACATTCCATTTCACAAGGATTTATTTATTTATTTTATTAATAGAAAGACCCTCGAAAGAAAATTGGGGTTACATGTTAAAAATTTTCGCCTAGTCAACCTCCCGAGGCTAGCCAGGGCAGTGAAGCGCTCGCCTACCCAGCATTACTCGCTGAGACTAGGGGGTTTGAATCACCTGCTTGAGCGCAAATTCTCTGGAGGCCATTTGCACATGAGGAAGCATGAACTTGCTTAGACTCATGGGTTTACTGGATATTTATGGGTCCCGAGGGGACTAGTCCAGCACAAATCCTCTGGAGGCCACCTGCACATGCAGGAATATAAACTTGCTTGGACTCATGAATTTATAGGGGATTCAGGGACTCCGAGGGAATTAGTCGAACCTGTACCGTGGACTCCCCTCGTCATCAGAAAAAAATTCGCCTAGATGTTGTATTGGATTGATTGTGAATTTTAGTAAACAATGGTCCAGATGACAAGTCCAGGCCATGAATACAGCCCCAAGCCCATCGCCTAAGAAAACACAGGCTTTCATTTAATCTCACCAATGAGGTCCATGAAACCATTTGAAAATATCACAAAACGTGGAAGACACTTCTTGAGAGGGTAAATGCATGCATGGACAAGACACTTCTTAAGGTAAGTTGCCTCTTCAATAAAATTCGTGATAGAATTCAAAATAACAAAAAATTCATATATTAAATGGTCATTTACCATAATTTTATAGATTTAATATTTTTTCGTATTTTTAATTTTTCCTACTATTTCAAAATTTATTCTTTTTTTTTTTTCTAAGTTTTCTAAATTTTTATACTATTGTTATTTTTGTTTTATTTAAAATAGTATATGAACATGCCATATTATCATGCATGCAGGTGTTGTGCACACGTCAAATTGTCATGTCACCAATATTTAACATCATCCTAAACAAGTAACCGGTTAATTAGAGATCTAACTGACATTCCCAAAGGACTTAATTGATGCATCTATGGATCAAATTGATCTAGTTAGGGATCTAACTGATATTTCCATATAATTTATTGGTATAGTCAGAGACCTAATTTACATGGTCCAGAAAATGATTCATGTAATTAGGGACCCAATTGATGAAAATTGTCAAAACAATTATCATTTTCAAATATGTAATAACAAAAACAACTTGATAGAAGTGATTGAAAGTGGTAATTAAAATTGATTGAAAGCTCAAAGGAAATGGAATAGTAGGTAAGTTGTTTTTAGGAGACTCTCTTGATATTGCAAACTTGTGTTATTAATTGAGTTTGACTCCAAAAGGACAAGATAGGAAATTCTGAAAAAGAAATGTTTGATAAATTGCAATGATACTGTTTATCATGTGAAGTCTATGTAATATTAATGGAGGTAGTTTTAGGTCGTCCTCTTAATAAATTTACTTGTGATAATATTGTTTACAAGTAACTTAAAAGAGATGTGACCTTTCTATTTAGTTCTGAGTTGGTGATCGTGATACACTCTGACAAGTTGTGCAACTAGATTTTTTATGCAAACCTCGATGCATTGAAGCCACTAATCCATCAGTTGATTTTTTTTTTAATGTATGTCTTGGGTTCCTTGAGAGAATATTACAGCAATTGTTGGTGAAATGCTTAGTGAAATTTGTAGACATATCACATTGACCATTGCTAGCTAAACTTACAGTGTTTCTAAAACCTTTGATCTTGATTGGAAATCGGGTGTAATCAACTGGAAAATCTAGCTAATTATAACTTAATTCTAAAACCTTAACTTGAAAGGTGAAAATACTTATAGATGTATAGGTTGAGAGTGAACTCAGTTATGGTTGGGTTCTAAGCTTATTTTAACTCTGAAATTGGTATTGTTCATAACTAATTAAGTCCAAATTTAAGTTGATGGATGGTTTAATTGTATCTCATACATTCTTACAATTTACTTGGTATTTCAATGTGAGAAAAATGACTTTTAACAATGAAACATAAGTCTATTGTGGAAAATATTTTCTTTTATCATACACAAGTCTTTGATTTCTACCACTGTTGTTAGAAGCAGAAGAGTTTACAAAACAAAGAAATTCTTTGTTAGCCTCTGGGCCATTCAACATATATTGTTTAGACAAAACCTCCTCACTAAAGTTATGTGTAATTGAGACTACATAAGAGCATTATTTTCAAGAAGGAGAGATTACAAGGAGCATCTTTGTCGTCATCATCATTATCTTCATGATCATTATCGTTGTAACATTATAGTTCTCCAGAATAATTAGAGTGAGAAATATGTAATAGCCAATACTCAGACGTTACACTCTACAAAAATATATTGAGCAAGGAGAAAATAATGAATATAATAAAAACAGTTATTTGGATATTAAGACAATCTAGGCTCTTCATGTATACATATTTCTCTTCCAATAAGATCTCTATACCTCGGTACTAGCGAAACTATCTACAAGAATGCGTTAGATGCCGTGACATAACTACTATGTTGATAGCATGTCTGTGGGAGGAATGCACCAAATGCAACTTGCATAGTAACTCATTTTCGCAATAATTTTTGTGTTGACAATTGGTTCATGGGAGATAATATACCTAATTATCCATCTCTTTTAGAAGTCCCTTGCCAAATTTTGCTTGAAGGGTTTACCCATACTTGATAAGCTATTTGGCATTCAAGGCAATCACTATCACCATTCTATTTCTCATTTTATCAATTCAATCTTGTCGTTCTTTTGTTTGTTCTTGTTCTTGTTGGAGCCTTCCAAAGATCGGATTCTCGATCATTAGAGGACATTCTTGTATTATTTTGATTTTGTTACTCACCTATAGAGTCTTGTCCATATTCATATCAATAAATTCATCGTTTGCACAAGTATTTCCCAATGCATTGTTATTCATTTATTAAAAAGTTCAATTTTCTTGCGGTTTTATGTATAACACAATATTAGGGAATACATTGTGCAGACAATAAACTTCTTAATGTGGGGTAGACATGACCCCACAGGCAAGAAATGAAAGCAAAATAATAGAAGAACATCCTCCTAGGATCGAGGATCCTCACTAGGGAAAGCTGTAGTACGAACAAATAAAGAGACAATGAGATAGGATTAATAAAATGAGTAATGACCGGATAATATTGATTGCCATGATTACTACAATGGTTTATCAAGTAGAAATAAACCCTCCAACCGGACTCTCGCAAGCCACTTCTAAAGGAGAGGAACAATTAGGTCGACATGTAGCAAGAAAGTCGATCTTAAGCACCCATCTTCATACTTCAATCTCCTAATCTGCAATACAGTAAGTTATATCACTTCTCTCAGTATTATTCAACTACAAATCAGTGCATTTCGTGCAAAGCGGAGTCTATATGCTTGAGCCTTGTCTAGGATCATATATATTGCTATTAAGGCAGAGCATTTTCCAATAAAATTTCAATAATAGTCGCTTGATCTTCTATAAAGAATATCGTCGATATAATATATGTTTTTATGGTGGTTTTCATCTCGATGACTACGGTTCTTCACATGGCCACGTGATCAAATATGTGAGGAAGATGCTAAGCTCTACGTTTTTTAATTATGCTCATATTCGACAAGCATTCAATGTTTCCCTTTTTGTATTTTATCTAACTGAGAGTTTCACTTATTATGTATTAATCGAACCACAACTTTAGCTTTTAGAGTAGATACATATATTTAATTATAATTTATCAAGTAAAATATTAAAAAATATCATTTGATACATTAACGCTCAGTTGGTGGACCATCGACAAAAGTCACATTACTATCTTAGTAATCTTATGTTATATCAATGATTTAATATAATCAAGATATGAAATTGCATTTTGAAAGGGATAGACTAATATGAAATTCATAAATGCATGAAAATAGATGCATTCATACATATATAAGTGCATATCTTTGTGTATATACTCACCCTACTGCTACACATACGGAGAAAATGTCTTGCTCAATGAATTTCGTGTGCAATTACTCACCAAGTTGTTTTACAAAGCTATGTTATTACATAGTTTCTTGTTCATTTAGGTTGTTTATTGTAGTGGGATCTATCATTTCTTGAAATTGAATGATAACTACTTTCAATAGGAAATTACATTTCAAATTAATACCATGATAAAAAATGCATCGAATATAATAACCAAAAAATCACCATAAATAAGAACTATATCAGACATTTTTTAGGATGCGTATGTTTATAGATTTATATATTGGCCATGTAATATCATCTTAATATTAATACATATATAGATAATCATACAAAAACGAGCTATTATCAAGATTGAGATACTGAAATTTAAATTTTATATATTTGCTCACTGGCAACTATTGGAAACCTTATAAAAAGACATACTAGGCATTGAAGCCCAATATGCTACAATTTGTGAATCTGGTAACTCATACCGCAACAATAAATATTAGTCTCATGAAGAGCTATCAGTGTCCCCTTATTGCTTGGATACTCTGTCAAAAGCAAATAAACAAGTTCCCTGTGTCAGCTAGCATTCATGGAGTGCAGGCAAAAAATTACCGTGAGTGCGAAAGAACAATCTTGTAATGTTCATGGGAACATTAGGTCTCTGACACTTGGTTTCCAGTTCACATTGATGACTTCAAATCCAAGATTGCATTGTTAACGATCAATATAAAGGGATTTACAAAACAATTACTCTAACCTAAAGATGGATTTGGACTAAATAAATTAATGTAAAAGACGAAATTGAAATTCTAGAAATCTATTCATGAATAAATATTGTATTATGACACTCTAGAGATTCCTATTTGACTCCAACTCGCAATGTAATATGTAAATTTGGTCAATAATTATTTATTATATCACTTTTCTCGAATCAAGATTACGATTTTAGAATAGATGATTTGAGTCCTTGCTTTGAATATGCTCCTGAGAAGTTTCAGATGTTGCCCTCTTTCCTTCCTTTGTAGCCTTACGATCCATCTCCTTTCTCTTTTGGTAATAATAAGGAGATAGGACTATGTGTTAACTCACCAAAGGAACTATATTGATGCCATCAGGGTACTAAGTCCTATGAGTCTAGGATAGTAGACTCCAATATGGTCCTTGACTAGGATGTTCCCCAACCCTATTGGGGGCCATTAAAAAAAGAATAGCCTAAGTCAACAGTCAAAAGCTCCCTTATTGATTTGGCCAAGAAATCCATTGTGTGGTTTGCTTCCCTTAGTATGTGCTTCGCTCGACACTCTCTAAAGTCCCAATTCGACACTCTCTAAAGTCCCAAAACATGCTCCTGCATTCCAAAATTATGAGTATGAGAAATTGATTCACTAATGAGTTGTGCCAAACTAAATCAAAAAGTACCTTGACATCGAGTTACACATGTAAAAACTGCATGCCTAACCATTATGTAGTTTGTAGTCCCTCTCATACCGTCCAACACTCTACAGGCAAGTTGTTTGCCCATAACACATACTTCATGAAACCCCCAGTCCTACCATCCAAGTCTAGTAGTAGACCACTAGCTCTCATCCTCCTCGTTGTACTAGGCCTAGCAAACTGTGTCATGTCGTATCGTGTTTAAACGTGTTGTATCTAAATGTGTTTGGGTTAGAAATCCTGATGATCTGGACATGACAGATTTATTTTTAATGTCTAAACAGCAGTGTTTAAACCGTACCTAAATCGGGTTGACCCATTTAGTATTAAATGTCGACAATATATAATTATACTCTAATAATATATCATATTATTACTAAAATAATAATATCTTTTAGTAATTAGTATCATAAATAGCTAAGATTAATCAATTATTGATCATGTAAATATCATTTTTAACAATAGTGATACATGTAATGCATGTAATATTTTATATATCATAAAATTTTCATATATAAATGTATTAAATGAGTCAATGTATATAAATAGTGAATACATTTAATAAATGTGTTTAAACGTGTCGTGTCCTGTTATATAAGTTTAAACTAGTTAAACAGATTTATTTATCATGTCTGTACAAGTTCATGTCTAAACAGGTTCTTATCTAAATAGACTTGACCCAAACCCACCTAATTCCGTGTCGTGTCGTGTTGGGTTATTGTATCATGCCAAAAATTGCTAGGCTTACGTTATACTGTCTACCAATCCGTCAGAGTTTCACTCACCCCAGTGACGAGGCATCCATCTTATCAAGATCCAATACTTAGCCACCTTCCTACCCTCCGACTCGATTTGGGCAAACTCGGTGACTCTTCAAATGCATATCGGTGCTAGATCATTGCCCTGATTTCCTTTCAAAGTACGACGTCTTCACCAAATTTCTTCCCTAAGAGGTACTAAGTAAGAAAATTTCCGTGTGTTTCAATTATTTCTGTTACTTGGTCAATGTTATTATGATCCGAAAAGGATTCAAATATTGAATCTCTTCTATTTTTGACTTTTTGGAGGGAGTGTTGGAGATCATTGTTGTCTTTTTGGTGATTTTTGGTTGATTGCTAAAAGGAGGAGGGATTTTGAATCCTGCATTTTATTCAATTGTATTGATTTGATACTATCCATTTGATTGTTTATATTTTGTTCTTTTTCTTTTTTTTTTGTCGGTTTGAGTTTTTTCTATAGTAAAGGTTGGGGGTAAACAAGTTAAGCCGAGTCTAAATTTATAAGGCTAAAACTCGGCTTGTTTAGTGATTTGCAAGCTTGGGCTCGAGCTCAATGAGAATGGGTTCATTACAGTAAACGAAGACCCAACAAGTTTATACGACCTGAACCGAGAAAGAAGAAGTAAGGCGACACTGAATCAATGTGTTAATTGCGGACGGCGAGGAAGATGAAGAGAAATGATTATCATTTGAGTTTTGTAAGTGAGTGGTAAAGAAGGGCAGAAGAGTTTTACATAAGAATTTGAGGCAATAAGTCAATTTTTTATTTTTCTAAAATTAAACAATAATAATAGTAATATAATCATCATCATCATTGTATAAAATAAAAAGTCGTTTAAGCTTGTGAGATTTACGAGTCAAATATCTTTAGGCTTGGTTTAGTTCATTTAGCTGACAAACTCGAGTTGAGCCGAGTTCAAGCTCATCAAGATCGAGCCGAATTTAAACTTTTCTTAGTCCGAACCATTCTCGTCAATTGTACTATCTCATTTACGCTCGTAATAGGGGTAGTTTGAATTTAGATTATTTAAAATCCGCATTTTTTGGTACTCTCATTTGACTGAATTTGGCCTCATTAGAGCTGAATGAATAGAGGATTAGCAATTTTTGTTGCTAGTTTCGTGGTTTAAGTTATTTACAGTCCGAACACGCAACTACGTGGAAAAATTATATGATTCTCAAGATTATAAAAATAGTTCATTCAAAATGTAAAAGAAAGCTAAAATAATAAAATATAAAAATGGCCAAAAACAAATGTAATCTTCTATAATATAATAAAGAAATTAACTTGGTAGAAAATATTGAAATTCGTAAAATTAATTGAAAATTCAAAGGATAGAAAAACTTGAAAATGAAATAGCGGGTGACACGTTTATAGAAAATTTTCTAGATATTGCAATGTCCCTTCTGCGGATAAATTCGCTCTTGCGATATAAAGGTAATCAGGACTGTTCCCCAGAACATAGAAAATGCAGAGGTAAAAGAACAATGATAAATTAGAATGTAATAATTCCTAAATTGGGATGTACAAAATCTTGGCTCTTTTACGAGACTTTTATGTAGTGGTACTCAATTCTCTTATAAACTCAAATTTGCTCTTTAACTCAATTGATATGAGACTTAATTCTTAACATTCGCTCTCACATGGTAATGTGTTCACAGTTGATATGAGCCCTTAAACACCTACCTTCAACAATTGATATCGAGCCGAATATTTTTGTCTGGTCTTGGACTAGCAAGATAAACTACCATGATGCAGGTCTTCTCTTCCGTCACCGGGCTAACATGAGAGTCAGAATTTTTCTCCATACTCGATAAATTAGCATCGAGCCGAGTATTTTTCTTCCTATCTCAAGTTTAACAGGTCATGAGTTCCACACCCGGACCTGTCATAGTGTGGGTTTAGATCAACCTACCCTGATACTATGTAAAATTTTCTTGTGTACCTGCAAGAGTCTTGGGTCCATTTTTTAGATTTTAGGTGGTGGTAACCAATAAATCTTAGGATGTACATTTCTCCTTTTATTTTTCTTTTTTATTTGTTTGGAATTTCATTATTTTATCTTTGTTATCATCATTTACTCATTTTTTTAATATTAAAAAAAATTTTAAAGTATTCTTATATAAAAAGGTAGAGGACCAAATCTGTCCTAGAAAAAGATTTACACCAAAAAATGACAAAATAAAAAAGATTTAACACAGCAATCAAATTACTTATTTTTCCTTAAATTACTTGATTGTTACTGTAAATAAGTAATTTCCACTTGAATTATTATTATTATTCTTCAACATTGGAGGCCTTTTGACAGTTGCATTTGCATATAATATTCTTCCTCCATTATTTGTCATTATTCATTATTTTTAAATTATTATCGATAAATATAATTACTATACAATATCAGTATAAAGGGAAAGCCATGCCACTCTGATGGGGCACTTCTGAAACTCCTATCCACCGTTGAAAAAATAGTAAGAATCGTATTAAAGGTAAACTGATGGTTGAGACACCCTATCAAGATGAGAAGGCAAAGTGAGAAAGGAGAATTGGTACTAGTCGGTATTGCTCTCAACCGAGCAAGAACTTCTTGATTCAATACTCACTAGTGGTACTCTCTATATCCCTTTTACATCCTTTCAGGCTTATATACCTCATTTGTGTATTCGAAAATTTCATCCACTTGCGCAAGGGCCTTTTTATTTTCTTTATACAACAATGGAAGCTCAAATATGACTAAGGTGTGGATATTTCAAATTAAAAAAGCGTTACTTGCTGCTTATTTTATTTTTATAGTATTTGACGATTCTTAATTTTAATATATACAAAATCATATAAAAAGGGTCCCTGACGAGATTGAGAGGGCTAGCTGGAATTTTTTATACAGCTGCGCAATTGGAAGTTTAAGGTGATGAAAATGCGGATGTTTGAATTTAGTAAACGAGTTAATTCGTATTTTTTTTTAATAACGAGGAGTTCATTCGTGCAAGTTCATGTGAAAAATACACGTGTATGTAGTCTCACCAAGGGTTACGTGCACAGGGGAGAATCGAATTTCCAACCTCATTAAACTCCGCACGATTTAGACAGACATCCTATCCACTTGTGCTAACCTTGAGGTTGCTAATTCATATTATATATTGATTAATTGTTTTCCAATTACATTTGAAGATTTTTTTAAAAAAAATTATCTTTGCAATCATAATTGCAATAACTATTTCATCTCTAGATCCATTGTAAAGTATTGCTCCTTACACAAGATTGGAATTTGTTCAGTAAAAGAAAATCTAATTCATTGATCGAGAGAAAATTGGTTATTTTTCTGTTCATGTTAAAAGTAGAGTATCATCAATTTCGTTCTTAAAATTGTACACCATCATTAGTTTTATCGCAAATGTAAAATTGGCAACATCATCTCAATTCTTATGAAAAGCCCAATAGTTCCATTCTTTCGTCGATCCAACCGTGCAACGCAGTCGAATTCGTGAATGGCATTTGAAAAAATTAAAAATTATTGAAATTAAAAGTTACAAAAACACAACCATTTTATAGATTTGAAAATATTCTAAAGAATTTATAAAATTTCTAGAAATCTCACAAAAACTAGATTTATATAAAATTTAAATTTTGTAAAATTTTAAGAACTGTTTTTAAAAAAATTATACAAACTTTATTTAAATTTGTAAGAATATAAGAAAACATATAAAAATTGATAAAAGTTGAATAAATTTTAAAATTTCTAATATTTATAAGGAAACATATAATAGCATAGAAAACTTTACATAAATTTATAAGAAAAATTAAAAATCTTATAAAGCATTGTAAAAATTCTTTATAAAATTTTTAGAAAAACTTATAAATTTCATAAATATTCTATAAAAGTCTTTAAATTATGAAGTTATAATCGGTGGCCATGGAAGCAACGGAAACGGTAGGAGAATGAAGGGGATTGAAAGGGAAATGACATATACTTGCTAAGGAGAGAATAATAACAGGTCAAATTCATTTTAAGCTTAACAAAAATAAAATAATTATATGATACATATTTAAAAATATTTATCAAATTTTAAACAAATGAAATTGTTATATTGAAATTTTATAAGTTTCCTTAAATTTTAGAGTAAACTGTCAAAATGGTCCTCGAATTTCTATGCGACCATCAAGTCAGTTCTCAAATTAAATTTGCCACCAAACTAATCCAAGATTCGTAATTTTGCCGTCAAATTAGTCCGGCCGTCAACGGCGTCAAAGACAGCGCCAAAGAGAATTCTGACGCCGTTATTCACGTGATAAAATTCTATCAAAATGGTCCCTAAATTTATACTCAACCACCAAGTTAGCCCTCAAATTAAATTTTCCATCAAATTGGTCAAACATTCGTAATTTTACTATAAAAATAGTCTGGTTCTCAAAGGCATTAAAGTGATCGTTGCAAAATTCTAATGTAATAATCACATGGCAAAATTTCCTCCATAAACTAAAAAACGATAACATTTTACTAATTTTTACCAAAAATTTGCATTGCTGGATTTTGATCCCAAGTTATAGTATAAATATTACATATCGCAACAACTAAAATAACATGTTTTACTTACCCAATTTGTAGAGATAAACACTTAAAAAAGTATTATGATCTTTCTAAAAATTTCTATTTTATCTAAAATTCACAAATTGTTTTGTAAATTGTACAATCAAATTTGTATGCAAATTATGAAAATTATTGCCACGAGAAGTTTTTTAGTGTATATACAAATATTTGTAAAATTAGTCAACATTGTCTATGATATTTTAGAAGATGACAATAATGAAGACTACATATTTTAGCTGAATATCAATAGTGTAAGTGTTTCAAGAAAGATATGTTAGTGAAATATTAAGTGGACACATTTTCAAGAAATATATCTTAACTAGATGCCAAAAGAAAGAGTATATTCAATAATGGAAGTTAAAAGATGTTAAATAGGCTGTTGTTTCACCTTTCGAACTTGACAATGACAAGTTCTTAGAGACCTTATTTGCATATGTGTTTTGTCAAAAGTTGGTGAGGTTATACTGGGTTTTATCATATCAGTGGCGAGGCT
Source organism: Lagerstroemia speciosa (assembly GCA_037672795.1). NCBI lineage: Eukaryota > Viridiplantae > Streptophyta > Magnoliopsida > Myrtales > Lythraceae > Lagerstroemia > Lagerstroemia speciosa. Next base: position 4,387,149 of record CM075303.1, on the reverse strand, counting down.
CACATCACATACTATTTTTTTAATATTTATCTCTACAAATTTGGGTAAGTAAAACATATTATTTTAAGGCAATTAGATTATCTCTTTAATGCCTTTGGCAACTAGATTATTTTAATAGTAAAATTGCGAATGTTGGACCAATTCGATGACAAATTTAATTTTGAGGGTTGACTTGCTGACTGTGTATAAATTCAAGGACCATTTTGATGGAATTTTATCGCGTAAATAACGGCGTTATAATTCTTTTTTAACGTCGTTGACAGCCGAACTATTTTGATGGCAAAATTACAAATCTTGGATCAATTTGGTGGCAAATTTAATTTGAGGACTGACTTGGTGGTTGCATAGAAATTCGATGACCATTTTGACAGTTTACTCTAAATTTTACGATAACTTATAAGTTTTGCAATTTTTATAAATTTAATAGAATTTTTGTTAGTTTTATCTTTTTATTTTTCCTTTTATTCAATTCTTAAAATATTTTACTAAATTTTCAATTTTTATTAAATTTTTCATTTTTGATATTTTAGAAAATTTTACAAGTTTTAAAATGTTTCTAACTATTTTAGTTTTTACTAGATTCTTTTAATAAATTTTGTAAATTTTTTATTTTTTAAAACTATACCAAATTTTCATAATTGTGGATTTGTAAGTTTATGTATTTTGTATGTTTAAAGAATTATTTATTTTCTAATGTTTTTAGTTTTTATTTATTTTCCTTTTTGAAACGTTGCTAATGGATTTGACGGCATTAGCAACATTGTCACGACTGGATGGCAGTAGGGATGGAACATTGGGAGATTTTGCAATATCTAGAATGATTCTATTAGTAATTTAATATTAAGGATGAAATTGATGGTTGTATACAACTTAACAGATGAAAGCTAATCAAGTAGGAGAGGGAATTTTATTTTCAATCAAGGCTGCAATAGAGAAGATGTAAGGAATGATGGGCATAACACCGAGGAAAAGATGACACATGTGGCTAATAAGGGGATAAATCAATTAGGAAAACAAAATGATAGCCTTGATAAGAGTGATGACTTAGCTGCTCCTAATAAGGAAAGATTTTGCCCGGTTAATGTTGTTTCAAGTTTGGCTAATTAGTGTGGTATGAACATGCCTAAGGTGCTACTAGCACTTTGTCTAAGAAGGTGCACAATAGAGGGGAGGACAGGAGTGTCTTTGCTCAGAATAAATCTGGACGTGGGGAAGATTGGAAGTTGCTATTTTACAAGAAGAGTTTTAGTAATGTGGAACTTTCTTCTGAACATTCTAAAATCTTAGGTTTTGAATCTGGAGCAGGGGTGAAAACTTTCAATCATGTTTTGATCAGCTTCCTGAGGTGTGTTCCTTGTCTCATCTCCTTCTACTAGGGAGGATAATGTCATGAGTAAAATTGAAAATCCTGTTGCAGATTCTTATGCTAGGTTTTCTTTTTTGGTAGATTTGCCTTCGAAAGATATTTGTAATAATGATTTGGCTATTGTGCCTTATAACATTCATCTAGCTATGGATAATCTTTCTTCAAAAAGAAAAGGGGAGTTTTTAAATTCTGAAATGGAATATGAAATTTCTGCTGTCCACCAAAGATTAATCTTTTTATCTAGAAAGCATGTTCAGATGTTGTAGCTTGTTTCTCTATCCTCTCAAATATAACGGTTGTGAACTGTAGTCATTACCTTTTCTGTGGCCATGAAGAAACCATTGAGCCTCTTTTATTATCTTGTGCTTGGACTAGAGGCGTATGGTTTGCTAGCATGGGTCTATTGATGCAGCTGCCTGTTCAAGTGTCTTTTGTTGTGTGATTGTAAGATTTGATGTTGGGCTATTCTTTAGAAAGCCAAGATAAAAAGATTTTCTTTATGAAATTGGCTTTTATTGCCTGGCATACTTGGAAGGAAAGATCTGACACAAATTTTGAAAAAAAGACTCCCCAATCAGCTGAAATAGTAAGGAAGATCAATAGAGAAGTGGATGAACTTCTAAAATTGCAGCTGTCAAATTCTGGTACAGAGGGTAAGAAAAACAAGAGCCATAGTACTCCTTCTATTTGGATTAAACCTCGAATGGATGTGATCAAGATAAATGTTGATGCTGCTATTGACATTGCAAAGGGGATAGCCGGTCTTAGGTGTATTGCAAGAAACTCGCTAGAAATTTTACTCGGAGGATCTCATAGGAAGATTTAGTGTTACAATTGGAGATTGTAGAAGCATTAGCTATTGTTGATGTTGTTGCTCTTGCCAAGCAGTATAGGTGGAACAAGATTGTTGTGGAGACATATGTTGAAGTTGTGTATAAAACATGCTAGTCAAATTTGAATGTGTCTTGGAGATTGAAGCCAATTACTAAAGAAATAAAAAGGAAGCCACAGTTACTTTGATCAGCTTGAATTGTCGCTAATCAACAAGGATGCTAACAAATGTGCAGATTGGACTGCCAATAAAGTTAAGAAGGGGATGTGTTCAGAATCTTGGGTCTCAGCACCGTCATCTCCTTTAGTTGCTTTTCTTGTAACTGATTATACTTCTTCTAATGGTGTAAACTTTGTCTATTCTGACTTTAGTTAAGCACGAATAAAGTTACTTTGATTTGGGCAAAAAAAACTCTTAAAAATATGAGGCATATATTTTATAGAAGTCATTGAATAAATATTCTCTAACTTTTTAGAGGAAATTATGTTCATTCCGTCCAATTGGATATAAAAATTCTATCCCAATGGAACACATCTCTAATTCAACAAAGTATAACCGAATGAAAAATGTAAAGCAAATACACTGGCTAAGAGATTGCCCGATGGTTAGGAGGGGTTTGGATTAAGTTTGTTCCAACGATAATGGTGCCAAATTTCTTTAGTATAGGGGTATAAATGAGATGAGATGATTCGCAAACAGTTTGGGCTCGACTCGATGAAAGCTTGAATTTGGCTCGCTTAGAATGAGCTCGAGCTCGGCTTCGCTTGGCTCGGGCTTGCCAATGAAACGAGTTGAAGCAAGACTCGTAATATCCTGTTCGAGAAGTTCGCGAGCCTAAATTAAACTTTTATTTTATATCATAATTATTGTTATTATTATTATTAATTTTTTGAAACTAAAAAAAAAATCAATTGAAGAGTTTTACTTTACTTGGATCCCCTTTTTCTTCTTCTTTTTCCCCCACTTACGAATCACTAATCTGTAATATATTCTCCTCTTATCATCTTTACTTTTGATAATTGATAGACTTACCTGGCACCCACCCTACACTCTCCTTCTCGGCTTGGCTTGTTCAAATTTGGCAAGCTTTCATTTATCATAACGAGCCAAGCCCAAACTCGAAATCTTAAGCCTGCCCAAGCTCGAGCCCGCACCCAAGTTCGCAAATTGTTAAACAAGCCAAATTTAAGTATGGTAGATTCGGGCTCAATTCGGCTTGTTTACACCCTTGGTACAGGACTTGAAGAATGGCTGATTAATAATTTTCCGTTCCAACCAGGTGTAGATGGGGTGCCCTTGGCATCCATCTTCAGGAGAGAGTTTTCTGTGGAGCGAACATACCACGTAAATGATACTGATGTGGTATATCCATCCAATCTGAACTTAACATGTAATGAATAATCATACAGTTATGATTATTAATTTCTAAAAAATGTTTAAAATATATATTTAAAAAACTATAAATAAATATAAACTATAATTGGAGAAAAAAATATAAATAGTAAAATAATAAAAATAAATTTAATAAATGGTAAACTTAGTTGGAAAAATGTATAAATGGTGAATCCTAATTTGAGGGATATACCACGTGAGTGTCACTAATGTGGTATGACCGTTTCATTGAAGGCTGTCTCCATGTTCAAGGTTGATGCTGTAATTTCTGGAAATGGAGAAAGAAGTATACTCCCGTCCAATGGAGGAAGTAGGTCCCACATTCTGCAAAGATAGACGCTTAGCTTGCTCTTGTCCATTGGACGATTTGATCAATAGGAGAGGAGCGGGTCCAGAAAGATATAAGATTGGCGAGCTCTTGAAGAAGATTGGATGAAATTCAACACCGACGGGAGGGGCAATCCAGGTCCGACGAGATCGAGAGGTTTCATAAGAGATGGATGGGGACCATGGCTGGGGGGGTTTTGCACATAAAGTTCACAAGGCCAGCCTGTTAATAGCGGAGCTTTGATGCTGCCAAAACAATCTCGAACTTGCTTGGGATTTAGGGTAAAGTTGATCGTGGAGGTGGACTCGGAGTTGGTCTTTTGTTTTCTCGCCACTCGACAACCCCACTTGGGATGGAACGTCGCCACCCTAAAGGACATCCAGACGTTGCTTCTACGGACATGGACGGTGACAGTACAAGACATATATCGTGATGGGAATTAATATTGCGTCGATCGGATTGTAAATTTCATTTTCTCCTTTTTCATGTTCCGTTATTCTCTAATGTAATAGGGTGGTTCACCATTACTCGATTTTGTATTCTTTAGTTGCATTAATTTAATTTAATAGCTTGTCTCGTATTCCACTGAAAAAAGTAAATAAAATGAGATAACTTCAGTTTTTCAATTATTATCCTATAAATAGATTTATGGACATTCCTTGTAGCTAAAAATAAAAGTCGGAGCTGCCGCCTCCTTCCTCTTTCTCTTTTCTATTTTGCTTTATATTTCGCATTTTATGAATTTTTTTTAACTATAAATAGTATGTTAATTAGCAGACTTTGTGAATTCTACATTTTAATGATCCTTAGTTTGTTGGCTGCAGCGAACCCGTTGAAGCGTTCGATTACGGATCCTTAATGTATGAGATACTATTTTACATAATAAAAAATGCAATATTTCATAATAAAATTGTACCAATAAGTTGGCTTAATTGCATTTTAAGGATTTGCTATTATGATACTTTTGACACACAGGAAAGATCGAACCTAAGACCTCTTGGTCACTGGGCGAGACCAGTACCAATTACGCCGAGACCCCTTTCTATGTTGTTGTCATGCTTTTTTGTATTGATGGTGTCTGGTACTGTAATAGCTAACTAATCTACCAGACGATATATTATACAGCTTGGGGTCCGCCATTAATCCCTAGATACTGTCCCCGGGGGAGTCGAACCTTAAACTTGACCTATTACATGTTGTCAGTTTACCAATGGATCCCCTCTCGAAGGACTGATATTATCATACTTAAATATTATTGTACATTTATGATTATTTACTTCCATATTTGACTCTTCTACTCCAGTGCGTTTGGCCTTACGACACTACAAGAAAACTGTCAAATACCGACGGATATTACCGACCGAATATAATCCATCAGTATTTCCGACGGATATTGCCTACAAAATACAATCCGTCGGTATTTCTGACGGAATGCAATCCGTAGGAATTTGGAGTTTACCGACGGATTATCCGTCGGAAATTTACTGATGAACTAATTCATAGGTAAATCAATCGGTATATCATGGCGGAAAGTCGTAGGAATTTTACCGATGGATTAATCCGTCGGTACACTATGGCGGGAACCCAACACAAGTTTTACCAACGGAAGTCTGTCGGGATTTGAATTTTATTGGCAGGAATTTTCCCGCTCTTTGCTGATGGATATTATCGACGGAAATATCCGTCGAAAATGTGTCTATATATCCTAAACCCAAGCCTCTCCTCTTCATTTTCCCTGGTGATTTCTCTCCCCGTAGAGCCCCGGCACTTGCATGTCTGTGCCATGACCCACTGAGCCGAGCCACGACATTGGAGCCCCGACCCCCCACCTACGACGCCAGAGCCTCGAGCCTCGAGCCTCGAGCCTCAAGCCTCGAGCCTCAAGCCCCCACAACCCACACCAAGCCACGGCCAGCCCCACCGAGCCTTAGCCCCGATCCACCGAGCGAGTGTGCCATGAGCTTCATGGAGCCCTAGCCTCGACCTCTATCGAGCCCCAACGAGCTTGATGAACGGCCCCGACCTCCGAGCCCCACCACTGAGACGCGGCCAGCCACGCCGAGCTCTACCCGGACCCACCGAGCCACTGACCGCCACCCCAAGCCTAGGCCAAATCCATCAAGAGCCAACCCCGAGCCCTCTTCGAGAGCCTTCGATGGATAAATTTAACATATAAATAATTGTAAAATAAAATATATCAATATTCATAAAAATTTCGCTGCCGAAAAACACTTCGGGGATTACCGACGGATTTCCGATGGACTTCCATCGGCATTTTCCTTCGCTCAACACGGATTAGTGATGGATAATAATTACTGACGGAGGCAATTTCCTGACAAGGGAAAACACGGTAGCTGAGTTCCGTCGGTAAACCAAATTAACGATGGAATACCGACGGATTGCGGACGAATACCACCGACGGATTGCGGACGGATACCTCCGTCGGTATTTAGCAGTTTTCTTGTAGTGCGGCCACCATGTATTTCACATGCAAGTTTAGTGTTTCATTGTGCTACCCCTTGTCTTGAAGGGAAGTGTAATAGATATTATTTTACCTCAAAGGAAATGCAATATTTTAAAATAATATTGTATTAATTGTTTAGATTAATTATATTTTTAAAATCTTCTATTACCATATTTATAAATATTATTATGCATCTAGTAATATTTGCATCCACATCTGACTCTTTTTAATGTAGCCTGTAAATAGGCAAGTTCGTTATTTAATTCAGTGGTTCAGTCACAATAATAAATCCTCTACACCTATGCATCTGGCCTCATGGCCACCGCGTATTTTTTGGAGAGAATCTTGTGTGTAACAGGTATACCACGTGATTGTGCTGACGTAGTGTCACGGGCCAACAAGATTAAGTTATTTTTGGGATTTTTTAATAAAATTTAAAAGGAAAAAAATAACCATAATATAGCTATCTTAGTATTTTATATGTATCACTTACGAGGAATGTAAAATTTCTCAATTTTTATTATAAGCCTTAATATCACATATAGCCATACATCAGCCGATTTATTCCAAAGGGGTTATTAAGAGAAGGAAATACAGGAATGCAAGAAATATCTCACTGATAAGAATCAAATTTAAGATTTTTTAATATAATATCACATATAGCCACACATCAGCCGATTTATTCCAAATGGGTTATTAAGAGAAGGAAATCTTGAAATGCAAGAAATATCTCACTGATAAGAATCAAATTTAAGATTTTTTAATATCGGATTGACAATAAATTAATGGCACTAGATCCCCTTTACCATAGTGTATGTTTTTTCTATTAGAGATTTAAAAAGAGAGAGAGAGAAGAAAGAGAGAACAAATTAATGCGTTTATATAAAAATTGAGTAGAAAATGGGTTTAATTTAATCGAAGGTAGGTGGCTAAACTGGAAGAGAAGTGGATGATAAATACAATATTATTTATATATAAAAATAAGTAATAAGAGGAAAAGTGGGGGAAACGTGGGATATGGAAAAAGTGAATCAGATGCTTGCTTCCGAATCTTGCTCCTCCGACGTGCGAACGAAGTTGGGTCTTCCTCCACACCCTCCCCGCCTGCCGACTGTCGAGTGCCGAGCCCCTGTCCTCGTGAGAATTTTTCCTTTTTCCTGTCTGAATTACTAGTAATCAGAAGTTCAATGGGTTCTGATTAATCCAGTTCGAGTCGGCACCTGTCCTCATGCGATTCTTAAGTGAGCTGAGTTAAACTATTAGAATAAGTGAATATCTCTGTGCGGGCCGATTGACTTTACGGATGTTTTGAGCTTGTTAATGATCCTTAATAATAACGTTCAGCTAGTTGCAGTGTAAAATACAACATAGCTGTGACTTCAGAATCATTCTTTAGTCTCATGCATTATACATATATGTGTATATATATATATGCATATATTAGAGGATGACTAGTAGTACAAATGGATTTTTTATAAGTTAATGAAACAGTTAATATCAGTTTGTAAAAGATTGAATAGAGGTTTGACTATCATCGAGAGCGGTGGTGGTCTATCGGTACAAGACTCGCTCCTATATGGTCTACTAGGGTTGGACTCGAGATGGAGGTCTCACGTTCAAATCTCATTGTCAGTAATATTGCTAGATGAGGTTCTTGAACTTGAGTATTGGTAAATATCAGTTTCTTGGACTAGCTAGGTTTGACTATATTGATAGGTCAGTATTGGTTCTGATTATTTAATTCATCTAATATATCCGTGATTAAATATAGAAATCTAAATATTATCTAACAGAGTAACTAGATCGTTACTAATACTGCCGCTGTGTACCGATGAATCAAAGTACAGCTTTACCTACAATTAATCTTCTGATGGGATGATTTTTTTTTTGGCGTAAATCAGATATATTGAGTGGTTTCACATATAATGAAGGAAAAGACAGCACAGAGAAAGAGTACGGGTATAGATGGCATCGCTCTCAATATATCTCATTATAATTGTGGTCAATTATAAATAAATTATCATATTTAAGTGATCAATTTTTTAATAACATTCTTAATTTTTATAACAGTATAATTATAACTGGATGAAAATAAACTATATAATTGTAAAAATATAGTATAATTAAACAGAATTTTTTAAGCGATAATTATAATTTTAAAGGTGATTTTATAGTTCAACCACCGTTTATTTTTTTATTAGTCTATTTTATATTTATCAAGGATATTATTAAAACTCTAAAAAGGAGGTAAAAACCCCTTTATTTACGTAAAATAACATATATAGATAAAGACATATAATATATATTTAGTTTATATTTATGGTAACATTATTTAAATGGGGAAAAAAGTGTCAAGTTGTTTGATTTAACGCACAGTGGCGATCTAGATTTATTATACGTTTATGGTACGGCGACATTCTTTGACTTCCAATGGCATTCGACAACTTAACTTCTTTTTTTTTTTTTGTCGCCAGCCACGGTATCCAAACAGGCTCCACCAGCGGTGAGATGACATCTTTCAGCCAACCATACTTGACTAATCCGTTGGTCGCCCCGGGTCGCACGCCTGGCAATGGCGGGTGAGGCTCCCAAGGGAGGTGTCTGCATACGTGAGGTCTCGAACTCGAGACCTCCTTAAGCGGCACCGAGTTGCTTACCACTCGGCCCAACCCCCTTGGTATTCGACAACTTAACTTATGCATCGTCAAGTGACATTTTTTTTAAATAAATATGAATTTATTCTTTCCGATCTCATGAATAGTCAACAAAATTATTAATTTAGATAAGTCAATGTACAAGGCACATGTATAAGGAGTCTCGCCAGGGACTGTGCGTTCAAGGGGGAATTGAACCGCTGACCTCGAGCAAGTGAAAAATGTTTTAAATACATTTACGTGAATATAAAAATACTCCTATGCGTGCCTATGCTGTTGACGGTGAGAATCTATTTGGTAGGCTACGTTTCCGGTAAATTTTAGGTGAAGTTTCAGTTAAGAGTCAAGGAACTGGTTCTAGTCGATTTCAATTCCAGCTCCAGTGCACAGGTTGCCCATATATAGCTGGTGTCAAATCTGGCTGTACAGGATAATCACTCATGCAGTTAATTTTACACGTTTCTAAATTTTTTTAAACTCTAACTCTTGTGTCGTTTATACAATTGTATTCCTAAGTCCATAAACTTTCAATTGACATAATAATTACGCATTTGTACAGAGTTTAGCATGTCTGAATAATTATATATCAGAGGACATCAATGCGGATTTCGAGTAGACTTCAGTTCCTAATTTAACAAATAGGGTACGAATTCAGAATTTAGAAACCAATTTCGTACCGGTTCAAGAGAAAGAGATGTTTAACCCCCAAAGAAATATATGAACGATTGGGAAAGCCCGACTACCATGTTTGGCTTAAGGAAGCCTACTTTCTCTGTGACCAATGGCTATTAAAATAGGCTTGCATCATGCATTTCTTAGAGAAGAATATTTCACTAAAAAAGGACAAGGAAGGTTGAGTGGAACATGATTGCTATTGTTAAATCTAACCAACCAAAACTATGAAAGAAAAGATCTGAGATTGTCCGACCTCACGTTAACGTGATAACAAAAAAATCAATTAAATTGCTCTAATAAATGATAATTAATGTAACTATTCAGGTGATTAATACCGAGTTGCTCATTCGACACAATTATATTGATATTTTCTCACGTCACGTGGTGAGGTCGGATCGTATAAGAATTTCTCTAGAATTATATATTGATTGATCGCATTACGTGGCTGCATGTTACATTTAAGTTTTTTAAGCGTCAGAACCACTCAAGATTTTGCCAACCACATTTAAATTATTTTTGCTTAGAGAAGCAGCCCCTCCCTAGCTTTAATTGACTTTGGGGAGGTTCCTTCTAATCTGTAAAGAGGTCACCTCCCCTCTCTCTGCCTCTCTCCCTCATGTGCTTACATTATTTTGCCCTATATCAAAGGCTTGACTTTCGAGAGATGATGGTGTCTGGCAGAGCTGTCATCTTTCTCGACTCGAGAGTGAGAGATCATGAATTTGATTCTTACAAGTGGAATTCTCTACACCCATTTATTCTTTTGTTTCTTGCATCTTTTCTATGTTGACCTCGTTCGTAATAAAGAAGAAAAAGATCAGTTCCATCAAAGAGAGAGCAGTATTTATTGAATTTGGACACACAGTGGATAGAGGGTTTTGCTCACTTAATATTCCCAAGAAGGGTGTCATGGAATTTCCATTAAAATAATTTATTTTGATCCTCGGTATTTGACATTTTCTTTATATTTATCTTAAACCTTTTTTAGGTTAAATTATGATCTTGATCTTCAACTTTTAGAATTTATTCAATCCTAGAAATTTTTTTGCCTACAGAGGAGGCACACAGGCTTACAAAGAATAGGAGGAAGATGGGATAAAATGGGTACGAAAGTCCCACCGGTGAGATTGAATCCAAGACCTCTAGGTCTGAGCTCTCTTTCCTGAAAAAATAATGGTGGTAGAAAAGCCGAGCGCCACTTCACCGCAGTTATGACACAGAGATTTTGCAGGAGAAGCTTATTCAAGAGAGTAACATCCACCACCTACCACCATCAGGGATGGATTTAGGGGTGCAAGAGCGGTCACTCACCTAAACTAGAGAAAATCCTTGAATAATTACCATATAAATTTCACTTAATTTTACGTAATATTTCATTAAATTATATAACTTTGCCCCTCCTGAACTTGTGATATTATCTTACCATTGACTTCAGCATGCCCTTGTACGAGATTTCTAGATCGATCCTTGCTTACCATGCATGTTTATTGTGAGTGGATTGAATTTCCAATATCGGAGGGAAAGGGTTGAAAGACATGAATAAATGAGTGTGTGAGAGGATACCTAACCCCCAAAGTATTTGGAGGGCGTCTGTAGAATTGTTTTTAGTGACGAATTGAATGGCGACCCTCATGTTGATTGCAGGATGGGACCAAGTGAGCTGGTTATTTGGTTTGATCGGGGGAGTCAGTCGAAGGGTTATAAGGGAAGTCGATCAAGGTCACTAGGAGAGTCGGTTGGTGATACTGCGTTGCTAGTCGGTACTGAGTGAAGTCGGATCGGGTGATGCCATGTCTCGGACCCCAGGCCAGCCACTTACACACAAAAGAAAAAGGGATCCTAATATGAATGTGACCCATTACCCGATGTCGATATACTATCCTATGAAAACATAGTAAAGAACAAAAAAGTTCAAAGGGAACGACTCATCGCAATCTCTCCTTGATTCGCAAGTCGAAGATGCCTGAAGTTTTGATCAAGGGCGAGGAGTACGGATCTGCGCCAAGTGATGAGAAGAACGTAGATCAAATCCTGAATCAAATTCAGAGAGGGCGATAAGGCTGTTCATTATTTTTCGATTTCAAACTTAGGGATTTGATTTTGTTATATTAGAAAATTATAAGATTTCGAGTATCAAGTCAATATGATTGTTTAGAATCAAAATATATCAATTTTATTTTATATCATATTTCAATATCCGTTTTTTATTATATTTCCTTATTTTTCATTTTTTCTTGATATATAAATAATTATTCTGACAACGGATAGTCGTTAATTTGTTCAGTATAGAATTTATTTACTTACTCCCATATGTTCTTCTTCGTTCGGACCACCACGTTCCCTCTACCTTATCCTTCTCTCCTCGGCTTGTATAAAATTTGACAGAGAACCAAAACAACGGCCCAAAGGTGGGAACTAGTTGCAAGAAGATGTCAATTCCCAAATATTCATATGTGGAAGCATTACATGGGTTGAGATATAAATCTCACGTTGGAGAGTTAAATGAGTTAAAACATGACTTTGTAGGAGAGTGCGTACCACCAACCCATCACTGTCAGCTTAAATTTTTGGATTGGACAAGACCCAACCTCTTATAAACATGATGGATATTTTATAAGAGCATGTTACCGTACGTGCTCACATCACATGAGGCTCGAGTGTGGAACTAGTAACTAATTAAATCGAAACCGGAAGAGAAAAGCTCGGCTCATGGTCAGCTTATTGAAATTGGAAGAGAAAATCCAGTTCATATCAGTTGTTAGCTTGAGGAAGTAAAAGAAAGTCCCCCGATGGTCATGTTTCCTCCCTACTCGAGTACCCAAAAAAAATTGATTCGAGGTGAGTAATTGAGGGGTGAATTTTTTAAGAATACGTGAAAAGTATAAGTCATGCTCTGCCGCCGTGTTTTTAGTTGTTGACGTGTATATGTTGTCCATCGCATGAACAACTAAAAACAAGGTTTTCAGGACTATGTTGTCACAGCTAGCTGAAAATGTACATGAACCCTATGTAGGTGGCGTTAATAAAGTCAATCGTATTTGATTGTGATAATGACAATCACCTAACTACTAAGAAAATGAAACGGGCAAACTTGAAAGAATAATTAAAGCAAAAAAAAAAATGATGAAAATTGTATGGTAAGATGGGCGTGGCCACCGGGGCGTTTGGTTTGATGCTGAAGCAGGAGGAGGCGGGTGGCCGGAATGGCCGTAGATGTGGCGGACGTGGGTGGAGAATAGGGAGAGAAGAAGAGAGGAAGGGATGGGTTGTTTCGCAAAGTGAAGACAAATTTGGGGCTTTTTTTTAATACATTAAGAGTTGAGGGTGAAATTTTGGTGGTTTCTGGAAAATTAGAAGGCCAAAAATAACGGAAGGGTGGAGGAGACAGATTAACAAGAAAATATATACTTTTGGTAAAACAAAATGAGTATAAAAAAAAAGATATTTTAACCCTTCATTATGTATTCTTGTTTGATTGTCCGATCGAGGATTAATGTCACGTTCAGTTCAGAGAATGGTATGGGAATAGGATTTCCTATTCAATTCCACTGAACTAAATAAAGTCATAAGGAATACCTATTCCGATCGAGAATAGATATCTATAATAGACGAAGGATAATATTTCTCACGGTTAAGTAAAGAATCATTATTACTTATAAGGAATTGGTACAAGTCATCTAAAATGCCCTTACCTACTTATTGAATCTTCAACTCATGTCACAAACTCCTCCACCCCTCAGCCGGGACCCCACATGCATATGGATTTAGGTAAATTCATGTGCAAAGTACATGTGTGCGTAGCCTCACCAAGGGCTACACGCTCAATAGAAAATTGAAAGTTTGACCTCGTGGAGTTTCACACGATTCAGATGCACGTCCTATCAATTCGAGTTAATTCTTAGGGGTTTTATTTTAATAATATTTTTAAAATATATTATGGACAATTTTATCTTTTTTATATTTGAATACCTTATTTTATATCATTTTTATTCTCTCCAATCAAATAATAGTATATTTATTCCCCATTTAATTTTTATACCCATCTATTTTTATTACTACCTATTTCATTCTCACAAACTAAATGCATCTTTAAGACGTACATTCATTTTTGGATAAATTATTTTCTAAAATTGGTTGAACGAACATTAATTAGAAAAAGTTACTGGCTCCTCCATTTTTTTAAAACTCACCTCAAATTCATCCATTCACATTTTCAAGATTAAAATAAAGATAATTATTTTATCTTAATGCTATAATTGCTATTTATTCTATCGCATTCATTCCATTTGGATAATTTTTTTCGAAAATTGTTCGAAGGAGCATTCGTTAGAAAATGCTTAAAATATTCACTCTCCAATTTTTTTCAAAACTATTTCAAATCTATCCACTCACATTTTCAAGATTAAAAAATGTATAAAAAATAATCTATTTATTCGTAATATTGTCGCATTTTAATCCACTGCATCCGTTACCTTCCATTCAACTACGTTACACTGTATCAAATGTGACCTCATGGACATTGTGATCAGAGAGAGTTTTTAATGAAGCGATCACATCATATAGGTAATACTACCACAGCAATATATCAATTGAATCAGAATCCACACATTTATATATTTGTCCAATTAGGATTCACCATTTGCTAGTTTTTTTAAAAATATTTTCAAAGGAAATTTTAGGATTTAGTAATTACATACGTATAATTATTGATTACATATCAAGTTTTGATCGGACGTACATACCACATCGTCATTGACACGTGGTATAACTGCTCAACTGAAGAATTTCTCAGAATCATCATCGATATTTCTCTATGCAGGGAAGGATGGATTTAGGGATAGGGGGTGTTCTTATCTTAGTTTAATTTGGTCATAAACTGAACTGAACCTTATTTTTATTCTATTCAATTTGGAGATACAAGTTCAAACTTTAATTACTTTGGGATTAAAAGACCGAATTTTATATAACCGATTTTCACAATTCAATTACTCGAATTAATTGTTTTATTAAAAAAATTATTTTCAACAAATCAGAATATAAAGAAACACTAACACTGTTTATGCGGAATGATAAACAGTAACACTAATCTCACGTCAAATTCAATGCAGCATTTAACCGCATTTTATGATTTTTAAGTTAGAAAACTCGGTCTTTTTTACGATTTTCATTTTATTCATATTGTTATTTAATGTAATTAGAAAGAAAAATCCTGTTTGATTGTCTTCGGTTAGTCGGATTGCATACACTTAATAATTAACTAAACCCTATCATCAAAAAAAATCGAATTGAAACTAAACCAGTTCAAATTATTCATTTTTTGTTTGATTCGATTCGATTTCATAATTCGGTGCAGTTCTCTAAATTTTTTTTTAACTGCCCTATTTAGAGGGGTGTGCGGGCAAGTAAAAACACGAGGATCAAAGTTCAAACGAGGAAAATGATTTGATTGACGTGATTTATCACCTCTTACCTTAAGGTAAGATCTCGGATTTGAGTACTGTAAACGAATAATACTAATGATTGGAAAAGTTCTATCATTTAATAGGTATTCATGGTCTGAATTAGTTTGAGCGAAACGAAAAGACAACTCGGGAGAAATCATGCACTAGTGCTTGAAATGTCTATTTTGACTCAGTTCTTGGATTGGATACCCTCTCCTTCTTTCTCGACCACTCGTGACATTTCAACCTCAATTCCCTCTCAAAGCTTTAATGGGTTTGCGTTTGGACGGAAAGGGGAAGAAGGAGACGTAGAGGATTACGCCATGATGGAAGGAGAAGGTTGTCTTCTCCCTTTTTTTTTTCCACACAGACGATTCGAGAGCGTGTAGAAACCTGTTCGGGGTCGAACCGGTTCCAAGCCGAACCAAATTAAAAGAACCGGTTCGATTTAGCTCAATACACCAAGTCCAAACTAGAACTGGCTTAGGAGTCAAATTAGATTGCTTTAAATACATTCAAACGGAAACAAATTTTCAACTTTTAAAAATAAAATAATTCTATTTGGTTCGGTTCGAACCAAACCCAACTGCTTATTTTCATAATTAACTGAACCGAATTGTTTTTTTTAAAAATAAAAAAACAGGTATGGTTCTTTTTTAACAGGTTAATTGAATTAGTCAAACTTAGAAATTAATCGAACTATTTTATCCAAAAAATTGAAACTAAAATAAAACTGGTTCGATTCCACTGAGTCACACCTCTAACAGTACTGATGGGCCTAACATAGGATAAGAGAAAATGATAATAAAAGAGTACGAAAATATCTTACTGATAAAAAAAGAACTTGAATTTCTTAGTTATATATCGAAAATGATATCAATACATGAGATACATTTTAAAAATATGTTCTCATGTCAATAGAGAGATTTAATTGAAAATTTTCCCTAAAACAAGGCATTAGTTGTTATTTTTTTTTTTTTTTACAGTAAAGCCATTAGTTCGTAGTAAGGAATGAAAATCGATACCATCATTAAAAAAAAATAAAACAGAAAGAGAGAATTGCGATAATCGATTTTCATTTATTGATTTTAAAATTGCATAATGGCATAAATTTAAATACATATAATAATAAATTCACTTTTTTTAAAATAATATCGCCTGCTTGCCCATTAAAAAAAATTAAGAAATAAAGATGTATGATAAATTCTTTCAATAAAATTGAAATTCAAAATAATTTAATTCATGGGATCCGGGACCCCGAGCCAAGGCAACGAAACTGAAAAAATGGTTAAATGACGGATTTAAGGGGAGCAAAATAAGATAATTTAATAAAAATATAAATAAAATTAGAAAATTTTGTATAAGATCTTACGGATTTTTTAATTTAGCAAACCAGGTGTCTATTACCTTGCTAGCTTACTGGAAAACTTACTCGACTCTATCTCCTAGGTCAAGGGTGAAAGCGGTTGGTTCAGATGAATTTTTCTTATAAATAGTTGTGTCCGATCTTTTTAAAGCGAGTAATAACCATTCAGGATACAAAATCAACTATAACGGTGCTATTTTTCTGGTGATTCTTTCGTGCGCGAATTTTAATACTATAATTTAGCTAATAGTAGAATAATCAATCGAAATTAATCAAAATTAACAGGATTTATAAATTTGATACATTATTATAAACATTTTAATATATAAATAAGTTTAATAATGTTAAAGATGAAATATTCGAATAAAATGACATTGTATACGTTATTTAAGTCTCATATTAATTAATGAAAGTGCTATTTAGGTGCAACAATATTAAGTAACTCTTGATTAATAATAAAAAGATTTAGGTTAAACCGTTTGAAAAATTATGATGGGATTAAATTTTTTTTAAATACTATAATATTAATGCACTATATTTTATGTTAGTATAAATGATAGATAAATACAAAGAGAAAGACGTCCAGAGTCTTATATGTTTATTGATTCTTATAAGTGAGTCCTAAACATTTCAAAATGATTAGCCAAGTCCTATATATTGCTTGCGTTGTAACATCGAGTTCTTTTCATCATCTACCGTTACTTTAAGTTGGCTCATATCAATTTCAACATGACATATACACACGAATTTTAAAATATTAAATTTTTATTCCAAAACAATTAATTACTCTTTTACTCATCACTGTGCCCACATTAGATTAAAATTACCCACGTCAGTATTAAAATTTGACACATTATACTGATATTTACTTGTCAATCTCATGTTGGCTTAAAGTAATGGAAATGACTTGATCTTATAACGGCAGCTAACACTTAATTTACTATTTTGAAATATTTTAGACTTATTTGTAAATATATATATAGATTTTCTTTTTTCTTTTTTTTTTTTTGGTTACCCAACTTCTCACGTAGAGCCCCAGTCTACATGAACGTACCAAGGGAATTACAGCCAGACTCGAACAAATAAATGGCCTACTGAGAAATTTCAAAACCCACCTCCCTTCACCAAACCTCTCCCCCACATAAAATGTAAATAAATAGTTAACAATAACCTCTAGCATAAAAGAACAATTTTTTTCTTTTTGTTTTCTCTTTTTTAATTTCAGTTTCCACATACAATGTTTAATTCGAATATTATTAAATTATCAAAAAAGTTAAGGGGTCCATGATAAGGTTTCCTTAGATTACGAGTTCAACTGAGAGATTGTCATATTTGAACAAAAATTGAAATTTAGATGTAAATCTTGGTAACTATAAATAAAATTATTTACTAAGTTGGTTATAAAAGTTGATTACAATACAAAAGTTTGATGTGTTTTGAAAATAAATCGTATATTTAATCTCAAATTACAATATTTTTTTAATTATTAATTGTGATATAAAAGTGTCCTTTCAAGGATTTTTTGTAGCTAGATAATAACTACTATGGTAACCCAAAGGGCTTCCAAGGGGATTCCAAAGGGATTTTACTAGTGGCAAGAAGAAGGTGAGGTGTCCTTTTTGTAAGAAGTTCGATCATCTATTTGTCATATGCACCTATGGGTTCATCCTGCCGGAGTGCTTGTAGACATGTGTACTTGCTCATTGAGATTAATATGATGAAGTCGAGCCATGATAAAAAAAAAAAATTATTGAATAAGAGGAATAGAAAAAGAATTTCTGGAAAAGGAACCTTTGAATTGCCATTTCCGCGATAACCTCCTTCCGACAAGCGTTTACTTTTCAAACAACTAGTACGACCGATGGCAATTCCGTAAATAGGACGAACTGGAGCCCCGGTTTCAAATTTCAATTCCACCTCCTGCTTAAATACCAAAATCCTCCCCCTCCCCCTTCCTCGCATCTGTGGAAAAGCTCCACCTCCTCTGCCCTTGCCCCGCGCCCCGGAGACCCAGTCCAGTCATCCGGCCGTCAGCTCCTCGACGCCCTGTCTTTGCGTTAGGTTCGGTCTCGGAGGTGGATAGTAGGATTCGAATTATGGGATCCGAGCTGATCTACCGGGGCCACGAAGCGCAGCCGGTGCCGGACTCGTACTCGCCGAAGCCCGACAAGCCTCTGCTGTGGTTGACGCGGCCGATCCGCTACATGCTCCGGGAACAGCGCCTGCTCTGCGTCCTCGTCGGCATCGTGATCACTAGCGTTTTCTTCTCCGTCCTCCCCTCCAAGTCGGGCACTGGAGGCGCCTACACCGCCGGTGGCGGATCCGGATCCGGGCACGCGTTCGACCCGATGCCGTACAACGCGCTGAGCCATCTGGAGGAGTACGAGCACAGGGCGGCGTACCACCACCAGGTGATGAGCTCGGGGGCGGGGAAGGTGCCGCTGGGGCTGAAGAGGAAGGGGCTGAGGATCGTGGTGACGGGAGGCGCCGGGTTCGTGGGGTCCCACCTGGTGGACAGGCTGATAGAGAGAGGGGACAGCGTGATCGTGGTGGACAACTTCTTCACAGGGAGGAAGGAAAACGTGATGCACCATTTTGGGAACCCGAGGTTCGAGCTCATCCGCCACGACGTCGTCGAGCCACTCCTCCTGGAGGTTGATCAGATCTACCACCTGGCTTGCCCCGCCTCCCCCGTCCACTACAAGTTCAACCCTGTCAAGACCATCATATCCTTTTTCTTGATCGATTCGATTTGTTGAAATTTTGACTTATTTCAGTCCCTATCGATTGAATTGATTGGTTTGATTTTGAAATCGGGAACTGTGGGGTCCTTAATTGTTTGTTGGTTTACAAGACGAATGTGGTGGGAACCCTGAACATGCTGGGGCTGGCGAAGAGGGTCGGGGCCAGATTCTTGCTAACGAGCACCAGCGAGGTTTACGGTGATCCCCTGCAGCACCCCCAGGTAGAGACTTATTGGGGAAACGTCAATCCCATCGGTGAGCAATCTCTCTCTCTCTCTGTCTCGCCCTCTCTCTGTCTGCACGGGAAGTCCCCGACGAGCCCTGATCTCCGGCTTTTTGCTCGGAATGTGGCATGAAATCGTGCCGTGAAGATACATTACATGGGTGTGGTGAATGTTCTATGTACTAAGACTGGTAGGCCTAACGGTTTGTTTATTAGACCTTAAATGAATAATCTCAGAATCAATTACAGGTTGGAAAGATCATTGAAAACTTTTTCAGGAATACTAACATGACCCCAGGTTAGTACTAGACCGGGAAACTGCATGGTATAAAAAAAATGAATGTTCTATGTAGCCTGTTGTTGACGGGTTGCGGTTTTAGTCCCAACCCGCTGGGAGGCGAGATCTGGTCTGAGAGTAACGGGTTCGTTGACCGAGTCCCTGAGGCGGACGGTCTACTGATGGGAATGCTCGGGCTCATGGACTTAGCTGAAGGCCGAGTAGCACAAGATGGAGCATTTGGTTTTTTTTTTTCCCTGATTCTGACGGAGACTGCCTCATATATGGTCGGATTTGGCGGGGATCGGGACAGGTGTCCGGAGCTGCTACGACGAGGGGAAGCGTACGGCCGAAACATTGACCATGGACTACCACAGAGGCGCCGGCGTTGAGGTTAATTTTCTCCACCCTCTTAACTCTGGATCTCTCCGTTTTCCTCTGTTTTTTCTGTATGATTTTCAATATTCCCTTTTTTATATTTATTATTTTTATTTACCTTCAAGTAACTGGTTGGACACTTTTTTTTACTGTAAATTTAGTTGAAGTTGAAATGATTATTCATTGATGATTGATGATGGTGGGGCAAGCAATTAAATGTGGGAGGAGCTCCATTGAAATATCTGTACACGTGGGGTTGTGTTGCATGTAGGTTAGGATTGCAAGGATCTTCAACACGTACGGCCCTCGAATGTGCATCGATGATGGCCGTGTCGTCAGTAATTTTGTTGCCCAGGTAAATTTCTGGTTTTCTTTTCAATTTCTCGTTGATATTATTCAAAAATTAATCATTTTTTTAGTACAATCCTCTAAAAGATTGATTCTTTGTTGTGTTTACTTTTCAAGATTCGATTAGAACAATACTGTTGTAATGTTGAATGAAGGAGAATGTGTGGGTAAATGGTGCAGGCATTGAGGAAGGAACCCATGACTGTCTATGGTGATGGGAAGCAGACTAGGAGTTTCCAATACGTATCGGACTTGGTAAGAAAGCCTCCGGTTCACTTGATTATTGCATGCATAAGCACATAAATTTAAAGACATTTTCACTTTGTCATCACGTTCACCGGAAATTTTGTAATCATCCAGTCCAAACCTTAAAAAGCTGTGCTTTGATCTGACATTTACGTAGACAAGCCCTCTCCTGTGTGTAACTCATGCTGTCTTGACATAAGAAAATGTTCCTTACCTTTAAAGTTTCGCAACATGTGCTCGTCTTTTGTGTATTGTCGGGCGGATGATGACAAAAGTGGTATGTCCTTGGCTTCTGTAGTTTCTGCCTGTCGGTTGAGGCCCAGAGGCACATGGGAATGGTGATAGTAATGCCAAAAAGTGATGTCCTGATATGGTTACCACACACTTTCAATTGCTTCTCATTTTGGATCGTTGATAAACCGACCCCTCCTTTAGAAGCATTAAGGAAGGGTTCTCCTAAAAGTCTGCTGTACTTCTAGTTACGGGGTCTTCAGTACTTTCGTACGGTTTCATCACCGGCTAGTTTTACCGTGCTGTCACAATTCTCCTGCAGTTTATTATAAAGTAGATTCCATGTATCTGATATGTTAGTTGATAACTTAGCACTATGAAATCCCATCGGTTTAAACTTTTGGCTGTCACAGGTTGAGGGTCTGATGCGCTTGATGGAAGGTGAACATGTGGGACCTTTCAATCTTGGGAATCCTGGCGAATTCACAATGCTTGAACTTGCTGAGGTCAGTAACATATTACCCTGCCTTTCTCGTACAATTCAACGCCCAAAGTAAAGTCAAAAGTAATGAACAGATAAAGAACTAATCCCAGCTACATCATCAACACTGCACTGATTGTCCTTTCCACCTCATGCGACAGTAATTCTTCCTGGTAGAAACTTAAGGTCAATTCCATATCTGGATCCGAATCAAACCTGATCGTTTCCAACACTACCAGTTTTCTGACATCTTAGTGCCTTGCAGGTGGTTAAAGAAACCATCGACCCGAATGCAAAGATCGAGTTCAGACCGAACACGGAGGATGACCCCCACAAGAGGAAGCCCGATATCACAAGGGCGAAGGAGCTGCTCGGCTGGGAGCCCAAGGTGTCACTCCGCAAGGGTCTTCCTCTCATGGTCACGGACTTCAGGCAACGCATCTTTGGGGACCACAAAGAAGGTAGCTCAACCACTACATCATCATCATCATCTTAGGTTCTCCTGAAATGACATCGATGAGAATGAATAAGTGAAAGAAATCTAGAAGCAGAAGACAAGTCCCCTGGTATCTTTGCTGAGTCGACCGTACGGAGTCAGCATCGGACATAAAGGCAGCACAATCTCGTACCCCGCTTGTCCTTAAAAACTATTAATAGATGCTTACTAGCTTTGGCCCTGATCTCCTTCGTTCGAGTTTCTAATTTACTGTCTTTTGTAGTTTCTGATGCTCGTTTCCATGACCTGCAAATGATATAGATGATGATTGTCTCTTGCGAGACTATTCTATATTCTTTTGATACAAAGGTCGGCACTGCAATCGAATCGCTTATGTTGGTTCATCTTCATACATGTACTAATTTCCGAAACTCAGACAAGACACGCTTGCTGTCTTCCTATCCATGTGTTGATTTCCACCGTTGGAAGAATATGTACAAGGGATCTATTCTAGTTTCTGTCCTGTTCTGTCTCCGTTGAACAAAAGATTATCTTGTTGCAAGTCTCTCTCACCTGGGAGGACACAAATTTCCAGCAAAAGCCAATGAACCATACAGCTCGCATGGGACTGCTAGGGGCCGCATAATCGATAGCCTAAGATCAACTTGAGCTTGCAAAACTTTGGCCAAGCTCGAGCCAAGCATTTTAGACAGCCAAGTTGAGTCCGAGCTTGCCGGCACTTAGTTCCTAGTGGCTCGAGAACCTCATTGAGCCCTAGGCTATGAATATACCACATATAAGTACAAAGCCTGTGCATTCATGTAGATCCACAACTTAATATGCACCGTTATTGCAAAACCTTTTATGTGAGCTTCTCTTTGGTACAAATTTGTTTTTGCGCCTAACTCTCAAATTTTCTAAAAGCTTTTTCCTTGTCCGCCACTGTTCTGTCATCCTTCATGATCCACCATGGAAAATATGCTTTCCCAAAGTTCCATATACGTTATAGCGATAATTATCCCTGAACTTTAAAAAATCTATGAGATACCACATATATTTTGCTTCATTTTCTCTATTTTTTTGTTGAATTGGATTTATCGTACTTCTCTTCTATTGAATTTCATCTTTTGAATAAATTTTCTAAATCCGTGTCTGCTCGGAGCCTCGACCCATGATATAAAACTGGTATAATACTCTAATTACAAGCGGCTTCCCACCTGCAATCTCTGTGTCATCCTAAAGGGCAATCATTTCCGTGTGGCAATCAGCGACCGTTGATCCTTCTTGTTGCAGCAGATTGATCCCGACTCTTTAGTTGAAAGATAGCGGGGGCTTTACCTTGGGAAAATGGATCACCCCCGAAGTGTTTTGGCATCGCCCACACATGCAACACTTTTCTTACAACGACTCCTTATCGAGTGAGTCGATTATCCACCAAATGACCGTCAAGCTGCAAATTTTTCAGGAGGCTACTTCTTCTGACGTCCTTGGGTCCGATTGTTCCAAGTTCCTATCAATGAATCTAAACTTGTTCCTGGCTTATAGTGAGAGGCGCGAAAACTCAGTTCGAGCTCCAAACCAGTTTCAAACCGAACCGAATTGTTTTTCAAGAGTTAAAAAGATTCAGCAAAAGGTCCCATCCAAGTAGAAGTGTAGCTCCAGGATACTCTAATATTGAACTTTTGTTGCCGTGTTGCACATGTCTTTTTAGCTATGACTCTAGCTCATAAGAGAGCCCATTTGCAGCTGAAATGCAAATGCAACAGTCCATTTGGACTCCCATCGAGAGAAGATGTCTCCATCTCCTCCGACAGGGGAAGCCCTCGAAGTCCTCCCTCCTCCAAATCCATGCCTTCATGCTCCGACATGCCCTCGACGTGAACGTCAACCTACTCACCAAGCTCCTCACTTGCTACTCCTCCCACCTTCACGGCCACGCGCGGCGGCTGTTCGATAGCAGTCCCCACAGGGACGACACTTTCCTGTGTAACGTCATGATCAGAGCCTACATGGGCGTTCACCAATACGAACAATGTTTGATTCTGTACAGGGATCTGAGGAGGAGCACTAGCTTTGTGCCTGACAATTATACATTCACCGCGCTGGTGAAGTCATGCTCTTCTAGGATGTCCGTCCAGGAAGGGTTACAGACGCAGGGTCTTGTTATGAAGATCGGGCTGTGGTTGGATTCGTATATATCGACATCATTTGTGGATATGTACGCCAAATGGGGCCGGGTGGACTGCGCCAGGAAGGTGTTTGACGAAATTACTGAAAGAAGTTTGGTTTCGTGGACTGCGTTGGTTGGTGGATATGTGAAGTCAGGGGATATGGATAACGCAAGGAGGTTATTTGACGAAATGCCTGAGAAAGATCCTGCAGCATTTAATTTAATGATTGATGGGTACGTTAAGCTGGGGGACATGGAATCAGCGAGGCATCTGTTCGATGAGATGCCTGAGCGGAATGTGATCAGTTGGACCAGTATGATTTATGGGTTTAGCCAAATTGGTGATACTGAATCTGCTCGCTTGTTCTTTGAGTCTATGCCAGATAGAAATCTCTACTCTTGGAATGTAATGATCAGTGGATATTGCCAAAATAAACAGCCTCATGAAGCATTGAGATTGTTCCATGAAATGCAATCAACAGCATCAATACAACCTGATGAAGTAACCATTGTCAGCATACTTCCAGCAATAGCTGATCTTGGTGCTCAGGATTTGGGCAACTGGGTCCACCAGTTTGTTCAGAAAAAGAAACTTGACAGGAAAAGCAATGTCTGTACAGCGCTTGTTGACATGTATGCTAAATGTGGAGAGATTGGTAAAGCTAGAATGGTCTTTGATGGGATGCGGGAGCGAGAAGTAGCTTCATGGAATGCCTTGATCAATGGGCTGGCAGTTAATGGATGTGGGCAGCAAGCACTGGAGCTCTTTTGGGAGATGCAGCATCGAGGGTACAAGCCCAATGAAGTTACGCTGCTAGGTGTTTTATCTGCTTGCAATCATGCCGGTCTACTAGATGAAGGAAAGAGGTGGTTTGGAACAATGGATATGGAGTTTGGTCTTACACCTGAAATTGAGCACTATGGTTGCATGATAGATCTGTTTGGGAGAGCAGGGTTGTTGGATGAAGCAGAGAATTTGATCAATACTATGCCATATAAGGCTAATGGAATAATATTAAGCTCTTTTCTCTTTGCATGTGGTTACTATAAGAATGCAGCAAGGGCTGAGAAGGTAATAAAGAAATATGCTAATTTGGAGCCATGGAATGATGGGAACTGCATAATTTTGCGTAACCTTTATGCAATGGAGAAGAGGTGGAGAGATGTTGAGGAAGTTAAGGGCTTGATGAGGGAAAGGGGTGCGAATAAGGAGGTTGGTTGTAGTGTCATTGAGATTGATGGTGAAGTGAAGGAGTTTGTAGCTGGAGATAGAATACGCTCACAGGAGCGAACTATCCAATCAACATTGGGTCAATTATTTGTACATATGGAGGAATTAGGTACATAATGACATGTATTACGTGGAGGGAGGGACAGGTTGACTGTCCACCAGAGAGATAGACAGCATGTATTGTTGGGGGTTGCGTGGGAGACCAGCTGGTTGACTGTCACGCACTTAAATTTCTGATTTACTTGAGGTATGGAATCTGGAGACCGATTAAAGTTACACTCAATGAAGTTGCTTTCTATGATTCATATATGTTTCTGATTTAGATCAATAAAGTTTCCTTTTTCCAGTTAATTTGAGAGCTACAGGTGGACGAATGGGCTTTGCAGCACGCTCTGGATCAGTCATTAATTAGAAGGTCAGATTATGCGTTCTTTACTGATGTTTTTGTATGTGAAGGCCATCAGTAGGAGAGCTTAGGGAAAGTTACTGCTTTGCCTAAATGTTATGGAGTATGATAGTATGTGCAGGCTGAAAACAGTAGTAGAGTGCGTTGGCTGAGCGTGTGAAGCTAATACCATTGAATGTATTCAGTAGGTTTATCAGTGTGCTGGAAAAAGCTTCCTTCCTATTAGTTTTAGCGCTAATTCTGTAAACCCTTTTTTATTCGGCTTTTCCATTGCCTCCATTGAAATTCCTGGAATTTAGTTCATGGGAAGACAGGAAACATATTCTAGCAATAGCGGAATGCAATATCAAGGAAAAGCAAACTACATATCTCAGCATTGATTTGCGAATACTTGCTTCAATTAATGCACTATTGAAAGCTCTCTGTCAACTTAGTTTGCAATTATACTTGCTTAAAGGAATTTTATCTAGAGCATGTGCTGATTTAAGTTTATATATTTACTCCAATGCAGTGGCAGTTGAAACGCCAAAAGTGTACTAGAAAGAAGATCTTTGCTGATCAACTACTGATGTTGCTCTCAAGTAAGTCCACAATGAGCTCTACCAGGCTGTCCTCTTTAGCTCATGCGAGTCGACAAGAATAAGCATTACAAGAGAAACATGCTTGGATGTTGGTATTTCAATGAGCCAAGCAAATCGGAGTTGTATTTTCCCTTCATTAGAGGTGAGCATCGTGTCCTTGGCTCACCTGGAACTCATTCAGGAACCAGAAGTGGCCTCTCGCACTTGGTTTTAGCTCTCTATGGTCGGGATTGAGCTTGCTGTGCTACTCTAGGAATTTTGATTGCGAAGATGAATTCAGAAATGCATTTATGAGAAACGTGTTTTTAAATCAACAAATTCCACCATTTTATTTGGTTACGCTTTTTGAAAATGCTGTAGGACTTTGTTATTCAAATTAATGGAACAAACGATCCTTTTGAAGAATTTTTATCCAAGCTAATAGTACTTGAGACCGTTATTAACCTTATTAAATAATGACATGATTTATTATGTATTGCACACAAAATACAAGCATTCTGTCATCTTTTCAAGATGAAATACAAAAAAAAAAAAAAAAAGGCCGCACACACCCACACACAAATTTCTTGATGCAACTATCAAACTCATTCATTTTCACAAAGTGTACACCTCACTGGGTCCACCAATATCGTTTTTCCTCTGAATTGTGTCGGTTGTTTTCTCTTAGCTGAAAAATGGCAAGAACACGTCCCTGGTGTCTCTTAGTTCTTAGCCCCGATTAGATGGGTTTCCTCTGGAGTTGTGTGCTGTAAACAATTTGTTGTTTTTTTTGGCAATAACTTTTGCCGAGGCATTTGTAGAAAAACAAATTGGACTCGACATGGGGAAAAAATATATGGACTAAAATTGGACATAATACGGACACGATAGGAAGAGAAAAGGTGAGAAGAAAAAAAAGAAATGGACGAAAAATGAACGCCATTTTTCACCTTTTCCGTCCAAAATGTCATGACCATTGAAAAGGAATATCAATCTTCAAAGAAACACAAGGATATCAAGGCAGATTCACTTTTCATGAGGACCCAGTTGGAGAATATGTTGACATGCGAAAATTTTTCTTCGCAATTTGAACGAACTCAAAGGAGTTGCAGCTGCTGGGAAAGCATATCGTCTTCAATGGAGTCGCTGCACCACGTGACAGTGCCGATATAATATTTCCATCCAACCAGAATTTTTGTATTATAGAGAATAACATGAGATGGGAATATCTAGAATTTGGTATGATTCAAAAGATTTTTTAAGATATTGAAACATCTTCATTATCTGAGATTTTGCACTTCAAGTGGAGAATAATATTACACGATAAAAAGGCTCGAGATGTGATTTATACAAGTATAAGAATTCACAACAGTAATGAGACTTCAAAAACTTTTCATGAGGGGAGTTGGACTAGGGAGCCTTTTCAGAGTAAAGAGATTTGGAAGAGAAACTGTTTTGCGTTCTGCAGATTCTATTCCCTCTGATTCTCTAGCTTCATGAAAAGGATTGGGCTCCCACATATAAGGAGATGCAGATGGACATGGAGACGGAGATGGAATCCACCAATACAGTAGAATCGGAATCGATAATTCACTGCTAAGATGATAGCTACACCACAGAAATCAGATTCAACTTTTTTACTCAAACAAGTGTGACGGAATTGATGATTCGGCTTTTGAGTCTGGGACTCTTTTGGAAGAAAACAAAACAGGCTTTTAGAATGGCTATTTTGGAAAACCCATTTCACGGTTGACATTATCTGGATTATGCGATTCCACCTACCACCAGACATTTTCTGTACAAAGCTCCTCTCAGTTGAATGAACGAGAGCTTCCCATTCAGACAGAATGCTCCCATTATGGGTGCCAATACCTGATCTCATGGTTATCACCGTTGCGCGAGAACTCCATAATAACATGATTTTATCGATGACTTTCCTATCATCGTCAAAACAATACCCGTTCAAACAATGGCGGTGTCCTTGGAGCAAATATTATGTGTGATGCATGAGCTCATTGTGGTAAATCTTTCTCGGATTCTAACACATGCAAAGTCCTTTTTTTTTTTTGAACAATTTTCAAGGGTCAACTCCACATATATCAAGATCTTAATGGTGATTTAAACAAACTCATTATGTATTACACATTAAATACTTGCTCCTCTCCTCGATCTAGGTGTAGGCACAATAAGACAAAGTGCAAAAATTGTAGGACAAAGGATATTGCATGACATGAAAGCATACCAATCCAGCTTATTATAGCATAGTGATCAAGTCTTCAGAGCTGAGCTGCAGAAAAAAGGTCTTGTACACCAGAAAAACCCCACCAGATGCAATGGTCCATCCAATGGTAACAGTTTTACAGATCCATGACAGAAAAGGAAAAGAAGAAGATAGATATCAGATATCAGAGAACAGCGAGGTCCGCCCCAAGTAACTCCGACAGCGGAAAGTAACTAGGAATCCCGTTAGCAGCAGATCATCCTTCCTTGCACAAAGAGCAGCTTTGGTTGATAAATGCTGTTGCTGCAAGCACTTGCCCCCCTCTTGAAATCTAAACAGCCTCACTGCAAGAACGTTCACAATGACATCAATGTGCATAAAAAGGAGATGACGTATTTCCAGTATCATTGTACTAAACAGAGAATGTAATGGAAATGTTTAAGACTAGTGCACAAGCAGTGCAACTAGAGATTCAGAATGCTCGGGCTACGTCATGTCAAGTGAAGGTGCCAATTAAATAACAAATTTACCGTAAAGACAATTCCAATGCTATTCAATACAAACATAAATAGCAATCAGATGCATATATGCCAAATGGTCTCTCCTCACACTTCTCCAGATGGGAAAGAGACTACAAATAAAGCCAAGGACAAGCTAAAACTGCACTGAAAGATTTACCTGCTGAGGCTGCTGGTAGGCTGCAGGCTGCTGGTAGTTGTATCCTGCATAGCCTCCATAGTACATGTTTGGGTCTTGTGGTGGAGGTGCATAACCATACGTCTCATAACCCTGTGGATACCCATAATACCCACCATTCCACTGTGCCTGCTCGGGTTGAGCCTGAATGAGATAGAGAACAGCCCAATTCAACTCCAGAAGAGAGGAAATAAACTGATAAAACTGCAGGTGCAGAATGAACCGGTCACCTGTTTGTTTGAAGGACTGCGGCCCCACGAAAGTCGAATGTTCTGCCCCCCTAATTGAGTGCCATTCAACATTGCGAGTGCTTGTTCTGCACAACTCCTGAAACATTGCACATTTCATGTCAAACAGGTAAATGCCTCCAAAAGTTCAAATAATCTCCTCAATCTATTACACTACTACTCAAGATGGCATAAAATGATAATATTGCCAGCATGGCTAAATATGGTGAAACTGCTACCTGTTGACAAACTGGACGAATCCACAGCGCTTGCCTACTGGTATCTTAACACTGTGCAACTCCCCGAACTGACCGAAAACTTGTCTCAGAAGATCGTCTGTAACACTAGGATCTAATCCCCCAACAAAAATCTGCACGCATGAAAGTGAGAAGGATCAAAAAGCAATCACAAAGTAAGTATGATAATAGTATAAGCATCAAAACTGACTACCCACTGTTGTATTATTTGGATCATTCTCGCCCTGATTTCCCTGAGTATTCTGGTAGCCAGCTGT
Source organism: Lagerstroemia speciosa (assembly GCA_037672795.1). NCBI lineage: Eukaryota > Viridiplantae > Streptophyta > Magnoliopsida > Myrtales > Lythraceae > Lagerstroemia > Lagerstroemia speciosa. Next base: position 4,357,242 of record CM075303.1, on the reverse strand, counting down.
TTATAACAAATACATATGAAGACATATTTCAAGACTGAAATTAGCCAATATACACCAAAAGAGGCAATCTTGGAAAGCTCTCACACTTTTCAGAATCAAATAAAAAGGTAGTCAGTTAATAAAATAATTCAATACTGAAAAGCAACAAACATTGAAAGAATCTTCAAATTAGCATGTCAAACCAAACTGTCACTAAGCATCTTGTCCAAACTCCAAAGTATATGCCAAGAATGATTAAAGCAACCATCTTTTTACTCGAGATTTTCTCATAAAAAAATGCCTCCACTATGAATTGCAAGTCAAGTATCTAAAAAAAGGAATGTACACATTTCAAAACCAGAGACCAACATTAATCTCAAATCAAGGAATTGATGCATTAAGCTATGATACGTATATGATGGACCGGAGATAGTCCTTCCCACATAAAACGAATCAAACAATGAAACTGCAGTATAATACTCTCTCAAGGTCCTAGCTCTTTTTCACCATAAGAAGTAGCAAGGTCATAAACAAGAATACTCATCCCTCAGTGTATGCATTGACTGTAGGTACTAGGAATCCCAAGCTAGATTAACAATTCGAGAATTAATCACACACCATATAATTATATTACCAAACAAGGAAATAAGATGACTTTGTAGAAGTTGCATACAGGAAGTGAATAAGCAACATAACATAGGCTTGACACCTCACAGTATATATCAGTATCAAATGTAAGTAAAACTAGGATTCCAAACTACTGGATGCTTCCGCAATCATTTTAGAATACAATTATAGAGTATAAATCAACATAACAGCATTTACTCGCATGTAAGGCTCATCATCAGACAGCTCTCAACGAAGATCGTGACACAGAAAATTTAATTGCATTGGTCTATCATTTTATTTTTGGCTGTCATGCTATGGTTCGTCATTTATGACTTCAAGAGTATAAGAAACATATGTAGTCAGCAGAAATTAAGTAAAAAATTTATCACCAGTAGGTCTAAAAAAACATTCTTTTTTCCACCAACTGGTATTCAAAAGTCCATTCAGCCCACTTAAGAGTAAAGCTCTTCAATCATTGATCTTCTCCATCCACAAATCTCACATCCGGGACAACCCAGACCTTACTTAAATGTAAGACAATGTGTCGGACCACTTGAATACATTGGTACAACAAAGAACATTCACATTCACCAACTAATCACAAACTTGAAATTACTTAATGAGAATCACAAATATTAGCATGCTTTCATTACTGAACCAAAAATGAAAGATGCATCGATGTAGGCCACTTCATCACAAATTCCCTATCTCCTCCAAGGGAGTAGTTAGGAAGTTGGTCCCTGTTCATTAACTTATAATTAAAATACAAAGTCTTCTCCGTTATCTACAAGAAAGAAAGGGGCTTCAATATTAGAATCGCAAAACACAATGTCATTTTCAAAAGATGTAGGATGTAATGTTGCATTGCTAAGCTCTTGCGGAGGATGATAATGATATACCAGGAAACTGATAACTGTAAATCCTGCTACTAATTTAAATTCCAAAATATAAAAAACCAATCTATCCAATGCTTATTAACAGTAACTCGGAAGAGGCACAATGCCCAGTAATATATAAAGACAATTTTCCAGAAGAAACTTTATTTCTCATCCCTTAGAATCTATCATCAGATTTAGAAGTCAAAAGACAGAAGTAATTTCCAATAGGAACTAGAGGCTGCAAAACAGCTCAGCACTAGAACTGGTCTAAAAAATTTGACTATTATAACTCATGACACACATCCTTCCAAGAACATGTCTTTTCCCATGTCAGGGCCACATGTTGCTTTGGACAAGGGAAATGTAAACATAACTATATCAAGTATTTCCACTGAAAGACCTTTATGGAGAAAGACTTGAGGAATTTAACTTAACTGGCATCAATTCAGCTATTAGGAAGTGCAGAAGCAAATCCAAGTGCAGCATTAGAATGCTACTAGGAAATCGAAAAGCTTTTAATGTAAACGACTGATCACTGACCTAAGATGGGGCCATGCATTAAAGTGGAATCATTTCAGCTGAAATCAGTTCCAGGCCCACAAATGAGAGCCTCTTGTATCTCCTGCTTTAAGAGAACATGAGTCTTATATAAGTTTTTTGCTTGTTTGACGGAATTATATGGGCCCAAACTTACAATAGTACAGGAAGGAAATGCCCTGAACAAGTGTCCGTATCTTGAAATGGTAGAAACCTAAGACCAAAGGTTTGAAGAATCCATCTCTAAAATATTGCTACTTGTATTCAACTTAACTTCCTAGGCAAAAATCTGGCCAATCTCCACAAACAATAAATGCAACAGATAGAAAGGTCAGATTATACAGATTCCAGAATATGTAAAAACGAGCAAAGACAGAATTAAAAGAATCTTTACAAGTCGCGACATTATCATGAATATAGTACCTTGCTGATATTGTGATCCACCAGCAGTCTTCTTGTTAGCTGCAGGTCCAATCCGCATTGGCCGAGATGAACAGAATGCTCCATTCATCTCAGTCAACGCTCGCAATTGCTCGCTTTCATCACCAAATCTAACAAAGCCATAACCTTTGGAACGACCAGTGGCCCTATCAGTAACTACTTTAGCACCTCTGACAGATGAATAATGGGGTCTGAACGTCTCTTGCAATGTATAGTCTGTGACATCAGCAGCCAAGTCTCCAACAAAGATTGTATACTCCGGCCCATCATCTTGGCGCCTTTCACCGGGACCAAGAGTAGCCCAGTTCAAACGGAAGGTCTGATCAGAGCCTGGCATTGGAATGCCATTGTAATTTTGCAGAACTCTCTCAGCTGCAGCTCGAGTTAGAAATTCAACAAAGCCATAACCCTCAGGCATCCCAGTCTGCTTATTGCGAATGACCTTCGCCGAAACCACCTGTCATGAGCACTCAAAATAGTTAAAAAAAAAAAAAGGTCATCTTCCTAAATAGTCTATATTGCAGGGGAACCATCTTTTCAGAAAATCTGGTCGTAGTGAAGAAAAGATCACCTTCATGATATATATATCACGAGGATAATCAAAGGCACAAATCTGGTTATAGTTAAAAGCAGACCTAGAAAAATTTTTCGGGGGGTATTATGATTAAAAAAGGACAAGATCAACTCAAAAATATATAACATTTCACAGGTATTCTGACTTCCTGAAGGGCGTTGCCGCCAAAAATCCATCCTTTGTTCGAAAGAAAAACTTTACTGGCAGCAAGCAATTCTTCACTAAGATTAGGAGAAACATAACAGACAGAGACATTAGCATTATTACGTCTAAAATTGTATTAAGAAAAGGCCCTGTCATGCTAGACGTTTCAAGTAACATAAACGAATAGGTTGCTAATATCAGCCTAATGCAGGCAAGTTTCACGTTTGAACTGACATTCTGAGACTAAGCCACATAAAACACTCCATTTTAGATACAAACAAATTCAGCATCCAGATATAAATGCCTCCAACGTCATAAGCAAACAAATATGCTTGAGCCGTAGTCAAATACTCTACATGCTCACTGGTTCTTCACTCGATCTGCCTTACCTATGCTGAAAACGATATTTCTTAACTACGACTTCGAAACTTAATAGGCAAATCCTCGTTCAAAGTTCTACAGTTTTAGGCAAATCTTGAAGGAAACTATGAAAGAGATCTCCATAGAACATGTAACGCCATTAATGACGCCTAAGATACCTCTCCAGTGTGAGCGAAACAGCCAAGCAGGAAGTTCTCGTCCATGTAAGGCTGCAAGTCACCGATCCAAAGAGATTTTATCTCGATGGAGCCCGAATCCTGAGCGACCGCGTACTGCTGCACCTGAGGAGGCGGAACGGGCTGAGGAGTCCAACCCGCGGGAGGAGGGACCGGCTGAGCCGCCGGCGGCTGCTGCACCATCCACGGCTGTTGCTGCTGGTACGGCTGCTGAGCCCGAGGATCCGTCGAAGGAGCCGGTTGCTGCATCATGGTGGATAATCTGCGGACGAGATTACCAGAAATGCCCTGAGGACGACAAGATAATCCTCAAAGGAGAGAGATCTGAGGGAGGCAACCCTTCGGCGCAGAAGGGTTTCGGGGGAGGGAGAGAGAGACGGGCGAGGGCTTCAGAAAGGTGATGACATTGAGTCGAAATGAAACCTGATTGTGACACGCGGAGATCTTAGAGACCGTTGGATCTCGACCGCGTACGAGGAGAATGGGCTTCGGTTTGGTCCGGCGGCTGGCCCGGCTGGGTTGTGTTGGCATTATTTATTGATTTTTTTTTTTTATATCATGTCTGTTATGTAAGATTTAGCATATAGATGGGTTGAATGAAAGGAAAAAATTTCCATTTTTGGTTACATAATTTTAATGGAGCAAAATTTTCACTCTGATTTCCCTCCAAAACCCAATTTTTTTCCACCAAAATTTGGGGTTGAATGGAATGAAACAATTTATAAAAATTGGTTTAAAATAAAATTACTTATTTACTCATGCACGAAATCGATTAAAAAATATATTATTACTTTTCAATGTGTATTTCTAAGAGCATAAGTGTTGTTGGTCATCACTTAAGAATGAGTCAAGCAACTAGAAGTTTTATGATGTTAGTGGTTTACAAAAAATTACTAGTTTTTTACATTAAAACTATATCCTTCACTCTGATTGAGATTATAACGGCATTTTATTTGGATTATTAGTTTCCTTGATATATATGATCCGGAAAAAAATGCATATCTTGTTTACGTGACTGTGTATTGTGTGATGTGTAGAATTTAACTTTTTTCTTAAAACGAACTTGAACGTATAATATAAAGATAAGGATATATTTGTCTATTCATAATAATTTATATGCATGCAAGGTAAATTTTTCACATTCATTCCCTTTATTATAATATATCCAAGTAATATAAATATTTTCTCTCCATTCCCCTCTCTTCCCTCCTTTTCCTTTCCCTTCCATTCCCCTCCTTTCCCATCCTTCCTCTCATTTCACCCTCATCCAAACAAAATCTTAATTAAAAATTGAAATCGATTCAGGTTATTTATCAAAAGCAAATTCTAGTTGGTTGTGTACGTAGAGTTGTAGGCATGCTTTTTAAAAATCGGACTGTACCAAAAACGATCAAGGCACAAGCTCATGAATTTATCGGTCGAATTAGGGGTTTGTGATTTTGTAATTTAATAAATTTTAACTGTATTTACTTTTAGAGTATGAGATTTTTTTTTGGGAAATTAAATGTGAAGGACAAGTGATAAATTTGTGAAAAATTGAGCAATAATGAAAAATGTGGAAAGAAAATTGGAGAAAAAATGAGTAAAAAAAGAGATGAGAGAGAAAATGAGAGTAAGTATCAGTAAATTTGTTATCGCACCGTCAGTTTTTCTTAATCTAATTGTTATTAAAAATTAAATTTTATATGCCAATGATTAATTTGGGAATGTGAATAAGACACCAAAATGGGGACCTTCTCCCATATAAATATAGATAAACTTATAAAATTAATAATAATAATTAAAAGAAGACATATTAAACACTAATTTATAACCTCGAATCCTTAAAATAGCAATCAAATATCTAAGATTAACCCAAAAATTAAATTAAGTCTAAAAATAAAATAAATGCATTATTTAAATTCAAAAAATACAAGATAAAATCCCATATAATCCGACCATAGCATCTTATGGGTACTGGCTAGAGTTGAAGATAAAAAGCCCATGGAAGATGTAGTAAAGTAGGCGTTCGTTCTTCTTGCATAGTAAAATCAATTGAAAGACGCTAAATCAGGAATCGACATGTACAAAATGTTATTGCAATCCAAGCCCACTAGTAAAGTATCTTAATCCCATCAAGGCTAGGCACAACTGGGGGCAAAAGGGTCAATTTTTAAAGAAAATTAAATAGACAATGTTACACTTTCAATGAAAAGTGTACTATCTCTTCCAACCAATAGATGCTTATAACCGGAATGGGAAATAATATCAAGCAAATTTAGGGTCAGGTAAATGTGTTAGTGGGGATATGATACAGGTGGCCTCGAGGGACAGCCTCGCTGGTAGGGTATTGGTGGGTCCCGACCTCCCAAGTTCAATTCATAGCAGGCACATTTCCTCAAAAGTGGGAGCTTTATAATCCTCGAATCTGTCAGATTCGTCTAACTTATTCGGCACACATAATTTATGGGTTATTGTGTGTATTCCGAGGAAGAAGGTATAGTAACCCTTGTTAGTCGAGCCCTAAAGGTGCCCAATTATCTCGGTTATTAAAGAGAGAGAGTGAGAGAGAGGGAGAATATAATATTGGTGTAGCGGTACAAGACTCCGACTCATAACCTTAAAATTATTGGTTCAGTTCTTATTATGAAAGTTATGTGCCGCTCCTTATTTATCTTTGTTTCTTATCATTATACTTGGCCTGTAGGTCTCTTTTATCATCGGAAAAATTTTAGATAGTTCTATCTCACATTGACGTCATGAGAAATAATCAATTGCTAGGGACAGCCAAAACCAAGTGGTTTGGTCACTTCTTCCTCTTCGGAATTACCTCTGAGATTAACGCTGACCTCCTCGATCTAACCTTGACGCCTTCGGGAGAGAAGACGATGACTTCCCTAACTGTGATATGCCAAAAGAAAAGGACAACTATTGTATAACCGTGGGAGCGATAACATTCTCAGAAATGCCATGACCGATCAATGAATGACCTGAATCTTCCCAATCACCACAAGGTATAACAAGCTAGGCAATCAAAGAGGGTGATCGGGTCCGGATACCCAACATTTTTTTATAGTATCCGGATTCAACCATGTATCATATCGGTTTTTAAATTTTGGATCCGGTCCACTATTAAATCTTGTAATCAGATCCTGCCCAAAACTTGTTAGATAACATAGGTTTCGGGTATCTTATTGTAACATATTTATTATTTATTCTTTTAACTTAATAATATGAATTTCTTCAATATTTTTCATGACTATTATTCCATATATTTTTTTAACATAATCAAATATATGTAATATATTTTGGTATTGTTAATTATGGATTTTAATTTATAATGATATTTTAGATGAAGAATTTATCACAATGCATAATCATTATGTCAAATGAAAGTTTTCAAGTTATGAATATAATGGTTTAAAACGGTCTGTAAAATAGAGTTCAAGCAAGGAAGTCACGAACAATTAAAATTAACTACGCGAAACAATTAACAGGTTCGGGTTCTGGTTCTAGTTCTAGGCAAACCGAAACCAACCAGCTTCTTAGTTTGTTACCCGAAACGTATTATATTTTCATTGAGATCTACCTAAAACCTAATTAATAGGACAAGTTCCTGCCGGTTTCGGATTTATCATACACTTATGCACACCCCAACAATCAAGAGTTGACCAATAGAATGAATCGAAGGACATTCCACGGCCTCTCAATGAGGATCCGAATCCGAAATAGCAAGAAAATGAACAAATTCCTTGTTGATTTTAATATAAAGAATTTTGTTAAGACAGTAAACAGGGACATGGATAGAATGCCTGGTAGGCATACAAACAGTAATTAGTTTTCTTCCCCCCTTCAATATAGATTCGAATCCAAACTGACTTCATCTTCTGTTAGTTTTTTTCTCCTTAAATTCAGAAAGCCAAGAAGTAAGAAATTGACAACAATTACAGGGATCCAATCATAGTCTGCATAAATCAATAGAAAACAAACATAGAATAAGCACAAAAGCCAAGAAATACGAATCTTGTTGAAACCTGAAGTAGCCCAATGTGTTGAACACACATCATCGAGCATGACCATGTCCATACACTAAAAGGCTTTGGCATCCTGCCTAGGGATGTCGATGAGATGAGTCAATTCATGAACGGTTCAAACTCGGTTTAGTCAAAGCTCAAACTCAACTCAATCTTAACGAATCTGAGTTGTGCCATTCTCAAGCTCACTGGGTAAACGAGTGAAGCCGAACTCAATAATATTTGGCTTGAGAAAATCGCAAGCTTAAGTGAGCCTTTTATTCTACATTATCATAATGATAATTATTATTATGTTTTTCATGATATTATTTTTTAAGCTTAAACAAGTTCGAGCTCATTTGAATCTATAAGAGTCAAGTTTTAGCTACCAGTATTTGGTAAGCTTATACGAGTCAAGGCCAGCCGAGCCTATATGAGCTTGAGCCCATTTGAACCTATATGCGTTCTCACTTTAATAACTAACACTTGGTGAGTCTATATTGGTTCGGGCTCACTAATTGCTAAAAGAGCAGAGCTTGAGCCTGGTAGGTTCAAACTTGGCTCTTTTACACTCCTAATCCATTCCATCAAGATCTTACTCGAGTAATGATCAAGCAATGTCATGCTACACATTGTAACACTGATCGATCGAGCAACCATGCCCAGGCCACAACATCAAGGTAACAAGCCAAGGATAGTGACACCAATACAATACACACTGAGAGCCCGTCGTGTGATCGATCTCATATTGATCACCGTTGCTAGCATCCATGATGAGTTCCACAACTGATCCAACCATGTTTCCCGATCATGGTTTATCCATGGTTAATATGCACACGAGGGTCTAGCATCCCACCATTATCAGTACTCCTGACTCAATGGACTTTCACTAATCCTAGGAGGATTCACTTACTATGATATCCCCCTTCTTTTCATCTGTTTTTTCGTTGATTTAAATATAAAAGGATTGATCGGTACCACCAATTCCAAATTTTACCCTTTCAAAAGTCTTCCTATCACTCAAAGTGACAGCCATCAACTCAATCAGTCCTAGAAGTCCAAGAACCTGATATGTAACTGAAGAATATCAATGAGTAAAATCCCATGAATTTCTATCAATTTATAACTTTCATATGCCATAAATTGTTTAGTTTTTTGGATCGGGTCATCGAGCATGCATGTCCTCGTGGGGACAAGCATTATAATTTCAAAGGTAATACATCCTTCTGGATCATAAATAACTCCTAATAATATCCAAAGGTAAAGTTAATCCAATGTCTTTTTATTTTACATTGGGGTTTATTCCTAGTTCGGAATTGGTAAGAGAAGGAATAGAATAAAGGCATATTAGAAGCGAAATTCCATTTACATACTGTATGCATTATCTCTCGGTTAAAAAGAAAATTAATCCATTAGAAAAAATAAAATTAGAGAGAAGTTGGTAGTAGTTATATTTTGAAAAATAATCTTATCATTTAATCCATTTATCATTTTTATTACTTTACTTATCGAGGATAGTTTTGGAACTTCAAAAGTGAGAAAAACTACATTCATATAGATAACTGACCCGTCGTGACCCAGCTTGTGATATTGGTGGGTCGACGGACCAAGAGAATAGGATGGTCTACATTATATATATATATTTTGGCTTGAGGGAATTTTTGGGTATGATAATATAATTTGACGGTTTCTTTCATACATTAAAAATATTTGTTCTAAATGTCTAAAGTTTGATTCAAATAATGAAAAAGAGAATTAGATTCTAATTTTGAATCAAATCAAATAGAGATTAAAATTTTTCATTTCGTTTCCAATTAAGTCTCATTCCATTTCCCCGTTTTGAAGCTTCTTGATTTGAGCTTCCCTCTGGTTTAGGTGATGCTGGAAGGAGGACGCAGGTGATTTCTCTTAGATTTCCGCGTGTCTCGGGTGGAGGACTTGCTTCTCCTAGTGGTGTCTGTCCACTAGGCCTGGCAATTCTTGGCCCGGCCTACTAGTCCGGCACGGGCCCGGCTCGATAAGGCCGAAGCTTATTGGGCCAAGCCGGCCGGTCCATTAGCTCATTTAGAAAAAATTAATAGTTTTGTTTATCTATCCCAACCCTATCTCAATCCCATTCATTAATACTAAAACACATTTTTGTTGATCTATTTTAGAATGTGTGGTTATGGGACTTGATTTACCTTCTATTTTAAAAGAATATTTTTTATTTTACTCAAATTTCATTAGTATCTCGTCCTCGTGTGAGAGAAACTTTAAGTGATTGATGCATTTATTAGGCAGACCGGGCTGCTTGATAATTTTATCGTGCAGGCCGGGTTGTGGCTTAATGGGCCTCTCATTTATTGGGCCGTACCCGCACGGCATAATAACCTTAATGGGCCGGTTCAGCTCGACACGAATTATCACCCCTGCTGTCCATCTTAGAATCCACTTGGTCTATTTTGTTCGCCAGCAGATGCGAACGAAACGGCTCGGACAGGGGATCGTCTGAGAAAGTGGTTAACGGAGGGCGGAGATTCAACTGAACGGGAGACGACCGACAAAAGCCCCGGGCTGATTGATTGGCTCCACAGACGGCAGCCAACAGCCACTGCTTTGACCGAAAAGCTGGCACGGAGCTGTGAAAAGGCCAACTCCCATACACCCAACCTTTCACGCGCCGAGTGGTCAGATTCAATTTCAGGAATAAATATTGAGCGCATAATACTTGTATAATAAATTTATTATATAAACCACTCTTAAAAATATAAAGTCTTTTTAACTTTCAAGAATTAATTTTACGTATAATAAAATTTAAATAATAATTTACACAAAAAAACTCGTTGTAAGATTACACTTTGAATTTTAGTCCAATTCAGATACTTCGTCTCAACTTGCAGAATTCCGCCGCCTTTTCGCCCTCTCCACTTGGACGGTCACGATTACGTTCCACTGATTCCATCGGTGGCTGAGAATAGTCCGAGATTGCGCACCGGCCCCGTCCCTTCGTCCGTTCCATCGGAAACGGCGGCTTTCTTAGTGGACCCGCGAGAATAAGTCTCCCACTCCACACTCTCGTCATAACACATTGGGACCCCTAATTTTAATTTTAATTTTTGTTTCTGATTTTTTTAAATACATAATTTAGCTCAGTGGAGAGAGCCAGATAAAAAGATCTTCTAGATGATGAGGTCCAACGTTGTTCTGAGGGGGTAGAGCATACGCGCATTCCCAGCGATCTAATTAGAGAATTTATTTTAGGGGAAGGGCGACTCTACTATCTCAACCAATCCACTTGGTATATGGACATCTTCAACATGGTTACATTCAGGATCGTCTTCACCATTAGTGAATTCCTCTAGCACTTCGCGTCTTCTTCTATCAGCGATTCGTACATATAAATTATAAATTTTTATTTCATTTCTACAATCCACTATTATAGTTATCTAATTCAAAAGTTAAATATATATTTTTTTACTTGAAAAATTAATTGTAGATTATTAGTCCCTTCAATTATGTATAAATAAGTATTTCTAATAATTTTTATTGATTATTGTGCATGTGACATGTAAATCGCTTGTAATTTCTGAATCAATCAATAAAGAATTATTCGTTAGTCTCGAGAGTATAGTCTTAGAATCATCATGTAGCTATCTACCTTCAATCTTCATTCTTCCACCTTATAAATTTATCAATTTCATTTAATATTGGAAGCAATGCTTATCTAATCAATTTCTTCTTGCCAACTACAAAAGATTTGCGGAAATAATTGAAAAATAAGAAAAGAAAATATAAATAATGTTAAACACCTGAAGGAAAATATTTTTTTAATGACTACCTAAAGGAAAATATTCGAACACTAAAAGTAGTGCTAAAAATATAAGAACCTAAAAAATATTAAAAGACTGAAAATTCAACGCCACAAAATAACTTATATCTCGAATTTTGGGATGTTATTAGTTTCATATTTATATTTCTTTTTACGATTTTAAGATTTTATAGGTTTTTGCGATTTAGCTTTTTAAGATTCTTATATTTTTAGGAATTTTAGGGTTTGTTAAACGTTAGTGGTTTTTTCAAGGTTTTGGATTTTTCATTAGTTTTTATGGTTTTGAAATTTATTATTCACATATATTTTCCATATTTGTATTTTGTCATATTTATGTTCATATTTATGTTATGTAGATTTATTTCTAAATTAAAGAACAATACATTTATGGTATTAAAAATTAAACCTTATTAATGACAATTGAACTGCTATCCTTATTATTTTAAACAAAAATGACTCCAAATAATGATAGCTATTATGGCAAATATAGATTATACGTGTATTCAAGTTTTGTAAATGAAAAAATTATAATTACTAGAGCTTAATTTTTTAGTGAACCTGTCTGATTCGAACCTGAATTAGTAGGATCGATTATATTTTATGGATATTATGTGAATGTGATGCAAAAAATTACAAAATTATAAACTATGCATATAAGTTATTGTTAAGACACTTTTTGCAAGAATTTTCCCATCCATAAGTAAGTAGTATCATATCTGAAATTCACCTATTTTTTAAATAAGAAATAATTTGTCAAATCCTTCCACTTAACATGTAAGAAATTCTTCCTCCTAGACTTACAAGAGTTTTGACCCCATTCTTATATGTTTAATATATATCCAATCTCTTACATTCCTTAGATTTTCTTTTTATTTATCCAATATTATATGGTAACTCTTAATGTTCGTTCTCAAATAGCAACGTGGCTCACATTTTTCATGTGCCTTTTGAATATGATATGGACCAACATGTTAGCACTCGATCGGACTCTCTGGGAAGGATCATATGAGACCGACTTATGCTGGGCAAGAATGACTTACGCCCACATGCACCGAGTAAGGCTGACTTACGCCCACCTTTGCTGGTAAGACTGACTTACGCCCACATGCACCGGGTAAGGCTGACTTAGCCCTAATTATGCTAGCAAGGCTAACTCATACCCGTAGACGTTGAGGAAAGCTGACTTACACCTACTTGTGCTGGGCAAGTTTAACTTATGCCTATATACATAAGATAATATCGACTTATGTTCATATACACCAGGACGGTCGACTCACACCCACGTGCTCCGTGCGTGGGAGACATATTGATGTCACCCTTCCGTACGAAAATGGACTATAAATATGGCCCACTCGGAGGCCAGAAGATGATGGACTCTTCCCCTCTTCAACATCTCTTCTCCTTCTTCTCCCACCTCCACTTGATCAAATCACTCTCTGACTTAGGCATTGGAGGGCCATTCCGGGGAACCACCCCGGGCTTGGCTTTTTGCAGGTCTCCGGCGATGTCCGCCCTCCTTCTCCGTCTCGAGGGTAGCTCTTGATTTCACCAAAAGATCTCTCAACCGGATAGGCCACTCGAAGGTACTATCAGAATATTTGCACTAAATAGTTGACCACGAGTCGGACATTTGTGTGCTGAATTCAAACGGTGGGCAAATGATTTTGAGTCGGACTTTCTCTTATATACATAGTTTGCTGAGCACAAGCTGGACATAATTTTTTTTATCTCGAGCTTCTTATTACGTGTTTCACATTTGAGTATGGCAATATTGTGAAATTATTAAATTATCCCACCTCACCCCATGGGAAGATAAATATCAATCAGATTGCGACAAACACGTAAATTTATGTTAATCACCCGAACAATTATATTAATTATTACTAATCGGTATTACTTTAGATTTTTTGATGATGATGTGTGAACTCGTATGTTAACTTGCTAATATGTTATAAATTTGAGAAAGATGACCTAGTATAGTTAGTATTGTTCTCGCCCTGTGAACTAGAAATCCCGGTTTCAATTCTCTATTCCTTCTACCGTTTCTAGGCATACAAGTCACTTCTGTACACCAAAAAATATGCTATAAATCTAACTCGTAAAATATTCAATCATTGTAAGAAGCATGCATTAACCATTGATGACATCCAATGCGTGTCTTTTAAATCTAGATATTAAATACCACAATCCTCGTGAAAATTCATCTTTAATTTTTCTCTTTCCCTTCACACTCCAACTTTTTTTTTTAAAAGAAAACTCGTCGGGAAAAAAAAAAGGAGATCTGTTACCTGGGTTATCGAAAACCTTTTAAATTTCCGCTTCTACTCGCTGAATATTTCACGGAAAAACGTAACAGAACGTGAACGGCTCCAGGCGTAAACTGCCAGGTGGCAAAGCATGGGTGGCCATTAGAGTGTGCTGGTGGGCCCCGCTTTGACGGCGGGCCCCCCGGAAAAACCCTAGTGGACGCGATTTCTCTCTGTCTCCGTCTCTCGTCTCCTTTCCTTTCTAACGGCCCCTCTCTTCCGCCGACCCTTCCCACTTGTCTCCGCCCTTCGGCTTCTCTATATAAACATCTTTTCCCCTCATCCCTCTCGCAGTCTATCCCATCTTCGCAACCGAGAGTTTCAGAGAGCGTTGAGAGACCCAGGAAGAGGTTTCTTTCTCCTCTGTAGAGAGAGAGGATCCATAAAGGCTCTTTTTTGAAGAAGAAAGAGGAGGAGGAGGATACCTTCAAAGCTCTTGTTTTCTCCAGAAGAGTCTGATCCTTTCTTGGTTTTTCCGTCCGTATATTCAATGGCCCGATCGCTCTCCAGCGCTAAGCTCCTCTCCGCTGCTGTTGTCGATGGGATCTCCTCTGCCGCGAAAAGGTACTGTCAGGTCGTTCCCTGTTTTGTTTGCAAGAAACAGAACATACCGATTGTCGGGGCCGTTTCCTTTCTTCCTGCTCGTTCTTTTCTGTGTCTCCGTTTTCGCACACCAAACGTTTTTATCAAAATCATCATTATTAATGATACGTATCATCATTATCGATTGAAGATCGAAACTCTTCTGTTCGACCGCTGACGCTGGTCGGTTCCTTTTTTGAATCCAGGCGAGGTTTCTCTGCGGCGGCATCCCAAGGAGTTGCGAGAACAGGAGGTGGAGGCGGCAGCCCAGTGATGACAAAGAAGCCAGTGGAGGAGAAGGTGAGCCCGGCGCACAAGGTCTCGTGGGTGCCAGACCCTAAAACAGGGTACTACAGACCGGACAACGGGGCCGAGGAGATCGATGTGGCCGAGCTGCGGGCAGCCCTCCTCAAGCAAAAGAACTGATAACAAGATCACGATGGAATGCTGCGAGTCGTCATCGGCTGCAGATTTAACAAGAAACAGGGCATTCTTAGGAGTTTCCTGTTTGTCTGGTTGTGGAATTCAAAACACCCTTGGAACCCGCTTCGTGTAAACCATGTTGTCCTGTTCCCCGTGGAACAGAGCAGCCTGGTAAAGCTTTTATTGTTTCTAAACAGTTGAATTCTTCTCTTTGCAGCCCCTTTCGGTTCTGTCTCTTTCGGTTGAATCGTTTTAATTGGCTGAGATTGCTTTAGCCGTAAAGATTGCAAAGACTGCATCAAAATACATTTAATTTAATTAGTCATTTGCCCGAGGTTCGATGATGCTCGATGTTCTTCCACCAACGTAGAGATTTGATAACTTTTCACACACTTTTATTTTCACTATCTCGCTCCTCATTGACCGAGTGAACGCATCTTTTAGTCAAAAAAACAATCAAAGGATAATATGGAATGGTTCATATTAATTAAAAGAACTAATTTTTCTCAACATTTAAAATTTATTCAAGATTCCGAAGAAACTCGGTTATTGCTCAATTATGGTAGACTACTTTGGGCAAATCTAGAAGATTCATCTAGAGGTGAAATTTAATGGGGAAATAAGGATGAAATTAAGGGAGTGAAATAAAATATTATAATAATCAAATTTAAAAGAATAAAAATAGAATAATTTAATAAAAAGAGGATAAAATCGAATAAATTTCATGTATTATTTTATGAATTTTCTTGAATTAAAAGTTCTACTCCACAACTCCTAATTTATCCAAATTATGGTAAATGAGCATAGGAGATTTCATCCTTATTTGCTAAGCATAATTGTTGTTACTTGTCTTTTAATTCTTCCTCTTTAAGTCGATTAAGGATCCAATCAAGGATTTGGCTCTCTCATTCAGAGGAGAAACTCTTTCATAGAGCGGTTATATTACTTATGTAATGTTGGCATGGCATATCTATATAATTAAAATTTACTATTTATATGTTTGTCTAATTATGGTTCACAATTTATTAGATTTTTTTTATTTTTTTGGAAATTGTAATATTTAGTAAATATATCTGCATAACTATTGATTACATGTTAAGTTCTGGTGAGAGGAATATACTATGTCATCATTGACACATGATATAACTGTTTCATTGAAGATTTTCTTCGGTAAGGGATCCTAAGTCCTTTGCCACCGGAGTTCTATATTAAATTTAAATTTTCACTAAAATACATTGTTCTATATAGACAAACGAGAAAACCTTAAATAATACCCGCTCGAGATGACGTGGATGTCAATAATTTGTTGCAGTTAGTCGGCATTTTATCACACGATATGCTGAATCAGGATCATAGAAGAATAAAGTCGATTCCCTCGTCGTCTTCCGATATCTGGATCGATCGGAAATGGAACTTATAATCCCCCATAAAACATTGGGTTCGTGACAAGCCGATGACGCTGATCGCAAAAAGGAAAGACCATTCCATCGTTGTTCATTTGTTTCTCTGTCTGTTCCACAGAGTAGAAGGCGGAGGATTTTATGTTTGGTCGTCCGGCGGTGAGTGACGGCGAGGGAGGTGCTACGAAGATGCGGTGAACCGACGAGTCCTCCCACTAGCACAATAACCTTTAAAATTTTAATTAATTGTTAAAAAAGGACAAGAAATCATGAATTCAATTCTTACTATTGGGAATAACTCACTCCCTTATTTCAGTTTCTTTCTATCATTTCTAGACTTATATGCTTCTTTTAGATCCGAAAAAATGGAAAATGGTCGATGCGAACCCAAGTTTTTCTTATCTTTCATTTTTAGTCCTAAATTTTTTTATGAGTTGAACTTAGTTCTTAACTTCTTAGATTTTTTTAATTCTTTTTATTCTTTTCTTGTTAAAAATTATTAAAAAATGATCGTGTAAAATATAAAATTTAGTGAGCATCGGGATTCTGGCAATTATGCGGTGAAATGTCCAATACCCTCACTCACAAAGATTTATTTTTGGTCCTATTTAATTATGCAAAAAATAATATTAGAGGAGCGTTGTGACGCTGACGGTTGCTTGTCTAATTCGGAAAGTACAAGTTGGTCGTCCACGTCTGAAGCGCATATGCGTATGCATGCGTGATTCTGAATTGTTCAAAGCCGGCTCCAATCCTCACCCGTATGAGGACCACGCCACGCTTGCGTTAAACATCAGGCATATATATTCACTTAAAATCTAAACCGATACCGTAGTGCTCAAGTGCAGCAGCGACGATCTGTCACATATACGCATGACTTAATTCTCGGACAGTATAGTTGGTAATTCAACCTTCCCGTTACGAAATTTCGAATTTCTATGTGCAACTGTGTACATATCTGTAAAATATCCTCCAGGTCCGTAAAATATTAGACTCATGTTCAATCTAAAAACTTAAATTATTAGGTTGTGGTACCACGAAATCTCTTATAAAATAAGATCGTTCTATTCATTATTTCATACGGGATTCATTTTCAACAATATCAAAGGAATTGAACCAATAATACCATGGTAACCCATCCGTGTAGCGTCATCAATGGACCAATATAATCCACGAAATCAATGTCCGTCGCCAAGGTCCAAGTTTAACAACACCTTTTAGTTAATATTGCTTAGCATGGAACTCGAAATCAGAATCTCGACCTCGCCGGGTCAAGTGTGACTGACGTTTGGACCATTGGAACCCCATCCTTGGTGGTTACCATTATGAATACGTTAAGCTCGTTCGCGGTCTAGCATGCCGGGTCGTCGAAATGTTAATTTAGTCGACCAAACATCCAGACCCGTGATCTTCCTTCTAAATATATAGAATGTGAATCTAATGCTTATTCTTGGCACGCAAACTCATGGCGTGCCCCTGAGCAAGTTTGGATTTTTTTTTTCATTAATAAAAAGGAAATAGCAGCAACTGTGATCTTACATCCCTTTGTTTAATGTTGAGATTTTCATATTTAACCGTAAACATATTAAATGTACTGATCAATTAGCGCAAGCATGGACACCATCGGTCACAAAGACCTAATATAGTTTATAGAAGCCAATATCCTTCAAGTACTAGTTCAAAAAGCACTCTTATTACTAGTGGTGTGCAAGACCTAAAACCCGAAAAACCGATCGAAATCATCTTGAAAAACCCGGTTTCTTGGAAACCTATGTCGATTTCGGGCGGTTAACGAGGTATCAGAAAATGAACTCGAGAAATCCAATCCCGAACCCAAAAAACTCGGCAGGACCTGGGATTGGCCGCATTCATATAAAATTAAAATATCAAATTTAATAATTTATCTTTTAATTAGTAGATTTTGACAATAAGAAAATGATGTTTTGATACTTTAAACACAATTTTTTTTTTATTTATGTTTATGTTATTTAACTTATTAATACCCCAAAAAAACCAATAATTAGAATTTCTTATTTATTATAATAAATTCTCTTTTCTATTTTTTCATTTTTGTATTTAGTTTAATGCTATATTGAAAATCATTTCCTAGAAAGTCACTCAAAAACCGTAAGCGGGTGGTTTTCCATTATTCTAAATATTTCTGAGTATGATTTTTTGGTCCTTGAAAAAACCAATATGAAAATTCAAACCCCCAACAATTTACACAAACCGCCTGACCCGAACCACTTTTGCCCCTACTTCTAACCGATGTTATATATATATATATATATATATATATATCTAAATACGTAGAAGAGATCAGACATAAGATCTTAGGCCCATCAGATAGTTTCGAACCGAAGTTGGAAGAAACTTTTTGTGGTGTCACCCTGAGCAAGATGGGAGCTGAGAGATGCTTCACCCAGCAAAAAGCAAATGGAGCATTAACACATTATGAAAGCATCAGCCAGCACTTCAGCATTAGAGATAACATTTTGTAATGGCCGGAGAGCCGCTCCACCTCTGAATCTATCAGACCCCCTTTTTTTTTGGCCAAATGAATCTATAAGACTTAGGGCATAAGATTTTATTATTATTCGTTATTTAATTAATCCATAATTATAATACCACTAAAAAATAAATTTAAATAAAAAAAGCAACTTGCGTAAAAAATAAAAATACGTCGTGGACATGCTTTCGGTGGTTGGCTTTTCTACGGCAAGCTAAGTTGCGGTGATAGTCAAATTTGGTAATGGAAGGCACCTCAGCGTGTCTTCGATCACTGTAGTTATCATGATTACCATACAACTTACCCTTCCGACAGATCTGAACAGTGAAGAGAGGCGCGAGTCTTGTACGTAAAATGTTACGGCATGATAGTACCTTCGAGTGGCTTGTTGAGACAGGAGATTCTCCTGTGAAATCAGAGCTGGAGAAGATGGATGGATTTCGTCGGAGACCAGCAAGAGGCCAGGTTCGGGGGCGGTTCCTTGGAATGACTCTCCGATACCTAGAACGGAAGGTTGACGTGGTCATGTTTCCCACGTGGGTGAGAGTCGAGTTTGGAGGATGTTAGACATCCACATGTATGAGATAGGGTCGGACTTGGACGTCCAATGTCCGTCATGTAGTGGAAGTCGAACTTTGCATTCGTCTGACTTCCGTCATGTGGATGAAAGTCAGAGCTAGTGGGTGCTCAGTGTCCATTGCACGGATCGATATTTTTAGGTCGGTTTTTAATGAGGGAGTTGGGTCCAGCACCGATATATCTATCTATATCATTGTGTGATAATACTTACACGGTAATATTAATTAATAAAATTAAGTTGCTTTTATAATTTTTTATTTAGTCTTGAGATAAAAAATAATCTTGGGAAGAGAGAGCTGTCACGTATAACAACATCCAAGTTGAGAATGTCGCCGGCACCAAATTAGTCTTATTTTTTAGAAAGATTTATATTAAACCAGCCTTCAAAAGTATTTTTCATTTTAATCTTTTTAAGGATTGACATGACAAAAATTCCATTTAATTTTTATATGATTCCCATTTACTCCTTATATATGTCTTGCAACTTATTTATCTATATGATATATTGAAAAATCTTTCATCTTTAATGTCCTTTTCACTCATTTAAATTATCTACTAATGTATAAAATTTAACTTTTAATAATAAAAATTAAGGGTATAATAATAAATTTACTAATATTTAACAACTTAATCTTTGTCTACTCTCATTTTCTCTCTCATCTTTCTATTTTCTCCTACTTCAGTACTTAAAAATTTATATTTGATATACCGAAATCATATGCTTGAGACCTTGAATGCCATTAAGACTTCCTTTAATAATTTATTTATATACTTTTCCAACAATTTAATTAAATAACAAAAATTATACGTATGACCTCTATTTTATCTATATTCAACTATAAATTGAATTTTATTCGACAACTTTTATGTTCGAATACAATAAGGAATGCTATTAGAACACAATCTTTATATGTTAATTGAATTTTCTTTGATAACTTGTATGCATGATATGATCGAAACTATTAAAGTAAGATTTTCACAAATATCGTTTGTTCAACTAAGAATATCTTGGCCGGATTTTCAAAAATTCTATTTAATTTTTAAAATTTCGTAATATCCATACCCAATAATGATTGTACTTATTATAGGTTTATTTCATATTAGAGAAAATCTTGTAGCCCAATCAAAATTTAAATTAACTAAAATTGATTACGAGAAAATACATATATTGTGCGTGACTCGTTAAACTTCGCATTAAGCCGATAACTCTCGTATCAATTGAGGGCAGTTATTGTCCACGTGGCAACATGGCTTGCCACGTGAGAATGAATATGGATAATTATAATCTCAAACCAAAATTTGATTAAAAAATATGGCAATATAAAAAATAGAGTAAACAATCACTTTGGTTCTCAATTTCATCAGTCCCTAAACTTTTTTGCCAATAATTTGACTCAAATACACATCATTTTGCCGCCATGTTAGTATAGCTGTTAAAATGTTGTAAAAAAAGTCCTGCGTGTTGAACACATAGCATAACGGAGTTAAATTTAATTTTTTTTGTATGTAAACTTTCACTTTGATTCATAATATTTCAGTGAACCAACAATTTAGTCCCCAAACTTTTTTTACCATCAATTTGACCCAAACATTCACTATTTTGCCATCACTTTAATCAAGCCATTAATATATAGTTAAAAAATTCAACATGCCACTAAACTATATTAAGAATATTTTTTATTTTTAAATCTTGAAATTACACTTTTTGCTCTTACATTTATCAAATTTTTAGAAGTTTATTATTTAAACAAATTTTCAAGAATTCCAATTTCTCAATCTTCTCATTTAATTTTGTCATTCTTCCACGTTGATGGCTTTTCTCATCTTTCTCAACATGTTCGAAAAGTTGATGTCATTATATATATATATATATATATATATAAAGAGCCAATCGATCCACTACTCATTCCTTTTGAGAGTCCAATTAAACTACATATAAGTTGACTTCTATTATCTTTAAGTAATCTATGCCTCCTCAGCTCTTTTTATGTAAACATTCATCCTTCCATTGTCTCCCAAATAATTGTGGACGAATGTCGGTGAATAGTTTGATAGGTTAGAAGGAAAGGAATCATCGAAACTTTACTGTCATACATATGAATGACTGGCCAAATTAGAAAATATAATACCAATTTGGACCTTAACAAGTGTTTTAAACAATTGTCAAGTGAGAAAGAAAGAAAAAACTGAATAATATAAGTTTACTTCTTCTAAGATGTTAGAATAACTAGAAGTAAGAAAGAGATATATCTCAGGAAATCATAAGTATAATGAGGTGGATCGTTTTTTGTTAACCGCAGGGTGGAACTGTGACTTGGCAAGGGAGTTAAACCGGATGAGAGTTTACATAAAGACAATAAAAGATAAATTAGGTAGTCAATTAATGTAATACCCCTCATCGATTGACTCTTCTTGGTATTTGGTGGCTCAAACCTTTCAAATTTATTGAGAAAGATGAGAAAAACTATTAAAGTGCAAAAAAAAAAAAATAGAGCTGAAGGAGAAATTTGAGAGAGTATAAACTTATTTGAATGATGCGGGTAGCTTGGTGGTGAGGTGCTCTCCCTCCTTAGTGTGACAGGGCACTGAGGTTGGGGGTTCAACTCCCCATTCTTGTAGTGAACCCCCGAATGCCACTGGCATGTGCGAGAGCACAAACTTAGTGGTGCCCACGGGCCAGTTTGTACTTGGAAACGGACCATAATTGGCCCAGTCAAAATCAATCCAAAATCGGTCAAAATAGGCCCAATTCCATCGGCCCAGAAATCAGAACCCCCTGATGTATTTAAAAAAACTTTTAAACTTTTGATTTGATGGAATTATATATATAAAAAAAAAAAGTCAAACTACCCTATCTTCCTCTACCCCTACTAGTGTTGTTAGCCGGGTTGGTTCTGGTCCGAGTCGAGTTGGTTCATGAATCGGCTGGGATGGGCCCGACCAGAACTGGGTCGACGGTTCGGCCGAGCTGAACTGGCCAAATTTTTTTAAAATTTTTGAGTTTTTTTTGGATTTTATGTACAATTTTAAAATAAAATGAAAGATTTCATTATTAGGATTTGAATCCAATTCTTTTACTTGAAACTCAAGAATCTTAACCAATTGCACTAATCATATTTTGCTTACATTTTTACATTCAATATTATATAACTAATTTTATTAAGGTATATTAGATTTTTTTAATATTCAAATAAACTTGAATTATTTATTTTTAAAATAAACTTAAAAGATATAGACATTTCGATTTAAAAACCACGATGAGTCAATCTTTTAGTTGAAGACTTCGATCAAGAACCGTGCTCATTAATCGCGATCAAAAAATCGGAGAGAGACTTGAGAGAGTAAAATATAATTGAGAGATTAGAGTAGAAAATTAGGATGAGTTAGATTAATGAATATGCGGGGTATTTATAATATTGTAGATGTGATATAAATTATATAATAATAATAATAATAATAATAATAATAATAATAATAATAAGAGATTCAATGGTCAGAAGACCGTTTGACTTTGAGCCGGGGAGGGGGCCAACATGGCGTCAAATTGCCTGAGGCTGCGGGAGGGCGGGCGGTTTTGGGGGTTGGTGGGGCCCACTATTGCTTGACTTTGAGGAGGGAAAGGGAGCAGCGAGAGGCTCATATGGCAGGTTTGAAAGTTTTCCCTTTTTGTAAACGGGCCGGTCACTTTCCGGTCCGGGCCCATCACTGTTCCAGGCTGGTTATGGGTCACAAATGAGCCGGTCTGGTTCAGGTTTAACGAGCCAATTTTGCCGATCCAATCCGTAACAAGGCCTCAACCCGTAGAAGTCGGGCCGGTTACAATTCATAAGCATTCCGTGCTGGTTCACGGTTCAGGAGGTTCACCGGCCGAACCGGCCCGATTAACAACACTACCCCCTACCCCTACCCCTACCCCTCACCCACAATTATGTTGCTGAAAAGGGTACTTACCTAGCCTCCTCTTCCCACCCCCAAGCTGTTAGGCACTCTCCCTCTTCCCTCCGTCTCTCTCTTTTTACTATGTACTGCGATGCTGCCACCTTGCGGCTCCCTACTGGAGGAGAAAATCTCCCGAAACATCATCCACCCCACAGTTGGTTCGAAACCGAACGAAACTGTAGTTTCAAACTTGAACCGTTTGGTTTTGAACCATCAATGAACCGTCCAAAGGGAGGTTCAGGGCCGGTTCCAAGACCCATCGAAACCGGAACTGGACGGTTCCTGAACCGTGGCCACCACTACACAGACTTACCTGCCCTATAAGATTGCCGGGTTTCCATCAAGCCCGGGAGACTAGTCGGGGCCCCATACCCCCGGATACTCCCCGTCATCATTTTTTTTTTTGAAAGTTTTCATAAATGATTAGAAATAATAAAGTAATTACAAGTTTTAAAAATTTAAAAAACTAGCTTTGTTATAATTCTGTATTATATCATATTTTTAACGAAATTTTGAGACATAATTAAAGTGATGGTAAAATACTAAATATTTGGGTTAAATTTGTGGCCAAAAAAAGTAAAGAGACTACATCGTTGGTTTACTAAAATATTAGAGATCAAAGTCCTGGGATGCCCTCGTTGGTGAAAAAATTAGTGTTTAAATGGTCAAGGAGCTTCGCTCTCTTGAAGAGTTTTGGCAAACTCCTGGGATGCCCTCCCAGTCCCTCTTTAACTTCTAGGAACGGGCAAGGTTTGGCTTTCGGCCTAAAACCAAACAGAACCAGAGAGCTCCATTCGATGCTGCACTTGACTCCAAAGTCCTGACCAGATTACAAGTCTCCGATGGGATCCACATACCGAAAGAAGCCAATTTTCTTGCTGGAATTTCTACAGCAGTGCTGTCAATGACAAGATGAATGAAGGAGAAAAGCCATAAACCTGAAGAGCGAGGTGCACTAGCCATGGCTTCTCTATTTGATACATAAAGCATGAAGGAAGCTATGCTCTCTCATAGAAAACTGAGCACCGCATGCCATTGTTCAGGCAATTATGAACAAATAAATTGCAGTCAAGACGAAAAAGATAGGCTGCAGAAGATCGATATCCAGCTCATGATACAGAGTACTGCCATGGAGAATTGATACAGCAACAGCACAAAAGCTAAATATTCCAAGACAAACAGCTTGCAAACACTAATGGGGTGTTCAGTTCGAGTGTTGATAGATTATGAGTAAAATTAATATTATAATGAAAATCTCAAATAAGCAAAACCTTCTTAGATTTTATGCTGGTTACAATGGGTTGCTTGTAAAGTTAAGTACAGTAAAATAGTGTTACAATTTACTGGTAATCCATGAATTCCATGTGTTTCGGACATTATTCAACCATGTTTAAGGTTTTCAACTCATGTAATTCCAAATTACGACAAAATTTGCAATCAAACACTGTAATCATTGATGAAAAGTCTATTGTAATGTGGAATGTTCAGAACAGGACCTGGGGATTCCCAAATAGGTTGCCTAGATCCACTAAGATATAATCTCATAGCAGATAGTTAAGCAGGATTAACCATTAACAGAGTCACTAAGCCTAAGTTAAACTCCATAAGGCTCATTTAGAAAACTATCGGTTCCTTACTGTTTTGCTTCTACTAACTGCAGACAATATTTTGCAGGATTAACAATTCAAGCAACACTAAGCCTAAGCTACTCTATGGAACTCATTCACAAAACCATCGGTTGCTTCGATGGAATGCAGACATTTTCTTTAGCGTGACTGTGTGTGTGCACACAACAGTCAACATTAATTTCATCTTACATAAGTAAATTTTCAGTTGAACATGCAGCAGTTAATCATAGCAAATACAAATTTCAACCACGTGAAGTGGGAATAATCTATTGAGGCCACCAATCCCCAGTAACTCATATTTCGGACAAAACTGACCAAGATTTGGATTTTCATGGACCAGAATTTCCCCTTCAGTACCTGATGGAAAATCTTGACATATCCAACAGAGATTTATCACAAGTGGGAAAGGCCCAGCTAAGCAAGTGGTCTATCGTAAGTTAGAATCTCATCCTAAGACCGCCCCATTTCAGCAATCACATTTGGCATAGGTGGTGGTTTAACTGGTTAAAGAGTCAGGCTGCATCTCATATCAAGCATCAAGATTTGGGGACAGAACTAGCAGGGGCCCAAAGCATATTCAATGCCTAGCATGAAAGCTCAGATTTTATTGACAGAACGGTGTAATGCTGATAAGAAAATTCTTGACATAACAAATGAACAGAGGACACAAATGACATAAAATAATCAAATGAATTCTGTTGATCATTCCTGACACCTACAGATCACTCCCTTGAATAAGGACAATTTTTCTTTTTTTTTGAAAAATCTCATTAACAATACTCAACGGGCATAGCATTTCGGACAGGCTGACTTGAAAAACACTCAGCAGTCAGTTTAGACATTTCAAAATTGTCTATATAAACATCATGTTAATTGAAATATGACCCAACAACAAACAGCTTAGCAGGACAGAGCTTTATTTTAGTCCATCACCAACTGTCTCTGAAACTTCTCCCAAATTTGATTGAATCAGCAACTTCCCCCAATCTCTCTCTAATTTATGTAATCAGATGAGGAAAAAAGATCCTTTGCCTTTCCGAATGAGAATCGGTTGTCAGGTTTTCCTTTTCCAGGGAAAAACAATGCAGACTGCAGATTGATTAGATCAGAGACGCAACATCTTCGAAATCATAAGCAATCTGATGCATTAACCGAGACCGGACCTGTTATTATTGTCGTCGGTGATGATATGGTTATTATTAATCATTAAAATTCGAAGTGAAATCATACACAACCATCCTGAGATACATCACCAAGAAATCCAATCCATTTTCCCACTAGATCGAAGAAACGCCAGAGCTAGGGGTCGTTCTAACCTTGTTCACGCAATCCAATCCACACCCGCACTGCGGACACTCGTAGAAATTATCGATCGGGAAGCTTGCGGAGGCGATCCCTACCGAGAACTCCATCTCATCATCGACCCTAGTAACCTCCACAATGTTCAACCACAGGAACAGAACCTGCAAACAATAAGATGCGACACACAATCAAACTGAGCAATCAAAGTCATATTACAACGATAAAATATTATAGCTCCGGAAACGTGAAGAAGCTGCAAAGGGGGACCTTGACGCTGACGCCGCTGAGGGCCGTCAGGCGGTTCTGGGAGATGTAGCCGCTGATGGTGGACTTGTACCTGAGCTGGTACGAACCCTCAAGGGAGAAGCTGCAGGAGCCGTTGAGGAAGGCGCGGAACTTGCCGGTGTCCCCGTCCAGCTCGTATCCGGTGACGCCCTTAGGGAGAATGCCCTCCGGGAAGTTGAATTCCTGCAGGGCTTCATACGCGGATAGAGAAGTCGCGGCCGGCGGCGACTGGAGGAGGAGGACGAGGATGAGGAGGGACGCAGTGAGGGCGGCGGCGGGGGAAGAGAGGGTTGCCGCCATGATTTTTTTTCGCGATGGTGGTTTGTGATTCTCTCTCTAGGAGGTGTTCAGATTGGACTTGGAGAAAGAAAGGGGAAGGGAGCTCGGCGTTGTCACTATGTGCCAGAGAAAGACGGTGGGTGGATGAGATGACTGGGCGCGGAAATCGCATGCGGAGATAATCAATGTCGTCACCTGGGGATAATCAATGTCGTCGCCGAGAGCGACATCATTTCCGGAGGGGAATAGGATTGAAGGGGTGGAGGAGAGTGGAGTAAGCTATATTTAAGTGTGTAAATAAAAAAATTAAAAAATTGTCCCAAATTGAAAAAATTGAATTTTTGAGGTCCGGAATAAATTTTAGATAGTTTTTAATATGAATATTAGATAAAAAATTCCAAACCTCGACCAGCAAAATCTAACCGGATATGTGGCCGAACCGAAATTATGTAAAAAGATAATAGTCTATTTAATAGTTTACATATCATATTATTGAATTTTGGAAATATAAATAATATTTTAAAAATTTTAAACTTGAATCTATATTTATATTTATGTTATTAACCTTATTAATTACCAAAATATTTATAATTTATATTTTTTATTTACTATAGTAAATTTTATTTGTTATTTATTATTTATTTTATTATTATATTTAAAATCGAGACTAAAAAAAAAAAATCGAATCCTGAGCGGTCGTTTTTGTAATCCTAACTAGCTCTCGATTTTTTCCTTTTACATTTGAAAAATAGGACCAGATAATTTGCAAAAAAAAAAAACTACCTCAACCAAACCATTTACACTCTTAGTCCTAGGGATAGTATTATCATACATTACACCATTCCCAAAAAAAAAAAAGTATTATCCTATGCAGATTTTTTTAAAATATAATTTGATCATTATATTTTTTAAATTCGTTAATCTTCTATCAATCCTAATTTAGGTTGAAAGCAAATGAGTTTTCCATGCATTCATTCTCAACTTCTTATAAGGAAGGAAAATTACAGTAAAAGTTTAATATATTTACTATTTTTAGCAAATTGGTTATATAAGTTTAAAAATGGCTAAATAGTTGTACAGCGCTACTACTTCTATAATATAGATGAGTCCTAAATACTGGCTGCCATTACAGCCTAGCTGACTTGGCATTTTTCGACCTTAGGTGCAAAACGTGTGGCAAATAGGTTGGTCGTGTGGCAGATGATGTGGAAAAAAAATGCTTACAATGCATAGCCCCCAGAAACCCGAGAGATGATTTCCTAAAATTAGTTCCCTGCATGTGTGATTTTGAAATTGAAATTCGATTCGCACTAATCGAGGGCTTTGGAGCGGACAATTGAGGGAGGTGACAGTTTGAAGAGGCCAGATTAGGGTTTTTGCTTCCTAGGTGATTCATGGAAGAAATAATCTAATTAATCGAAGTTCCAAAGCAATTTCGTTGACAAAGGTAAGGGATTCTAATATGATAGAACTAATTCTTTTTAAATGTTGATTTCAATTTTCCAGCTTTTATATTGTTCATTCTGATAAGTGCAAATGTATTTTCTTGTATTCATCATGACAAGTGCAAATATATACTTTTTATTATTTCAATTAATCGAAGTTCGGTTATAAAATATATGTATTTATTTTTCTCTTATATAGAATGGAAGACTCTATAGAGTGTGATGTGCAAATTTTTGAGCATTGTCTTTAAGTGTATAATGGCGGCACTTTCAAAGAAGAATGTGGGGACTTGGTCTACATGGGTGGACAAGTGGACGTTTGGGATGTAGACCCAAAGAGATTATTTGTTGTGGAGATAATGAAAGTAATGAAAGAGATGGGTTACAAAATAAAATTACAGTAAATTCTATATAAGGTTCCTGGGAAGACTCTAAAGAAAGGGCTAAGGGAACTTTATAGGGATAATGCTGTAATTGAACTCATTGACCACCTTACTAAAGGGATTAGCTTCGAAGTCTATATGAGGCACTGTGTGGATGAGGGCCAACCTATGGAGGAGATCTATGAGGCACCTACAAGAAAGGAAACTGCAACAGAGGGACCTGCAAGAGCAAGTCCATGTGCAACAAAGGAAGCTAATATAGATACTGGGATTGCAATAGGGTTGCAATTGGGAGTATACTTGCAACAAGAAGTGGATTGCAATGCAACATCGCAATGGAAGCAGATTTGATATTAAATTTGATAAGGTAAGTGGAGGATCTTAGTATGGTAATTTACAGGATGAGAGGAATATATCTATTATAAGTGAGATAGATCCAAATTTACAAGAAGGGTGTGATTGTGAGAAAGATTCCGATTTTAATTCTGACTTTGAAGGGCTTCTTGATGATTATGGAATGATAATGATCTTGAGATGGTAGAACGTAGGGATTATTTGAAGACTGGCTAGAAAAAAAGAAAAGAAAAGTTGAAGAATGTGAGGTTAGAGAAGGATGCTGACACAATATTAAGGGAGGCTCAAGAAGAGAAGTGGAGGGGGAAAAGGATCTTAGAGGAGGCTTTAGCACTTGAGAAAGGTTATGAGATTGAGCATTTTTATGATGATGATGCTTGCAGTACTGAAGAGGAATTAGAAGAATCAGAATTTGAGGAAGAAATAAGGGAGAAACTACCTAAATAGAAGCATAACAAGGCTTATTTCAGGAAGTCAGTTAGTTTCCCAAACTATGAACCGACTAATGAGGTGCCTTTTTTTCTCAACTGATCAGCTGTTTGACGATGGCAAAAAATTTAAGGATGCCGTACCTTCAGCTGCGGTTAAACTACATAGAAATTTGTATTTCACGAAGAACATGCGCGATTACATTAGGGCTACATGTAAAGGTGACCAATGCCCTTCGAGGATTTCTGCAAGATTTACGAAGAACCTTTGGACTTTTCAAGTGAAGACATTGATGGACAAATATACATGTAGTGTGACATTCAAGAATAGTAGGGTGAATAGCAAATGGTGTAAGGTTTTCTTAATCCCATGGTGAAATGTGATGCATTTAATTACAATTTGTATGAAGCATTTAATGGAAGAATTCTTGAAGCAAGATGTAAGAGCATTTACTTTATATTAGAGGACATCAGGAAAATAGTCATGGAAAGGATACACGTTCAAAGGACTAATTGTCAGAAGTGAAATAAAGACTTTGGTCCTAGGATTGAGAAGAAATTAGAAGAATCTTTGAAATTATATTGGTTTTGTCATATTCTTGGGAATGGTGAGGATGACCATGAGATTATGGCTTAGGGCACAAAATTTGTGGTTGACACCAGGAATCTCACTTGTTATTGTAAAGCATGGCAGCTCACTCGTATTCCTTGCTGCCATGTTGTTTGTGCTCTAATTGATAAGGGTCTAGATCCAGAAAACTATGTCCATGACTTTTATAAGGAAAAGTATGTTTTTAGAAGCCTATGGTAATGTTATGCAACCTATTCCTGACCCAAAGTTTTGGGAGAGAAGTTAGTTGAATGACCCACCCTGCCCTCCCAAGCCAAAGAAGAACAGAGGAAGATGAAAAAAAAAACAAAGAAGAAAAAAGTCAGTTCTTGAGACCAACATTAATGAGAAGGGGGTTTATTTGCTGTCCAGGAAAGGTATGATTAATACATGTAACATTTGTAAGCAACTTAGTCACAACAAGAGAAAATGTCAACAAGGAAGCAAAGGAAAGAAACAGACTAATCAGCTTGGTCAACTAGTGAGTGGTTATATTTTTTAACTAGAATTTCACTACATTAATTATATATAGCAATGTTTAAGTATATTAATATCCTTTTTTTTAGTCATCAATTGGAGAAGATGGTTTAGAGCAATTACACCACTTAGAATGAGCTTAGAGTAGTGGGAATATTGGGTATGTTGTAATTAATTTTCAAATTTAACTCATACTGTGTTCTTACCTAAAATATTGTTAGCAATCAGAGAGAGAGAGAGAGAGAGAGAGAGAGAGAGAGGAAAAAGAAAGGCATGTCAAGAAGCTAATGTGCGAGAACATAAGCAAGAACTTGGAGGACAAAGGCCTCAAAAGGAAAGAGCATATTCTGAATTAGCAGTCATGTGAGATTTTATATTGTTCTCAATGTAAGTTGCGCATATTCATGTAATGCTTAACAATACACGTTGCAATGGCAATTGTCTATACTGATCATATTCTTTTTCAGCCTAGAAAAGTTGGGGAATTACTCATTGGAGAAGAGGGAGATCTTTCAAGTCAAAATCAAACCTTAAACAAGCTTTGAATGCAAAAAAAAGGATCATCTCATGCAGAAAGGTAGCATCAATTAAAATCTGCAAGAGTGGATCATCCCAGGAGCATGTATCAACTCAAGGGAGTTGAACTGACAAATAGATGCACTTGGATGGTGTTTTGTCTGTGATTTGCTCATGTAGAATTTGTTTAGCTGTTTAAACCTTAATATGTATTCTCTCATTTTTGCTCAAACCTTAATGGGTTTAATGTTGTCATTTTGTTCAGGTGTTAATGGGATGTATCCTGTCATTTTGTATAGACCTTAATGGGTTAGATGCTATCGTTTTGTTCAATTAGTGAATGCAACAACTTTTCTTCTATTCTTATTATTGCTTAGTGAGTGCAACATTTCCTTCAACTCAGTCAATTACTACCATTTCATTTTCAATAGCTTCTGCAGCACATTGTTCCAAATTTTCAATAGCCAGAATACATAAATGATTGAGGAACATGATAAAAATCAAAATAGTAATTCAGTAGCCATAATGCATAATTTTGTTGAACGATTCATTTCATTGAACCATAGGAGAATGCCTTATAACCCAACCATACTCCAAATAAAGTACAGAATTCCCATATCAAACTTGCAATGACAATAATCCTCACATTATAGTGATTATTTTTTTTCCCTTCAACTCCTCTTTCAATTTGCATATCTTTAATATCAATGATTTCAATTTCAGATCCGATAATGATACTTCTGTCATTGCAATCTCTGTAATTGAGTGTTGACTACCTTCAACTAGAGCATCAATCTACTTAAAAAATTCACATCATCCATATGACTTATACATCTAGTATCCAATGAATCATTTTTCTGGATTAATTGATGTGCGTGAAATTTTCTATACTACTTGTAGACCATATTTGCACAGCTCGAACTTGGTTGCCAAAAAAATGGAACGACTCTCTCATGTAGGAGTCTCTTTCCTTGATTGCATATCTCTGATTCACACCTCAATTTGCCCAAAAAACTGTGATTTACATCACATTACGGAGGAAATACAATAAATAATGCATTATGGCGAAGACCATTACCCAAATTCTTCAATTCCTTAATCGCGTCTTTGAACCCTAAATCCTCTCAGCTTTAAGATGTATTCTTCTATTTCCATCAAAACCCTAATATTGCCTCTTCAATTTTTCTGTTGATCGATGGCAAAAGGAATCGTCAAAGACGTATGAAGGAAGGAGGAATCAACGCTTAGTATTGCTTCTTCCATTTCTTCAGTGCCCTTGAAGATTTATAAATGTAGAAGGAGTTGTCAAATAAATGAAGTTGTTTATTGTCGTAGAGGAGAAGGAGGGATTTTAAGCTCCTCACATGTAAGCATGCTTTTTTTCCCCACGTCATCTGCCACGCGAACATCGTACTTGCCACGTCTGTTGCACCTAATGTCGTAAAGGCCAAGTCAATCTAAGTTGTAAATATAGCCTGCATTTAGGGGACATCTATATTACAGAAGTAACATTATATGACTTATTCAGTTATTTTTAAACTCATATGACCAAATTACTAAAAATAGCAAATACATAGGGGAGAACTATGTTAGCAGTCCTAAAAATTTGTCATTTTTCCTAAATTAGTCATCTAGATTTTAAATTTATTTTTTCAGTCCTAAATGTTTGCTCCTTTAGACATGTGAAGTTCTTCCTATTACTTATTGTTCGAATGTCACTGCCGTGTTACTAGCGCCATTAATTTTTTTAATTTTGTTGATAGTTTGCTAACATGGCACATGAGTTGGCATTTTTATATTAAAGCTATGACATGACACATGTAAAAAGACATTCTATGGACCCTAAATAAATTTTGAGTTGATTTTCAAGATTTAGAAAAATTAACACAATAAATTTGTGTCCAGACCCAACTACCCAGCTAGATCAAAATCGATCTAGTTTATTTAAAAATATAATAAATGTCACAATCCTAACTCGAAAAATCCTTATTCACTGCTGGTTGAATCGGGTAAGAAGAACTTGCTAAAATAAACCAACTTAGAAAATTTCAAATTAGATATATTATCGCTACGTCAGCCAAATTAACGAAAAATAATGAATTAATACCGTCAGTGACACATCAGCAATATATGATTGAATTGACTTAACTTTGTAAGAGAGAAAATATTTAGGACTGAAAAGACCATTTTAAAACTTACAGGACCGACTTAGAATTATCGATGCAATTCTTCCAAATACATAGGATTTCTATTGTAATTTTTCCCTTCTATTAAAATTTCATATCCAAATAGGCGAAAAGTTCTCCACATTTTTCATATCCTCCTTTCCCTTCCATCCAAGTAAGAAGTTAAATAAGTCCTCATTTAGGGTTTCGTGGAAAAAAAAATTATTACTTGAAGAACTAAGACTGTATTCATACTGGAATAATAGGCGTTGAATACGGAAAAAAAAAATCAATGTTATCATCTTTTATTTTTTTCAGCTGAAATGAACTAAATAATAGGATGAATAGGATGGTTTATTACATTTTCATTTTCAAATAATGTACTATTCCATGGGAAAGTGTGTTTTTTTTATCAACAATCTTTTCTTATTTTTTCTTTTTCACCCTAAACTTTTATGAGACAAATTTATCCTCAATCTTTTATCGCTTCTGCTTTTTATTATTTTAATATTAAAAATTATTATAAATAGATAAAAATAACAAAATAATGAAACCTAAAAGAATTTTTAAAAAAGGACCAATACGTGAACCCGTGGCCACCTCTCCCCTCCGAGATTGCTCAGTGCCCTTTTTTTTTTTTTTTTTTTTGACAAGAAGTGATTGCTCAGTTCCTTGTTACGGTATCTGGCGCAACTCGGATGGGACGGTTGACCGTATGGAGGAGATGTGGCCATAGGAAAGGCACTCTCCACGGTAACAATTGACTTCATGCGGGGAGGGGTTAGCTGTCGGCGAGATCCTTTTCCCGTACGGTTCGGTTGCAAGTCTTCTATAATCATTATTTTATTATTATTATTTTACCATTTAATTAATATTTTCAATATTATAATAATAAAATAAAAATAAAAATAAAAATATATGTTTATGAAAAGGTTAGGATCAAATCTATCTAAAAAATGTTTATGATGAAAAGATAAAGGAAGAAAGTGTACTTTCTCTAAATTCAAGTATCGTGAAACGAGAAAATTTATCTTAAGAGAGTTTTTTTTATTAAACATGTGATCGGACTCAAATCTGGATCATACTAGCTTAAAATTTTCCGGATATAAGTGGTCCATATGGAAAAGAAATGACTTGAATAATCTCATCTAAGAATATATTACAATATTATAAATAAAGAAAATTCATTTTAGGGGAGGTTCCTGTCTCGAATTGAATTAGTTAGGACCTGTTGGATTCTAGATACTAAAGGATGAGAGAACCTCCAGACCAAAGTCACGATTTATACAATCACGGTTAACTATTTAGTAATCCAATTAGATTATTAAAACAGTTGGGTTGTGTAAATTCAAATTGTACTGAACCAATTATATTTTTAGTGATTAAATATTATTCATTTAAAAATATGAATAATAGATTAATTGAGCCTAAGAATTTTCGGTTATCCCTCAGATTCGGAGGATGATTAGGGCTCGATTTATTTGGATTTGTTATTTTGAGCTTCAATTAATGCTTTAAGAATGACTTATCAGTTATTTTCTTTGAAAACTTTTAATCCGCAAATAAAAGTTTAAGTAGAGCAACAATTAGGGTTGTTTTAGATGACAAGAAAAAAAGCACACAACAACGAGTGATGACTGCAGGCAATGGTGAAATAATAGAAAACAGTAGGTAATTGAAGGAAAATTATAGCAAATTCTTTTAATAAAATAGGGGAAGAACATAGCAGTTTTTTCGAGTGCATAGTGTGTGATCAAACGAACTCAAAATTTTGATAGTATTCTCATTACTCTTGCGGCTAAATTTTGAACAGTGGAGATCGAATTTGGAAGTCTTTAAGTACCGTTTTCGGTCAAGTTAGTGAAACTGTTTTTTGGGTAGAAAATTGTGGTGATCCAAGGGAGTGATTCTCGATGTGGAAGGTTAATCCAAGATTGTTCTCTTGAAAAAAAAAACTGCATAATCTCCATTGATATAGTGGAAAGTTGATTTGGTCCAGTGCCCTAGCTTTTCCACATATTGGTGTTTCGGTGTTTTTTTTTTAAGAAAAAAATATTAAAAATCTCTCGAATTAGGACAATTAGTATTTTTTTTAAGAAAAATCTCATTTCATATTGCCATTCTGTTTGTCTGCATAAACATCCTGTTTATTCAATCCCATGCGACCCGCGAATCGACGGCTTAGAATCAGACCCGTGAATATCAATATGTGCTGTGTAGTGTCACGTTTAAACCTATCATATCTAAATGAGTTTGTGTTAAAAATATTTCAATCCGTACACAGCCCGTTAAATTGATTAGAAACTTTAAATATGAACAAGGCATGTTTAACACTGAGTTGATACGACACGTTTAACCCGTACAAGTGAATGCATGAATTCAAATTCAGCTGTATCTTAAGATGGAATTGGATGTGCTGTGGGTGCTGTAGGAGACAATCAATAGACGAACATACTACATATTAACACTAAACGTGTAATAATTATAACTTAAACAAGTCAAATGGTCATTGGTTTTAACGTGTGTGTATATATATATATATATAAATAAGATTAAAGGTAAATTATATTAAAAATATGGAGTTTTCTCATTTTCTCAAAATAATTAAACATTTAAATTTGAAAAATAAATTTTATTTTATTCCCAAATTAAGTTAAATCTTTTGAATTTTAAAAATAAAATCGCATGATTTTCCTAATTAAGGTCCGATATTTCATATTTTAAAATTAAAATCACATTCTTATTTTACTGCTGAAATAGACTAATTCTTTTGCCTTGATATTAAATGCTTATATAACTAATTCTTTATAATTTTTTCACCGCGGGATGAAAATATATTAGATATTTTAAAAACTTACACTAGTTTCTTATATAAAATTCTCTTAATATTTTCTCATAACTAATATTAATCCTAATTTAAGAGAGAATTATTGAGTTAATTTTCAATAAAAATTACGTCAATTTTATCAATTTATAAGTATATAATAAGAATGAATAAATAAAATATGTCGTATAAGAACATCACTTTACATTTTAATTGATTAGTCCACCCTGTCAATAAAAATATATATAATTTTTATTTTTCAGATTTGAGACTTGATTTGAGAATAAAATAAAATTACATGATTTATTTTTTTCAAACTTAAAAGGCTCGGCTTAATTTAGAAATAAAATAAAATTACATGATTTTATTTTTTTTCAAATTTGAAACATTTGAATTTTTTGGAAACAAAGTAAATCATGCGTTTTTTACGCAATTAACCTTTAATTAAATAAATTTAATCATGTCGTATTGAGATACGAGAGTTAAATACGATTTAACCTGTTTATTCCTAGTTAGACAGGTAAATCTATTTAGATAAGAAACTTGTTTAGACTCAATCTGAATCTGCTTAATTTTGTATCATGTCGCATTAGGTCGAGTTACCGTATTAAAAATTGCAAGAACTAACTATAAGAAATTTTTTTTTAGTCCACTAGATTACGTGATCAGCCGAGGTAAATAAAACGGCATTGCTGTCAGGATTTCAACTTCCGTGCCAAGACAGTGCAGACTGCAGATATGCAGATAGATTGATCAAACCAGACACATTGGCCAAACCTTCAACTAACAACATCATCTTCAAAACCACGAGCAATCTGATGCATCAATCCAAACAAGACCGAGCCAATTGTTGTTGTCGTTGTTGTTGACGATGTTGATCTTATTATTATTAATGGTTAAATTTTGATCATGCAGAAACATCCTCAGGTACCATCACCAGGAAATCCAGTCAATCCATTTTTTGGCTAAATCGAAGAAACATCAGAGCAGGGCTCTTTCTGATCTTGTTCACGCAGTCAAATCTACAGCCGCACTGCGGACACACGTAGAAATTACCGACCGGGAAGCTCACGGAGGGGATCCTGACCGACAACTCAACCGGTTCGTCGAACCTGGTCACCTCCACAATGTCCAACCATCTGAACAGAAGCTGCAAACAATCTGGGAGAGACACACGATCAATCCGAGAAATTCGAAGTCGTAATAGAATGATAAAGAGATTATTGTTAAGAGGCTAAAAGAGGGAGGCACATTGATGCTGATGCCGCTGAGGCCCGTCAGGCATTTCTCAGAGATGTAGCCGCCGATGGTGGACTCGTACTTGATCTGGTAGGAGCCCTCAGGGTAGAAGCTGCACGAGCCGTTGAGGAAGGCGTGGAACTTGCCGGTGTCCCTGTCCAGCTCGTATTCCGTGACACCCTTGGGGAGCAGATCAGCAGACCCTTCGGGAAGTTGAACTCCTGCTGGACCTCGTATGTGGATGGTGAGGTCGCGGTTGGCAGCGACGAACCAGGAGGAGGAGGACAAGGATGAGGAGCGAGGCGATGAGGAGGGCGGCGGTGCAAGAGAGGGGTGCCGCCATCATTTTTGCTTCTCGACGATGTTCTGAACATCATGTTCAGATTGGATTTGGAGAGAGAAGAACAGAACTTCTTGGTGTCAGTATGTGCCAGCTCAAGACTGTGGGTGGATAAGTGCATCTGTCACTCAGGATGTTTGGCTTAAACATTATTAAATTACAGAAAAATTTAAAATTATATGAAAAAATTTAAATTATAGTCATTTTTTTAAAATGAGTTCGAACTTAAAGTGATATTTGATGTAAAGTTGATTAAAGAATTTGATAGATGTCCGGTCAAAGGTTGTAAAATTAATATAATTTGATAATGCTACATGTTTTAGATGTAAAATATTTGCTCACATTGTAAAATTTTAATCCACGTAATATCAAATTACAGTCAATTTTATAATCAAAGGCTATAATATTTGATGTAAAGTATTGTGTAATATGAAATTACACCACACTTTACAGCGAGCTGGTAGGCCTCGCAAACTATATTTTGTTATTTTTAAATGTATCATGTCTAAACATGTTCAGGTTAAAAACTTCGATAACCTGCACATGACATATTTATTTTTCATATTTAAACATATTCGTGTCTAAACAGTATCTAAGCTGGGTTGACCTATTTATTATAGAATATCTGCAATATATAATTTTACTCTAATAATATATGATACAATTACTAAAATAATTATATTTATAGGCAATTGGTATAACAAATAAGTAAGATTAATTAATTACATAATATTTAACTAATTACATAATATTTGATGATAACGAAATATATAATATATATACATATCATAATATATATATATATATCAAATAAGTTCAACACTTATATTGGAATAATGAAATACATTTAATAAATGTACTTAAACGTGTATTCTCAGGCTGCACAAGGTTCAACCTACTTAAACATGTTTATTTATGGTATCTGAAGACATTCGCATTTAAACAAGTTTCTGTCTAAATAGACTTGACCCAAACCTACCTAATTCCATGTCGTGTCAAGTTATCATATTGTGTAAAAAATTGCCAGGCTTACCGCCAGACAACACTGTAGCTGTACTCGGAAGGGAATCTAATTGCTGGGAGGAGAATGGACAAGACTTTTAATCTAATTTGAATATATTTAAGATGGAGGGAGGGATTAAGTAAAGAAAAAAAATAGAGTAAATTAATAATTTTGTTCTTAAGATATAGATTTTATGTTAGATTTTTTAATCATTTTTTACCTCACATAACTTCCACAATAATGAACTTTGCATCAATTAATTTTGTTTTTGGATTTTTTTTGCACCAGTCGTTACTCTTTTCATACATCAGTGAGGTCCCTCTGCTCACCAAATAATTTCCTCTATATGTCAAGATAAACACCTTTATATATTAATCAGGTCCATCTTTCAAATTAATTGCAGATGACATTATTAAATATAGGTCCAGTCTCCATTTCAAAGATTTTCTTTTATTCCTTAATCAAATTTTGTTTTATTTTATGCTTTCCAACCTTTTTGTGTTGGGCGCACCTCGGTCGTGCCTAGGGGTGTGCAGAAAATCGATTTGGGGTCGAACCGGTTTTGAACCGAACCGAACCAAAAAACCAGTTCGGTTCGGCACATTAGGTAAAGAACCGAACCAGTTTATGTTGAAAAACCGCATTGTTTTAAACCAATTCGATTAACCGGTTCGATCGAACTGGTTTTAAAACGGTTCGGTTCGGTTTAAAATCGATTCGAACTG
The DNA here is from genome assembly GCA_037672795.1 of Lagerstroemia speciosa. Classification (NCBI taxonomy): domain Eukaryota; kingdom Viridiplantae; phylum Streptophyta; class Magnoliopsida; order Myrtales; family Lythraceae; genus Lagerstroemia; species Lagerstroemia speciosa. The sequence continues at coordinate 4,317,979 of CM075303.1, read as the reverse complement.
AACTGAATTGGTTTTGAAACGATTCGGTTCGGTTCAAAACTAGTTCGAACTGTTTTGATACGGTTCAATTCCGTTAGAACCGGTTTCGAACCGAATTGAATGGGTTTTTAAAGTAAAACCAGTTCGGTTCGAACCGGTTAGCCGCATCAATTACACTTAGAAATTAACCGAACCGCTTTTCGTCTAAACAACCTTACCAATATAGAACCGGTTTGAACCAATTCGGTTCCAGTTCAATTCCGATTTGGTTCTCCCTGAACCTTAATTGATTCAAACAAATGATTCCAGTGTTATAGTCACAATAATAAATAATGCAATTGATAATTAATACAATACATAAGAATTCTTATAATTAAAGACCAAGTGATGTATGTCGATGTGCACGTCATACTTCATGTAATTTATTTCATGATCTACATAAGCTCTTCGACAATTCTTAGAGGCTTGAGTCATCAAGTATAACTACAACCTTCAGTGATTCCAATAACTATACACTTAAGAAAGAGAATGATATTGATGCGTAAAATATTTATTATTTTGACTTTATTATTAATAAATTTATTAATAAGAATGGATTAAAGAAGTCGATATGAGATTGGCAATGCCTAATGGATCATGACAACACGATGGCAAATGATCATCGATTGGTTGTCGGTGATAATTGTGTCTCTTTTGATAAGTAATGTTGAAAGAGATGGAAAATTTCCATGTGAGTCTTGATAATATGACATAACACGATGTTCGACCATGGATGTATGGAAGCGAACTTTCTTGAAAATATTTTGATGTGATATTTGATTCTAAAAAATTCAATGAGGCTAGCTAGATCGTTAGAATCTAAATTACATCTCGAGTTTCATTATTTGAATGAGAAAACATTGATAGATTTTGTAAAGTATCATGTTTTATTACGATCAAGCTCCACACATTCATGGACTACTGCCATAGTGGAACTAGCTTAGATCTTCCATTCCTTTGTAAAATGATATTTGTATGTTTTGTAAATCTCTTTTCAAATGATATTTTATTACTTTAACCCCACTGTTGGAAAGCTATTTTTGTGTCGGAGGATCATTGCTCACGATCTAAGGTATGGAAGGGACCAGCGACGGGGAGGTGATTTGTCTCAGTGCCTGCGTCAATTCTCAATATTCTTTTGAGTTTCAAGTAAAATACTTGAATTGTCTCTTTTCTCTATAGAGAGTTTCAACTATATTTTATGTGTTGCAATCCATTCTTTGAGCACTTGGCTATACCTTTCAATTAAATTTTATGTTAGTATGCTATCATATATTTTGGGATGTTGAAATTCATAAACATCCGTCATCAAGTTGAATGTCTTAAATTAAATGTTGTTTGTGATATTTGGTTGAAGGAGTCCTGAAATTTAATGATTTTGGTACAGCTGCTCAATCTAGTGCTCGAGTTTAAGCGATTGAGAACAAGTGTAGGCATATTGCATGTCAGATGAGCAGTTTCATCGGTAAGTGAAAGCCGAATGACAAGAGTGAAGGCAAGTCCAACAACAAATAATGTAATCACAGAACATATGATGTTGTCGCAATAATAAATGATGCAATTGATAGTTAACACAATACATGAGAATTCTTGTAACTAAACATCACGTGATGTATGTCGATGTGCACGTCATACTTAAACATAATTTATTTCATCATGTACATAAGCTTTTCAATAATAATATAAGTGCATCCATCAGTGATTTCAATGACTATACACCTTACACAGAGAATGATATTGATGTGTACTATTATTTATTATTTTGACTATATTATTGATAAATTTATTAATAAGAGTGGATTAGAGAAGTCGTTATGAGATGGGTCGATGCCCAGTGAGTCATGATAACACGATGTCGCATGTTCATCGATCGATTGTTGGTGATAATCGTGTCTCTTTTGATTAGTTTTGTTGAAGGAGATGGAAAATTTTCATGTGAGTCATGATAATTTGGCATAACAAGATGTTTGACTATACATGTTTGGGAGCGGATAGGTTAACCTAGTTGCTTTCGTGAAAAATATTTTGATATGATATTTAATTCTAAAAAATACAATGAGGTCAATTGGATTGTTGGAATCTAAATTACCTATCGGGCTTTATTATCTAAATGAGAAAACATTGATCGATTTTGTAAAATGTCATGTTTTATTACATTGAAGCTCCACGCATTCATGGATTGTTGCCATAGTGGGACTAGTTTTAGATCTTTCATTCCTCAGTAGTATGGATATGTGTGTGTTTTATAACTCTCTTTTCAATCAACATTTTATTACATTAATCTCACTATTGGTTTTTGAAACTAGGAAAGATATTTTTGTGTTGGAGGATTATCATCTATGGTCTGGGGTATGGAAGGGAACTAGCAGTGGGGAGATCATTCATCTCGATGCCTGCGTTGATTCTCAATGTTCTTTTAAAATTTCGGTAGAATATTTGAATGACATAGAGGTAGAGAGAGAAAGCAGAATTTTCGAAAACTTGGGACTGGAAACTAAAGGGAAGGGGAGAAGAACCAAAAAAGAAATGTAGTAGGAAGATTTTCAGCTTTATTCCCTGTCGCCTTAATTGTCCACAAACCCAACTGTACTTGTTGTGGGAGGCTGGATCTTCCTGAACTTGCCTAATTATCTGCTGTAATGCCATGTCATTTTGCCATGAGTCTACAACCTGTTCATAGAGAGTAGATGATACTGAAGACAAGGCCATCAATAATAACTCATGGTTGTGTAGTCTGGAAAGTGCAGACTGCCTTCCTCTCCTTGTCCTTCTTATATTTAATCTTGTAATCATAGCCAATTAGTTTGGCCAACCAAGTATGCTGCAATGGAGTCTTGAGCTTTTGTTCTAAGAGGTACTTCAGACTTATGATCAGTGCAAATTACAAATGATCGTGGTCGCAAGTAATGTTCCCATTTCTTAACAGCAAACAAGATGACATAGAGCTCTCGCTCGTAGGAGAAAGGGCCTTACTGATGTAGGCAACAGGATGACCATGCTGCGTGAGTACTGCACCAATTCTAGAATTAGAAGCATCAGTCTCAATCTCAAAGCCATGAGAAAAATTAGGCAAGGCTAGTACAGGGGCTGTGGCCAGAGCATCTTTGAGTGATTTAAAGGTTGTCGCAACTTCTTGATTCCAACTGAACGGATCTTTTTTAAGTAGTGTTGTAAGTGGTTGGCTTAGGAGTCCATAGTATCGAATGAATCTCCTGTAGTAGCCAGTGAGTCCCAAGAATCCTTGAAGCTGCTTCAAGGTTTGTGGGATTGGCCATTGCTGAACAGCCACAATTTTTGAAGGATCTATCTTTACACCCCTTTTTCTGTTATAATATGCCCCAAGTATTCGACTCTCCTTGATCCAAAAATGCATTTGCTCCTCTTGGCAAATAGCTGATGCTGCCTCAGGAGTTGTAGGACCATTCATAGATGATCCAAGTGTTGAGCCAACTGTGAGCTGTAGATTAGGATATCATCGAAGAATACCAGCACAAACTTACACAAGTAAGGTCGAAATATTTCATTCATGAGTCCCTGAAATGTAGTTGGGGCATTAGTAAGACCAAATGGCATTACTCGAAACTCATAGTGCTCATCATGTGTTTGAAAGGTTGTTTTTGGTTTGTCTAGTTCGTGCATGCAAATCTGGGGATAGCCAGATCGTAAATCGATCTTAGAGAAGAAGACTGAGCCATGTAGCTCATCTAGAAGCTCTTAAATGACTGGAATGGGATATTTGCCCTTGCCTGTCTGACTATTAAGAGCCCTGTAGTTGATGCATATGCACCATGAATGATCTTTCTTTTTAACCAGGATCACTGAAGAAGAGTAGGGACTCGAGCTTCGTTGGATAATTCCAGCTCTCAACATTTCTTTAGTCATTTTCTCAATGACATCCTTCTGTGCACAAGAATGTCTATAGGGTCGAAGATTGATGGGCTGTGCACCCTCAATTATGGGTATCTTGTGGTCATTACTTTGTTTGGGAGGTAGGGTGGTTGGTTCAGCAAACATAACTTCATACTCCTCTAGTAGATGATTGATGGCTTGAACTTCGTTAGCTTCTTCGTTCAACTGAGCTGTTAGAATGCTCATTCCTTCTAGGCAATAGAGCTAAACCATTGAAATTTGTTGTGGCTTGGATAAGATTTTTGCCAACCTCTCTTCTCCTACCATTTTCAAGGTTTGCCTTGGTATTCCTTTTAGCAAGCACTGAACAACAAGGTGATTAAATCTCATTGTAAGCTCCTTGAAATTCCACTGAATATCACCAAGTGTTGCCAACCACTGTACTCCCAACACTATGTCATAATTACACAGTGGTAATAGCCACACGTCAGCTTCAAACTCGAACCCCTGCATCCTCCATCAAAAACTCTCGCATATTGACTCACAAACCAACTCAGCTCCATTGGTAGCAAAGACTTTGATAGGAAGGAATTTTTCACACGAGCATTTAAGTTTAAAAGTAGTACTGTCATTCAAAAAATTATGTGTGCTCCCAGAATCTACTAGGATTGTAAGCTCCTTTTGCCTACTTGGCCCACCATTCGCATCATTTGATAAGCTGTGGATCCTGTTAAAGCATGGATTGAGATTTCTGGAGCTTCAACCATTCCTTCTTGTGCTTCTAACTCATGTTCATCAACGTCTTCCTCTTGTACTTCCTCCACCTCCATTAAACGAATTTGCCTCTTAGCACAGTTATGGCCAGGGTTGTACTTTTCATTACACCAGAAACAAAGTCCCTTTTCTCTTCTTTCGTTCATCTCCTTATCAGCAAAGGCTCTCGAGCCAGTAGTTCTATAGTGTGAGTTTTGTCCTTGAGTAACTGAAACTGCACTGATAGATAGGGGTAACATGCCACTAGCTGTCGAAGGTATAGGCTTAGCAGTACTGAACTTACTACTGTAAGTAGATATTGGTCAAGATTCTGTAGCAGGTACCTTAGAAGAGAAGTGGTAGGGTTGTTTACCTCCAAGCATCGCTGCACACGTGTTATTATAATTTTCCTCCTGTCTTCAAGCCATGGCATAAGCCTCTCTCAAACTGCGTGGCTGAAGCAGCTAAACCATACTCTGGATCTCCTTTTTAAGTCCTCCAACGAACATACCTACAGCAACCTCTTCACGAAGCTCAGACTTGTTAAACAAGAAATCGAATTCCTTAATATAATCTAGTAGAGCCCTTGTCTGGCTTAAATTCTTGATATCAGAGTACGGATTTTCGAAAGGCCAATTGTTGAATCTAACAGAAACATCGGTAACGTAATCGATCCAACGTGGATAGATGCCTTCAAGCACTTACTTCGCATATATGACTGATGCTAGTAAAGAGCAGCTCCTTCGATATTGATGGAAACCATCTTAATCTTCGATTCTTCCGAAGTAGAATAAAAGTCGAAATATTGTTGGCATTGATAAAGCCAGGCCTCTATCTCCTCTCCATCGAACCTAGGGAACTTCATTTTTCCATGCTCGGGTTATTCTGATGGTTAACTCCTCGAGAACCAGCTGAATTCCTTCCTATTTCAGGACACGAAGCATCCCTACCTCTATTTGTTGGTTGATTATGTATCCAACTGTTGATCAACGATCTTAGATCTGTGATCTGCCGCTCACTGTGGATCCATAGATCATTGCTGTGTTGTTCTTCAATATCTCGGTATTCTTCAAATTTATGATCCGTGTGAGCAAAGAACTCTTGACTTTGAGTTCGAAGCTCCCTAATTTGCTGCTCCAATTCCTGAGAATGAGTTGTCACCATTGTGCCAGAATCGAAGCTTTGATACCAATGATAGAGGTAGAGAGAGAAAGAAGAATTTTCGAAAACTCAGGACTGGAAATTAAAGGGAGGGGGAGAAGAAACAAAAGAGAAATGTAGTGGGAAGATTTTCACTCTTTCTTCTAGAGGGTTTCAACTAAATTATTTGGTTGAAGGAATCTTGAAATATATTTCCCAAAATAATATATCTCATCCCTACTTATATATTTCATTAAACCACATTGATAATAAGAGGTTATTAGGTTTATAAATATCATGTCCTGAGTTCAATATGCACACTTTTTATCCCTATTTAATTATGTCCAAATTAGACGTATAGTCTTTTCTTTTTGTTTGTCTATTGGATAATTGGATTATGTTGCCACACCAACCTTCCTATTTTTCAGGGAAATACTAAAACTAAGATGTTTATAATTTCATCCCTCAACTAACAGAAAATTGTGATCAACCTTTCTATTTTTCGAGGAAATATTAAAACTCGATTATCTATAGCTCGCCTCGCAATTGATAGGAAACTATTGAATACTCCTTCATATCTTACACTTTTCTATCAAAATAAATTAATTGTGTTCAAGTGTTGTGAAGTCATCTATATAGATAATTTAAAGGTTTCCATGAAGCAGTTCTTCATCAAATCAATTAAGGGGACGCCACATTTTTCAAAAGTGCTCCCCGTGAAATAGAATAAAAACAACAATCGAGTATGTATTAGCTAACCATAAGACTGTTGGCATGAAGTCTTTATAGGAAAGAATTGAAGTTTTTAATTTGCAAGGTGTCTAACAAGTCACGATGACTTGAGTATGGAGGGTTATTGCGATAATTCAACACTTGATAGAATTTCAGTGGGTTGCAATGATTTAACATCGGTGAGTATTTGATCAGTCATGATGACATAAGAGTGGATTAGAGAACTCGTCATGCATGCTCGGACTCAGAGCAATGTATATAACCACTACAATAAAAATTTATTTTATAGTCTAATTTTTATCAACAAATGGTTTGTCGAAATTCTATCCACAAATTATCATCGATCAATCGATATATGAAACATATTCCAGTAAAAAAAAATTTAAATTAAATTTTTCGATAAAATTTATTATTGGTAGTTTTGACGAAATATTTTGGTCAAAATTATGTTAAAAATATTAATTTTTCATTGTAAAAACTCACCGATAAACTTATGAAGAGTGAATTTTGTTGATAAACTATTTTTAAAATACTATTTTTGACCAACTATAGATGAAATTTATTGCTAGTGGTTTTAATGAAACATTTTGGTCGAAATTTTGTAAAAAAATATTATTTTTTATTTTAAAAACTTATCGATAAATTTATAAAAAGTAAAATTTGTTGATAAATTATTTTTTAAAAAAATATTTCCTATAAATCATAGAAAAAAATATTTTAGCGGTAACTAGTATAAAATATTTATATATATTTTTCGTAGTCTAATATCCAAAATCTAATAGGTTCTATTGCCCCTATTTTCATAAGATCAAAGGAGATGAAAAAGAGGAGAAAGGGAAAATGAGAAATTTTCACTTGTTTGAATGTATTTTTTTAGAAGAGGTTAAACCCCCTTTCCTCTCGTAGAGCTCATTTATTAAAACCCAAATAGTGATTTAAAATAAATATGCTGACCGCATGTCCTTTTTTTATTAATAAATTTAGACAATTAGCTCATAAACTTTCACCCCATTCCCTTTATTTGGTGTATTCAAATAAGCGGTTATCGGAGGAAAATACCAGCATCAACCGGTGGAGCAAACAGGTCTATTTGCACTCAATAGTCAATTCGCAAGATCAACCCTGGACAAATGACACTTGATACAATTGGTACAACTCTCGTTCTGAGATCAAGAAATCTTGAGTTTGATGTAGCCTTTTTTTTTTTCCCTGATTTTGCACTGATCTAGCCAGAGTTTGAGAATGGGATTATGATCCAGTTTTGTGCGTATATGCGGTGTCTTGCTTCTGCTTTTGGGAACGTTATTCTCCATTCACCACTTGCCTATGACTGATGACTCTATCCAGTTGCTGTTTGAATTGGGCATGACCAGTTCGCTTATTTCTCCAGGTACAAGGGTTCCCAGTGAATCCCAAATCAGTACAACCGGAGTGAGTTAGGAAGAATTCAAAAATGCTTTGGATAATGGTGTAAAATATTTCTTCACTGCGGGAGTTATGTGCTCCCAATTATCAAAAAATAAATGTATAATAATTTGTACATTGTGAATATTATTAAAGAAAAATATATGCTATCTTTATATTGTTATACACCTTATTCTCAACATATAAGTTTAACTTGTACTTAACTGCAATGTATTCAAATACGTGAAAAAGATATGAATAACGGTGGAAAAATGAAGAATAACGGTCGATATTTAATCTATCACAACCATTACATAATGTCGTTACAACTGCGATGAACAGTGATTTTTTCCCAACTGTTATATCACTAGAGATGGGTGTTACTGCTGGGGCCGACCGAATTTTAAATCCTTGACTCGGTCTATGAGAAGAACATCCAAGGGCAGTGTTTTCTTTTCAAGTGGCATAGGGATCTCATCGTTAGATCGCCACAGTTCCATGCTAGCTTTGCAGACATATCATTGGTTTGTAATATCACGTAAATAGTATATTGTGATATATCCGCTGCATTGGAGACATTTCCTTCAAGGAGGATATGCAATTAGATTTTTTTTAACCGGATGTTATTCATCAACGTGTATAGAGGAGAAAAACAAACATTATAATAAATAAATAAATAAATAAAGAAAAAGGAGATTAATCTAATCGATCAATTGCCAATCATTGCTTGTTCTTCTCGAGGATGCCGATGATGGTGACGGCATTGTTACACATCTGCCGGAACGTCTTGCTACGGCGGGACACGCCAAGCTCATCGGTGCCGAGCGTGTCGAACGCAGCACTGCACGATCCCGCGTCCACCGCAGCAGTCTGAATCCACTTGCGCAGGTCAGCGTAGTTCCTCACCGTGAGGGCGGCAAGCGAGTCATCTAGCTGCTGCACGGCGTCATCGTAGTTGTCGGCGCAGTCGTTCAGAGCCTGCTGGACGCCGGGCTCCAGGCTCGTGTCATTCAGCATCTGCCGGATGTAGGCTGCCGTGTCAGTGGCATTTGCCGTGGCCACACGGATTGATATCAGGGTGAGCGCGCCGAGGTTGGCCCCCCGGGTGTTCGGGTCTGCACCCAGGCTTGACAGGCACAAGTCCCGGTTCTTGCATTTCCCACAGACATCGGTCACAAGGCTTGTCCCGATGGCAGCGGTGCCGGCTGGGGTGGCCGGGGCTGGGGCCTGTGCGGTGGCTGGGCCAGCGAGGAGGCCCAGGAGAAGGCAGAGAACCGAAGGCACGAGGGTACAGAGAGCTATGGTGGGATTCATGTTTGATGAGGTTTCACTCGTTTTGGAAATTTTGATTTGGTTAAATACGCAAAATCGTTGTCGGGGGAGGTGTCATCAAGCAAGCAAATATAGAAGAGAAAGGCTAACTTTGTTTGTTAGTTTGTTTAGGAACAAGCGGGCAATGGTCCATTTTAGGTAAGAGTGTTGTGTGGCAGACATATCATGTGATAATACTTATACAGTATTATAAACTAATAAAATTTACTCATTTTAAATTTTTTTTACAAAATCTTAAAAATAAGAAAAAAATAATAAAGATAATTGAATTTTATTAATTTGCGATATCACGTAAGTACTGTCACGTATTATACGTTAAACACACGACTTTCTCCCGTTTTAGAGGGACAAAGTAAGAAGATCTTTCTTTTTATCTGTACCACTCGTTATCTGGATGTTTAATACTCGTGACTAATTTAAATTTAAACTGAATCAGTTCGTTTACACGTACAACTATCATCATCAAGGATTTCAACTTACTCAAGTTGGTTGAGATGGATAATCCGATTGGTTATATCTAGTTGCCATGGAATCGCTTTCATTGGAGGGAGAAAGTATCGTAAGTAACGGGCGTATCACGTGACAATGTCAATACGGTGTCACGGGCCAATCAAATAAAGTTATTTTTATTAGATTTTGTCTAAAAAATTCTAAAAATAATTGAATCATAATAACTTGTGATACTATATCAACAGTAACAAGTAGTTTACCAGAGACTCTCTCCATCGGAGTAGATAATTTTAGGAAAGGAAAAGCACCACTAATTCTAGGGAGGGAGATGCGCTAGGCCACTCAATTATGCGTCACTTGGTTTCTGTATAATTTGTTTGGATAGCGAGAAGTTCGGGGCAGAAAAATAGATTTTAAGTGGTTTTGTTTGTTTTGGGTGCTGTTGAGATCGTGCGGAAAATGAACCATGGAATAATCTCTTTCGTGTCACATTTTTAAAAAAAATGATATTGCTGAAGTATAAAAAATGCAGATAAAAGTTTAAATTATAGTTTATTTTTATAGAAAAATAATGCGCCACGGCCAACCGTTTATTTCCTCGTAAAGTTCTCCGTTCTTATTATTTTCCTGTCATCTGCTCAAATGACAAATGCCAACACCTCTAGGTTCTCATTTCTGATGAAGCTCGAGTGATGTTCCCTTCACAATTAAATTACCGGTAGTCTCAATCCAGTGATCGCTTCGGTTAATACCATTCTCTACCATATGATATTCATCACACTGACGGACAGTCGGTCAGGTCCCGCCTGTACAAGGCAACCACTGGGTCGCGCTATTTTTAAAAGTTTTTAATAAAGCTCTTTAAAAATTAAAATAAATTGAAACTTTTTGATCGATAAAATTAATTTATTTATATTAATTGCAGTTGGAGATAATTCGTTTGAGCCACAACATCGCTTCCTTTCTGAAGAAACTTTCTTCATATACATATAAAAGAAGCTATTCAAATATTATATCAAAATGACTTTGCACTAAGGCTGATAATTTTTTTTCAAAAAGAAAAACAAGGTAACCCAGCACGATATGACATGCAGTTAGATGGTTCGCATTGAGTCTAAACATATTTCTTGTCTATACGCGCTGAGTCTGTGTAACAATATAAATAGATGTGTCAAATTGAGTTGAATCCATGTAACTTGATAAGACACGATTAAAACCGTTGAATTAGATGAGTTTAAACTTTTATTTAATCAGTTAACTCATTTACTTATTTATTAGGAAATTATGATAATACATTATTTAATTTATGAATTAAACGTATTGAACGTGTTATGAGTGTAAATTTAGATACATATGTATTGATTGGGTACCTCTGTAGATATATCTATATCTATATATATTTACATGTGTTTATACACATTTAATTAAACAAGTTATACTTGTTCTATCTGGATCAATCTATTATCAAATGGATCATGTTCGTATTTGATATTTTTGATCCATACAATATACAGGTCATATATAGGTTTAGGATTTTTTATAGAATTTATCGATTTCTGGTATGTTAATGGAATACGAACATCATCACATCATTATAAAGAAAAGAGAATGTATTGATTGCAAATTTATTCATTAACTCAAGGAGAACAAACTTATTATCATAAATCAGTGTTGTGAAATTATTTAACATTTTTTATATTTAACAAGAAACTAATAATTTAAGAAAAGAGGGTTTGTCGTGGTTGTGTCGTCTTTGACAAGGATAAAAAAAGATCATAAATTATATTAGTATGACTCTCCATACCCATTTTATTTCCTTTATCCTTTTATCTTCTTATAGACTACTAAATATGTTTTAACGAAATTGAAAGGTATCATAATTGTTTATTTTAAAAGATTAACATTGTTAGATAATAGTATAATTTATTTTCTATTGCTGAACATTCCTTCTCATGCGTGGGCTGCACTTGTAATATAAAAGCTAATCGCATGTCTCTTTACTTCCCAAATTAAGGGTTCGATCCCGCAAGGGTACGAGCCTGTCAGAATTTATCCTGACTTACCTGACACACGTAATTTGCTAGCTACTGTGTGTGCCGGAGGAGGCGTCGCAACCATCACTAGTCGAGCGCAGAAGACACTCGAATACCTCGATTATCCAAAAAAAAGCTAATTGCATGGAATTAATTAAATATGGGCTACTGCGTGTTCATGGAGACTCGAACCTGTGCTCTGGTATTATAATAGATCTTAGAAGTCGTCATAGTCGTATGTTATAAATAATAAACTTTATTAGATAACAGAGTAATTTATTATTTATTATTTGATATCTTTTATAACCATGAAAAAGAGTAATTAATTAGTAGTTGTACTGTATGGAAAAACAACATGCTTCATGAGAAATTATTACGTACGAATAAGAGGAAACGAATAATAACAACAATAATCTAAGAACAAATCATCTTCAATTATATTTTCTACCGGAAAAATTAGCTGAAATTCCTATTATCAATTGAATATTAAGAATTTTCCGTCTTGGGATTTCATCATGTCTTCTCTCTGGGAGTTGAATCTTTTGCCTTGATTGCAGATGCTGTCAAGGTAGCAATCCCGGTATGTACGGGACCCCGGTCTGCGGCAGCCAGTCGTTCCCGAGCAAGAAGTTGGACACCGTGAAATTAGCCGCATCAGTGGCATTGATCACATGGTACCCGGGCCATGTCACCCGCCTCGTCGTGTTCGAACCCGGCCCAGTGTTGTTGTACTCGGCATAGTACAACGTGTCGAGGGCAAAAGTGTCATTCCACTCGTTCCACCCTTTAGGGTTTATAAAACCATCCATGTACGTTTGCATGTAAACGGTCCTCGAATACAGCTTCCACGGCCTCCCAAGGTACGTGCTCACTGTGCCACTGCTCAAGGCCAAGTCGTTGGCCGGCTTGATGGTGCAGTTGTGGATCGACGTCCCAGTGTTCTGGTTCGGATCAGTCCGCCCCTGGGCCGTGATGGCGTTGAACTGGCCACTCATCGGGAGCCTCGGGAACAGGTTGCAGTCCTGGAAAACGGCGGCTGCATTGCCGAAGATGAAGTCGACGGTTCCGTAGATGTCGCATTCCCTGTAGAACTGTCGAAGCGAGTGTGCATATAACGTGTCTTGATAGCCCTCGAAGCTGCAACTGTAGAACGTGGACAGGTCAGCCCCGTTACGGACAGCCACGGCCTGGTGCTTGGCCGCACCGGCCGTGTTTTGGAACGTAATACCGATCGCCACGAAGTTTGGTGCCACCACCGCTGCAGAGACATATGGGAATCATTAAACTAGTGATAAGATTGGATCCATATATATAAGAGATTAAAACATGTTATCAAATAATATATACAATTTTGAACAAAATTAACTTCATCACACAAAGTCATATTATAAGATTTAGTAAATAAGATCACTGAATTAAATCAAAATATGAAATTATAAGCTTTTATAAATATCGAGATATATGATTGTTATAATTTTTTAAGACTAACTTGCCCTCGAGAAGCCATTTCTGATTCATAATTTAATACTTATTTTCCAAGAGAATATCGTTGAATTCTTGAAAGATGGGCATATTTGAACTGAGAATATAAATAATATATATTTTATATATAGATACAGAGTTCACTCATATCATCATTAATGTGGTCAATTTGGTAAATTCATTTAAAATATGTTTAGGGCCAGCAAAGAACTGAACGTACGTGCTTGACATTTTGTTATAGTAATATCACTCTTAATTCGTGACTTAATTGTGACTAAGAATTTAGGGATGAATACTCATTAGTGGACTCGCTACAACCCTTATTCCTATTATCCTCCAATCCCTTCTATGTTCACAATCTTCTTTGTTACTGAAAATTTATATATTTAAAAACGCAGCTCTCCTGATGAGATTCTCGCAATTTTTTTTATTTACTATTTCACCTCTTTCTTCTGAATTTTTAAATCTCGCCAACCTCCTTTATAAATGAATATAAAAGGCCAATCGTTTATCAAGATTTTTTGAAATTTCGTAGGTTCCCAAAACTTTGTCCGCAAATGGAATCCAATTCATTTCAAAAGCTCATTTTTTTAGACCATATTACAAATGCCTTAAACTACTAACCAAGTGTGGCAGAGTTGAACGTGGTCCATCCATCGACAACGCTGCGGTTCCCAGTGATGATGGTCTGGTTGATCCCATCACCGATCAGAATTAAGTATGGCTTGTTCTTCGGTATCGACACATACTCCTGGTACTCTCCTGCCATCACGTAGATCAGGAAATAACCGTCCGTGCTGACGCTATTGTTTGGTGCAGCCGTTATCGCGTCGCTGACGGTGGTGAAATTCCAGGTCCCATCCTGGCTTACCACCACAATGTCCCTCACTAGGACCGAGCCGGAGCCGGATCCATCTCCTGACTGTAGGAGCCGGCGGTTTGCCCTCGCTGACTCATACACTGCTCGGGTCCTCTGGGACATGGTGAACGAGAACTGCCCGTGGCTGAAGGCGAACCTCTTCCTGGAGGGGGCCGACGTCAGCCACACTGATGAAGGGGTGACTCTCTTCTTCTTCGGAGCCCACACCTGTTGGAGATTTCATTTTCTTCTTATTAGGAAATAATTTTTTTTTTTTTACCTTATCTTATCTTATCGTATATCAGTCGCAATCAATTAAGCGTATCTTTGTGCACCTTGGTGAAAAGGGCGAGGGAGGTGCTGTACAGCTTCGTATCATTGGAGAGCGGGGCGGTCAGGCCTTTCCTCACGCTCCATGCCGAGGCCGTGGCTTGGAGTCCATCGATACACGTCTGTACATTCGTGAGGATCGCGCTCAGGAGCGTCAGGATGTCGTCGGCCGTGAGGAGCGGCAGGGTCTTCGAGGTGGAGTTCACCGTGTGGAATGACGTTGACAGGAAGTCCAGGTTGAGGGCAGCGAGGAAGCGGCAGTCCTCCAGCGCCCTGGTAGCAGTGATCGTGAGGGATGACCTCTTCGACAGGTACTTATCGATGAGTTCGAGGAACTTCCTGGCCACGGAGAGGGACTTGCGGACCGTGTAGCGGCTGTAGAAGTACCCATCGGCACTGGCATTGTATGAAGGCAGCACGGATCTGCAGTACCTGTTGAGAAATAAATCCCACATCGAATAATGAATATACTAAAATCAGAAATATAAGAGAGTTTGATTTCCACCACATATATATTTATACCTTTAAGTTGATAAGAGTCCAAAATCTTACAAGTTTGATGGAAATTTTACAGTACCTGGGGTCTGGGGTAGACTTGCAGATGTTCCCTGTGGACATGGCGCTTGTCAAGAGCGATTCACCGGCCATGGACGGAGGGACAAGGAGCAAGGAGGAAAGGAGGAAGACCAGCGCAGGCAACATCTTAGAAGTAAAAGAAGAGGAAGAAGCAGCAGCAGCCATACTGGGCACGGTGGATTGGTTAAATGATGGTGATGATGAGTTTGGTGTGTGTATATATAGAATGTTCGTGGCAGAATATAGTGAAGGTACGCGTATGTAATTTCCCGAAAAAAGGGTACGTTATATATATATGTATATATTGATCTGCCTTGTATTGATCGATCTAGCTGGAGGGTTTGACTTTAATTTCGGTTTCAGCATTTCGTTTGAAGTCAAACTGTGCGAGGAAGGAGTTCTATTATCGAAAGCGCGTTTCGAGATCTCAGTACTGGTAATTGTTTATTAGTTTTCTTTGCTTCCAGCTCGCGTGGTTAATTCTTTATATTAGTTTCGGAAGCCTGAAGAGAGGAACAAGTTGGCCTTTTTCTTTTCCTTTTTCTAAAATTCCAGTTTCTTGTTATATAGGTTTTGCATGTTTACTATTCTACGTCGGAGAACGTAAACCTAAGCATTTCTTTTCCTTGGCGCCAGTTCTTCGCACTCATATATTTATGACAACGTCAACTGTTTGGTTTCGGTGCCGAACTTCAAATTAATATAATTGTCAGATGAGACTTGCGCTTAACTCGTTCTATGAACTACAGAGCCATTACGTTTGTATCTAGATTGCGATTAGTCCAGACGGATATTAGCAGTGGAATATTAGATCTCTTGAGATTCAATAGTGCTAATTGAAACAGGTATTCCATTTGTAGGTTATTCTTCACCACATATCAAAGTAGTTGGCATCGAGGCCATAGATGGGTTTTGGAAATTCTAAACTTGAAAAATTCGTGAAATATTATTACATGTATTTTACTTAAAATTTTATCGAATTTATATTAAATTATCTTATTTTATCTCATAATTTAATATTTTTACATGAAATTTCACCTCTTGAACATAATTTCTGGATCATGATTGGGGATATTACATCAATAGTGCGCGAAAGCATGGCCATCTGATGCAATATTCCATCCATTACGTCAGCTACATGACATCTAAGTTTTATATATAATAGATATATTACATATCAGTATTAATATAATACTATACATTTATAAAATTTAATCATTTTAAATTTTTATAATAAAATCCTAAAAATAAAAAGTAACTGTAAAAATAATAAAACTATATTAATTTACGATACTATATTAACATTGATAAATGATATGCCTATCTATTACGTGTTGGACTTTCTAGGAAACAGTGGAGATTGAGACCCGCTTGAAGTACTTCAGCGGCTAAGGCGAGCTGTCGGAAGTGATTAAGTGCCCGTCGAATCTTTCCTCTTCTTTTTTCCCTCTCGATTATTAAAAAAAATCATAAATTTAAAAGGGATAAGATGTGGGGAAAAAAAACCAAAGAGGTATAACTATAAATAATCCTTTATTATTTTTCGGTAAAGAAATAGGCTACCAGGTACAGATGCGAGGAACAAGATCACCAAAAAGAGAAGGGTGCAAAACTGGAGGGCAAGCACCGATCACGTGTAGGACTAAGGGCTGATTAATTGCTTGATTCGTTGGCCAATTCGCACGTATGTTCCCGTCTCGTCCCGTCATGAAATGTATGCTTAGTTATATCAGTATATTCATATGAAAGAACTTAGGCAATAAATTATAATTTTAAATTCTAAATATATAAAAAATTTTAAAAAATTCTAAAATATTCTTAAAAACTCTAGAAAAGCCCGTATTATATAATGTTTGACATTTTTTCTCCCTTGTTATTTGGGCTTTTTAGAATTTCTTAATATCTTTAAAGTTTTATTATGTTCTTAGGGATCTTTTGTTGTTTTTGAAAAAGTTTTGATTATACATTTTACTGCCTAAATTCTATTTGATAAAAGCGCCGGTGAGACTAATTTTTATTACCTTATAACATCAATAAACAGTGACAATGTGATATGCCCGTGACTTACAAGTGTTTCTCTTTCTCTTCCAGCATCCGCGACTTCTCTCGTGTTAAATTAATCTGAGTCAAGGTTGATCTGCTAATATCCTAGCTAGAGCGGCGGTTGTCGGTGAAGGGCAAAACCGCCCTTTCTGCTCCTCGAATTTATTTTTTCATGTTCATGTTTCGTTGGGATATATTTATTTATTTTAGCCCTGTTTGCTTATTTGAATTGAAATGCCGATTTTGTACAAGATGAAAATGTTAAAATTAGCCGCAAACATGAAAATTAAGCACTATGGAAGATTACTAAAATCATTTCATCAGTTCGTTTTTCCCGGAGCCAAAATGATATATTAATTAAAAAATTATATTAAAATAATCATTACCTATATATTTTTTTAAAATTCTCTACGTGATGAGAAATCCTCAGCTCATTAACCGGAATTAATTCTTGCACGCACCTTGGTTTACCCTGGCCGCTGAACCGCTTTCAATGTCTGTCCAGCACTTTGAGTTGCAGCTGGTTAAGTCCATTCACTTAACAGATTATAGGGGCCTTTCTTTTAATCGGTACGTGATACTATTTCTTTATTTTACCTTTCCGCAAATCGATCCAAATTAAATCTAAATCGGTCAGAAGGAAAGTTAATTAGATTTTGACATACATAATGACAATGTTTGTTAGAGTTTGAGCAGGATTTACCTCGTCAAAGAAATAATTTCAGTTTGTCATACACAACGAGTTTGTTAAGTAAATCTTTTCAGATCTTGACATGTTTTTTTCAGCTTTCAAGAGTTAATCTTGTAATATCAAGATCTCTGTTCTATTTATCTTGTAAACTTGTTTTGTATCATATACTAAATATCTGCTTGGATAACGGGTTGCCTTACATAAAGAAAAGAAGTTAAAGGGCCACTTGCTAAGAGCAACTCTGAGAATCATAATATACAAAAAAAAAATATAGAAACATGTATTCTACACAGTGGCACATGTTAGAATATGGCTCATACAAATTATTTTCTTGCTATAATAAATTTGAGAGGAATTATTTATTCTTAACTGAGGTTTCTGAATGTAATGAAAGGCTTGCTTTGAAGACAGTACTAGTATATGTGTGTGTATATATATACACACACACAATATTGACTAATGAGAAATATTCGCAAATTACATTATGGGATTACTGCATCAACACTTCAATGTCATAAATCAGAAGGGCTGAAGATGCTAATTTAAAAGTATTGGAATGGAAACTAGTTCCTTTTTTTAATAAAGAAAATGAACCTCTGTTCATCTCATAGATAGTGATCTGAGCACTGGTTGATGAGTTTGTTTGATATGCCTATAGTTGAAAATAAGAATTCAATCATTTCATAGTATGAATTATTGGGTCACCATTCACTACTATGTTCTTTTTATTACAGTAAAAACATCATCTGCAATAGAATCACTTATGCTGTATCATTTTCTATCAAATTTAATAGGAGAAAGTGTTGTATGTGACGGTGCTATTGTGCAACAGTACGTATGTGGTGTCATCAATCAATAAAATTAAATTGTTTTGGTTTTAAATTTGATTTTTTATGACACCATTACACGCCACTCTCTCCAAATTGAATAAAGGAAATTATTATGAAAAGTGTAAAATTGCCAGTAACGAGGGCAATTCTTTTCTGTATTTCTCAAGAATAATTACATCCAAATATATAATACAAGCTATTGAAGTCTTGCCTAAAATAATACATGACATCTATGGAAATAAGTCTAGGAGAATATATCCATATAATACATGACATCTATGGAAATAAGTCTAGGAGAATATATCCATATAATACAAATATATCTCAGTGATATGATACTGATATGGAGATATATTGTCTCGTAATACTCCCCCTCAAGTTGGCGCATGGATGTCAAGAATGCCCAACTTGCGAAGAAGAAAGTGAAAACGATCTCGCCCAAGGGCCTTAGTAAAAATGTCAGCAAGCTGCAAGGCACTAGACACATGACGAGTAGAAATGTTGCCCTGCTTAAGATGATCACGGACAAAATGACAGTCAATCTCAATGTGCTTGGTCCGCTCATGAAAAACTGGATTAGCAGCAATGTGAATAGCAGCCTGATTATCGCAAGTGAGTTCCATCGGGTGCGAATGAGCAATGCCAAGGGACCGAAGAATGTTACGAAGCCATATCAGTTCAGCTGTGGTGGCTGCCATGGAGCGATATTCTGCCTCTGCGGAAGAGCGACTCACTGTAGTCTGCTTCTTCGTTTTCCAAGAAATGGGACAGCCACCTAGGAGAATAAAGAAACCTGTAATGGACCGGCGTGTCATGGGACAACCAGCCCAATCAGAATCACAAAAGGCTTGAAGCGTTAAGGTATGGGGAGTGGACAACAGAATTCCTTGTCCGGGGGACTGCTTGATATAACGAAGAACCCGAATAGCAGCATCCCAATGAGGTTGTCTCGGGGCTTGTAAAAATTGAGAGAGAATGTGTACTGAGTAGCATAATTCAGGTCGGGTGATCGTTAAATAAATCAAGCGGCCAACAAGACGTCTGTACTGTTCTGGATTAGAAATCAGATCACCCGAATCATCCCGGAGACGATGTTGTTGTTCCATAGGGAACGATATCGGTTTGCACCCGAGCATTCCAGACTCAGATAGAATATCTAACGCATACTTCCGCTGAGAGAGAAAAATTCCCTGTGCATTCCGAGCAACTTCAATTCCAAGAAAATACTTTAGAGGCCCTAAATCCTTAATCCGAAAATGTCGTGACAGATAACCCTTAAAGCGGGAAGAAGCAGTGGGATGATTACTAGCCAAAATAATGTCATCAACATATATAAGGATAGCCATAAAATCAGAGGACCGAGAATAAGTGAAAAGAGAATGATCCGCATCAGAGTGAGTAAAGCCATAACTGATTAGTGCGGAAGTGAATTTGGTATGCCAATTACGAGATGCCTGTCGAAGACCATAAAGCGACTTCTGAAGTCGGCATACCTTGTTAATAGATGATCCCTTGAAACCGGGAGGTAGATGCATATACACCTCCTCAGCCAAATCACCATGGAGAAAGGCATTTTGAACATCGAGCTGTTCTAACTCCCATCGTTTAGCAAGAGCCACAGTAAGGAGACACCGGACCGTGACCAATTTTGCGACAGGGGCAAATGTCTCATGGAAGTCTAAGCCTTCGATTTGAGTGTATCCTTTGGCCACGAGTCGGGCCTTATAACGCGCAATGCTCCCATCCGCTTGGCGTTTGATTTTGTACACCCATTTGCAGCCAATGGGCCTT
This sequence comes from Lagerstroemia speciosa, assembly GCA_037672795.1. Classification (NCBI taxonomy): domain Eukaryota; kingdom Viridiplantae; phylum Streptophyta; class Magnoliopsida; order Myrtales; family Lythraceae; genus Lagerstroemia; species Lagerstroemia speciosa. Next base: position 4,297,666 of record CM075303.1, on the reverse strand, counting down.
TTTCCTGGTGGCAAGGTCTCCAAAGTCCATGTACCATTATCCTCCAAAGCCCGAATTTCTTCAGCCATTGCTGTTTTCCAACGATCATCCTTAACAGCCTGTGAATATGTGCTGGGCTCGACCTCATGGTCGAGTGAGGCTAGAAAGGCTTTGTGAGAAGCAGATAAGCGGGAAAAAGTAATATGTTTCTCAAGAGGGTGAACCGTACCTGAAGAGCTGATGTTGCGAGATGAGACGGGGGGGTCGGGGCCAGAGATTGCTGAATGGCAAATGTAATCAAGGAAATGAGCCGGCTGGTGCCTGACCCGAGTGGATCTGCGAGTTGGAGCCAGATCAGTGATTGGCCCAGAAGGCCCATCCGCAAATGAAACAGCCCGTGAAGGAGAAGGCGGGCTTGGATCTGGTGCGGAGATGATGTTGGGCTGATTGGGCCCAATCTTGGCCTGCTCGCCCAAACCAATTGTGGGCAGTTCTGTCACGGGCTGTGGAATAGGTGATGAAGAAGCGTGCAGACCCGGATCAGTAAGTGGCAAATCAGCGATGGGCTGCACTGAGTTCAAATCGGGCTCAAGCTGAAAATCATGGTCTCCAATCTCCACTAAATTAATTGATGGAGTATTCTCGGTACCGACTGATGTTCGTTCCAAGAAGGGAAATTGGTCTTCATAAAAAATCACATCACGTGACACAATCAACTCTTCGGAATCTAAATCCAAAATTTTCCATGCCTTCCGTCCAAAAGGATATCCGATAAAAACACCTCTCCGTGATCTTTCACCAAACTTATTCTGATTTCGAGATTTATGGTGAACGTAGCACAAACACCCAAAAACCTTTAAATGGTTGTAAGTAGGTGGCTTGCCAAAGAGAATTTCATATGGTGTCTTTCCTGATAATAGAGGAGAGGGCGTGTAATTAATCAAATATGCCGCTGTTGAAACGCATTCGCCCCAAAATTTAATTGGAAGTCCAGCCTGAAACATTAATGCCCTAGCCACGTTGAGGATATGCCTATGCTTTCTCTCGACTCTCCCGTTTTGTTGAGGAGTGTCAATGCAAGATGTCTGATGTAAAAGGCCATTATTGGAATAAAACTGACGGATTTTATTAGAAGTAAATTTCGTACCATTATCACTCCGAATGACCTTAATGAGCTTGCCAAATTGAGTGTGCACCATCTTGTGGAAATTGACAAGCAGATTGTAAACTTCCGATTTTTCTTGCAAGAGATAAATCCAGACTCCTCTACTGCAATCATCTACTATGGTAAGAAAATATCTCGCACCGGACAGAGAAGATGTGCTGTATGGGCCCCATATATCACAATGTATCAAATCAAAAATATTTGGTGCTCTATTATCACTGATCGGAAAAGATTTCCTGATTTGTTTTGCCCGTAAACACACATCACAGAAATGAGTAACCTTATTTGTGCCAATAACTGGGAAAAGAGATCTCATTACATTTGTAGAGGGATGTCCCATACGTCGGTGCCACAAATTGCCATCTGAACTCTTTGCCATTAAGGAAATTGGATCTGTTTGTGATGTGACATATCGTAGACGGTAGACTCCCCCCCAAATCTCACCCGCTCCAATCAGCATCTTCGAGGTGAGGTCCTGCACGATACAAGAATTAGGGAACATAATTATCGAGCAGTGTAGATCATCAGTCAGTTTCCCGATTGAGATTAAATTATATGTGAATCCAGGAATAAACAAAGTATTTCTCAAAATGAGATTCGGGCTTATTCGAACTTGTCCCTCCGAATTTGCCCACACAACTTTACCATCGGGCAATGTAATTGGAACCGGTTCCCTCAATTTTCTCCTTTTTTGTAGAAGACGCCAATTACCGGTCATGTGCCTTGATGCGCCGGTGTCAAGAATCCAAGTGATATCATCAGTTAACGGTTTCATACCTGATAAATGCTCTGTTGGGCCCTTTAACTTGCTGACAAAATCCAAAAGTTCACGGTATTGCTCACCCGTGAGGCCTGGAATCACCGAGCCTTCGTGCAAAATAGAATTGGCCTTCTCGGCCTGGATGGGATCATCTTGGCGACCTGGTGCCTCTCGGCCCAGTTCAATCACGGCTCCTGCCTTCTCTGGCATGCTGGGCTGAGCTGAGATTTGGGCCCAATGTCCACCATTCTGGCCTGTCGGGCCATTATTCCTCCCAAGCCCACCACGGAAAGGAGCCCCTTTTCCCTTTGGTTTGAACTTCTGCCCAGTCACCTTTGGCTCCCATTCCACGGGTCGTCCATGCAATTTCCAACAACTTGATCTGTCATGGCCCAGTTTTTGACAATAATCACAAATCAGCCTTTCCTTCATACCGAACCATCTGTTCGTCTGTATTCCAGAGAAGGCTGCCCCTTCAATTCGATCATCTCTCTTCATGACTCCCTTCCTTTTTTCTTCTTGACTAACGATGGAAAAGGCTTTGCTCACTGAAGGAAGCGGCTCGGTGTTAAGTATCTGTGAGCACACTGAATTGTACACGTCAGTATTGAGTCCCATGAGAAATTGGTGAAGCTTTTCTACCTCTTTGTCCCGTGCCTGTTTCGCCGCCGACGAACACGTGCATTCATGCACCTCCATGTACTCATCCAGTTCGTCCCATAAACCCTTCAGGTTTGTGTAGTAGGCGACGACCGTATCTCCCCCTTGCTCAAGGCGACTTATTTCTTTCTTCAATTGATGAATTCGCTGGGCATTTCCTTGCGAATACCTCTCCTTCAATTCTATCCACATCTCTCGTGCATCATCCACATAAGCCAAACTTGCCTGCAAACTTTTATCAAGGGAGTTGAAAATCCAAGACACGATCATGTTATTGCAAATATCCCATAAATCAAAATCAGGGGACGAGGGATCTCGTCTCTCTAGGGATCCATCAACGAATCCCAATTTATTTTTCGCTCGTAGGGCTCGCTTCATAGCCTTCGCCCAAGTTGCATAATTGTCTCCTGTCAGGATGGACGAGACAAGCGTCGCTCCCGGACTGTCAGAAGGACTGAGGAAGAACGGTGAGGTAGTGTCAGTCGGCTTCTTCATATCTGATTTCATTCCATCTGCCATGGTGAATCGTAGTCTTGGATCGTCAGACCTTCGGCTCTGATACCATGTAAAATTGCCAGTAACGAGGGCAATTCTTTTCTGTATTTCTCAAGAATAATTACATCCAAATATATAATACAAGCTATTGAAGTCTTGCCTAAAATAATACATGACATCTATGGAAATAAGTCTAGGAGAATATATCCATATAATACATGACATCTATGGAAATAAGTCTAGGAGAATATATCCATATAATACAAATATATCTCAGTGATATGATACTGATATGGAGATATATTGTCTCGTAATAAAAAGAATAAGGGAGATCGTTCGTGGGACACATTTCTTTTTTGGATGATTATGTTGCAATCCATTCTGCAGCTTTTATTAGCGTCTCTTCGAAACAATACTACTAGAACAGAACTTGTATCATTGCACTATATAACCTTTTTCTCAAACACTTTTTTTTTTTTGGACATCTTTTGATGACAAGGGAGACCCGTGAGTATAATATAAGGATAGGAAATAAAGAGAAACAAATGAGCACATAACTCTCACGGTAAAGATCGAACTCAGAATCTCTTAGTTATGAGTTAAAGTATTGTACCACTGCATTAAAACCATGTCCCCTCAAACATGTTTTTGAGTTCCTCTGTCTACCTATTTACACCCAATAAACTGGTGGATCTTGTAGCTAGGGATGAAATGAGCTGGGGATTCGAATAGTTCTTGGGCCTAATTGAAACAGCTGTAAAGACTTCGGGGGACTTTTCAGATCGATCTCAAATGGGTTAATTAGACTAAAATAATAATCACATCTCCTACCATGACATGAATGTCTATCACGAGAAGACGGGGACTTTGTAGTGAAAAGTCAATGCTCCGATCTCATGACCGTTCGCAGTGTAGTACAACTTATACATTTGAATTAAAAATTCAGCATAGCTTACTGTGTGACCTTCAATTTAAAATCAGTAGATTTTAAATTTGATCTTTTGACGCTAAACTTTTTCATACCTCCATTACAATAAAAGATTCACTGCGAATATATTAGATGAAATAAACAGTTGAAACAGGTATTGATTCCGTCATTTATTGTAATTTAGTTAGTATTTTCTCGTATCACGTAATAGGAATAATTTCTCTAAAGTGACCGTGTTTAATTGTCTCCATATACATTATATCAAACTTAACTTATGTATAATTCTAATGACTTAAAAAGGAAAAAAAATTATCCAATATTTATCAACTAATGATTTTATTATAAATATTTATGGCGAGATCTGTTATGATAGCCAAACAGCTCCAATACACTGTTAAGCCCAAATCGGTCATATAAGATATAAATTCTAAATTTATACTTAAATTTTTTGATGAAAACGAGTTCGATCTCTTATAAATCCACTGTTTATTTATAAAATTTGAGCACCTGGACCTCACAATCTCTTATATAAGCTCGGTAAACTCGACAGTCTCATCCTAATCCAGCTGACGACATGGTAGTTGGGTCCACTCGCAAAAATTCAACAGGCTGGACCTTAAGAACGGAGACACTGGCGATTATCGTCCGGGCCACACTTCCACGGTCGTCGTAATGACTTAGAAGTTGGTGCAGTGAAAATTACAAATTTAAATTTCCAGACCGATATTTGAGGAAAGTTGTCAACTTCCCCGTATGGAACCTCGGAGCTCTACGCGGAAACATGTGTCCAACTAACTCGAGGAAGGTTCCTCTAAGTAACCCTTTTATTCTTCTAACAGTGCAAATGCTTTTGTCCATCGCTCTCTCCTTTGACCCATAGAAAGCAACTAATTAAATGTCATCGAGGTAAGATCCTTTTTGTTCTAGGTCTAAAGTCTCAAGGTATGTGCATGTTCATTCTTGAAATAGACTTGGATTAGGAAAAAAATATCTTAAATCGTCTGATCTCATAATAATGTGGTAAGAAAATACATATAAAATTATTCTGATCAATAATAATTATGGTAATTACTCGAATGATTAACACTAATTTACTCGTTTATTACTATTTAGTTGGCATTTGCTCAAGCTACATGGTGAATGAGGATTACGTAAGAATTCGTCCTACATTAGACTCAAGAGATTGTGCTCCATTTATTTCTTCACTCATAGTATGCATCTCGAGTCCTTTTACTTGAGAGTAGCAAGTGGGGATGCAACATGTTTATAGTGAACAAGGAATGCGTTTCAATTGACTAGCTCGCTGGTCCTTCGTTTCGAGTGCTTAACACTTCTGTACTAGTATTAGACGAGTAAACATTTAATATGTACTGCATAATGAATTTGTCATGCAAAACTCTCTCGAATCTTGACACGGATAATACTTTAACAATTTTTGAAGGTCTACTTTACAAGTATCAAGATTTAAACGTCTATTCACATAATGAACTGCTATGTATTGCACATTGAATAATAACTGGGTAATAGATGGCTGAAAAGGGGTGGGCTGCCCGTGATTACCCCTCTAAGAAAACCTGTGAAAAATATGAAACCTTTATTCCGCTCCCATTTGCTGTCCTTTTATTATTCTATTTAACTTCCCTATTGAACAAATTTTCTACTGCACCGTGGCTATTACGAGGCGACATTTCTGGATTAATTTTTATTCTATTGTCGAGTTTTGGTTCTTTCTAAAATTCAATTCCGTATCCATTTTGTAGCAGTAATTGGTGAGGGTGCAGACCATATTGAATAAATAATAGATTAAGATTAGATTTATAAGAAAATTATATATTATTACCTAATAATTTAAACTTTTGGACGGAAATGAACTTAAATTCTTGTAAGGTTTGGGTAAATATTTTGTATGATATTAGAGTATCTTACCGTGTGAGTTTATATCTCGTCAAGTCCGAGCGTGGAATTTGTGGCTTATAATATTTTACAATAATAAAAATAATAAGTATTGCATCCAACTTGCTTGACCCGGTGATGCATGAGCCATTGAAATCCGCCCAACAAAGCCAAAGCCGCATCCTACTTTCTATACGAGACATGGATTGAACCAAAAAGTGAACAAGGAGTTAGGTCAAACGGAAAGGACGTGCATACGATTCATGTGAAAATTCACGAGATTGGATGTTTGAATCTTTCATTGAGTGCATGGCCCTTGGATTTATGGGTTTATGGAGTGTTCATCAGTTCGGAGAGAAAAAACTAGTCACTATAAAAAAAAAAAAAATTGGAAGCACGTATATTGCACCGGTGCCACATTTTTCATACATCAAAAAAAGTGGTGTCACACTCAACCTATAACCAAGAACTCCCGATTTCTATTCACATTAGTGGGACTTACCATATCCTTTTATTTTCAGGGACAGATCCAAAAGTCCTTCTTTGGAAGGGTGAGACTCAATAGAGAGTTAATGAATGAATTTTAAGTGGCAAATTAGAGCAACTCACAAAAATTATGGATAAAATTAGCAAAATTTATATAGAGTTTTATAGGTTTTCCCGAGTTCAGGGGAGGCATTTGCCCCCACACGCCCTCTAAATCCATCACTACCTCTTCCTTCTATCTTCTTTTAGGTTTACGTATACCTTGCCCACAAAAAAAAAAATAAAGATTAATAACTCAAATTAGTCCTATTATATAATTAGTGTCGGTGGTCAAGTTTATCCATTGCCTTGGTAATATACATTCCCTTTGTTTTTATCAGAACGGAAACAAAGGAACGGAGCTGGGCTTGACAGGGACCATGAGGCAGGCCCAAACTATTATGTCGTGTCTGGGTCTTTGTAATTGGAATCCGGTTTCGGATCTATTCTGTCCGTAATCCCAGATGAGGACGCCTCAATAAATTGAGCAGTCCCTATTGCCCATGTGTTATAGAGGCACGGGCTAACTCTCGACTATTTACGCGACAGTTTACATGACCGAACATTAAACACGCCGAAGCATGAGTTCAGGGGTTTGTGGATTCATCTAAATTCGATAGGTTGAGCTGGATTTTTAGAAAAATTATTATATAAAGATGTAATAAGCATTATTAAATACTGATAAAAATATTATTCCCTATTGAATAGATTCGACCAGCTGACTTCTAAAAATTACAACCTACATATTGTGAAAGCACGGTGTTTTGTCAGTATCTGTGTCAGCAGTTATTCCAATGGATGTAAGAATTTCCTGCAATCCTCCATCTTGTGGTATTGACCATCGCAGAAATTACAAGGACCAATAGAATCGGTCTTCTAACTAGTAGAAGAGGATCATCGGTTAGATTTATTCGCTCGGGAGCTCGATCCTCCAAGTTGACACTCAGTCGATGAATTGGTAGCACATTGATTGGCTTGTCCTGTCGATCGAGCTTTCAAGACAGCACAAACCTCCTTACTTCACACTTCACAAGTCCCTTATCCTTCCCTAGAAAGTGCAGTTCGGATGTATGAAACTTGTGACCATAAAAATATTATTATGTTAAATTGTATAACCAGCAATAAAAGACAAAACTCATTATACGATCAGTTGTCTTCTCACCTAATTATGAAAGAAAACCCTCTTCTTGAGATCTATTATTAAGTACGCGCATTTAATAGCAGTTATTTAACTCCGAGTGCATAATGTCAACATAATCATCCACCTGCACCTGTTTACTGTGACGGATGACGTGGCGTTTGCTCTACAGTTCCTCTGTACATGGGTGGTGGGTGTGCAGATTGGCGGCGCGTGGCATCTCCGGTCACAGCCAAACTTTGTCAGGGCAACGATGGCGACGTTAGGAAACTCATTGAGGGCATCGACTGATGGGGGTAAGTTTTCATGTCACGGTATTACTATATTATAATATTTATGTGGGAATATCGATTAATTATTTTTAGAGTTATTTTTATATTAAATTATAACATTAACTAATTTTAATTTAACGATATCATTATATGTAAGTGCTATCAAGTGGTTAATACACTCTCTCCGACTGATGAGATGTGGCTGAAGCTTCCGGAATTCAAGTAGGCAGAGAGTCTCTCTCTCATGATCAATAGCCAATAATCGACGAAAAATTCTTCACCTATGCCCCGGTACCAGAAAACTGTGAGGAGCAAATTGTGTCCTATTTTGTGTATGGAGCACAATAGATGAATCTAATAGTTCGGATCACGGACCGAATTAGGAAATAAAATCGAAAAATTCTGTCAGAAATATATATGAAATATAACACCCAACGAATCTAGACAAGAGTCAGTATATCATTGTATTGGTAGTTATATTGGCGATAATCAAAATAGGGGCTTTTTTTTATCCTCACTGAGAGCAATATCGTTATATTAAACCCACTTACCTTAGAAAAGATGACTTATTTTGTTATTTGGAAAACAGGGCAAGGGACCAATAAAAGCATGCAAAAAGAAACAAAAAACAGTCGTACTATAAAGTAGAACATTACCACACAATACAAACGGCATGCTAGTTCACTATATATAGAGAATCGACCATAACCTTTTAATCAATTCTCCATCTCCTTGCTCCATAAAGAAAGCTACGACCTGTAAAGAGATTGCTCAAAAAAACTCACTTGTAAATTTAATAATGCTGGCCTGCATGTGCAGGGTATTGTTTCTGACCATTCAGTCCTTTACTCGAAATGGTCACATTGCTTGTCTCCTCCATTACCCATTTTTTTATTTAGTTATCTTATCGAGGGTCTAACCCAGTTGAACTTTGGTACACGAGTAAGTTCGCATAAAATCACGTTAAAAAAGCACTTAATCGACTTTTTATTTTTAAATATAGAGAATTTGACATAACTCTTTTTTTCACATGTACTGTCTGATGCAGATCATGATTGATTCATGTTCGTGTAAAGTCCACAGACTAAAGAGTAAAATTCTCCCAAAACATGAATTTCATTCATTTACAAGAGTGTAATATGAGATCTTATTTAAAGAGAAAAAACGAATTATCATCTCAGCGAACTCATATTAGTTCATTCTCCTTTTCTTTACTAGTTAAAAATCTATCTGTTAAGTATTAATAGAAATTCCAAAGTGCTCATCCCAAATAATAATAGATATGTATTTATTCCGTCAATCTGGAATAAGATCGAAGAAAGGAGAAATAAAGATGCAAAACAATTTCAGAGACAATATCAAATTTCAAATATCTTGATTTTGCAGTCGATATCAATGGCAATGCGTCAAAATCCCTTTCTTGACCCCCGCAAGTGCTTTTTTTTTTTTTTTTAATAATAACTAAAATTTTCTCGGTGAGAATTAATAGCATTCAAAAGTTTAACAAGTTCTTATTTATCTAGTTAGAACCAGGAGAACCCTCTAATAGTAAAACATTTTCAAGATAAATTATCTTCGTTTATAATACTCGAACTTAAGACTTTGATTAAGAGAAAATGTAGTCCTACCAGGTCAATCAATTCACTTTGGTGGCACAAACTAATTTAGTTAACTTTATACTGAACAAATACTGCTTGATATCGGGGAGTACGTCCAATTCTATTTAATTCAAATTCAAACCATCACCGGTGATGAAACTCTCTCCGATCAATTTTTTTTTTATACCAGAACTATTCAATCAACTGTACATTTTGAATAGATGCCAGCAGCAACACTGATGCAGTCAAACCAAGCCAACAAGCATAAAAAATGTAATCCTCTACACCATAAAAATCATAGGTTCATTCCTCTCCTTCCTCCCTCTTCCCTCTCTACTCTCGCTTCCAGTCCCACCATGAACTCTCTCAGAGGAAGAAACCACCTCTTCCTCTCCACCCTGATCTTCCTCCCCACCCTGGCCCTCTTCCTCTTCCTGTTCCTCTTCCTCTTCTCCTCCCTCCAACTCGTTGCCATTTGCTCAGCCACACCTCGAACCCGACCATCGCACGTCCACCGCCGACACCTGCACGAGGAGATCGCCCGCTCCCACTGCAAGGGAACGCTCTACCCCGAGCTATGCGTCTCGACCGTGGCCTCATTCCCGGGCCTGGCCTCCAAGTCCGTGCCGCAGGTCATCTGCGCCACCATAAACCTCACCATGGGGGAGGTCAGGGCCGCCGACTCCAACTGCTCCAGCATCGAGCGGGGCTGGCGGAAGCGACTCGGGCCCCTTGAGCGGCGGGCGCTCGACGACTGCCAGGAGCTGTTCCAGGACACAGTGGACGAGTTCCGGAGCGCACTTTCCGACCTCTCAGGGACATCCTCCGCCGCGAAGCACATCCACGACCTGCAAACCCTCCTGAGCGGTAAGGTTCGCTTGAGTGAGCTGTGCTCGCTATGTTATTCATTTTTTTTTTTTTTTTTGGTCGCCAGCCACGGTATCCAAGCAGGCCCCACCAGCGGTGAGATGGCATCTTTCAGCCAACCATACTTGACTAATCCGTTGGTCGCCCCGGGTCGCACGCCTGGCAATGGCGGGTGAGGCTCCCAAGAGGGGTGTCTGCGTACGTGAGGTCTCGAACCTGAGACCTCCTTAAGCGGCACCGAGCTGCTTACCACTCGGCCCAACCCCTCTTGGTCTCGCTATGTTATTCATAATCTTTTTTTTTTTTTTTGGTCGCCAGCCACGGTATCCAAGCAGGCCCCACCAGCGGTGAGATGGCATCTTTCAGCCAACCATACTTGACTAATCCGTTGGTCGCCCCGGGTCGCACGCCTGGCAATGGCGGGTGAGGCTCCCAAGAGGGGTGTCTGCGTACGTGAGGTCTCGAACCTGAGACCTCCTTAAGCGGCACCGAGCTGCTTACCACTCGGCCCAACCCCTCTTGGTATGTTATTCATAATCTTTACTAATGGAAATTTAATATATCACATCATATTTTTTTAGTTAATAATAATAATTTCTTTTAAATATAATTTAATATATTTATTTACATATCAAATATTTATTAATTAAATTTATCACATCATTCATGAACTCGATTCACCTCAAAATTTTACACCTTGTTTGACCATCTCTATCCATAATGCAGTATACTGCAGCAAAAGCGCTTCTACTTTCTGGTTTGGTTAAAAGGTCAATATATAAACCACAAGTGGTTTCACAGTTTATCTTGTCTCTTGAGCGGAAGTCTTAGATTCAAATTTTTGTAAATAAAAAAATTTTATTATGTATGTTTGATTTTTTAATAGATGAACCGAACCCAAATTAGATTAATTAAAAATTCATAGAATTTTAATATTTTAACAGCACAGACAGAAAAATATAAATATACAATTTAGAATTAAATAGAGGAATTGATACAACAGTGTTATCGTGAATTTTTCATTAAAAAGATTTGAGTTTAATAAAAGGATAAAAACTCCTATTTCAAATATTGGATATTTAAAGTCCTTTTATCTAAAAATCAAGTGTAATGTCACCGTAATAAATTTTCAAGTGTCAACTATGATAGATTCAACCCCGCTTTTCCAACAATTAGATCTCAATCTTAGAATTTCCCTCTGACAAAAATACTTGTCGGCAATTTCTTTTTGCACGCATACGTAAATGTTTTTGGCCAGTATATATATATATATATATATTTTTTTATATCGATGGTGTCCGGCGCCGTAGCAACTGACTAATCCACCGGAGGGTGTATTTACAGCCCTGGACCCCACATTAAACCCAGGATGCCGACCTCCAGGGGGTTTCGAACCCGGGCGCTCTTGAAGTTTTCTCAAGGAGCCTGCCACTGGGCCGTTGCCCCTGGAGGTGTTTTTGGCCAGTATATAGATTACATTAAATTGCATTAAAAATATTGATAAAAGACAAACCTACCGTTCGGCCTTTATCAACAGAGGTTATACAATGGACTTTGTATCAAGGCATCTAAATGGACTTCGTGCTTCCCCAACAGTGCGAGGCTAGCTAGCCCTTACGCAACTTCTTTTTCCTTCCCCCCCAAAAAAAAATTACAGCTGCATGAAATCATTTTCTTAATTTATCAAAATGTTCTTGTCATACACTAAAATGTTCATGCGAAAAATCAAAGAAAACGAATGCAATTATTCTTGTACTTTGAATAATGGAAAGGGTGAGGAACTGATCAATCTTCTTAATGGCACGAACTGGTCAAATGACACAAGAAAAAATTAAGAATGTTAATCGCCTAGCTAATTTCAATAATTATTATTGTGAAATTGTTAATAATTGAATCGATTTTATTACTTATTTCTTATCACGTGTCTATGAGAGGGGATGGTTTAAAATTTTCTAGTATTAACTTAATCAAGTTTTTCCTCTTTTCAAGAGAGAGAGAACTTTATACTCGAAATGCAACAAAATAATATACTAATAATCGCAATTAACACTAATTTCCACGTTGATGGCCTTAGACTTTCTACTAGCTTTCTTTCATAAGTGGGATTAGTATTCGATTGATTGCGAATTATAACTGTTGCTATTTGCTACTATATTCTCTGTCACATATTATTTTCGAATTCAAAGTGTACTTATAAGAATCGAATATAAGACTTTTTTATTCTTAATTGTTCCCACAAACTCGAAAAAACTGGTGAAATTTATGCATAAATTTGACAAATTTTGTTTATATTTTTTCATTAATTACCACAGTTCACCTTCAAAATCTATCCATTAACTCTCCATTAAGTTACGTCCACTCGATCAGGACTTCTAAATCCATCCCGAATAGTGATATTACTTTATCAAACCCACCAACTCTCCCTGCATGTTCGTACATACGATATATAAATGTATTAATAATATACATTAACATGTGGACACAATTCTCAAGAATTAGCTCAGGTAGATAGAATACTCACATATATGTTTTGCACATAGATTGACTTGAATTTATAAGTTTGTGAGGTGTTCATCTTTCCGGGGAGAATAAGCCCCTCGTTATAAAAAAAGAAAAATGTAGTTGTTACTATATATATATATATATATATATATATTAAAGAGGATCATGAGCTTATATTCGTTCGTTTGTCGTATGATACCAGGCGCCATGACGAATCAATTCACGTGCCTCGATGGGTTTGCCTACAGCAACTCCAACGTCAGGGACAAGATCGAGAAGGGTCTGGTCAAGATCTCCCGCCATGTTAGCAACTCTCTGGTCATGCTGAAGAAGATTCCCGGGGCGAATAAGACGAGGCGGTCGTTGTCGGGCCCCGAGGTGTTCCCGGAATACGGCAGCCTCAGGGGCGGGTTTCCCTCGTGGGTCACGGTGAAAGACCGGAGGTTGCTCCAGACATCGACTAACGAGACCAAGTACGACCTTGTCGTCGCTAAGGACGGCACTGGAAACTTCACAAACATCACCGATGCTGTTGCGGCTGCCCCTAATTCGAGCACGACCAGGTAAGTGATAATGTTGAGAGACATTAGAGGGAAAAAAAAGTTGGTAAGAAAATTCTAAATTCATGTATAAAAAAACATGTTAAGATGGCTACTTTTCAGCTCAATATTTTAGATTGGATATAGTTTAAACATCTTAAGAGTATGGTGGAAATTTCACAAGATATTACAGTTAATTACTATGTCAGCTCACACCACATCAAATGTGCGTGTACAACTCACGGTCGATAAATTTGAGTATTGAAGAAAAAATATTTGACTTGTAGTTTTAGTTTGATGACCGAAGAGAAAACCCACTCCAGCTCTTTTATCCTTCCCTTGAGTGCGAAAAAGATGTTATTCCAAGGTCAATTGTTTAGGATGGACATTCAAGGATACATGGCAAGTGTTTACCATGTTCCCGCATTAGTGCGGGTAGAGAGATATAAGTTTCACATTAAAAAGTTGATAACGAAATATAATTTTTAGGAAATTTAAGAAAATTGGGAAGCATAGTTATCATCTTAAACTTTTGGATTAAATATTTACCCTCTTATTTAATAAGAGATTAATGGGTGAATTTACCAATGTGAATTAGTTGAAATGATTAGATATCTCTTTCAAGATCTCATTTTTTAAATGAAGAAAATATGTGATTAAAATAATTTTATTCCTTCATAAGTCAATTTTATTCAAATATAGATTAGTCAGGTTGATTCCTTGTATATAGTTGTATCATCACGTGATAATGTTTATATGTTGATACCAACTAATCAAATCAGGTATTTTAGGTTTTATAAAAATATTCTTAAATAAATGTCTTAAATTTGTTATCCAATATTACCACCCAGATACAAATAATGACACTATTATACACAAGACTCTCTTGCATAATAAGTTGTCCCCACCGTAAAGAGATTCATGAGTATGTGCTTATTTTTTTTATCATTTTTTTAAAAGAGAGCGTGATGAAAAAAATATTTAAAATATGGCCAGGTTTGTGATATATATAAAAGCAGGGGCTTATTTCGAGAACGTTGAGGTGGTTAGCAAGAAGACGAATCTCATGTTCGTCGGAGACGGCATCGGGAAGACGCTGGTGAAGGCCAACCGGAACGTCGTCGATGGCTGGACCACTTTCCGGTCAGCAACCGTGGGTATGTTCCCCGTAATATTATTTTCTCCCTCTTAATTCAATATATCCCCTTTAAATTATTATTATTATTATTATACATGTAGCTTGTCCCACTTTAAAAGTTCTAAAACTATGCTTGATAAGTTAAAAAAATAATAATAAATAAGCGTAAAATTTTAATCAATTTAAGAGTATAACTACTACTAACTATCTTCTATTTTTTTTAATCATTGATTTCATTTCTTATTCATGATAAATTATAATTAAAATTAAAAGCATTATAAAATTTAAAAAACATTTGTAAATTACACAAAATTGTGTAAATAAAAAATACAATTTAATAATTAATTACATGTTTAATAATTACATACGTAGTATTAGTGAAAGTCTAGTTATAATGTGGTAGCCAAGAGTTATTTTTAATTAAAATACAATGTATATGAATTATATACAATAATAGCATATATCTAGAGATTAAGTCGTAGCGAGATGAAAGTTCGGGTAAAAAATATGCTAAACAATGTAAGATAATTTAATAAAAATTAATTTCTCCCAAATTTATAAAATATTTTATATTAAGAGATTTTGAGTTTAATTTTCATCCATATAATTATACATATTAATCTTTTAGTAGGTCAATGGGCTTGTTTTGTAATTCGAAAAAGAAACAGAAAAAAAAAAAAGGCCGACTTGCAAGTCACCATCGTCTAGAAGAAAATTGATATGTCCCAACTGTAAAGCATTTTCCTTAATCAATTATCATCACTTGTCGCATTTGATACCGAAAGTTGGCACCAAGTGCAATTGTGCTCGAGGAATTGAATATGTCACGTGACAATGTTAGCATGATATGTTCGATCAATTAGGATTTGGCATATAATCAAAGTTATAATTATCAAATCCTTAAAAGTTAAGAAATATAAAAGAAATCCTCACCAAATAAAAACAAAAAGCTCTAATAAATAGTAACTCCTAATTTGTTGGGTATACTACATTAGTATTATTATCATGCGTTTATCTGATATGCTGAAGACTTTCTCCTGCTATAAGCTTAGAATGTGTTTTTCATTATGTGATCGATCTCTTCTATCGAAGACATACACTACATATCAAACCAACCCGAGAACATATAAATGCGAAGGAATGTTGCAAAGCATCGCGTGCTTTTTGTACAGGACATGCAAATTCATTCTAAAGATATTATTACGGTCTAGTCATTTGACCGTCTAGGTTGATTTCAGCAATTGTTCACAATTAATGATTCGAAGTTAAAAACAATCTAACATCTTCACCTATTAAACAATCCAGCAATTGTAGCATAAGATTTTCTCTTCGGGTCATTTGGTCAAGGTCTACCTTGCATTATATATACTTGTGTAAGTAGGGATTCGACAATGCATTTGAGTAATCATGAAATGGGAGAAAGTTGAAGCGGGAAAACAGCTTTTAATATGGACACAGATAAAGAGGGCAGAGACTCTTATATGTAGCAGTGTTGTCACATAATGATTTATTGTTATTACACTAATTAATAAAGTTTATTTATTTTTAAGTTTATTCTTTTATTTTTAAAAATTTTTAGAAAATAAATAAGTGTTATTGATTAATATCTCCACGTAAGAATCCCCACGCGAAGGCTCCGACGGTGAAGACTTATTCTATAGGGTGTCGGTGGGTAAGGTCTCCACAAATCACGCTGGGTGCGTATACCGAGCGCAGTTGCTGCCAGTTGGTGACCAGTGTCCCATGCTGGTTTATGACTCTGCCGCGGGACCGGAGCTCTTAAAGTTCATCCTGTCGGGCAACTGGTCTGATCTCTTGGAAGTATAGATCATGTCTGCGTGTATATAAACAAAACAAATATTCAGGGAGTAATATACAATCTCGTTGTGTAAAATCCAATGAAGGAGTGATATTCTGCTAAATTGAACCGACCCTTTTATGATACCCTAACAACAGACCTGGTAACGACAAGAGATCTAGTCTCGGACATTGCCAATCTTATTAAGAAGTTTGTAAGATGTGATTTCACGAAACCGATACGTGTATTAGTACATAGCCTAGCTAGTTACTAGTTTCCCTTAATTTGTTTATATTTTCTTTCGGATTGAGCGTTTCACTGGCTCGGTCCTACCACTGCCACAGCTATTATTATTCACACAATGACCGTAGACAAATTATTTGAACCTTTGAATTTGTATGTCCGCTGTTGCACGGGGGAATGATGTCTACGACCTGAATCACTTACACCTTAACAAAATTCAAACACATACGACAACGGTTGCTTCTAGTGCGATGCTTTTTATTGGAACCGGACCCTGGACCCTACCTTATATAAGATCGGGTTCGGGTGCCCTATAGTTTTTCTGGGTACCCTGGGTACCCGGACCCTACCTTGTATAAGACCGATTCCTAAATCTTGGAACCGGACCCTACCCTATTAAATCTTAGAATCGGACCATACTCGAAACCTATAAGATATCACAGGTTCCAGGTACCTATTGCAACCTATTTATTATTTATTATTTATTATTTTACCTTTATCATATAAATTACTTTGATATTTTTCATAATTATCATTATTTCATATAATATCTATTACTCATATTTTAGTCATGAAAAATTCATCATATATGCATAATTACTATGCCAAATGAAAGTTCATTAAGTTAGAAATGCAACGGTTTAAACTGTTCATGAATTGGAGTTCAAACGAGAAAGTTATAAATGATTGAAATTAACTACGCAAATAAGTTAATAGGTTCCGAATACCCGTGTACTGGAACATGAATCGGAATCGGGACCGACCAGTTCCTTAATTCAATACCTGAAACCTACCATATTTTTATTGGAATCTACTCTATACGCATGCACATTCCTGCTTTTTATTTGCGTTGGCTTCTTCCATATTCTCTATCTTTATATGTTCTGTTAGTTTGCTGTCGGAAAGATGCATATGTTCGTACGAAAAAAATGTGATTTATTATTTGGGTCACGGGATATGTAGATCCAAACTAGTGACGTGCTAGTTATGACTTAACATAGAAGTTGATTCTTGATATAATAAAGAAATATGAAGGGAGGAAAAGAACAAGCAGAAACTTGGTTATGTTCTGTTTTTTGCCAACGGGGCGGTAGCCCCACTGGTGGGGGACTGGGGAGCTCACCTAGAGCTCCCAAGTTCAAGCCCCAGGAGGGGCACTTCTCCGTTGGTGGGGGCTTTCAGCCCTCTTGAGCCCGTCAGGTTCGCCTGACTTACCCGGCACACGTGGTTTGCGGGCTATTACGTGTGCCTCGAGGAGGAGGTGTCGCAACTACCGCTAGTCGGGCCCGGAAGGCGCTCGGATACCTCGGTTATCAAAAAAAAAAAAAAACTTGGTTCTGTTTTCTTATGTATGTGTTACCGACAAGAGCCCACTAGTGTACATGCATGTAGGAGAAATTTTTGGGTGAGATCGAGCTCACCATAAACTGATAGGAGAAAGTACCGATACTTCGCTTTAAGATTTATATCTAATGACAAGTACTAGCGTTTACCCTGACAAAGATTTTTTTCCTAATAAAAAGGAGGCTCATATACTTGAAAACTAAGGACGGACTTTATCTTGTTAACCTAGAAAAATTGGTGAACTTTTATACTAATTTTATTGACTTTATCTATATTCCTAATTAAGTTAATATCTTATTTTACCCTATTGGAAACTATCATTTGACTGTCCTTTTCAAAACTCTTTTCGAGTTTCGACCCTTAAATAAATTTTCTAGATTAGCTCTTGTCCGGAAAGACATATAAAGAATTCGAAAATGAATGAAGAAATACTTAGAATTACACTGACGAGAACCAAATTTAAAACCCTTTTAAATCTCAAGCATGATACCAACTGGCCTAAACTTCTAATTTCTTAAACGTGGCTCCCCATATTTACCTTTCCTGGATATATGCAAAAGAGAAATATTTAAAGAAGCGAGTACTAAATGTTCCCCTAGTAATTGTTTGTCAATTATGTGATATCTCAGCGGGCTAGACAAGTGTAAGTCATTCGCTACGGCTATTTTTTTACATCACGGGTGTCTAATTTTTGCACGACTAATTCTGATGGTCGCGTACACTTTGCCTACAAGTACACATGGTAATGGAATAAATCCAGAGATAAAGATTGACTCGGGTGAGATTTGAATATTGAATAAAAAAAGATATTCGCTACAGTGAAATCTCATAATCTCACTTTTTTTTTACATTTTTTAATTTAAGACTACGTTTAATGTACCAAGAGGGGTTGGGCCGAGTGGTAAGCAGCTCGGTGCCGCTTAAGGAGGTCTCAGGTTCGAGACCTTACGTACGCAGACACCCCTCTTGGGAGCCTCACCCGCTATTGCCAGGCGTGCGACCCGGGGCGATCAACGGATTAGTCAAGTATGGTTGGCTGAAAGATGCCATCTCACCGCTGGTGGGACCTGCTTGGATACCGTGGCTGGCGACAAAAAAAAAAAAAAAAGACTACGTTCAATGTACTTTGATGCAGCTTATGTCGTTTCATCTGGCATTTTCTCAGTCCACGTGCCTGTGTTGATGACTTCTCGTGAATTTCTGTGTCCGATGCATTCTAATTTTGATATTATTTTATTCAACCATATTTGCTTTCGAAAGACATAAGTGCAAGTAATTTCGTAATTGTCTTAAATTTTACATTTTTATATCGATTTTTTATTTCAAAATAGAGAAAATGATGCTGCGTGTTTTATTGTTTGTGGATACTTACAATTGAGTTCTAAATATTTTAAAGTGTTAAATCAAGTCATATATCTTATATATATTATAATATTGAGTCATTTTTATCATTTATCGTTACTTTAAGCCGATATGTATCAGTGTCATATTTACGTCAATCAGTTTAAAGTAATGATAAGTTACAAAAATGACTCAATATTGTAACGTGGATAACATATAAAACTTGATTTAACACTTTAAAATATTTATAGTTCACTTATAAGAATCGACAAATATATAGAATTATCAATATATTTATCTCTTTGAAAATATATGTAACTATGATTTCTAATGATAAATAATATATATTACTTTTATCTAAACATAAATTAGACGATTTTAACATTTTTGTGCATATCTATTTTTAGATTTACGCGAGACCTTTTTTTCGGTGTTGACTTTTTCCGGTGCTCGTCGGTGTTGACTGTCATGTGGCTCAATTTTTTGCTGTCGGCGAGTTCGTAAATTCTCGTTTTATTTATTTATTTTTTTCTACGTACGTAATGTGCTTCTAACAGAATCGTCGATTAATTTCAGCTGTAGTTGGAAACGGATTCATAGCCAAGGGCATAACCTTCGAGAACTACGCCGGCCCCGACAAGCACCAAGCCGTGGCCGTCCGGAGCGGCTCCGACCTCTCGGTCTTCTACCAGTGCAGCTTCGTCGGCTACCAGGACACTCTCTACGTCCACTCCCTTCGCCAGTTCTACCGGGACTGCGACGTCTACGGCACCGTCGACTTCATATTTGGGAATGCCGCCGTTGTGTTCCAGAACTGCAGCCTCTATGCCCGGAAACCGAACGCCAACCAGCAGAACATATTCACGGCCCAGGGCCGGGAAGACCCGAACCAGAACACCGGGATCTCGATCCTCAGCTGCAAGGTCACAGCTGCATCCGACCTCATCCCGGTCAAGTCTTCCTTCAAGACCTACCTGGGCAGGCCCTGGAAGGAGTACTCCAGGACCGTGTACATGAGGTCGTACATAGATGATGTGGTGGACCCGGCTGGGTGGCTGGAGTGGAACGGGACTTTTGCTCTGAGCACGCTGTACTATGGGGAGTACATGAACCGGGGCCCGGGCTCGAACACGAGTTCGAGGGTGACGTGGCCAGGTTACCGGGTCATTAACAGCTCAACGGAGGCTAGCCAGTTCACGGTAGGGGCATTTATACAAGGGACCCAGTGGCTCAGCGGGACCGGGGTTCCTTACTATCCCGGCCTGAGCTGAGGGGCACATCGGCAATAAGAGAATCATTTTCTTGGCCCTTTTCAAGGTAATTGCCTGGGGGCAGAACTGTAATTTGCGCGCAAGAAGAACCGCCACTTCTTATTTTCTGCAAGGAGAATTAAACAATTATTTTCGTTTTTCTGCTGTGATTGATGAATGTGTGCAAAATTGCTAGAAAGGGAATCATTTTTGTGGTTTCCTACTTATCTCACGTTCAAATTTCACTCTAAACAAAATTACTAGGTGAGTTTCTTGAACTTAGTGGACGTTGACTTCTTACACTTATAAAAATGGAGTTGCTGTTAATACCAGTTTGATTTATTCACGACTAAATATAAAAGATAGAATTTTACGTTATGGGATGACAAGTGTCACTGCTACTGTGGTGCGCTTCTTATGGATCATGACAAAAAGGTCTCGAAAGCCAGAGAGGCTCAAGTCAATTCGTTTGATTTTTCAAAGCAAGAAGTCTAAAATCAACGTTAAATTCTCAATTCTAACGTTAACATGCTCAAGTTTAATTTTACTGTTATCATCCCCTTAATTAGTCGTGTTATCATCGTCAAATTTGATCATATTATCAAACTCATATTGCATTTCATCATACCATACAAGTATTTCTCTATGCTAAATATTCATTCGCATCTTGATAATGAGCGTTAAATATATTATTACCAGAGTGTGATTCGTACTATGAACAAAATTTTTAAATATGCATTCTATGATAAAAATTTAAGTATAATCAAAGAAATACTGATTTGATAAAAAAATTTAAGATTAAAGTAAATAGAAGAAAGTAGTTCGAATTAAATAAAATTGAAGTGGAACCGTGAAATTGGAAGAATTTTTTATGGATAAAGTTTTTTTTTTGGAAGTTGCTACCAAGGTAAGGAGTTGGAGAATTTTGAAGAAGCGGACATAGACAGTGGGTTAAGAGAACTATGAAAAATAATTAAAAGAATCATGAAAATAGTTAACGGAATATAAAAAATTAATAAAATAGATAAATATACTAAAATTGTAAAAGTGATGAAAAATAATTTTCGTGCATTCTATTATTTTATTCTAAATTCAACCAATTATAAACTAATTTGATTAAGGGCATTTTTTATCTTGAAAATGAGATCAAAACTATTCTTTTCTTTTGACCAAAACTATTTTGAATTTTTTTATCGGCAAAACTATTTTGAATTTGCTTAAAGTAATATAGATGATTATCCAACGATTAGAATATTTGATAATAAAATTTTTATTATCGAATTTAGATATTATTTCTATTTTTTTTAAGATTATCTACCTCCTAATTCAAATTATTCACCAAATCTCTAAATAGATATCAGTTCATATCATTGGCGGTTCTGAATTATAATTTGTGTCCTGCATGCCCATTACTTTGTCGCAATGAGATTTATTAGGGGCATGTCTATGCTAATACAACACCTCCGGAAACTAGTGACTCTGTTGGGCCCTGTCGGCTTGCAAGCTCCGGCCCAACCCTCCTTCGAGTTTGTTCCTTTTTCCCTTTCTAGTTGTTTCATACAAATCCATTGCCGTAGAAGTTGAAGCCCGATCCTTCACAATTCTTTTAATACATTTCAAGCCATTCTTTTTGGATCTCCACCATTCATATACAAAAATCCGATAGACTCTAATTAATCCAGTTTTAGTCGGGTCGGGCCATCAAACATTTCAAGCCATCCTTTGTTTTGTTGAATTCACCAAATAATCTATATACCTATATCCATATTTATATATCTATCTATATACTATTATATGTAAATGTTTGAAAAATTTAGTATCTTTTTCATTTTTCATATTTGCCTTCAATCTAATTTACATATTAAAATTTATGACATGCATATGAATTTCATATTCAGGATAAAATCATAATTTCAGTTAGTTTTCTCTCACTTCAAATTTATTATTTTAATAATAAAAATCTTTCGTTAACTATTCAAATTTTCTCATCTCACTCCATTCATTCAATATCAACAATTTTAACAGTAAAAATCTTTTTTTTGTAATTATGAAATTAAAAAAAATAAAATTGACATACTACACTAATAAAAACTGATAATGTTCTATGTATCACTATAAAATAACGAATTTCATATGAATTAAATTGCATTAAGTTATAAATAAATAATTCAATTATACAGTTTCATCCTAATATTTTACATTTGTTTATTTTCATCCTCTTTTCGCTCATTCCACGGGTCCGCATCTAGTTTTTTTATAAAGAGATGCTTATACTTTCTACGTACATGAATTTAGATAAGTTGATGTGCAAACGTAATATTATAGCCTCACCAACCAGTAATTACCTATTTATTGGTAATACTTGTAACACTCAATAGTTGGAGAAGGTGATTCCATAGGCTTATATGATATTAGAATTTCATTTATTTAAAAGTTTTGTTCGTATGAGTTTAATCTTGTAAAAGTCGTGTTTGGCACACTGGAATGGGACGAAATGGAGAGGAATAATTTCGTGTCTGTAATTGTGGGTCCCCATCCACTTTCTCGGTGTATGTTGGAAGTGTCTTGCATTAAGTCAAAAAGTTGGAAGAATCTGAACGGCTGATCAAGCATGCAAATATTATTAAGGAATAGATCGGCGTGAAATAAAATGGTTTCATATTAATTTTTTTTTTTGGGGTATTTTGTTTGGGTTAGGATTATATATGAGGGTGAATGTAGTCTTGTATAAGTATGAGCATCTTAATGCGATCTTTCCAAAAAGCCTTCTTCACGAGGCGATAATATGATAATTTAAGAGATGACATTTGAGAATCTTTTATCTGTGTGATTGTAGCACATTTTGTGAATGGGGATTGAAAATCTCTATTAAACTATAATCTTTGGTTTTAATTTAAAGAATTGTTTGCTATAATTGAGAAAAAAATGGGGATTTTATTGTGTAATTTTAGTATTCATATCTCTCCTTTTACTTCTTGTTTATTTCTTATATTGCCGTGTTCAATTACTAATATCTTAATGTGGGTGCAACTACCAAAGTGAATTGGTTGAGGTAATAGAGCGTTTCTTTTCCTAGGAAAGTCTCGGGTTCAAGTTTTGTAAATGAAGAGAATTCACATCAGGAGAGTTTTACTCTTTAGTGGGTCCTCCCGGCTCGAACTAGATTAGTTAGAGTCTGTTGGATTTCTGGATACCAGTGATATATAATGAAAAAAAATGGAATTGCAGCTAGGATAATATATATTCATAAAACATTTGAACCAGATACTTTTGCTTTAGGAACAAAGTCTTGAACTACATGAACTAACTCATATTGATATATTGTTGTCTTAACAAGCTATGTTAGCACTACTCCTCTCTTTTCTTACATGCCTAACGCTACTTTATAATAAATTTGGGAAATAGCACCAAGTTAGGGTGAATGTCAATTTTACCCTTATTTGGTCCTTCAAGAAGCACTCTTCTCTTCAAAAAAATTTCATATTCCCTCCTTTTCTCTCATTCCCTCCCATTCTCTCTAAAAGAAAATCTTCAAATCTACACTTTTCCCCCTACCTTTGGCCATCAACATCCAACATTGATATCCCTTGAGCTCTCTCAATCTTTCCCTTACCGCCACCATCCTCTCCATTCTCTCCCTCTCTATTCTCTCCTGGCCGTCTATCCCCTTCCCGTCTCCTTCTCACCGAGCAAGCCCTAAATGCTCCTATCTTTGTAAATGTCAATCCGGCGGTCGATCTAGAGGCACTCAGTGGCAAGGAGGACGTCAACGATGGTGAGGATCTGCTCGAAGCCCTCGAGGAGAGGCTCGATCTCGTGAGCCAACAAGGTGAATTCCCTGGAGCCGTTGAGATATGATGCCAAAACCCGAACATTATGCATGTGAAGCTTTGAGCACTGCAACAACAATGGCTATGCAAAGAGCCAATTAGCTCGTTGGAGCCTCTATGCTCATACAAGCTCCAGTTCCCGAATCTGAAGATTCAAAAATGGAGTCGGGGACAAAGGAAGAGCTCGAGAAATTGGAATTGGAAGTGAAGCACATGGTTGAGAAAATCCTCCATTACCGGAGCACGCTCCTAAACCAACTGAAGTGTGCCTTTGGTTTGTTCGCATCTGCTGACAAACCAGAGTTGCCCCGTGACGAACATGGATTTGAGCCAAGACCCTCCGGCACTTCAAATTGAATTACTACCCATCCGGTCTTCGTTCTTAGGGTTTCTTCTTTGTTGCTCCATCTGTAGAATATGTGGGTGGACAGCATATATCTGTTAAGTTACCGTGAGAACAATAACTTCCATTTCCTAACCACTGATGCCTTTTCCTCTCTGTAATGTTCACCAAGCAAGTCATTTGTCAGCTCAATGTGAGAACTTGGCATAAAGTCGATGATTTTGATGGAAATTTCTACTGCAAATTTGGGGTTTCCAACTTTTGGCTGTAGTATGGGAAGGCTTCGTGTAGATATGCATCTAATTTCCAACTCCGTGTAGTATGGGATGGAAATTTCTGCTGCAAATATTGGGATATTTATATATTTGTTCGGATCATATTGTTTGTTGGGTGAATAATTTTATTGGGAAATTTATCATATTTAATGATGTTATTTTCCTCCGCATTTGAATTGGTCACATTAAGAGATGAATTTGTCCCGGTGAGATAAATAGGTCCCGAAGAACAATGTTTTAGTTAGATGTAATAATGAATTCTATTTTCCTTCTCAATTAAATAGATCACGGTAAGAGATGAATAGGTCCTAGTGAGATATGAATAGGTCTAGAAGAATATACCTTAATCAGATATGATGAGGAATTCTATTTTCCTTCTCGGTTAAATAGGTCCCAGTAAGAGATGAATAGGTCTCGATCTTGGTAAGACATAGAAAGTCCTGGTAAAAGATAAATAGGCCCCGATTAATTAGATATGATGAGGAATTCTATTTTTCTTCTCAGTTAAATAGGTACTAGTAATAGACGAATAGGTCCTGGTCTTGGTAAGACATAGATAGGTCATGGTAAGAGATAAATAGGTTCCGAAAAACAATACCTTAGTCATATGTGATGAGAAATTATATTTTCCTTCTTAATTAAATAAGTCTCGGTAAGAGATAACTGTTTTAGTTAGATATTATGAGGAATTCTATTTTTCTTCTCAATTGAATAAGTCCCGGTAGAGATAAATAGGTCCCAACAAGAGATTAATAGGTTCCGACGAAAATCAAATGCAGTACATATCCTAAAACGGTAAATGAGCAATATTCAATTAAATTTCATCTCTCTCGAAAAGAACGGACATTTTACTTTCAAAAATGCTCTCTGCTGACACCTTGGTTTCATCTTTTGTTGAGGGTAATAGTGCCAATTCTCTACAAAGTCTTAATTGTAACATTGTACCTAGGTACTAGTGATTACATACGGATATTAACCAATTAAATTTAATTTTTTTGAATTATCTTTTTAAGATTTTACTTAAAATAAATAAATTTTATTAGTTTATATTATCATGTAAATAATACCACACGGTAACACCATTACCTGGACGACTTCTTTTCTACATTATAAAAGTTTTCACTGGTATTTTCCTATGAATCCATGAACATACAGGAAAGAAATAAAACAACCAATATAAAGTGAGAAAATTATATTACCACTCCCATAAGTTTAATGTCTTTTTACAATTGAGTCCTATCAATTTGATTTTGACTTTTTTAGTCCTATATGATCAACTAACTCCATAGCTTATGTGAGTCCCAATCGTAACGTCCCGTTCAATTGAAGATAACCATTGGAACTCACATAAGTTACAGAGATGATCATATAGGACTTTAAAAAGTCAAAATCAAATTTATATAACTCAATTCCAAAAAGGCAAACTAATAGGATTAGCATTGTAATTTATATAAAATGGTTGTATTGTTTTTTAATTACAAAAGAGGTGCGCCTTCCATCTGATTTTCAAAAGTGAAAATATAGATTTGAAGAAAATAAGAGTAAGAGGAGAATAAAAAAGTACTGGTGGTTCCACCGATGAAAATTAAATTAAAGCATTATGATCTTATTTTGAAGTTGATATTACTGTATTAAATTTATTTTATCTGAATTTAATGCATTTTAGTTTTCCGTTCCGTTCATATGTATCAAACAAAACCTAAATATTTACGGGATTGGAATATATACATAGATGGAAGTAGAAAAATTTTTGTAAGGACGATGACAAAACTCAATTAAAAGAGTAATAGGACAAATTCACCGGAGAAATAAAATAACTTAGTTAAGAATAGACAAAATCGAGTTATAATATATATATATATATATATATATATATAATATTTCACATATTTTTCGGAGTTTAAAGAAAGTGATCGGATCCGTATATCCCCTAAATTCGAGAAATTCTTAAATCATTCTACCTCGTTACGTGGCGTGAATAAGCACCAATTAAAATGTGATAAATGAGCAAATTATTGTTGATCACCCGAGCAGTTGTCATAATTAATACTAATTAAAGCAATTAAATTAATTATTTCTCACCGCATCATTGTGAGATAGGACCATTTAAGATTTTTTTTTCCCCCTAAATCCATTCTTGATAAATGCATCCCGTAGCTTTATATACATATATACACACACACATATTTTTTTCATTATAAAGAAAATAATGGGCAGTTCTTATGAGGAAGATGAATTCTAATATTATGATAAAAGGAATGTCAGCCCTTTTTCCATTTCTGTTTTGCGTAAGTTTAATTAACAATATCTCGTATTTGAATATTGTAAATGGATAAATTTATGCTGTGAGAGTTTTACCTTGTTATTAGACCGATAGGGCTCGAATATAAATTAGCCGGGAAAGTCACGTGGAGGAAGAAGAAGATCAAACAAAGTGGGAAGGCATGTACGTAGAAAGAATATGAGAAGAACATTATTTATGGACAGCGATAATGGTACATACACTGCACGGTACACACCACTGCTTTTAGCATGTGGGAGAGTCTCAGGAAGCACATGACTCAAAGGCCCCTCCCTCCTCTTGGGCTCCCGCCCCGATCCCCACCGAAAAAAGGCTGCGGAAATTATTAGATGGATGATATGGTTTGTACGATTAACTATTTTTTGATATGTCAATAAAAATTATTGTAATATTTTTTTAAAATGATTATTATTAATAAATTAAAAAAAGTGATGAGATACATTTTATCGGTGCAACATTCAATAATTGATTGAATTTACTTGTGACGTGACCAACTCATGTCATGTTTGTCACTTTCTTTTGATGCGACAATTAACACAGAAGAAGTCTTGTCTAGTCACTGAACCATCCGGTGCTGGGGTTATATTATTATGTCATTAAATTCTTTTATTTAATTTATGTCATCAGTTATATATGATTGATTAAACTGCTAAATGTTTTGGAGCTCTCATTTGGGGTCTCCCTCACCCCACATCTCCATATCATCAGTACCCATCTAATTTATCCCTTTTTTTCCCTCTTTTTCTGAATGATCGATATCGTCAATTTTGTATGTAATAGTATCACTGCACGACACCAATAAAATTAAGTTATTTTATAACTGTTTTATTTTCATTTTATGCTTTCCATCACTTCTGCTGCATACAAAAGTCACTTCCCCGGTCGAGCCTTATCGTCTCCATGTCTTCGGCAAAACACCTTACTGATCGAAGTTGTCATGGATGCCTCCCTCTTATATTAGCTTTGGTATCAGTTGTCAGGGATGGATTTAAGCGAGGCGACCGCCTCCATAACTTAGGAGAACCTTTAATCGAAACAAATGTAAAAGAAAAGAAAAGGGTAAGGATTTTAAGATGAGGGAAATAAGATAATTTCGCAAAGATATGGAGAAACTTATCAAAAATAAATAAAGATATAAATAAAATTAGTAATATCTGTATAAAAGTTTTCCCATTTCGTGGAGTTTAACGGGGTAATTGCTTCATTCCTGTTCAAATCCAGCCAGCTTGAACATCACAATTCAATGCTAACCGTAGCCTTTCAAGATTAATAGAAGTGGAAGTCGGCATAACTATTTACTCTAAAAAGTTAAAGTGTCATATTACGGTACGGTATGATTTATTATTTATTATTTATGTCTTTATGATTCATACTTTATTTTATTATTAAGATATTTGTTATTTTACTAAATTTATTATGTAATAACAGGTTTTGGATTTGGAACCACGCGGCAGGACATCTCATGTTTTTGCTGAAAAATTGACGTTATATAGCCTCGCAATACTTTCCACATCTCTTCTGCCAAGAAAGCCTCATCTTTCTCTTCTTGGGGTCCTCGTGTTCATCTCTACGCGAGCATCTGTTCTGCCATATTGCATGACTGGTGCGTTGCTTGATTGATTTCCCATTTTTCCTTTTTCCTTTTAAGATTTCACGGCCATATTATTGCAGTATTATCAATCACTTATTTTAGGGAAAAGTATAGTTTTGATTCTTAACATTTTCTTCTCTTGTCATTTCATTCTAAACCTTTGTATGGGTCAAATTTGGTCCTCGGCCCTTTCATATAAGGACAATTTTAATTTCTTTCATTATTTTAATATTAAAAAATAATTGAATGGTAAGAATAATAATAAAATATTAAAAAGTCGGAAAAAAATAGGAGAATGGGACCTTCCTGGAGTTTATTTTACTTCTACATCAATTGGGTCAATCCCAGGTCCATCGGGTTCTGCAAATCATCATTCGAATTTTGACAGATGATTCTTTTAGGTCTTGAAAATTACTCTAAATTTATATAGGGTCACATAAACCAGTTTTTCTAATCGTTTATGGTTGATTTTTTTTCAATTTCTCACTTACACTCCTAGTTCTTGGTTTTCCATTGGTGATCACCTCTTCCAAAGTGCAGACTAGCAATCTCGTAAGCAAATGGTCAGTACCAGCAAGCCTTTCCATCCATTTTCTCTCCTTTTTAATAAATTATTATTTTAACATTTTTTATCATTTAAATAATATTAAAATTAAAAAATTGTTATTTACTAAAAGGTTTAGGACCAAATTCATTTTTTAAAAAAAGTGTATAGCAAAAATAACAAAAAAAGAAAAAGTTGATGAACAATGTGGACTTTACCATTCATTTTAATCACAACAAAATAAAGTTAAAAAAAGAACTATTTTTTAGAAATAGGATTTAATCTAATAGTACTACCCTCGATTTATAATAAAGAGATTCTAGATTCTGTTATAATTAATGATACTCTCTGTATCCCTTTATTATCTTTTCCTTCTCTATGCATAAGTGCATCTTTACTGCACTAGAAAAGAATTGTCTTTTATTATAAGAAAAAACTTATTGGGTTTAGTAAAAGAGAATATATTATCCAAGATCAGCAAGTTCTAAATTCTATTCTTGTCGATGAAATTTCCTATACTCTTTAATTCTCAAGACCTCTTTTCGCAAATAGGATGGATCTAGAAAACTTGCATAGGGAGTAAAACTCAATGAAAAAGTAACATAATGTATTTAATGGGATAAAATAAGATAATATCTAATAAAAATATATCAAATTAAGTAAAACTCAATGAAAAAGTAACATAATGTATTTAATGGGATAAAATAAGATAATATCTAATAAAAATATATCAAATTAAGTAAAACTCAATGAAAAAGTAACATAATGTATTTAATGGGATAAAATAAGATAATATCTAATAATGGGATAAAATAAGATAACATAAAGTATAGTTTTGATTCTTAACCTTTTCTTCTTTTATCATTTCATTCTAAACCTTTTTATGGGTCAAATTTGGTCCTCAGCCTTTAAATATAAGGACAATTTAATTTCTTTCATTATTTTAATATTGAAAAATAATTCAATGGTAAGAATAATAATAACATATTAAAATGTCAACAAATAAAAAGAAAAAAAAAGGAGAAAGGGACCTTCCTGGAATTTATTTTACTTCTACATCAATTGGGTCAGTCCCAGGTTCACCGAGTTATGCAGATCATCATTCGAATTTTTACGGGTGATTTTTCTAAATCTTGAAAATTACTCTAAATTTATATAGGGTCACATAAACCGATTTTTTGATCGTTTATGGTTGATTTTTTTCAATTTCTCGCTTACACCCCCTGGTTCTTAGTTTTTGACCACCTCTTCGAAAGTGGAGACTAGCAATCCCGTAAGTAAATGGTGAGTACCCGCAAGTAAAAAGAATTACTTTTTATCATAAGTGAAAAAAATTATGGGGTTTAGCAAAAGAGAATCTAATACAGTTGCAAGGTCGTTTATCCAAGATCAATAAGTTCTAAATTCTATTCTTGTTGATCAAACTTCCTATACTCTTTAATTCTTGAGACCTCTTTTCACAAACAAGATGGATCTAAAAAACTCGCATAATGAGTAAAACTCAATGAAAAAGTAAGATGATATATTTAATGGGATAAGATAAGTTAATATTGAATAAAAATATGCCAAATTAAATAAAATTTATATAACAATCCATAAATTTTCTCGAGTTGAAGGGACAATCACCCCGTGCAGTCCTGAAACCATCCTTGTTCACAAATGAAAAGAAGAGAACTACTGGGTTTAGCATGTGCAGTGCAATACATGAAGAAATTGAAGCATCTCAAAAAGAATATAATTATGAATACAATTATTACCTTTCCAACGAAAGAATGTAACCTTACGTCTCCGTTTATTTCTGACAGGTAATGGCCCATCATCAGAATGTTGCTTGCTTGTCCCCGACCCAAGCTGACAAAAGGTAAGGCAGGCCACTAAATGGGAGAAGGTAAATTGTCCAATTGCATCATCACATGATAATACTTGTATGATAATAGTAATTAATAAAATTTAATTATTTTTACAATTTTTTTATAAAACTTTAAAAAATTAAATAAAATTCAAATTACATAAAATCTTACTAGTTAGTATCTCTGTATAATCACAGTCACATGATAACATTGTTATATAAAATACTTTCTCGACGGAATAGAGATGAGCAGGAACATTTATTCCTTATACAATTAACAAGAGCATAGAGACATAGCTGACCATCCTTTTCACAAGAGAGTCTTATATGTAGCAGTATCATCACGTAATAACTCTGTTACCTGTTCATGAAGACATACGTTGATGTGGTAAGCGAAAGTTGAAAGAAGGATGGAGAAGATCAAGTTACTTCATGCATCGGCCTCATTGGCTCGTCAGATTTTGATCCAAACCTCATTTTCCACGAAGGAGAGACATAGTTAGCAGTCGAGGTGGCCATCCTCAAAATAAAATTACATTAGTTTACGGATAGTAAGCAGAGCGTTCAACATTTTTATCATATCATACAATTTCACCATTGTAAGTTTGCAGTTTCAGAGATCATGTGTCAAGATAGCGACGGTAAATTGTTTGTATGCTGAAATGTTAGTAAGAAATTTAGGATGAAACAACAGAGATCAACCATGTGAACAAGAAATGAACACCAAACCTTGAAGAAAGTAAGAGTAGACTTTGCATCAGTTTTGCATTTTTTTTTGGGGATTTTTTTTTCTTTTCTTATTCTTCACCTATTTTGGTTTTCATTGTTGCACCTAATAATGTGAACCTTTTTTAATAGTTGATCTGTTAGTTCTAGGATAGTGTTTATGGAGTGACTAGGAATGTAAAGAGAGATGAGAGAGTCGTCTAATAAAATATAAGTTGAGATGAGATTTGAAAATTTAATTATTTTTCGTTCGTGGAATGTTATTATAGAATTTGAGCTGTTAAAATGAAAATTAATTTTTTATTGTTACAGAGTGAAGGGAAATTGAAGGGAGAATTTAGACAGTTAATGGCGATTCGCGTATCTTCAGTTGGAGGAATACTTGACTTTTATCGATTGGTGTTATTATATCAATACTGTTACATGATAACACTGTTTTATAAAATGTTTTTTCATTAAGTAGAAGGTATATTTAGAGAAAAAGGACACCAAAATCCAACACAGTTCGAGGTAAAAGTATGGATTGTTTACAAGCTTCCTATAAATCCAAGGATTTTCTCTTTACTAGCCAATTGGGTTTTCCTTACTTATCAAACTCTCAATATCCATCTTCCTATGATCACGCGGTGAGGGTATTGTGTGTAATGAATGTACTACATGATAGTATCAATGTAGAGTTATAAATTAATAAGATACATCCACTTTAAAATTTTTTTAAAATAAACTCCTAAAAAATAAATCTCGGAAATAGCTGAATTATATTGTTTTATAGTAGCACATCAATACTGCCACATAGTATACTGGTTACGGAAAACGATCACCAGGGTCTAGTTGATCCACAAGCCCGTTCCCTAGTATCCTCACCAGCTAACTATTTTTTCAAGCTTCCCTTTCTATATGCAGATTTGGCAAATATACTACCAACCTGAGGTTGGTCTAATAGTTTCCTCCCCAGACCCCTGAATGAGTGATCTCAGGATCGATCCTCAAGTTGGAAGGATTAACGACAGTTTTTTAAGGGATCCCGGCCCGACCGTAAATTAGTCTTGAGGTGCGCTTCGGCTGACCTAAGGTTATTGCGTGGTGCAAACAAAAAAAGGGGCAAATATTGAATGCTGAGTTTGCCTTATACGAAAGCACATACCAGAGCCACGGTTCCTCATTTGCAGAACTGGTAAATTGCTGTTACTCACTTCTTTTTACCAGTTACGATGTCTTTTAGGATAGATTATTACATTTGTCTTTAGGGGATGTGTACTTGTTTTATCTCCAATGGTTTTTGTACCATTATATGCATAAACCTAAGTTCATGGCCACCGGAGCTGTTAAGGGGATGCTTGGTTTGTACTGTGGAATGGGGTGGAGTCAGAAATGGGATGACAAATTTTAATTTCTGTTTGATTTAGTTTGTGATTGAAATATGGTTTCTTGATTATTGTTTTATTAAAACTTTAGATATTTGAGATTAAAAAATAGTTATATAACGGTTTGCCAAATATAATAAAAATAAATTGAATAAACATAAGAAACTATCAAATGAAAAAGTAAAAATCTATTAAGAACCCATCAAATTGTATTATTATATGCAAAATTCTCATCACAATCCAATTTATACATGTAATAAATTCTTAGTAATTTTGTGCAAATTTTTTTAGGAAATGGAAGTTGAGTTGCAAGTTTGAGATATGGCTGAGATTCAAAGAAACTGATTTTGAATTTTTAGAGTTTACTCAGCTCTCTAACTCCATATTTTTTTACAAGAAGGGTTCGATTCCTCTATATGGAGAAATGAAATCTGTCACATGTAAAATATGCACTCAACAAACACATTGAATATTTCAATTTCCTATTCAAAGATCCACCTATTAAGAAAACAAACATGCTCTACCATTTTTTTAATAATCGAGATATCTGGATACTTTTTAAACCCGACTAACGGGAGGTTACGACACCTTCCTCTTCGTGGCATACGCAACAGCTTGCAAACCACGTATGTTGGATAAGTCAGGCGAATCTGATAAATTTGAGAGTTATAAATCTCCCACGCTCAAGAAAACACTTATTAACATTGCGTCTACTGGAAGTTGAACTTGGAAAATTTAACATCTCTAATACCCTATCAGCTAAGCTGTCCTCTCGAGGGAAAAAAAAAAAAGGAAAAGAAAAGAAGCATATGGTGTAGTATTTTTAGGGATTAGAATAAAGAGTAAGGGCACGGCCGGCAGAGTTTCTTCCTTGAGGAAATATGTCAGATATCCTGCAAAGCAAGATCTTCCCTTATCACCAAGAGGGGTTCGGCCGAGTGGTAAGCAGCTCGGTGCCGCTTAAGGAGGTCTCAGGTTCGAGACCTCACGTACGCAGACACCCCTCTTGGGAGCCTCACCCGCCATTGCCGGGCGTGCGACCCGGGGCGACCAACGGATTAGTCAAGTATGGTTGGCTGAAAGATGTCATCTCACCGCTGGTGGGGCCTGCTTGGATACCGTGGCTGGCGACCAAAAAAAAGATCTTCCCTTATCCGTATTTCTGGAATCAATGGACATCGCAACAGTACGGTTGTGAGTATGGCCATGGATTGGACCTTTGTGAATCGGTCAACAAAACTTTCTTTCACGGTGTACATCGAACCTTACCTGCTATTCTGACTAGAATAATTGTCATAAGGGCGCTACATTTCATCAAAATACATTCGATTGCAATCAGACATGTTTGCCACTGAATTTAGCATAGTCATAATCTTGAAACGATCGACTGGTGATGGCAGGCAACGAGCCACCATCACCTCCAACATGGGATGCTTAGTTTGTCATTCTGGACTTATGATGGTGCTAGCTTGTTGCTAACCAGGGATTCGGGATGGCTGGTGAACTCGACTTAGGAGGCGGTTTGTGATGATCCATCCACCACAATCCTTGAAATTCAACTTTACGCACAACTAAACACAATAAACTATAGAGCAGTACAATTTTTTCTTGGTAGAATTGGGAAATTCATATTAACTAAGCACAAATGCAAGCGCAAAGTCAAGATACATCTTGGACACAAATACATGCTTAATTTTTTGGGCGGTTTTCCTAGACCTTGAAGATCACCTAAATTTCATATATCAGCACCTGTAATAGATTTTCTGGTCGGTTTCTTTTTTTTTTTTTAATAGATTTTCGATCTCTCGATTTTTTTAGTTACTTCCCTGACAATAATTTTTGAAATAGATTCTCCTCTGTTGAGCCCTGCCTAATAGTAGGGGTGTGCAACCGAACCGGTTCAGGGAGAATCGAATTGGAACCGATCTGGTTGGAACAGGTTCACCTCAAACCGGTTCTATTTTGGTGCTATTTGGTTAATTTCTAAGTGTAATCAGTGCGGTTAACCGGTTCAAATTGAACTGAATTGGTTTTAATTTAAAAATCAATTCAATTGGGTTCAAACCTGTTTTGAATTGAATTGAATTGGTTTTTAAACGTTTCAATTAGGTTTAAACCGATTTTGAACTGAACCAAACAGTTCCAAAACCAATTTAATTTGTTTCGAACCGAACCAAACCATTTCAAAACCAATTCGGTTCGAATCGGTTAACCGAATTAGTTTGAAACAATGTGGTTTTTCCAACATAAACAGTTTCGATTCTTTGCCTAATGTCCTGAACCCAACCGATTCTTTTGATTTGATTCACTTCGAAACCGATTTGGTCTCGAACCTGTGTTGTGCACACCCCTACCTAATACCCGGAGCACTGCTCTCCGCGTACATAGATGATGCCAAATGAATAAAGCATTTATCCTGTGAATTCGTATCATATTAATTTTTTTTTGGTAAATTACAAATATTCATGATTAGAAGAAATATATATTTATTGATAGTGGAAATAAATCTAATTTCTTTCCCCTGAATTTACACCATTTACTATTAAGAAGATCAATAGCTCATGTTATACTAATTGGCAAAACTCCGCCGGTCATATATTTTTTATTTATAAGAATCGAACATAAAATTTTATTAAAAAGATATATCATATCACATTAATTAATTCATATTATCACAATATAACATTTTTTTTTGGCACGCAACACTTGTTATTTAGAATTAATTAATTCATGTAACATTTCAAAAATCAGACGAGATGACACGTGGATAGTGGTCGTAGACATAAGATGGAACCTCATCAATGCTCAACGTAAATTCTTGTGATAGGGCACAGAGCCTATAATTAATTCCCCTCGGAATGTCCTTTTGCTTGTGAGTTCTGAAGGCAACAGCTAAGCCCTGAATTGACATTTCACGCAACCACCCTAGGCAGCGTCACAAAACCCAGTAGGATTTCAGTAACTTCGTTAACGTTCCTTTTTTTTTTTTTTTTCCCTCCTCTTCCTCTTTTCGGCATTTACTGATTTATTTAATTCGTATGGATTTATTAGACAACAAAACTCTTTTAAAATAAATTTTTTTATTTGTAAAATTCGAATAAATCTAATATCTTATTTTAAAAGAAGATGCATTTTACTATTTTAATCACTTCGGTTCGGTAGTCAAGGGTTTTATTTAATAAAAAAAATGTAAACAACAAAAGATAAAAGATCAATAAATGAATAAATTATTAAAACTCAGCGGACAATGAAATTGAGGAAAATTCTTGGATAATCCTTCTATAACGTATTATGGAAAAGTACAAATGAGATTATTAAAAATGGATAAATGATTGTTAATAATTAATCTGATTATTCTTTATTAGATTATTGTGAATTAAGATGGTCTAAAATTTACTTTTTTTTAACTAAATTCACTCAGTGCAATGGACTAGAAGTCAAAGACTCATTCGTGGGGTGGAGTTTTTGGATTGGTTTTTCACATTTTAACTTTGCATTTCTTCACATTTGATAATTTAATTTTCAATAAAAATGTGTTGTTCTAAAATTAGAATAATGAATATTATATGATAAAAAGAAAGTTGTAAATTAAAAATAAAAGAGTAAATAATTTATTAATAGAAAATATTATATATGATAAAACTAGGCATAAGTTAAAAGTTGAAAAGAGAATATGATAGTTAATCAAAATTCGGAAAATATAAAACTACTTCAATCCGTATTCAAATTTGAGTTGTCGAGGAGAATTTATCTAAAGAATATAAAGGGTGACCCATGCTATGTACGAAATTGTTAATTATACATTATATAAAAATTTAAGATATCAAATAAATAATATAATGATCAAAGTAATAAAATTTAATGTTAAAACAGATGAAAAATAAGTATCTCAAATCAAATAAAAATGAAATAGAATAGGTAATTATGGGAACTTATAGTGAATAAGTAGATTTTTTTATAAAAACTGCGAACATCGCAAAAATTCAAAGGATTTTGAAAACGTGAGCATGAATTATATAGTTAAGAAAATCATATCAAATAGTTAAGAAAATTACGAAAATAATTCAAGAAATTGGTAAATTTTTGCTTTTAAAATTATGATATTGAGTGACATGGAGTGAGAATGGAAAATCTGAATGATTAATAAAAGATTTTTATTGTAAAGATCGTATATATAAAGTGAGAGGAAAATGAATGAAATTACTATTTTATCCATAATTTGAAGGATTTTATTAAGTATATGCATATTATAGATTCTAATATTTAAATTAGAATAATGATAAATATGAAAAATAAAAAAAAGACATAAAATTTCTTATAAGTTTGCATATAATAGTATATATTAATTTTTCGGTAAGTAAATTTATTACCTTACGGTTCCCTAATCTTGAGAAAAATTATAAAAAAATATTTATTTGCAATATATTCTACAAGTATTTTTTATTCATTCTGAATGAGTAACATTTAGTTGTAACTTATTTAGGTAAAAAACTACTACTAATCCACATATACTCAATCAATTTTTTATCAGTAAATAAAATAAATAGAGGTGGCCTAGCAATAGAAAATCCACTCCGGCTGAGATCTTATTTTTGAATCCCTTTTGCACAATTGTCAAAAATTTCAGATAGGAACGTGTTCTCTAAATGCAAGTGTTGGCAGACACAAGTATCTTGCACCATACGAGACCTCAAACAACGTTGATTAGATCGGTGCTGAGTATTGATTATTCAGATGCCGTCTGATATATTTACGTTTGAATATGAAATTTGGATAATGAATGCATACACTAAATAAAATTTTTGCTCAGTCCCATTCCATTTTTCAAGAGCAACTGATAAAATTTTCTTAGTTTTAAACTCCCAAAAAGGAGAACACTGTTGGAGGATGTGAACTTAATTATTAGTTGTTGCATACAAGCAGGACGTTAGATGGCAGCTTTTCCCTTCCCTCCCTCCACCCCCCTCTCCCTCGCACTCTTGTGTACTATTTCTACACATACAGGGGAAGCGTGAAGGGCGCCCTCTGCCTCTATTTCTTCCTCAGTCCTTCCCTCCTCTGCTTCTTCGCCGGCGACTTTTGGAGCAGTCCAGCTAGCTCCTGGGATGGCTGCTTCGTCCTCTTGCCTCCTTCGATCCCCTGCCGCGGCGATTCTCGTGTTCCTCTCTCTGTGCTCTGCTCTGGAACTCTGCAATGGCTACTTCTACGCCATCAACAGGCACTCTTCCGGGCACCACCACCGCCCCCGCTTCGCCAGACACAACTACAGGGACGCCCTCACCAAGTCCATCCTCTTCTTCGAGGGGCAGAGATCCGGGAAGCTGCCTCGCAGCCAGAGGCTCTCTTGGAGGAGAGACTCTGGTCTCTCCGACGGCTCTGCCGCCAATGTAGACCTCTGGTTCCTCATCATAAACTTCATTTTTTGTTATTCTTGATGTTCTTTCTTTCTGTCTCCTGCGCACTCACATGGGTACTGTTCTTTAGGAGATTTGCCATAGAAGCCAGTGGTTGGCTCATTTTCTGTAGAAGCTTCTAGTTGGGTTCGCAAAGAGGCTTTTACGCATTTCTGCTTCGTTTTCGTTGTCTGGTCTTTCTTATTCTTTTCTGAACAATGCTTGCTGATTTTCTTCCATTGCTAAGTGAGGAGCTGTGATTTTCTATTCTTTCACATTGCATAAGTATACGAAGTTTTCACTGCATCATTGCTTTAGTTTAGAGTATTAAATGTGAAATGTAATTTACCCAGATTTTCATGCTTCTGAGAAGATAAATGTGAAATGTGTTTCGGACTTCCTGCTCAGATTTACTCGTATCTCTTGGTTATGTTCTTCTGAGAGTGAAAGGTGAAACTCTCTGATTGTTTTGGTTATTTTGGAAAAAAAAAAATGCAGGTGGATTTGGTAGGAGGGTACTATGATGCAGGGGACAATGTGAAGTTCGGGTTGCCGGTGGCGTTCACCACCACAATGCTGTCATGGAGTGTGATCGAGTTTGGAGGTCTGATGAAGTCAGAGCTCTCGAACGCCAAAGAAGCCATCCGCTGGGCCACTGACTATCTCCTCAAGGCCACTGCCCGTCCGGACATGATCTACGTTCAGGTCCTCTTTGAGTTATTCCTTTCTCGCAGTTTGATGTCAGGATGATGCTCAACTAGAAAGACTGCAGATTGTGTACACAGATGCTTAATTCTGAGGGAGAAGCATTCTTCTCTTTTGCCAGTCAACGCATTTATTTTTCGACTGCCTGGATCAATTATAGCTGTTGATTATATGAAAACTCAATGAATGTAGGGAAAATTCTTGCTATCATTTGGTTGGTACGCTCATATAATTTATGTTTGCCACTTCGAGCCTGAGTTAAAAGGATTTTGACAATCTCAAGTGATGGAAGTAATGGATTGAACCGAGTTGCTATCTTTTCTACCCTTTTCGGCTGAAAAACAACGACCAGGTTGATATCATCTCACCGCAAGCTTTTCTTAACTAGTTGGCTGTGCAGTGTTGTTTTAAAGTTCACGCTTGTTTCACTTTCTGATCGTAGGTTGGGGATGCCAATAAGGACCATGCTTGTTGGGAGAGACCCGAAGACATGGACACGCCAAGGAACGTCTACAAGGTTGACAAGAACTCTCCTGGGTCCGATGTTGCTGGGGAAACTGCTGCTGCTCTTGCTGCTGCCTCCCTGGTCTTCAGGAGGAGTGACCCCACTTACTCCAAGCTTCTTGTCAGAAGAGCTCTCAGGGTACCTTCAATCTCCATTGGTCGAATAATTCAAAACTTGAAGCACGTTCAGATCTGGAATATATATTTTATGATGTAATGTTAAGTGAAGTCTTCTTTGGCTGGTTTATAGGTCTTCCTGTTTGCTGATAAGTACAGGGGACCGTACAGCAATGGGCTGAAGAGAGTTGTGTGCCCATTCTATTGCTCTTACTCTGGTTACGAGGTAAAGTTGATATTACTTTTTCTTGAGGTTATAAAGAAGGTTCATGTACGAATACAGAGACACGGGATTGCCACTAGCGACTTGAATCTAGACCTCTTGGTTCCAGATTTAAGTTAATATCGTTGTACTAAACTCACATTTTTCAGAATGGTAGTTTTTTAGGTCTACTTCACCGGTATTCAGAAGAATTCTTGCACCGACATGCTTCTTACAGAAGCAAAAGTGCGGTTATATAATTGAGCAACTTAATTATCATTCTGATACCTGTAAGCCGACCAGGCTCGAACCGTATCAGTAAGGATTATGCACTACTTTGTCAATGAACTATGCACTCTAGATCAGAACCACACGGTTAAAGATATTCATATCACTACTTTGTCAATGAACTGAAACAATCACATTGCATAAAATTTTACACAATGTACGAGAGGTAACGAGTATTACGTGAACTTTGAACCCGTGTCTCAATGAAACTGGGGCAGGATGAGCTGCTGTGGGGAGCTGCTTGGCTTTTTAAGGCCACAAGGAACCCGATCTTCCTCCGGTATATCCAAATCAATGGGCAAACTCTCGGAGCTGGAGATAACGACAACACATTTGGGTGGGATAACAAGCATGTCGGTGCAAGAATCCTTCTCTCCAAGGTCCGACTCTCTACCATTCACATCATCCACCTCCACACGACCCTCTAGTCGAGAAATGCATATAAACTTCTTATTTCCTGGCTTGCGCAGGCATTTCTGGTGCAGAGGTTGCAGTCACTGCACGACTACAAAGGCCACGCAGATAACTTCATATGCTCGGTGATACCCGGGGCTTCTTTCTCTTCTACCCAGTACACTCCTGGTACGAGAAAATCTTGGCTCTGTCTGATGTCTGTAACGGCTCTATTTCTCTCCCCATTCAATCAAAAGACGAGAAAATGTTTAGCTTTTGGTTTTGTTGGGTTAATATCTTGTTTTTATTCTAAAGGGGGGCTGCTCTTCAAGATGAGCGACAGCAACATGCAGTACGTCACGTCCACCTCATTCCTGCTGTTGGCCTACGCCAAGTACTTGACGTCCGCAGACAAGGTGGTGAACTGCGGCGGCGCCACCGTCACCCCTGGCAGGCTCCGCTCCATCGCCAGGAAACAGGTAGGTTGCATTTGTAATTTAACGCTGCATTAAATCAATATTCTCACCAACATTGAAACTATATGTCTTAAATAAGATTATGAGAATTATAAATGAAAAGAATTAATGATTGGAAGAATTTGAAAATATGTTAAATTGTCAATTTAAATTAGAGAGCTCTCAATCGGATTTTGAGGAAATTACCTCAAAAGCATCTGGACTTATATAAGTGATTGGTAGGTCAAGATGGTCATATCTTATATTATTGTTAGTGACCTTCAGATGTTGTATATTGATAGTAAATCTTATAAGAGGTCGGATCATTTTCCATTTAAAAAATTAAGCTATCATATAAAAATGCTCGATTTTGTTTATAAACTCAGGATTATTTTTTAACGTAGTGAAGGTGAAATTTAACAAAATAAAATATGGCCATTTTAATATGTTGGTGATCTGTCTATCTTGCACCAGGTGGACTACTTGTTAGGGGACAACCCCTTGAAGATGTCGTACATGGTGGGATACGGCCCAAGGTACCCGCAGAGGATCCACCACAGGGGCTCATCCCTCCCATCCGTGGCGGCCCACCCGGCCAAGATCCAGTGCTCCGCCGGCTTCAACTTCATGAAGTCCCCCTCCCCCAACCCCAATGTCCTGGTGGGCGCCGTGGTGGGTGGGCCCGACAAGAGCGACAAGTTCCCCGATCAACGGTCCGACTACGAGCAGTCCGAGCCCGCCACTTACATCAATGCCCCTCTGGTCGGAGCCCTTGCGTACCTTGCCCACTCCTCCGGCCAGATCTAAACAGGATTTAGGGCCGGGCAAATCACATATCTAATATCTCCCAAACTTGTTGGGTTTTTTCTTTAGTTATCATTTTCTTCTCTCTTTTACTCCCTCTAAGTGCGTCTAGAATTTGGGTCGATGGGACGAGTCCTAAAAGGATGGAAATGGAGATGGACTTGAGCCTCCGACCTCTTGAACATGGAAGAAACTGTGGTCAAAAGTGTGCAGAGGGCTAGTGTGGGTGAAATTGGTCATTGTCCGAAATAGTCGGAGGAAGGGGTTTAATTGGATTGTTTCACAGTTGGGCTTCTTTTAAGAATGTTTGTGGGACTTGAAATGTGACTATTTGCTCAACTTAGTCTCGATTGGAGAAAAGCAAGAGGGAAGTTGAGCAGAGCATCCGATGACACTTGATAACCATCATGCCATCAAGGGAATTAGATCTTCCATGTTAAGATATTACTGTCCAAGTAGTTAGCTTATTGCTGATTAGGATTGGTCTAGAAGGTTTGACAAATTTTCATCGTAAAATTTTGGGTTTGAACATCCATAGCTGAGATAGTTTTACATCTTAAATGATCAACCTAATGTTCACAAAAGGACAAAGTTTAATTAACATTAATTTTTCAATTATAAGAATCAAATCCAAGATATTATTTAAGAAGAAGAGATGTCGAATCATCTCAATTCGAGATCTTGCGGTATTATTTTGACTATTTGTAATATCCTGATTGCAGCATCTGCCAATAACCCCCTTAAATTGGGGAACAAAAAAGATTACCAACTCCCAATTCATCAGGAAGAAATTAGAAATGATCTCGACTGGGGGACTTGGTGAGAATGCCCGAGAGTCGTTGTGGTTTATAAATGTGGGTGGTGGAGATTGCACAAGTCTTTGACTTGTTCGCAATTGAACTGACGATCAATTTTAATGTGTTTTTCTGTTCATAAAATCCATGATTGACGGTAATGTGAAATGGAACTCCGAAAGTCATGAACAGGGTTTCGCTACCATAATTATTTGCAAATTGTAGTTACCATAGCACAAATGTCGGGCTTTTGTAGAGGACCGAGAAATAATAGTCCGTTAATCGGATTTCCAAGGGTGACAAAGTAATAGAGTACAGAATGCAAAGTCTTGGGGACAAGATGCTTAATGAGAGTGAAAATTAGTTTCTAATTAGATAGAAGAAGGCTTGATGAAAATTTCTTAGGCCGGAGACTGTCTGTCATAGCATAGCATGAGAAATTTGAGGGACGGACAAAAGTACGGTCCATTTGAAAAAAATTATTTAAAAAAGGTATATTTTAAAGTATTTACTTGAATGCCGTTCCTGAACTGTTAAAGAAAGTCGAGTTTTTACCAGAAGAAAAAACGTCAACCCTTCACAATTATTTTTAAGATGAAACAAGTCGCGTTTTCCTGACAAACCAAAAACGCCAGTAAAAAATATTGGCGGGAACTCCGGCTTCTAAGGAATGAGAATTGGAATCGGTATTGTGTGATGGAATCGGTAGTGTGCAATACACAACGGCCTACTTTTATAAATCTCTCTTGAATCTTTACACGTGTAAAATTTTTATAAATTTTTAAGAGTAAATTTTGCAAGTTTCAGTACCTGAATGATGATTTATACAACGATTCTGATATATCATATACTGAGCATCTACTCCTAAAACATACTGTGTATTAATATTTCGTGTATGACACAAAAAAATTCATTATATAAATCACCATTCAGATATTGACACTTGTCAAATTTAAGTTTAAAAATTTATAAAAATTTTACCCGTGTAAAAATTTGAGAGAGATTTAAGAAACGTTGTATTAATAGTGCAAAGAAAATGCCAATATACACACTGAATATCAATACACAGTATGTTTTAGGCTTTTAGGAGTAGATAATACATGATATATTAAAATTCATTGTATAGACTATCATTCAATTATTAAAACTTGTAAAATTTATTCTTAAAAATTTGTAAAAAATTTATATACGTAAAAATCTGAGAGAGGCTATTATGTATTACACAGTACCATTCCAATTCTCATTCCTTAGAAGCCGGAGCCCCTGCCGACAACCGTACTCGTTAGGGAAACACCACTCTGTTGGCGTTTTTGGTTTGTTAGAGTTTTTGCTTTAAAAATAATAGTGAAGAAAACGCTAATTGAGTTGGTATTTTCTCTCTAGGTAAAAGCACTATTTCCTCTACCTTTTTAGGAATGGTGTTCACATAAATACTTCAAAATGTGCTGTTTCCAAGAATTTTTTCTTAAATGTGTGGCACTTTCTCCCATTCCTCTGAGAAATTTCGCATCTCGCGTGGCTGCTACATAAATTTTCTTTATATCTACTGTATAATATAAATCAGGTCTAGTGATTATGGGATAAATTAGTCGAGCTCTGAGACATCTATCTTTCCCAGGATCGGGTAAGAGATGATCCGAGTCATTAGAGAGCCTTGCACGCCATATTTCAAAGGTATATGAAGTGTAGGCTTGTGTTGGTTCAAAAGCAATATGAAATTAATCCGACAACACCTCTTTAACGAGAAAGAGTCGACGGAGGTA
The DNA here is from genome assembly GCA_037672795.1 of Lagerstroemia speciosa. Lineage (NCBI taxonomy): Eukaryota > Viridiplantae > Streptophyta > Magnoliopsida > Myrtales > Lythraceae > Lagerstroemia > Lagerstroemia speciosa. Next base: position 4,252,989 of record CM075303.1, on the reverse strand, counting down.
ACACTTGAAAGTGGCATTAGTGAAGGGAGCTACTACCGACTGCAAGCAAATCACCAAGATCATTTTTTTTTGGTCGAGTAAATGAGGATAGCTAGAAAAAGGGATAATTATGTTGGCAGTTTTACTTCTCCTAAGTCAGTTCTTCAAGTTTTAAATTGGTCTTTTCAATCTTAAATATTTACTCCATTACATGTGTGAAGTTCATCCCGTTTCTTTCCATTAGATTGTCGCTGATGTGTTACTAGAGCCGTTAATTTTTTTTATTTTGCTGTTAGTGTATCTGACTTGGCACATGATTTGGCTTTTTTTAATATTAAATGTATGACATGTCATCGAACCATGTAAAAATACGTTTTATGGGATCCTAAATAAATTTTGAGCGATTTTGAAGATTTAGAAAAATTAGCACAACAAATCCGTGTCCCAACCTGACTTGCCCATTAGATCAAAATCGATCTAATTGATTTAAAAATAAAATAAATATCGCAGTCCCAACTCAAAAAACCTTTGTTTACTGTCGGTTGAATTAGGTAAGAAGAGCTTTCCATAATAAACCGGGTTGAAAAATACTAAATCAGACATATTACCGCCACGTCAGACAAATTAACGATAAAAAATAAAGATTTAATGCCGTTATGACAAATCAATAACATATGACGGAATGGACTTAATGTGTGTAGCGGAGAAAATATTTAGGACTGAAAAGTCCACTTTAAAACTTTTGGGACTGGCTTAAGAGAAATAGCAAGGACTACTGTTGCAATTCTCCGATTAGAAAAGTGTCACATCTTGAAAATGAGAAAGTCTTTAGTGAAACTATTGTACAAGCTAACATGGTATTATTTTTTATAAGTTCTTCGGGTGATCTGGATGACGTATCGAGGTGGACTTTTGGTCACTGGTGGCGGGTCGCTCCGACGAAGGCTCCTGGAGACCTGCACAAAGCCGAGCCCGGGAGTGGCTCCTGGAACGGCCCTCCGATGCCTAAGTCAGAGACGGGGCTAAGGATATAAGAACTGAGAGAGAGAGTATGTGTTTTTGTTGTTGTCTCATACCTGGGTCTCTGGGTCAGGGCGTATATATAAGTCTTACCTGTATGGAGGGCTGACGTGGCACCATCCATCACGTGCCTAGAGTGTGTGCTGGAGTTTCGCGTCGTGGCCAGGAGGGTTTGACTCAGGAGGGTCGGCCTTGGTAGCCCTCATGGGCATGAAGGTTTGACCTTGAAGCCTTGGAGTCGATCGCCTTTATGGTCTCGAGAGTTAGACTTAGCCGGGTCGACCTTGGGGAGTCAGACACGTTTCGGGTATATTGGCTATTCGTATCAATTTTCAAGAGTAAAATATATTTATTTTGTGAATCTATACAAAACAGATGATAATTTTCAATTTTTATTATGTCACGAATACATTTCCTTTTCTCTAATAAGAGTTACCATATCGCTTACCAATTGGTGCGGCGGCTCAATTGAAGCCTTTTTTTTCCTTGAAAATATGAACAGAGAGTGAACAACATTGGTTTGCATAAGCCTATGTTGCACGAGTACAATAACAAAAATGGCAAACCAGCTCAGCGAAACTCGTCGGTGCCCATTAAGTGATTTGTGCAACTTTCATACAGTGCCATCAGAAAATGTGAATCCCAGTACCAGGTACATATGATACACTTTCTTCCAAGTCGCAATGTAAGCCATGAATGGCGAGTTTTGTAATTAGGGTAAATATCTGATGAAAAATCAATCTCTTTGATTCAGGCAAATCCCTTGACTACCAAACATGCTTTATATGGCTCGAAGGTTCCACCCAAATGAAATTCAATTACTTCCAAGTTAGTTTCTTTTAAAATTTTAAAATAACTAAATATTATTGATTTGTAATATCACGTAAATACAGTCATATGATATACTTGTTATATAGAAAACTCTCCCCGTCACATGATACATCCCGTGATATATCTATTTTTGCAATGCATTTTTTTCCTCGGACTTACAAACAAAGAAGACTCGTGACCTAATATGAGATGTAGGGGCTGGAAAGAACTAAATTTGAAAATCGTATAATCTCTGTTGGAGTACAAGTGCGATAATTTATTTTTGTTATCAAAATAATGGGCTTATAGCAAACTGAACCGATGAATACCCAATACAAAATAATGTATATATGTACTTATGCATCGACGACGAGGATTACTTCAAAGGTTGAGGGATCCTGTAGGACCAAGGCCAAGATGATATCAGTGAGGTTCCTTTCACCAATATTAGGAAAATTTCATCGAACAACGATTTAAGTAAAATTTCGGGTTTACATCCTATGGCCACAGGCCCACAGAACTCCGCGCTACAACATGAACAGATAGCCCTACAATGATTTTTGCAGTCCTATGTTTGTGGGAGGACAACAACTAACTATTCATCGAAGAAAACGAAAAGAACTCCGCCTGAGCGGTTGAAAATTTTCTTGGACAAAGGAAAGCCTAAAAATGGAAAATCCAGAAATGTTATAAAAAGAAAAGATGGAGAAATCCTCTTGCTGAAGTAAAAAACTCAAAAAAGAATTTCTCAGGGGAGTGCGTGCCATTGGCTTTGTTTCTCTGATCTCGTAGATAGCTCTGGGTCGGGGAAGCAAAGCTGCACCTAACATCAAGAGGTTCCGAGGTTTACGGCAATTTAACGACAACATGACGGCCGCGCCAACTAGATCCGCACAGTCGGGCGGACGGGCTGTTTCTAGCAGTGCTATTGTGTTAGGTCTGGTCCTGATGGTGCTGTCTGGTGCGACCGAGGTGGCAGCCCGTGGCGGATTGTCCATCCTCAAGGAGCGTGGCCTTATCGAAGCTGGTGCTGGTCCAGTGGTCGATGCTACCTCCTTCGGAGCCAAGCCGAACGACCCCATGTTCGATAACGCACAGGTAACGTATCGTTGTCGTGTCACGTCATAAAAGGAGGCATCTTATCTATTCTATACTATTATATACAAACGTTCGAGAGTTTGATATCGTTTTCGTCTTTGACTTTTGTCGTTAATCTAATTTATATATTAAAATATATGGCATATATTATTTTATAAAATCATCAAAATCAAGGGCAAAGTAATAATTCCAATTATTCTCCTCTCACTTTATATTTACGATCTTAACATCAAAAATCTTTCATTACTTACTCATATTCCTCTTCTCCTCCACATTTACAATTTTAACATTAAAAACCTGTTATATTTTTTAATGGAGGTTTGAAATTGTAAACTTGGAAAGGTAAAATTGACATTTTATACTAATGACGTCCTCCCCAATACAGTAAGCTAATGAAGTTCAAATAAATTAAATTGTAATAAATTATTCATCTTGTTTAATTTTACTCTTTCCGTGCATGATATAAGTCTGTATCTGGTATGCATATATACGTAAATGAAATAACCGTGTTGGTGCAACACTGCAGGCATTTATTCAAGCATGGAATGCTGCATGCAAGAACCAGACAGCGCCGTCTAAGCTGGTGATCCCACCTGGGACGTACATAGCCAGCGAGGTCGTGTTCCAGGGCCCGTGCACCTCGAGTCCGGTCACGGTTGAGGTCCAAGGAACCATCACGGCCCTGCCCGACCCCAGTGTGTACCCCAACGGTGATTGGTTCACGTTTGAGTACATCGATGGGCTCGTGCTCAAGGGCGGGGTCTTTGATGCCCAGGGCCAGAACGTCTGGCAGTACAACGACTGCAAGGCTAACCCCCGTTGCCAGCACCTTGCAATTGTAAGTAGCACTTCTTCTGACTTCCTATTTACTTATCTCGTTGTATCGATAAACTGGCCACAAGCCGAATATTTTTTCTTTCGGTATTCGACTTAACGGACCATGAGTTCCACACTCAGACCTGGTATAGTTTGAGCCCACACAATAACTCACTGTGATATTCATTTAAAATTTTCGCTTAACCTATAAGAGATTGAGCTCATGTTTTACCCGAAAGTCTAAATTGTCAGGTGATGATACTTAATTCTCTTATACATAAGGATCATTTCTACTTGAACTCCAATGTAGGATTAATTCTCAAGATGGACTGTAATTTATACTTGCCCTTTAACGATATTACTGACATGTATGTATTGGATAAATTGCTAAACTTGATGGGCTCGGTGCAGTCTCTTCACGTCACCCAATCCAAAAACGTCGTCGTCGATGGGGTGACTTCCCTTAACGCCATGGGCTTCCACACGGCCTTCACATTCTCGTCCAACGTCACGGCCACCAACCTCAACCTGACTGCCCCGGGCAACAGCCCCAACACCGATGGCATTCACATCAGCACCACCAACTCCATTAACGTCACCAACAGCCACATCGCCACCGGCGACGACTGCCTCGGAATCATCCAGGGCACCACCGATGTTTCCGTCTCTGGTGTGCACTGCGGGCCGGGCCATGGCATCAGGTAACGTCCCCGGAAGAGGAGGAAGCTGCACTGGCCAGAGACGCAACCTAACTTGCTATCTCAACCAATGAGTTGGGTTGCGTCCGTGGCCGAGGTCCAGCTCATAGGGTTATTCATGTTTCGGTTCGGTTCAGTTCAAAAAGCCGTCTCGAACCAAGTTGAACCACATTTCTAGTTCGATTCGGTTTGGCAGTATAAGGGACGAACCATACACCTTTAGAAAGAAAAAATGGAATTGTTTAAAACTGGTTGGAATTATTCGATTAAACGGTTAACAAGTTTTTGTAATTTGTAGTTAACTTGTCTAAATTATTATGAAATTGTTAACATATAAATAAATAAAATTCAGTATATGAAACACAATTGCTTCGGTTCGGTTTGAAATTAACTGAACGGAATCGTAAAAATATAATTAAATATATATTACCTTAAAATTGCACATTTTCATTTTAATTTTATTTTATTTAATTATTAATTAGATGATTCAGTTAGATTGACATTAATTAACCGAATCAATTATATCAAGTAATTAATAAAACCTCTTCTCGGTAAAAAAGTGAATTCTTACCGAACCAGTTTGAATGGTTCAATTATTTTTTATTTAACTCATTTTTTTTTATACACTGTCCTACCAGCTCATTAGTGATACCACTGCACTAATTCACTTCCTCTCATTGCATGTAATTTTGATTTTACGAAGGGAATTTTATATATTTTTCAATCGATCTATTTTAGCATTGGGAGCCTTGGGAAGTACCCGCAGGAGAAGGACGTGACGGGAGTGCACGTCAAGAACTGCACGTTAGTGGGAACCACAAACGGCGTCAGGATCAAGTCGTTCCCCGGCAAGCTGCAGCTCCACGCCTCCAACATCATCTTCGAAGACATCGTCATGGAAAATGTGGCCAACCCGATCATCGTCGACCAGAGCTACGGCATCCGTAACAGCCTCCAGGTCATTTATCGATCTTATTAATTTCTCATATTATGAGACCGGTCCGATTCATGTATATATCTAACACTTATTTCCTTCCTAAATCCCTGTTGGGTCGATCAGGCATCGAGCGTGAAGGTGAGTGATGTCCACTTCAGAAACATAAGGGGAACCTCGGCCTCGGCCTTGGCAGTCTCACTCGCCTGCAGTGCGCTGTTCCCTTGCGAAGGTGTCGAACTGGCCGACGTCGACCTGTCGTTTGCCGGAACCAAGCCCATCTCCGCTCTGTGCACCAACGCCAAGCCCACCTTCTCCGGGAAACAAAACCCTCCTCCTTGTGCTGTTGTTTAAGATTCAGTCCGTCGGTCGATTCGATTGACCGATGGTAGAATTGCCATTTTTTTCTCTCTTCAAAGTTGGAGAGAGCAGATAAGGAAATGTAAGGGAGGGTGGGAATAAAAGGGTACGTGAAATTCTTTTTTTTTACCAATGATGGCATGATCCTGATGATGGTTTCTTTCCAGGTCAAATTTTCGAGCATTCCTCGCTCACATCGGTTGGGAAACATAATTCACTCATATATATGAAAAAAAATTAAGATATAGGAAGATTCTCGAACCCGGTACGATGAGAGCTGACGATTATATAGATCGAAATAAAATAATTTGATGTGGATCATCACACGACGTGTATAATATTTTTAAATTATAGATAGGTACTTTTTTTTTTCTGAATTCAAGTGGCGAGACAGTTAAGAAGAACACTTTATAAGTATTATTATTTGCATTAATATAAACTATTTCCTTATGGTCACGTGTTGTTATGTAGCGACATCCACTTTCTCCATCGAAGAGACAGAAGACGCGCTTCCATCTTGGCTTGTATTTGAGTTCTCTGAGCTAGGTATGGCAACCTTTTCGCGTACCCTCCGACCCGTCTCTCCTCACCTCGGACTGGGGCTTGTCCAACCCGAATTATGCTTGAATCAAGGTGCGTCTGTGACTCTCTACTAAACTGACCAGACCTGACCCTACATGCATCACATTTCTCCTGATCACTGGATCGGAGAGTCGTTATCTCGAGGGAACAGTGTCTCTAAAAAAAAATGCTAATATTCCTGTATACAAGGATGTCTTGCTTGGCCTCGGGAGTCAGCAAGCTAGCAAAATTTGTAATCCGAATATATAATAAAATTAATCTTGATAATCACTATTAGAGGATGAATATTATAAATAAAATGTTCTTTTGATTTCCTTTCTTTGGGCACGAAAACGTGTTAGAAAGATGATACCTTTGAAATGAAAAATAATGGAATAGAAGAATACAAAGGTATACTAAAGAAAAATTTTTACTGATTGTCGGGATTTATGGCGGTCACAATTTCCTTAAAACTTATTTTTCTCCTCTGATCATGCTGAGGAAGCTTGGACTTTAGTCTCCTAACATACGACTGTTGAACTTGAGGCTACACAAAACCCGAAGCTGGAGGGCGAACTAAATCGAAGCTGGAAAACCACCAAGAAAACTATCCTATACAGAGAGAAGAGAGAGCTCGAGAGTTGTGGTGTGCGAAAACCTATGGGCTAAGGTCTTATTTATAGTGTAAGAGGAGTGCTGGTGATTTAATGGTAGAGAACCAGAAAATTGAATGCCCTGACCGGTCATAAATGTATCGAACCGGTCATTAAAAGAGCTTAACCAGACATTAAAAGCCCTTCATTACACTGAACCAGCCATTAAAATGGTTGAATAGGGCATTCAGTGCCATTGTTAAGGCCGACTCTTAATGTTGTGGCTTAATACACCCTCAATTCGGCCGATTAATACCCTTAGACCGCTTGGAATCTGAAGAGAGAATCCTAAACCGGTCTGTTGAATGAAATAAAAAAAATTGCTAGAAATGGCAAAACTCAATGATGACACCCCAGAAAGGTGTGGAGGCATTTGGGTAATTTGTTTCATACAGTCAAAGAGGTCACCATAACAATACTTTATGCTTATAAAACCTTTAAAATTACTTTACTTTATCAATGTGGGATTGAGTTTCCATCAATCTACCATGGGTTCTTGCGGGCTCTTCACGGGCCTTTTTAAACCCAACCCACACAAATTAAGTCCACATACTTAGCCCAAACAAAATTCATTCAATTACGAACACAATTTCACATTCATATCAAAGCTATTTTTCCAACAAGATTCCCTCTTTGCACAGTATTGAAGGATAGAGTATTTGTGTACAGGTACGTGATAATAATGATACGGTATCATAAATCAATGATATTCAACCATTTTAAAGTTTTTTTAATAAAATCTTAGAAAATCAGAATGTCGAGCTTTGACCAATCCAGTTCAGGGCTCATTAAGTGTCCAATGAATTCTCTCTATTACTAATATTCGAATTTGAGATCTTACTTAAAATGACATCTCAAATTCATGTTGAAGGAGATTCCCTCTTTGCACAGTGCTGAAGGATAGAGTTTTTGTGTACAGGTACGTGATAATAATGATATGATATCACAAATCAATGAGATTCGACCATTTTAAAGTTTTTTAATAAAATCCTAGAAAATCATAATGTCGAGCCTTGACCAATCCAGTTCAGGGCTCATTAGGTGTCCAATGAATTCTCTTTATTACTAATATTCGAATTTGAGATCTTACTTAAAATAAAGGAAATATTTTACTACCTCAACTAATTCACTTTATTAACCAGGTTAATCCAACTAATCTACCTATTATTTATTCACGAGAATCTAGTGAACGAGCTACAGATTCCTAGATAGGATGGCGGGGAAGAAGGTATGTAGAAGGACAAATGAATAAGGGCTGAGAAGCTAGCCGGTTAAAATGAAAATGAACTGAATAGCCAACCACACTTGAATGGAATTTAAAAGTTTGGAAATTAGATGTTCAAAAACGTTGTGAGTGACTTGAACATTTCTATGGGAAGAAGGGAGGTTAAGCTGGACAAAAAGTGATAGAGGAGAGGGTAAGACAATCTGCATTTCTGTGTGAGGGGAAGACAACAGCAGCAGCGGCTCATTCATCCTTCTGCGTCGTGTTTAACATATCGGATAAACTAAATAACAATGCTTAGCAGTGACACAAAGAGCATACTTTCCCGTAGATATTTCGACACAAGTGCAACATGCAACTAGAACCTGAGATATCGAACTCACCAAACCATATGGAAGTGAACATTGACAACTAGACCACCAATTAGTAGGATCTAATGTGATCCTTTTTTTTTTCTTTTTCATTTTTTCAATCTAGATCACCGATATTCAGAAGGCCAATGAGTTCTGATTAATCCAGTTCGAGCCGTGAAAGCCCACTTGGAGTAAAACTCTACTAAGATAAGTTTAGTCAATTTGTAATACTCGAATTCGATACCTTATTTAAATGGATATTTTCTCATTTTTTTTAATTACCTTCAGCCCACACTGAAGAACCTTCTCATTTTCCTCTCAAAGTCTAATTTGGATACGAACACTTTATTTATGGCAATGAAACCCAAGAAGGTATATTCAAATGCACATATCAAGTGGGTTTAAATAAATCCCAAGTTGGACATTGGTCAGATAGAATACTGATTCCATTCAAATCACCAAATTAATTAATAAAACCAGGTGCTACCAAATAAATTTGCTTGCTCTTTAATCCAAAACCTAGTCTCTAGATTGTAATTTTGACTAAATTATTATATTGTCAAGGTAAAAGATTGCATCTTGCCACAACCTTCTAATTTTCATTTTAAATCTTTTTTTTTGGAATGTAGTCCTCGATATTTTATCTTAAGTTCGTTTTTCTCTGTCCTCTTTATTATTTTATTATTAAAAATCATTTAAAAATAATTATATGTAAATTAATTTTTTTTTAAATTTGAATCTTTAATTGTGAGGTGTTAGATTAAACCGCTGATCAGTTTAGTGGCTGGACCACGGAAACCTCCTTCATTCAAACTCCTTTTTTTCCTAGAACAGATTTCATCATCAATCTTTTCATACAGTTGCATTACTGATTGATTCTTCAACAATTTTAGCATATTGAAAACTAATTGAATAATGGGTAAGAAGATTTAATACAATTAATATTGTTCTCGTCTGTGACTTAAAGGACCAGGGTCCTGTGTTCGATTTCATCCATGGGGCTTCTGTCCCCCTAATATTCCTTCTACTCTTTCTACGCTTATGCGCATCCATCCTCCAAGGACCGGATCACAATAGCATCATTACGCGCCCTATCCATTAAAAAATAATAAGAAAATTGAAGTTGATTAATGAACATGATTGACTCATTTCATAAAATGTAATTTTGGGTAAAGATAATTCTATAATCTAGTCGTTGAAATGTTCAGTAAATGGAAAAACAATTATAACTCCTCAAATTCTTTTCTTTAAACTATGTTGTCGATTTTAAGCTTATGAAGACCTGGTTGGCGGCGGTGCACGGATTGTCGAGGGAGATGTGGAGGGTTTTGACGAATTGTATGGAGAAAGATCAGGGTGCGGTTCATAATGTTAACGAGACCAGTGAAGATGCAATTCTAGTTGAAAAATAAAATTTGACTTTTTTTTTCTAGGCAAAAATAATTAAGCAATTAAACAGTTTAATGGTACGCTATATAAGCTTCATTTCGATTTAAAGGAAATTCTAATGAATTCGACTAATTTGCGTAATTGGTAAGTCATTGTACGTTCCACCCTTTAAGTATGCGAGGTTGTGGGATTTTTTTTTCAAAATAATCTTTTCATGAAGTATTTCCGATCCTACTCTTCAAAGTGCTGATTTGGCAAAAGAAAGTGTTAAGTCAGAACACCATTTACCCTGTGTTTGGATGGGGTGAATAGAGGATGAATGGAAGGGAATGGGAATGGATGAGAAATTTTCTCATTGTTTGGGTAGTTCTGTTTAACGGAGGGAAAAGGGACTGAAGGGAAATTATTTACCTCAATTCCACTCTAAAGTCCATTGTTTTTCACATCTGATTTGGGGTTGAATGGAGATTAAACAAATATTTAAAATTCATGTAAAATAAAATTATCAAATTACTCATTTTATAAAATTAATAAAAAAACCCTAATATTACTATTCTTTTATGTAAAATTAGAAATGGATTGTCATCTCTCTACTCTTAACTCCTGATGAACATTTTATTATTGGATTATTTAATTAAAATGTATTTCGATTGAAATTAACTTGAATGTGTGAATACTCTATTGACTCACTTCAAGTAAATATTTCATAATAAATTCAAGTGCAATATATATTTCAAGAAGTGAATACAAGAAAAAAGTTATGTCAAGTTTGATATGAAGATAAGCGCATTTTTTTCTATTAATTAATAAATTATATGCATACGAGGTTAATTTTTTCCTCATTTTCCCTTATCTATATTACTGGTTTGCGTCTTTTTTCATTTACCATATTTGATCTAAATATAATTTACATATTAAAATTTATGATATATGTCTAATTTCTAGATTAAGGGTAAAATAATAATTATATTCATTTTTTTCACACCATATCTACTATCCTAATAGTAAATATTTTTTATTAACTATTCAAATTCTTATATCTCATTCCATATCTATAATAATTTGAAATTATAAAAATAAAAAAGTAAAATTGACATAGTATACAAATACAAATTAAAAATGTTATACTTACTACTATAAGTTAAAAAATTTTAAATGAATTAAATTATAATAAGTTATATCCAATAATGTGAATTTGTCACAATATTTTATATTTATTTATTTTTATTTTTTTCATGCGTAGCACAAGATATATATATATATATGTGTATATCTCAATTTGCTTTCACTCTTTTGAAATTATCCAATTCCCAATTCACAACTTTCCTAAAAAATCTACTTCATTTATTTGAAGTTCTCTCAATTCTCCTGTTCTGCTTCACTTTTATTTGATTTAAACTACTCTTTTTTATGATAAAACATATTATTTATAATTTCGTGCGTAGCACGGATTACTCTCCAATTATAATAAATCTAAATAAGATAAATATTTCATATCCATTCCCTTTTCCTCCTTTCCCCTTCTTATCATTCCCCTCCTTTCCCCTTCACTCACACCATCTAAACATACCCTTAATTTCTAATATTTCTTCCAACTCACTAGCTCTTTATGTGGCTTCTAACTCATCTATATTCTATATTATATATGGGAATAAATTCTTTTTTTATATCTTTTTCACTTTTTTAAATTATTTATAGACACAAAAAATTTAAATTTCAATAGCTATTACTTTAATAAAAATTAAGGGGGTAAGGGTGCGAGGTAGTAATGTGAGGTCCGTCCGCTTTGCGGCTGATTATGTCATGGATTACATACGCACGCCTCTCTCTCTCTCTCTCTCTCTCTCTCTCTCTCTCTCTCTCTCGGGTCTCGATCCGACCTCCGTCCGCTTCATATATAAGCGCTCTGCTCCTCCTCCTCCCTCTCGTCCTCATTCTTTCAAAGCTTCAACCGCCGTTCCCATTCTCCATTCTTTCCGCCCCCGTTCAATCAAAGCCCTTCAACCGTACAACACCCTTCAATCAGCAACCTGCTCCTGTTACATCGCTCCCTCTCATTAGATTTGACAGTTGTCTCCAGCTGAAGTTTAACTCCAGAAATGTGCGGCGGTGCTATCATCGCTGAATTCATCACCCGCTCCGGTGGAAGCTGCGCCGACCGCCGCAGCGTCCGCCCCTCTGACATCTGGGTCAACTCTTCCTTCCTCTCCAAGCCTGATAGCCTCGAAAAGAAACAGAACCATTTCAGCCCGGACGATTCGGCCCCTCCGAAACGCCCCCAGCTCCACTCTGGTACGGTTTCTTACTCCCATTAGGATTACCCCATCGAGTAGCGGTAGATTTCAGGGTTCTTTCTTAAGAGAGAGAGTATGGGTGTGTGTCATGGAATTGAAAATCGGTCAGTCGCGACCGTTATGTAACGGCTTGGTCGATATTGCGGTTAGAAATAAAAACGCTGGCCGTCACGGCCGTTACAGCGTTATATAACGACGTAACGGACTAAAAATTGATCATAACAGTCACGACGACCATTTTTCTTCACATTTATATCGTTATTCATATTTTTATATACATTTACATATTTTTCTTTCAAATTTATTGAAAATATATTTATTTGATACTTTCTTTTATCAAAAAATATATTATTAATATGAAGTTACATTTATTATATGTACAGAAATGCCGACTTATGTCTTTTTTAAGTGAAGATTCAATATATAATTTATCATTTATATCTTGACTTGTATAAATTTAATTTTTTAAAATTGCAAAAAAAAATTTACACTTTTTGAATTTGAAAAAATTTATCCAATATAATCTTCATGTATTACATATTAAATATTTACTTCACATTTATTTGATAAGAAAATATAGAATTTGATGTGAAATTATTTTAAATGTGAGAATTAGAGTAATATTGATAATATTTTATTTTTATTTTCATTCATTTTTATACTAAGAAATTTGGACCGTGACATCCGTAACGTCATTATGTAACGCCGCGACGGCCGGGAATTATTATAATCGCGACACGACCATTATGTGACCCGCCACTACAATTTAAATCCATGGTGTGTGTTTCTAAGGAGAATTTCGTCGAACAGGTGGGGTGCAGGAAGAGAAGACAGCCGTGAAGAGGCAAAGGAAGAACCTCTACCGTGGAATCAGGCAGCGACCGTGGGGCAAATGGGCTGCCGAGATCCGCGACCCGAGGAAGGGGGTCCGTGTCTGGCTCGGAACCTTCAACACAGCCGAGGAAGCGGCGCGCGCCTACGACCGCGAGGCGCGCAAGATCCGCGGCAAGAAGGCCAAAGTCAACTTCCCCAACGAGGACGAGGCCACTGCTTTCTCCGCCCAGAGCCACCACCAGCACCATGTCCATTCCCCTCAGCACTCGGCCTACGGGGCGGTCGATGCCGCTCTCTACCAGAGCCACTACAACCCACACCAGAATTGGACAGGGAAGACCTTCAATTTTGTGTTCGATGCCTCCGTCCCCGAGCCGGTGGTCTTGTCCGGCGAAGAATTTGGGCCTGGATCCGGGTCGGATGACACGCGCTGCAAGCCGGTAAAGGCCGTGAAGGAAGAGGAGGCGGTGGCGGAGGATCGAGAGGTGCAGAAACTGTCGGAGGAGCTGATGGCCTACGAGGATTACATGAAGTTCTACCAGATTCCGTATCTCGACGGCCAATCTGCGACGGCGCCGCCGAATCCGGCCCAGGAGAGCGTGGTTGCCGAGCTCTGGAACTTCGAGGATGACGTTGCCCCGGTGACCTCAGTCTCCTCCAGTTGACTGCTTTGGTTCTCCGTCCCTTTTTCCCCCCAATTTTCACCGTTCTTTGTTTTTTTTTTTTCCCCAAAGTCGGTTGTTTAATTTTGATGAATTTTTCTGTAATTGTAGGGGTCTGTATGTAATTTGGGATAAAAGGATGACCATCATGGTAACTAATGCCTCATGATTTTGAGTTTCTTATCCAACTCAATTGAGGGTTCGCAGCATTATCATAGGATGAGAAAAAGACTGTGTTGAATTGAACCGACTTTATAAATAAAATTATCAATTCTATTTTTTATATCTTGTTAAATATCTTTTTTTTTTTACATATCACTTGATATTTATAAATTTAATAAGTTCTAACTGATCCAAATTTAAATCCAGTGGGTTCATTAAAGGAATAGAATTATCATAGTATAGATTTTTAATATTTATAATACTTGAATACGATACATTTTTTAAACGAGATAAATATCGAATAATTTTAACAACTCCATGTTAATGACTTGCCCTCCAAGGGAGGTATCTAATATCTATCTCTTTGAGCTATCACGTGTATGATTCGATTCTTTGACAGGTAATGGCGGTGGAGGCGGAACTTTCAGGAGAAATGATCGAAATCTGAGTGGGACCAAAAGGGTTGGGTCAAATGCCAGGGTGTTGGGGGGCGAAAAGAAATTTAGCAGAAGTTTGGGGAGGGATGCCCAAATGCTAAAACAGCATGGCGGCGGCCGATGGTTTTACCCTTTTCCGCGGCGGTGGGCGCACCTGGGATTGGGCAGCTGCGGTAAGTGCGCATGTGCTGGCCGCTTTTCCTTACCGAGCGGTCGGGTCCACTTGTAGTTGTCCTGCCAGCTACCCGAGCTTGAACTTCGGCATGAGCTACTCACCCTAAATATTCAATATATAATACCAACTCATATAATTACCGTTTAAAACTCTTGACATGTGTAGGACTGTCATTTGATAATTGTGAAATTTTACACGTAAGTTAAATATGAGATAAAGTAAATTCATTATTTATTATTATTATTATTACATATTAAATATTTACTCCGACATCCTACGTAGGGTTGAAAATGTCTTTTTCTGGTTAAGTTTTTCGAAATTAAAAACCATAAAGTAATGAAAAGCCATAACTTTTGACACTAATTTAATTCAATTTAAAATATAAAATTAATTAAATAAATCATAATTACCGGTTATTAATATTTTATTATATTAATAAGTCAATTGTAAAAATCAAAATTTAAGTCCAAAGGTATAAAAATATCATTTTCATTGTCTATATTTAACAATAATATAAATTATTAAATATGATTATTTATTTTTCTTGTATGAGACTCGGATTCCAATGCGGTTATAGGTTGGGCCTGAATTTATCATGTGGCTTTTCTACATCTCGAAAACCTCGCAAATTTTATACAAGACCCTATAAAATTGAATTTTTCGAGTCAGTTTTGATATTTTTTAACGTTTTCGATTTTCGATCTTTCACCTATTACCCTAATCCTATGCCCTCTCCTCCCACGTTAATATGTGCAGTGTTGTTACTCTTCATCAGAAATTCAAATATTCATAATTTAAATTTTTTTTTTGGGAATAGATTCATAATTTTATTCGTTAGTGAGATTCCTACTCCTTTATTCACCTCTTTATCTCTATCCTTTTTGGTATATAAATTTATTATGTAGCCGAATAATAAAATTTTATACTTTTTAACCTTTAAATAAATTCACTTACAATTTGATCATTTTGTGTGAAGCTCAAGTCTATTTCTAGTATACGAATAAAAAAGGAATTCGAGAGTAAGAGTATCGTACCGTTCCTCGACCCGGAACTAGGAGGTACGATAATAATGCACTCGACCTCCTTCGACGAGATGTCCCGAGCTTCACGGAAGGAATTCGTGCTCATAAACTACATGGAAGTGAACATAGACAACTAGACCACCAATTAGTAGGATCTCCTATGGTCCTTTTTTTTTTCCTTTTTTTAAGATATAAGCCACTAGTATTCAGAAGTCTAATGAGCTCCAACTAATCCAGTTCGAGTAGGGAATACCCATAAAGGGTAAAACTCTCTTAGGTTAAATTTAGTCTATTTACAATACTCGAACTCGGAACTTCATTTGAAAGACTATTTTCTCCGCTTTTTTTTATTGCCTTCATATCTAACCTCATCTGTAATGAGGGAGGGAAAAAAAAAAAAACTCAGCCCCCACTGAGCACTTTCTCATCTTCCTCTCAAAGTCTAATTTGGATCCGAACACTTTATTTATGACAATGAAACACAAAATGGTATATTCAAATGCACATATCAAGTGGGTTTAAATAAATCCGAAGTGGACATTGGTCAGATAGAATACAGATTCCATTCAAATCACCAAATTAATTAATAAAACCAGGTGTTTCCAAATAAAATTGCTTGCTCTCTAATCCAAAACCTAGTCTCTTGATTGTAATTTACTCTTTTGACTAAATTATTATATTGCCAAGATAAAAGATTGCATCTTGCCACAACCTTCTAATTTTCGTTTTAAATCTTTTTTTTTTTGGAATGTAGCCCTTGATATTTTATCTTAAGTTCGTTTTTATTTGTCCTTTTTATTATTTCATTATTAAAAATATTTAAAAAAATTTATATAAAAATTAAGATATTAAAATTGACCCAAAAATTGTGGTTTTGATTGTTAAGTCCTTCCTTTAATTAAAATAATTAATTATGAGATATTGAATTAAACTACTGATCAGTCCAGTGGTTGGACCACCTTTCATTGCAATTCCCTTTTCTTCCTAGGACAGACTTCATCATCAATCTTTTCATACAGATGCACTGCTGATTGATTCTTCAACAATTTTAATATATTGAAAACTGGTTGAATAACGAGGTTAGAGGATTTAATACAGTTGGTGTTGTTGTCGTCTGTGACCTAGAGGACCGGGGCCCTGTGTTCGATTTTATCTATGAGACTTCCGTCCCCCTGTCCTTCTTTCTACTATTTCTATGTCTCTGGGCATCTATCCTCCAATGATCGGATCAGAACAGCATCATTACGCACTCTATACATTAAAATAATAAAAAATGAAGTTGGTTAATGAACACGATTGACTATGATTGGGTAAAAATAATTCTGTTACTAGTCGTTGAAACGTTCAGTAAATGAAAAAAGTAATTATAAGACCTTAAATTCTTTTCTTTAATCCATGTTGTCGATTTTAAGCTTACGAAGACCTAGTCGGTGGAGGTGCACGGATTGTTGAGTGAGATGCGGACGGTTTTGACGAATTATATGGAGAAAGATCTGGGTGGGGTTCATAATATTAACGAGTCCAGTCGAGATGTAATTCTAGCTTAAAAATAAAATTTGATTTTTTATAGGCAAAAAAAAATTACGCTGTTGAACGGTTTAATGGTATGATATATAAGCTTCATTTCGATTGAAAGGAAATTCTAATGAATTCGACTAATTTGCGCAATTGGGAAGTCATTGTACGTTCTGCCCTTTTAAGCATGCGAGGTTGTGGGAGTTTTTTTTTTTTTTTTTTTAATGAAGACATTCTTATTTGAATTTTTTTTCTCAAACTAATCTTTTCCGGAAGTATTTCCGATGCTGTTCTTCAAAGTGCTGATGTGGTAAGAGAAAGTATTGCAGTGAGAACACCATCACCCTGTGTTTGTATGAGGTGAATAGAGGGTGAATGGATGAGAAATTTTTTGATTGTTTGGGCAGGTCTGTTTAACGGAGGGAAAAGGGGATAAAGGGAGATTATTCACCTAAATTCCACTCCAATGCCCTCTTTTTTTCCACCCCGATTTGGGGTTGAATGGAGGTTAAACAAATATTTAAAATTCATATAAAATAAAATGATTAAATTACTCATTTTATAAAATTGATAAAAAAAAACTCTAATATCACTGTTATTTCATGAAAAATTAGAAATGGACCATTGTCTTTTTACTCTGAACATCTGAAAAATATTTGGTTGTTGGATTATTTAATTAAAAGGTATTTCGGTTGAGATTAACTTAAATGTGTGAGCGCTCTATTGATCCACTTCAATTAGATATTTGATAGCAAATTCAAATGCAACATATATTTCGAGAAATGGATATAAGAAAAAAGTCATAGTCAAATTTAATATGAAGATAAGGATTTTTTGTCTATTAATTAATAAGTTATATGCATACGATGTTAATTTTTTCCCTCTTTTCCCCTTATCTACACTATTCTATGCAAACCTATAGAAAGTTTAGTGTTTTTTTCATTTTCCATGTTTACTCTTAATGTAATTTATATATTAAAATTTATGAAATATATCTAATTTACATATTAATGGCAAAACAATATTTCATTTATTTTCCTCTCATCTCATACTTATGATCCTACTGGTAAATATTTTTTATTAAGTGATCCGATTCTCATATCTCACTCCATATCTATAATAATTTGAAATTATAAAAATAACAAAATAAAATTGACGTAGTATACTAATAAAAATTGGAAATGTTTTACTTACAACTATAAGATAATAAATTTTAATTGAATTAAATTATAATAAATTGTAAATAAATGATAGAATTTACGAATTCATCACAATATTTCATATTTATTTATTTTTATTTTTTGTGTGTAGCATGAATTCATGTCTCTATATATATAGATATGTATCTCTTTGCTTTCACTATTTTGAAATTATCCAATTCTAAGTTTGCAACTTTCATAACAAAAATCTACTTTATTTATTTGAAACTCTCCTAATTCTCTTGTTTTGCTTTATTTTTATTTCATTTGAACAATTCTTTTTACATATTATTCATAATTTCATGCGTGACACGGATTACCCTCTAATTATAATAAATTTAAATATGATAAATATTTTCTCACTATTCCCTTTTCCTCCTTTCCCCTTCTTATCCTTCCCCTCATTTCCCCTTTCATTCACCCAATCCAAGCATACCCTTAATTTCTAATATTTCTTTCAACTCGCTAGCTCCTTATGTGTATTCTAACTCACCTATATTCTATATTATATAAGGAAACAACTTCTTTTTAATATCTTTTTCACTTTTTCAAATTAAATTTTTGATAACTATTACTTTAATAAAAATTAAGGGTGTAAGGGTGTAATTTTCCTATTTGGCCAGTGCTTGTTCGTACTGCCCTTTCAATTGTGAGGTTGTGAGGATGTCATGCATTACGCAGGCCCGCCAGCACACACCACTCTACCCCGCCCCGCCCCGCCCCGCCCCCGATCCGACCACTTCTTATATAAGCGCTCTGCTCCTCCTTCCTATCGTCGTCATTCCTTCAAAGCTTCAACAGCCGTTCCCGTTCCCGTTGTTTCTGAGTCCTCCTTCCCCCGCTCAATCAAAGCCCTTCAACCGTACAACACCCTTCAATCAGCAACCTGATCCTGTTACAGCGCTCCCTCTCATTAGATTTGACAGTTGTTTCCTGCTAACTCCAAGAATGTGCGGCGGCGCTATCATCGTTGATTTAATCACCAGCTCCAGTGGGAGCTGCGCCGAACGCCGCAGCGTCCGCCCCTCTGACATCTGGCTCAACTCTCCTCTCCTCTCCAAGCCTGATAGCCTCGAACGGAAGCCATTTCAACCCGGACGATTCGGCCCCTCCGAAAAGCCCCCAGCTCCACTCCCGTACGGTTCCTTACTCCCATTTGGATTTACCCCATCGAGTAGCGGTAGATTTTTGGGTTCTTTCTTTGGAGAGTGTGTGCGTGTGTGTGTTTCTAAGGAGAATTTCGTCGAACAGGTGGGGTGCAGGAAGAGAAGACGGCTGTGAAGAGGCAGAGGAAGAACTTCTACCGTGGAATCAGGCAGCGGCCGTGGGGCAAATGGCGGCCAAGATCCGAGACTCGAAGAAGGGTGTTGTGGTCGCGGGTCACGTAATGATCGCGTCGCGATTGTAAAGGTTTCAGGTTATCGCTGCGTCGCTGCGTTACATGACGACGGTTTTGAGTCGTCGCTGCGTTGTATAACGACAGTTTCGGATCGTCGCAGCGCTAAATAATGACGTCGTAGATATTGCAGTCCGAAGTTTTTTTTATATATCCTAAATGAATAAAATTAAACATAAAATATTATCAATGTCACTCTTATTATCACATCTAAATCAATCTCACATCAAGTTCTATACTTTCTTATTAAATAAATGTGGAGTAAATATTCAATATGTAATACATGAAGATTATGTTGGATAAATTTCTTTCAAAATCTAAAACGCATAAAAATTTTATTACAATTTTAAAAAATCAACTTTATACAATACAAGATAGGCCCGACCACAGTTCAAGAACCGATTGGTTTGGGTTTGGAACCACCGGTTCCAGCTCCATGGGATGGGGAACCGGCCCTAAAACTCCTTTAGGACGGTTCGAAAGTGTCCGGTTCCGGTTCGAGACCACGATTCCAACCAGTTCGAGACCACGATTTCAACCAGTTCGGGACCACGGTTCCAACTGACTCGAGACCACCAATTTGAAATCGGTTGGTTAAAAAAAATTTTAATTGAATGAGAAATTTCATGCCCAAGACTTATTTGTGTTTATAGCTATCAACTAAATATTATGTAGGGGCTTCTCTATTTTATAAGTAATTTGGAGAATTCTTTCTTTTCTTTCTATCGATGTGGGACGAGGGACTCTCCAGAGAATCTCCAAAGAACCAATCTTCTCCTCTTCACTTGTTATCCCACGAGGACTCCTCAAATTGCTTATAAAAAGGGGAATACTTTGACAATTATTTAATTACACAAAATTATTAATATTAATTTTTAAAATTTAATGTCAATTGAGCTTAAAAAGCTTGTGAGATGTTCATACTAAATTTTAATTTTTCATTTATCTTTTCATTTCAAGGTATGGAACTGTCAGTTCAAGTTCCGGTTCAAAACTGGTGGTGCCGGTTCCTATGAATGTTGGAACCGGCCCCTCACAATTCTGGGCCGGTTTGACCGGGTCGGTTTAGGGTCTGTTTCGAGCCTAAATCGGCCCGTGGCCACCACTAATACAAGATATGAATGATAAATTGTACAAGTAATTTATGTATTACATTGAATTTTCACTAAAGAAACATGTCAAATATACATATTTTCAATAAATTTGAAAGAGAAAAACATATACATATATATAAAAATGTGAATAACGGTATAAATGTGAAGGAAAACGACTGTCGCGGCCGATTTTTGGTCCATAATGCAATTATGAACGCGACGGCCAGGATTTTTATTTTTGGCCGGGATATCGGCCCGTAACGATATCGGAAGGCTCAAATACCGTTACGTAACGGTCACGATAGACCAATTTTTAATTCCATGCCTTCAACACCGCCGAGGAAGCGGTGTTACCCTTCAAGGAAGATATCCAATATTTATCTCCTTTGAGCTGTCACGTGTATGATTCGATTCTTTGACAAGTAATGGCTGTGGAGGCGGAACCTTGAGGAGAAAATGATCGAAATCTGAGTGGGACCAAGAAGGTATTGGTAGGTGAAAAAGAAATTTACCAGACGTTTGGGGAGGGATGCCATAAAGTCTATAACAGCATGGCGGCGGCCGATGGTTTTACCCTTTTCCGCGGCGGTGGGCGCACCTGGGATTGGGCAGAGCTTCGGTAAATGCGCGCGTCCTTGCTGCTTTCCTTACCGACTGGTCGGGTCCGCTTGTAGTTGTTCTGCCCGCTACCCGAGCTTGAACTTCGATATAATACAAATTCATATAAATTACTGTTCAGATCTCTGACTTTAACATATGCAGGTAGTGTTGTTAAATGAGCCGGTTCGGCCAGGAGCCAGACCAGAACCCGCCCAGACAGTCACGAGTTGAGGCCTGATTGCAGGTTGAGTTGACAAAATCGGGCCATTGAACTGAACTCAACCGTACCATTCCTCGACCCGGAACTAGTACGTGCAATAATAATGTGCTCGACCTCCTTCGACGAGATGTCCCGAGCTTCACGAAAGGAATTCGTGCTCATAAACTTCATTGTAATGAAGAACTACCAAAAAAAATACTCAATATTAGCATGCCATAACTCAACCTAAAGCATTCCCTGTCCTACCTATCTAAATCACTTGAATTGTTAAATGAATCTTTTTTTTTTTTTGGATAATTGAGTTATCCAAGAAGTACCTTCTGGACTTGACTAGTGGAGATTGTGATACATTCCTCATCAGGTCACTAGAATAGCCTGCAAACTACGTGTATCAGATAAGTAGTCAGAAGAATCTAACAGATTCAAGAGTTATAAAGCCCTCATCCTCAAGAGAATGCATTTGCTGGGGGTCGAACTTGAGGTCTAAGACCCCAAATGCCCTACCAATAAGGTTACCTCTCGAGGGTTGTTTATTGAGTTTGAGTCTTTACTACATGACCAAATCATTCATTTTGCTCGATTTTAATCGAGCTGGGCTAATTCAAACATTTATCTAGTCCACCCATTATGGGTTTAAATGATGGAGGTCCAAGCAACCTTGGAGATGTCTTCAATGTATAAATCCACCAACGGAGCGTAAAAGATCGCTTGGATCTTCTGCTTAAAATGTGATGCAGGAAAGGAAATAGTTACGAAATACCCAGATGTAAAGCATCCAGGTAACACAGCCGCTTTTTCATCAGTATCCTTCCAACCTTATCAGATATCTTCGAAGCGACAATACCACCACTTCTTTATTAAGTTTCCAGTCAACAGTACGACCAAGAGCTGTTAGGCATCCTTAGACAAAAGAGTTGTCTGCCACCTTTCCCAAAATTCGACCAGGGTTGTCACTGCAAAACTGTAGTTGAGGTGCACTCCACATCTTCCCGGTGGTTATAGCCTACCTGACAAACAACCATAGGCCACGGCTCGGAAAGCCAGAGCATGAAGATCTATTCCCCTCGTCCAATGACCTTCCCACCTAAGGGCTTTCATTGAGGCCTCCAGCTCATGTTCCCTGGCCAAAATGGGGCAAGCGATCGCACAAGCATATCAAGTCTAGCTCCAGAGAGCGTAGTATAGCCCACGGCTCGAACCAAGAATGAATCCCGAGTGCCTGGCTAAGACTGTTTTCCACGTGGCTGCAGGAACCGACGGCGACTCCAAGACAAGGTGCAGCTCAGGACGCAGCCAATACTGGGAGAAAAAAGACAGATTGTTCTTTTATTCATGCACCGGAATTGCCTCACTAGTTTCCTCTGCTACAAATTGAGCGTGTTCTACCTTATTAAATTTATCAAACTGCTTAAGCCTTGAGTTACTACAGCAACTCCAAGCAAAGGGCCCTAGATCTAGTCAGGTAAGCCTCAAGAATAATGTTTCGGAGAAATTCACAAATAATATTATGATATAGCAACTCTCATCCCCAAATGCAAAGGGTTGAAGCTCTGGGAAGAAAAATTGAATGCAGGAGAGCCCTTGGCCTCCCTCGTCCAGCTCCGCAAATCGGTCTGTTAGAGCGAGCTATTCATGCCATTCAGTCCGATGGTCCAATCATTTTCTCCGGCACGACCAGAATATCGAATTCTTCACTTGTCAGAACTCCAAGTTTTAGTGCAGCGTCCTGCAGAAGACCAAGCAATGATTGTTAATTAGGCAGAAAAAATTTAAAAGGAAGGACCAATGGTCAGCTTTCCTAGGCAATAATCGCCTCCCTGTCCAACAAAAGTCAACATTCAACACAAAAGAGTTCTGAATCAGTTCAGACGTGATACCAATGTTAAGAGGCAACCACAACAACGAAATTCCGAGAAATTTGATGGAAAGAATGGCAGTTATCAATCATATGTAAATAGCATGATTCTGAGCATTTGCAGGAAAAAAATGTAAATATTACCTTCAAAGTAGTTCCCTCCTTGTGGGCTTTCTTGGCAACCGCAGCAGCATTATCGTAACCAATTTTCTGCACAGAACCCATAATGTAATCTCAAAGCAAATAAAAAAAAGGAAGCTAAAGAAACAAAAAAGAAAAAATCAAGTGAAACCTTACAGGATTTAAGGATGTTACAAGCATCAGTGACTGCAAGCCCATGAAAGTCACCCAAAATCCACAAAAGAAGAAAGCTTTAGTTTCTAAAGACAGCATTTCAGACAACTGTTGTACAACTCTTAACCAACTGACCTCATGCAGTAATTTTGCTATTCTTTCCCTATTAGCTTGAATCCCTCTTACACAGTTCTTCTCAAAGGAAGCAGAAGCATCACCAAGCAATCTCAATGACTACAAAGAAACAAAAAAGAAAGAAAAAATAACACATGTAAATCAAAAGAGATCAATGTATTGAATGATCATCATAGGATAAAGAAAGAGATTATATTGAAATGTAAGATAAAGATGAGATGACTTCACCAGACTTCACAACACAGATAAATTTCCAATCAATGGATTGCAGTTGGTAAAAACCAAAAGACAAAAATGAAAATATATTCGACCTAAAACACATATTTCACCAATATCATGACCAAGATTGATAAGTGTGAATCTCCTATGCAATGAGATATTTTATATAACCTTAACTTCATGCATATTCAGAGTCTATACATAACCCAGACAACTCCTCTTCCATCAGTGCTATAATTAGAAGGCAAATGATCCCTTCTGTAGGACCATGTGCCAGGAAGGAAGTCGGAACAGATGAAAGAACAAAAAACTACCCAGCCAAAACATACCTGCAAAAGACCACTGGCAATCATTGGCTTGAAAACATTCAGTTCAAAATGACCATTTGAACCACCCACTGAAACAGCAACGTGGTTTCCCATCACCTACATTAAACAAAAGGCATTAATCATCTTTTGGTTTTCAAATTATTATGACAGAAACTAGCCTTTCCACATGAAAACAAAGTAAAAGACGAAACAAAGCTTCAACACTAAAGCTCCATTTGAATAATTGACTGCTTTCAAAATGGCATATTTGAAATTATTAGAACTCAAGGCAATAAAGTATTACCTGCGCACAAACCATGGTCAAAGCCTCACATTGAGTTGGGTTGACCTTCCCCTGCAATTGAACAAATTCCACATTGCTGTGAGATTTATTGTTTAAGTCTGGCTAGTGCGTGTCTATGGAAGTATATCAAACCATAACTAATAAGATGATTCAAGAAGATGAGAATATTACAGGCATAATACTGCTGCCTGGCTCATTTTCAGGAAGTATAAGTTCACCAAGGCCGCAACGTGGACCACTGGACATGAAAAAACAAAGTAAATAAAAGATAAAATTACTGGCAAAGCAAAGTGATCAAAGAAGATCAAGCTTTCAGATGTTAAGCAACCTCCCCAACAAACGAATGTCATTAGCAATCTTCATAAGAGAAACAGCAACAGTATTGACGGCACCACTGGTTTCCACAAAAGCATCATGTGCAGCCTGTTTACAGAAAAAGCCCGACCAACTAAGCTTCTCTCCTTTAATACAAAGTGCAATTATTTGCTACATTAGTGACTAGTTAACTCTTATTACACAATACAGGATAACAATACAAAATTAGGACAAGAAGAAACAGAACCAAGTTTAAGGGACTAAGATATGAACCAGGGCCTCAAACTTGTTTTCTGCTGTGACAAATGGTAAACTTGTTTCTTCAGCAACTGCTGCCGCTATCTTTACATCAAACCTAAAGAAGTAAAATAGGAAATTAAGAAGAGATGCTAGGAATTGAAAGAATGCCTGGGAATAAAACTATCTATCAATGGTCTCATTGCATGATCATTTAAATCAATAGAGATATATGCAAATAAGAATGGCAGAAGCCGCTTTAACCACATGTTTAATTATTGTAATGCAAAAGAGTCTGTGAAAAACATGGAACATAATATATATGTCATTCTCAAATGTGTGTCTACCTTTCATTCAAGAGCGAGGTAGAACTAATTACCCTGCCAATGTCCTTCTATAACTTTCAGCTGATCCGTTTCCATTCTTTTTTTTTTAACATTCCATATCATATTACCAATTCCTATACCTTGGACAAAATAAGATAAGTTGCAGCCGATGCTTCTGATATTGACAGAGACTAGTGTGTCTCTTGAACATATTAGGGATTCAGCATGCTAGCATTTATGATGAATGGAACCCTGGACCAAAATATTGAGACATTTATTGCCTGAATATACAGCATTCATTTATCTCAAGCCACTTCCAAGGAACTCCTCTCAAGCAAATGGCTCTGTCTTAGCTTAGTCCATAATCTGCTTAACTTTAAACTCAACCAAGAGGAGCAGATGTTTACAGAAAAATCCAGAGTCTGTGCCCTTACGTGCCTAGACTAAAACAGAGAAATCAACTCAGCAGACAAGCTATTACACAACGGTGCTGTCAGTGGTGAAACATACAGTCAAACCAAATGAGATATAAAACATACTCGATGAAATGGGCTAGTAAAACTAAACACGTGAGAGTGGGATATACTGGGTGGGAAGGGGGATCATCTGAGTGGTTCATGTAGAAATGAGAGTGAGAGACAAGACCAAGTATACTAAAATTCAGATTCTCCTACCCTCTCTTGGTGTTCAAACCAGTGCCTACTGCAGTACCACCCTGTGCAAGCTGCTCAAACCTCCACTAGTCAGAAGGCTGATGGAAAAGAGATGAAGATGGAGAAAGCTACCATGTACCACAAACCTGATACATGCGGGGCAAGGTGCCACTGACACGGTCAATACCATATTTCACCTGTAAAATAACAAGATATTTTTAAACATATGAGATGAAATAGTTAACTCCCAAATAACATCATATTGTGATGAACTGCATTAGTATGTTACTACAAAACAAGGAGAAGGCATCATGCAAAAGGGAATACTTGTGTCGAATAACCACTAAACTCTTGTCCAAGAGTCAATGGAGTTGCATCTTGAGTGTGGGTTCGCCCAATTTTGACAATATCTTTGAATTCCACACACTGTAAGACAGAGAATAACACAACAAAGATATCATCCTACAGATATTTCAGTAGTAGCAATGAAGCATAAACCTAGGGTTGCAGATGCTAAAAACAGTATCCAATCCCCTGGCCACGTGTGAAGGGTGTTTAACATTTCAAAAGAAAAACAGTCGCCATTGTTGATCACGGTATTGGAAAGAGCCTTAGTGGAAGGGGAACAAAACCCAGTACGCTCAAAACTCAAATCATTCAACTTAAAAAAATCTTTGGGGTCTAAGGGGTGTAAAAGAGCATGGAAGCATAATTAAAATAATTATTTAATAAACAACTGAACGCCGTCAAGAATCTAGTTAGTGTATGGACATTTAGCGTCCATCCATAAAGCATAAAAAGAGCTTTAGCCACAGAAAAGACATTACACAGGACAAGGGCAAAAATCAACTGTCGCCATTCGACTGAAAGCTATAAAACCTTTGAATGCAAAGTAGAATGCAAGGTCTTCAAATTTGGAAGCAATCTTGAATTGATTTCCATAGCAGCTGCAATGTGCATCACCTGAAGAAAGAGGCAAAGAATAACCATCAACAAAAGAGAACCACAAAAAGGCAAGAAAGAAGCATATTTGTCTCATTTCTCGATAAGTGTGTTACAAATTGCAGACTATTAGGAGTAGCACCATTGGAAATAACTTGCAGTTATTTCCCATTACTGTTAGCACATGATAATTCAAGAAGCAAAAGGCTTGGCCTGGAGTTTGTATGGTAAGAAAGAAGAGGAAACTGTGTGATATAATGTCATATTCATATTCTGATGGACTAATTGGAAAATGGAGCAGCAATGGGCTTCATGGAGAACCCATCTACATGAGCATTGTTCACAGAGAAATTTTTTGCTACAGTTGTATATAAATGGAATTTTGATTTAATTTCTTAAGACATAAAATAGTTGCACCAGCTTGTTCCCAAAACAAGTTTTTGATCCATTTGGCCTTTCAGTAACATGTTTCTGATAAGCAACCTCCAGGCAAATTATGGAAGGCTATTCACTATTTAATAAGAAAAAGTCCCATGAAGCTAATTCAAACAACCAGAATATAGACCATAAAGATTTACCGTGGGGAAAGTGTCATTAGAAGATTGAGATCTATTGACATGGTCATTTGGATGGACAAACTTCTCTCCACGCTTATGGCCAAGGATTTCAGCAGCCCTGTTTGCAATAACCTACAAGAATCCAACAACAAAGATCGTAATTCCATCAATAATCACCATTTTCAAACAATTTGCATGGTAAAAGGAAGCTCATAATAAAAATTTAACAAGGATAAAGTACAGATTCATGCATAAACCTGCTTAGGATAATGTCAATGGTAGAGGTTCCTACAGATATTTATTTGTATAAGATTATAAACTTAAAGAGCGCCCATGCCAGTTTAGATCATACAGCATTTTTAATCTCGCCTGTATGAAGGGAATCAAATTTCTAAAACTTCATGCTACGGAATAGGCAAAGTACTGGAATATAGTATGAAAGGTAATGGACAGAGATTTTTGCAGAAGACCATAATTAACAGCATAAAACAATGAAAGAAAAAAAAATTACATATAAGTTCAACCACCTCGTTGGCATTCATATTACTTTGAGTGCCACTGCCAGTTTGCCATATGACAAGTGGAAAGTGATCATTTAGTTTCCCCTCAGCAACTTCTTGTGCTGCTTGCATTATTGCTTTCCCAACATTTGGATCTAGTCCATACTCCATGTTGACCTGTAGTAAAAAATGCCAAAAACACTTCTCAAAAGCAAGCTTTAGAAGATATATGATTCCCAGTCAATTAATTGAATATACGAAGTTCAAGTCACACAATTGATTATATTTGTGCAAACTACATGACCTCTATTTTTTAGAAGTAAATTCACAATCTTTAGCATACTCAAAATTACTACTTTCTTTTCAGACTTTAATCACTAGCTTCTGCTTATATCAAAGTAGCGTGTCTAAGAAAGCATGTGCAATGGAAAACGATAAATAAAGCTCCTAGAGAATCCCAAGTGAAGTCTGAGAACAGTAATCTTGCTAATAAGATCCCAAGAAGCACTGGCCAGATATTCATCCAACTGAATCCATCAACAAATAAACTTAGATACGAAGGGCTTCATTGTCATATTGAAAGCAAGCTTGTTACTAAAAGTAAGAAATGAGCTCAACAGTTCATAATAGCATCAGGATATGCAATAATTTGTGAATGAATCAACCTTAGCAGCACACTTTTTGAGGATGCCAAAGGCACGAACAATCGGTTCAGGCATCCGTTCACGTTCTCCCCCGATTTCGAAGTTCTGGAGCGACCTCTGTGTCTGAGCCCCCCAGAGCCTAACACATCCAGTACCTCACGAATCAGCTTCAGACACATGCCACACCGATTGACAACTATTCAAACATCAATACGCAGTAAGAAATGGCACAGACTTGTCAGAGGGAACTAAGATGGGGCCAAAGGTGTCTCTTTCCTCCCTGAAAGCAGTCGAGAAGGACCGCAGATAGGCAGAGCAACACAGAGCTCCCACGAGCTGATTCGTCGCCGCTGATCCGCCGGAAAGGCGCCTCGATGCGATATACATTGCCATTTCTGCTCCTCTTCCGCCCCTGCGATTCGTTCACTATGCATCACGCGGTGATGCAGGATAATTCAGCACAGATTACTCTGCAATGAGAAAAGGGAGCAGAGAATAGATCGCACCTAAGAGGAAGGGAAGATCGGAAGCGCTGCAGAAGAAGAAGAAGATGAGGAGGAGGAGGAGGAGGAGGGAGTGAAATGAGAGAAGAATGCGAATCGCAGTGCAGTCGCCGAGGAGAATGGTCCAAAGAAATGGGCGACAGTGAGGACGACAGCTACCGCAGTTTAATTAGGTCAAAAAAAGTGCTGGATCAGATGATGATAATAATAATAATAATAATAATATTCCTAATATATAAAATACTTGACAGCTTCCGTGAAATTTTTACCTTTTTATTTTTTAAAATTTTTATGTGTCCACACAAATCCTTTACGTCTGTCCTTCTCTTTTTATTTGTTTTTCTTTTTCCTTAGTTTCCCTTTCATTTTTACTTTTTATATGAGAAAGTCGAGTGAAATCTATTTTATGCATAAATTTAAAATGTAATTTACCTTTCTATACTGTATAATATATATTAGAAGTATTTTTACTCATTGTTTATATTTTCTTCACTATCATTTTAGTTTAACAAATTATAAATATTTGTATTTTTAAGAATTTATATACCGTTGTGAAATGCGAGTTTTGCAGGAGTAAATATAAATATGGGGAAATTTTTTTACAAATCTATTACTCAAAAATCTTAAAATAATTTATTTTGTCTGGTTTATAATTGAAATGATATTTTTAACAATATTTAAAACTAAATTTCTTTATTTGAAATTTTAACAAATAAGTAGAACCATTACGGGCTGTACACTGTATGGAACAAAGTATTTCACTGTATCAAACTTCGTTACCAAATCGACTACTACCTTTCGAGTGTCTTGTGATTTTTCAAATTAAATTACTTGGACTTTTTAGGTCATGCCGGGCCAAGTAAATCTGACCCGATATGGTCCATTGAATTCTTCGACCCGCCCGACAACAGCTCAATGCCATAATCTCGGCCCGGTTACCAATTTATCGTGTCAGGCCCGTACTGGCCTCCTGGGCAGAGCCCAGAGTTGACACCTCAAACTCATACGAAAAAACCAGTAACAACAACAACCCAGTCGAGGACTAGAGTTGTGTCCCGCCCGAGGCTGGTGTTTGTCTCCGCCGCTAATTCAGAGACGGTGTCCACCCTATCCCGGAAAACCTTATCTCCTCACGGCAGAATTCCATCCGGCTCCTGAGATTGAAGGTGAGCGAAATCTGTTCCCCGTCGAGATTCTTCCCAGCATGGATCATTCCGTTCTTCCACTGGAAATTATGTATCGACGATGGGATATTTCTCCCACGGCCATCGCTGCAACCCATCTCTCCGTTTCGTGGTGTCTTTGATTTTCCTTAGTTTCTACCTTGAAGAAACAATCTTTTTGTTAATGGGCTTATTCCTTGGAATCGTTGATTTGCCCGAACATGATGATTGCGTGGAATTGCTTTATCAAAGAACTGAACTTGAGGCTTCAGTGAAATGTGGTACTGAGAAATGGGATGTTGATTCCTCTTTTGTCTGTGGGAAATGAAGGAACAGACCAGAAGATTTTGCTTTGTAAATGTAAGATAAAATGGATTTTGAAACTGGGTTTGAGTTTGATGAGGGATGAGCTGTTGGCAGGAGTTTTAGTAATTGAAGGGACGAGAGGAACAAAAGTCAGTCAAGTTTGGGAAGAGAGTCCTTTTCCGCTTCACTAATCAAGTTCACAGGAGTATCATTATGTTTCTATCATTTACACCTTGTAGAACCTGATTTTGATGCTTTTAGTGGAACTTTGTTGTTTTTGGTGTAGCACTTGCAATGATTTCAGAGCAAGCAGCATCTACTAATAAGTGAAACTTTGTTGTTTTTTGGTGCGACAGTTACATAGTAACCATGGGCCCCGAGGTCCGGAGTACGAATGATCGTTTAAGGACAGTCTGGACGCCGGAGATGGATCGGTTCTTCATCGACCTGATGCTGGAGCAGGTCAGCAGAGGGAACCGAATCGACAGCAATTTGTTCAGCAAGCGAGCGTGGAAGCATATGGTAACTGTGTTCAACTCGAAGTTCAAGTCCCATTACGAGAAGGACATCCTCAAAAATCGCCACAAGTCTCTCAGGAATCTGTACAGGGCTGTAAGGAATCTCCTGGATCAGTCTGGCTTCTACTGGGACGAGACCCGTCAGATGGTGACTGCTGAGAACAACGCCTGGGATGAGTATGTCAAGGTCTCGACGAACTCGGTCTCAGTGATGGTGACATTTCCATCACCTTCCATTTTCTCTTAACATTTGTTGACAGTTGACAGATGCCGTTTCAGGCACATCCAAGTGCACGCTCGTACAGGATCAAGAGCATTCCGTATTACAGAGATTTATGTCTGATTTATGGCAATGCATCTTGTAAACAGAAAGGTTAGTTCTTGCTCCCTCCTTTTCCTTTTCCGGTGAGTAAGTTCTGTAGATGGCAGGCAATGGAGCCAGCGTTTCCCTGCAAAACACAGTTAGTTACGTTTGGCACACTTGAATAGAAGGGAATTGAATGGAATGAATAATTTAGCCATTCGTTTCATATTTCTTGTTTGATTGCACTCTTAACTAAGAGAGATGTTATGCACATTCCATCAGTATAAATGTTCTTTCTAAAATTGGTGGGTGGAATGATGTTCCTTGCAAAAGATAAGAAAAGCTCATTCCACCACTTCTCACAGCTACATTCCTTCATATTTTCAAAAGGAACTCAAGGGATTACTGATTTTCTCTATATGCTATTGCAACTGATTCTATAAACGACATGACTGATCGGCTTGCACGTTCCAAATTCCAAAATTTCTTTCCATTTCTTTCATACCAAACATAATGTCTTTGTATTCAGTTTGATGATGGAAATGGCTAATTTCTGCATTAGAGTCGTCTCCGCACCCAGATGTTGGAGTAATCACGCCTATCATCAACCCCGATGGGATAGCGGCTGAAAGCATGGATTCGCTAAACGATATCTCGATCAATGAGGACTTTGGTATTTCCATTCCTGATAGCGTCTCGGCAGCTCCACCGGAGGCGACTATGCAATCCCATATAGGCAGTCGTACCCGGATGTACTGGGAGCCTCCGATGGACAGATACTTCATTGACCTCATGCTGGACCAAGTGAGAAGAGGCAACCAGGTAGACGGCGTTTTCATGAAACAGGCATGGAGCGAGATGGTGGACTCATTCAACGCAAAGTTCAGGTTCTGCTATGGAATGGACGTCCTGAAAAACCGGTACAAGACCCTGAGGCGGCAGTACAACATAATAAGGAACTTGGTAGAGCTGGAGGGGTTCTGCTGGGACGATCCTCGCCAGATGGTGGTTGCTGATGATCATGTCTGGCAGGACTATATCAAGGTAACGATATTTGCTTTTCTTGTGAAGTTGATGTTGCTGATGTTTCGATAATTTCCTGTGCTGTTGGTGTTGTCAGAAGAATGAGAATGTGCAAGCTTGCTCAAAATGGGTCGGCCTTCATACTCAATGGTGATTTGAACATGTCCTTAGCTTTCTTGTGTGGAAACATGAGATATAATAGCTCGTGTCGCTCTCAGAAGACCTCATAGTTGTAATATTCCCACAACAATCTCGTTTCCAGTGTTTTGCTTTATGAAAACTGGTTTCGAGTGTTTCCCAACAGACAGTATACAGAGACCTCATCAAAACCTGTCCTTTTTCAGGTTTTCCAGCGCTTGTAATTTGCTGAGAAGGTTGATCTAATTGCACTTCTTCTATCTTGATGCTTGAAGTTCTAAGTAAAAACGGGTGTTTACTACAATGCAGGGACATGCAGATGCCCGGCAGTTCATGACCCGACCCATGCCTTACTATAAGGACCTCTGTGTGATATTCCGTGACCTGGGCACCGACGATCAGGAATTCCTTCCAGCCCGAAAAGCAGACGAAGACCCATGGGCCAATGATCAGCAGGAGCCAAATGGGTTCCACTCGCCTCCTCCATCAAACCCAGTAGACGGGCAAACAGGGCACAGCATGGGAGTCCCAGAGGACACGAGCCCGAGAAAGCGCCTGCCAGATCACTATCAAGAAGAACGGATGAGACAGCTCAGGAGAACAGCCTCTCCGGAGTCTTCGCCAATGGATGTAAAGAAAGTGGATGGAGGCTCAAACACGGTCTCAATTGAGAGTGTGGTCGAGGCAGTCCAGGCATTGGAGGATATGGACGACGAGCTCATACTGGATGCGTGCGACTTCCTGGAGGATGAGAAGAGGGCGAAGACATTCATGGCTCTGGATGTTAAATTGCGGCGGAAGTGGTTAATACGAAAGCTTCGCCCTGAGTTGTAGATGTACTTGGACCAGTTTTTACATGGCTTTTGGTTCATGTAGAATGGTGAAAATTTAGCAGGGCCAGCTCTCTCTCTCTCTCTCTTTCTTTCTTTTTCTATCAATAGAAGGTTAGCAATGGTGCCTATGTGAATATATCTAACGAATTGAACAACAAGCATTATCGCTGGCCCCGTCAACATAGTATTACCAAAAATCCCTCACGAAACCAGATGAGAGTGAGTTTCAGCTGATTAGATCATCAATGATCTTGGTTGTTCGGCTCTTTCATTGCATACCAAATAAGTTCGTATCAGGCACTCGCTTCACTCTGTTAGCTGTTGTGTGGTTGGTATTGTAGTTGCAGTTACTATGGCAAACATAAAAGAATCACAAGAACTTCGAGTCTTGCATAAAAATTGAATATAACGATGTCGAAGCCATCGAAGAATCTAAGAATCTTTCTGGTTCGTTAAATTTCTATTTGCAGTTTGCTCTATATATTTCATTTACTGATAGTATATGTGATCAACCAGACAGACATCCTCTTACTCTCCCGAGTTTTGGCATCAAACTGACATTGTATAGCCATGAGGTCAGGTCGAAGAAACACAGCATATCAAAGAAGTTTCACCGTCCGGGAGACAAGATGGATTGCGAAATACCCAAAGTTGCAGTATCGGAAGGTCAGAAATACCTTGCGAAATGTAGCAAACTCAATAGCTTCCGGCAAAATCAAATCATACACGACAGAGTCCGGGAGGAGGAAGGAGGAGGAGGCGACTGCCACCGACAGGACAAGTACTTGTCCAGTGCTATTCAATTCTACATATGAATCACATTCTATGCATTGGTCTGGTTGGACCGCACTGCCTCCCAACAGGCCATCGTGGAGATTCCTGATCGGGGCCTACTAGGTACGAACAGAAGGATCCAAATTTGATAAGACTTTGCCGCGGCCTTCGGCAGATTCAACAAAATTGATCGTACCCAACTCGTACAGTATGAAATCATGGAACCACGACCCAAAAAACCTGGCTGGCTGAAATTCTACGAAACCAGACCATGCGTCTTCCCACGGACGATTTTGTTCATTATTTCCGGCTTCCAATCACTGGATAAACCGGTTGATGTTGTATAGGTAGTGTGACTTGGTCGGTGAAGATCAGCGAAGAATCGAGGCGACTTGGAATACAACTCGGTGAAATTATCGATCAGTGGAATGATGTTTCTGTGTTTGTTTAAAAACCAAGATTGTCGCGAAACGAAAATGCAAGTACAGCTTAGGAAAAAATCGAACTTAAAATAACATGACATAGAAAAGAGTCTGATATCTGTAGGATTCACCCATGTAATGTCCAATCCTCTCTTGATGAAAAATTATTAGGTGAGTGGAGTTTATGAAAAATATGATAAACTTAATTAATAAATATTCAATGCATAAGTAAATATTTTTAATTATGATTAAAAATAAATATTATTAATAAATAAGAAAATATGATGTAATACGTAATAATAACATATTAAATATTTATTAGTAAAATTTATGGATGAGGTAATTAACCGGGTGATGAATGAAATTCCAGCATTATTCAGAAAAGAAAACCACGTGTAAAGTAGCACTCATTGTATGTACTCTCCAATCAAAATTAAATTATAGAAACAATTTTAGATTTGATCTCCGAGCCTTTCCTTGCCCTTCTGTTAAATCCTCTCTAGATCGAATTTAATTTTCAAATTTTTTTGAATTTGTTTCTATGATCTTTATTATTTTACTATAAAATTAATTAAAAATCTTATTGTGCAAAAAAGTTATAAAATTATTATGAAGAAAACGTTGAGCATCGACTCGGAGACAGAGAAGAGGACTTGCAGGCAGTCATCCTATCCCTCCGAGGCTGTGGATGTCCTAGGAAGGAGAGGGTCGTGATTGTAACAGGTACATCACATATCAGTATTGATATTATATCATGAGTTAATATAATTCAATTCTTTTTAAAATTTTTTAATAAAATCTAAAAAAATAAATCCTAAAAATGACTTGATTTTTTTGACCCGTGACAGTATATCAACACTGTCACGTAGTATACTCGTTAGATATAAGAGTTTCTCTGTATAAAGGTCCTGGTAACCTTAAAGGGGACGGTCTCAAGCGGTCACCCATCCCCTTTCCTCTTCAGCTTTTTTTTTTTTTTTTCAATTTTCATTATTTTTTAAATTTTTATACAGTTATATTTTTTAAATATTTTTAGTAATAAATCAATATAGATGACTAGAGATGAACCTTAGAGAACAAACAATCAGTCCAATTTCAAAAAAAATTAATAGAAAAGCGAGAAGGTGTTAGAAAATTTAATTCAAACCTTCTTTCCTAATTTAAATAAGAAATTGCAGCCTAGTTAAACCTTCTCTGACTTGATATTATCATTTTCTCCATGTAAGTGACACCCATCCAACCATGGTAGTAGTATAACGATCTAAAACTCACTATCAATTCATTTAGCGATGTTAAGATCACATATTCGAATCTCTTCAATGCAAGATTCGCTAGAGATGGCTCTTTTCGTTGTGAAAGTGACTAGTTTATCACTACTATTAATCGTCTACCTTTCCTCCTCTTAACGATTTTCCAATGAAATCATAAAATCTTGTATGAAATATTGATATAAATAACTTATTATACAGTTATTTTTTTATTTTTAAAATTTTATTAAAAAGTCCTAAAAGAACTTAATTTAATAAGTTCATCGGGCAGAGTACTCTCCAACAAAACAGGGTGGATCCCAGCTTCTGCTGCCAGAATACAGTAGTTTGGAGACCACGTGGAGGAAGAAGGACGAGTAGCCAACTACGTTAAACAATGCAGCAGGATAATTGAAAAGCAACTTGACTAATATGTGGTTGATTTAGTGGTTCCTTTAAATGGGGGTCCTAAAATCGATCTTAAGTTGAGAGGGTTGACAAGAATTTTCTCAGAGATCCCGATCCAATAGTAGATTAATCTTAATGTACACTTCGGCTAGCCCGGGAACACTATAGAGTGCAAACAAAAATATAAACAACTTGAAGGAAGAGCTTAAACTAGCAAGCTGACTACCCCATTTTAAACTCTTGCTACGGCCACTGATTTTTCCTGACATAAACCAGAAAAATTCAACCATATCCAATGAAACTGGCGACTCAGACTCGACGCTTCCTGCATGTATAATTTCAAGAAGACCGACGATGCGATGACAGCATCTGAACTAGGCACCGGTTCAGTGCCACCGACACAGTGTTATAGCTTAAGTATAGGTTCAAAGGACTTATGGTTTCAGTCTCCACAGTAGCGAGTCAGAAGAATCCGAGAATGAGGTGATTAGATCGAGCCATCTCAGAATATTCGCCCAATCAAGATCGATCCGTTCTAGAACAGACAGAGCACACGTCATGTATGGCTTCTAATTTGCACGAGACTCAGAATCGACTGGTCACAGGCACAGGGAATCGGTCCCCGGCCCACACCAAAATGAGAGGAGAGGAGAAGACGAGAGACGAGAAACCATGTCGCCTCCTTACCCCAACATGCTCATCTCACATCACATACCAATGGGTACAACAAAGCAGAACCCTTGGGCCCCTCTCCACCGTCCCGGATTAACAAACGTATCACATCGGCATTATCATACAGTGTCATGGACCAATAACAATTAACTATGTGACTAATTTTATGACAAGAAATTTAGATTGTGGGGTATATATTCCAACCATTCCTTCTCAAGTTTAAAAATCCTAAAAAATCAATGTCCGGCAACACTCGGCATTCTTCTCACCTTCTCACTTATTGATGTCAAGATTTCTTAGATTTTTTTAAATTTTTTTTAGTGTCTTTAATTTTTATTTAAATTTTTTAGTATTTTTATTAATCTAAAAAAGAATTTCGATTATATTTAACCACCTACTTTCCTCATTATTAAACTGATGATATGTCAAATGACAATACTAATGTGACAACTCTATATCCACACAAACTTTCACCTCGTGTCTCTACCTTGTAGCTTTCTAAGGATTTTAAATAAGAAGTAAACCAAGTTGGAGCTGGATTATTAATGATAACAACAGACTAATATAGAATGATTACTAAGTTAAAGAACCCTTTTAGCTTTCCATACTTATAAGTCAAGTGAAACTAATGCTACCCCTTCATGCACCGACACCTAGAAGTAATTTATGTTCTGCCAGTTGCAGGGGAAGCTTAATTTAATGGCTTGCAGAGATGCAACTTGCACTGTGCAAGTTTAGTCATCTACAGTGATGCCACAGGACACCAAACAACCCCAACTGTAAAGTCATGCAGTGCAATGTGATGTTATGTCACCTCGCCTCCATGGGAGGATAATAAGCTCAGCTCGATCGGTTTGAATGGAGGAAATTTGCCGGCAAATTCAGATGAAATGATTCTCTGTTCGGTTTTGTTTTTATTTTCACAAGCATCGACAGTGCAACCCGAGGACAAATCGACCTGGGTCTATAGGAATGAGTAAAAAATCAAGAGGCTAAGCTAAAAACACTAAATCGTCAAAAGGTGTCCGAGGAGATGTAACACCAAATAATGAGAATGTAAAGAGGGAAAAGGGAAAAAATTTGGAAATTTGAGAGATGAGGAAACAGGAGAATGGGAAAAGCAAGATAATTTTTGTAGGCCATTGAGTGGAATTTAACGGTGGCGCAAGGGCCGAGAGGGAGCGGCGACCTTGTAGAGTAAGATCCTGAGGGTCGTTGTTCAGTGGGACTGCTCGTACAAGTCGTAGGGCTCCCAAATTGAGTCGAGCGGGCAGGGCCGCTTGGAGTCGAGCCTTACCCAAGGCTTGCCGCTGCCGGACCAGTGAAGTAGACTGACCGGGCCAGGGTGGAGGTCCCGGCAGCTGCCCCTCACGTTGTCCCCGCCGAGGCCGTGCTGGTTCCACCGGTGCTCGATGGGCGCCACATGGCCCGCGAAGACTAGGAGGAAAGGCGGCAGGGAGCCTAGCTCGTAGATCCTCCTCCGGCTCTTCTGGACTTCCATCCACTGCTCGATCCGCCTCGTGTACCCGACCCGCCTCCACCGGGCGAGATCTATCACCATCACCCCTGTGTTGAAGTAGCATGGCCGCCTCCCCGCGAATGTCCGGGAGAACTGCTCGTCGGCCCAGAACCCTGCGGTGAAGTACTTGGTGAAGTTGGCGTGGCAGTACTCCGGCGCGCCGATTGTCCTCGAGCGAAGGCTGATGGACCACAGCTTGAAAATGTCATCCACCAAGACGAGATCGGAGTCGAGGTAGATCACTCTCCGCACGCACGATTCCAGCAGATCGGCGAGGTAGTTCCTCGCGTAATTGAGCGGCTGCTCGAGCGCCTGCCTAACGGAGCTCGATATCAGGTTCCGCACTATCTCTGGATCGAAGTGGTACACCTTGAACTTCAATTTAGGGAAGGTGGACTTCACTAGGGTTTCGAGATTGGTGTCGGAGACGACGAAATGAAAGAAGACGTTCTCTGGACAGGACGAGTGCTGCAGAATGGAGTGTACGGCGGCGATTGAGCCCCGGAGGTACTCCACGTCGAGAGTAATCGCCACGTGGGCGAGGCTTGGATCGCAGACGCCGGTCTTCCTGGCGTCCCCGGAGCTACATTCTCCGGCATTGGTGAAAGTCGAGGCATTTCGGAAAGCGAACCTGTTACCGGCCGATCGGAAAGGAGACATCTCCTCCGAAGGCAACCGAAGGTAGGAGTCGAGGTGGAAGGAACGAATGGCGTGCGCCGGAGGGGAGGACTGGAAGGAAGGCGAGAGGAGGACGATAATCGCCACGGCGGAGAAGAGTCCGGTGAATGGA
This sequence comes from Lagerstroemia speciosa, assembly GCA_037672795.1. Classification (NCBI taxonomy): domain Eukaryota; kingdom Viridiplantae; phylum Streptophyta; class Magnoliopsida; order Myrtales; family Lythraceae; genus Lagerstroemia; species Lagerstroemia speciosa. The sequence continues at coordinate 4,213,574 of CM075303.1, read as the reverse complement.
ATGGTCAATAGCATCTTTATGATAAAGATTCCCCTCCTCTTCCTCCTCAACTCGAGTTCAAATCGATCCTCGACCGGAGGAGGACCGACGAGAGTGACGAACGGAGAATCGCTAGGGCTCCATTTAGGTCCGCCAGGGCATTGTTGCAAACCTCAACCTCAATCTCGATCTCACCGTTTCGATTCGGACAACGAGCCAGAGCAATCGAGCTTCGCCGTCAGCGAAGCCAGAAAAGCAGCCTCTCAGTCTCGAACCGCCACCGCTCGAACCCGATGAGATGCCGAACAAATGGGAAAAAATTCCAACGAATCCCTCCCACCGCTACCACCTCCGCGACGGCGCCGCATAAGTCGGCAAGCTAAAGTGCGACAGCGTGCGAATCTCGATGGCGTCCCCTCCCCTTTCACTCCCCCACTCTCTCTCTCTCTCTCTCTCTAACCCTATGACTCCACCCTCATTCCTTGCTTCGATGAGAGGAGCGAGGGAGAGAGAGAGAAAAACAGCAGAGAATCTAGAGAGAGACAGAGATAAAGAGTGGAGGAAGGAGTAGGAGGAGATAAAGAGGAGTCAGGTTCTGAATTTGCATTCCAAAACTGCTACAAGAAAACCGTCGTTTTCCGGGAAACAAATCCTCTGGAAATCCAATGGAAATTGTCCGAAAATCGTCAAGTATTTCAATTTTTTCTTATTTTGGGAAAAAGCTTTTCCCGGAAAACCTATTATGTCGTCTTTACATGATTGAAAAGTGTTTTGTAATTTTAGATTATATGTACTTCATACCACGTATTAGAATGTTTGGCCGCAAAATTTAATTCAATATGAGATCATGTGAATTAAAACTTTACAGTGTGATTGATAAAGATTTTACATTACGTAACATTGTCAAATTATATCAACCGGACAATTATTTTACTTACATTCACTAAATTTTTCAGTAAATTAAATTTACTTTATTTTAAATATCACAATCTCAAATTCTAATTCATTTCCTAATAAAATTTTACTATAATTTAAATTTTTTATGTAATTCCAACTTTTTTCGACAGTCTAACGATACTTGAATCAACCAAACGCCCCTTAGGAAATTCTTTTTCTGGAAAAAAGTAACGGATGTTGATTAATTATCAATTCATATTTTCCAACGGAAAGTCCAATAATTTATCCGTTAATGCGATGAAAATTGAAGAAATTATATAGGACCTGACCGTACAATCATTTTAGGAAAAATCTTGCATGTAACAGTCGCATCATGCTATAAATATTATTAATGAATAATTATTTAATGCATAGATAAAATTATTTACATATATCTCAAAGGAAAAAAATCAATGGTGTAGAACACTTGAATAATATTATAATATAGTACAAAACTTTTAAAATATTACAGAATAGTATAAAATTTTTAAAAAGTTGACCAATAGTACAAACCATTAATTATTTATTAATGTCACTAACTACTGGTGACATGGCGCCGACAAAGAGCCTACATGGACGTTGACTTTGAGAATCGAATAACATGCAATAAAAACCTCGATAAAAAAGTATCAATTGTACAAAAAAAAATATGGTTAATATTATAGTATCATATAAATTTGTCAAAATGCTAAAGTATAGTACAAAATTTTTATATTTTTATTATCCTTATATTTATTGGCAAATAAAATTTTAAGTCTATCCATCTTCCTCTTCCCTTCACACACTCTTGTATGTCGTGATCATCACCGATCGGCTTTACTACAATCTTCTTAATTATTTGCTAGTAATCTTTTAAATGAAGGGGCGCTGGTGGAGTTTAAATTTTATTAAATTTTTAGATATTATGCAGTGGAAAACAAAAATTAAAAAAAAAATCACTTCTGGAGGAGGTTTGGTTTTGGGGCCATTCATGTAAACCAACATATTTTTCTTAATGAGAATTTTTAAAGTCATAGAAAAAAAATGGAGAAGGAATTATGGCAGTGTTTCTCTTGGCAAAGTGTATGCAATTTACTCGCAAATTAAACTATTTTCTTCCAAAATTTACTGCAATATTACATGGTTAAAATATTATTTGTGTGATCAGTAATTTCTTTAGATAAAAATATATGACATTTTTAGATTGCATGAGTTTTTACCATACTTAATAAATTTTACGTGTAAAAATCTCATAATTTGTTTTATAATCTAAGAAAATTTTACTATAATCTAAACTTTTTTTTTTTCATAATTTCAACATTTCACGTGATATAATAATACTTGATTATATGCACTCTAATTATCATTTTCATGAGTTAATGTAGCTCAATTATATGTCATCGTCATCTCTCCTTTTAAATTAAATGCTTTCGAGCCGAATTTGGAGTGTAACAGTGACATTGCATGTGATTGACGTTGCTTGTTTCAATGCCTCTCAATATCGTAGGAAAAGTCTTGTATTTAACGATCTCATCAAGCAAAGTGTTTATGTGGTGACATTAAACAATAAAATTTAATTATTTTTTTACTTTAAAATTTTTTATTAAAATATATAAAATAATTAAATTTTACTTATTGGTGTCATCATAGCCTGCCAAAATAAAGTGTCAAAACTATCCCTCTACAACATGTTGTTTAATTTAGCGGATATTATTCGAGATAATAATAGTGGAAGTCTTATATGTTATTATTTTTGGCAATTAAGTTCTATAAGTTTGAAAATGTTTAATTTAGATCAGTTCTGTTGCATTTTCAATTCGAGTCATTATTTTTTTACTTATGCAGACTCCGTGCCTTTAATGGAATCTATAATGAAACAGTGACAATTCAGACTGAAAGTGCAACGATACTGATTTTATAAGACTGAATTAGTCATTTTCAAATTTACAGGACTCGACTGCTAAAAATAATAAATATATAGAACTTTTAATGTCATTTTCCTGATATTATTTGTTGGGAGTTTGTTCTGTCCAGTTGTTTAATTGTTTGATTCTTTAATACAAAAACTTTAAACTATAAATGATAGAATTAAAATCTCTTATAATATTAAGATTTTTATCTTATTTTTAATGTAAGATTTTATTTTTAACATTTACTATTACATGACAATGCTCTATATCTGTAATATATACCGTTGAATACTCAGGCTCAACAATTGGTATAAATAACAGGTATATTACGTGATGGTGAGTATGTATGTTAGAAACTAATACAATTAAGTTATTTCTAAGGTTTTTTTTTTTTTTTAGAGTTTTATTAAAAGAACTTATAAAGGCTAAATCTTATTGATTTATAAAATTACATAAGTACTGTCATGCGATATACTTGTCACGTAGAAGGCTCTCTCTAGCAATTAACATTGAGGCTTGTATTTTACTTTTTTGCTTAGTGAAAGAGAGACAGTTAACCGCAAGGCCATTCTATCACTCTCTTCATTCTCGAACCCACTTATTATGAGTTTCTATCTAAGACTAGTGAGATATGACCCTACAGTTGCAAGCCTGTAAGTTAGGGATGTTGTCGACGTGTCGGTTCCAAGTTTAGCCTGACACGTGTGGATCGTGTAAATGGAACCAATAGATCCCGACATCGACCGGCTCGGCTTCATACGTCGTTGTTTATGAATTACACATTTGAAACTTGAAAGCATACCCAAGACTAGCAAAGATGCCTTTATGGTGACATTTATGGAACACATGTAGTCACACAGATATAAAGCTGTGGATGTGTGATGTGATGACTTGGGTCAGTCTTTCTAATTAGATTGGAACTGTAGCTGGAAATTATGGCTGCACACCCATCCATCACCCTCAACCGCACTGGCATTCTTGGGGAAGATGCATTGTGCTCTCCAATGATTAATGAACAAAAAGCTCAGCCCAAAACAAATTGGATGTAACCTATCATAAGAAAGGGAAAGGAAAAAAAAAGAACATGAAGAGAAGTCACTGAAGAGATGCTTTTCTGTCTCGTTGTTGTCTCTAAGCCACGCAACACACGGAATTAGGCAGATTTGAGTTAAACTTATTTAGATACGAATCCGTTTAAATACGAACATATTTAGATAAGAATTTGTTCAGACACGATAAATAAACGTATTTACGCAAGTTTGTTAAATATATTTCACTATTTTTATACAAATATTGAACATATTTAATATATTTAAGTATAAAAATTTTATGATATATAAAATATTAGTTACATTACATATTTCATTATCACCAAATGTTATGTGATTAATTGATCTTACTTATTTATTATACTAATTGTCTGTAAATATAATTATTTTAGTAGTTGTATCATATATTATTAGATTATATATATTGTAAATATTACATATTAAGCTAGACAGGAACTCGTTTAAATATAAAAAAACTAGGGTTTCTAACCCTAATATTTTACGACACGACGCAATTTTTCGGGTCATATTCTCCCGTGATATGATCTTTCATCAAGAGTTTTATTGGGAATGTCGTATCGTGCCTCGTAATTCTTATCGTGAGAGGTCTTCCTCCACGCCATTTTTTTTCCTCGTGAATCTTGTCTTTTTTTTTTACACGGTTCTCATCTTGTGCAACATTCTTTTTTTTTTTTTGGTTTCCCACCCGGTATCCGGTACCCGAAGACCTGACTAATCCAGATTCGGGGTACTGTCAGGCGGTTTCCCGGGGACCCCTCCCAAGAAGGTTTGCTGCGTTTACAGGGACTCGAACCCGGCACCTCTGCTTAAGCGACACAAGCCCCTTCCACTTGCGCTAACCTTCGTTGGTATCTTGTGCAACATTCTCCCCCATAATATATATATATATATATATATATTTTTTATATACATCTCCTATCTTCCCTCACGATTTTCCGAGAGATTCTCGTATGAACTTGGCTCACTATATCATTCGTGAACTCCATCAATCGATATTTAACACTTTATCGTAAAGTATTACATCACATTTTTTATTCATTCATAACATTCATTTTTTAATCATAATTTGAAATATTTATTTACATGCAAAATATTTATCGATTAAATTGACCGCGTCATCCATGAGGTTAACTCATCCAAGAATTTCTCCGATTTTCATTACGAGAGACTCCCTCCATGGTGGCATTCATTGTGGATCTCGTACTGTCCCTCACGATTCATGGATCCCCTATTTTAACTCGCGAATCTTATCGTAGGAGACTCCTCCTTCATGATTTCATGCTCGTGGATCTTCTATTTTCCCTCGTGATTTTCTTTTCGTCGGAGAGTCTGCTCCTCACATTTTTCTTCCCATGGATCTCGCGTCCCTCTGTGGAGCAGGTCTTATATGTAACGAGTACACCACGTGACAATACTAATATAGTATCACGAGTAAAATATGATTCAACTATTGGATATTTTTAATAAACCTAAAAGAAAAAAACCCTAAAATTGACTTGAATTGATTAACTTGTGATACCATATCTGCACTGTTACACGATATATTCGTTACATACCATATTTTCTCCTCTCTATGATGCTGTACTCTGTGCTCTCTTTGAAAGAGTCGAGATAATCAAAATCTCTTTTCCTTATGGTTGGATTACTTTGGATTTAAATATGTTCAATTACGATATTCTCTATTGAGAAATAAATCTCGTATTAAAAAGATCATGCTTTATAAGAGAACTACCTACTCCTACCTAAATTTTTAGACTTGCGCGTGAAAATGAGTTCAGCCTTTTGCTTGCGCGTGAATATTTTACATTATATCAGACGGAGTTCTCACGTGGGCACGCCACTTTGTGCCCGAGTGGGGAACTCATGATCAATTAAAGTTCGAGACCGAAAAAAAAAATTTTTCCAACTCGGAGTTAGTTTATCTAGAGGATGGAAGAGATGCCAATCTTGTAGTTAGTTGCTCCCCTCGTCCAACTACTGAAGAAATGCTCGACTCGATATCAATTGTTGAGAATGAGTGTTTAATGGCCCTTGCCAAATTTATAAGAGAATTGTATATAACCACCTAGTAACTTAGTGTTTTCGCGGTAACGAACTCATTTTTTTTTGGGCCCTGGTGATAATTAATGTTAATCTTCTATAAGCCCGTGAACTGACAGTCTCCTTTAAGTCTAGTCATTTACTTGACCGCCGGTCCACTCACAACATATAGAATTCAACATTTCACTTCCTGAATCCCCAGGAGAGATAGGTACTGGTTTCAAATTTAAACTCCACAAAAATCTGACATGACCCTTAACCTTCATCTGCGGGGAATTTAACCGACAAATATCTCATTTAAATGTCAGAAATGCATTATAAAATGTGCTCAACTATATATATATATATATATATATATTATTTTGAACGTAAAAGACATATTCCAATACGTACCTTGCGCCCCTTGTCCTACTACTCTTGAAGTTTACACAAATTACTGAAAAATGAGAAACCACAGAAACAATTGGAGATTGCATCCAGACTCAGAATATTCTTATGCAGATGGAAAGTTTTCTTTTCATCACTAATGAGAAGTGTTCTAAATCTGTTGAAAATGAATTGGCAAACACATCTTTCTTTATTTTTGTGTATATTAATCGCACTTCGGATAAGAGATTGAAATATGGTTTATAAAAAAATTAGATAACACCCCTAATAGCTTAAGACTTTTCGGTGGATATGAATCTGATCTCTTATGAGCCAGATGAATATTTTATATAGTATCAGATCAGGTTATAATTTGAGCTCACACAATGCCTGATCCAAGTGTAGAGCTCGTGACCTGTTAAGTCCGAGCGGAGGAAAAATATCCGGCTAGTACCAATCTATCGAGCACGGAGACCAACAAAATTTTATATTTATTCAAACATCACAAGTCCACTTTATAACCCACCATAATCCAACAAAGTTTAACTAAATTTTCTTATTATGAAATTTTAGTATTTTTTGTAATCTAATAATATTCGAACAAAACTCTTTTAATAATTTCCGATGAGTCCATGGGCTAGCAATTCGTTAATTTATTATCTTGTAGGTCGAGAAAGGGGGAAAGAGCGCTTGAGTTGATCCTGTAAAGCCCAATACAGGCCCGACGTAGTTTGGGCTTTAAAATTAATATAAAACAATAGCGGTACATGGGTTAAGAGGAAATAAAGAGAGAAACGAGAATTAAAAGGACACGGTACGATGATGCAATCAATCCAGTAAACTCCTGATAAGATCGAGAACGATATCAATTTATCAATTTATCTTTTTCTATTTTATTTTTGATACATTTTCCTAGTCTCTCTCTAAGCAATCTCACTCATCCAAGCACGGACAAGAAGAGAAGGGCCCGTGGGGGCGAATCGGAATGTAAGCTTTCATTTCATAGAAAAAGTTTTCAGGACCATCTAATCGATATTCCAATACTTAAATTAATGAGAGAATTAAATGATACAATACAGAGGTGTAATGGGAGAGTTTGCAGTATAAAGAGGAGCGTCGAACATGAGATATCTTGATCACAAAGGTGTGAGGATATTTTTTAGGTGTTTATCAGTATTGAGGCTGGCGTGACATAACGAGTCAGTGATCTTATCTTGATGCAGAACAAATTGAGGACATAACCGATATTCGAGAGTGGGTTGTTCGACCAACTGCAAGGGATCGATTATATGTCCGACCGAGGGGCAGTAGAGTCGTTGCCCGATTGAGAGTAGGCCTGGCAAACTGTATCGTGTCGTGTTTAAACGTGTCGTGTCTAAACGTGTCCGGGTTAGAAACTCCAATGATCTGGATATGACACATTTATTTTTCGTGTTTAAACGGGTTCGTGTCTAAACCGGGTTGACCCATTTAATGTAAAATATCGACAATATATAATTATACTCTAATAATATATGATGTAATTACTAAAATAATAATATTTATTGATAATTAGTACAATGAATAAGTAAGATTAATCAATTATTGATCATGTAATGCATGTAATATTTTATATATCATAAAATTTTCATATATAAATGTATTAAATGAGTCAATATATGTATAAAAATAGTTAATACATTTAATAAACGTGTTTAATCGTGTCGTGTCGTGTTATACAGGTTCAAACCCAGTTAAACACGTTTATTTATCGTGTCTGTACAGGTTCGTGTATAAACGGGTTCGTGTCTAAATAGACTTGACCCAAACCCGCCTAACTCCGTGTCGTGTCGGGTTACCGTGTCGTGTCAGTAATTGCCAGGCCTAATTGAGAGGTGATCCTGTCGACATTACCTTTGTCCACATCGAATATAGTAAGAGGTATTGTCTATTGCAGTTGTAAAATGCGCAACTTCATACTTAAAAAAAAAGAAGAAGAAGAAGATGCATTTTAACTTTACAATCACTCCAAATCTTCTCTTCTTTTAAGATGGGATTGTCTCATGATGTCCCAGTGAATTAATAGTCCTAAAGACCACTTAACAGGGAATATTTAATCCAAACTGCATAAATCGAATGGTAAAAAAGCTTGATAATCGATTAGACGGGGGTGCTTTATTCAAGTCGTACTCAATCAGATTTACACCTACCAAAAAGAGAGAGATTAGATTTTCCGATCGTTGCCTCTATGATTGCTACGTCACGTATTGATCGACTAATTGAAGTACCTACCGAGGGAATCATCTCACCTCACATACGCGTCGAGCCATCACTATCATCGATGCCTCTTCTCGACTCATGGCTGATCATAGAGGCTTTGAGGCAAATAAAATACGAAAAATAATCAAGCCTTTTTCTTCAAGAGAAATGTCATGAGAAAATTATTCATAAATTATTATTTTAATGACAACGCAGCACGAGAAACTGACACAGATTAATTTTTAAATTATGAAAATGGTAATAGAAAAATGATATTCCCTTCGTATCTGTCGGAGACATCTCATCGAATCGACTCCATATGCATCCTCACCCCCCGGCTCTTCTGCTGCCTCCAGCAGGAACCTCGGCGCAGATCCCGGGGGACGGTTGCCGGGAATCGGAATGAGATCCAATTCTTGAAGAGTGCTTTTTCACTTCTCCGTTTTGATTATCACCTCCGGCAAACCGCGACGCCGGCGTGGGGGTCACCGGCTTCGCGGGGGACGAGCTGGCCGTGAGCCACCATCAGTGACTTGTAGATCTCGATAATCACCCTCTGGTCGTACTCCTTGAGCGGGGCCTTGCCAAAGCTGCCGACGCCGTGGCCGGCTACGGAGCCGCCGTACCCGGCTCTGCAGACGGGGGACGTGGCGAACCCCATCATCATCTTCACGTAAGCGTCCCGGAGCCAAATGAGGAACCGCTTGGGTGACCTGACGATGAGCTTCATGAGCTTGACGCGGGGGGCGATCTTGAAGCGGCGCCACCGGATCCGCCTTCTCCGCGGCCTGCCTGCCTGGTCGGCCGGGGCCGCCGCTCGTCCGCCTTTGCCTAGGCGCTGGTAGCCCCTCCTGGCCCAGTAGCCCCTCAGCCCGCGGCCCACATTTACGGCGACGCCCTCCATTGGTTCCTTCCTCGGTGGACAGCTTCTTCTCTGGGTCTGTTAAGTGACTGCTTCCTGAACCAGAGATTAAAAGAGATGAGAATGAGGGGAGGTGGGCGAGGGGAGGAGTTAATAAATGGACTTCGGACTTGTGACGAAGGAAGGAGGAAGACAGGAGACAGACAGCGGGCGTAACTAATGATGACAGCATCTTCAGTGGCTGCTCCGGGTGTATACGTTCTCTCCACCACAAGCACGCTGACGAATACTGTACAGATAGATGGGTACACCGGGATCACGGGATTATTTGTTATTTATTTGGCAACCGGTACGGTGAAGAAAACTGTTGGAAGACGTGAATTAACTGATGTCTATCAAAATGAATAGATCCACTAGAAGGAAAAATATTAGTATTTTTTTAAAAAAAATTGAAATTTTCTTGGATTCGGTCTACGTTCCTGTCTTTATAGGCGTGCATACGTGGTCGTAGAAACGAGTCGGGCAAGACGCAACAACCTACCATGTAAAGAAAAGAATTGACTAGAAGAGATTCTTACATAAGTTCAACTCATCACATCATCCGTAAATTCTAATAAATATTCAATAATTCATCGCAAGATATCACATCATATTTTTCTATCAGTTGATACTATTCACTTTTTAAACATATTTATTGACGTGTTAAATATTCATTGATAAAGTTTATCACGTTATCTGTGAGCTCGTCTCACCTAAGAATTTCTTATTGATGAGGTTTACATATTAGGCTAGGTTGTCAATACCTAGAAAACATTTGGAAGATACATTAGAAGATATAATTGTAAAGAAAAGTTAATAAAATAATTATCCAATACAAGAGGTTTGAATTCCATTACTCATTAATTTAAATTTTTACATTGGATCTAAGTTTAATTTCTTATAAATTCAAAGAAAATTTAATATAGTATAAAAATAGGTTATTTTGTAGGTTTACATTGAAGAGAAATCTTTATTTGCATAATTTTTGTATAACGGATATATTACGTATCACATGTCACAAGTCAACATATGTCAAACACGTCAGCAAAGCATGCATAATCTGTAAGATATTTACAATTATTTTTTGATATATTAAATAATCAATAACTTATAATATATATTACGTAATATATTCGTTATTTATAATAATTTATCGTTCAACTGTCCGCCATGACTCGGTTGGAAAATAATTTTTTCAATATTTTTTTTGTAATTTAGAAAATAGTATTGAAGTAATGGACACGGTTATGCTGATGTAAGCATTGAAGCTGGCCTGTAAAGTGATAAATGACTGATCGGTAGTAATTTAGTCAACGCATTTAGCATGGCTACTTACCATTTGACCGGGGTCAAACCAGATTTTTCGGTACAAAAGAAAGCACACAAATTGAGGAGGCAAAAATAAGAAAGAATAGCTCACGAGGCACAGCCCTATTAGTAAACGCCTGAGACCTCTTTCAAGAAGTCCTGAGTTCCATCCCTAGAAGGAGCGTTCTTCCGTGGGTGGGGGGTTTTTAGTCTTCTTAAGCTCCTTAAGTTCGCCTGACTTACTCAATACACGTGGTTTGCAGACTATTGCGTCTACCCTGAGGAGGAGGTGTCGCAACCACTGCTAGTCGAACCCGGAAGGCGTTCGGATACATCGGTTATAAAAAAAAAAAAGAAAAGAAAGAATAACGGGCAGATGGAATCTGACTAAAGAAATTCATTCATTTATTTTTAGAATTTTATAGAAAAAATAAAAAATAAATAACTTTCATTAGTTAGTGTAATTATTAATGTACTGTCACGTAGTAACACCGTTATATAGAAGATTTACCGACAATGTAGATGTGCTAACATCACTATAAGAGAGAATTTATAATTTGATAAAGTGATTTGACATAGTGGTATAACTCTTGAGTTGAAATTGAAAGATGTTAAATTTTACTTTGAACAGTGAGATTTCTGTAATTTTACTGAGATATGTATCCATGGCCCCCCCACCCAACTTATTCGATGCTCCCTATTTGACTTTTTGTCTACACGGCCCGACCAATCTGCCCAGAACGTCGAGATTATTGCACCCAAAAGTTGGCACCGACAAGGATGGGGCTCAGAATCACGATAAAAAGAAGAACTATGGTACAGTGTAGATCTGAATTAGATTCATGTATTTGCAAACCCATGACACCCAAAAAAAAAAAAAACAGAGAGAGAGAGCTCGTACAATGGCTAATCCTAATCATATTGACAGTTCTCATGTGGTATTTTAATGAACCGATGTACGGTTTATCCACAGTGAAATGATCGTTTCATGGACACGGGATGTCAGTTGATTCGACCACTGTCTGTTCGAGTTTATGGCATGCTATGGAATCTCTTGATTTTAAATAAAAGATGATACTATTACATTGAATCATTTTTCAAATTTAATTTAGAGCGCAAAAACTAAACAATTGAAGATGGATTTAGAGGGTATGCGGGGGGTCGCCTCCTGAAAATTCAAGAATTGTTACATAAATTTTACATGACTTTTTGTATTTTATGTTAAATTATTTTATTTCACATCTTAAATTTATCATGTTACTGTTTCATTGTGTTTTGTCCCATTAAATAAGATTTCTAATTCCGTACCTGCAAACAATACAAAAATTTTGATTAAATTTCGAACTTTTCACATGTTAACGTGACTTTCCTTATCATAAATTCAGGGAAAAAATTTAAAAATCATAACATAAAAAAGGTAAATTCTTGCATGTCCTACGCCTAATTGCTTTTAGAAAATGATGATGAAAACTTGACAGGAAGATTACAGAATCGGGGAAACGAGAAGAGGTAATTCGTCTAGTAATATTATCCTTAACTTAGGGTAGGGCGAAATCTATTATATCAACTCTATTCGTAAAATTTTTCCCGAATTTATAAGATATTAAACTCATAATCAAATTAGAAGTTTAAATGAACGGATTGGTAGTACTTTCTATGGCAATGTAATTTACACTTACAACGTACACTCGTCTTCAACAATTAACATCTAGCCGAGTATTTTATCACGGGGCGAGCTTTTTCTTCTGTTCTCGGGGCAACAACTATACAAGTCTAGCGATCTTTCCTGAACTCTATAAACTGGTCACGAGTCAGACGTTTTTCTTCTAGTCTCAGGCATAACTGACCACCAACTTCATGCTCGAGCGTAGCGTGGCGTGAACTCACATGAAAAATCTACTTTGATACCATTTAAAATTTCCATTGAATTTACGAGAGTTTGGACTTATGTCCAAGTTGATATACTCACTCTTTTATAAAACATGTCTGAACTCGTTAATTCTCTTATATGAAATTTACATCTCATCACTGTTTTATCTTTTCTTTCTTTTTCGGTAGAATTTGTCTTGCTTTACTTTCACGTGGAACCAAATTTTGTATTAATAATGTTATTTCTTTCTCTGGCTGTAGTAAGATGCTTCGGAGCCACGTACCTAAGAATACAGGCAAAATCTATTCGTTTTTTTTTTTTTTTCTTTCCGGAAAATTAATTTTTTTAAAGGCAGAATTTGGAATCTTCTGTTTTATTGGATTCTAAGGATAGACAGAGCAGAAGAATCATCTTCCAACAACAAAACTGGAAAATAAAAGAACGAGAGCCAATTAGCTTCAATAGCACGTAATGCAAGTTTTTCTTTTTCACATATATTCATAAATCTAACCTTTTCTTTCGATCGGGTTAAATAGAGGTGTGCATGGGTACTAAGTAGACACAGAACCGGTTAGAAATCTACCGTATCGGGTAGGTTCCGGGTAAATTCTCATGAAAATAGGGTAGGTTCAAATAGAAAAATGAGGAACTGATATCAATTTTATTGATACTTGAAACCAGGACCTGAACTAGTACTCAGAACCGATAAATATATATTTATATTTTTATTGAATATAAAATATGAAATTACGACCTTTTATCTTAATTTTTTATTATATCCATTTATTTTCATATTTAAATTCTCAGTATCTCTTGAAACTCATTATTTCATTTGTTTTTGTCATCTAATAATCTTTATTCTTTTGCTGTAAGAGTCATGCGATCACAAAACATCTCTCATATTGCATTCAATTCAGTGATGGATTTAGGGGGGGCGCGGGGGGCGATCGCCCCCCCTGAACTCGGAAATTTGATGAGATTCTATACAAATTTTACTTGATTTTATCTTATTTTTATTGAACAATACATAGTTTACCCCCTGAATTCTTCATGTTGCTTCCCTATAGAGTTTCGCCCCCTCTATACGAGTTTTCTGGATCCGTCCCTGATTCAATTGGATATTTTCCATATTTTTATGCAAGCAAGAAAATAGTTAGATAATCATTCATTAATTAATTTAAATTTTTAGTTTTATTACTGGAACACTAGGTTCCAAATGGGTACCTAGAACCAGTGGTATAATGTAGGTTCTGGATAGGGTTTGGTTCTTAAGACTAACAGGATAGGGTTTGATTCTAAATTTTAGGAATCGATCTTAAATATGGTAGGGTCTGGGTATTAGAAAAAAATATAAGGTACCTGGACCCGATCACTCCTAAGGGTAAAGGGGAGGAGAAGGGAAAAGAGGGGAACATAATGAAAATATTTAACTTATTTGGATGTATTATAATAAGGGAAATAGATAAAAAAAATTACCTTCCTATGTATATAACTTGTTAATTAATAGATGAATATACCATTTTCTTTATATTATACTCAATAGAATACTCACACATCCAAGTTAGTTTCATCAAAAGTAACTTTTAAATTAAGTAATCCAATAATTAAATACTTAATTTATTATAAATAATAGATCTTAAATCTCATATAAAAATTTCAATTTGGGTTCCATACACTTAAATTCTAAAGAACATATAAGTCAAAAGACAACGACATGTTTCTAATTTACGTGAAAAGAAAAATGAGATTAAGATTTTGCATTAATTTCGTATAGGGTAATTAGGTCATTTTATTTCAAATGAGCTTGTTATTATTCTTTCACCCCCATTTAACCCCAAATTGGGAGAATTAAAAGTGGGTTCTAGAGGGAAATTGGAGTGAATAACTCCCCTCCATTCTCCTTCCCCTCCATCAAAAATAAGCATCCAAACAAGGAAAAATTTTTGGTCCATTCACCCTATTTTCACCTTCAAGCAAACATAGTGTAACATTTTTGACAAATTCGAGTTTAGCTCAGTTTGACCCACTAATTGGGAAAGGCTCTTCTGATCATAAGTTTTTTTGTTTGAGATCTTGTTTAATTGAAAAATGTGAGAATCTATAATATTTCTTTCCGATGTATATAACCTCATATCCATTAGTTCAATTATTACGGACTAATTTGAGTTTAAACTGGGTTGTCTCACTAAAAAGGTAAAAATATCTCGTCATGAATTTTCTTTGTTCATAATACTTTAATCCGAGGTCATACTAAAAGGGGAAGTGGTATCGAACCATTTTAATGAATTCATGTTAGTTTAGTCTATTTTTTTTATGTGTGCCACCAGTATCCGGAAGTTATTTAGACTACTATTAATCCAATTCGAGCTGTGTCTGCTTTATCAAGGGGTAACTCTTCTATAATGAGTTTTTCCTATTTACAATACTCGAATCCAAGATATTTACTCAAGGAAAATAATTATCTTATCACTTGAATCAATTCGTGGTGGTAGTCTACAGGTATTTCAATCCTTCATAAAACTAGCTACTTCAAGGAGATAACCATCGATTGTATTTCAATTATCTAATCTTAAACAAAAAAAGAAGAAAGATGTGATGGGCGAGCTGTACTATATATCTTAATCAAATGGAACAACTAATTAGAAGAATCATATGTGTGTGCATATATTTATGTATGCATACTACTAATTTAGTAAGGATGGGTTGGCTGAAGTCTCTGTCTTTGGTTCATATGGATCTATTATATGTATTGAGAAATGAAGTCGCAAGCTGTCTGGCTTCTGCTTGGGGTGTCGGGCATGGAAGCCATACAAAGACATCAACATATGTGCAGTCGTTTTGGGTAAGTTTCGGGTAAAATTTCTAATCATCTATCCTTTAAAATATTGCAAAATTCTAATTTCCTTGCATGGAAAAATGATTATTAATTGTTACGGTTCTTATTTATTATCTGTATCGTTGAGTATGAGCTGTTTGATTGAATTGCAGAACGTTTTGCAATTGTACATTACATTATTCCTGATATAATGTACGCTGGCCGGTCACTGTCCTACCCATTTTGCTGATGTCGTTTTAAACTCGATGATGATCTAATGCTGCCACATTTATGTTCTACAATAAAAATGATTTATGATCTGCTTAACAAGAGAGTCCTGCCTAATAACAGTATTATCACGTGACGATACTTATGTGATGACATCAATCAATAAAATCAATCCGATTTTTCATAATCATTTTTATAAAACTTGAAAGAAAAAAAGCCCTTAAAAATGACATGATTTTATTAGTTGGTATCACCTCTCAGTCCATCTACAAATATTAAAAAGGACATTTTGAAGAAAATTCACCTAAAAACCGTTCCATTTGTTCGAAGTCGTCACAAAAAATTTGCAACAATGCTTACCGACAAATTTTTAAGATACTAAAGTCCTTTGAACCATTAGCTAATCTAGTTTGAGTTAGATCAGCTTATTAAGAGGTAAAACTCTCCCAGTATCTGTTTTTTCTACTTACAAATACTCGAACTCGATACTTTACTTAAAGAAAATAAGTATCTTAGTATTATTCTTGTATTGTATGCAAGATGCTTCATACTAATAACTCTCTCATTAAGTGAAGAAATAGTCTCTCTATTTTTTTCTCTGTTACATGCGCGATCTTGAAACTCCAAAAAAATTTCTCGGCTCATGGTCAGTTATATAGTCTGAGGACGGAAGAGAAATCTTGTCTAGTGGTAAGCTATTCCCATTACACGAGTGTGGAAGAAAAATATCCGACTCGGGATTAATTGTTGAGAGTAGATATTCAAGGCACGTGTCACGTGTAATACGTTATCATATGAGAGCGGATGTTAAAAAATTAATCTCACATCGGACAATCAATGGTTTGAAATATAGTTTACAAGAGAATTGTGTACAATTCCACTTTCTAACAACTTAATCATTTTTTACAAGTATGGACCCAGACCTAGACACAACGTTTTAGAGATCAGGTGAAAACCCGATGATTTTTCTCAGGTAATGCCGATGAAGCGAGAGGCCAACGGAGGCCATGAGTACATTCTTTAATTTGACGACCGTTTCAAGCTCACAAAGTACAAGAGTGCTAATGTATTTCATACCGTATGCGTAGTTATGGGAGTCCGACATCCACCAGAAAAGGGGCTGACATTTCTTATTCCTCGGACACGTGAAAGATAGATCAGCTCGACGAGGACTGCTGACGTGCTGAACTCTCAGCAGTGGACTTACGTGAGCGATTTGAGCAAACTTTAGACCTTATATTCGAGTCTATGTTTTCGTTGTTATTGCCAGCAATTGAGAGGTCATTTTGATAATGCCATTATGGTTCTGTTATCCAGTGCAATGTCATCCATGAACTTACTCGGTCTAAAATTTTTACAAGTGTAAAGATTTGGGAGAAATTCATGTAACGAACTTGTTACTTAACATGTACTGAATACTGCTCCTCCTTTATAACCAAACATTGTAAAAATTTAGTGTAAATTTGTAATTTTCCATGTAAAGTTAGGTGGAACCAAACACCTCCAGCTATCTGCGAAGCTTCATAATGGATAATGGAGAAGTGATTTAGAAAGTAGTATTACAATAATTGTTGCGGTAAAAAGTATATACGATTTACAATAATGCCCTTCTTTGGCGTTAAGTTCTACAGGAGACATTGTAATCCGTTCAAGATTACAAGGAATATGACCAAACCAACTCTAAGCTAACTGTCTAACAAAGCATGCACAGTTGACACGCAACTTTTATTGGTGTAGCTTTTTATGTACAAAAACATTTTTTTAAAATGTTTTTGATGATTTTTCTATGTATTCTTAATTTACTTTTTATTTAATTTATTCTAAAATCTGGATAACATGGCAATTTCAAATTGATAAAAATTGTAGTAGCTATGATTTATCTCCCTGAATAAAGTAATTTAATCCCTGAAGTAAAAATTGTACTGCACTTACAAGTTTTGACTGCTAAAATTCATACTGCACTTACAGTGTTTGAAATAATTACACAATAACAAAAATATCATTGTGAAGAGTTAATGCTAGAGAGTTAGCTTAAGTGGATAGGAAGTTTCATACGATTCATGTGAATATTCACAAGATTGGAAGTTCGAATCCTCTTTAAGTCCGTCCTTGACCATGGGCTCGTGGAATGTTCGTGTGCTTTATACTGTTCTCGTTCTGTGACTTAGAGGTTTTGGGTTCAATTTCATTCGTGAAACTTCCTAGGCTCCTTTTATTTTATTTTCCTTATACTATTTTTAGGTTTATATCCCTATTTTTATAGATTAAAAAAATGATTGATTTTGATATCATATTAAAAACTTATTTGATATAAAATAGGGTTCAAATACCATAAAAATACGTGGCTTATCTATACGGGTAGTTCATTTTCTTTGACAGAACAAATATTACAAGGAAAAGGGGTCAGGGGTACTCATTTCGGGGATATTCTTACAAGATCCCACGGTAGAATGAGGAAATACTAATACAATTATGACATACGAGTAAATTTATGTTAATAATTCGAAGGATTACGTTAATTATTACTAATTAAAGTAATTTAATTGATCTTTGATCCATGGGATGGGGTGACAATTTTAAACCCAGAACATAGCTTCGCCTCGACCCGGCCCAATAAGACCGGATTTGGGGTAAGGATTATCGGACCACTTTCTTATGGAGATGGACCAAATTCTTTTAATGCTGGGCCCGTGCCGGATGAACTGCCCGTTAGTTCGATAATCCGTAAAAGAAATTGAATAATTAATACAAAATTGGATCTAAAAATAACTTTAAAATAAATTATCGAGCAACGTGTTGCACTCAGACTGCATCCTAGCTCCCTTCCTCTCGTACCGTGCCGGCCCGGGGTTGCCCCTGTGCTTTCTGGAGAGGTGGAGATTCTACCGAGAATTCGGGGAGATTCTATCGAGAATGACACGTACCGGAATTGTACACGTGGCAGATGTAGACAGTCTCTTCCCTGCTCCATCTGCTTACGTATCTACTTACGTGTCACGTTACAGCCTGCTCTGTGTTTTCGGGATGCGACAAAGCTCCCGGAACCGAGTAGAGTTTTGTCCGGCTGCTTCACAACAACTCTCGATCGTTCCTTTTTATTTCCGTTTTCATTTCCCCCCTTAAAATAGAGAAAAACTGAGACCTTATTTCAGTGCAGCAGTTAAACGACTGAATAAGTATTAATTATAAAAGATCTATGTCGATATCTGATTAATCAGACTCTTATAATTTTACAGTGTACTAGGAAAATACTGTACCAGCAGCACCGAGCTGTACGACCGATGTACTAGAGACTTTCCCTTATACGTTTGTCATAACTATGATCGAATTTATATAGCATAATAAAAATTTTAATTATGATAAAATTTTTCTATAATGTATAGGGATGTGCACAATCGCCCTTAAACTTAGAGAAGATTTGTGTATTATATAAATTTTAATTTATTTTACCCAATTTTTCATTAAATTATCTAATTTTATTCCTGAACTTGTGATGTTATTTTCCGTTGAATTTTGTCCCGAATAATTTGATACCGGTGAGCTGGTAATCGGATCGCAGAACTGAGGAAGGGAAAAAAATTGAAATAGTAGTTGGCTTTTCGTTCTTCCTATGGACATCGACTTGTCAAGTGTTGTGTGTTGCCCAAGAAAAAAAAATTGTTAATTAATTAAAGATCCCTCATAATTTATTGATATAAATCTCTTTTTCTGGTGGGATTTTTTGGGGACAATTTAATATATAAATGCTCTTCCCTTATTAATAATTTGTTAGTTTAATATTAGATTAAAAAAAATAAGCAAGTTTATCATTGCACTTCAAATAATGTCCGCACCTGAACAAAATAAGACAACTCCACGCCACGAGCCGTTAATGGATAAACGAAAACACCAACAAACCAGAAAATTGTTTTATTTCAAATATTTTTTATTTCAAATTTTTACAAATAAAAAATTCACGTACAACTTAGATTAAATTTGAATTAATATGATATATTAAATTTATGGAAACTAAATAGCAAATTCGTCGAGGTATCTTCTAACAGACATCTTTGTAGCACGAAACATTTGACATGGTAATAACAACCAGTAACATTAGGTTAATTTTTTTTCTTAAAAAAGCTAAAAAATTATTGGTAAAAAAATAAAATATAAAAAAGTAAAAACCAATTCTAAAGAGTACTTAAATTTTTACATTGGTGACACCAAATTAGCGGTGCGATTTGCAGGAGAAAAGTTTACGCGCAACGACAGCACTACTACGTACTAGTATTGGTGAGATGATACTAATAAAAACCTTAAAAATGGACGAATTTACTAGTTAGTATTATTATATAATGACACTTTTGATGATCCTATCGTCTAATTACCAAATTATTTAATAACATTAATTTAAATTATCACGGCCAATAATTTCAATAAAGAAAAGGATTCAACGATGGTAAAATTTCGTCAATGTTGATGGTGGAAGGAGGACAGGAGGATCGGAACTTTAGGACGGTATGATACGTCACCAAGAGATCACAGATACCAACAAGAACATCAAGACCATAAACAGTAAAATGGATAGATACAGAAGTGTGCGTGTGTTCAATGCCTGAAGACATTCAAATTCATCTTCAGCAGTTTCATTTACAACTTCCATCTTTTGATCGATCGATTCCGACCGACGAAAAGAACAGAAAAGGAGATCACCGACGAGACCCGGATGATGGTTCTGTTCTGTCAGTGGCTTTGGGTTTATGCAGAAACAGAGCCACAGGAGAGGGCCATCAACAGTATAGCAGCCTCCTCTTCTTCCCTCAGCTCCCACCTCTGCTTCCCCCTGCTGCTGCTGCCGTCCTCCGACGACTTCTTCGACACCCGGTTCTCCGGCCCGAGAAATCCCCGGCTCCTCTTCCTGTGTTTGATCCCGCACGCATTGCACAGCGACTGCAAAACAGAGCGGGAATCCAAAGAATTAATCAGCTGAAACTTAACCGATCGAAATCGAATCGATTGATCGGGTGAGACAAATCCGTACCCTAGGGCCGGCAGGGCCGCCTCTCCACATCGGAGTCTTTGTCGTGTGGCACTCAACGCACTCAAGCACCTGGGTGCTCTTCATCTTCTTCTTCTTTTTGTCGCAGTCTGATCGCTGAGAAAGTTGCCCTAATTTAGCTGAACAGCAGTAGATGGAGGGATTCCTGCTAGAGGCCAATCGCTGTATTAGACCATCGATCGGATGAGATGTCAGCTCGAAGCGATCAATCGGCTGTCGGAGAATCCATCCAGCGCAAAGGATTTCGGGGACTGGAGATTCTCGAGGAAAAATATGTTATGGTGTGGGGTGGGGAAAGGCAGAGGAGTAAGAGAGACAGGGGCAGAGGATAAAGAGAGGGAGGTTTGTGAACCGTAAACATGGATTAGCAGAAAGACGATGCATAATTATATTATCACATAATTGTCTGGCCCAGTTTTTTTCCACCATTGAAAAGGATAAAATAAATTAAAATTAAAATTAAAATTAATTATGTTTGTTTTCCTAGAATATTTTGAGGCCTGTGTTTGTCTTTTTCCTTTTCCTTTTGCGTAGGAAAATATCTTTTTTTTTTGTCTAAACAACATGTATCCGTAAGTTCAATAGATTCTGTTAAAAAATTTATTAAGCGATAAAACTCTCATAATATGAAATTTTTATTCACAAGACTCAAATCCTAAACATTACTTATCAGGAAGAGGCATCCTACCACCTTTGTTTTAAAGGGATTTTGCTGGTTGAGTGGATTTATATTTTGTTACAGACAAAGGCTAAATATCAGTAAATGTTTTCAAAATTTTTATTTCTTTTCGATTGTAAATGGACCCGAGGACAGGTGTGGCCATGGCTTGATTCGGACCAAGAACCGGACTGGTCAAAATCGGAACCGTGCTTGAAACAACCAGCCTGTAACCGTGGGGAGCTGGTTTCATGCCGGTTCCTCCTTGGAACTCAACTTTCAGATATTGCTAGATCAGTTTCTAAACCTTTTAAAAAAATGAATATTTAATATAATAAAACAATTGGCACATGCCAATGATTACCCGGTCGTTTCTTTTACTTTTCTTAATTTGATGAAAATATATTGTAAAAATCTTTTTAAAAAATAAATTACGTATATTTTTAATAATAATTAAAAAAACTACGTTTGTGAAGTTTTTAGCAATAAAAAATTATATAATGTATAATTTATTTATTTTTTATTTTATCAAATTGGTCGGAACCATGAACCAGAATTGGAACTGTTTAGTCAAAACAACAATTCATTTTGATCGACCTATCTAGTTTCGTTTGTTGGCTGCGGGACATGTCTCGTTTCAAGATTCATCAATAGTAATCCTATTTCGATTAAACTTACTTAGATTTTTTTGATATAGATAGAGTAGTTATAAATATATACTGCTCTTATACAAAACAAATAAAACTTTCTCGCTTTCGCCTTCCTTCGGATGCATTTTTTCTAAAGCTAAAGAAAAGGAATTCAAACAAAATGGAAATCTATTTATATATATTTATTATATTCTATTTTTTTATGTTTATGACTAGTTTATGTTTATTTTATTTCAAGCGAGAAAAGGGGTAGGCGCGCTCCTTCGAGCCGTAGCTTGCTCCCCGCCCCCCGACTGGGAGGCGTCTACCTCATCCCGATCACAAGGAGAGGTTCACCATGATGGGTAGCTCGTCCGAGAGGATGATCAGCCACGCTGGGACTACGTATAGTAGAACTATGAACCAAAGTAGGAATTGTTCGCTACCGGAGCTATTTGAAGATATTTATTGCATAAAGCATGAATTGTTCGTCCGATAGTGAACTAGATGATAGAGTCAACTTGGTTACTATCACACAATGGCAAGTCTTTGGGTACCGTTATCCTCAAGTTATTTTGGACTCAATATATGTACGTGGTTTGGCTTGAGCGCAATTCTCGAGTACACCACACGTCATAGTTGTCGATTGATACTATAGTGCATCGTATTTTTTAGACGGTATGATTGAAATTTATTTCATGGCCTAACCTTCGATTTAATATTTGCTCCTTGCAGTTGATTTTTTTTAGGCATTACTTGTATTTAAACAGTTCTGACTAATTTTAAATATATGAATGCATCTCACCTTTCCAATAAAAATTATTAGAAACTAATTTACAAGTACGAACCGGGGCCATACCTGCCCAAGGATCTAAAGTAAGAGAAGAATAAAAGGCAATAAGAGTCTCACTTATGCGAAACTAAATCAAAATTTTTTATGTCAAATTAATAATATTTTTACGATTACCCAGTTTTCTCTTAATTTTTTTAATTAATAGTGGTAATGTTTTTAGTGAAGCATTTGTAGTGCCACGTCATCGAGGAGATTGGTATCTCCGATCATTTCTGCCACATGTCATCATGAATATCCTAATCTTTATCTAATCTACTGTGTGGATTTTTTTTTTATCATTTATTTTCTTTCTTTGGAATTAGTTGATTAAATTTGGAAGTTAGTCTCATGATCCACGCCCCAAAGTTTAATAATGAATTACTGTTTAATATTATCTTAGTTTAAAAATTAGAAAATTATGACTCGGATCGAAATTATACATCCCTTTATTTTCACCGATATCTCTTGTGTTACTGAAAAAGTTCTGAAAGCCAACGAGAAAATTTTAGGCGATCTTACTCAATCACATAACGTGATAAAATATTAATTAAATTGTGAAAAATAAATAAATTAATATTAATCACTAGAACATTTGCTATAATTATTAGTAATCAAGTCTAATTGATCAGTGCTTTCTTGTCATGTAGCACACGAGGTAGGATGATCTAAAATTTTTTTTGAACTGATTGTAATTCATGATGGTGATCATTGTTCCTCAGACTTTTCAATTTAGTGCCATTTAAAATGTGATGATGGAAGGAAATTATGCTATTATATCATTATGGATGTGGAACTGGAGAATTAACTTTCACTTTCATTTTCACTTTTAACTTTCTAGATTTAATTTGCAACTGAGATATATATATATATATATAATGTATTGGCAAAGCGTTAAATTATTAAATAATTTTTCTAAGAAATAATGTAAAAGCGAAAAGAAAAGGTTAAAACGAAATATGAATAGTGGATAATATCATCTATCCATAATATCTATATTTACACTATTATATACAAATATTTGGGAAGTTTGACGTTTTTTATATTTATCATTAGTCTAATTTATATATTAAAATCTATAATACGCATACACTTTATCAAATCTTTCAAATTAAAGGTAAAATAGTAATTTCAATCATTTTTCTCTTACCTAATATCTACGATCTCAATAAGAAAAATGTTTTATTAAATGTTCAAAATCTCTACTCTCGCTCCATATCACCCAATATCTACAACTTTATCGACGAAAATATGTCACTTTTTTGAATGAATGATTTAAAATCATAAACTTGAAAAGGGTAAAATTGACATTGTATGCTAATGACAACTGAGAATACTCTACGTACTGTAATGATAAGTTAAAGAGTAGTGATGTTTTACGCCAGCTATGTTAAATCTCGTACTGGTTGAAGCGCTTAGGCATGCGCATGTATCGGTTAAGAGTCGGTATGACCTGAAACCGAGGAAAAGGAAGTCGACTTGTGGCTGATGATCCAATTTGGCCTTTCGACGCTCAAGCGAGACAATGATAACGGGGGCGAGGGAGAAAGTGCAGCGAATGAAGAGTGAAAAAGTTAGTGGGTTGTCTTATGCTTGCCTCGACTTGTACTAACAGTATTGTTCGAGGGGCACAAATGTAGTTTTTGATCATTGACCACTGGTCGCAGGGACGGATCCAGAAACTTGATCCAAGAGGGCGAAATTCCATAGGACACCAATATAACGAGTTTAAGAGGGCAAAAATCTGTAAGACACTAATATAATGAGTTTAGTGGGTGAAATAAGATAGTTCAATAAAAAAAATTAGACAAAATCAAGAGAAATATGTATAGTATATTAAGAATTTTCCTGTCACACCCTCCTAAATCTATCACTGACTAATCGGTTGCCACTATGGCCCTCTTTGCTCTGCAATATAGTTAAAAGGGGAGATATTCTTCTACGAGCTCAGTTCACTATGTTATTCACGAACTCTATTAATATCTATATTTAATACGTTATTATAAAGTATCACATCAATTTTTTCTATCAATGAATAATATTTATTTTTTAAATATTACTTAAAATACTTACCAACATATAAAAAATTTATTAATTAAATTTATCAAGTCATTTATGAGTTAAACCCGAGAATTTCTCGTATAAATATAACTTCTTCATTGGGTAAATTAGAGCTCTTCTCAGTTGTCACCATTCCCTGGATAACATTTTGTAAAAGTTAAATTGTGAATTTTTAAAAAGGTGTTTTATGTTTTCAATTGATTAATTTGTGAAATATTTATGTGGTCCGAGAAAAATAAACTCATCTTTACTAAATATTTTATAATTGACTTAACCAATCTCTTCTTTTCTACGTCCATGTAATTTTAATTTCGGAGGTAAAAAGAAGGATAAAGTAGTAATTGAAATGTAGAAATGTGTTTTGTACCCAAATATGCACGTCGACACTACGTAATAAAATATTATACGAGCTTTGGCCAGTTTTGACATTTATGTAGTTAGACTATAGCTCAGTTAAGTTAGCAATCTACTCGAGCCACGTAGTAGTGAGCTCGAGCTTGACTGACTAGAATAAAGCTTGGCCAAGCTCAGCAAGATCGAGCCAAATTCAAGTATTCATCGAGTCGATCCCAAGTTAGATGGGCAGTAGCCAATTTCCCAAACCTTTTCCCATTTCAGCGGATCTCTTTCTGCTGTGCTTAGTGGATTCTGTGATGCCGTGAAGGTAATGTGGAGGTTGGAATGAGATGCTGCACACACCAAGGTCCTCATCGTCTTATGTCGTATTCGTTGTCGGTTTCTATACATTTCTTGTAAAATCAGAAGTTTGGAAAAATGACCTAAGCCGCGTTTGGTCGAGTATTGTTAGATTGCATAAAAATTTTAAATCATAGGAAAAATTTCTTGGAAAATAAATTGGAATTTGAGATTATTGTATTTGGAATAATGTAAGTTAATTGTAAAGTTTGATGGTATAAGTAAAAGGTTATAAAGTTGTAAAGTTGATGTAATTCGAGAATGTTGCGTATTTTGGATATAAGATCTTTACCAACCACATTATAAAGTTTTAACTTATATAATCTCAATTACAGTCAATTTTGTAACTAAACACTATAATCTGTGGTGTAAAGTGCAGTGTAATCTAATATTATATCACAATTTACATCCAACCAAACACTACCTAAAACTTGATGTGGGTGCTTGGATTTAGAGATATATGACAGTAAATTTAGGATGAGCCTTGCACACAGACTTATTTGGATCCACTAACTTATAGACTATTTATGGATTCGAGGATAAGAAACGTTTTACTGTGAAGAAAAAAAATTAGGATGTGATTCTCGTACAATTGTACAGCGCTCGGAGTTGACAACTTCGAACGTTGACAGAAAAGGAAACGACGGCACTTGACATGGGGTACGCACCCCATTCAAAAGATCAAAGACTTACTAAAAGAAGCAGTTGATTTCAAATGGCTGACAACCAACTGCTTGAAGTGAACACATTCCCGAGCACAAATGAACACGAGCCCGGGGAAATACCCAACCATTGAATTTATTGTACCGAGCGTGCACCAAACGGGAAGATTGCCAGTCACCGTAACGATAGCAAGATCTACGCCGGTCAAGTCTTCAGAGATGACACGGACGAATTCAGCTAAGCCAGTCTGGACAAACTGCTTCCAAGCCCCATCATGAACTGGGCATTCTGGTAGCTCATACGGTTCTGAAACTGAAGCAGCTGCAACCGGTTTTGGGCTGCCATCAAAGAGGCAAAATGATCCGAAGCTTCTTCCTGTTCTCTTCCTCCTCCTGCTTCCTCCCCAGAGATGGCACCAGGCCCAAGATCTTCGGGCTCGGGCTGATCAGCAGCCTCCTTTGCACAGTCCAGATGGGTGTTGAAGTTGCACTGCTCACAGCCGTAAACCCAGCACTGCTCAGTAACACTGCCATAGCAGGCACTGCAGGTGAGGACCCTGTCACTGTCCTCGGTCTCGGGAACTAGGCTCGGAAAGAGAAGAGCGAGCGGATGAGGGTGGTCATCGCGCTTCACTGAATGCGGCAACTGAGTACATCCAACATGGAGATCATAAGTGCAGGCGGAGCAGTGATAGCAAAAGGCCGAGCTGGTTTCACCGCAAGCATTGCAGATGAAGTCCTTCTCGGGGTAGGGAGGAGGATAGAGGAGCTTGAGTTCGTGGTTCGGGTGGGATCCATGCTGGAGCTGCTCCGGCAGGCCGAAGCAGGAGCCATGGAGGAAGAACTCGCATCTGGGCTTGGTGCATCTGTAAGCAGAACCCGGGGACAGATCCCGCTCGCACCCCGAGCACGCCTGGAAACCCTCGTCGGCTTCTCGGACCGTGAACGGATGGAGCGCATGGTGATGGCTAAAATGTTTGAACACTTCCATCTCTCTTGGCAAACGATCTATCTGGGAGACTATGGAGGTGATTTCCTATGCATGGCTTATTGTTCCCCTGTACATATAAGGGAGCAGGGGGAGGCTACTGCCTAGGGGATCTTGCCGAGAAAGAGCCGCGTTCATATTGAAATCATATTAAAAAAAAATATTGTCAATAAAAAGAAAAAAAATAATGTGATACTGAGTAGTAATATATTAAATATTTATCGGTTGAATTTACGGATAATATGACAAATAGACCTATCAAACTCTAGTTCTTGCCGGTGGTGATCCATAATTTGTTGGGTCAACTCAGCTTGGATGGTCAAAAGTTAGACTGGGCATTAAATCATGGGCTGCCTCCCACTCCTCTGCCATGTTCTTCATTTTTCTTCAATACATTGGCAAGTTGCAGCCCAATTTTCTGTTAATGGAAATAGGGTAATTAATTTGGTCAATGGTTGATATTCTTATTATTATTCTGTGGAACTATTACTAACATTTTTGGTCAATAAAATGTTAAGATATCTAAAAGAGGAGAAAGTCTTGTATGTAACGGGTACAGTACGTGACAGTGCTGACGTAGTGTCACAAGACAATTGAATTAAATTATTTTTAGTTTTTTTCTTTTAAGTTTTATTAAAAATATTCTAAAATAATTGAATTTTCGTAACACTGCGTGGTGTACCCGTTACACATCAGACTCTATCCTAAAAGAGGATAAGAAAGAGATATGGTGAGAATTAAATCAAAGGCCTCTTAGTTTGATGCTAATGATGATAATAATTCACTAAATTCTCTTCTTAGTTAATGTTATTTATTGAGATGTGACTCATATTTGTCGAGTTATCGATCTAAGAACGAGGAGGAGATTTACAGATTTAATTGTCCTAAAATTTAGGAATTTTGGAGAATATTATTTGTTATTTCTTTTTAACGTAATTTTTCTAAGTCAAATATATATATATATATATATATCAAGATATATGATATATATTTTAGGCATATTTTCCGGTTTTATACTATTCTCTTGTATATATGTAACTTAGGGTTTAGGCTCCTAGGGATCAGCGTGATGAGAAGAATTGAAAGAGTGCCTATTGTGAAATGGTTGATATTTCGTACCCATATTGATATAGTGAAGAGCACCGGCAAAATCTCCTTAGCCCGTGGCTATGAACTTAATTGTCCAGAACCCGTACAGGATTACGTGATCTTCTTTTTCTTTTACTTCCGTTATTATCTTCATTATTTGAAAAATCCCTCGATATTTGAATATCAGCCCGAATCCCAACAGTTTTGGGTGGAGATCAAGCTAAGAGAAACAATTTGGTTGACTTTCGAAATTCAACGCTTTGGACAGAGGGATTCTTAGAAATGCCGGTGGAATTTGCCTTTTGACTTTTCTTTCCATGTCGTGTTCTTCGTTACATGGCGGGCCCATAAAATGGAAATTCCAAAGTACAACTATTAAATGGTCCACTGGATCATTTCTAACAATGTCAAACGAAATTAGGGGACCCAACTTGGAGGGTACCAAGAGTATTTGGGTGTACCTTTATGTTTTAGCGAAAGAGAAGAGGAAACTAGTATTCCAGTACTCGAATTTATTGCAAGCCAATACTTGTTCCTAATTTCATCCCCAGCTTCCATTCCATCAAACGAATGAGACCGCCGTCTATTTCCCCTTTACAGAAAACTGATATGGTATACGTGTATCATTAAGTGTGAAAAAAATTCATTCTTAAGTGGCCATGGACACATCATATCAAATGAATCCAAACTGAATTGCTTTCAAGAAAGCCTAATTCCCAAATTTGCGGAGAGCAGAAGTAGGAGCACAGGGAATGAAGAAAGGAAGTTGAAGAAGAAGCTGAAAATCCTCATTCCAATCTCACACGGACTGCTAGTCGCAAGCAAATTGTAATTGCTGCAGTCATGGGTAATGTCACGATCAACTTGATGTCCGCCATTCTCATAATCGAATGAGCAAGAGCTGGAGCGGTTCGAGCATAACTAGTGGCCCATCAATCGTCAGTTAGAAAAGAGGTCGGAGAATTATCTCTAACACCAGATCAATCCTGGAATAGCATTTTTTAGATGCCTACTTTGAAGGAAAAATACATTGAGGTGTGGTCATATTCAATGGGAAGATGAACTTGAGAGCTCATCGAACTTGTTGCATGAGCAGAGGGTTATTAGTCAGGTAAGAAGGAGGATTGTGAATAACAAGACATCGATGAAGAGGCTTAGCATTTTATGTATGGTGCTAGCAATATTGGATCCATTTTTCTTCATTTTTAACATGTTGTCACCGTGATATATATGAAGGTCATCGAATGTATAATACTTAGCCTTCTATTTACATTGGTATTATGTAAGTACAGCAGGAGTAGTTTGTTGGTAGATGTGGAGGAGATGAGAACCTGTTTGCTGCTTGATGATAGGGAGAAACAGGATTCCATGTATGAGTTGCTCATTTTGTTTGATTACTTGTAAAAGCAACTATGCTGTTGAAAGTGTGCATTTGATACCGATGTGAAGTGAGAGTTGTTGATTTTGCTACTCATTTATTGTTCTCATCATGATCATGATGCATAAAGCTCTTCTTGTTGTTATCTGACTTTCAAAAGGAATAATATGGGAATACTGTTAAAGTGACTGATAAAGCAGTACCATTATTCCCCTATAAAGTTCACGGATATGTGAAAAGGGTCCAGCATATATCTGGATGAAAGCGAGCATTTTTGCCTTAATCATGGTTAGCCATATACGAAAGGACCGAAGTTAATATCATTTGTGTTTTAGAATCCGTCAGCTCAACAGAGGGGACAGGACATAAGTTCCTGAACAAAGAAGACTATAAACTCTGACTTCCTCTTCCACTTGTTCGATTGAGATTTTTTTTGGCTACTGGTTGGCTTCAAAGTTGGCCACATCCTATTGAAACCAAATGAGGATTTCTGAGTTAATTTATTAAACTTAGCTAACGTACTTCCGCATGACCTCTACATGAAAATTATGCAGGAACTATTTTTATTGGGGGAGGCATTGGTTAAGGAGCAGGAGCAGCTGGACCGGTTGAACAATGGACTACAGCCGAATAGTGGAGTACAACTAAAGAAGTAAATGGTAAAGTGGCAGGAGGAGCTAAAGAGCCGCCTGCAGGTGAAGAAGGAAATGGAGTAGATGCAATTGTTGAAGGCAGCAAAATATGAGGCCCGCGTCGTGGGGGCCTTATTGCAGTTCTCTGACAAATTGACTTCTAGGAGGCACTTGGAGTTCTGATGGGGGCCTTTGTTGATTCATTTGCAGTTTAGAATATATGAAATGAGGTCTGCTTCGAGCAACTCTAGAGGCAGCCATGGGTGCATTGTTCTTTTCCTACAACATGGACTAGTAAAAGGGACATTAACTTAGAATACGTTGACAAAATTTTTGGTGCTCAAAATATGAAAAAGTTTCAGAACAAGTAGATGGACCACATTAATGAATGGAATAGTTGGGACCACAGACAGGAGAGAGTCTCGTGTGTAACGGGTACACCACGTGACAGTACTAATGTGATGTCGCGAACCAATAGAATTCAATTATTTTAAGGATTTTTTCAGTAAACCCCAAAAGGAAAAAAGAAACAACACTAAAGATGGTTTGATTTGATTGGTTCGTGACACAACGTCAGCACTGTCACGTGGTGTACCCGTTACATACAAGACTTTCTCCACAAACAGACGCCAAGAGTCAAACTAATGATTCCCTATTGTCTGTCTGGCGAAACAAGTAGATAAGATTAGCTTAAAAGAAAGATTCACTGACATTGAGTCCTCCAGAATGTTGTCCAAATCTCTTGATAGATGCATCTAATCATTATCATCAGTGTTGATGGGAGTGAAGAAATGATGTCGTGGAGGCATCCAATATTATTCTTTTCACACGTTTGATGTCACATAGATACCATGTTAGCTTTTCATAGAGAGCAGTCTCATGTATTAGACGAGTTGGGAGTTGGGGGCGAAATTTAGGAAAAAATATCAGGAAGTCAAGTATTTACTCGTGATAAATTTGAGTTCTAAACTAGCCGTTCACACGGAAGAGATTTGTTGAGAGGATGAAATCTTAGACAGGAAATTATCTCTGTTAAAATGAGCTGGTTGCCCCCTGACGAGGAAGTTGATGTATGTTTAGGCTTTTGCATGTTGACGAGGAGAAAGGCCTCTATGTCATGGGCATATATCACATGATATTACTGATATAATATCACAGATAAACAGGAATAAGTTAGTTTTAGAACTGTTTTTTTTTTTAAGATTTTATTAAAAAATATCAAAATAACCGAATTCTATTGTGTGATAATTTGAATTCTGGATTTGTTCATGGCATGATCCGATTCCGATTTACTTGTCTAGAATGCCTTCTTTTCCTACACAAGTACCGGTTTATTCGTTATTAGTCTCTTGTGATTATTTACTAATTTATCGTATCTCGGATGAGAATTGTTAAACTGATTTTATTAATTATTATCTAATAAGATTTACTTTAATTCTTCTCCTCTCTCTTAATTCCTTCCAAGTTGCTGTATTTGTAGTAAATTGTTAGGGGAATTCGCACAGGACGCTGACTGAGCAGTTCATCCACCCTCTTAACTTTGGCGTTGTCCTGGGCATGACACCCTTTGTTTGGTGTAGTGTCTGCCCGGCGGTCAGAAAATAGGTACCGGTCCGTTCGTACTCTCCAGTATTCGCTACGCAAATCGGACCGACCACAATGGCGATTAATTGTCCCATCGGCGGTAGGGTGAATTTCGGGTTTCCGCAATTCAGGAGGCACACAGTATTGAAATGTTCATATCATCGTTATCCCTGGAGACCCCCACAAAATACAATTTTGCTCGTGCATCTACCACGATCCAGGGCCTTGTCTGGGCGCGTTTGAATCCACTGGAACCGTCGATCCAGAATGTGTTCGAAAGCGGCCCGTGTGCACCAGCTTATGGCCCAAGCCCATCTCTTATTATAAATTCTACAATCTTATCCACTATGTTGGAATAATAGGGAATTTGATACGGTGGTACTTACGCTCTGTAAAAAGGGAAATGGTATAAGAAGTTACACGGAGTTTTAGATCAGAATCGATCAGAACCCATTTACCATAAGTGGAGAATGATGCCACTCAACAAAAATCATCCCCACAAATTGATGTTAGTTAATGATGAGTGATCAAATGAAAAGAGAGTAGTAATACTTATCTCATCTAAGCAAAGTTGATTATGCAAACTATGACCCTTTTCTTCTGTAAGAAAGGTGGGCTAGACACATTTATTAACAAAGTTATATATATATATATATATATATAAGGGGCCGAACACATTTTTTCAATTTCTAATAGACATGACACAATACAAAATTAGACGGATTTGGATCAATTTTATTTAAACACAAATTCATTTAAACAGGATAAATAAGCACTTTTAAAAGGGTTAAATTTTCATATTATGCCATATCATGTCAGAAATTGATAAAATGTATTCGGCCCACCTTATAATCTCGAGATTTTCTCTCAACAACTCTATTATATGAAGCCCTCTTATATTTTCAGGATTTCTCTCTATTTTATTTATTACTTTAAGTATTCCCTCTCAACAACTCTCTTCATACTTGAACAAGGGGATAACTTTAACCATGATCTAGGCTTTTTCTTCCTACTTATGTTTAACTATATAATTTCTTTCTCGACTTGGCAAGATTTGAGCTTACATGATAATTTGCTGCACTACCATTTAAAATTATTTATTGAACTTATGTAGTGTTGGGCCATATCCAACCTTAAATTTTAAGTTAACAGATAGTGTTATTTAACTCCGTCAATTTCCACGATTTCCTTTCTATTTCACCGATTACTTCAAATATCCACCCCCGACAAATGCGTGCTAACGAGCCAGATACTTGCGCAAGTGACAAAGAACTCACTGTATATCCTTTTTTTGTACGTACAGTTGATATATAGAAATTTAACGTGTCTTGATTAACCCAGTTCAAGTAGAGTAAACCCACTTCATTAACAAGACTTGAACTTGAGACCTTTCACGTGAGTAAATATTCAACATGTAATATGTAACAAATTCATCAAATATATCACCCTTAATTCTTTTTTAAAATGTCAACTTTATACGTGCTAAGATTTGAACAGTGGCTGATTTTACATAATAAATTTACTATACATTACAAACCGAATATTTCCTTTGGGAGAAGGAACCTTCCCATGGTTCATTTTCGTACATAAAACGCTCAAATATTGCAGCTATAAAAGTCAGATTTTGTTTATTGGTACAAAAGCTTGTAAGGGACACATAATTGCTGGCTCCCACATGATCGACAGACAATCATCACTCAAACGTTTGTTGAAAAATTAAAAGAGAAAAAAGGGTTTGCCAAAATTTAAGAATTCTCAGCTCTCCAATAAAAATACATTTGAATTTTTGTTTTTTATTTTTCATAGTACAATTCAAAAGTTTATTTATTAATTTATTAGACGGAGAAAACAAACGTAAAAACTCGTATTATTCTACCCTTCTGTTCAATTGTTGTGCACAGGTCAGGATTGAACGTTAGGAAAGAATTTGTCAGCTTTTACAAGTGCATTTAACCCATGTCTTTGATATATTATATATGCATTTTCTCATATATACATACATATATGTGTGTGTTCATGAATGAGGATAAAATAGTTTTGATGTCATCAACATGAAAATTAATTGAAATCGTCGGCTAAAGGTGGTAATATAATAGTTTAAAACTAACGCTTACGTGATTTTGTTAGTCTAAGATTCTAAGTTTAAAACCCTTCTATGTATTTGTGTCGAAATATCCATTAAAAGTGTACTCTTAGCGCCTAATTTATAAGGTGGGTCAATTTTGAGCTTTAATTGTTCAGTTATACCGTGCCTTTCCTAGTACTATACTGATAGGGTTAGCAATGGGTGGTGTTAGCACATTTGCTATGTTCGCGGTTGGGCATGACAGTCCAAATATCATATGGCGGGGTGATCTGATCATCATTTCTCTCTTATTATCCTTTTTGCAGATAAAAAAATAGTCCAATATATCGTTCCTTGAGAAGGATCCAGATTCAAATCTTACAAAAGAAAAAAAAATCATGAGTTGGATGATTTTATCTTATAGGGGTAGATTTTATTCAAATCCTGATTTGTGAGAATTTATTAAATTTTTATATTAGGCAATGTATTGAAAAAAAAAGAGTTTAAAAAGTTAAAATTGAATAAATCAAAATAATAAAGAATATATGTGAAAAGATAAGATGATAGGCACCACATGGTGCCACTGACATCATCATGTCTGGCCACGACTTCTCCTCTTTTTCCGATGTCCCCAACATTCAAGCATCACGTGCCCTTTTCCTTCCCCTAAAATTAATAAAAGAACTCATCACCTTTTCTTTTTCTTTTATTCCCAACAATATTTTTAAGTAAAAAATTGCAGAATCCAGCCTTCTTCATCCAAAGCCTAATCTCCATTGAGAAACATTTCTAACTATTCTAAAATTACAGATGAGTGTTAACATTTAAATGGAAATATTAATTTTTAAATACCTCAATTCCATGTTACCCAACTATCAAAATATTCAGGAAATTGAATATCAATACCTAAGAATTTATAATTTTTAAATAGACATAGTACATTTTTTTTATAAGATCTAATAATAATAATTAAAATATTATTAGCTCGTTAACCCGACAACAAACCCTGGATTTCGACTAACCCCTAGTAATGCCTTGGCAACAGCATCACTAGGAAGGTGTAAGTTCTAAGGACAAAATTGATTTAACAAGGTACCTGAGTTAAGGTCAAATCCTTAATATCACATTCACGCTATTCGTGAGAACTATCATCTCTGTAACCAGGGACAGATCTAGAAACTTGGTTCAGGGGGTGAAACTCCATAAGATACTAATATAACGAGTTCAATGAGGCGAAATAGGATAGTTCAATAAAAAAAATGGATAAAATCAAGTGAAATATGCATAGTATATTAAAGATTTTTCCAACTTCAGGGAAGTGGTCGCCCCCCGCACTCCCCTAAATCCATCCCTGTCCTGAACCAACCCGAGTCTCACAGGGAATATTAAAATTATAATAAAACTATAATAGTGTTTTAGGTTGTAGAACAAAATGTGAAATTATTGTATTCGTTGAGCATGCTGAATTATTTGGGTAAATATAAAACGGGTTATAAAGTTTGATGAGCATAGATAAATTGGATATAAGGTTGATTATAATATAACAATTTCAAGAATTTCATGTATTTCAAATTTTTACTAATCATAATATAAAATTTAATTCATATAATTTTTATATTACTGTAAATTTCAAAATCTAACATTATAATTCATGATGTGAAATTCAATATAACATCATAGCCTCGACGAATTTTTATGACCAAGAGAACATTCGGTCATCGCTCTGCTCCAATTGCCATCCTAGCGCAAGAGATTACTTAAGTGTAGAAAGACAACCTACTACAAATGATACTTCTATTGTCCCGAGATCGGTCTTGGATTCGATCTCACTAGTAAAATTATCGGTACCCTTTTTATCCCCTATTCTCATTGCCCATTCTAAACCTATATAACTCCTCTATATAATGAAGGAAAAAAAAAAAAGCTTATTTAGGAGGAATAGGTGATTTTAATGACCCAGTTCGACGGACACGTTCCTTTAAGGTGATTTTAATGACCCAGTTCGACCGACACGTTCCTTTAAATTGAAGCTTTGCAACTATATCAGCAACCTTATTTGCATTTCTATCGATCTTTCTATTGTTGCATCTTCCATTATACTCAATAATCTCGAAGGATTAAAATGCACCCTTCATCGCAAACTACAAAATGTCGACAACTATTTTTTTCAATGTATACCGCTCGCTATCTAAAATCTAATAGACCTCGACTAATCCTAGTTTGACCTAAGTCGATCTATAAAGGGGTAAAACTCTTATGACAACATGAATTTTCTCCATTATCCATGGCTATTTTACTTTGTAAAATTTTGTATGTCATATGGTAGACTTTAAGAAGGTCGTGTGGAGATGCTACCTACCCAACCCCAAAGGTCACTGACCTGACCAAAGGAATAAAGAAACCCGTTAAAAGTCTAATATTTACGTTGCTGTCTTGAGAAGCTGTGCAGTGCCCACCTTTTCCTTTTCTTTAACCACAAGGAAATAAAATATGCTTCAAAGGACTTTATCATACAAATGAATAATCCCAATTAATTAATAAATTCAATAACCCTTTGTGGAAATCAACATTCTGTCAGATGAATAAGCCAATGTGAAATCGTGAGTGTGGATTTGCACGTTTCCCACTTCTTTCCGGTCCATTCATTGGCCATTTTTCTGCTGGTTCAATAATATATATATATATATATATATTACACACCCATATACTTATGTATGCGTATGGATCTCATTGATAATAGTTTAACAATTGATTCGAAGTAGTTTACTTTACTCATTTGTCATCCGACTTTTTCCAATTATAAAATTATCTTCTGCTGTTTGAATCAAGTGTATGAACTTAAAAAGGAAAAAAAAATGAAACAGAAAGATAAGAGTGATCCTCTTAATGAGAATTAAGGCATCGCTTGGTCAAATGATAAGTATGATACAATTATATCAAACCGTATTTTCTCTTTTCTTAAGTTTTTTTTTTTAATCTGAGCCACTTATATTCGGAAGTCTAATGGACTCTGACTAATTGTTTAAGCTGGGAGGATCGACTACAGAGTAAAACTCTTGCAGTGTTAATTCTCTCCATTCTTTTTTAGGTCATAAAGGAGGTCCGCATGCTTAGAAGGGATATAAGATAAAGATGAAAATAAAACAGTAAACTTCTCTATTGATAAGGATCTAATTAAGGTTGTATTTGGTACAGAATGGAATGAAGCCTTGCATTTCATTTTTTTTTTACAAGAATTCTTACGTGCATTCGATTACCATGGGCTCTTTCTTCGTATTGATAGAATGAGATTTACCGAGGTTGTGGTCTTAATATACAGCACAAGACTCCGACTCACAATTAAGAGATTCTGAAATTGATCATCGCAGTAGGAATTCATGTGTCCCTTTATTTTGTATCAATATCCGAAACTCATAAGCCTCTCTTATCATCAAAAAAGACAATAAAAATTAAGAATTGTACATTATTTCATCGCTTCTCGTAATTACACTTTCTTTGATTGTCAAGATAATGCCAATTTTTTTTATTTCTATATATTATATGATATTTTAATATTAAAGAAACTTATTTTCTTCCATTCCTCTTCGCTCACTCATAGCATACGTAGCCTTAGCTCCAAATCCAAGAAAACAACATTTCTATTTTCGCGAGCTTTTTAATATGAAGAGTGTCCTGTGTACAACGAATAAATTGCATGATAGCGCTAATGTCGTGTTATAAACTGATATGATCATTTTTTTATTTTTAAATTTTTTTAAAAAAATTAAAATAGTTGAATTTTATTAATTTATAATACTGTACCAACACTGTCACTTAATAAATTGGTCGCACACAATACTCTTTTCATTAACTGGGAAAGGGGCAAAATATTAAAAAGAGCATTATTCCTTTTTTTTTAATTATTATTTTATATTTTTCTCGGGAAAGTGGGAGTAGTGGAATCCGAGACATGCATACGGACATTGGGAGCTAGCTAGCATTTTGATGAAAGGTGGGTTATCATTTCAGAGAACATGGGCATCTAAATGTAGCAGCACTGACATCTCTAATTTTTCAACTTATAGTGAGTTACTGCAACCATGATTTCAAAAAAAGTACAATGAAATTCACATAAAATATTTGAAAAGTTTTATATAATTAGAATGAGATAAGTACGACAAATTTTGATGATAAATTAAGACTCTGGTAACGATGGGCGTTGCGACTGCCCCTCTGAAGGGATCAATGCTTTTAAGGAGGACCGAGTTCTTGATTGATCATTTTTCTCGAGACACAAAGTAAGTTCTCATACAGGGAATATGAACATGCACAAATAATAAATTTAGGGTTTAATTAAAATTGTGAGAGAATCTCCTGTTTTTATATATATCATTTTAAATAAGTTTCGAATATTTAATTGAATATTTTGAAGCAAAACATTTTGCAGAACTCAAAAAAAGAAAGAAAAAGAAGAATGTTGAAATTAGCAAGCTGGAGTGCCTTGGAAGGGTAAAGCCATTAAAGTGAGAAGAGGGTATGGGCCGATGAGATGAACTCGACTTGCAAGCAAAGAAACAATTCACAAAATATGTAAAAAGGAAAATAAAAATAATATTAGAGATGGTGGCAAGAATTGTCTTTTTGTTTTAAATTTTAATGAGCATTAACTGATTGAGTTAGGAGCTCATTGGGTGTAGAGATATAAGTAAGATGAAACGATTTGCGAATAGTCCAGGTTCGATTCAGTGATAACTTGACTTCGGCTTGATCTTAATAAACACTAGCCAAACAAAGTTGAGCTCTAACTCTCCAGTTAAACAAGTGGAATAATATATTCAGTTTGAGAACCTAGAGAGTGTAGGTGAGATTTTTATTATATATTACACTAATAATCATTATTTTGTCATGATATTACTAGCTAGCACGAGTTCAGTTTCATTTGAGCTTATATGAGTCAAGCTTTAATTGCTAGCCTTTGGCAAGCTTATACGAGTCGACCCAAACCCATATGAGCTTAAAGTCATCCGAGCCTATAAGAGTTGAGTTTTGGTAGCCAACTTTTAGCAACCCTATGCGAGCTAAGTAGAGTTTTTGTTGACTACAACTAGTTAAGCGAATTTTCATTGATTACATTTAGCCGAGCCCAAGAGTAGAACATTAGACTTTTCTGAATTTAATCTCGGACTTGAACTTACGGATCGCTAAAGTAGTTGAACTTGAACCTTTACATCCCTAATTTAGGGTTTTTCTAGTGCATGTAAGCACATGATTTTCTTATTTTTGATCAGACAAGGAGGCACTGCTGTTACCTTTCTTCATAATTAGCATACCAAATCAAGTTTTGTCTAGTGATTGACAGCTGCATTCTCGGCATAGATGTCACCATTAAGCATCAATTCAAGACATGACAATGGTTCGTATCAAACACAGGCATTGGATACAATGGTCGCTCATAAACAACAAGTTCTATAAATTTCAAGTTCATATCGACTGGAACAACCCTTATCCGATCCAATTTGATAACACCTATCCAACATTACAATGCATGAATTTTCCCTTAATAATTACCCGAGAAAATTATCCGAAATCGTTGATATGCACTTGAGATGGAAAATCTTTGTCCGTGGAGGTGGGTCGAAGGAGCATCATTGGACCCCCAACAACCCCTTTAATGGTCCTTGTCTATACAGCTCCATGCATTCAATGGTCATGCAGTAGTTTGGCTCAATCATTGCCTCAATTTGTGCAAGTTTCATTCATTTTGTGAAAAATGAAGGTAAAACCCTAGACCTCTAATTTTTCTTATGGTATCATTAGATCATCTCTCCCATCCAATGATAAATGTGGTCAATGAACATCTTTTAAGGGAGAGAAGGACGTAGTATAGTGGCATTACCTTTAACCTGAGACTAAGAGGTTCTTGTTCAATTGTCATCGGTGGAATTCTCTGTACCTTTAATTTCTTATTCCTTCATAGGATTATCCTTTATACATTTAAAAGAAAAAGCTTCCTCTAAACGAAAATTTTAAGTGATCCTACCTCATCATGTAACGTGAAAAAGTACCGATTAAATTGTAACAAATGAGTAAATTAGTATTACTCACCCGAGCAGTTGGCATACCAATTATTAATAAGAGCAATTAATCCATGTGTTTTTCACCACGTCATTTTGATGTCGAATTATTTTGAATGGGGGCTAAAACTACGATGAATGATCAGCAAAAAAATGTAAAGAAGTGTTTAGATTTCTTCTCTAGGAATCATTCGCACCTGCGCATTATGTTTGGACTTACAGACTACTCTATGATCCGGAGAAATAATCCATACATATGTTGCAGTTTTAATTCATTGGATCAATATGGACATTTTACATTGAATCTAATAAATAAGGTAATAATAAATAAATAAAATTTATATAATATTTAATAGATTTTCTTAAGTTCAAACGGGACAATTGCCCCCTATTCTTCTTATACATTCATAAATTTCTTAAGTTCATGAATTTTATCTATCCCATATAAAACCTATCATTCTCGAATCTAAATGAATGAAAGATAATCGAGTTTTCTGAATACAAGATATACAAAAATATTCAACTAGTAAATTACAGAAAAGACCACAAAATATTCTCATTTTTTTTTTGGTCGCCAGCCACGGTATCCAAGCAGGCCCCACCAGCGGTGAGATGGCATCTTTCAGCCAACCATACTTGACTAATCCGTTGGTCGCCCCGGGTCGCACGCCTGGCAATGGCGGGTGAGGCTCCCAAGAGGGGTGTCTGCGTACGTGAGGTCTCGAACCCGAGACCTCCTTAAGCGGCACCGAGCTGCTTACCACTCGGCCCAACCCCTCTTGGTCAAAATATTCTCATTACGATGGGCAACGTCCAAATTTTTGTACTTGGCAAATTGACAGTGACTCGTCAAACTTGGTAAATCGGGAAAATTGGAAAATGAAGAGGGCAATTAAAAATAATTAAAAAAAAGCGTTGAACTCCTATAATCAGGTTAATCAAATTGACTTTTCATTAAGATCACTCCTGTTGCTGCTTTTCCTTTTTCTTTTCCTTTTAAGTACTAAAAGTGTAATATCAAATCGTACACATTTAAAAATTTTGTTAAAGCAGACCAGTACTAAAAATAGGGTCGATATGTCCGATCATCACATTTTCGCGATCTTCAAGTAAGTTCCAATTCTAAATGATAAAAATGCGAACGAACCTCTTCATCAGCACGTGAAAAAGAGTGGATTTGATGTATTAGTATCACTTTGGATATGTGAGTAAAATGATATGTATTTAAATCTTGCTTGTTGCATTTCTACGCGAAACTATTCAATTTGTATTATCTCGGAATCTTATATTATCAGAATTTTCTTATGACGATTACAATGTGGGATTATAACTCTTAATGTTGTTGTTGTGACTTCGGGCACATTTAATTTTATGTGCATTTTATCTCCTTTTAGACACAAGAATTTTAGGATGAGGATTAAAAGAGAAACAAAAATATAAATAATAAGAATAAGTGGCAATTGATTACTCAACAGAAAAAGAAAATCTCATTATTATATACAGATGGGAGAATCGAATTTTGGAGTGCGACAGGACCAGCCGAGTAAATAATCAATATATAATACGCAATAAGTTTATTATCTGAATTACATTTCAAAAATAAATAATCTATAAAATTAATTATAAAAAATTATGAATATTTTGTATATGTCAATATAAAAAAAGTTTTAGACCTCATCGTACATTATCTATTGAATAATTCAGCACCGGCCCCCAATGATGGCAGAAGTACCAGAGGCTTTGAGAATGACATCTCCTCTCCCAAATTTATTTTTTATATTAATATTATAATCAGAAAAAAAAGGAGAGAATTATGGTATCGTGTTGAGTGTCCGATTGGACAAATTGCTTTTGTTGTGTAGTGGAAATATTTCGAGGAAACTGACAGCACTTTCCCCTTCGGCCTCCTGCCTGCCCTGCCCTGCCCTGTGGCCCCGCCTGAGAGGTGCTAACTTCGACAATGTCCATTGGCACCCTATGCTTCACTCCATCGGGGCAAGTGCCACGTCGACACTCACAACTTCAAGTCGGGAGACGTTTAATTGGAATATTATTAGATTATAAAAATATTAAAAATTAAATTACAGCAAAAATTTCTTATAAATCGTGTGGGATTGCAAGATTGTTGTATTAATGTAAAATTTATTATGAAAGTTTTTTTTATTTGCACTATACAGTATTTTCAGACCAGTTAAAGCGTATTTCAAGACTAATCTGCGGTCGGACCGAGATCGCTGAAAAGATTTCCGTCAACCGTCCCATCTAGAATTCGATCTTGGGATCACCTATTTAGGAATCTAGTGAGATAACCACAAGGTCAATCGTAAATTGGCATTTATTATGAAAGTTGATAGGTATAGATAAAATAATT
This sequence comes from Lagerstroemia speciosa, assembly GCA_037672795.1. Classification (NCBI taxonomy): domain Eukaryota; kingdom Viridiplantae; phylum Streptophyta; class Magnoliopsida; order Myrtales; family Lythraceae; genus Lagerstroemia; species Lagerstroemia speciosa. The sequence goes on along the minus strand of CM075303.1, from coordinate 4,171,201 downwards.
GTAAAATTGATATAATCTTGTTATACTTTTTAGTAAAAAGATTTTACTATTTACACTATAAATTTTCATAAATGTAATATTAGATTATAGTAAATTTTTTAATGAAATGTTGTAGTTGAGATTGCCCTACTTTATATAAAAATAAATAGGATTTAATTGGTTTGTATAGAAGCTTCTCCAATGCGATCACCGGATTATTCAATGCCTTAATCTAATATTTTAAATTAATAAAATATTTTAAATAAATAAAAGAATTTAATGGTGTGTATTTATTTTTTTCACTTGTTTAAATGTCCAACGATTGAATTTCGAAATATTTTTTATTTGTTAAAAATTTTGGCGCCAATAAGCCCATTTATTTGGAAGTTCCCCGTAAAATGGGTTGATTTCATAATATTTTGAAGTTCCAATAGAACTGACGAGATTTTTTATTATTGATTTTATAATATTTCTCATCGCACTGTAAAATGTGAACATATTCTCCAAATAAGGGAAGTTTTTGGCTTCACTCACTGCACCATCCATCAGTATTTCAAAGTTTTCATACGATCGACATTTAACGACTGAATCGTAGACGGTCGACCTAATGAGTTCAGAAACTGGGGGAAATCTAAATCAGAGTTTTGCAGTGCGCAAACAGTGAAATATAATTTAATTTATTATTTAATAATAAATCTGGGGGCTGAAACCTAAAATCTAAAATCTAAAATCTAATCCAATCCAATGTAGGTGGGAATGTCAGATGATGTCAGGGTTCTATCAGGTAAATTAAATGCCTCCCCTAATAAAAGACGTGTAAGAGAGTCCAATGTGTACGCTTATACTTGCTTGAAACACAGTCTCCGTGCAGCCGAGCAGCAGTCGGGAGTTTCCTTACTCCTCGGATTATGAGTTCGATCCTTCAAGATAAGACTCCGTCAGAATTTATTTTAATTTATCTGACATAATTATTACAGATGTCTCGAGAAATAGGTGTTATAAATATTATTTATATGATTCGAAAGATGCTCGGATAGCTCGATCATAAAAAAATATGCTTATTTTTACTCGAAGCACACCAACTTCTTTTTCGGAGATTCTTAGGCAGATATATCACGTAATATTATTTAAGTGATATTATAAATTAAGAAAATTAAGTTATTTAATATTTTTATAAAATGTTAAAGTAAAAAAAATCTCAAGAATGATTAAGTTTTATTAATTTATAATATTATATAAATACGGTCACGTGATATATGAATTACGTGCCACGGTTGCTCCATCTCTTTAGATAAACCTTACGTGATTACCATCTCCACGGTCGTTTAAAGGGAAGCATTGGAAGTTAGGTCGTAGTGTTATGTCGGTACTGACTAGTGATGTTATAAGGTTAACAGTAATTATCTATAAGTTAGCATTAATGATCTATATTAACAGTTAGATAACAGAGAATTTAAAAAGTAAAATATAAATTTGGAAAACCCGACAAGTCTAAATAAAAGCTTCGATTTATAAGAAATCCTGACATTATTTAGTAAAAAGGAGAAAAGGGTGTCCCGCAGCATTTTTAAGTTTGTAGGATTTTTTGAAATTTTATTTAAATTTAAATTTATAGTATACATTATAATTTCGGAGAAAATCAAACCCCATTTAGCAGTCATTATCCTAAGATTATGATCAGTAAGAAGGAATATAATAGAATGATTTTTATAGTATAAGTTGCAATAATGCATAGAAAAAATTACTAATTTTCATGTTTATTTAAAAAAAATGAATAAGTGATATTGAAATAAGTGACAGAATAATTGTTCTTTTTCTTTTTTAAAGAAATATCATTTCATCAACATGAAAATTAAGTTTGCAGCAATAAAATAACTTTAATAAGTTTTATAGGTGTAAATAAGTAATAAATATAAAAAAATATGGCCAAATTACTAGTTATGTTTCATTCATTTTGATTCCATTATATCAAAAGTAACATAATTTCTTTATTTCTCTACACTTCATTTATGTGCTTCATGAAAAAAATAAAATCCCTGAGGGAGAATCTCTTGTAGAGTTAAAGATACTGCATCAATACTATTTAGCGGTATCATGAATTAATTAAAAAAAATTAACATCTTTGTTAGACTCATTAAAGATAATTTAATAATAAAATATAAATTCAAACATTTTTAAAAATAAAAAAACCTTAATCACCAAAATAAAATCCTAGAAAACCTCAATATCAATGGCAAGGATGGAAAAAGATAACAGACTGTTATACATGAGATTTTTTAATAAATTTGAATTTATATTTATATAGTATGTTTCTTTCTCATGAGTTTATTAATAATTTTAATTATATTATAATGCCACCCAATAGTATGGACATATCTAACTTTCCCCTGCCAATGACGATGAGCCAAAAGTAGAAATTTAAGTGGTTAAAATTCTGTACAGACGGATAGATACCAATAAAATGGTTAAAATAAGGAGATGGGTGACAAAATTTTTCGGCGACATTGTGCATTTTTCGATCCATCCCCACTTTATACACATTCAGTGAATCTCAGAGCTTAAGGCCCCAGTGCTGTGCTTCATCTTCATCTTCTTTCTTCTTTCTTCTTCTTCTTCTTCCCGCCGGTTTTAATTTCCTAAATTCTTATTTCATTTGCCGGAAATATTAACAACTAAGCGCTTCGTGCTTCACCGGCAGCGGCCGGTTGAACCCCACCTGGGACAAGAGGTTACTGACCGCCGCCAGATCCCGGCAGAACACTCCCTGGAACACTGATGCATTCGTGCTCTTAACGTTGCCCAAACCGATCCTGTCCTGGACCGGTTCCGAGCCTTTTGGGACGTGGACCGGTTTTCTCGTGGACTCGGATTCGGCTGCAGCCTTCTTTCTCTGCTCCTCGGCCGCCTCCTCCTCCAATATATTTGCCATCACGCTGGTGTATCCTTTTTGGATCAGCCGGTATAGCAGCAGGGCTGACATTTTCGCCCGATCTTTAACCGAATCAATGTCCTGATCGTCGGCGAACTCACACCGCTCGATGAACCCGACAGCCTTGTCGGGCTTGTGCCTCAGGGTGAGCAGCCGGTGGGCCCGCTCAAGCTCGGATCTCGAGCAGCCCCGGGGGAGCCCGATCAGGGCGTAGTAGTCCACATTGTTCCCGGTCTCGCCCGAGGCCACCCTTTTCTTTAGCTCCTGGGTTTTCACCGTTAACGCGCACAGTTTCCCAGGGATCTCTCGATACCGAACGTGGTGGAGCTTCCAGGCCGGGCCGGGGAGCTTCCGTTCACGAAGGATCGAGTTGTATAGGAGCTTTAGGTGCTCGAGATCGTGGAGGCAATCGGGGAGGCATCTGATCGACTCGAGGAGTGATGCCCGGGTTTCAAGGGCATGGATGCAAGTAGGGTTGAGGGCAAGGGTCTTGTTGCTATCAGCGATGGCCTCGGCAACCCGCCCTGCGGCCCGGTACGCGGCAGCGCGGCCGATGTAACACTCGGCGAGGAATCCCTGAGGGGCCCCACGGCGGCCGTCCACAATCTTGGAGAAGTGGCGGATGGCCTCGGAGTGGAGGCCCGCGTTGAGGGCTGCTAAGGCGGCCGTACGGCGGCGGATGAGGAGCTTGATGTGGGCCAGCAGGTTGGTGATTGACTCGTATTCAGTGACGGGCCGGTGAGGCGGGGAGGCTGGGGCGGTGGCGGATGCGGCTATTGAGTCCACAGAGAAGGGTAGGGTGGAGATGGAGAAGCTATCCTCCGACCAGCAGATGCTCTCGCGGCGGAATGCGGCGGTGGCAAGGCGCTTCCCGGTTTGGAGGAGGACCATCGCATCCTCCATAAGGCCCAGGTGGCAGCAAGCTTGGCCTAGAACCGTGTACCTGAGATAAATCCGGAAAAATTTTTTTAAAAAAAAAATTTCCCCAATAAATATCCACAGAAATTAAAGAAATACTACAATTATTATTGACGAAAAAAGTGCAAGCTTACCCTTTTTTTTCTCGATAAATAAATCCAATCTTTCAATAAAACAGTAATTATCTTTTTATATTATTTTTACCTCCACTGGCCTTCCTTGTCACAGCTCTTACAGAGCCCCGCCATGACCTTCTTCTTCAGGTCTGAGACGGAGAAGCACTTGAAGCTGGGGTCCCGCTCCTCATCCACCGCCGAGGACGACAACGACGATGACGGGAGGAGCTTCACCCGCTCCCTCGACATCTGCTGCGACGAGGAGTTTTCTGAGGAGGCCGAGCCAGAGTCGTCGCTGCCGCCGTTAGCGCCGCCGCCCCCCATCCTGAGGCTCGGGATGTAGTCTTGGAGCATCTCGGCGACGTCCTTGAACCGGCGGAGCTGGAGAAGGCACCGGGCTCGGAGCTCTAGGGCCAGCTCGAGGCGGGGCGAGTACGCAAGAGCCGAGTCGAGGAGGCCGAGCGCCGAAGCGAGATCGCTCGGCTCCTGCGTCGCCATCAGGTGCCTGGCCTCTGTGATGTACTTCCCCGCAATCTGAGAAACGCCAATGGAGTCTTTCATTAGCTCGAGCCGCAAAATGCGAATCTTCCGTTGGTCGAGAGTCGGCCACCGATGCACTTCCCGGGTCGGAATTAAACCCTGTTATCTTAGAAAAATTGTTGAAAGAGTTTTTAGAATTGGAATGTATACCTTTCGGTTGCGGAGCCACCAGTGTTTCTTCTCGCCGCCGCCGCCGAGACAGGGAGAGGCCGCCATTGTCATTGCTCTGCTTCTTCTTCGTCTTCTTGAGCTTCTCTTTCTTCTTCTTTAATCAAACTCTCTCTTTCTTCTAAAAATGGAGAGAAAAAAGTTTAGAGAGAGAGGGAAAATTGGGTGGTGAGGATGGCAGAGAAGGGACAAGAGATTTAAAACAAGCGGCGAGTAAACAAGATCGTTCAACATCTATATATTAGTTCAACTAGTTCCACATTTATTTTTTTAAATAAAATTTTAGATTTAAATTTCTTCAATGAAAAAGGCTTTAATATCATTATGGACCATCAAAGAGATGGTTTAAGTTGGAAAAAAAAGTGGTACAGTGACTTAACTACAAATTCTTATAGTCTGAGTATAACTAAGTCTGCCCTTTAAAAATGGAAATATTCTTACATAATTTGAGCCCTAATAATGTAATCCGTAAATTTTATTAATATTATTTGATGCGATAATAGTTATTGCTCAAGTACAAGTATTCCTTGTGTGGGAGAAATTTTTCAATAGAATGGTTATACTACATAGGCGATATTAATGTGGTATATTTGTCTAATCAGAATTTGTCATTCGTCTAATTAGAGTTCGTCATTAATTAAAAATTTTTAATATTTTTTTTATCATTTATAGATCTTTCCAATTAGGGTTTATCATTTTAGGATTTTTTTTAAATATTTTTTGAGACTTTTTATAGTTTAATAATTATATATCAAATTCTGATTGAACGAATATATCGCGTCAACATCGTTTATATTATATGACCACTCCACCATAGAAGACTCTCGCCTTCGGAGGACTCGATTCACCAAAAATTTCGCCTAAAACTAAAATTTTGAATTTTATTTTCCTTAAAATTGAAAGGGGATAGAAAATTGAGAAAAAAAAATAAGAATTTAGTTTTATTCTAATTTATGCCAGCTTTGAGGTCCTCAGAGAAAGCTTTGATCCTTCAACTTCATAGCTGGCACCATACCACCGTGGATTCTCTCTCTTTCTCAATCTGGCTGCCCACAGGCAGAGGGGGTTGGCTATGCTATGTGGCCTAATATGCCAAATCATAGTCCTCGATTTATGGCATGGTCACTTTTCAGGGAGACTAACCAATCTTGCAATTACCCATTTATTCACGTGCCCTATTGCACTGTTTGATACGGTAATTGAAACCGCTAATTTCGGGTTAATATCCGTTTAAGTGCAGCTGATATGACACAGGACATCATATCTCAACCAAGAATCACGTGTAAATTTTGCATACATGACAGGTTAATTTTTTTCTAAAATTCATAAAATAAGAGACCGAATTTAAAATAAATAGACGAGACAGGAGATGAGACTTCCATAGTCTAGTGACTGAGCTGTTCAACCGTTTAATCAAATAATTTATAATTTTTTTTAGTTAATTACAAAGCGGAAGTCAATGTTGTACTACTCTAGAAACCTATGTTACCCATAGACAAGAGGTTGTGATGCAAGAAGTCATCCCATGTTCAACCATCAATTGATAAAGTTGTTCCACAAATTTTTTTTTAAGAAAAATGATAACGCCTCGTAAACATGAATTAGTTGAGATGTTTCGACATTCTTTCATGTCAAGTAAGATTACGGGTTAACATTTTACTAATAAAGTTTCTCCATGATCCTGAGGATTTCAAAACTTGGTGAATCGATCCAGCTCGAACATGAGCTGGTTAGAGTTATTGACCTTCCCAATTATCAAGTGACAAGCACTACAAAAGAATTATTGTCTCGTAAGTTTTGACATGACAATATAAAAGGATTCATCATTCGGTATCTTTAGCAAAACACATGGTACCCTTTATCGCGGTACAATCACATCATGAAATTCGTCGTGAAACTAATTGGAACCATGCCGAACGATTCACCAATCAAGAAGTTTTGGAAATACTAATAAGCATCAACATGGGCATCTCCTGATCACTTGCAATGTTGTGTGTTCACACATCAAGTAACATGGGGGGCCATCGCCAAGCTCGCTGCCATTTCTACGAACAAGGTGGATGAGATGGTAACCATTAACATGGAAGGGAAAGAGGGCAAGCCAATAATTGCAACCCCCCAAGCATATTTTCTTTCATTGGGAGAGGGGAAGAAAGCTACACTTCTCTCACGAGGAACAAGAACCATGCCTTTTCCATTTCTTTTTCTTTTTTTTTAATGTATTTTTCCTGTCACTGAAAAATCGTGGACAATAGTAGCGGCGGCTTTACTGCCACTCACTATGTAATATCTTGAGTCTTATATTTAACAGAAAGAATATGGAACGAGCTGAACGATCAGCGCAAGCAACAGTTTCATCTGTGTGGCACTACTAGCAGAGATCTAGTATAGTTTGCAGAAGTTAGTATTATTGACAAGAGCAAATTCAAAGAGGCATGCTTCTTGCAAATGACTTAATGCATAGAGGAAATTGGACTCTGAAATTTTGAACTTACCAAATTAACCGTATAGGAATAAGTTTGAAATCACTGAACCATTATCTATGGGATGCCTTCTTGCGGTGAGGTTTGCTTTTGCCCTTCTTCTTTCTCATTTCATGGTTATAAATGAAGCATAAGTAGAGAAAGACTGCGTAAAATAGGTACATAGAGTTTTGCGGATAAAAATTTAATTTAGAAGTTATTTATCTTGTGTCAAATCTTCTTCCTTAAAAATATTTAATTTCCTTTTTTTTCAAATTTTTTGTTCGTTCACTCAGATTAGGTGATTCTAATGAATGCACATGAATATGGATAGATGTGCGCAGATGGAATTGGCTTTAAGCCTCGCTCACCCCACTCTCAAATTAATATCAGCTCAACCAAAAATAAAAAAATAAAAAATAGGAATAGGAATAAAATTCTCTTGCTTTAAACCCACTTTTCTTTTACCAACATGATTTAGTTTATTGTTCAGTTTTTTTATTATATTTGCAGTTGAACGTGAAAATTTGAATGTTACGCAGCGGGGTGGTTAGATCGCTACTACTACTGTTCTCCCTTTTTACCTATAAAAAATGATTTGGTTGAAGGGGTGGTTTCCTTGAACGAAAGGTCTCGAGTTTCATTTTTTCTTGTAAATGGAGAAAATTCGTGTTGGAAAAGTGTTACTCTTTAGTGGGTCGACTCAGCTCAACTGAACTAATCAGATGTTCAAAGAACTTCTTAATGCGAGTGATACATAGGAATAAAAAAAAGGCCCACTTTTTTACTCTCCTCGTCCTTCAATTTATACATGTCTCAGATCAACCCCGCTTGTTTTTGCTTGAAAACGGTAAGATCAACCCCACTTGTTGAATAGCATTGAATATGAAAACAAAATATTTAACACGGTAATTAATTTAGAAGCATACAGGTGCTATGTCCCCTTTTGTTGGCAGGCTTGACTGACACTGATAGTACTAATCAGTGGCTTATAGTTAGGTAGTTGTTGCATAGGTGCCCTAGTTGATCGCGTTTGACTCTAACTTAAATATTGGAGAGTCGAGATCCATTTCCCTTCGGTGGCACTTACGTCGTCCAGTGATCTGCAAACACGAGGTTTGTTGATAACATCACGGATTGGATCTCTAATACTTAAGTCAACCGAGGCTAGTTCAGATACTTTAGGGTAGGTCTGTCTTGTGCAATGGTCATATGCAGGTCGAAGCGCGCATTAGCCTAGCAAGTACCAGTTATAGTGTCAAACCGGTACGATAGACACAGTCCCATTAACAGTTTCCTGAGCATCTCCCCGCAATTATTCATTGGCTTTGACGGGCTAAAGCTTCGTGTAACAATTGCTGTTCAATAGAGACATTTGTTTCATCTAATTCGTGAAGGTACACACTTCTCATTTCCTCATCATGTTTGAAGTGTTACAGCCATTAAGTAGCTCAGACACCCTTCTGATCAAAAGCTCAGTTCATTTCCCCTCTTCCCCTAGGTCATTCATAGAGTTCTTCTGTACAAGCTACGTAAACTTCGTATTTTCTGTGTACTTTGCAACACAAGTCTGTGGATCCAGCCTGCCGGCCGGCCTTCAGATCACGTCTGGATTGGTTAATACTTCTCGGGTAGGTCTTTTCGTGATATGGATATTGAATTCATCGTAATAAGCTATCGATCTTCTAAGTGGGTGTTCTCATTGAAACTCGAGCTCTGAACATTGTCCACTTGGATGGGGCTATGATGATATGATGATTGGTGCACTTTTATAAGGTCCTAGGCATCCCTTTGGTCCAGTGCCATTTTAAACAGCAAAATCGTGCGGATCATTTTCAGAGCGTATAATACCTCTCGGACAGTTTTTCCACTTCTGACAACTTTGGATCCATTCTCATCATAAATTTACATGGTAGAGGACTTGCTCAAATGTAGCATTTACTCGGGGCACGTCTGGTCCATGGACTACGTGGGTTCACGGGACCATTCAATTATGTACGTAGTAGAGGACCCAGCGGTTGACAACTTCATTCTTATGTGTCTCTTTCATGCTAGTAATATCTCCAAGGGTTTACAAGCTAGCTAACTCTTTCGATTTGTGAAATGTTTCGTACCTCAATTTAATTTGTGGATTCACATTTTTTTAAATTATTTTTTGGTATATATCTTTGATAAAATTCTTATATGTATTTATGTATATATCAGATAATCAATTGGGGTTTTGGTATGTTGCATGATGATATTCATGCAAGTAAGGTCCAGTTGTCTTATTTTATGTTAGACATGGTCTCGAGACTAGTCTAACTCATCCAAGTTTGAATTTTCTCTTTTCAGAAAGTATGAGTTCGAGACTTTATTTAAGGTAAAGATGAGCCTTATTGTGAACAGTAACACGACTTCCGCGAGAGAGACTTTTGTGTAATCGGTACGTCACGTGATAGTACTTATTACATAGTGCCATGAATCCATAAATTCATACTTTTAAGGTCTTTTTAATAAAATCCTACAAAAATTTAAAAAAAACTCTAAAATTAATTAAATTTTATTAATTTATAACATCATTTAAGTACTGTTACAATGTGATATATCTGTTATACGTAATGCTTTTTTTACTTGCACAGCTTCCACTCATACAATTGCACCCATCTTAGTCTTTTTATCCTGATATTCGATTTTTTCTCGGTAAGTTGATTTATTCTCGGCTAGCCTTGTAGTGCGCTTAACTGTACCCCGAGAATTGCACTCTTTTAATTTGATTTTGTTATTGCATAAAAAAAAAAAATCCATGGAACATAAAATCAACCTTACGTATGATTGTGATGCCCTCGAGATCGAGCACGATATCTGACACATTCAGTCGAAAATATATTAACAAATATGTTGCACAGATCAACTTCCAAGACTCTTTAGATATTTACTCATAACATAAAAGTCCCGGGACTTTAAAGAGTCCATGCATTAGAAAGGAAATTGCGAAATACAATAACGGCAAACAACGGGGATTGAAGTCCCGCGGGATAAGCTGTAAAAAAATGAAAATCTAGAGGCTTGTGAACTGTCTGATCTGCAAGGAAGTCTGGGCAAGAGTTTCCTTCGAGAAGGGTGTGCCGCATAAGAACAAGCCAATCACAACTCAGGAGGCTATGTATGTCTGGTTGGATACGTTGATGCCAACCGAAGTCCGAATTCCTTTATTAGATCACGTGGACAAGAGAAATTGTTGTATGTAACGAGTATATCACGTGACGGTGCTAACGTGGTATTACGAACCAATCAGATCAAGTTATTTTTAGGGTTGTTTTTCTGTCCCTTTCAGGTTTCAGTAAAAGAACTTAAATATAGCTGAATCTTATTGACTCGTAATAATACGTCAGTACCGTCATGCGATACACCTCGTTACACACAAGGCTCTCTCGTGGACAAGAGTTTCCGAAACCCATATTCCAAACTAGTTCAAGACCCGCCAACCCTGGATTACTTGAAGTGCCATCCGCGTTGACCTTCACCCAACCATCGTCCGGCTTCACACCCAACACGTCATCCTCCAAACCTTGTTAGCTTCAGTGACCCAACACCAACTCTTCAAACCCAATTCTGCAAAATCCCTGTCACGGCTGCTGCTCCATTCACAGGCCACATATAGCGCAAATCGTGAGTCGCTGAGTTTATCCATTTCCACAGCAGCCAACACAACGTGCCAGAGGCTGTATAGCCCAAATCAGTCCATCAGGCAGACCTGACGAGTCTTTGTGATTTCGGACCAGCCACCGGTCCTAGACACCAGTCAAAAGTTGCAGCTTCCTATTAGCTGGAACAAGTTTTTCCCATGAGAATTTAACACGACAATAGTCCCCACGTCGAGAGTGAAGTAGTATCTGATCCTCAAGACCACACATATGACGTACAGCTGGGATACGCTAAGCATTCGTGAGGATCCGACCGTGTGTCAAATCAGATATAAAAATTGCATAACTATCGGAGGCCCCTTCCATCGCCATATTAAATCTCATGAACTATTATCTAATTGGATGCTGGACAGGCTGCAGCAGAAATTCATATACTGACTTGGCCGACAATTTAAGGACATTCACTTCTCCTTGTGGAGCGTGCATGATATAAATAATACGCGTAGTCCAGATGAGAAGAGTCAACTGTTACGTTTCCGATCTTGAAACTCGATCAACGAATGGTACATTTTTTATGTTCATGCGTCTGCTCTTGGGCCAACATGCAGCTGTGTAAGAGAAGAATAATCAGTACCTCATCCTGGACTTTTTTTTTCTCTAAGTCTTTTCCCCGGTTTTTACATCATAATATGATTAACACTTGCCACGTGTCCATTGAACACTAGCTCTCGGCATATGATCTTGGACTTTGTGTTTTTCTTCGACGCTTTGACGAGGGGATAACTAGACATGAGTTCGACTTTCTTTTTCGTACTCGGACTTTTTGTTCTTGTTCTACAATGTTTTTCTATTGAGCAAGGATTCCACATTCAGGTCTAACATAAGGTGTGAGTATACATGTTAATTAACTTGGTCTATTAGCTTGTAAAATTTATTAATGGTGTCTTATAAGGAGAAAGTCTCGGATATAATTCGTATACCATGTAATAGTACTGATGCGATATCACAAACCAATTAAATATACTCATTTTAAATTTTTTTCCTTTTAAAATTTATTAAAAAATAATTGAATTTTATTGACTCGTGATATCACATTAACACTGTTAAATAATATATCTGTTATATACAAGACTCTCTTCTCATAAGAGATTAAATTCATATTATGTGAAATATTTATATTATAAATGATGAGTATCAGATCTCTTAATTCTTTATTTTTTAATTATTTTTTTATATGTAATCGATTTATACCTAGAGGTTTTCATATAGGCCATATGTCATGTCTTTCAAATTAAGTTTCTTGTTTTGTACGGAAACCCAGCCTAACCTTGAAAGGTTGCCATCCAAACTGCGCCCTTTCAGAAGGACATTGTTAACTTTTCTGTCAAGAAAAAATATTAACGGATGTGAAATTAATCTAATGATTTATTTATTAAACTTTCAAATGGGTCATTTTATAATTGATCTTCAGATTGAGAGAGTTAATAAAAATTTTTCTAGAGACCCCAATCAAATAATAAATTAATATCGATATGCGCTTCGGCTGACTCAGGATATTGTACGGTGAAAGGGAAAAAAAAAGCCGCGAATCCCATCCGTATGTTCTGTTTGACAGTCAAAACACATGCATAGATTCTTCGCAATCCTGATGGTAATTCCAGGTTCCGTACAGATAAACCTAAAAGCAAATTGCAATCTTTAATGGGCCATTATAATCGTGTTATTTATCTATATTACTTTAAATAAATTTGATACAGTTTTACCATTATTTTCAAGTTTTGAAAATACTCTCAATCAAATATAATTTATAATTGATCAAATTTAATTTAAAGTAAAATAATAAAGATATTAATAGAATTTTTTTTAATCATTCTACAATTTTAACATGCTTGTTTATTTTTATTAATTTATCATATTATTTTAACTATTTTTGTGAATTTTTTAACTGTTTCTCACTATTCTCCTATTTACCAACCCTAAAATTAATTTTAATTTATTTGATCAGTACCGTATTTCTTTAATCTTCCTATTATTTCTTTAATAATCTTAAATTTTTGTGATAGAATGTATACTTGACAATTTTATGTTTAGCTTGGGTCACCCTCTACCTTTAATTAAACCGATTTAATTGAACCGGTTTGATATTTATGGGGGCAACTAATATAAAGTTAACGGTTTTAATGAGAGGAGGATTTTTGAGTAAAATATTTGCTACAACGTGAAGGATAACACTGGACAAAAAAAAAATGAAAGGACTGAAACTGGATATACAGTGAAATGTAGGGACTAAGTGTATACTTTTCGAAATTGATTACGGATCTAATGAATTCTATCTAACTTATATTTCATAATATACTGTCATTATTTAATCCATTTTCTTTTTCAGACTTTTGTCTTTTGCTGGAATTGAGATTCCTCGGTTTAATCGAAACGAATGAAAGTGAAGTTGCACAATCAATCCTGCCCACGACATGAGTGGGACACAGCTATACATACATATATGCATATATATATATATGGTGAATCTAAGGTCCCATAGGTGCAATTGGGTTGTCTCTTGCGTCCTTGTTCCCTTTTCATTACTGTCATTCCACGATTATTGCTTTAATAATTCGGGCACATTTGTATGAATCATTGGTGATCATCAAAACCACTGCCCTGCAACCATTGCAAAAAATTCTACAATTATTGGCAATTATTTGCATCGACGGTGATGGACACTTTAATTTTCGTTGAGATTCCGTTCAGTTTGAGATGGATATAATTTTTGCCCGATGTATTTACGGTAATTGGACGAGAAAATGAATACTTTATTTATGGACGGAAAGCGGACATGAAATGGATGGATTCAGCGATGGCCGGTGGACGGAGGGATGAAATTGTTGGAGTTCTCGAAACATTAGGGACCACTTTGTTGACTATTTAGTACTGAATATGAAATTGATCACCGCGTGTAACATTAAAAACGAAATTGACAGTTGACCCTGAAAAAATTACCAATAAAATGTATTTTTGGTGTACCTTTGTAATTGGGTGTACATTTCCCCATCAAATTTAGAGTTAAGTAAAAATGTGACGCTCAACTCGTTTTGATTAATAATTACATCACATATTGAGTTATAATTATTCAAAAAATTCCACGTTTTGATATCTAAAACCACCACCATCATCATATATGTGTCGTTATATAAGAGCTTTATAGGTTTGGAAAAAGGATACGGAGGACTACGGTGAGCTTGGTTCCGTATAAAGTTATAACCTCACATCTGTATTTTACACAATTTTTCCATGCTTTGGTTTAAAGTTGGAGATAATTGTATTTTCCCCAGCCCTTAAAAATTTTGTCGGGCACTCCAGCTTTTCTCAAGGGTGTACAGGGTACATTCGAAACCGGTGGAAACTTATCTTATTAGATGTGTTCCGAGTAGATTTCAATAAAAATAGAGTAATTTCAAGAAATTGGCTATTTTCGGTTCTGGTACATGGGGCACCCAGAATCAGATTTGAACCAAAACTTGTTAATTGATTTGTGCAGTTAATTTTAATCTTTTTATTTCAGTTCTCTGTTATTGTAATATGATTAATTCTTTCAATTATAGTAGTAAGGAGGATCATCGAAAATTTTCTTTGATTTTATAATGAATTTACCAGATCTTTATTGTCATTTCATAGATCTGAATTTAATATAAAGAAGAAAAAGATTTTCTGACTTTCTTTAACTACATGAAAATTAATGTAATTATAGCAATTTAGGTTATATATATATATATATCTATATATATTTGTTCAATTCATAGTTGTATTGAATCCGGGCAAAGCATGAGTCCACTCGTCTACTAGAGTATGAAGCAAAGGTCCCCAATTTAACGAGAAAGTCTTTGGTGGAACGGTGGTACCACGTGGCAGCGCCCACGTGGTACAGCCGCCCACTAAAACGCTGACATGTGTCAGCGCTGCTGATGTACCGCCCGCGTGGCAACGTAGCACTGACACATGTCAGCACTTCAGTGGACGGTTGTACCACGTGGCGCTGCCACGTGGTACCACCGCTCCACCCAAGAGTTTCTCCAATTTAACGGGGTGCTCGGATTCTGTGCAAAGCAAGGTGTCCAAAAAAACAAAAAAAATGGACCGATGATTGAGAAAGTCTTCGTGTAACGGGTATACGCACGTTAATACTTACTTTGTGTTATAAACTAATAAAATTCAATTATTTTTTAGAGTTTTACAAAAATAAAAAAATTTAAAATAATCAAATCCTATTATTTCGTGATATCACGTAAGTATTATATGTGTATATACGTACGTACATACGTAGAAAAAATCTTAGATTATTTTCCTTTACCATGACATGACGAAAAATGACTAATTAAATTACTTTGATTGATATTAATTATGATAACTACTCGAGAGATTAATAACATTTTCTTATTTATTATATTTTAATTGATACTTGTTCACAGCATGTGGCGAGAAAGGATAACGTAAAAATTTCTCACGTACGTGCGTATGTATGTAGACGTACCTTTGACGTCCCGCCATAATGAATTCATAGATGTGGATAATATTCGGCTCAAAATCAGCCCATCTAGAACCCCGTAATCATGAGACACGATCTGGTTGAAACGTGAAGCAAAGTCGTAAGTTTTTCTTTTTTAAAACGTTGTCCCTATATTAAAAAAATTTTAATGCTTATTACTCAAAAGTTTGTGATGTCTGAATAAGTGTGGCCATGATCAGTTCGTAGAGAGATGTCGTGATTAATTTTGACCGTTACTTCGAGACTGGGGAGCGTACGGTTTTCGAAACCGAACACATCGTAAATAACCATGGGGAGCCATTATAAGAGGGCTGACATGCCGTGGTCTTTTATGTCCAATCTCTGGATCTCCTTCCTGACCAAACATAAGGGATAAGCTTCGTTAATGTGATGTGTGCATAGATGTGATTTGTTGGATAAGAAGGAGGAGGACATGTGATTGTTCTCAGACTCTTGAGGAAAAAATTGTTCTTATCGAGCCCATCCCCCTTGAGCCGCATAGCCTTTGCGTGAAGATTATTCTACCAAATTCAAATTTGAAAAAAAAAACATAGCTTAATGATAAAAAGGGATATCTGTACGAGCAGCAAGTCTTAATACAGTAGTGCAAAACTCAATTTCACAACCTATTGTCATGAGAGTTATGTGTCCTTTTTACTTATTTTTGTCTTCTACACTTTTATCAGACTTATGGTTCTCTCTGTTTGCCGAAAAAGGGATATCCATACATAAGTCGTACGAGAATTTGTTTGAAAGTAATTATTGTTGTTCAGTTAGAAATGCAAGTCTATGCAACTATGTAGGGGCTTGAAGAGGAGGGGAATACAAAATTATAAAAGTTTCGTTAATAAAAATTGAATTTAGCATCCATTCGTTTCAATCGAGGGCGATTGCACCAAGTACTGTTTCTCATAAAGCAATTTTATCCCCCAAAAAAAAAGACAGCTGGGCTGTCCATGGTGGGGCCATGAGAAAGAATTGGTTAACAAGTTGTGAGTTGTTTATATGAATTCATATTACTCAGTTAAAAAAAAGAGAGTGAGATGATTTCATATATCATTCCCTCAAATGAGGAGCTGAGTTCAAGTGTTGCGAATGTATAAAATCTACACTCATGAGAGTTGCCCTTTAACAAGTCGAACATATTTAAAATTTGAATTAATCAAGATTTATTGGATATCTATGCACCGGTCCTTGTAAAGAATCTAGCAATATGCAGGAATGCTGCCTTTTGTAGCTTTCTGGAGGTGTAAGAGATTCGTTACCAAACTGTCGCTTCCCACTGAGACTCCCCTGAAATAAGCACATGGTGAAGTTGGCAACTTCATATATAGCCCATGTGGGATGTCTTCTTTTCTTCTGTGTGAGGTGGGCATATGCACTGATCTCTGATCCTTCTTCCATCGCCTTCTCTAGGAGAAAGTCTTGGGTGCAATGGTGGTACCGCATCGGTATTGTCACGTGATGTCACAAGTTGATAAAAGTTCGTCATTATTTAAACTGTAAAACATATATTTAAACTCTTATTCTTCAGATTAAAAGCCCTGAAGGCTTTAAGAAACCCTAAAGAATTGATGTTCGATAATTCTCGGCATCATCTTCACCTTTTTAGTGATTGATGTAGAAATTTCTTAAATTTTTAGAGTTTTCGATTTTTTTTATTTTCATTTAGGTTTTCACTATTTTATAGTTTTCCAACATGAAAATAAAGGTATGAACATATGTTTTACAGCCTAAATTCTTATCATGGAGTCGCAAATGCGATAAACTCTTATTAGCTTATAACACCATGTGATAATACTGACGTGATAACACTGTTGCATCTAGGTCTTTCTTATCTGCGGGAGAAAATCTTGTATGTAACGGGTATATCATATGACAGTGCTAACGTGACCATTTGTGGAATTTTTTTCTTCCCTTTAGAGTTTACTTTTTTTCTTTTAGATTTCATTAAAAATATCCTAAAAATAACTTAATCGTGTTGGTTTGTGAGATCACATCAGTATTATCACGTGGTGTACTCGATACATACTTGACTCTCTCCATCTGCAGGGTCACAAGCAACTGTGGAGGCCCGCTTTCCTAACTTAGGGCAAGGTTCCAGTCGGTAATCCCCATCAATCCTGGAACAATTCCTCATATAAGTAAAGCCATCATATCCCTCCACTCTTCTATGAAATTCCAGATCAAGTCCAGTTCATTGTGCACATTTCACAACTCATGTACTTGACAACGGAGAATGGGAGCAAAAGTCGGGGAAATCCCGATTCCATATCCATCATTTAATAGGAGAGTGAACCAGGTCCGTACTCAATCCAACAATGATAAGACTTTTGATATCTCTCCTTTGAGAGATTGCAGAATAACCTTAATGATTTAAAGGATGGACTTACAAGAGGGTGAAGGATCAACATGGCATATGCTATCTACTAGGGCAAGCAATTGACAAGTCTTCTGATACCCACGTGCCATTTCTTCGGCATGAGTTTCGTACTTATGCTACGATCCAGTAGATGAGATCAATGACATTATACCGACAATGATGTGAATTTCTCGAACCATTTACTCGAGTTGAATTTAAGTGACTCCATACTTAGAATCGAAACAACCTTTTTTTTTCTTTTTCCCTTTTCCCGGTTTGGTTTGCAGGTTAAATAGAATCCTGAAAATCGGTTCGGATTACATTATACAACTTAACCATCCTGGTTTGCTCAAGCTCATGCTATAACGCCATCAGTCTATACCGTCCGACAAGATTCTCATTTGGGTTACCGAATAAATGTGGGAGAAGTAATTTGGTGCTACCGTGAACTAAATTTTTGTGCAATTTTGTTTGTCTCATTCGTTTGCTTTCTTTACGATTTTCATTTTTCTTTGCACCATTGGCATACAAAAATATTATGAGGATATATTTGACTGATACAATTTGAGCAAAGTTGGGCTGACGAAGGGAAAAACTTCTTCCAGTATAAGTTTTCTTCATTTATAGAGATGAGAAATCCAGACTTCTACTAAAGGGAATCAAGTGCTATCCCCGCTACACAATGTTTGGGATTTCGCGATTAACCGCAAACATATCAGATAAACTAAGCAATCGGTAATTCGGTCCAATCAACGTAGCAATGCCAAAAGTCTAGTATAATTTAAAAAGCTGGTGTTTGACAAGGCACATCATGCTCAAGAGTCTCTTTCAGTAATATTGCTCAAAACGAGACTCGGACATGTGATTTCGACCTCGCCAAATTGTATGAGAGCGAAATTTAGACTATTAGACGACCATTCTTGCTACATCTTGGTTTTTTTTTAGTACAAGGAAAAAACATGACCCGTTAGAAAGCAAAAGAAATCAAGAACATTAAGTGATGAATAATTCCTCAACATCATGGGCCTAACATGAATTCATAATTAGACTTTATGTACATCATTACGCTCACAATACGTAGCAAGAATAGGCTACCTTCCATTAAAATCAGGCCCATGGGCGGAACCACAAGGCCTTAGCTATGATTGGACTTGCCATAATTGGGGCCAGATGAAGTTTGCTTGGTGATGATTTTTTTCGTTCGAGGAAAAACAGACAACATTAGTGGCAATCCAACCACCTGACTGTGTAATGATCGAATTTTCGTATTGAATTGTAAATATATCCTATGTATTCAATAATTAACCAGCACTCAATATCAGTCTGGACAGCACTGCACAATCAAATTCCTAATATATATAGTTGGAGAAGCCTATGTTGTCCTCTAAGACTAGATCCAAAGAATAAATTTTTATCAGATTTTTTTAATGCAAATATGTAAAAGGGATTCAAAACTGTGACATTGGTGATGATTTGCAGCCTATGACCTCTTCCACATAAAAGACAAGACTTTGAAGGAGGTAATACCCCGTTTTTCTAATAAATGAAGAAATTTTTTATTAATTAAAATTATCTTATGTAAAATTTAATTAACGTAAATATTTTTTTTTAATCTCATGAAGATCACTACAAGAAGACTGTTGAATTCCGACAGAATGATTTATCAGTAATCCATCGGGAACCCATCGGTAATTTAATTTATCAATGGAAACCTAACGAATATGAGCCGTCGTGTTTTCCCTTGTTGGGAAATTGTTGCCGTCAGCTGGCGATGAATTCGCGATGGATTATATCCTTTACTTAATCGAGGCAAATTACCGACGGACTATCCGTTGGTTATTTGTTGGTTTGTATATTTTTAATTACATTTATTTTATAATTATGTAATTGATTATATATTTAATTTATTTGATAATTAAATTAATTGTATATTTATTTAATTTATTTCATAATAATTTATAATTATTACTAGAATTGAAGAAAAATAAGTTATCATTAACTCAAAATATTTATAAAAAATTATAAAAAAACTAAAAGAAAATTAAAAAGACTAACTGAAGACTCCGAATGACGTAGGAGTTCCCCCTAAAACTCATTCTCCGTCCAGTGTGACCTATTCTTCATCTTCCAAATGTTGCTCATCATGTCGCGGAAGCGAGCACGTCCCTTGAATTGAAGTCGCCCCACATATGACTCATCCATTGGATCCCAATCTACAAGTATTTGCCAATTTACAAAATAAAAAATTTTAGTTCGCAAGTGAAAAATAGTAATGATAAATATATAATTTAAAATTAACAATTTACCCTCCACTCATTAAACCAATCCCGTTATATTCTCTCCGGGATCGTATTGCAAGTAGCATAAAACATATCCAACCGATTTCAGATGAATGATGTAATCAGCGAAGTGGTTGGAAGATTCGACTTGAATCTGTCAACAAAAATATTAATATAATTATTATTAGCTAAATAATTATTTAACATGTAAATAATATTAAATATTTGTATGGCAACTTTCCTAACTTTCTTCTTGCCCTTAGGGGCCTTATTTGCACTTCCTAGGTCGTGTGGCCCATCGGACGTTGTTGATCATTTAATCTAAAATTATCACATATATATATATATATGTACAAATTCAGCTCAAATTCGTTCAAATCAATGGTAAATATACAAATGACCTAAATTAAATGGCAGATATACAAATTTAGTCCAAATCAAAGATAGATATACAAATTCGGCTCAAATGAATGGCAGATATACAAATAACTTAAATCAATGGTAGATATACAATTTTACATAAAATTAATGGCAGATGTATAAATTCACGTCCAATCAATGACAGATATATAATTCACCTAAAATCAATGACAAATATGTAAATTCACCTCAAATTAGAGGAAGATAGAAAGTTTACCTAAAAATCAATGGCAGATATACAATTGACCTAAAATCAATAGTAATTATATATTTTTACCTAAAATGTAAAAGATAATTTTTACCGATGGGGAGGACAGTTGATACAGAGACAGGAGGCACATGATTGGGGACGGTAGGCACAGGCTCGGGGATAGCGTGATGAGGTTGGGGATAGTAGGAGGAGCTTCTTCTTGAGGAGAGGGACTAACTTGGTGACTGTGTTGGGCTCGGGAATGGTGGACACGGGTTGGGGATGATGGACACTGGCTCTGGGGCGATGGGCATAGGCCGGGGACGCTCATGGGCTTGAGCTAGGGGTTGGGGCTGGCACGGGTACAGGCATGGGCTCAAGCTTGGGGTTGGGGTGGGCACCGGCTTAGGTCGCCGAGCTCGAGGTGGGGGCTGGTGTGGGCTCAGGGTGGGCAGTTACACCAGCTGGAGGCAGAGGTGGGCACTAACATGAGCTCGAGGAGGGAGTGGGCACGGGCACCGGCTGGGGATGGGGTTGGAATGTGGAGAAGATTTAGGAAGGAAATCGGAGAAAGATGACGACATGGGTAAAATAGGGTTTTGTTACCAATGGATTCTCGACGGATAATCTGTCTGCACATACATGTAAAAAAAGAGATGAATTATCCGGTGGGAGTCCGTCGTAAATCCAAGTGTTTTTAAAATGGTTATGGATTCCTAACGAATTATTTGCCAAAAATTCCGTTGGTAAAAATACGATGAAGACCCACCAAAACTATGCGATGGACACCATCGGTAGGCTTCGTCCTATATTCTCGATGGATTATCCGTCGGGAATTCCATGAGTAAAAATATGCACAAAGACCTGCCAAAACTACA
This sequence comes from Lagerstroemia speciosa, assembly GCA_037672795.1. NCBI lineage: Eukaryota > Viridiplantae > Streptophyta > Magnoliopsida > Myrtales > Lythraceae > Lagerstroemia > Lagerstroemia speciosa. The sequence goes on along the minus strand of CM075303.1, from coordinate 4,149,794 downwards.
TGATAGATGCACCATCGATAGGCTCCGTTGTGCATTCTCGACGGATAATCCATTGAAAATTCCATTGGTAAAAATACACTCGAAGACCTGCCAAAACTACGCCATGAACACCATTGGCAAGCTTCATCGTACATTCTCGACGGATTCTCGATGGATTCTCCGTCAAAAAATCCATTGGTAAATTTCTCTCCATAGTTTAGTGACAAATAAGCTAGCTGTCGGGTATATCAGTTGGAAATTTCCAATAGATGTTCCATTGCTAATCTGTCGGTACTGCCAATGGATGTAAATTCGTCTGGGTTTGCCGTCGCTATTTGCAATGGATCGTCGTAGATGAATAATCCGTTGGTGATATCCACCGGCTTTTAACAATATTCTTGTAGTGAATATTACATTTTATACAATACATACTAAATCTAATATAATTATTTAATTATTTTTCTAACAATTAAGTTCAGCCCATCAAATCCCGATTGAAACCGTAAACATATAAGCCCTTACTTGAGCCCGGTCAAGTTGTTTTTCCTTGCTGCAATGGAATAAGTTTCATTGGTTAGGGCTTCAAAGTTGAAAAGTTGGTATTCGAAAAACAAACGCTGTAATTCATGCTTAAGATTATAATTTCATGGGGAAAAGCCAACATTATTATACATTGAAAATTGAGACTATAACTAAGCCATTCATCTCAATTTACTTGGAAAACTTAGAGAAAACATAGGATTTATGTAATATTCAAAAGCAATTACACTGGTATGGATCAGTCGTTCAATATACTTCAAGAAAATCTTGAATTTGACATGATTCAAATATGTATCAATCGAAAGATTCTTAGGTGATCTTATCACACCACATGGTGTAAGGAAGTATCAATCAGAATGTGACAAACGAGTAAATCATCTGAGCAGTTGCCATAAGTAATATTAATTAAGTAATTTAATTGGTTTCTCCTCACCACGTCATAGTAAGAAAGAGTCAATTAAATTACTCTACACGTCATGGATTATCTAAGAATTTTTCATACCAATAAGATCTATTAAAATTTTAGATAGTAGACTATGCATGTCCCGAAAAAAAAAAACAAGAAGAAAAAACCCTGCATAAAAACCTAGGAATGGTCCTTTTACGTATGCCCACAACATAGATATCATATCTTATGCATACTCTGCACAATTTCAAGTCCATTCTTCATGGTACCCTTGAAACATCTCCCACCTATTTCAAGTGATTTAATATTCAGAAATCTAATATCATAAATATTATAGGTAGTTTAATTGATGCATTATAAATATATAAGTTTAATGGATCTTGATAGATTTAGGTTGAAGTCAGGTCATCCAGGGATAAAGTTCTCTCAATTGTCATAGATTTTCTTCAAACATAAAACCCAAATTCAAGAGTTATTTTGAATAAGAAAATATATCATATCACCTCAGTCAATCTAATAGCTAGCAATATCATTTAGGTTTCAATATATAAATGATTATAGTAACACAAGGGTAGATCAGATTTTTTTTTTTATCTATATTGTTAGTATTCAGAAGTCTAACTAGTTTTGACTAATCTAATTCGAGCCAGTTAGGCCTACTGTAAAACTCTCTCAAGGTGGATGCTCAACATTTACAGAACTCGAATCCGAGATCTTATTTAAGGAAAAAATCAGATTTTGTTGATCGGACAGCTTGTTCTGATGTTCTATCACTCGGTTTCTTTGATAAGCATAACACTCGAAATATACTGTTACATGAGCTCTATATTACATTCCAATTATAGATTTCACTGGTTGGTGTTACCACGTTAGCACTGTCACGCGAATGCATGATTGCCCACGGGACTTTCTTCTTGGAGAGGAACCTAAGAAATTTGTTCCTGCTCCTCTCAACCCAATATTTTCACGCTATGTGAAAGTAAAACATTAATTTTCACAACCAAAGGACAAAACAAAGTGAAAGGGGACTCTTGACTTGAACTAGGTGTTGTGATTCCAGATCAAAGACGATGAGCAGTCTCATCAGTGAGGACCGAATGAGATCACTTGATTCCAGATTAAGGACGATATCTTTGTCCCAAATCCTACGTCCTCACGGTTTACAACCCTTAATATTCGTCAACGATCAAAACAGCCAGTGACTTGCCCTATTTTCAATCTTCTTCTCTACTATAGTATCCAAACTGGGCTTCCACCCCTTCCCAGAAAGCTGCCGTCGCAGATACTCCGGCTGGCCATCTGATACCTCCGGCATATCAAACTCCGGCTGCAGCCACCTCCCCTGGCCAACCACCGCCACTTCTTTCTTCTTCTCCTCCTCCTTCAGATCAACATGTCGATGATATCTCCCATCGCCTCCAAGCCCCGTGGCACAAACACGAGCGAGCAAAGGGAGGAACCCCCAATACGAGAGCAAGCCCGAGGACTTCCTGGACCTGAGGGCCGAGCTGGCAATCAGGAGGACTCGTTGGGCTTCCTCGGATGATAGGGAGGCGGGCTTGCCGCGTCTCACCGGGAGCATCAAGTACACTTTGCTCGCTTCGAGCTTCTCATCAGCCGGCAACGGCCTCGGCCTTTTCCCCGCGAGCGCTGACTGGAGCTCTACCACCACTTGCTGAGGGTGCTCCAGCATCAACTCGGCAGCCATCAGAGTTGTCGTAGCCTCGAGCTCTTGAACCGAGCCATCCCAAAGGATGACCTTCCCGGAGCCACGGGAGGCCGGATTTCCCGAAGCCGAGTTGCCCATTCAAGACGAGAGATCGAAGAGCGCGAGAATTTTGAGCTACGACGGTGGATTGTTTTGTACTTTGGACAGTATATATGTGTGGCAGGGGGAAGGGGTTAGTTTAACGGCTCCATCTTTTGATGGTGGGGGCGTCAATGGTGGAATTGGTAAAAACGATGAGGAGACATGGTCGTTGGCTCGATGTCATCAGTATACGGCCAGGTCCACAACCACCAGCACTCTCCCTTACCGTACCATGCTACCGAGTAGTTCCCATACGATATTTCTAGAGGGAAATTAAGATATTCGATACAGTGACACGTCTTGATATAACTGTAAGATGTTTTAAATTCGGTTATTAGTTATTTATGTATGCTAGCTTTCTATACTGGCTTTTTTTGTTTATATATATCACTTGATATCCAGAAGTTCAATGAATCCTTACTGATTTAGAATCGAGTCGAGTCGGTCCACTAAGGAGTGAAACTTTCCCGGCACGAATTTTTGCCATTAATAAAAACTCGAGTATGAGACTTTACTTGAGAAAAAGAGATGTCGGATCATCTAAACCAACCCATGCTAATTCCCATGCTTGTTTTTAATACTCATTTTCTTCGTTTTAACGGGACTGGTGGATCTTCTATTATAAGTAGAAATGGTACCATGCGTTGTCGTTTTGGAAGAGTACTACAGTCTTCTATTTCATTTTAATCTAAGTCGCCTCACCAATTGCTACACATGTGGAGCAAGTATCGACCATAACGTCATAGACTACGTAGAAGCTTCGCCGTGGCTACACCAATCTTTGGTAAATTGAATCAGCGGATCAGTATCCTTTGTTTAATGGTTATAACTTATAAGGGAGGCAAAGGTTCTAACTAGGGGAGAGAGTATTCTCTGTAACGAATATATCACGTGACAGTGTTCATACGGTATTATAAATCAACGATATTAAATTATTTTAAGATTTTTTATAAAATCCTGAAAGGGAAAAAATAATCTTAAAAATAGCTTAATTTTATCAGTTTATAATACCATATAAGTATTATAACGTAATATTCCTGTCACATGTAAAACTTTCTCTTGAATAATGTCATATAATATACTCGTTATATACAAGACTTTCTTAAGTTCCAACAATGGAATGCAACAGTTTCTAGTTCAGCGGAAGAATAACATCATAATTAAGACAAGTTGAATTAGTTGGTTGGATGCACGTCTCTTTAAACAAGGTATCGAGTTTGAGTGTTAGTGAAATTAACACGTACTTCTAATTGTCCGTTGAGGCATGACTGGGACAAAATTGACGGTGGTGATAGTTCTGCAAGTGGGCCCGAGCTGCTCGCCGATGTGGTTGAACGGGTCTGATTAATCTACAACCTAACAAGGAGAGATGAAGTCAGAGGAACGGTTGGTTCAACCGCAACTGTGCTTAAGTAATCTCTCTCGTGCGAGATTGTCTTGTAATGAAACCACAGCCTAACAGTGGTGGCGTAATAATATCGATTAATAAAATTTATCTATTTTCAAATTTTTTATTTGAAGAATTTTATAAAGAAATCTTTAAAATAAATAAATTTTATTATTTGATATCGTAATATTAGCAGTATCATGTAATAATATCGGCGTTTATAAGACTTTCTCCTCTTATACATGTTGCTCGGTGCTGTCTGTGATGTGGGCGGTAGTTTTAAAGTGGACAGTCCAACCCCTACCTTCTGCTTTTCCGACGTTAGCACAAGTGATTTATATTTTGTCTGATTAATCCTAAATCCAATTGACCGAACGACTTCGTTAGATTAATAAAAATTAAAGTGTATAATAAATTCATTAGTATGTAATTAACGACTCTCTCTCCGCTCTCAACCTCTCCCTCTTATTTCACTTATACTTTTCTTCTAATTCCTCTCCACCCATTTCATTATATATGAAAATTCATACTACGCACAAAAAGAAAATAAAAATAATTAGATGTGAAATACTGAAATAAATTTATATGATTAGATAATTTAATGAAGTGAAAATTTATATAGCACTAATAAGAGATGTATTTTTATGAATAGCACTGATTTATAACAATTTTTAAAACTAATACTACTTTTTAAAGATATTTATTGAATTATTTTAAAATATCACAAATGCCCCTCTCATCTTTTTTTCACCATCATTCTCCCGTTCCCACCCCATTCTCTGAATTCTCCTGTCCCCCCAACCCCAACTCCCGCCGGCCGTTCCTCCCCCCACCCCCACCCATAGCACCCGCCCACTCCTCTCAGCCGCTCGCCGTGGTCGTTCAAGCCGTCTTCCCATTGTCTTCGCTATTCGCATCGTCTCCCGCCGATTCTGTCGCCCCTTCCCATCGCCTAGGAAGACCCGTCGCCTCTCCCTTCGCCCTCCACTCATCGCCCCTCCCGTCGTCATCGTCCCGCCATCGATCCTGTCGTTGTCGACTGGCCGCCCCTCCTATCCTCGTCAACTAGTCACCCCTCCCGTTGTTGTCGTCACCGAGTCGCCCCTCCCGCCGTCGTCCACTCGTCGACGGCCATGAGGCAACGCCCAGATCTGCTGAGGAGAAAGGTTGGAGGAGGGGGGTGGGGATGCCCGGATCTGCTGAGGAGAGGGGGGAGCAGATGGAAGGGGGAATGGGGTGAGAAGGAAGGGCAACATAGAAAATTAACATAAATCAGTACTATTTCTGTAAATGATTATAACTTGGTGCTATTTGTGTAAGATGGGTAGAAGGTTATGTTACTTTTGACCCTTAACACTAATTTATTTTTAAGTTATTACAATTTATTTTTTTAAAATATGTTAACTAATAGTAGTAAGTATGAGATTCTCAATTATCAGTACTATACTCTATCAATTTTATCTTTTCTATTTTACAATTATAAATTTTTCATTCCAAAATTATGAAACATGTAGATATGAAGTGATCTGGTAAAATCTAAGTAGTTAATAAAAGATTTCTACGCTTAGATTAAGGGTAAATATGAAAAAACGAAAAAGACAATACTCTACAAATATTTGCATATAATAGTATAAGATTATAGATAACATAATTTTTTTTTTCTAATTTTATTGCTTCATTCAAAGATAAGATGAATGAATTTTGACCTGTCGTTAAAAGATATTACACAAAATATTTTTGAATTAATTATACTAGCGGTACAAAACTTCTTTCAGATATTTTATATAGGTACAAACCCTTTTTTTGTTACATTTTGGTACTAAAATTTGTCAAAATGTGTCAATTTGAAACATTCAATTAATTTTCAACTAATGCTGATTTGGTAAATTGACATGGATGCCACTCGTGAATGGATAATGACATGACGTAGCAATACAATGTTTTTAAATATAATAAAATATAAAACTTAAAAATATATAATTCTAAACAAATTATAAGATCTAGAAATATTTAAAAACTACATAAAAATTTTCTAAAATATTTGTAAAAATAAAAATTTACAAATCCCTAACCCCAATCACTGATTTTCAACCTCCATGGATTCCCTGAAAACTTAAATTCTTTCTCCTCCTTTGGGGCTTGTTTGGATTGACAGGTAAGGAGGTCTATGAAGGGTAAGATTATGGAGGTTTATGGATGTGGAGGGTTATGGAGATTTTTGGAGGTAGTGGTTATGGAGAGTTATGGAGGGATGAGATAACCATTCATAATTCTCCAATTTGGAGGGTTGAAAATTTAGCTTGGTGGATGGTTCTTGAGGGTTATGTCAACCTTCATAAACCTTCATAACATTCATATTTGGATTTACCAAAGTTAGGGATGATCATATTCGAGTACCCTATATTTCTCATAATATCTGGACCCTACCATATTTAAGACCGGTTTCTAAAATTTACAATCGGACCCCACCCTGTTGGTTTTAAGAGTTGGCCCTACCCGAAACCTATATTATACCACCTGTTCCAAGTACCTGCCTGAAATCCAATCTTCCATTAATAAATAAAATAAAATTTTAAAATTGATTGATGAATAATTATCTAAATTTTTTTTTTACTTGATATACCCAAAAGATATTGAAAATATTTAATTGAATGCAATATGAGAGAGGTTGTGTGATCGACAAGACTCTTACCATAAAAGAATAAACATTATTATATGACAAAAACTAAGGAAATAATAAGTTTCAAGAGACAGGACGAGTTTAAAATGAAAATAAATGGATAAAATAAAATATTAAGATAAAATATTGTAATTTCAAGTTTTTTTTTTTTTATGAAAACTGGTATCTAGAAACACATTAGGTTACTCACTAATCCAGTTCAAGCCAGGTCGGCCCATTTAAGTGGTAAAACTCTTCCGGCATGAGTTGTATCCATTCACAGGAATTCAAACTCGAGATCTTTGCTTACGGAGAACAAGTGTCTTACCACTTGATCCAACTCATGTTGGTTCATGTTTTATATTTAGTAAAAATATAAATATATATTTCTCGGTTCCGGGTATCATCTTTAATGGAAGCGGAGTCGGAACCTATTTTAACCGGTTCCTCATTTTTCTACCCCTAACTTACCCATTTCTCATGAGAATTTACCAAGAACCTACCATATCGGGTTGGTTCCAATCGGTTCCGGGTCTATCCAGTACCCATGTACACTGGTAGTTGAAGTTGCACCTCCATAACCCTCATTTTTTTTCAATGCCAAACACGGGTTGAACTTGTACCCCATAACCCCTATGGCCGAGGAATCTTTTTTAATGGCTCTCTGCACTGGCTTATTTCAACTGCGGCTGGCGAGCGACGCCATAAGAGTAGGATCGTCTCTCTGGATCTTGCAGATGAGAAATTCGATGTGGTCCTGCCCCTTCCGGATGTGGGTCACCATCGTTTTTTGGCAAAGCTAAGCACTATAGAAGGTTGTTTGTCTACATATTGTGACACTGACCTGTTTGCGCCGCTTGAACCAAAGGACGTCGAGGTAATGAGAGTACACGGGGTGAAGTCTTCTTGGACTAAGTTTTGTAGGAAAAACGGATCAATCCTCTTCGATCTTGGCAAGTCGAAGCTGGTAACCTAGAACCCGCAGGAGGATCACTTCGATCTTATCTGTCCCAGATCAAGGAGACAGGTATTTTGATTCTGATTGTGAGATGTATGTTGAGAGCCTCATTTCTCCCCGTTAGTTTTATCTTATTATATCTGGTAGGATCCAGTGTTGGCCCAGGTGCTGGAGCTGTATATGTTGATTAAGACCTCTTTTGACTTTCAGTTGGCTCCGTTTTTAGATGAAATTGATTAGCGAATGCTGCGAAGGAGACCGTGTTCGCATTATCGTTGAACTCTTCTATACCTTCTCTGCCAAGTCGATTTAAAGATTTTGACTGTCAAGGTTTAGCTCTCTCTGAGTCTGAGTCTCTCTTCATTGTTGGATTTCTATCACTGGTGCTTCATGCTTGCTAGTTACCGATCCTCTTCAACTCAGGTCATATGTTTGCTTCTTCTCCCCCCCACCACAAGAAAGTATTTGTTGGGAAAGTTTCCATGGTGGATTCTGCCTCGCAACTTTTGAATAATCCATCTTTAAAAGGATGCAGTACTCGATTCTGCCGAGAGGCTACGAGCTTTTCAGTGTCCCTGGTAATTAGAAAAAGTGAGCCATCGTTTCGAGTACAAGATAACCCGCTTAACCAACACATGGTCCGTGCTTCGCAGACTGAGCATATCAAGCACGACACAAGCAGTATGTAATCTTGTGCGATGAGAGTAGATCTAATCAATTGGTCAAAGTAAATCTAGTTATAAATGTATGTTTCAGGAAATTATTAGCAAGAAAAATTGAGAATACTCCATTTCTATGAAGGGAATGGATTTCTTATTTCAGCAAATCGATTCAAGCAGCTTCCCAAAGGGATGATTTCGTTCTGCAATTCCTACAATTTCTCCCCTTTTTTTTTTTTATATAGAGGAATATTATGATATTGTCTGACTAATTCAATTCTGACGGGGTCCGTATGCACGCCAACAAGCGCATAGGCTAACAGTACCACATGGATTTAAGCGTATGCCAAAAATCATAAAAAACAAATTTTGGAGAGTCGTAACTCATGGCTCAAATTCAGGTAGCGGCGATTCCCTCCCACAACAACAGCGATTACCCATGCTCAGCCTGAAATTCCAAAATTTTCACCGTTTGATCTCCAACTTTCGAGAAGTTCTTCGCTGCTCCTACCTCGTCACATGATGTGATGAAACACCAATCAAAACGTGACAAACAAGTAAATTAGTATTAATCACTCTAGTTGTTGCAATAATCAATACTAATCAAAGCAATTCGATTAGTTCTTCTGGCACATTGTTGAATTTAACATGCTAAAACTGGTGAAATATCGAAAAGTACGACTATCAATTATATTATAAGGGGGTCTGATCCGGAGATTACATAAAATATTGAGATTACATGGAAAATTTGAACCATGGTAAAACTTACTTGAAAAATGGATTGGAATTTAGAACAGTGGTGCTGGCAATAATTTCAAGTTGATTGTAAAGTTTAGTAGATTGTACATAAAAGAGTTGTGAAGTCGACGTAACATGAGAATGTTGTGAGTTTTGAATATACAGTCTCTACGAATTAATGTAATCTCATATTACACCAAACTTTACAACCAAACGTTGTAGTCTATTATATTATATAAAGTACAGATTACACCACATTTCACAATCAACCAATCACTATATTAATACCGAGTCACTTTATATACTGTGTTCTAGCTTATAAAATATCAGGAGGCAACTTTCTTTAAAAAAAAAAAAAAAACCAGAGAGAGAGAGAGAGAGGGAGAATACGAGACATTCACCAACAAAACAAAACAAAGATCAACAAAAATGTGAACAATACAAACTTTATTGCATTTCATTGAAATTTGTCGTCTTTCAATATTGACTAACTGATTCGACATGTAAGTTCTTGCACAAAGAGATGCAAATCTCAGGGAACCTCAATCACTTCAATGTGAAGCCTGTAGATCATACATTATTATAAAAACGATTGTCACCAAGTTAAGTCGCCTTTACGTACAAAACGCGACAGATGCTTTCTTAAAAAAAACAAAACTGAATAGGAAGCGACTTACCCTGAATATTTTTCGTAATTTCACTCTATGGATAGACGTACCACTAGAAAATCATAATTCATTCTGAGCAAGAATTGTTTGCAATTTTAGAGGACAGGCTTGCGACGAATCCATCTCACTCCTCGCTTACCATTTTATTTTTTTTTTAATTTCTAAAAAAAATATTTGCATTAAAAATTACTTTTAGATGAAAATTACTTTTTTAGATTGAAAAAAAAAAAAGGGAACGGGAGGACTTAAGTGACAGAGACTCAAGAGGCTCAAAACATGAATGACAAAAAAATTAAGGTTTAAGATAAAAATTACAAGCACGTAAAGGATTGAAAACTGAAAGTGTTATTTGCCGTAAAAAAATATAGTTAATTCTGCATGACCAATCAACAAAAATACTCCAATGCCATTATATATTCCATGCATCACGACGCTCGATAGACATCAATCTCAAGCAGAGGAAGCGAACAGCTGAAGGGACAAAACATTGCCAGGGGCTTGATTAAATATTCAGCGTGTAATGCATAACTAGCTCGTTATATAAATTGTAACTCCAATCTTAATACGTGTAAAGTTAACTCTCAAAAACTGTGAGAACTTTACCGTGTCAAAATCTGATAGATATTTATACGACGAGTTCGTTGTGTATTTATACACTAAATATTTACTCACACGGGCTGCTGATGGAACTAGCTCGTTTCAACGGGTACGGATTCAGCCTGCAGTTTCAGAAACGTAGTAGTATACAAGAAAATGTGAAGATGATTGGAGTTTGAGATCCAGGGCTCTTTTTTGATCTTTCAATGTCCGCAAGAAAATGTATGCTCCCCTGGGCAGGTGCTCCCTGTAAGTTTGGAGTCGGGAAATTCCCTTTTCGAACACTTTGGATTTCATATACTCAGCAGACTAACCCGTACGGTCACTGATTCCGGTAACTACACAGGAGGCATTCTCGGTGTTTGAACTGATCAATAGCTGAAGTTGTTATTAATTACCAAGATCGAGAGATGCGATGGTGGACTCTAGCTTTTTGCCAGCTTTGCTTGTATCAGTTTGTCCAGGATCGGTGGCTCCAGAGGGATCGGATCAAGGCAACGCTCCGAAGCGGCAACAATAACCTGCTCCATAAATATTCCAAAGTATCAGTCGATATAACCTAAAAGGGCAGTTCTATGGATTCCAGATTTAGCTGCTGCTCAGCATAAGCAATCTGCGGGATATTTTTAAAGCCCGGACCTAAATTGGGCTTGAAATTCTACCAATACGAGTTGCCAAAGGTTTCAGTTAAAACAAAATACAGTATATATGTAAATGTAATCGGCATATCAGACCTACATCAAATCTAAAAATATAATTGGACTACTGGGATTTTTTAGAAAATATTAGAGCATCCAACCCACAGTTTTATGCGCTTCCGACAAGAATCGGCATATTAGAAATGAAAAAGCAGATGTTCTCTTGAGAAGTAGTGACTAAAAATCAGTATAATATTTGTTTCAATAACTTCGTTTTCTGTGCAACTCCCACGTTTCTATTACCTCATCGAGCAGGAAGTCAACAGCAGCCTCATCCTCAGCAATTTCTTTCAGGGGCGACCTCAGGAACTGAATGTCCAATTGAATCTGCTGGAACCCGCTCCGATTGAATGTTTGGAGCCGAACAAACTCTTGCAGACTTTTGAGGGACAGTTTCACAATTGTCGATACAATGGACTCCTGAAGACAACCCAGATCATTTATCACAAAAAGATTGATCGCTGCCCATAAAACTTCGAAGGAGTAGTGAGAAACTGACCTGCGTATATTCAACCTTTGTGAAAATTTCCACTTTTTGTTTGAACAGTTTGGCTAGATGTGTTTCTAGAAGCTGGCTCCTGCCCCTATTGGTATTAGACCGTACCATTCTATCGTCTCTAAGGGGATTGCTGCGAGAGGATGTTGTGCTTCCATTGCTATCTGAGCGATGATGCCTTCGGATCCCTTGTGGTAAAATTTGCTTCACTTCAGATCCCGCCGCTTCCAACTACCAAAAGGGAAAAGACAAATTTTAGTGGCAACTAATAAGAGGATCAGCCATGCAATCATCCTGTTGTGAAAAACCTAATTATTGAATATGGAGTTAACATTCACTTTGGTCCCTCAATTTGTACTCGACCAGCACTTTAGTCCCTAAACTTTTTTTGATAACAATTAGGCTCAAACATCCATGTTTTTGCCAACAAATCAGTCTGATCGTTAACTTTCCTTTCGATGTGTCACTTACAGGGTTAAATTTATACTTTTTATACTTTTCCATTAGTAAAACATTAAAACGACATCGTTTTGCCGATTAGAAAAATGTAATGACTATTCTATCCTTAACTATTGATCATATTTCCAACGAGTGTTGTTTTTAAACCAATAGTAATTCGTTAGAAATATGATCAATAGTTAAGAATAAAACAGTCATTACATTTTTCTATTTAGCAAAACGATGTCGTTTTAATGTTTTGCTAATAAAAAAGTATAAATCTAATCCCGTAAGTGACATATCGAACAGAAAACTAACGGTCGGACTGATTTGTTGGCAAAAACATGATGTTTGAGCCTAGTTATTAGCCAAAAAAGTTTAGGGACTAAAGTGCTAGTTGAATACAAATTGAAGAACCAAAGTGAATGTTAACTCTTGAATATGTGGATTTTTCTACTATAATTTGGACTAGGACCTCCGTTTCATCTCACCATGGCAGTAGAAAATGTAAAGTAGCATGAGGAGCATTTACCTCTTGAAGTAGCAGATCCACAAACATATGCACTTCCCTTGGCTCCTTATGCTGTTAAAGCAAAATGCATAAGCAAAATTGCAAAGCAACATAAGAGATATAATAAGTTCTTGGACTGTTCCACCCAGAGATATGTACACTGACCTTGACCCAGTTGGGGGTCATGAACCTCTTCCTCAAAATAACAGATATCCGCTGCGTTCTCATTTTGATGTACTGTGAAAGATAGGCATAAATTAAGTACAATATCCATTCATTCAGACTCTTGACACATTTTGTACTATAAACAAGGTGGAAAAAGTGCATGCATTCTGAACAAACATATCAAAGATGTTTCTATCAGTAGAAGCAGCAGGATACATGATGGATTACAGGTAATTATTGATAGTGCAGTATTTATGATACTTGATGGTTTAAGATACATAAAGTCCGTAATCAGCAAGGCACAATTTTCCTTAATGAAAGAGAAAAATGTTGAATATGTTCAGTAAATATCAGTTGCAGGATGACATACATTTCAACACCATGAAACTTTTACAAACCAAAACTGTTTTAAATCAGAGAGCACAACTGCCCTGAAATTCCAGAAGTGTGATCACCATTCCAATTTCAGCCAAGAGCATAGCTGCTTTAATTTTTTTGAAATAAAAATAATCGTAGTCCTTTTCCTAATCTTTAACCATATCTTTTCATTATCTATTTCTATTATCCCCTCTCTCCTCTACATTTAAGATCATTCTCCTCTCCAACAAATCATCTTTCAACTCTTCTGAGTTCTTTTTTGATGATAATGGTCATCTGACATTATCAGAACTGTTCAGGTAATCATAATAGTAATAATAATTCAATAACTAATCCAGTTCATCCTTGATTCTTTGATTTCTAAATGCCACTGATTCTTCCAATTTTCTACCTAAACTAGTTCTATAAACTCTCCATGACCTAAAAGTCTCAAACTTCAGTTCTGGTTAGACAAGCTGCTCTTGCTCTAAAGACATTGGACAACAAGGTCCAACTGGAACATTAAAAAATCAGTTCAATAACCTATTTGGTAAGAATTCATGTTGCTTAAGTTAGATCCATACAAGATTGACAAATTTTTCACCAGCTGATCGAAATCTTCGGCAGATTTCTCCTGGAACAAATGCAGGACCATACTCATAACCCCGAGCTCCACCTCCAGAGAAAGAAGAAGCAATTTCCTGTGAAGAGAAAACAAAGTAGAATATCCAATTGTACGTGCCAGGTGGCATGATGAGTATAATAAATTTGACAGAATGCAAGTCAGCACGTATAAACATTATAAGATTCATTAAGATTCCTTGCCTCAGTGATTCTTGGAATGGCAGTTTGTTCAATGAAGACAGAAATTTGAGACAGCACAAGGACAAGACCCATAAGAGCTTTATCTGTCTGAGCCACCTCCTTCAGAGCTTGCTCGGGAGAGCTCTTTTTCTCAGAAAGCAAGACAAAGTGATCATCTAGGGTTCTGAAAAAACCTTGAAACCCTTCTTGGACATAGTCAATGATTAAATCTCTCAATTTGACGACAAGATCTAACTTATCATCCAGAAGCTGCTGGAAATCCTGCATTGAAGAAAATGAAGAACTAATAATAGGTAAGTCAAAGATAATTTGGCAAAGGACAAAAAATTAGCAACATATGTGATGGTGAAAGATACAGCAGAAACCAGATCCTGATTGGTAAAAGCGAGAGTTAGGTCAGAACCAGAGCCCGACTGATAAAAGATACAGCAGAAACAATGGTGGCAACTGAAGCACTGAAGGATTGATGTCTTTAAGAACACTCAATAGTCTCAACAAAGAGAAGCATCACTAAGGAGGGAAAGGAGTGAAAGAGCATGACCCCAGAATGTGCATCATTCTCTCTAAGATTTCGTAGCAGGAATAGGCATTGGATAACCATTCACTTTCACCAAAAGTAACTGAAGAAAAATAAAGGATTTCCTTATGCAATGGGATATGCCATGTTGCCATGGCCTCTGATGTTTACCAGTAAGACATCCATGCTGCCTTGAAGAACAGTCCTCTTTCCAGTCTCTAGAGCAACCTGCAATGTGTATTCTTCCACTCTTTCCTTTGGTCCAACAAGAGAATCTGCGATTTTAAAATTTCAAATAATTAGGTTTTGAAGATCACTTACCATGTTCACACATAGCACTATAAATAGGGCTGTTCAAAAAAAATAAAAAAACCTTTCACAAATCGGATTAGAATCAAAACCAAACCTAGAAAGTGGGTTAGGTCCAAACCGGTTCATATCCAATTTGGATTTTTAGGTAAATATGTTTCTAGTTTTCACTTGATGTCTATATTTTAGTTAATCGTGATTAATCAAATTGAATCAGATTATCAATATAATTAAAAAAAATTAGATTTATAAAATCAGATTCTAAATATAATTTAAATGATATTGGATTCAATAACTTAGTTAGTGAATGATAATTGACATACTCAGCCAATTCCGTAAAAGAAGCTCGTCATCACAAAGAGATTTCCAAAGAAGTTCGTTATCACAAAGAGGTGTGTTTATTTCCTTGTTAAACTCTTCAAATTTAAGCTTATGAGATACTTTATTTTTTATTAACATTTTCATATGATTCTATTGATAAATAATAGGAAGTGCATTTTATTATGTGTTTTTTAGCTTGCTATTGTGTTTAGTGGAATTAAAAAAATGAATAAAAAGTTTTTGTATCAAAATTGGAGAAAAAATTGGCACATAAAAGTTTAATTTTTTATTTAAAGAAACTATAACGTTTATAGATAAATAAAAATCGGTTTATTTGGATTAATCGAATTGAAAAACCGGTCCAAAGACGCTTGGTTTTCCCTTATAATATTGTTTAGGTTTGGATTTACTATATGAAATTAATCCAGATCAAATTTTAGATTTGGTTAGAGTCAGTTCAGTTTTCATTGTGTACACCCCTACTATAAAATATGTTTGATCTGCACTCCATTTGTTAAAGGAAGTAGCTTGCTTGATACTACTCGATCATAAACAAGGATAATTTTCATCTACCAAGGCATACGATCTCTAGTTACATTGTGATGTCCATTTTAATTGAAATCCAGCCAAAGCAGCATATAGAAGCTTCAGTCTCAAGTTTTCCCTTAAGGCACAATAAGTGCAAAAAACCTGAAATGTCCTGTTGAAAGTGAGAAAACTTGATGGAAATGTACTTCTTGACCACAATCTGAGCAGCCTGAGACCATAAAAAGTTGAAATTATCATACATCGTTCAACTAAAAATCAAGGCCCCTCCATATCATTTAACCAAAATAAAAAAACAGAATGATAGTTGCTTAAAATCAAGAACATAAACCTCCAACAATTGAGCAGGGAGACCAGCATTTGGCAGCACATTGTCCAACAAAAGAACATCTGTCCAGATTATTTCTGCTTGCATAAAAACATGACAACATTAAAAAACATTTGGTATTGAATGGCAAGCAATAGATTGAACTAGACTGGTGCTCATACTTGCATGTAATTATATGTGTGGAAAATATTAATTACTAATCCACTATGTGCTATTCTAGTAACCAATCATATTCTTGTTTATATAAGTACAAACATATGTAGATATGTACCCATGGAAAAATGAAGAATCTGAAATTTTTTACAAGTCAATAAGCAATTCTTTCTTGGAGGAGGAATGCATATCTATATACTAACAACTATCTCATACTTCAAATGGAATAACACCAGATTTTATGTTGAAAATCTTCCTTGTATACGCATGTAAAGGAAGACAGATATTTTCTTCTTTTTTTTCTCCTCCTAATAGGTAAAAAATGAAAATTTTCACAAGTTAAAGAATTGCCGAGTGTGGCACAGATTATCTATAAATACTTATTTGTATCTATATATTTATAAAAACTGACTCTTTTCCTGGCATCTCAAGCACCCACACCATCAATGCTGAATAATCTTGTCAATGCCACATCATTAGTTTATAAGCAAATTTTGTATAAATAATTCTCATATATGGTGCCTTAATGTAATACTGATGATATCTCATTGATAGATTTCCTTATATATAATCTACTAAATAGAGTAGCACTAGAAAAGAATATTACATATATACAAAATGATGTTTTGCTAATTACATACAAATAGATGTTGTCATATCATTACACAAGTAAATATGTATAATTGTTAAGGAAATATCTTATAACAATTTTCATATATCGCAGCTTATTGTAATAAATTTATAATATTTCATCGATATATTTTCTTATATATAATCTATGTTCTAAATATACTTGTGTAATGATACGATAATATCTTTATATCTATGCAGTATGTATAGATATCCTCGTATATATTTATGCAAATAAATACTTTTTTTTTAGCATTCAAAGTGCCTGTGAATAATTGAGCGGTGAACTACTTACTGAGGACGTTAAGCAACTCTGTTGCAGAGATGCGTTTATGCACATATTGTTCCACTGCTTCAAAGTGCCTAGCAATCAGAAGGCTCCTTATAATTTACAAACATAACTCCACACTGGATAATTAAAGGGAATCTATAAGCGATTAAAGATGGATTTGAAGATAACTAACTCCTACCTGTTAAGAAAATCTCGTGAAAGTGAAATCAGTTGCTTCTCAGAATCAGGAAATATTACTAGATAAGCACGAACAGCCTCCGTAAACTCCTGAACAGAAGCCTATAGAAATAATTAAGTTAAAATGCTAAAATTGTGTGGCACTACTCCTACAAGTTTGTAAAACATAAAAAGATAAACCTGCTTACCATCTCATAAATGTACTGCATTAAGCATCAGCGATAAACAAAAAAGCAGTATTTTCCTTTTTACCTCATGATTGTCAACAAAAGTTCCTCCTTGGTAATGGTTGCTAGAATCTTCTCCAGCAGATTCTATTTTTTCAATCTTAAGCTCAAGGTCTGCCAATGATTGCTCCAACTTTTCAAGTAGTTTGGCCTTCAAACTGTCCACCTGTTTAAAGTAAGCCCAGCAGTCAGGTGTATTTTTAACAATCGATAAATGAAATATGCTTTTAAAATAAACAGATGCACAGTACACGAAACACACAAAATTTGCTAAGGTTTTCACTTTTGATGAAGGATCAATTTGTACGATAGGAGAATCAACTCAAACCCATATATAAGAAACGAGACAAACTTTGCCAAGTGAAAGAAGAAAATTCTACATGTGGAACAGTCATGGAGAAAATGAGAGCGGGACTTGCACGTTGATTAAGCACAAAAATAACAATTGGACCAAGTATTATAAGAGTTGTCTCACAAATTCTCAAACAATCATGCTATGCCAATTAATTTAAAAATCTTGCTGCCGTGCAATAGTAACTCTTTTACTAGGTAAACCAAATTAGAGAAGTTCAGCGAAAAACACAAACCGGAAAATCCAATTGCTTGAGAAGTACAGCAGCCTCTGCTCGTGATTGTATGGATTCAGAATCAGAAAATAGCTTTCCCTGAATTGACAGCACAATTAACAAGTTACTGCCATAAAGATCATCAGTATACAGAATTCAAACCACAGTTTGTATGAAAAGAACATGCAAGTAGCTTGAGACTTGCAATGTACTGTCCTTGGAACGAGAAATCAAACTTAAGATGCAAGTGGATGTGTAGCTCTCACATGGCTCCCCCGAAAGAACCATAATGCTATTTCATGAACAGCATCAACATAAAAATTTTCAACAAATTGCAAGATCTGGTTTCTCTTGGATTGTCTTAAGGAAAAAAAAAATACTGATAAAATTACTATAGATTTACACACCTGACAAGGTGCACAAATTACTTAAAGGAGTGCACAAGTGCTTCACTAGAGTAAAACAATCAAAAGTTAGATCTTTCACTTTCAACACATAAACACACAATAGAGAAAGAGTTATTACTATAGTTTTCTGTAATTCCTTACTGAGCCCATCCTTCAATATAAGAAAAAATCTCGACAGAGAAATAAATAAATGAATGGATAAATAAATAAAATAGGATGCCCTCAGCTTCTTTAGAATAATCAGTAAGATAAGGAAACTGTCATTGAAGGTTGTCAACATCATTTGGTGCCTTCTAAGTAAGAGTTATGCTAGACCAGAGGAACAATCAGTGCCAAAAGTATATTCAAGGAAAAATATTTGGTATTCTCTCCATTCACCAGGAAAGTAAAAATTTGTTTTCATAAAAGGTAAATACCTGTAAGTTTCTTATAATTATTTCAATTGCTTCTTCAGATGCTCTTTTACAATCTTGGAAGGAAGAGTCCCCATATGCCTGGTAAGATGAAAAGGACTTAATTGCACTATTAATTTAAAAGTTAACCTACCAAATTTAATCCTAACCTTCAGCAAGAAAATGACACAATAATAAAAGGGACTTGAAAGCAGCAACAGACCTTAAATATTGGCATTGCACCAGTATAGAACTTGACAGCATCAGCATATGCTTCTGATTTGATACATTTTGCAAGTCTAGCTGGCAGATCATATATGAACTGCACCACCCAAAAGAAGATGAAACCTGTTTAACTTATGTATGTCCAAAGACTCCAAACACCATATCTTACAGAGTGATTTGACAACTTTGAACCAAAACATTCAGGATAGTTTCACAAACTTTTTACAGGAAGCCTGTGAAAATGACCAAAGCAGGTTAATTTCACAACATATCAAGAAAATTATTGCATCAATGTCACAGATAATGATAATACTAATTTCACTAGACACTCCAATATTGTCAACAGATGTAGCTATCTTGATTTACTAAAAGCTCAGCATAATCCAGAAAGCAAGAACAAAAAGTATATGAAAATATAGTCAAGGAGGTTGGATAATGAAATGGTTCAGCCTCAGAAAAGAAACTTAAATGTCCTAAGCAACATACAAGAGGACCTGCGGTAAATAGTTTCAAACAACAAGAATAAGTGAGCATTTGAGAGATTAGTCAGCTAGAAGAGAGGATGCACAGGGTAGGAATACTTAAATTGTCAATTGGATACCTGAACTTTACGGAGAAGGTTACGCGTACGATGCAGTTTCTCTATGTGTTCTCTCTTTTCGAAAAGAGAGGTATTTACACCATCACTTCTGGATTGAACAGATGTTATCTGAGATAACAAGCACAGTCTATGAGTTTCAATCAACAATAACAATACATATGACCAGGAGGCCCATGCCCCCCAGGTGGCAAATATCAACTGGAGCATAGAAATTGATTGATCTGTTTACCTTCTCCAAAAGCTGTTCCATATTTGTTTCCATACCAACAATATTACTCTTCATTCTGTTACATTAGCAACGTCATTGCTTTTCAATATCAATTATAAAAACTAACCGTTTGAAAACTGCAGGAGGAACAGCATAGTAATCTTCTAAAATGCCAACGAAGTCGATCGAATAAAGGTTGATCTATAGAACCTACCCAAAGGCCACAGTATTCTTAAAGTAATACTCGAGCAGCGGTTAACTTTTTCAATATGGTAAGCATCAATACCTTCTGATTGCATCGGTGGCACTGATAAACTTGTTATAATTCTCATAGACCAACATTTGAAGATCAGTGTCCAGATTTTTAATCTCAGCTGCCATTTCAACATGCCTCTTCAGGAGCACTTCCATGTTGGACTTTTGCACCTGCATTAGGGGAAAGCATCAGAATTGTCAAGAATTGGAATTTTTCTTCAAGGAAACACCCTAGGAATAGTGAATTTAACTTTCTAACCAGTCGATCACACCATCACTTGAAGCCTTAAACTGATTCATTCAACTCATACTTGTACATTTCACTATCGATACACCGTGGAGGATAAATTGAAGCTCTCCGAGAACTCAATCGACACTTTAGATGGAGAATTAAGATTAATCCACCAAAATCTACCGCCTCAGCTTCATTCAAGTACCGCGATTATTCATCGACCATCCCTTATTCAATCACTTTCAGCAGTTGCACAGCAACCTGGCAGGACTTATCGACAACAGACGCCAAAGTAGCCGCGAATGAAGTGCTGAGGCAACGTACCAGGAGATTCATGTATTGATCGGCGTCGAAGGAGGCCGTGTTGATGGCGTCGAAGGAGGTGAGCTTAGATGAGCCGTTAGAAGACATGGAAGGGTCCGGCGAATAGAAGCTCGACAGCAGATCTCTCATCCTCTTCGCCTTGTCGTCCAAAGGAACATCGTCTGCAGCCATTAGCTAGTTCAGTTGATTTGGATCTGAGTCGCAGATTCGCCGGAGGAGGCAACGTTGGCAGTGAAATTCTACAGGTGCCGGTCTGGTCCGATGACTACGATCATGAATTATAAGATGGACACAAGAGGCTGATAACAAGAAGCTCAGCAAAATCCCAAACCCAAACCAAGGGAAATTAAGAGGAAAAAAAAAGTGTGTTGAAAAGGTTCAAAATAAAAAAAATAAATAAATGACGCTTTTGGTTTTTAATCTTTCGTACTTTTACTATTTTAGTTCTAAATTTTTATTTTTTATTATTCACATCCTCAATATTTTGAGTTTTTATCAATTTGGTCCTATCATTATTTTTTTCATTAAAAAAAGCATATCCCATTCAAAAAAATTTTCATCTAAAAATTACTTATCAAAAAAATTATTTTTAAAAAATAATGAAAAAAGGAAAAAAAAGCAAATGAAAGTGGAAAGTATTTGTAAAATTTTACAGGTGAGTATCACCTTCAAGATTGAGACACATTCCTAATTAAAAATTAATTTATGGCTATTATCATTACAAAATCGTGACTTATTCTAAGAAAAATAAGTTCTAATTTTACGAAAAAACACATGCTAGTCATTAACATTTCCTTAATCATGAACTGAATATAATTTTTTAAAAAAATATTTTTGTTGAAAAATATTTTTTGGATGAAATGTTCTTTTTCTGGATAGAATATGCTTTTTTGGATGGAGAAAGTAAGGTAGAACCAAAGTAGTAAAAATTCAAATATTGAAGATGTAAATAACAAAAAAAAAACGTTTAGGACTAAATAATAAAAGTACGAAAAGTTAGGACTAAAAGTGTATTTTTTCCTAAAAAATAATTTACTCCTACCAACACAAAATATTTTAAAATTATTCTCACATAATACGTTGGGTAGAGTTTGAACTAACATCGCTTATGTGACAGTTAAGATTGATGTCACGCATGCATAGTTGATGATGTGGTAGGCTATTAGTATTATTAAATAAAATACAATATAAAAAACTAAAAAATGTAAAATATTTTTTATAAAATATGAGAAAATTGAAAATTTTTAAAGTTCTAAAAAATTAAATAAAATCTTTAAAAACTTATAAAAATATGATATTTGAAAAATCATATAAAAATATCACAAATGTGCAAAAAAGTTAAAATATTTGTAAAAATAGAAAATTAAAAAAAGGCCAAAAATTATAAAATAGAAATTTTTAAAATTTTGTTATAAAATGAAAAATATTTTCTCTATAAATAGACAACATTAGTGATCAAACACTGGCCAAATATTGATATGACTTAATACGAGAATCCAATTTATATTGAGTTCATCCACCATAAATTAACAATGAGAAGGGTAAAATTAATTAATTATTCATTTCATATGCGACTTTCAAAGGAACTTCGAAATTTCTTATGAACAATAGGATTATTTAAGATTTTATTCAATTTTTCCCATTTTTAACCAATTTTAAAATTATCTACTTTTTATAGTTTTAAAACTTTTTCCATTTTTATAAAGGGTAAATTATATAAAAAAGCAAGTGGTTTGCTTCGTTTCTAAAAAAAAGTCAAACATTTCAAATTTGAAAGATAAAATCATATAATTTCATTTTATTCCCAAATTAAATCAAAATTTTCAAATTTTAAAAATAAAATCACATGATTTCTTTGTCTTCCCAATTTAAACCAAACAAATTATCTTTTAAAATTAAAATCGCATTATTTATTTTATTATTAAATTAAATTAATTCATTTAACCTAATATTCAATAATTACGCGACTCATTCTTTATAACTTTTTGTCAATGCAATATAAAAGCATATTAGATTTTTTTTTGAAATTTGCACTAATCTCTTATATAAAGTTCTTTCTATGTTTTCCGATAACTAATGTTAATCTTAATTCAAGAGAAAATTATTAAATTAATTTTAAATAAAAATTATCCCAATTTCATCTATTTGTAAGTACGTGATAAAAAAAGTATAATATATTGTACAAGAATATCACTTTATATTTTAATATATTTGTTAACTTGTCAATAAATAAAAAATATATTTTTTATTTTTAAAGTTGAAGCTTGATTTGAGAATGAAACAAAACTACATGATTTATTTTTTTAAAATTGAAAATTGTGGCTTACTTTGGGAACAAAATAAAATCTCTTGATTTTATTTTTCAAATTTGAAATGTTTGGCTTTTTTTTAGAAATGAAGCAAATGATATGCTTTTTTTATGTAATTAACCCTTTTATAAATACTTTAACATTGTGTATATTTTTTAAAAGTTTTATATGATTTTCTAAATATTTTAGAAAAAAGACACTTTTAATCCTCAACCTTTCGCATTTTTACTATTTTCATCATAAATCTCCGTTTTTTATCATTTACATACTCAATCTTTTGAAATTTTTGCCACATGAGCCCTATCGTTACTTTCTCCATCCCAAAAAAACATATTCCATTCAAAAATTATATTTCAATAAAATAATTTTCAAAAAAAGCATATTTCATTACTAATTAATGAAATATTGGTTGCTAACATGTGTTTCTTATAAAATTAAGACTTATTTTTCTCAAAATAAATCACGATTTATAATAATAGCCAATTATCAACTCTTACTTGAGACTGTATCTCAATTTTGAAGAAGATGTGACCACAAGTAAAATTGTATCGATATTTTTCATTTTTATTTACATTTTTTCCTTTTTATTTTTTAAAAACCATTTTTATTGAAAGAATAATTTTTGGATGAATATTCTTTTTTGGATGAAAAAATAACGATAGGATTAAAGTAGTAAAAATTCAAAATGTTGAGGATGTGAGTGACAAAAGATAAAAGTTTATGATAAAAATGATAAAAACGCAAAAGGTTGAGTACCCAAGTGTAATTTATCCAATATTTTAATAAGTTTTTCAAATTTTCTATAAATTTTCATATTCTTTTTTTCCATATATTTATAAATATTTATTTCCATATTTTACTTTATTAAAAAAATATTAAATGACTCACTGCATCAGCAAATATAGATGCTTGGCGTCCAAGTAAAATACCAAATAAGTAAAAATTAAAATCTGATACCAAGTGGAAATAGTTTTGAAACATTTTGGCGACCCATGGGAAACAACGAAGCCAAACCTCATGCTCGGCGACCAAAGGAAGAATGTTGTTATAATGGACCTGGATAGAGAGAGAGAGAGGACGCACGTTGTAACCCTTCTCGAAAAAAAGTCTTAAAACCGATCTCTCAAATTTTCATACTTAATATTTTTAAAAATTTTATCAGAGAGATCGCTCATGAGATTCCTCACGTCCTGTCTTACAATACCTATTCAATCATGTAAGTAAACGTAACATAATAAAAAAGATATTAAATATTTCCTAATTATCAGAGATCACTTGTGAGATTCCTTATGTCGTCTTGCACACTTTCACTCTTTCATGTCCAAGATCATCTCGTTGTAGTCCTGACCTTTAGGACCTGTTTGGATTGAGGGTTATAGAGAGGAGAATTATGGAGGTGTTGTCTTTAAAAAAAAAAGAAGGATTATGAAGGTTTACGATGGTGCAATTTTAACCCTTATTTAGCAATTTAAAATATGAGAGTTATTGATGCTTATGAATATAGCCCTCCATAGTCCCCCACCTCCATAACCTCCCCTCCCCCTCGATCCAAACAAGACCTTACCTTCAACATATACAGCCCTCTCTGAAATACTCCTTTCTTAACTGCAAACGATCCATTTGTGATTTTCAACACTCCACCTAGAATACTGTACTTGTATACCTCTTTCTTGGCTACGAGCCATCCTTAAAGATTTTCAACACTCTACCTAGAACATTGTACTTGTATCAAGTATTACAAGAAAAATCAAATTTTTTTTAAATCCACGTACATGCCTAACACTAAAACTCTTTCACACCCATAAAAAAATTTTTTAAAAAAAATCTTGATTTAACTTTTCCGGTTCTAAACCAACCCTTTATTAAAAAAAAAATTGATAGAAAAGCAAGTTAAATCATTGTCAGTGGTCGAGTTGGGTTCCATCACTTTAGTAGTAGACTTTGTTTCTTGAAAGGACCACGGGTGAAAGACTATTACATGCTTATCACTTCCCCTCTTCCCAACTGCGGCTGAGATTAGACCACTTGCCAGATTCCAACTGGTAAATCGACGAACTGAGCGAGGACTGAGGCAGGCTGCAGTTTAATTCGAGCCGATTACGGGAATGGACACCAATCACAACTCGTATCTTGTCCACGGAAACAGGAAGATTACAGAAGAACAATTCCTCTGCTGGGCGATCATTACTCTCGGAATTGTATAGACCCCTTTTCCGGGCCTCTAACCGAAAAAATTCTCCCCAACAAGAGTTCTCGTATGTGCAGTTATTCTAATCTCATCTCATCTTTGTCTCTCAGCCGATCTCGTCCTGACAGAGTTGGGAGTTTTTCTTTGTTAAGAAGCCAATTAGGTGGAGATGATCAGGACTTAGAAGTATATCCTTTTATATATCAATTATAAATTCTCGGATGATCCGACCTGTAGGCACCCGTAGACTTGGAAAACACCAACTCGATCACCGACTCGAATTAGTTCCAGAAACTTTTGAAGCATTCTGCTCGATAGATAGACTCGGACCCTGAATTCATGGACCGGATGAAGGGTCTATGGTTTTCCATTAGGAGAACAGAGTACCATAGTACCGAGGCAACTCCGATTACTACTCGGTGTTTTCGTTCAGGAAAGGAAGCATCCTTGGCTGGCTCAGAATATGGATTCGCATCACACCGACCTGTTCTCTCAGGGATTCATCACGCATACAAGGCTTCAAATCTCATTAGCTGAGGTAACATGGAAACATTTCTGCTCTACAGATACTATGTATAGAACCTTCTTTCAACTCTCTGCCTCGGTAATCCAACCTCACGATTGGATTCAGATTAAGAATCTTCATTATTCGGTACAGTACATCCGCAGATTCCATTCCTGAAGAGAAAGGAAGCTGAAACCTACAAGGCCGTCGAATCACGGAATCTTACCACCGATCGTAAGCGACCCAGTTCTCGCAGTAAGGTGGCAGGTACGTGGGAAATGGCGGAGGATAGTAGTAATCAGGAAGAATGGTCGCCTTTTCCTTCTCGGCCTGCTTCTGGGGTCCTACGCTGACGATCTCGGCGCTCTTCTTGTTCTTCCTGAGTTGCTTGACTACCCTCACCGGGTCGATCTCTCCTATGACCGTCAAAGTTCCCTTCTCTCCATCGATGGACAGTTGGTCGATACCTGCAGGATTATGCGATGTTCAGATCATCGGTCCAGCCCATTCTTGCTGGAAAGTATGCTAAGTACAGATATATACGAACCTTCAAGCTCTGCGACGGCTTTGAGTATATCTCTCTTGCATTTGTGGGTGTTAATGCTGACTTTCAGCACGTATTTCTGCATCGATCAAACATCGCAGGTTTCAAAGATCGGTATCGAATGACATGTTTTATTTTTTGGGTTAGAAGGGAAGTTTAATGCTGGTGGAGAAGGATTCTGTAGTGTCTTACCTTCATGGTTGATGCTCGGATTGCTGTCGGATGTCTCTGAGGAATTATGAAGAAGTCGAGCCATAATGTGACCTGTATTTATAGAGAAATTTTAATTGATTGAATAATCTTTCTTAGGTGACTTTGAACCGTTCTTGGTCGTCCCGCTGCCCGTAAGCGATGGACAAAGAAGATAGTCAACATATGTTAGGTTATTCAGCCTCGAGTTTAGTCGGTTCACCAAGAGATAAAGTTCTCGGTTACGAATTTTTTTTTTCACAAAATCCTAATTCCGAAAATTTACTTAAGGAAAGGGTAGGAAGTGTAACTTCACCAGGTTCCATTAATGATGCAATGATTCTTTTTCCATGGAAGACTTTATTCCCAACAAGTATCTCTTTAAATATCATTTCCTACCAGAATTGGGTAAGTGGGGCAGTTCAATATCTCTTCTATTCATGCAAAGTCTTGGATTCAAGTGTTTGTAAATGAAAGAAATTTGCTTTGGGGAAATTTTACTACTTACAAGTCGACCCCACTCAAATTGAATTTAATAAGAGTTTGTTGGGTTTTTGGACATTAACAGTGAAGGGGAAAAATAAAAATCATTTCTTGATTGCTACGTATCGTTGGTGATAATAGGGAGTCATGCACACAACTATTTTTGGAAGGATGAAACGAATCAAGGGTCAGACTCTTCCATTGGTTTTGTTTGTTCTGCTCAGTCCACTCACGCGCTCCACCTTTTCATGTGTATGCTGTTAAAATTCAAACCGCCCTTGGACTTATTCAAGGTGTTGAGTTTCAACAGCACTCCTATAAGTTTTCGGTTGATTAATCGAGAAGTTGATTTTGGCACGACTTATTCAGGGTGTTGACACGACTTCACCACATCTTGAAGCCTGATTCATTAAGGCAATCTTGACGGCTTCCTCTATCTGTTCTAAGCATACTCTTTCACCGGTAAAAGTTGTCATATCTCTAAGGACCTTCCCAACTTACCAACTCCTACAGGCTGAGTTTTGGGAATTTTTGCTGGATCCACTTGTCTCCAAGGTGCCCCCACCATCTTCTAGATCATGTCTTTAAACTGCTAGATCAAAATAGATTTATCGAAGGACATCCGCTTATTCACACGGGATTTTGAGTTCTTGCAACTAGCGCACAACGTCTCTCACACTTTTACTCTTTCATGCTCGAGATCATACAAGTATTTCTAGGGAGTCATATACTCGACCATTGTTGTAGTCCTGACCTTTAGGGCTTGTTTGGATTTAGGGTTACGAGGCGGGTTGTGGTAGTGTAATTTCAACTTCAACCCTTATTTGGCTTTAAGAAAATAGGAGGATTATGAAGGTTTACGAAGGTACAATTTCAACCCTTATTTAGCAATTTAAAATATGAGGGTCATAGACATAAACCCTCCATAATCTCCCCCCTCAATCCAAACAAGGCCTTACCTTCAATGTGTACAACCCTCTCTACAGCACCGTTGTCTAAGGCTACGAGCAATCAATTCGAGATTTTTAGCACTCAACCCAGAACACTGTGCTTGTATCAAGTGTTCCAAGAGATATTAAGTTTCTTTTAAATTTAGGAACATGCCTACCACTAAATAAAACACTCTCATATATAAAAAAAAAAAAAACCTTGATTTAACTTTTCTGGTTCTAAAGCAACTTCATTTATATAAAAAATATAAAAAAAATAAATTACAAATGTTGAAAAAATAAATGAAATCACTGTCAGTGGTCGAGTAGGGTTCCATCACTTTAGTAGTAGACTCTGTTTCTTGCAAGGACCACCGGTGAAAGACCATTACTTGCTTATTACTTCCCCTCTTGCCAACTGCAGCTGAGATGAGAACCATTTGGCAGATAAATCCACGAACTGAGTGAGGACTGAGGCAGGCTGCAGTTTTATTCCAGCCGATTACGGGAATGTACAGCAATCCCAACTTGTATCCTGTCTATGGAAACGAGAAGATTATAGAATAACACTTCCTCTGCCGGGTGATCGTTATTCGAATTGCTATAAATCCCTTTTCTGGGGGTCTAACAGGGAAAATTCTCACGGATGGCAGTTCACGTATGTGCATTTATTCTAATCAGATCTCATCATAGTCTCTTAGCCGATCTCGTCCTGACAGAGTAGGAGTTTTTCTCTGTTAAGAAGGCAATTAGGTGGAGATCATCAGGTCTTGGAAGCATATGCTTTTATATCAATTGTAAATTTTCAAACGCCTTGCCTCTCGACCAACCTTTAGGCACCGCTGGACTTGGAAAACAACCTACTCAATATTTGAAGCATTCCGTTCGATAGAGAGACCTGGACCCGAATGTCTATGGTTTCCCATCAGGAGAACAGAGTAATACTGTAACTCCGAGGCAACTCTGATTACTGTACAGTGTTCTCATTCGGTATTAAGGAATCAATCCCATATCGGGCGAATAAATGATTAAAAATTGATTTATAAGAAAGTGAGATCACCAACTTATCAGCTTAAAACTTTTGGATTGGACATATTCTCAATCTTTTATGGGTTAGATAGAAATTTTATATGGTATTATAACAAGTTTTTATGTGAACTCATACTATGCTAGGTCTAGGAGTGGAACTCATGACCTGTTAAGGCCGAGATCAGAAGAAAAATACATGGCTCGTGGCCAGTTTATCGTGTACGGAGATGAGCAGCTCGAGATTATTTATTGAGTGTTGGTGGTTCACAGGTGTCAAGTACGAGCACATTACTACAACCTAGTGTATAATAGAATTGGTACTACCAACTTATCAGCGTAAACTTTTGAGATGAACATATACTCACCCATTCTTTCAGGGGTTCATCACGCATACAAGGCTTCAAATCTCATCAACCGAGGTATCGCATGGAAACACTTCTGACCTACAGATACTATGTATAGAGCCTTCTTTCTTTCAACTCTCCGCCTCAGTATTCCGACCTCACAATTGGATTCAGAATCTTCTTCATTCGCTAACAGTACAGACACAGATTCTATTTCTTGAAGAGAAGCGGAGTTGGAACCCACAAGGCCGTCGAGCTACAAAACTCTTACCGCCCATCGTAAGCCATCAAACTCCAGCAGTAAGGTGGCGGGTAAGTGGGAAACGGCGGAGGACAGTACTCAGTAAGAATGATCGGAGGTTGAGGTTTTTCCTTCTCGGCCGGCTTCGGGGGTCCAACACTGACGACGTCGACGCTCTTCTTGTTCTTCCTGAGCTGCTCGACTACCCTCACCGGGTCGACCTCTCCGATGACCGTCAAGGTTCCCTTCTCTCCATCGATGGACAGTTCGTCGATGCCTGCAGGATTGTGCGATGTTCGGGTCATTGATAGGACCCATTCTTGCTGGAAAGCCGGATACACTAGAGAAAGAGCATGTCCATGGACAGATATCTGCGTACCTTCGAGCTTGGCGACGGCTTTCAGTATATCCCTCTTGCATTTGTGGGTGTTAATACCGACTTTCAGCACACATTTCTGCATCGATCGAACACTGCAGATTTCAAAGCCTCGGTTTTCGAAGTTTTGTTAGAAGGGGAAGTTTCATGCTGCTGTGTGGAAAAGCATGGTGGAGAAGGATCCCTGTAGTGTCTTACCTTCATGGTAGATGCTCGGTTTGCGCTGTCGGATGTCTCTGAAGAATATATGAAGAAATCGAGCCATAATGCGGGCTGTATTTGTAGAGAAATTTTATCCGACTGAATAATATTTCTCATCTGACTTGGAAACGCTCTGGTTGAAGATGATACAGGGGCCTGTCGTCCCGTGCCCCGGTAAGTGAGGGAGAAAGAAGAAAGTCAATCTGATAAAAAAAATGTTATGTTATTTAAGTTCAAATTCGATTGGTTCACTCAAGAGATAAAGTTCTCGACCATAAATTTTTCTTATTCATAATACTCAAATTTCGAAATTTTACTTAACCCTGTTTGGATGGAGGTGAAAGGAGGGGCAAAGAAGGCCAAATTTTCTCATTTGTTTAGTTGTAATTTATTAGTGATGTAGGGGTCCGGATGCCATACTATATAAGAGGTCGGTTCATAAATTTGGATGTGGATCCAACCCTATTGAATCTTGGAACTGGACCATATCTGGAACTTGTAAAATACCATCAGTTTCAAATGCATTATTAGAATTAGCTTGTTATTTATTCTTTTACCTTGATAATACATTATTTTGATAGTTTTCACATGTTTAATAATTAAAAACAATCGCATTCAGAGAAAGTTTATGATTATTATTATTTGATATAATTATTTTATTATAATAAAATGTGTAATTTTATGTATATTTGTAGTATACTTAAGTAGTATTTATTATTAATTTTTGAGTCATAATGATATTTTAAATGTTAAAAATACTCAAATATATAATTATTGTAAAGTTCATCGAGTTACAACAATTTAAATGGTTTGTCAATTGAAATTTAAACGAAAAAATTACGAACGATTAAATTAACCAGATAAATTAGTTAACAGGTTTTGGTTCCGAGTATCCTATGTACCGGAACTGACTGGCTTCTTAATTCTCTACTCGGAGCCTACCCAATTTCCATTGAGATTTAAGTAGAAGGGCGGGTTCCTATCGGTTCCGTATTTACTCTATACCCATGCACACTCGTGTAATTTATTAAAGGCGGGGAAGGGCAATGGAGTTAAGACCTAGAGCCTAATTTCTTTAATAAAAGGATAATATAGTCAATTAATTTAAAATATTTTCTATCCATTCTCTTCCCCAGAAGAGATGGGTCCGGACAAACATCAGATATTATCATGGTCAAAATACGCACATATTATGTTATTGCTAGTGGGCTTTATAAGAGGCTTGTGTTTTTTCAATCCAAAAATCTAAGCTATCAAGTGACATTACTGAGTTATCTTATAAATTCATAATTATTTCATGATTTCACCGATGTGAAATCTAACATATCTCATTCCAACTTTGAAAATATAGAATATGTTCTAATATGGTTTTTTCCAAGGCAATTAGTTGTCTTCATTGGTTCTATTTGTCTTTTTCTTTTTAAAGTTATTTTGGAAAGTAAAAAACTAAAAACGAATGACCACGTAGTTTAGTGGAGTAAAGGTTGATACTTACTTCAAATTCTCAGCTTTTTTTTTTTCGGTATGAACCACTGACATCCAGAAGTCCAATTGCCCTAACTAATCCGTTTGAGCGGAAGAGACCTACTAAGAGATAAAACTTTCACAATGTGAATTTTCACCAGGAGACTCGAATGCGAGATCTTTTTTCAATCATTTTTCGATAAAACTTCACGATACAGATTTATTTCAGATTTTTCTCGAACTCCCCTTATTCCAAGGACCCGTCATTCAAATTTTTCTCAAATAATCAAACCCTTCACCCGTGAAAATTTGAATTACACCCCACTGTCTCGGACCACATAAATTGGATCGCAAGTTTCTTCCATATCATCCTCTGTCGTTTGCGTGTTTCCCCACAGGGAAGGAAGTCCAAAGAACGCAAGGTTGAATCGGCAGATAGAGGAATATGCATTGACCATTAATTGAGCTGGAATCCGTAACGACCGTTAATTATTCTTTTAAGTCCCTCTCGGTCAAAAAGTGAGAGGTCAACTGTTTATATTTACCGAGTCATTGATTATTAGATCCAATCGACAGTGACACGCCTTAGTCTCTGATTATGACTTGAAACTAATCTGACCTGAATGATCCCAGGATTTTTCCCCAGGTCGGAGGGGTCGACGAGAATTTTTTCAGATATCTCGATTCGACCGTAAATTAGCCTCAAAGTATGTTTCGGATGGCACTGGAACACTGTATGGTGCAAATTAAAAAAACTCATTTGACTTAGAAATTAGATATTGCTAATTACCTTCTAATAAAAAAGAATTTGTAATTTTAGTAAATATTAAAAATATAGTTTATTATAAGTGAGTTTTTTTGGAAATATTTAATTTAAAATATCTATAATCACTAATTTTTTAACTAATAAAAAAATACAAATGAGGGTGAAGTTAAAAAATACTCATAAAAATATGGCTATTATTTTAAGTCATAACTACCTCTAATTTTTTAAATTATATATTTTAATTTTTATGATACATACTATAATGGCTAAAAATACTACAAAAGTAATACTCATTTGTGAAACAATATCAAATATTATTATATAAAAGCAATATAACTTTATATTTAATTATATAATTGATAATTCCATACTATATAGGGGTCAATGTCTAAGTATGTGTATATATATATATATATATATAAAAGGAGCAGTGTTTCAACAACTATTGTTGGCCCCTCGACGTGTACGAGGAAACACTCCTAGTCCTATTAATTCTTTTTCTTAAATATTCTAGCGATAAATCTCTTGACATTTTCAACTGCTAATTAATTCATATTCAATTTTTGAGGAGTAATACCTCCCGATAATGAATTTTCTTTATCTGTAAAATTTGATAACGAAACTTTATCTGAGGAGAAGATACAGTGAGCCATTTCAGACGATTTGGGGTGGTTATTACATCGATCTTAATGTATGTCATGCGTTTTGAGCATCTTAAGACCGAAGGAAGAGCTAAATCTATGATAGATTTAGGGGATGAAATAGAATAATTCAATAAAGTATAGATAAGATTAATAAGTTTTATACAGTGTTTTACAGATGTTTCTCGAGCTCACACACTCCTAAATCCATTCTGCTGCAACATTGACCGTTGATGTAGTTTATGCCTTAGCTAGGCAGTGCAGTGCAAGACTCCATTCGTCGAGTCATAATAGTCTTATCACTCGTCATATTTTATCACAGGAAAAATTTTATAAAACCTTAAAGGTATGGTACCTTGGTTTGTATACAGTCACAGCGTTGCGGCTCTGTAGGTTATTGTACCACGAGAGATAGATGTTCACGATACTGTAGCAGAACTAGGTGAGGTGTGGCCGAGTCTATCATAAAGAAATTATAATAGGTTATAGACCTCGACCTTCTGTACTATTTGTACCCCTATTTACTCTATTAATTTTTCAGTACTCTAATTTTTATATTGCTCCAGCATGATTTGGATCGAATAATTGTGAGCTTGATTTATTTCTCTAATTTATTTTATTGTTACTGCAGTGAGATTTAACTTTTACCACTCGATCTTATCCGAAAATTTCAATACCATTTACTCAGCTCTAGCAACGGTGAGGCTGCAAGTGCCCACTACATTTGCCATTGCCAAAAAAAAAAAAAATCAAACGTGACTGAAATTTTTAAAATAATCTTACCATTTTTTTATAACGTATATTTGAAGCAAATGTCCCTTGAGACGACAGGTTATGGATACCATGTATTTTTTTATGATATCCGAACCATATTTTATATAATTTAATTTTTTAAATTTTAGATATGGATATTCCCTTATTCATCCTTGGAGCCGGACCTTACGAAGAATCTGTAAGATATCACACATGGTTCTCGGTACTTTATTGTAACATTTTTACTATTTTTTCTTTCACCTTTATAATTTAGATTGTTTCGATATTTTCATATGTTTAATAGTTATACAGTTATCACATTGCCAAAATTTCAATAACTATTCATTAAGATCTACCAAGAATCCATTTAATATGATAGGTTCTTATCAGTTCGGGATCTACTCTATACTCATGAATAGCCGATGTCCCGTGTTAATTGAGAGATGGCGACTCCACGGAACACTTGCTCCAGCTCACGGGCCCCAAAATCGAAGAAATTCAGCTCCGCCGGCCGGGCCGCTTTGAAAGCTTGCTTCATCGGCCGATGTGGGCCTGTCTGTCGGCTGTACATGTGGATTGGATTAAATCTCGATTACTGAATATTATAACTAATTAAATGAACCGCCGGTCTGGTTGGCCTAGTGGTCCAGCAACATGAAAGAGAAATTTTTAGTTAATTGTATCCTATCTGAGTGATGTGAGTCAGTGCCAAACTAATTATAATAAATAAGTGAATTTCCCTTGATCGTCTGAACAATTATCATAATTATTACTGATCATAGTAATTTAATCGTATTTTCTTACTACTTTATTATTATGAGGTAAGACTATATAACTTTTTCTTACTTACACTATATCCGAGCAGGTTATTTTACAGGCTCACACCACACAAAACCGATACCGAAAAGAAAAACATTCGGCTAGTGGTCAATTATACAACACTCTATTCATCATCTCCTCTTACATTATTACGATCCTCTTTGACTTGAGTATGAAAAGGTCATTCGGGGCCATCGCACCTGGTCTCTACTTTCTTGTAAGTTCTCCACTAAGACGCGGACCATGACACACCAGGAGGACCCCGAATCTGGGCTCGATGGGTCTAGCCCATCATCAGTAGTTAAAAGAGCTAAACTCGCCATCAAGTTCAGGTGGTTTTGGCTCTTCGAACGTAGCTATGATTCAAACGCCTTTAAATCTTCATCAGATTTTGGTAGTTACGTCTTTTTGAATTATGGTCATGATCAAGAGACACGTAAGTATACTCAAATTCCGGTAATTACAACTCTTTGAACTCCAGTCTTGTGACAATAACGGGAAAGCCCATGCTCTTGCTTTACGTTAACCAGTTACTCAACATGATGAGACAAGCAGTCAACTCCTACACGCCTCGCAAGTACGTACAGCTCCAATCTGGTTCCGGATCATCGTCACCTTCCCATCATTTCCTGATCCCCTTTCCCTTTCCCTTTCTTTTCTTTCTTCTGCGTTAAGTACTTCGAAGATCCCCGGCGGGGTAAGATGCAGGTGGCTGCTGCTGCCAAAGTACTCTTGGCTCTGCCTCTTGCGGTCTTGTTGGTTGTTGCCGCGGATTCTAACAGGCTTCAGGATGTTTCTGTATCCGATCTCGCTTCAGGCAGTCTAGGCCCGAAAAATTCTAAAGACGTGCAACTTCATTCGGTGCTGCCTTCCAGGAACTGACCGGGTCCGAATATCATGTACTCTTTCATAGTACCTAGACCCTGTCTTATATAAAGTCGGTTCTTATATTTTATATCTGGCCTCTACCTTGTTAGATCTTGAAACCGGACCCTACTCAGAATCCGTAAGATGCCACATGTCTGGGAATAAATATTTATAGTGTAATATATAACGAGTTTGTTGTATAAATAACTGTTTAAATCTTGACACCTGTAATGTTAACCTTCGAAAATTGTGAAATTTTTACACAGGTCAAGATCCAAATAGTCATATACACAATGAACTCGTTTATTATTTATTTTTTACCCCTATAATATAGATTACTTTCACATTTTTCATAATTATTATTACTTCATATAATTTTTCGTAATAATTAAACGTGTGTAATTTCAGGTATGTTTTCATTATATTTAAATATTATTTATCACTGATTTTAAGTTATAATGACATTTTAGACATGAAAAATTTATTGAATATGCATAATTATTATGTCAAATAAAAGTTCATCGAGTTAGAAATACAACGGCTTAAACAGTTTGCGAATTGGATTTCAAACGAGAAAATTATGAACGTTTAAATTAACCTCGCAAATAAATTAATAGGTTTCGGTTCTACGTATCCTATATGCTAGAACTGGAACCGACCAATTTCCTGATTTGTTATCCGAAACCTACTAGATTTTCATTGAGATCTACTCAAAATCTACCTGATATAATAATTTTTATCGATTCCAATGTTACCCGGTACCCATTCACACCCCTACCACCTTGATTTTGCTTGTATCTCATGTACCCAAAGTCTAGCGTACGTGCTCGTTTGCAGTAGTTGACCAGAGGTGATCGGGCAGGGGGTATCCTATCTTCCCCATGATACACAAACCTTGCCTGTACAGGATCTATTACTGAATTTTGGATAAGGACCTGCCCTTTTAAATACAGAATTCGGATAGTAGGTTTTCGGTAGTCAGCCAGCACCCTTATTTTCCTTTTTTCCTCAAAATAAATATATAATTATTTTAACATCTACTTAGTCTAAGCAGCCGAGTTTATGGTAACTTTTTATGGTTTTGGGTTAGTTTAATTTGTTTAGTAATAGTTATTTTATTCCAATTTAGCAAATATTCGCTAAAACTGTATAGATTTTAGTATATTTTCGTTGTTATTCGTCAATGGTATCTAAATTTATTAATATTTGAATATGATAAATTAATCGAACATATTATATTATTATATCAAATGGAAATTTAACTGAGTCAAGAATTTAAGATATATATGACATAAGAATTATAATAAAAATGAAGTTGTGGCCGATTGAAATGAATTGTGCAAGCTAGTTTTGCTTTACACACTCAGTTCCAAGTATCTCTGGTTGGAACCAAAGTCACGACAGGTTCCGAATTCATTACCCTAAAATTATCCAAATTTCATTAGTACATACCCAAAACTTGTTCTATTGAGTAGATTTGAACTGGTTCTGGTTCTATCTTATATACGTGCACACACCTCTTTGCCCAACAACAGCAGTGCTTTCTTCTTCTTGGTAGATCTGTATGGACCGCCTGGACTTGGGTAGAACTTTCAAAAAGTTTGTTGCGATCCTATATATCATTGGACGCGGATCCGTTACACGCATAGAAAAATAAAAATAAATAAATATATGAGATAAACATCAATAATTAGATTAAGATCATTTATTTATAACGTATTATAATTTAATTCATTTGAAATTCATTATCTTACAGTAGTAAGCAAAACATTTCCAATTGTAATTAGTATATTATGTCAATTTTACCTTTCCAAGTTCACAATTTCAGTCATTCATTAAAAAATGACATATTTTTGCAGATAAAAATTGTAAATACGGAGTGATATGAATTTAAATAAGAGAATCTGAGTAGTTAATGAAATATTTTTACTATTAAAATCTTAGATATGGAGTGAGATGAGAATGCATGAAATTACTATTTTAACCTTAATTTGGATGATTTTACAAAGTATAACATATCATATATTTTAATATACAAATTAGATTAAGGACAAAAGTGGAAAACGAAAAAAAAATCATACATCTCAAATGTTTGTAGATAATAATATAGATAATTGGATACAAAAGCATTGAAAGATCTAATGGAAAACGCCGAATTTAATTGGTACAGATTATCATAATTGATGCCTTCCCTTGCAAGGCAACCTTCAACGCCTCAGATTTCTTCTTCGATGGATTGAGTAGCCTACGGTCACCAACACCACCACGGGCTCGGTGGCCATGGCTGCTAGCATTATGTAGATTCCCAATCTGAACATCCTCACTATCTCCCTCTCCCGGCGGCCTTAAGCCACGCCCACCTGGGTACCTCTGAGATAATAATCGCTTCATAACGACCGACAACGTCCTCGTATCCAAGTCCCTCCGACAGCTCGAGATCTTCATGTTTCCAAGGGGCTTTGTCCACTTCGAGAGGAACACTAGAGATGTCCCCGGCCAGAGTGATTTCTGCTTTCAGTAGTGAATTGCCGGAACTCAGTTGATTGCTACTGTGCTATCTGCTTCGAGGCCGGGTGTTAGGTCTAAAAAGGTAAGATTCGTAGTGGGGAGGAGAATAATCATTGGGAGAAGAGGGTAATAACCGGGAGTGAAGAATATTGTCTCATGTCCATTATATAATTACATTGATCCCTTCATATAGGGGAGGGGACACAAGAATTAATTACAGGTCAAGTAACTTATGGGATAAGTAATTTCTGTGGTACAGACGATGTCAGAACTGGGGAGGTGCAGGCAGTGTCAGTTGTACGGACTGACGCCGGGCTCTGCCAGCGGCGCTAATGGTACGGGCGTTGCCAGAGTAGCGAGGCTAGCTCGGCCTAGGCATTGACACAGGTGAATGGGCCTTGGTCCTTTGGGCCTCAGTGGCCATCTTTGAAAGGGGGGTGCGGGCCTGGGGCCCGGGCCTAACACTGGGCATTGCTGATTATTTGCTAGCAAAGGCATTCTAGATCGACGAGGAACAGGTCGAGTCAATTAAGAAGTTCACTACCAACTAAGTTAAAGCCGTTTGAGGATGTGCTTGTGCATTTGGTTTTAGTAAGACTCTTATTGCAAAGTTTAGTCTAAAGTTAGCTGCAGTTGCTAAAAGGAGAAGTAGAGCCTCTAATAGCTCTCTCATTATGTGCAAGAGGAGAAAGAAAAGGTTTAAGTAAGAAATGACATAGTACTAACTTGGCAACTATCGCATTACACTCTTAAAAAAAAAAGGGATAGAGCAAGAAAGCCGTGTTATTATGCTTGACGTATAAAGAAAGGTACACTTTTCACTGTAATTTATCTTAAGATTAATTTGATTGTGTACACACATATAGTGGATAGATTTCAGTAATTTTACCCACATAAATTCACAAATCCAAGGTTGCTTAAGTTGTCGAAGGCCAATCAATGATGAAACTTTCATCTATATGGGGTGATGATAAACAGGTTAAGATTGAGGCTACAGGCACAATTTAGGTTATTGTTATAATCCTTTGTTATTTGGATGATCATCTTTTAGATGAATTTAGTTTCTATTTCCATTTTGGATAAATTTATATAGTATCATTCATTTGGAAATAGTCAGTTTGGTTTGCTCATGGATTCGAATAATATTGGTATCGATTATTTATTTTGTGATAACCTTTACATGCTTGATTTGTTGCCTCAATTAATGAAATCTTGCATTTGAGTTCATGTGTTACATAGTACAAATTATAGTAGAAGTTCCACTGAACAATGACACGGGCAATTAAGTTAAGAGCCACTATGGATTAAGAGCTTATGTTCAGCGAAATTCTCATTCCCCTTAATTTAGTGGACCTTAAGGTCTGTATTTAGTGCATAAAGGAGAAATAGAAAAAATATAAGTAGATCAGGCACCAACCAAAAATCAGACGTCTTAGAACTGATACATACATATATTTGTAGATCGTTCCCTATTGCTTTTGGAATGGTCAACATTACTCTATCATCTTAAAAACAATTACTCTTGATATGAGTACCTGTATCTAATCAGTAAGAAGTCTAATATCTTGGATGTGTTTAAGAATTCTAAGGCCAAAGTTGAAAATCAACTCAACAAAAACATTAAAGCCATTAGATTTTACTGTGGTTGTAAATACTACAGTAGATTAACGTATCAAGTGAACAACATTCATGATTTGTTGATTGTAGCTTTCTTACTCAGTAGAGTACCTATTAAAGCAGTGTCCCAAATCCCTTGTAAATTGTGGACCGGTGAGAAATCTAGTATAAGGTATTTGCTCAGTTGGGACTATCCAGTTAAGGTAAGGCCTATAAGCCAAGCAAAATGAAATTGGACGTAATAAATGTTCACTATTTTTTATCAGTTACTTTAAAACGATCCACGGGTTACAAATTTTATGATCCCATTACTATATCAATATTTGAGATGGAAACTATCCAGTTCTTTGAGGAAGTTGAGTTTGCGGGAGAGATAATGTTAAGTTATTGTCAGAACTTATTTCTCTTCCTACGCCTGTTGCTTCTGATAGGGAGTAAGAGGACAATGTCATAGATCTCCCCATGCAACCTCAAGAGGATTTACAGCTTCGAGAGGATGTTCCAAAAGAACAAACTCAATAACCTCAAGAACATGTGCCATTAAGGAGATCTACTAGAGAGCGGAGAGGTGCAATTCCTAATGATTATATAGTATTTCTTCAAGAGCATGAGGTTGACATTGGAGTGATGGAAGATGATCCAATCAACTTTTGTCAAGTCTTGAGTAGCTCTAACTCTCAAAAGTGGATTAATACCATGAATGTAGAGATAAGTCCACGAAGGACAATGACGTTTGGGACATCGTCCCTTTGCTAGAAGGTGTGAAACCCATTGGTTATAAGTGGATATTTAAGACCAAGAGGGATTCCAGAGGTAATGTGGAAAGATATAAGGCTCGTCTTGTTGCTAAGGGTTTTATATAAAAGGAAGGCATTGACTATAAGGAGACTTTTTTTTTTATAAGTATAAAGAGACTTTCTTTATAGTTTTATCGAAAAATTTGTTCTAGGATCATAATAGTACTTACAGCTCATTCTAATCTTAAGTTACAACAAATGGATGTAAAGACACATTTGTCAACGGTGACATTGGCGAGAGAATTTATATGGTGCAATCAGAAAATTTCATGGTTGTTGATGCATCCCACATCGGTTGTGGAGTGCCTCCTGGGCTGGAATATAAGGCCAGGGCCAACCCTCCACTCCCGAGCTAGCTTTTGGGTGGAGTTAGAGCTTGAGTTCTTATTATATGGTATCAGAGCCACCACTCTACTATTCCGCCGGTGTCGCTTGGGGTTCGACGGATCGCCGACCGAGGCGGTCGGGTCTCAAGGGGGTGGGGATGATGCGTCCCACATCGGTTGTGGAGTGTCTCCTGGGCTGGAATATAAGGCCAGGGCCAACCCTCCACTCCCGAGCTAGCTTTTGGGTGGAGTTAGGGCTTGGGTTCTTATTAGTTGTAGAGCCAAAGAAATTGGTCTGCAAATTGAAAAGATCCATCTATGGTTCTAAGTAAGCATCTCACCAATGGTATTATAAAGTTTACCAAGCTATTATCTTATTTAGTTTTGAGATGAATTCAATTGATGAATGCATATACCATAAGTTCAGTGGGAGTAAACGCATTTTTTGAATTTATATATTGATGACATATTACTAGCATGTAATGATATAGGCTTATTACGCGAAACTAAGAGATTTCTATCATAGAATTTCTAGATGGAAGATCTTGTGAATGTTTGTACTGTATTAGGGATCCAAGCTCACCGATAATGCACTCGGGGTATCCTTGGACTATCGCACAATAACTATATCGATAAGGTGTTGATTAGATTCGGCATGAAGGATTGCAAGTCATGTAATACCCCAGTTGCTCAGGCAAATAAAATAAGTTTCAGTCATTGCCCCAAAATAATAATTCAATATAAGAAATGAAAAAGATTCATAAATGTTTATTGTGGAGTCTAATGTATGCTCAAGTGTGTACGTGTTCAGATATTGCATACATTGTGGGGATGATTAGGGAAACACTTAAGCAATCTTGGCATGGATCAATAAAGGCAGCCAAAAGGTTGTGCAGCATTTATAGAGAACAAAATATTTTTTACTCAGATACAGTAAGTCAGATAAATTAGAAGTCATTTGGTATTCTGATATTCGATATTCAATTTTAATTTTGTTGGATGCTAAAAAAAGCCATGACAGTTATTTTCATCCGCTAGCTATAGGAGTTATCTCCCAAATGAGTACTGAGCAGACACTCATTGCTGCTTTAAAATTCACTCGTAAATTGCTATGAGGCATGTAATTATGGAATATGACTGTAGAACTTTTA
This sequence comes from Lagerstroemia speciosa, assembly GCA_037672795.1. Classification (NCBI taxonomy): domain Eukaryota; kingdom Viridiplantae; phylum Streptophyta; class Magnoliopsida; order Myrtales; family Lythraceae; genus Lagerstroemia; species Lagerstroemia speciosa. The sequence continues at coordinate 4,108,146 of CM075303.1, read as the reverse complement.
TCACTAGGCTGCAAATTCTGAATAATATTGAAACACCACTCAAATTATTTTGCGACAAAAGGTTAACAGTTATAGTAATAACAACATGACCTTTCTAAGAACATGGCATTAAGTTCCTAGTTGTTAAAAGATATTTTTTTAGAGTGATCGATTATTTTAGGCATATTGGCACAACTCCACAATTTCGGATCCGCTTACTAAGGCATAACACCCATGGTCTTTCATGAGCATATTGCTCATATGGGTATTGTATCACGTGATGATACTACAGTTTAGTGAAAGTTTGTACATTAATGTCATTTGATTGCAACAATATTATATGAATTATTTTCTGCAGAAATAAAGTTTTCAGTATACTTGCACTCTAAATTTCAGTATCAGGTTTAAAATTTTGATCTCCATAAAGTTTAAGGAGGACCAGTTGGAAATAGGCACGTTTAGATCGCATAACGTGTAATTTTCATGCTGCGCACGGACACTTGATCTATGTTGTTGAGTATTGTTGTACATGATCATTGATGGTTCTAGTTACGATTTGTGCGACAAAGAACGCTTTAGCCCTATTGTTGATGCATTCAATGGATGAAATTGTTGAGATTGTTAAACATGATAACGGTTTTGAACTCATAAGGTAATTCAATGATATACAGTCGTTCAAGATACGTTTGTTGGCCCAAGTGGGAGATTGTTAGATTTTTAATCCAACTAACATGGTCCAACAATATATCATTGACCAAATATTTATATTATCCTAATAGTTGGCCCAATTAAGTGATCCAATTGAGTTTATTAATGGGCTTTAACGACATCTTATAAAAGTGTGAGGATTAATGTGCAGATATCAAAGATGAATTTCTGATTCTATGATGGACGGAATTAGAAATTACTAAATTATCAGGCAATAATGTGCAATTGAGAGGTTATGATCCATGGGTCACATTATAAAACCTTCTCCCTTGATATTCCATTAGTCAGTGTGTGAGAACAGAGAGATCTCACATCCTCTGAGCAGTGTCATGCAGACCCGGAAGATCCAGACTCGAAATATCGTGCAGACCCACAATCTGACTTCATGATCACTGCTATGGATTCAAATACGCCTCTGTTTTATATTTATATACAATCTCTTAACGATTTTAGCACGCATGCTCTTGGAATTATTTGGATTTATTTGGTTTTAATTCCTCCATTCCCATCAGGAGAACAGAGTACCACAATACGGAGAAAACTCTGATTACTACACGGTGTTCTCGTTCGGGAAAGGAAGCATTCTTGGCTCAGCCTGGATCCGCGTCGCACCAACCCCGTTCTTTCAGGGATTCATCACGCATACAAGGCTTCAAATCTCATCAACTAAGGTAACGTGGAAACATTTCTGCTCTGCAGACACTATCTATAGAACCTTCTTTCTTTCAACTCTCTGCCTAAGTATTCCGATCTAGCAATTGGATTCAGAATCTTCTTTACTCGCTAGCAGTACATGCACAGATTCCACTTCTTGAAGAGAAAGGAGCTGAAAACCACAAGGCCGACGAATCCACGAACTCTTACCGCCAATCGTAAGTGACCCAGTTCCCAGAGTAAGGCGGCAAGTAAGTGGGAAATGGCGGAGGACTGTAGTATTCAGGAACAAGGGTCGGAGGTTTTTCCTTTTCCTTCTCGGCAGGCTTCGGGGGTCCAACGCTGGCGATTTCGGCGCTCTTCTTGTTCTTCCTGAGTTGCTCGACTACCTTCACCGGGTCAATCTCTCCGATGACCGTCAAAGTTCCCTTCTCTACATCGATGGACAGTTCGTCGATGCCTGCAGGATTATGCGATACCGATCACCGGTCGGACACATTGTTGCTGGAACGTATGCTACACCAGAGAGCATGTATAGTTAGTTATACACGTACCTTCGAGCTTGGCCACGGCTTTCATTATCTCTCTCTTGCTTTTGTGGGTGTTAACGCCGACGTTCAGCACGGATTTCTGCATCGATCGAACATCGCAGGTTTCAAGTATCAGTTTCGACTGACATGCTTTTTTTTTTTTTTTTTTGGTTAGAAGGGAAGTTTCATGCTGGTGGAGAGGGATCCTGTAGTATCTTACCTTCATGGTTGATGATCGGATTGCTGTCGGATGTCTCTGAAGAATGTATGAAGAAATCGAGCCATAATGTGGGCTGTATTTATAGGGAAATTTTAATTGATTGGATGATCTCTCTCAGCTGACTTTGAAACGTTCTTGGTCGTCTCGGGGCCCGTAAGCGAGGGACAAAGAAGATAATCAACATATGTTAGGTTATTTAAGGTCGAGTTCGGTCGGTTCACTGAGTGATAGAATTATTACTCATAAATCTTTTTATTGACAAAACCCCTAATTCTGAAACTTTGCTTAAGAAAAGGGTAGGAGTTGTAACATCACCACAATCCATTCATGCTAGTTATTATGATTCTCTTTCCATGGTAAAAATTATTCCCAGTAAGTATCTCTTTAAGTATCATTTCCTACTAAAATGGATTAGTTGAGACGGTTTGACACCTCTTCTCCTCATGTAAAACCTTGGATTTGAGTGTCTGTAAATAAACAAAAAATTCGCTTTGAGAGAGGTTTACTCCTTACAAGTTGACTCCACTCAAATTGAATTTAATCAGAATTCGTTTAGTTTCTAGACACTAACGGTAAAGATTGGAAAAAAAAAATCACTTCTTGCTTGCTACATAATGTTGGTGATAATAGGGATTCATGCACACACCTACCTTTGGATGGACGAAACGAATCAAAGGGTCAGATTACTTCGTCGAAGTTCGAACCAACCCTCCCTCAAACTCCATGGTTTTTAAGATCTAAAGAATAGGGGTGTGCAAAAGATGGTTTAGGGGTAGAACCGATTTTGAGCTGAATCTAATCAAAAGAACCAGATCGGTTCGGTTCAGCATAGTAAGTATGAACTATAATTGATTTGTGTGGAAAAAAGGGATTGTTATAAACCAATTCAGTTAATTGATTTAAATCAAAGTGATTTTAAAACAATTTGGTTTGATTCGAAGTCGGTTCAAACCAAATTGAATTGTTTTTAAAACGACTCAACTCAGTTCAAAATCATTTCAAACCAAATTGATTTGGTTTTGAAATGGCTCAATTCGGTTTTGAAACCAATTCGAGTCAAACCAAATTGGTTTTCAATTGTATTTTTATATTAATACCAATTCGGTTCGGTTTGAACCAGTTAGCCACACCAGTTACATTTCAAAATTAACCGAACCGTTTTTCATCTAAAATACCGTACTAAAATAGAACTAGTTCAAGGATAACCCGTCCAAAATCAATTTGGTTCTAGTTTGGTTCTCCCTGAACAGGTTTTTTTTCACACTTGTACTCAAAAAGACATTAACAAAAATCTAATGTGAACTCATTAAAGTCGTCTACCCCATCTTTCTGTTAAATAAGATTTTGCTCTCGAGTTTTTGAAAAATTTTACACCTCAATATATCAATCCAATTTAAATATGAATTAGTAAGGAGAACTCTCTAATTCTTAGATATTGGATCGATTTCACGGTAAGAAGTCCATAAATAATTTCGTTTTCCTTTATCCCTATTTATGCACAATACTTTATGTCTGACAAACTTTAAGGAAAATTGATTCTCTTGCTATTCTCCTAAAAGGTATGCATCTACCTATCTATCCCTTCCAAGATATTCTTAAATGATCATGTCTCATCATATAATATAAGAAAATACTAGTTAAACGTAAAAAACGAGTAAATTGATATTAATAAAAGCAACTCAACTGGTTCTTTCTCAATACGTACTGTGAGATCGAATCATCGAAAATTCTTTCATCTCTTCCATGCATCATATATCTCAATATTCCAAATCCGAAAACATCGGACTTATTCTAATGTGGTTTTTTCCACGGCAGTTACCTGTCTTCGTTTGCTCTGTTTTTTCTTTTTCTTTTTAAAGTTTCTTTGGAAAAAAAAAAAAAAAGAAAGAAAGAAAAATGAATGACCCTTGTTTAGTGGAGGCAAACTGTAAAGATTTGATAACTATTTTAAATACAATGTGAAAACACAAGAGAAAGGGAAAGCATTTGAAGAGGAAAATATTTTAGGAAAAAATAATTAAAAAAAGAAGAAGTGGCAGAAGACGCGGAGAGAGTGGGTCTACGAGGAGAAATTTTTTAATGAGACGTTCATATAAGTTGAATTAAAATTTATAATTTTATTCAATTAAAATTTATTATTTATTAAATTTTTTAATATTATATCGTATTTATATATTTTTTAATTAGAATTCATCATTTATTTAGTTTTTGTATCATTTTGAGGTTTTTAATGATCTAATAATATAATTGTATACTCACTGATTATGTGTTAAGTCCCGACTTAGTGGATATATAACGTAAGTATAATTAATCATATACTCGTTAATATCGTCTACAACTGCTTAACCGAAGGTTTTCTTGTCCCCAAGAGTAGAAAAAGGAATTCCCACCTGCCAGACATGCGGTCCTTTGCATCCAGATGTTTCTCTAACACCCCTTGTTGCAAGGATCTCTTAATTCACATTTTTCTCAAATAAACAAACCCTTCACACATGCAAATTCGAATGATTCACCGCTTGGATCGGAACACGGTTTCTTCCCTATCAATCCCTGTCGTTTGCGTGTTCCCACAGGGGCAGGAGCCCAAAGTCACCCAAGGTTGATTTGGCAGATGGGGGAACATTCTTTGACCATTAATTTAGCTGCAATCCGTAACTACTGTTTACGGTCAAGGCTTACCGAGTCATTGATTATTACATCAAATCGACAGTGAGACGTCTTAATCTCCGATTCTGAGTTGAAACTAATCTAACTTAGATGATACCTACTTCAAATCTTAGTTTTTTTTTTCTAGTATGAACCACTGGCATCCAGAAGTCCAATAGGTCATAACTAATCAAGTTTGAGCGGAAAAGACCTACTAGGAGATAAAACTCTCACAATGTGAATTTTCTCCATTCACGATACTGGAATTCGAGATCTTTTTCTTCATCATTTTTTTATAAAACTTTACGGTGCAAACTTTATTTCAGATTTTTCTCGAACTCCCCTCATTCGAAGGGCCCGTGATTCAAATTTTTCTCAAATAATCAAACCCTTCACCTGTGAAAATTTGAATTACAACCCGATGTCTCAGACCACATCAATTGGATCGCAAGTTTCTTCCATATCAGTCTCTGTCGTTAGCGTGTTCCACAGGGAAGTCAGTCCAAAGAACGCAAGGTTGACTCGGCAGATAGAGGAATATGCATTGACCATTAATTTAGCTGGAATCCGTAACGACTGTTAATTATTCTTTAAAGTCCCTCTCGGTCCAACTGTTTACACTTACCGAGTCATTGATTAGTAGATCCAGTCGACAGTGACACGCCTCAGTCTCTGATTATGAGTTGAAACTAATCTGACTTGGAAGAATTAGATATTGCTAATTACCCGCTAATATAAAAAAATCGTAATTTGTAATTCTAGTAAATATTTAAAAATACATATTTATTATAAGTGAGTATTTTGTAGAAATATTTAATTTAGTGTGGGTATATATATATATATATATATATATATCTTATCTTCTCTTATTTTAAAGGATAACATAAATAGTGGGTCTTTTTTTAATTTTCTAAAAATACCCATGATCACTAATTTTTTTTAACTAATAGAAAAAACAAAAATGAGAATGAAGTTGAAAAATTACTCATAAAAATATAACTATCATTTCAAGTCATAACTACCTCTAATTTTCTTTTTTAAACTATATATTTTATTTTTATGATACGCTAGAATGGTTAAAATACTACAAAATTAATACTCAATGGTAAAACAATATCAAATTATACCAACGAAGGTTGGCACAAGTGGAAGGGGCTTGTGTCGCTTAAGCAGAGGTGCCGGGTTCGAGCCCCTGTGAACGCAGCAGACCTTCTTGGGAGGGGTCCCCGGGAAACCGCCCGACAGTACCCTGAATCCGGATTAGTCGGCCAGCCTTCGGGTACCGGACACCGGGTGGGAAACCAAAAAAAAAAAAAAAAACAATATCAAATTATTATTACATAAAAGTAATATAACTTTATATTCAATCGTACATTTGATAATTTCCCATGCAATACTGGTCAATGTATAGTGTTTGCATATATATATATATATATATATAAGGAGCACTGTTTCAACAACTATCGTTGGCCCCTCGACGTGTACGAGGAGAAACTCCTAGTCCTATTACGTTGACTGTTCTTTGTCTCTAATATTCTTGCGATAAATTCGTAAATATTTAGAAATTTAACTATTCCTTATTAATTCATATTTAATCTCTTGAGTAATACTCTCCTGATAATGAATTTTTTTATTTATAAAATTCGATCATAAAACTTTATTTGAGGAGAAAATACAACTAACGGTTTCGAACGAGCCGGGGTGGTTATTGCATCCCTGTTAGCGGATGTTCACGTCTTTTCAACATCTTAAGACTGTCGTCCAACCTTAATGCTCTACGTGGCGAGTTGGCTTCATACGCGTCTTGACCAAGTCAACCTGGCTGCAGAGGTTAAAAACCAGACCTTCCGCGAACCTCATGGCGCTGCAGTAAAGTCACGGATCTAGAAAATCGAGTTAAAATGAAGTAAAATTTTAAAAAAATATTAAATGATAAATTTACGGGATAAATAAGATAATTTAATAAAATATAGATAAAATTAATAAATTTTATATAAAATTTTACATGTTTTTTTCGAGTTTCGATGAGGTGATCGCCTCCGCACATCCCTAAGTCTATCCCTGTTGCGATGTGGAACGTTGATGTAGTCTTTGCCTTAGCTAGCAGTGCAGTGTAAGATAACCTTATGGCTGTTAAATTAACAATTTCACTTTCAAGAGATAGATTTAGCATGACTTGAGTTCTTGAGAGATTTTTTTGTCTCATTCAATCCCCTCAAAAAGTATTTTACATCAGTAAGTAGGTTTTTTTGCTTAAATTATACTATTTTAGTATATTAATTGAGTCCCTCATGACTTTAATTGGGTCCATCATAGCTTTAATTGGGTCCATCATGACTTCAATTCGATCCTTCCGTTAAAATGAACACTAACGAGTGATTATACTACTAATTAGGTCCCTCTCTCTATTTATTTTTTTTCAATTTGGTCCTCCCACTAATGGCATTGTTATACTATAAATTAGGCCCTCATCCTTATTTCTTTTTTTATCAATTTCACCTTCTTTTAAAAAAAATTTAAAAATATTTTTAAGCAACGTGACATATCTAAATAATATTTTTAAATAAAATTTTTTCAATTTTTTAAAATTAGAAAAAATTTCAAAATATTTAGAAAAATTGTAAAAACATAAACAAATTATAAAATATAGGAAAACTTAAAAAATAAAAAATATTCCAAATATATAAAAATATGAAGGGACTCAAACATTTTTAAAATTTCTGAAAAATATAAAAATTTGAAAATGTTTCTATATTTGATAATAATATAGAAACATAGAAAATAACAAAAATGTAAAAATAATTAAAAAATATAAAAGTTTTCAATAATTTGTGAGCCCATCAATTTTATTTAGATTTAAATCCATTAATTTAAGCCCATGATCCACAAGAATTAAGCCATTAGACATCAATCAATTTCCCCATATGTTTATCCTCTTCCACCGAACAACCCCCATAGTCATCCATTCCTGCCATTTAATAATTTCCCCAAAAATATCTCCAGCCATTTTTACTCATTCACCTCAACGAAACAGAGACAGGAGACAAACGCAGACAACGAGAACGAAACATAGGCTCAAGTTGCTGTTTCTTCTGTTTTCCCATTCTCTTCCTCTGTCTAGAGACTAGAATCACCACTCCAAGCTTATCCTTCGAACTTGGTATCAGGATCAGGGGGTATTCTTCGACCTCTGCACCTCGACACCACTCAAGGTTTGATTTTTTTTGATTGTTTCTGATTTCGGGTCAAGTTGATTTCAATTTTTATTTTATCTGTCAAATGATAAATGGAGGAGAGGAGGTCTCCTCGGAGGGAAGGTTCCTCCTCCGACAGAGTCACCCTCCCGATCTGTTCGATGGCGGATGCTCGAAATCGGACGGAGGTGATGCATCGCCACCATCGCGTTATTCTTCCTATGGGGAGTCCGAGTTCGAGCGATATTGCAGCACGAACTCGGTAATGGGAACGCCGAGCTTGTGCAGCTTAGTGAAATACACTGATTGTTTAGACTCTGAGTTTGGGTCGTTTAGGAGTTTCGGGGATGATAGCAGTTTGGAAAATTTCAGCTTGGGCGGGAGATCGGGGAGGAGACACGGATCAGAGTCGAGCTGAGGAGTGCGGATAGAGCATGAACTGAGCTGAGAGAGAGAGAGAGGGTGGGGGACCCGATTATGAGAATGGTATGTGCAATTAATTTACTTGATATTATATTATGTATGTGTAATTGATTTCCTTGATATTGTATTATATGATTTTGATCGAGCCCCTTGAATCGCTTGATTAGTAGAATTAGGATTTTAGCTTGAGTTACGTTTTTGATGGTGGGTAGCTAAATCAACAGTTTTATTCCGTGGAACTTATTAACTTTAATTCCTTGTTCATTGATTAAATTGCTAAATTAATAGTTTATTGGAAATTAGGTTCACGTTTAATTAGGTGGTCAATGAGTCGAATTTGGGTTGTGTATGGTAAAATACAAGTGGCTCTGTAAGTCTGATTGGCTCCATGATTAGCTTCCAAATTTTAATCCTTCTGTATAACTAATATTAACACTAAAGTCAATATCATATTAACACTAAAGTCAAGTGGCATAAATTTGATGAAATCATGATGTTTATTTTGTAATATCCGGTTTGATATAAGTGAGATAATTTAATTGGTTAGGTGACTAAATATCTTTATGAGTCCTTTCTCGAATATTAATAGCTTAGTTTTAAAAAAAAAATGATTTTAATCCGACCGCTTAACTACTTGAGATAGGACCGGTATATGACCTTGTAGATACGATCTCTTTTACGCATTATAACTTGAGTTTTCATTGATTTTATATTAGCTCTCAGTTCTTAAATGCTTGAATGAAAATTTGTGATTTATGTCAGCCTCTAGACGTGGCTCAATCAGGAGCTCGACTACTGCCGAGTATTGGTATTTTGAAACTCAAGATAACAGGATAGTGACAATGACGGTGAGTATTCTTTTCTATTGTAAAATGATATAATTATATATAGTATAAAAGCCTTATATTCTATGTGGAATGGTACATGGATGAATATATTATTTGAGTTGAGTGTGATTGATTGGTTGTTGACTCTGTGGTTAAGTGTATGGACAATTACATGCTAATGCTAATCATATTGTATGATATTATTGTATTACGTTAAATGTTATTGATTGAATATATGGTCTATTGGAGTTGATTGATTTTGGTTGATTGTGCCTTGATTATGGAGATGTGTATTGTGCTATGATTATATTGCATTGATGTGAATTGATTGAGTATAGCCATGGTGACCGCTAAGCCGGCGGGGTAGAAATGGGCCAGAAAAATAAAAAGAAAAAGATAAATAAAGTGAAAACAGAGAGATATTTAATTTATCGCTGATGTCCGACGAGGCAACTTCCAGTCGGTTTCCAGTGAGGTATAAAAGTAAGATAATTAAAATTGCTCTTACCGTCAGAGGGTAATAGGCGGCCCCCGTGGGTGTGAGGTGTGTAGATGAAGGGCACCGGGAGATTGGGAGGAAGATTGATATTGATTATTTCACGGGGTCGCGGTATCGTCGGAGAGAGGAGTATCGATACCGCCAGAACCCTGTCACAGGGGAAATGTGACCCCATTGCTATACTAATTGTTTGTCAAGTCCGGTGCATCGGCTTGTTGAGTCTCTTGATATACAATGGTACTTATGGTGATTGATGTGGTTTAAGTGCGGTTGAGATTGATTTGTCTGATTTCTAATTTTAAGAATGGGTTTACTGATATGAGTTTATCTGTATTGTTGTGATTACATATTGTGTGACCTATATTGATGTGATTATATGAATTAAATTGATTGAGGTAATATGTAAGTAATTGATATGTAGCAAATTGAGTAAGGTTGAGATTATGCCGATGAATGCAAGGTATGTACAGTTTTAATATTTATTTGATAATTGTTGATAAAGGATTGTAAATAAGTTAAATTGTGTGATTGGAAGTGAATTATTCTGCTTATAAAAAAAATTATATAATTCATTTTACCTTAGAATTGAATATTCACTGAGATGCGGCTCACGTCTTCCGCATAATATTTTTACAGATAAGTAGGCTTGAGATCAACTTGGTGGACACGGCGAGCAGAGTGAGTTAGCGGGGATCGAAGGAGGAGGTTTTTGGTTAGCTAGCTTATATAGTCTATAGAAATTATTTTAAATATTTGTGGATTTGTAAAATCGTTGCGACCCGAAAATTTTGGTTCAATTTTAGAAATGTTATTTTTGGAGATTTATGAAGTTATATGTTTCAGATTGGTTGGTCATTTTAAGTGTTTGTAGCAGGTTATATTTTTTATTTGGTTTATTAAAAATTCAGGGGAAACTCTGCCGAATTTTCGGGTCGTGACATAATTTAAATAAAAAATTGCATGTTCAAAATATACTTTTTTGCTATTTTTTGTAAATTAGGAAAACTTAAAAAAATAAATAAAAAATTTATTTAATTCTGAAAGGTATAAAAACCTAAAAAACCACAAAACTTTCATAAAATAAAAAGAATTGAAAATTTTCCAAAGTTATGAAAATTTTGAAATTATTCATAAAATTAGAAATTTACAAAAATTTTAAAACATATGAGATTCTAAAAATTTTTCAAGATATATATTGTGGACGGGATGGACTATTATTTTACTATCATAGATGATATAAAAGGATATTTGCATGGAAGATAAAAAGTTTTAAATTTTTTTGAAAACTTTCAAAATTATTGCAGAGGCGATGAACTAGTTTTTTGTACTTAACTTTTAAATTCTTTAAAAAAAATTAGAATTTTTAAAAATTCTGATATTTTCATGTACATTGAATTTTTCTAAATCTTTTGTAATATTTCTTATTTTTAAAATTTCTTTATTTGATTTTTTGGAATTTTATGGAATTTTTTTTTCATTTTTTTTCATTTTTTTCTAATTGCCAAAATATGTTTTCAAAATTCTTTAATTTTTTTAAACAAATCTCCATTTTCTTTCACATTTTTGAAATATCTTAAAATTTTCTAGATTTTTTAAAAAACTATTTGAGATTTTCTATAACTTTTTTCCTTTTTTTGAATTAATTTTTTTCCAAATCATTATTATTTTAATGATTTGTTAATTTTAGGACTTTTCCAAAAATTTTCTATATTTTTTGGAATGTTTTTTCTATTTTATGAAATTTTAAAAACATTTTTCTATTTATAAATTTTTATTTAAAATGGTATATAAAAACGTCATGTCAGTGTTATACATGTGTGGCAAAAAATTGTTTAGGGACACATATAATACAAAACACATTTCTCACAGACGAAATTCCTAGTATTTCTATTAAAATTGATAGAAAAGCTAACGGTGAATCTCTCAGGATCCTAATTGATACCATTAGAGACATAATTGATTCCACGAGGGACCCAATTGATACCATGAGAGACTCATCTAATATAAAATGCATCTTTCAGAGAGTTAAATAAGATAAAAATTACTTAAAAATCTAATTGATAGTAAGCGGACGAAATTATTAATTTACTCTCGTTTAATACAGTAACAGCGAATTTGACTGCCATTAATCGAAGAGTCCCCTGTCCTCCGTAAATTGAGCCGTACGCCCACGACAGAAAATACAGTTTTCAACTGAGAAAGGAAAGCTCTTCCATCTCACCAAGAGGGGTTGGGCCGAGTGGTAAGCAGCTCGGTGCCGCTTAAGGAGGTCTCAGGTTCGAGACCTCACGTACGCAGACACCCCTCTTGGGAGCCTCACCCGCCATTGCCAGGCGTGCGACCCGGGGCGACCAACGGATTAGTCAAGTATGGTTGGCTGAAAGATGTCATCTCACCGCCGGTGGGGCCTGCTTGGATACCGTGGCTGGCGACCAAAAAAAAAAAGAAAGCTCTTCCATCTCGTCTTTCGTGCATAATTTTTCGATAAGTGTTCTGTCATCTGTTCAAGATCGTCGAGCGTGCTTGGAGTCTAGCACTACCTTTGGCTTTGCACACCGTTGAATCCTGAGAGACGGACGTCCATGTTACTTCAGCACAGCCACGTACAGCCAAATTCATCCTAAAGAAACTATAATTGTCACCGGACACGACTTTCTATACCGTTTGTACCTCTTCGCTCACTCTGTTAATTTTCCAGTGTTCTAATTTTATCTGAAAGTTTTAATTCCACTTGCTCACCTCTAGCAACAGTGTGGCTGCAAGTGCCCACTACATTTGCCATCGGCCAAAAAAGAGAAAAAATCAACATGATTGAAATTTTCAAAATAATCTTATTATTTGTCAAAATGCATATTTGAAGCAAATGCCCTTCAGGTGATGGGTCCGAATACCATACATTTTTTATGATACTCGAACTCTATCCTGTATAACACCGTTTCTTAAATTTTGGATCCGGACTCTACCTTATTCAAACTTAAAACCGGACCGTATTCGAAACATGTAAAATATAAAAGGTTCCAGGTATTCTAATAGAACATATTTACTTTTTTTTTTCTTTTACCTTTATAATTTGGATTATTTCGATATTTTGATATGTTTAATAATTATTAAGTAATCGCATTAAAAGAATTTTAATCATTAGTCTTTGAGATTTCCCAGTCTTCCTAAAATCGAAGAAATTCAGCTCCACTGGGCCGAGGCACTTTGAAACCTAACTTAATCGGCCGATGAGGGCCTGTCCGTAGACAGTAGTACGTGTGGATTGGATTAAATCTCGATGAATGAATATTATAACTAAACACAAACGACCAATTGAAATGAACCCGATCTGGTCGGCCTAGTGGTCCAGCGACATGACTTATAGTGAAAATGGTAGTTAATCTCATCTCATCGCATAACGTGAGAAAACACTAATTCAATTATGATAAGAGAGTAAATTAGTATTAATCATTTGAACAATTACAATAATTATTATTGATTGGAGTAATTTTTTCAGTGTTTCCTCATCATTTTATTATGAGGTAAACCCATCTAAAATTTTTTCTGACTTGCGTGGTGTTATCGCAAGCTATCATGCGGGCTTGCACCTATCCAATTCGAGACTAGAAGAAAAATACCCAGACAGTGATCGAATATATAGCTCGAGGATGGAAGAATTATACACCCCTCTACTCTATACACATCCTCTCCTCATCATCTCCTCTTACTTGTTACGACTCAAAAATTCAATGGAATTTCCCTTAAAATTTTGATAATCCAAAAATAAGACAAATAATATGTTATAAAACCTTTGAAAATCACCAACATGATTCAAAGGTACCAATTTAGAAAATCTCCAAAATCACCATTTATAACACTTACCACAATTTTTTTCTTCTAGGCCCGACTAGCGGTGGTTGCGACACCTCCTCCTCGGGGTACACGCAATAGCCCGCAAACCACGTGTACCGGGTAAGTCAGGCGAACCTGACGGGTTCAAGAGGGCTGAAAGCCCCCACCCACGGAAACACGCTCCTCCTAGGGATTGAACCCAGGACCTCTTGGAAGAGGCCCCAGGCTCCCACCAGTGGGGCTGTGCCCCCATGGGCATAACACTTACCACAATTGTCAGGTCATAACGTATATTTTTAAAATCACAAATATTTAAATTAATTTCTATAAACTATAAAAGTTAGCTAACCAAATCTTTCTTCCTCAATCCCTATTAATTAACTCTACTCATCGTGTCCATCAAATTGACCACAAACTTACTTATTTGTAAAATATATTATGTAGAAGGCGTGAGTCACATTTTAGCAAATATTCAATTATAAAGTAAAATAAATTATATATAATTTATAGATAGAATAAGTCACTTACAACCATATAATTTAACTTAATTATAATTCTCTATCAGTATATAAATAATTTGTACTATAATTATACTTACCTTATTTCCGTTCTCATATCCAATAACGTACTTAACCTCTAGCTATTATCCTCATTTTCCAATTTAAACCATATCAATCCAACTCGTATAACGCACACTTACAACAATACAATGAACATATATAAATTAACACGTCCCATAGTGAGGAATCCAATCAATTCAATATAAACCACATACAAATCATATTGATGTAGGTAGTGTCATTCACATCCAATGTAATTCCATGTTCAAGAACTCAAACAAGTTGATTTAAACCACACATCAATCACCATAGGTACAATTCTATATCAAGAACTCAACAAATCAATGCATCGAACTTGACAAATAATTAATATAACCATGGGGCCATATTTCTCTTGTAACAGGGTTCTAGTGGTATCGATACTCCTCTCCCAACGATACCACGACCCCATGCCATCAGTATCAATCTTCCTCCAAATCTCCTCCTGTGCCTTTCATCTACACATCGTCCTCTATGGAGGCCGTCTATTACTCTCTGGTGGTAAGAACAATTTTTAATTATCTTATTTTTATACCTTGTTAAAAACCAACGATAAGTTACCTTGTTGGATAGTGATGAATTAAATATCTCTATTTCCACTTTTCTTTATCTTTTCCTTTTTTTTTTATGGTTCATTTATACTCTGCCAGCTTAATGGTCATCATGGCTATATTCAATCAATTCACATTAATTTCATAAAATTGATATAATTGACATATCTAGAATCACAAAACAAAGTCAACCAATAACTACAAAATCAATTACTCACATCCAAATCACAGCACAAGCAACCAATTCTTTACAATAACATCATTTATTCAATCAATAACCCTAAATATAATACAATCAATATCTTACAATATAATCAATACAACTCTGTAAATGTATATATCCATACATTAGCCCACACTGTCGATACTCCTCTCTCCAAAGATATCGTGACCCCGTGCCAAAATCAATATCAATCTTCCTCCAAATCTCCTCCTGTGCCTTTCGTCTACACATCACCCTCTATGGAGACCGTCTATTACCCTCTGGTGGTAAAAGCAATTTTTATTTATCTTATTTTTATACCTTGTTGAAAGCCAACAGTAATTACCTTGCTGGACAATGATGAATTAAATATCTCTATTTCCACTTTTCTTTATCTTTTCCTCTTTTTTTTTAGCTCATTTTTAATCTGCCAGCTTAGCAATCATCATGGCTATATTCAATCAATTCACATTAATTTCATAAAATTGATATAATTGACATATCCAAAATCACACAACAAAGTCAACCAATAACAACAAAATCAATTATTCACATCCAAATCACAACACAAGCAACCAATTCTTTACAATAACATCATGTATTCAATCAATAACCCTAAATATAATACAGTCGATATCTTACAATATAATCAATACAACCATGTAAATGTATATATCCATACATTAGCCCACAATATCGATAATCAATCAGTCACACTTAAATAAA
Organism: Lagerstroemia speciosa; assembly: GCA_037672795.1. NCBI lineage: Eukaryota > Viridiplantae > Streptophyta > Magnoliopsida > Myrtales > Lythraceae > Lagerstroemia > Lagerstroemia speciosa. The sequence goes on along the minus strand of CM075303.1, from coordinate 4,092,557 downwards.
ATATATTCAATCATTTACCATTCCACATAACATATAATGCTTTTATACTATATATATTTATATCATTTTAATATTAAAAAAAAAAAGGAATACTCACAACCAAGTCTCAAGAGTAAGTTACCATACCCATCCTTCTGGATGTAATTTCTCGTTCTTTGCGTGCCTAATAAAATTTATCATAGTAAGAAACCGAGTTACATGCATATAAAGGACAACTCACGTTCATCACTCAATTAGTTTTTCTAACGGTGATCACAAACATATTCTTGCATGGAAATCATACCTATGTAGTCAAGTATGACTAATCACTAACCAAGTATGACTAAGCTAAATAAACCAACTCCCTAACATATTAATCATAGTAAAATCAACATATATCAACATATATAATATATCCACATTTGGATTTAAATAAAAATGATCCTAAAAATTCTTATAGAACTTAATCTACTCCAGCATGATCAATCCTATAACATTCACATATCCTATCAACCACACTTCTATACACAAATCATGCTAATCATAACATACTATCAAGTAATAAAATTTATTAAATTTAAAATAAATTTTACTTTCATGCTATTTTTGTTTCTCATTTCTCTGAACTCTTTATCTCCGTTCTTCTCTTTGTCCCTCTTCTTCTCTCTCAGACTCTGTTCGGTGGCTTTTGGGGGAAGAAATGGCTGAATGTTTGTTAAAAATGAAAAAGTAAAGTGGATATATATATGGAATTGTTAGCCGATGGAAAAAAAAAAGCATGCAGCCAATTTGTCAATTAGGCTTAGAATTGCTCAATAGGCTTTTATTGGGCTGAAGCCCATGAGCTTACATTACTCTATTACGATCCTCTCTCCAGCTCAACTAAGATGCGAACCATGCGGACTCGGAGGGGCCAAATCCGGACTCGACCGGTTAGATCCATCCATAGTTAAAAGGGCTATAGTCGCCATCAAGTTCAGGTAGTTTCAACCCTTTAAGGCCTTTCAACCTTCCTCAGATTTAGGCTTTTTTATAAAGGAAAAATGAGAATAACAGTAGTGGCGATCCGACCACTCCCCTTACATAATGTTTGGGGTTTCGTATTCGATCGCGAACGTATCGGACGAACTGAAAAAACAAGTACTAACACTGGCTCCGTCAACGAAGTACTACCAAAGGCCTAGTATAGTCGAAGAAGTCGGTACCTGCCAAGACACAAGTTCAAGAGTCTCTTATGGCAATATTACTCTAAACGAGACTCGAACTTACGATCTCGATCTCACCAAATTACATTAAAGTGAGTTTTAGACTACTAGACTGCCCGACCTCGATGGTTCCTTTAATTTTGGTAGTTACCTCTTTTTGAACTACGGTTACGATTAAAAGACTAGGAGCTACCCTCAAATTCTGGTCGTTCAGCTCTTTGAAGTACAGTTTTGTGACAATAACGGGAAAGCTCGTATTCTTGCTTTACATTAACCAACTCAATTACACGATGAGACAAGCAGTCAACTCTACACCTTATTAAGTACAGCTCCAATCTGCTTCCCAGTAATCATCACTTTCCCATCATTTCCTGATCATTTCCCTTCTTTTCTTCTTCTGCGTTAAGACTGTAATTATTCCGATGATACAGGGGGAAAAAGAAAATCCAGATAGCTGCTGTCAAAGTACTCTATGCTGTAGTTCCTGCTCTCTTAGTTGTTGCAGCAATTGCCGTCGATTCGAGCATGGTTCATGGTATCTGCGTAGCCTATCTCGGTTCAGGTAGTCTAGGCTTTAAAAGTTTAAAATGACGTACTGCCCACCTTTCTTTTTGCTGATATCTCTCATGTACGTGGAGTCTGGTATTTTATGGCTCGGCAGTAGCGTTATTAAAAACTGAATCTAACATCGGATAAATGACAAAATGGATTAAAATATATAGGAGTAATTGGATACCACCACCTCTTAATCTAGACTTTTTGGTGAAAATGAATTCAAGTTCTGACGGTTTTTGACCATTTTATATGGTGTTAGAGCAAGTTATTGTATGGGTTCATGTTTTGTTAGGGTCGGGCATGGAACTCGTGCCTAGTAAGACCCGAGCATATAAGGAAAAACGTGTGTGGCTTGTAGTTGGTTGTTGAAATTGAGTGCAGAAGATAAAGTTTGACTTGCATAAAACTTATTAACCAGGGGATGGAAGAGAAAAAAGTCTGCTTCATGGTGAGTTGGAAGAAAAATGTACAGCTCCACTTTTGTTGCGGCAGGCAGGCATAGTCACGGTTGTCATGTGACTGTAAGTACCACGAGTTAAACATGAGTTAAATCACACATTTAATATCTAATGAACAAAATTCTCGTATATAAAAAGAATTGGGTTCTATCCAAAATTTCACATTTCCATTCTTCTTGTCGGTTGACCTTTACATTCGGGTAGAAAATGGTCGAACTTTCCAAAGCCACATAATTATATCATAATTGGACATAGAAAGCGTTGAAAGATCCAATAATCGAAATGCTGAATTTAATTGGTATAGATATCAATGTCTATGGCTTCGCTTCCAAGGCAACCTTCAACAAAACCGGTTTCTTCTCCGATATACTGGTCATCCATACATATCCAAACATCACAACTGGCTCGTTCGCCACGGCTGAGAGCGTTCTGCAGATTTCAGGCCTGAATACCCTAGGAATCTCCCTCTCCCGGACCGACTACGCTCCCGGCAGCCTTAACCCACCCCACACCCACCCATGGGCCACCAGGTCGTCTTCATCCTGTCAGGTGGGCTCGAAGTCGGCTTCATAACGACCGACAATGTCCTCGTGTCCAGGTCCATCCAGCAGTACGAGATCTTCGTGTTTCCAAGGGGATTGGTCCACTTCCTTCGGAACCGAAGGGATGTCCCGGCCATGGTACTTTCTGCACACAACAGCGAGTTGCCGGGAACTCAGTCGATTGCTACTACGTTGTTCGCTTCGAAGCCAGGCATAGCTGAGCGTTCCAGATCGACGAGGACAAGGTCGAGTCGATCAAGAAGAAGCTCACCACCAAGTAGGAAAAAGTCTTGTATGTCACATGGTACATGCCACAAGTCAGTGACTCTGAGATACCAAGTTCGTGTCGATGTTGTGAAGATAAATGTTTGAATTTTCCTTTTTTTTTCTCTTTGCTCCATGAATGGGATGTATTGCTTGGCCATTAGTTACCAATCACCTTTCTTCTCCTCTCTCTCTCTTTTTTGAAAAGTACCTTTCTTCTGGTCTCTCTCTCTCTCTTTTTTTTTTCCTGAAAAGTACCTTTCCTCTGTTCTCTTCTGGTCCTATAATAGAAATAATATATAAGAAATAGATTGGTACTTTTTTTTACCGGTAAGAAACAGGTGTCTTAGTATCATTCTCGATAATTTAGGTTTTTAGAAGAAATGGATTCATTAGCTTGTAAGGTCGACTAATAATTAATATAACAAATGAGTGCATAATCACGACAATCTTTAATGTAAGCCCGAACCCATTTCTAGTAGTACTCTCTCAGTGATGTAAACCGGCAAACCCGAGAATCTCCTCTGACCCGCTCCGGCAGCAGTCAGCTTGCATAACACAACATGATTCAATAAGTACAAGTACTTGCTCTGGCTTTCATTTGTTTTATTTTTCTGCTTTTCTAATTTTCAATTTTTTCGAAGCTATAATTTAAAATCCAATCAAACTCTCTGTCATTCATGTTTAAGGCAGATCAAACTCAAGTAGTTTATTAACACCTCTTTTCTAATTTTAACAATAACAAAATTCGAGCCCGAAATTCTGATCAGTAGGAGGGACCACGTTTATTAATCTTCTAACGAATGTGTTTACGGGTGCAGTTTTCTGTCGAATTGATTATAGGCTTCAACATAATTATTAGGCCAAATTTACACATAACCTCGCCTTTCATCGTCATTCCCTCTCTTCGCCATACACAAAATTGGCCTGCCATGCATGCATCCACTTAAGGGAGAAAATTAATGGCGTTACATTAAAAAATCGGTTGGTGATAAAATGAAAAAAAAAAAAAAGCATATTACATGATTTTTTATGAAGTAGTGATAATTTGTGAATTTTGAGAAATCATATGATTTTTTGTTTTTACATATTTTTCCCATACAAAATTGACCATGAATTCCTTGCTAGTTGATCCGTCCGGTGGATCGATAACATCGAATAAACTCTTAATCCCGTCCCTTTCAATCCTTCCTGCAACCCAGATAAGGAAGAAGCGAAGTAGTCGAAAGTTGACATTCTTAAACAATACTATGCCAACTGTAGAACTAGAATGAACCTTCCCAGACTGGACTGGCATTAAGAGTAAAGAATGATACATTCACATATATATATATATATATATGTATCCACAAGAGTTATGACCCGTATTATGCATCAACTTTATTATTTAACAAAACTGATAAAAGAAATAAATATGCAATATATGATTAAATGAAATTTTAATTGTAATTAATTTTAAAGTATATGATTTTTTAGTAAACAAATATGTAGAATTAGTAATAAATTTAATGAAAAATTGAGTGATAATGAAAAGAGAGAGAAAATATGAGAAAAATGAAGGTAAAAGAAGAGATATATTATAGATATATACATATATAAATATATGTATGTATATTGTAAACAGTGAAGAAAGAATATGACAATGCTTGCTGCTATTACTTTTTAATCTTCTTTGACGAGTTCAAAATTCAGCAGAGGCTGCGGCTCCAATTTTCTTGCAGCATCTCCAAAATTTTCGGCTTCAATAATTAATAGAGCGTCGGTGTCCGAGTACATGGCATTCAATTCTCGAACAATCTACTTTTCCAACCGATCCAGAAAAGCTTAAAAGCCAGCTTAAAGCCATCACTCCAATCTGCATCGAGCTCAGATACTGACCTTTTCCATGACCATCGGAATATCGATCTGCCTGTCAAGGTATCGGGGATGGGACATGTCAATGTAGACAGGCTTTCCGGAATCAATCCGATAGAAACTGATCAGTCCTGGAAGAACTGGCCATACACGGCTCGGTTTCGGTCAGTCTCCATTTATTCTTATCTACATTCTGCGCTCAGGTTGATCATGAATCTAGCTTTATCCCATGCCGCGGTGAAGCCCGAACCAGAACCAAGCCATACAGACCTGGCCATTCTGTACAGCTCGACCCGGTTACGATTCTGCATTAATATCGGAGACATGTGATGTGGGTATGGACCGAGGAATATTGACCTTTCACTAGAAACTAACTGCCCGCCATATAGCCTGTCCCATGCCAACACTGAGCTTGCAGATAAAAATGGCAAATGGCAATGGGGACGGTAGCCTCTGCAGATGAGGTTGACAAACTAACTGTTTATTGATTAGATGGTCTTGGTCTAGCTAATAAACTATTAATAGCCTTCTTTTACCAAACAAATAATGCATACCCTTTTAGTCTGTATTTATATTATGTAATATTATCCGCAGGACCAGTTGGTTGAGATGGTTCAACGCCGCTTCTTTAATTTCGGGTTCGAAACTCGTGAATGGAGAAAAATTTGAATCAAAGAACTTTACCCTAATAGACCGACTCGGTTCAAATACAAATTAGTTTGGCCAGTAGACCTTTTCCAGCATGAACCACTGGTATTTTTCAGTTCGAGTCGGGTGAGTTTAATATGAGATAAAACTCTCTTTCAAGATGAATTCTCTTCATTCATGGACTCGAAATGTAAGATATTAAGGCACAAGGCATGATTCTTGCTTTAAATTAACCAACTCAACGTTCCCCCTTTTTTTTGGGATATCTGTCAGCTTCTCCTCCTTATAAATACATCTTCAATTTGCTTCTCAATCATCATCATCAGCCTCCTCCAACAATTTCTTCATCTTCTTGCTCCTTTCTCCTCTGCCATAGCTACACTCGTTCGAAGAAACCGGAGAACATGTCAACAATGGCTGCTGCCAAGCTCTTTGTTCTAGCTCTCGCGGTCTTCGCTGGTGCAGCCTTTGCCGCCGATCCCGACATGCTTCAGGATGTCTGTGTAGCTGATCTCGCTTCAGGTAAATAAGGGATCGTTTGACATATAAAAATCTACAAGGCCATGGCCTCATTCCATTTGGCTCGGTTTTCATTAGCTTCTTATAATGTCCGGCTTTCTGGTTTATGGTTCATTAAGCCGTACCCGAACAATTCGACGCGGTGAGGTCCTTTATCGAGTACATATATCTGATGGAAAATGATACGTGAAATCCATACAGATGTCAAAGTCAATGGCTTCCCTTGCAAGGCAACCTTCAACGCAACCGATTTCTTCTCGGACTTGCTGGCCAAGCCCGGACTCACCAACAACACGATGGGCTCGGTCGTCACGGCCGCGAATGTCATGAAGATCCCTGGCCTGAACACTCTAGGAGTCTCCCTCTCCCGGATCGACTACGCTGTGGGCGGCCTCAACCCACCCCACACCCACCCTCGGGCCACCGAGATAGTGTTTGTCCTGACAGGCCAGCTCGACGTTGGCTTCATAACAACCGGTAATGTTCTCGTGTCCAAGACCATCAAACCGGGTGAGGTCTTTGTGTTCCCGAGGGGCCTGGTCCACTTCCAGAAGAACAACGGACACACCCCGGCCGCAGTGATCGCTGCGTTCAATAGCCAGTTGCCCGGAACTCAGGCGATTGCTGCCACATTGTTTGCTTCCAAGCCGAGTGTGGCCGACGATGTGCTAGCAAAGGCATTCCAGATCGATAACGAGGAGGTTGAGGCGATCAAGAAGAAGCTCGCCCCCAAGTAGGAGGTCGTCCCGGAAATCAGGAAACTTTTTGTCGGTCCGTATCGATGAAGAGAGGATAAATATTTGAATTTTTCGGGCTCCACGAATAAGATGTGTTCCGGCCATCAGTTCTCAATTTCCTTTTCATCTGTTCTCATCGTCTTCCATAACAGGGAAGCCAGAGCACGGACGGGCAACCGGCGATGGCTTTCCTTGCTTGTATTTCTCTCATATTCTCTCGTTCCAATATCATTTGTAACATCTTGTTCCAATAAAATGTCGATAAATTGGAAAATCATTGGAACTGCAGAAGAGCCTTTTTTCTTCCTGGAAATCTGCCGGAAATTCTCAAAAAAGTGTCGGGTCCATACAACGGGCAGCTTAATCGGATAATATACCGGCATAATAGTAAAAGAAGCTACCAGAACTTCTGTCTCGTTCCAAGGATAATTGAAAAATGAATATTGAATAACACCAGTGGGTACCTAACTGCATTATTTACTCATGAAATCATATGATAGGAAAGAAGGTTCCGAAAACAGTGCAGCAAGTTTTGGTAGCCTAATCGTTTACTTCTCTAGTTGTCCTTTCTTATTACTATCCAACCGAAGAATTTGTAGAATAACAGCATAAAATTATCGGTCAATCTTCGGGTATTCCACGAGACGAGCTCGCAATGTGAATCAGAATCCCTCGTGTAAGGACCACTCCAATCGAAAGCGACTGTTTGCAGCGCCGGAAGTGAAATCACAATCGTGGAGCTTACGAATGGTTGAAGCGTATAAGGTTAAAGTTCTGAATTCGATCTGGAAGGGTCTTTTTCATTGACTGGTCATACACGCGGGAAGAAATATGTGTGACCCAAATCCGATGTGTTCGGTTGACAGATCAAAGTAGTTCAACGACTCCTTGGAATTTGAGTTGAGGGAATTGAACTCTCTTTAATTGGATCGTTATCAATATGGACTTGGAAGGTCTGGCAACGGTACATTATGCCTCACTGCCGTCCGATTTCATCATTGCCACTTTCTGCTAACCGTCGAACCAAATAATTTGCTGGTGACGATCTCCCTTCTAGGTGACATTACTTGTTGCCCTGAATCAAGCCAAGGTCAGCAGCAAAGACCGCATACAGGAGCCAATCCGGGAAAACGGATCTGGAGAAACCGATCCATTTGTGTTTTTTTTTTTTTTCCTGACATGATCTGGTCTTGGTTTGTACATGGTATGCCAAATATGAACAAGATTGATAGTCATGTCTAACCTAGGAGACAGCTATAAGAACCAAAAACCGAGCAAGAAGTGGCCCCAACATGCGAAAACCATATGAATCTTGACAGTCCCCATTACATTTTCGTTTGCTCTCCTCCAATCACAGAGTCATCGACTGCCAAGCCTGTGCTGTGCTGATAACCGAACCATTATCCTGGACGTCAATTGCTTTGATCATGACTCGGGTATTCCTTGACCGATCAGACATGTGACAAACTGGGTAAGCACATCAGGTTTTGGTTAGCACTGCATTCCTTCAGGTCAATCGAGGAACTTAGAAATCATTGTCTTAGAACACGTTAAATTCGGGAACATTGTTAACACAGTGTCAAAGGATAGACTTGTCTGGTTTGGTTCGCAGACGCTGAAGATTAAGAGACAGAAGAGTACGAATAACACTATGCCTGCGGTTCTGGACAAAGGATACATGGCTATTCATCCCTTAGGATCAGAGGACTCATCCAAACTCCCTACAAAAAGGTTCTCTCATGAAAATGAACCTTCCATCAGAGGACTCGAACATGTATCTTCCAGCAAATATCTTTGGATTGCTGAAGCAGTGACGTTACCTGACCGAGGCCTTTTCCTTGCTTTTTTCGGTCCATTCATCTGCCGCGAACTTTTCATTAGTTTCATTTCTGGCCTTCAGCTTAATAACTTTCTCGCCTTGGCCCCGTCCTGTGTATGTGATCAGGCTTCGGACTCGGAGGCCGATTATTTCAACAACGCCCATAGGCCATAGCCACACCCATCTAGCACTTTATCCAAAGTGCCTCACGGCCCATACCACATAACCTATTAACCTCAGCCATGGTGACATAGGGTTTGAGGCAGATCTCTACTCGAATATCAATTTTTTTTTTTCCTGTCTCCACCGCTGATATAGAAGTCTTACATGCCCCTAAATAATTCAGTTTGAGCTTGATCGGCTCACTAAAGAGTAAAACTCTCTCCTCCATAAATTTTTTTTATTTATAAATACTTAAATCTGAGACTTTTATTTATGAGAACTAAGCATCTAACCATTTAAATTAAGTCACGTTAGTCTTCAATATTAATCAAGGCACCTGATAGAAAGTAACTTACATAAACTTTTTTTCCCTAGCTTGCAAGTTGAGGGATTGATTGTTTAAGTGGTAAACTTGTATGAGTATTATTTTTCACTTATAGGATTTAGACATAGAAAGACACGGAATCATGTCAGTTGACCGGTATTGATAATTTTTTTTTACATAAAAATTTGATGTTAGTGCCAAGTAAGGCCTTGAGAAATATTAATATCAAATATTAATGTTAATATTAATATTGATATTACGTTAAATATTACACTATACCATCAGACTCATATGAGATTGTCGGGGCATATATTTTAATATCATGTTAAATATTGTAGTGAAACTATGATAGGCAGTGCTCGTATGCATTCAATAATATGAACTAATAGTCCATAGTACGTAAATTACATACGTTCTTAATCTTTTCTTAATTTTCTAATTTTTGATCAGTTGCATAGCAGTCAAGCCCCCTTCTTTCTAACTAAAAATTCAATATATAATATATAACGAGTTCATCATAAAAATTTCTCTCTAATATTAATATTATAAGATTTTCACAATTTTTAAGAACCAACTTCACATGTGTTAAGATCTTAATTGCGATTTAAACGATAAACTCACTATGTGTTACACGCTGAATATTTACTTGAACACTTGTCAATATAGGGACTGTGTCCTGTAGTAAGGTCGATTGGTATCGAGCAGAGGGATCAAGTCGATTGATCTAATCAGCTGATCATGTTTCCTCACCCGCCTCCTTCCTTTTCATCTTCCCCATCTTCCATCTTCCATCTACACGCACACATATATATATATATATATGTACATTTATGGGCATATGTATATTATTGCAGCAGACCCGCTGAGCACGGGAAGTGTTGCTTGCCTGCGCGGAGAAAAGCGCGTGGCAAGATCTTCTCTAATTCCAATTCCTCTCTCTCTTAGTCGATTTGATTGTGGAAAGTCAACTGGTGGCTGCAAATCTGAGGGCTGGGTACAGCAAAGACCCATTTTGTTTATTTTGTAAGATTGACTGGCAATTATTATTACTATTATTATTTCGTGGAAAATGCGATCTCGACAACCTTATCTTAGAATTTTTTTTTTTTTTTGGTCGCCAGCCACGGTATCCAAGCAGGCCCCACCAGCGGTGAGATGGCATCTTTCAGCCAACCATACTTGACTAATCCGTTGGTCGCCCCGGGTCGCACGCCTGGCAATGGCGGGTGAGGCTCCCAAGAGGGGTGTCTGCGTACGTGAGGTCTCGAACCTGAGACCTCCTTAAGCGGCACCGAGCTGCTTACCACTCGGCCCAACCCCTCTTGGTTATCTTAGAATTCATCCTTGTGATCAATGCAAAAAAATATTTTCATGTGGACGTGTCAACTAGCTAATGGATACCAGTTTCCTTGCCGATGGAGACCTTACCATGTAATATATGGAATTTTTTTGTGATAAAAAATAAAAATAGATAAATGGACACAATTCCTATGGTAAAAATCGAACTTAGAACTTATAGGGCATGAGTGGGAACCTTATACTATTATATTAAGATCACATCCTCAAATATCTGTAATTTATCCTATCTTAAAATTTAAACCGTCTCATGTGAGGCTCATCTGCAAGTAATATCCTGTAGAGATTTCTTTTCAACAAGATCATTGCCAGAAGTATGTTTAGTATTTTAAATCAAGACTAGATAGAAAGGAGTTCGGTCCAGTGATACCCACGTTCAACCAAAGATTTGGGTTTCCCTTTATTTTGATTCCCATGAAACTCCGCCGCGAAGAAGTTGTTGTGGAACTTAAAACTGACCTAGGTTTCTTCGTGTAGTTCAGTACATCTTTTCGAATCTTTTAAATGGAGAAAAATCATGATCGAAGAGTTTCACCCTTGATAAATGGCTTGAAACTAAATTAATCAAATACTAGTTGAACTTCTGAATCCAGGCAGTGCATGATTCGTAAACCCGGAAAAGAAAAGGAAAAATTGACGTATTTCCTATATTAGATCGACTCGAACCGGATCATCCATTTCTTCCTTTTTTGTTTTTCCAAGCTCAGTCAACAAAGGGCTCTCCCCCAACAGTTCCTTTCTGGCCAATGTGCCGACTCTCTTCGTCTGTTCGCTTTCTCTGATGACAGCTTTCAACTTCGTCCAGCAGCTGCTTTAACCAAAGTCCAGGCGACTCAGTCAAAAGCATTTAACTTTGGAGGAACATGGCTTTCCCTATACTCACGGACGGTGGGAGAGTTTGAATGGCATGGGGCTCTTGAAAATGACGTGGGTACTTCACGTCTCTCTGTGCGGCAGCAATTAGTCAAGTGTCCGTGTGAAGAGATGGGGAATGGAAGAAAAGAAGCAAAAGAAGGAAAACAAGGTGGTTGGAAAAGGGCAGAACTTCCTCTGGACAGTCCAATCCATTTACAAGATTAGATCAGATCAGGTCAGAGGTAGATTATAAAGTCATTTTGCATACAGATCAAACTCTTCACATACTCGATGTGCTTAATCATGAACTCGAATATGATATGAATCCTTCCCGGTGCGATATGACTAATGTGGGAGGACCAAGCTGGGTGAGGTTCGAATTAGAGAAGATTCTTGAGCAGATACGGTGTAAAGTGAATGATCTGCACGAGCAGATCAGGGTTGTCATCCACTGTAATGGTAACTACAACAGTTAACGGCTGTGATTTGATCTAATGCTTTTCATACTTATTCCAGAGGCAATATTCTCCTCGATGAATGAAAACAAGCAAGACCAATAGGCTTTGGTTGAGATTATATGAAGCCAAATTCAACAGGTGAAGGTGAATTTGGACCCCCCGCAAAAAAAAAAGGCGCTAAAGGAGCCTTCCCTCCCTTCTTCCACAACCCTCACAGTTTCAGACCTGACCCCCTTTTTTTCAATAAGTCATAAAAGTCAAAATCAGTACACGGCTGAATTCCCTTTCTCCGTTTACTTCCCAATATCTCAGTTTACTTGTTTGGTGGAAATCTCTTCAATTTCCACACGCAACAACCACAAATAAGTCATTTTTTAAAATTGTTCGACCCCGATGAGGGGGGAAAAGATAAAGAATTCACCTCAGCTTCAACCCTGCTCAAGAGAAAGTGTTCAGCACAGCAAGAAAACAAAACGAAGCAAATCTGCCGGGTCCAATCCAGAGGGAAATATCAATCTAATTCATGTAAGGAGCCATCCTGTTCTTGCCCTTAACAGTAATCATTTCATCACTAACTATGAACACAACAAGCAGATAATTCACTCACTATAACCATATTTTTTTCTAGAGAGAAAAAAGATATCTGAGGTTTCCCAACAGTAAGAACTAAGGGGAAAAAAGTTTTTTTTTTTTTTTTTTCAAGGAGACACACCGGACTGTGATTTTCTAGCAGAAGCAGGGGAAGCCATCACAGTTACTGCGGTAAGAGTAATTCCTGTCGACAAGGCGAAAGAACCTCGACGGCCTCCTCCGGCAAGAGAAGACTTGCCTGACCTTTGACAGCTTAGCCCACACGAACCTCCGGAGCTTACGCGCCGACCGGAGCCTGAACCAGACCAGCCGCTTCACCCTGACCAGGGATCTCCTGATCCGCTCCGACAGGCTCCTCTTCCTGCTGAACTGGTAGCTCCTCAGGAACACCTGCCTCTTGCTGGTCTTCTCCGCCACCGTCACCCAGTAGGAGCACCCGGGATCCGCCATGTACCCCGTCGAATCGGCCCTGAAAATGGGGAGCGTCAGGGACGGGCAGTTCATCGCCGCCACCGCCATTTCTGACATGAGGAAGAAGGAGGAGGACGAATCTCGTCTGGGTTCGCTGAACTGTGGAATAATTTCAGAGACGAGACGTCTCTCTTTGCATTTCTTCGGGAGCGGGCGTTAAAGGGTTGGGAAATAGGCCGGGCGGCAGTGCAGTGCGCCGCCGGGGAAGGCGGCGAGGCGGAGCGAAACGGGCCGAGGTTTTTGGAATTAATATAAAACTTTCACCGCTGTCGTGTCTAATAGTCTCGTTACATATATATAGTATAGGGGAACTCTGATTAATCATTAAATATTTTTATTTAAATTCTTATTTTTGTAAATTATTTATTACTTTTTCCTTTTTTACGTTAAAAAAATCAATGAACCTAATATAATGATTTAAAATAAAGAGAAATTATATTAGAATAAAGAGAAATAAATTGATATTATATTTATTTAAGGGGAGAAGATCGAACTCGAAATTTCTTAGTTATTAGCCAAAATTTTGAATCACAGTGCTAAAACCGCATCTTCATTATTTTTCCTTTTTAGTCTACATTGATAAATTCATTCATTAATTCCATGCGTCTAATGAAACTTCACATAGGTAACGGTTTTTAAATTGAAATAAAAGATTTTTAAGTAATCTTTTTTATACTTTTGTTTCCTTTTTCTCTTGTTATTTTAGATTTTTTTAAATTAAAAAACAAATGGTAAAGAAATTAAAATCACGACTTATACCAAGAAAATTTAAATAATAAAATAGAAAGGAATGATTGGGATTGAATAAAAATATATTTGCATTAAGGAAACCCGAGCCATGTATTTTATCTTACAAAAATAACAGGATGCTATCTACGGAAATAGCGGAATGGACATTAACGAAAATTCAGTTCATTCTATTTCACTCCATTCATACACAATAATAAAAAAATAAAACGATACAGAAAATATTATTGATCATAATTAAATTCCGGAATCAACATGATATATCTTAGCGCGAAAAATGGGTTATCACTTTGGTCAACCTCCTTTAAAAAAAAAAGGCAAAATAAAGTTTATTTTGTTATTTATTTTTATTTTTTTAGTATGTGTCACTCGTATTTAAAAATCCAACGGGTCCTTGTTGATTCAATTCAAGCCAGATAGGTCACTAAGGGATAAAACTGAATTTTCTCCACCCACAATACACAAACTCGATATTATATTTAAGGAAAAGGTGTGTCCAACTACTTCGACCGGTCCACACGCGACCTTTCGTGGCCTTCTCCCCTCGCCGCTGCATCAGAGTCAATTTTGTCAATGGTACCTGTGCTTAAGCACCTCAAAAGTCCTCTTCACGCGAAAAATCTTGTCTTTCGTAGAGTTCTAACTGCGGAAGCTACTGCTACTGTGAAGATTTATTTAGCTCCTCGCTGTTCTGGAGTAGACATCGATGTACAGCTGTTTCCTCCAATTGACGCGTCTTCCAGGCAGAGCTTATCGGGGGTTCAAGTCCTCCTTGACTATCTGTCACGTCCAAAGGCCCGCAAACAAGAACTGATCTAAAAAATCAACTTAAGAGTTGCGAAATTCAATAAAGAGAGAAATGTTAAATTTTAAGGGGAGTAAAGTAATGTAACTTTCAGGTTCGAGACCTCACGTACGCAGACACCCCTTTTGGGAGCCTCACCCGCCATTGCCAGGCGTGCGACCCGGGGCGACCAACGGATTAGTCAAGTATGGTTGGCTGAAAGATGCCATCTCACCGCTGGTGGGGCCTGCTTGGATACCGTGGCTGGCGACAAAAAAAAAAGTAATGTAACTTAAGATAAATATAAATAAAATTGATAAAATTTGTATAAATTTTTAAAGGTTTTGTTGAGTTCAGGGGGGGCGATCGCACCTTACGCCCTTCCAAATCCATTCCTCCTTGCCCGCGCCTGCAAAGAAGTCAAGGACGGAGTTGGATTTTGAAGTCGATTCTCCGATATTTGAGTCGGTCGGGAGAACAATCAGCTAGAGCCGAGAACAGTTTGATATCCTATGCCTTTGATTTGAGCTTATTTATAGATCTTAAATGGGGTCAATATTGATGTGACGTAATTTCATTTATATTTTCATAAAATATTCACTGAACTTATAAGGAATTGAATTTAACTATTAAATAGTGATATTTATTTATCTTACAAACTAAGTTTCGTTCTCTTCACCTCTAATGTGAGATTTATTCTTCAACATCTGCCCTCATATGACTACATAAGCGTCCTTAAACATTTGTCCTTAACAACTGATCTTGAGTCGGATATCATTCTTCTGCACTTGGGTGAGGAGATAGCTGACCATGAGCTCTTATATATCCATAGGCTTGATAATGTGCGAGTTCACTTGATTGACTCTGATTCAATGTAAAATAATCACATAAACTCATAAGAGATTGAACTCATTTCTATCTAAAAGTTTGAAGTTATTATATAGCAGTATACCATCTTATAAATCATGTTCCATTTTTTTGACTCTCCAATATGACATTTACTCGCCAATAGTTATAAGCAAGGATGCTTGCCATGGTGTCATTGTGTTGTGAGTATGTTAGGTTGATATCACCTATCTTAGATTATGGGCGTCTAATTGATGCGAGCGAGTTGAATTTTTGACGTCGAACATCAGGGTACCCATTAGATTTCTATATAGCAGTGGTACGGATTGAAAAAAGGCACGAGCCTGAAAAATATCACCAACCCCATTGGATTTTTTAATAACAATAATACAACCGAAAAAATGCACAAGCCTGCAAAATGACAGAAGTGTACATCCCCTCGAGGGTTAATGAATCACAGGTCGTACACACGGGAGGTGAGAAAATTATCTCAACTGGGAAGGTTAGGACTCAGGACCGGATGTCTATAATACACCAATCCTCTCGACTCGGTTTTACGTATCTATTGCAACTGGACATAATCGAATCGATGATGAAACCCATATTTCTTCCCCAGCAGTGCCTAATTTCCAACCCAAATTTTACGACCCTCGGGACTCAGCCAAGAGAATGAGAAAAGTAAGCTCAAAGCTTATAGGGTAGGCCAGTAGGATGTTGCCATACGTTGGATGAGTTCCTTGACGTTCCATGGCATAAATGGAGCTACGGTTGGTCCCTTTTGTTAAATAACACTTTGACTCAGTGGGAGAATAGTTATAAGTTTATAAGAAAATTATGTATCTCTATTATTTAAGGTAAAAGTTGGTAGTTTTGATTTTTTTTTTTTAAATTACCCTCCCCTAATTGAGTTTTTATGATAATTTAGAACTTCTCTATTATTATTTCAAAAACTTTTTCTGCTTTTTCTCCATAACAATTTTTATTTTACTGATTCATTCCTACGTTTTTTCCACAATAGTTTCTATTATGAAATCGTGCATGAAGCTCTTCACAGCCACGACAGTCTGAAACTATTCATTTGCAACATGTCATTGTACAATAGTATTTTTGTCATTTTCTCATTTGAAGAGCTTTTGGTCCATGGGAATAGGAAGAGTTTGGTTGATTTAATTCACGCATAACATCATTTTTACTTTTTCAATCATACTCAACGATATTTATTATGCGTAACAGAGATCATTCACTAGTCACTTTATAATAATTTAGATTTTTTTTGTGAAAACAGATTTGGTATTTCTTAAGTCATACTACTAATAATATGATATATTCAGCTATCTCTGACATAAACCTGGCAGTCTTATCATAATCAATAAAATTCAGTTGTTTTTATAATTATTTTCTTATTCTTGAGATTTTATTTTTTAAAAAATCTTTAAATAGTTAGATATTGTTGATTTATACGTTAGTATTATCATGTGAAATATCCGTTACAGATATAGGCTAGGTAAATGGTGTCCGTTGAGAAAGAGCTATGAGAAGTGAGAAAGAGCTATGAGAAGTGAGATTAGCTGGAGGAAGGGGTAGACTTATTTTCATATCAGACATCAACGTACACTGGCTGGTTGGATTACACCTTAACAAATTTCTTGCACGATGGCTGGATACTTCGGAACTTCGTACGACAGGAGACGGTGAATTAATGGTGTAACTAGAAAGCACTTCCGAGGAGCAAAACTTTCCCGATTCCGATAAACTTCACGATTTTGAATCATGCTTCGATCAGAGTAAACCATAATCAATGAGAAAGTTGATTTTCTGCGTGTGCGTTATGCAAAGAGATCGATCTTCATGGAAGGATAGAGATTTGGAATTCTCTCGGCGATCTCACGAGTGTACGTTCTCCTCATCGTCAGATTCTCTCCCGCTGCTGCTCCCGATTGAACGGGCCGAACCGCCTTCTTCCTCCTCCTCCTCCTCCTCAATTCCTCTGGTGCTGTTCCGGCTCAAGAAAATGCCGCTCTCCTTCCGGGACGATCCCCTACTGGCACGGCTCTGAATCCGGGAACGGCTCCCGTCACGGGAAGAGGCCTTGCTACTGGTACGGGACAGGCTCTTCTCGTACTTGCCACGGCTGCTCAAGGAGGAGATGGAGCCGCCACCGTGGGATCTCTTGCTGCTCGAGCGGCCTGAAGCGATGCTCGAGGACGAGGAAATGCTCCCAGCATCGGAGCGGCTGGTGCCGTTGGTATTGGAAGCGACGCTTTCCTTGTGGGACAGCTTCTTGCACGAAAAGCTTTCCTCTTTCTCGCTTCCCTGGCTCTCGTCTTCCGAGCTCTCGCTCCCGGAATGATCGGAATCTCCTCCGCTGTCATCCGATGAATCCCCGTGATCGGAATGTGCATCGTTCTTGACGCTTGCCTGGTGGGAAGATGGAAGAGGAGCCGGTGCAGGGTCGTCCGGGATCGCCAGGAGGAAGCTTAGTGTGGTGACGACATCGCTCATCAGTGGTCGAACCGATGCCTCCTCTTGCAGGCACATTGCCGCCATGGCGACCGCTTGGTTCAGGGCCTTCTCCGGGAACTTCTTGCCGAGGAGCGGATCCGCCATTTCGGGGAACAGCTTAGGATCCCGGAATTTGGGTTGCGCCTGTTTCCATAACACGAAGCAGTCCATGAAAAGTGATCGATGCTTCCAGGAAAACCAAAAAACAACACGAGGATGTTACCCAGGCAACGAGGTTTTGCTCGTCGTTGGGCTTCGAAGTGTCAATCGCTCTCCGTCCGGTGATGAGTTCCAGCAAGACGACTCCGAAACTGTACACATCGGACTTCAAAGTCAGCTCGCCATTTCTAGTGTACTCCGGGGCGCTGTGACCGTACGTCCCCATCACTCTAGGGGACACATGGAACTTGTCTCCAGCAGGTCCGAGCTTTGCCAACCCGACATCCGACAACTTGGGGTTGAACTTCTCATCCAGCAATATGTTTGAGGATTTTAGGTCACGGTGTACAACCGGGGGATCGGCCTTGTCATGCAAGTACTCCAGACCTTGTGCTGTACCATAGGCAATGTTCATTCTGGCAGTCCAATCCAACGGAGTTCGATCCGGTCCAATGTCTGCAGGCAAAGATCATGGCAGAACTCTTTTCTTAGTGTTCAAGTTTTCCATGAACTTGGAAGATGTTTACCGGAACCGAAGACTTCAAGAAGTGAAAAATCTACCAAGAAGATGATCCTCTAGTGATCCTCCAGACACATACTCGTACACCAGGAGCCTCTGATCCCCGTCGGCACAGTAGCCAATGAGATTCACGAGATTGTCATGGTGTAAGAGGCTCAGCATCTGAACCTCGCCGAGGAAATCCTGGTTCCCTTGCAAGCCGTTCCGGTCAAGTTGCTTCACCGCCACCACCTGCGTTACCAAGAAACTGAGGTTTTGCAGGAGTTGAAGTACAAAAAACAAGTGAAACGGAGAAGGCAAGGGATCGGATCAGATCAGTGTCCCATCGACATCATCACCTGCCCACTTCCCGGGAGTGTCCCACGATACACCCTCCCAAACCCGCCCTCGCCCAGGAGGCACTCCTGGCGGAAGTTCTTCGTAGCGGTTGCTAGCTCACGGAAGGTAAAATTCTGCAACTTGATATCTCCGAGGTCGATGTTTCCATTGCTCTTCGTGTTATGGTCACCAGCCGGCCTCTGTTTCTTGCCATCTGCAGCATAGAGAAAACCAAGAACCTAGTGAATTTTCACTTGCATTCACAGGAGCCATAAAAGTGAAAATCTCGCTAACTTCTCAAGCATGAATATCACATATTGAACTGCCATCGATGCACAGCACAAAGCTCTGATCATGACTCGTAAAAAAATTTCAGCGGCTTCCAGTTCAGGAGAAACCAAACATTGCAGCATTCTATCTTTTGCAGTACTATGATAACTAAGACTTGAATAGAAAAAGACAGGAACTTTTTCGCTTCACAAATTCGATGGTTAGGAATGAGTTTGCGGCCGTCTCGTGCATATTTCTGTCCGCCACGTTGCCAAGAACAATACCTTGCTGATATGTAAACATGGTCACTAATCAAAATCTATCCTTAAAATCGAGAAAAATGTTCTTAAAGAACATACTTTTCCTAAAAGAAAACAAGAGGAGAACTGCAGACGCCTACCGAGCGGCTGCGAATTGCCATTCGGTGATTGGTCGCGGTCCTTCTTACTCTTCTGAGATTGGAAGCACGGGAAGCAACTCATTCCTCAATGCGTTTCAAGTACGACCCCCCCGGGTAAAAGAATTTTGTCGAAAGCCAATGGATGAACAAAATAATGCAATCCGCAGCGCTAAAAACCGAAGAAAGAAAGGAAGAAAGATCGAGAAATAGACCAGGGTCCTTCAAATTTGTTAGCTCGTCATAAATTTGAAGGACCCGGAGTCTAGGACGAACAAACGTGACAGGGGTTGTGGAATCACCGAGACATCGAGGAGGAGGAAGAGGAGAAGAATTGGAAATTTTAGATCAATTTGAGAATTTTGGAAGGAAATGGGAAGCTGTAAAGTGGATATATTCAGGAACAAGGAGAAAAGGATTCAGTTATGAGGGTGGAGCCATGGAAGAGCTTTGCTGTACAGAGGACATGCCAGCCGTTGGGATTACCCGGTCAAATGGGAAGCTGTGGCAATTATGTCTCCATCGACGACAAATCAGGTTCATGGGAAGGGGTAATTGCCCGATTTGGCCTCTGCACTTTTAAATTTATCCAGTTTAGTCCCTGTCTCGCAGGGCGGGCATGTTCGGGCACCTTGTAGCACGTACCATGCCCTGCCCTTTAGAAGACAGATTCTTAATTTAAAAATCGGATTTTGTACGTAAACCTTTATGTTATATCGTGGATTTCATTTCTCATATTGCACAAGGGAATATATTGAACTTATATAAGTAACTTCATTTATTTCATTACCCCATATATATTGAGAAAAAAATATCGAGATTCATATATGTATGTCAATACTTGTAAGTGAGTTATAAATATTTCAAAATAATAAATCAAGTTTTATATATTGTACGCATTATAATATCGAGTCATTTTCATCACCCACTATTACTTTAAACTGACGTGTGTCAGTACCACGTCGTTGTCACGTCAACTTAAAATAATAGTAGATTATGGAAACGACTCAATGTTGTAACAAGACTAACACATAGGACTCAAGTTATCACTTTAAAATATTTAGAACACACTTACAAAAATTAATAAACATAAAGAGCTCCCAACATATATTTGTCTTAATGTATGATTTCATATGTATAGTACTTCTTTGGGTGATGTGGAGAATTCATGGGTAAACTGTGTATAATTTAATAAAAATTAGTTAAAATCAAGTAAAATTTATATAGAATCTCATGAAATTTCTCCAGTTATCACATTCCAATGTCGTTACTCCTTTCTCCAATAATATCATGATCCTCCATTTTAGGGTTTCTTAGATTTGTAGTTTCTTTTATCTTTAAAAAAAAAAGTGGTTTGACTATATTTTGTTCGGTGATAAGGGAGACCCATTAGTTTAGTATAAGAATAGAAAATAAAGATAAATAGAGGGGCACTTAACTCTCACAGCAAGGAGCAAGCACAGAACTTTTAAATTATAAATCGGAGTTTTGTGTTGCCGCACATATATCACATCCTCTTTTGACTACTTTTTTGTACTAATTCATGCAGGATCCTCTGAATAAAAGTATTATAGTCTAATTGAAGTGTTTGGAATAAGCTAGAACTTTTCTTTTTGGTAATTATTGGAATAAGTTAAGTTAGATTGATGCTTGTGACAAAGATACTAATATTCACTCTATATTAGTTATTCGAAATAATTAGGGTGAAAGTCTTATATATATATATTTTATATAGTTGAGTCCTATAAGATTGAAAATAACCAATTCATTCTCATAAGATCGATCCCGTTACACTTTCAGTCCAAATCATAATTATTTTACCAGCGTGGACTTCACGCCTTTAACAGTTTTGTTGATGGGATAACGATGATTCGGACTGAAAATGTAATGGAATTGATCTTATAAAACTGAATTAGTATAAAAGCTCAGTTACGAAAAAATAATAAATATATAAGAATTTTAATATCATTTATCCTTAGTTATTTGGTATGAAAGTTTACATGGTCAAATTTTGTCACGAACAATTCATTAAAAATGCAAACAAATAAACCCAAACAAACGAATTTAGCCAACAAGATGTATCTGGTATAGCAGTTTAATTAAATGACTCATAATAAATAATACATAATAATAAAGAAAGAAAGTTAACAAATTATAATTATTTTTTTTTCGTCCATCAAACGGTCTATGGTTAAAGGCAAAAGGGGTGGCTACAAAGGACCCACGATCCCCTCGTGCGTCAACTTTTGTTTCCAGCAAAGCTTGACTACCCACTCACTTTCCGCCTTCTGCCAGAAGCTACTTCTCTTATAAGAACATTCACTGTGCTGTTAATCACATTCAAGCATGCTTAACAGAAAAGGGGCCGGTCAAGAAAGGGTTTTAGTACAGTTTATACTACTTTTAACCTGTGATTAAAAGGTCATAAGTTCGATTTTACTAGAAGACTTATCGTGCCCTTTTATTCTCTATTCTTTCCACTTATTTCTATGCTGACGTGCTTACCTTGTATGCAGGGAAAAAAAAAAAGGAAGAAGGGAGTCTAGTGCAAATCAGCCACCTTCCAGTGGAAGCATAAGGCTGACCTCCTAGTCCTAGAAGCCCCACACAACTCTTCACTAATGATTAAATTGAATAAAATTAAGTAAAATATGTATAGTATTTCATGGATTTCGCAAGTTTAGAATAGAGTCCTATGTGTAATGGGTATACCACTTGACAGTACTAATATGGTATCACTAATAAATAAGATTTTGTTATTTTTAAGATTTTTTTAATAAACTCTAAAATGAAAAAAAAAATAATGTTAAAAATGACTTGTTTGAAGAGCAATCACCCCGTGCCCCCTGAAACCACCCTTGATCTTAGAGCATGAAAATTGAATTCGGCTTTCTCTTCCGATTAGCCATGAACACGTGAGATATTCCGTCGAACATGGGAGCGAATATTTGGTGAGCGTTGCATAACCATGTATACGAGTAGCTTTCGTTTATAGTTGGTTTTAAGCGAGAATATATGAACTACAGTGGGAATGATTTTCCATATAAATTAACGGTAATAATACTTATCAAATACATATTCCGAACGAGGGGAGAGTGATCTGTGTAATGGACATATCAGTGACGTATGTAATAAGCCTACTGATATTGAACAGATAAGTATAGTATTTATAACAAATAAGATGCTTGTACATTTGGCAACGGAAAAGATATTTAAAACTGTTTTATTCGATGTGTTTAACATCTATTAACTTATTTACATGCGTCAAGTGATGTAATCATTATATATATATGTATATAAATTCCTGAACCTAGGTGATCCTTATAAAAAGAAGAAATGATATTGAAAGTCTTATAATTTTATCTTTTTTTGCAATTATATCATATAAATTTGAAAGTAGATAATTCAGTCCTATATCAATTATGTTACAAATTCAGTTGGGATCGTCACTGTTTCATTGACATAACTGTTGAACTTGTTAAATCCATGTCAACAAAGAGTGATAACATAAGGGATACTCTCACAGTCCAGTCACTTATTTGTTAAGTAGCTTAATTAAACGGTATATAATTAACGAGAAATGTAATTTGATACAGTTAATAATATTCTTAATTTGAAATTAAAAAAAAAATAAATTCAATTGTCCCCAGCAGATTTCTCTGATGTAACATTGCTTTCCCTCCCCTTTCTTTCCCTATAAGTTTGCGTGATTTATTTATTCGCGAAAAGAAAGGAGAAAAAGGAAAAGGAATACGGCTACTTCAGAAAGGAAGCCTCGCGGGTACGGATTGGATCGAGTACCAAGAAAACAATGTGCTTCTCAAGTAATGAGGAGATTTGATGTCAGAGGACATGCCCTTCCCAAGGATCATTCACAGGAGACTCATGGCAGGTACTTTTAATTCGTGATATGGTGGGTATCCTCCAAGTTCATGTTTTAAAAAAATATTGATAATTGTAAAAATTTTCTATTTTTTATAGTCAAATTTTATAAATTTAAAAATAATTAACTTAATTCGGTCCAATTTCGCTATACTTTCAACCTGAATTCTTACTATTTTGCTCACGTGAGCTTCACGCAGTTAATTAAATCTTTAAGCGAACAATAATGATTCAAGCTGAAAGTGTAACAAAACTAATTTTATAAAACTGAATTAGTTATTTTTAAATTTATAAAATTCAATTACTAAAAATAGTAAATATATGGGATCTTCATTATCATTTTCTCTATTTTTATTTGATGCAAGGATTTAAATTCACAATCTTGTGTAAAGAAATTTGAAACTCAGATTATCAAAAGAAAAGGGTCGTATTATTGAAAAAGATAAATGTCGTAGGTCATGGATAAAAATAATGAATGGAGGATAACAAAATAATGTCAAATGGATATTTGAATATTTTAAGAATATCAACCAATTGCCTGATTGATAACAATTTTATTTCTAATATCTTATTTTTTAATAAGTTAAAATAATATTTGTAATATTGTATCCATCAAATTATACAAGATTAAATTTTGAATCATTGGACCACCACTTTTATAGTGAAACTTGAGGGGGGCAATACGATCTGTTCTGAATAGAGAACAAGGTTGCTGGAAAATATATGACCAACGAAATTGTCTCGGGTTGTTCCTTCGTATTTACAACATCAAAGAGGGTCTCATAACCACGAGAAATTATCGCATGTTATGGGAATATCATGTTAATACTATTTGATAATGTCACAAATTAATAGAAATTGATAATATCAACAGATTTATAAGAGAAAATTCAGATAATAAAATACAAATTCATATTCAGATGTTCTAAAAGATTAAAAAAGATCTAATACAACCCTTAGAAAACAAATCAAACTTTAAAACCCTGACATTAATTAATGAGAAGGAAAAAAAAAGTATATCAAACATTATTAAACACAAGTTTTTATAAAGATTTTTAAGTGCTTTTTTCTGGAATTTTTTTTTATAATTTAGGATTTAAATTATTTCACAATTTAAATCTTCTCAGAAACATATACTAATATGATTAATTTTTATTAACTCGTGCAACATATAATGCTTTCTCCACAACCACGTGCATAAAATAAAATAGATTGTGCAACGATGAACGTTTATCTCACCCCAGATTATAAAAATGAACATTGTTAAAAACCAATGCCCTCTTTTTATTGTGAGTAGCGGATGTATTATGTTAAAATACTGATACGGTATTACAAATTAATAATATTTAATTATTATAAGATTTTTTTAAATAAAACTCTAAAATAAAAATAAAAACTTTAAAAATAATTGAATTCTAATAATTTATAATATAATATCAACACTATTACCAGTTACATAGAAGAATCAGTGAGACAGTGACGAGGTTAACCACGCTCTGAGGAAAACCGTTACAAATTCTCACGGCCGTTGGTGGACAGAGTTTATAGTTACTAGACCTTTTTTCGGATGAAAAGAAATCAGCCACAGGGAGTATTATGAGTTACGGTTATATATGTAATACTAGTGTTATAAATTAATAAAATTAAGTAATTTTAAGATTTTTAATAAAATCTTAATATATATTTCTAAAAATAACTGAATTTTATTAATTTATAATATCGTATCAGGATTATCGAGTAATAACTCGTTACCTGCAAGAGTTGCTCTGCCATGAGCCAAATAAATATTACGAATAAAATTAGGAAAAAACCTGATTTTGCTCTTCTTGAAATCCTTCTTATGCTCTTCCTTAGTTCCCTCCCTCTTCGACCAATCTTTTAGATTCGTACCTGATGAACACTTTTATATCGAGAGGACAAAGTTGATGGCAGAAAATAGCTTAATAGGTAAGTAAAACTAAGAAAATATTACCAACTTAAGGTTCGTTTAATGTTCTCTCACTAGATCTCAAAATGGGTGATCTCATGATTGATTCTAAAGTTGAGAGGGATGACGGAAATTTTTTCAGGAATTTCAGTCCGACCGCAGAACGATCTTTAGATCTAGCAGTGAGGGAATCACTAAACTAATCTTATATTAGTAATATCAATTAAAGTTTTAAATTTTATGAACCGATCCTCTATATATATTCACTCTCGAAGTCATTGCAAACCACCAGAGCTTATAGCAAATCCATTCACCTGTCTCTCTCGCCCTCTCTCTTTAACAGCAGACATTACCTTGCCGAAACATGAGCTCCCAGGTTGTGGACACCACCACTCAGCTCTCCAATGGCGCTGTCGCCGCAGTTCCCCATCCCAGCCCTCGCCCCTTGGCGGCTCTTCCGCCGATCATCTCTTCCTACAACGACCGCATCAGGCCTTTCCTCGACGCCGTCGACCGGCTCCGGAACCTCCAGGTGATGAAGGAAGGCATACAGCTCCCCACCATCGTGGTCGTCGGCGACCAGTCGTCCGGAAAGTCCAGCGTGCTCGAGTCACTCGCCGGAATCAGCCTCCCCCGGGGCCAGGGGATCTGCACCCGTGTCCCGCTTATCATGAGGCTCCAGGAACACCGCTTCCCGGAGCCAGAAATCTACCTGGAGTACAACGGGAGGGTAGTCCACACCGACGAGTCGAACATTGCCGTGGCCATTAGCTCCGCCACCGACGAGATCGCCGGCCGCCAGAAGGGGATATCGAACACTCCGTTGACTCTAGTAGTGAAGAAGGATGGCGTCCCTGACCTGACCATGGTGGACTTGCCCGGGATTACTAGGGTTCCGGTTCACGGGCAGCCGGAGAATATTTACGAGCAGATATCGGAAATGATCATGGAATATATTAGGCCCGAGGAGAGTATAATCCTCAACGTGCTCTCAGCCACCGTGGACTTCTCCACCTGCGAGTCCATCAGGATGTCTCAGACGGTCGACAAAACCGGCCAGAGAACTCTGGCAGTGGTGACGAAAGCTGATAAGGCTCCTGAAGGGCTGCTCGAGAAGGTCACAGCCGATGATGTCAACATCGGGCTCGGCTATGTCTGTGTGCGGAACCGAATCGGGGACGAGACTTATGAAGAGGCAAGGATTGAGGAGGCGAGGCTGTTTGATTCGCATCCCTTGCTGTCGAAGATTGACAAGTCGATTGTCGGGATTCCTGTTCTGTCCGAGAAGCTCACGCAGATTCAGGGGAGGATCGTGGCTAACTGCCTGCCGGAGATCGTGAGGAAAATCCGGGAGAAGCTGAAGAACAATGTCGAGGAACTTAATAAGTTGCCCAGGAATCTCTCCACCATTGCAGATGCCACGACTACTTTTATGCAGATTATGGGCTCGGCCAAGGATTCTCTGAGGAAGATCATGCTGAGAGGGGAGTACGAAGAGTACCCAGACGAGAAACAGATGCACTCTGCTGCGAGGTTCGTCGAGATGCTTAACCGGTACTCTGATGAGCTTCGAGGGGTCGACACCGAGACCGACCCGAAGAGGAAGTTCTTGATGGAGGAGATTGAGGTGCTGGAGGAAGCCAAAGGGATCAGCCTCCCGAACTTCCTTCCCCGGTCGGTTTTCCTCACTGTTCTCCAGAGGAAGGTGAACCGGATCTCGAGCAAGCCGGTTGATTTCATGGTTGAGATATGGGACTACATCGAAGTAGTGGTGGTTTCCGTCCTCACAAGCCGCTCGGAGAATCACTACCTGCTACAAGCGAGTATGAGGAGGGCTGCTCAGAATCTGATGGCCAAGACGAAGGAGAGGGCGGTGAATCGGGTGAAAGAGATCATCGAGATGGAGAAGTTCAGCGACTACACCTGCGATCCCGAGTACACTTCCACCTGGAACGATCTGATGAAGCAGGAAAGCAGTTTCTTGAAGGCCCTGGATGGCGGTTATAACACAGCTTCTCTAGACGGTGTCGGATCGGTCAACATCGACCACCTGAGGCAGTGCAGGAATCTTGTGCACCAAGCTTTCGATCTGAAGATGAGGATGATTGCTTACTGGAAGATCGTGCTGAGGAGGCTCATCGATTCGCTGGGGCTGTACCTGCTCTTCTCGGTCCAGAACCTAGTCAACAGGGAGATGGAGGCGGAGATCGTGAACGAGCTGTACAGCCCAGTGGGCGGCGGGATCGAGAGGATGCTGGAGGAAACCCCGTCCGTGGCTGCCAAGCGGGAGAAGCTGGATAGGAGCGTTAAGCTCCTGAGGGAGTCGGTTGACATCGTGTCCAAGATAATGGACAGGATTGCCATCAGTGGCAACTAGTTTTAATTATTACTACTGATGTTGATGTTTCATTCCGTTGCTCGTCTGCAGACCGTCTGTCGTTTCTTAGGCTTCATTCTGCGTATGTATGCTTGTGCTCCTCGTGCCGTGCTTATGTATGTTTCATTCTAATGATTTGTCTCTCACTTGTGTGTTTCATCTTGAGAAATTTTGACGTTCAGTGTCGGCCCGTAAAACCTTGCCTGGAACTTGCACTCTCTTCTGTTGGGTTCTCGATAACCTCTCCCTTGCATGGGAGGAATCGGAGACTGTCTGGAATGAAGACCGGATATTGGGTCGTAGGGTACCGTTTCCGGCGGTTCATTCGCAACACCATAGCAAAATCTAAGTGACCGGGAAGGAAGACCTTCGAGTGGAAGTTATAGAACAAAGGACAAAGAGAGCAGAATTAACAAGCACTTTTTGTCCGCGGACGAGGAAAGTAGTGGTCGTCCCATGGGAAAAACTATTAGGGAAGTGCAACTCATGGATAATATTATGATCTTACTACGCGCAAGAAAATATTTTAATTATGATTAAAAGCTGAAAATTTTTATTTAATAAAAAAATATAATGTAATATTTAATGATAATATATTAAACATTTATTAATAAAATTTACAAATAATAGATAAACTGAACTCGTGAAAGAATCTCTCATCCAATGGAATAAAAGAGAATGTTTCAGTTCTTTGTGTGATTTGGTGGGTTCAAAATCACAAGTGCAAAGGGGACTTTTGAATTAGGCTTAGTAAACACCAATGCCATAAACTATATTGGAGCTTTATTGAAACTGCGTTATTAAAACCAGTATTAGTATTAACTGTTTAGTTCATCTAATATATTTAGATTAAATATAAATATTTAAATGTTATATATTAGGGTGACGGATGATCACAAATAGTGCTGGCCACAGTTTGGAACCGACAGTTCAGGAACCGGGGACTATGGAACCGGTCCTAAACCTTCCTTTGGATGGTTTAAGGACGGTTCGGAACCCGGCGGTTCGGAATCGGACTGTTCCGGTTCAAAATCATGGTTCCGTTCCGTTCTGAACCGTTCGGTTCGATTTTTATTAAAATTAAATTTAATAGACATATTTTTAAAATGTATAAAATTAAAAATTGGAAGAGCTATTCGGAATCACTATTCCGTCTGATTTCGAATCATCCAAACCTGACTAGTTCAGTTCTATTAAAATTAAATTAAATTAATTGACTTGAGTTATCTACGTATTCTCTTGAGATTTAAAAGAATCAAAATCTAATTAGTTCTATTATTTAATCATGTATTTGTAAAGTAAAAAATATAATTTGTTCATTTTTTAATTTAAAATAATGAATCATTAAAAAAAAAAGAGGAAAAGTGGGCGGTCTACACCTTTGCGAGTGCGGGGTGGGTGTGACAGGTAGGTTAGCAGTAGCTTTTTTAGGTTTTGGATGATGTGATTATTGTGATGGACCTTCTTGGGTAGAGGGAGGGCCGGCTTCTTGGGGCGGGGGTACGATTCCTTAGGCCGGTGGAACCAGCCAGGAATCGTGGACCTCACGGTTTGAGCCTGGTTTGGACATGATCCTGGATTTGACCGGTTCCGAATCAAAACCAACCCGTGGCCAACACTAATCACAACTATCATTTTCCTTTTCTGCGTGGAACAAAAAAAAATCTTCCCTGTCTTATTTTTATGTCTTTTTCTTTCTTTCAAAAAGACAACAAATTCGTACAAATTTCCCTTTGTTTTGCGTCATCAGTCAACCAAAAGGAAAACTTCCATTTCCCACTGGTCTATTTTTATTTCTAATATTTATATTTATATTTATTATTTAGTTTATTTCCCTGAAAAAGAAAAACAAAGGAAGAAAGTACAACAAATTTAAAAACTGAAAAAAAAAAGCTTAAGGGCGTGCAATGCATTGCACTACTCCACATCCCCGTCCTCTAACCTAGTAATATGTGTCATGTCGTGTCCTATTTAAACATATCATATTTAAACAGGTTCACGTCAAAAATATCTCAACCCGTATACGATATATTTAATAAACAGGTTATAAACTTTAAATACTAATACAACTTGTTTAAAATCGACTAGACACGATATGATACGTTTAACTCGCATAACTAAATGCGTGTGGTGTAATTATAATTTTAACTTAATATATTTAAGTATATTAATGGATTTGACACATAAACACATAATTAAACCGGTTTAATCGTGTCATGTTGAATTATGTGGATTCAACCCGATATAACCTTTTTTATATCGATAGTGTCCGGCCATGACAACCAAATAATCCATCGGATGGTGTATTTATAGCCCGAGACCCCACATTAAACCCCGAATGCTTATCTTCAGGGAGTTTCGAACCCGGGTGCTCTTTAAGTTTACTCAAAAAACTTGCCGCTAGACTGTTGTCCCTCAAGGAGATTTAGTATCTATTTATATAAATGAGTTACATGGGTCAACCTGTTTAGACGCGAACACATTTATATTCAACCGAAACCTGCCTAATTTCGTGTCGTGTTGTATTGGATTATTGTACCATGTCAAAAATTGCCAGACCTACTGCCAATTTCCATCGTTCGACAATGCCATGTCCCCGTCCTTCCCTGCCAATCCCCTGCTCCTCAACTATGGGTGTGTAGAAACCAATTCAATCCCTGAATCAGTTTCAAATCAATTTGAACGAAAGAATCAGTTCGGTTCGATTTCACATAACAAGCTCAAATTATAATTGGTTTGTATAAAAACAAATTGGATTGGTTTAAACCATAGGAAGCTATTTCTTTGAGAAAATTCCATGTGCTGTTAGTCATATTCAAGCATGCTTTACAAAAAAGGAGTCGAGTCGAGTCGTGAAACGGGGTTTAATACAGTTGATATTGCTCTCGACCTGAGGCTCAAAGGTTATGGTTCGATTCTCATAGTAAGACTCCCCATACCCTGTTATTCCGCTCTTCCTCCTTAATTTAACATATCAGTGATGTGGAGATTCGGTGTTAGAGATATGCAACCCTTCTAAAGGATCAACCACAAGAGATTCATGACAGGTAATTTTTTTTGTAGTGAGAATATTGATATTCAAAATTTTTTTGAATTACTAACTAATTTAGTTCGAGTTAGATTGGTCCATTGAATGGTCAAACTCTCCTAGCATAAGTTTCAAGACATATATTTTTAATTTGTGAGATAGCTTAAGTGGTTGGTGTCCTCCAAGTCCAATTTAAAAAAAAATATTTATATCTGATATAGGAGTTTAAATTTGCAATCTCATATAATGAGAATTTAAAAATCGGACGATAGAAAGGGAGGAGCGGTATTATCGAGAAAGATAATAGCAGTAAGGCTATAGATAAAAATCACAAATTTTGTAATTCAATACGTAAGTGACCTACTAATACGTGAAAAAAAACCGTATTATTTAGAAAACCGATTAATGGAAAATATTAAAATAATGTCAAACCAAAATTTGAATATTCTAAACTAACTTATCTGATTGATACAATTTTATTTCTAATAAATTATTTTCTAATAAGCTAAAATAATATTTTTAATACTGTACCAACCGATTCACACGAGATTAAGTTTTGAGTATTTGAGCACCACTTTTATGGTAGAACTTGAGGGGGTAAGATGATCTGTTTTGAATAGAGAACAAGGTTTCAGGAAAATATATGACCGATGAGATTGTCTCCGGTTGTCCCTTCGTACACACAACGTCAAATAGTGTCTCATCATAACCGTGAGAAATTCTTGCACGCAGTGAAAATATCGCGTCAACACTGTTTGGCGATGTCACAAATCGATATAAATTAATAACATTCGCTGATTGATAGGAGGTAATTTAGACAATAAAATGAAAATTAAAATATTGTTAAACAATAAAAAATCTAATGAATTCCTTAGAAAACAAATGAAACCTAGAAAAATAGGACATTTAATTAATTAGAAGGAAAAAAAGATGAAATATGAGTTTTTTAGGAATTTTTTATTTTTCAAATTTTTATAATTTATGATTTAAATTATTTAAAACCTCTTAAATATATCTGATCATATGACTAATTTTCATTAATTTATACCACTAATGTACAATGATAATATAATATTCATGCGACATATAATTTTTTCTCCGTAACCACGAGCATAAAATAGACCGTGAACGATCATCGTTTCTCTCTACCAAGATTCTGAAAATGAACGTTGTTATGAATCAATGTCTTTTTATTATGTGAACTAAGTATATCATATGACAGTACTGACGTAATATTATAGATCAGTAAAATTTAGCTAATTTAAGATTTTTAATAAAACTCTAAAAAAGTAACTCTATAAATAATTAAATTTTATTAACTTATAATATAATATTAATATTACTACGTCATATATATATATATATATATATATATATGTTTCGTACATGACTTTCTCCTCTCTGAGGAACCCATTACAAATTCTGATGGTCAATGGTGGTAAACACGACTTACATGCCGCAGTTACTCGACCTTTTCGTCGGGAGGTACGTGGAAGCGACCCTCCTTCTAAACTCGAGGAAGCTTGATTTTGCTTTTTTTGAAGTCTGTTCTCAAACTCTGTTGAAATTTAATTTTATTATTTTAGAAAATAATATTTCACTTATCGCGTTGATGTGATTATTGAGATATTTGATTATCCGTTGGATTCTATGTTTCTTATTTTATTCATTCATCGCTTAATCTATAAATAATTTGGTTTACTACTGTAATCATTGAATCATCTAACAAAAAACCATCATTTGCTCTCGTGTGTTCAACTTCCGGACTAGTACGTTTTCTATACACTCTCCGACGCTCTTATAATTTATTTTTAAATTTGATAGATTCTCACTTCAATATCGTCCCTCGTAGACTAGACTTTTAGATTTGTACCCGATGAACCCTCTCATTGAAAGGACAAAGTTGATGCCCGAGACTAACTTCCTAGAGGTCTCCAAGGAGTCAATTTGCTGGTAAGCTGAAAACATGTAGCTGGTCAGGTTCAGGGTTTAACTCCCCGCAGACATTGGTATTCAGGGTTTAATAGCAGGCCCCAGACTGTATAATACACTATCCAGTGAATTAGTCGGTTGTTAAGGTTCCAGAGACCATGAATTAAAAAAAAAAAGTACTATGTTCCTAGAGAAGTTAAACTAAGAAAATATCATTTCAAGTTTTAATTTTTATGAACCGCTCCTCTCCATATATATTCACTCTCCTGAGGCCAGTGCACTCCACCTGAGCTATATAGCAAATCCATACACCTCTCTCTGTCTCTCTCTGTTAACAGCGGACTTTACCTTACTGAAACATGAGCTCCTGGCCTGTGGACATCGCCACTCCGCTCTCCAATGTCGCTCTCGCCGTGGTTCCACATCCCAATCCTCGCCCCTTGGCAGCTCTTCCGCTGATCATCTCCTCCTACAACAATTGCATAAGGCCTTTCCTCGACGCTGTCGACCAGCACCGGAACCTCCAGGTGATGAAGAAAGGCATAAAGCTCCCCACCATCGTGGTCGTTGGCGACCAGGGGTCCGGAAAGTCCAGCATGCTCAAGTCACTCGCCGGAATCAGCCTCCCCGGGGCCAAGGGATCTACACCCGTGTCCCTCTCATCATGAGGCTGCAGGACCACCGCTTCCCGGAGCCAGAGCTCTACCTGGAGTATGACGGGAAGGTAGTCCACACCCACGAGTCGAACATTGTCGTGGCCATCAGCTCCGCCACCGAAAAGATCGCTGGCCGCCAGAAGGGGATATTGAACACTCCGTTGACTCTGATGGTGAAGAAGGAAGGCGTCCCTGACCTGACCATGGTGGACTTGCCAGGGATCACTTGGGTTCCGGTTCACGGGCAGCCGGAGAATATTTACGACCAGATATCGGAAATGATCATGGAATACATTAGGCCGGAGGAGAGTATAATCCTCAACGTGCTCTCAGCCACCGTGGACTTCTCCACCTGCGAGTCCATCAGGATGTCTCCGACGGTCAACAAAACCGGCCAGAGAACTCTGGCGGTGGTGACGAAAGCTGATAAGGCTCCTGAAGGGCTGCTCGAGAAGGTCACAGCCGATGATGTCAACATCAGGCTCGGCTATGTCTGGGTGCGGAACCGAATCAGGGATGAGGCTTATGAAGAGGCGAGGATTGAGGAGGCGCAACTGTTCGATTTGCATCCCTTGCTGTCGAAGATTGACAAGTCGATTGTCGGGATTCCTGTTCTATCTGAGAAGCTGTTGCTTAGATTGACAGAATGCCCGCAAGTATACATATCGTAACAAGTAATACATAGTGAGTAGAGTATCGTTCCCACGATGATTCTCTTACTAATCACTAAAAGGGGCACAACTAATACTAAGTCAAGTAAATCGAATAAGTTGAGGAGAATGCAAGTAGTTAAAATGACGGAAAGTAAACAGACAGAAATCTGTTTATAAAAAACTCCTAAGGTTCACAACTTCTCCAATTCGAGTCTTAAGTAAAAATCTTTCTTCACACCATTAATTCTGTCATGTTATTAACCTAGGGTTCTAAGATTTCTCCACTACCATCGCACGCACCTCTCGATATCATACAAATGTACCTAAGGGGAAAACACTAATCCACTCTATTGTCTAGGCGATTAATGTTGAAAGGTCAATTAATCCAACCCTAATTAGTTATCTAGGGTGCTCATCATCTCTCGATGCGCTTGCATGAATAACCTCACCCCTCAGCATAAGTTAACCTACATTATGCAGTTTCTAGTATGATGTGGGACTGAATCGAAGAAGTGGCGGTTTCCATCCTCATGAGCCACTCAGAGAATCACCACCTGCTACAAGCGAGTATGAGAAGGGCTGCGCAGAATCTGATGGTCAAGACGAAGGAGAGGGCCGTGAATCGGGTGAAGGAGATCATCGAGATGGAGAAGTTCAGCGACTACACCTGCGATCCCGAGTACA
The DNA here is from genome assembly GCA_037672795.1 of Lagerstroemia speciosa. Classification (NCBI taxonomy): domain Eukaryota; kingdom Viridiplantae; phylum Streptophyta; class Magnoliopsida; order Myrtales; family Lythraceae; genus Lagerstroemia; species Lagerstroemia speciosa. The sequence continues at coordinate 4,058,077 of CM075303.1, read as the reverse complement.
CTTCCAACTGGAACGAGCTGATGCTGCAGGAAAGCAATTTCTTGAAGGCCCTCGATGGCGGTTATAACACAGCTTCTCTAGACGGCATCGGATCGGTCAACATCGACCACCTGAGGCAGTGCAGGAATCTCGTGCACCAAGCTTTCGATCTGAAGATGAGGATGATCGCGTACTGGGAGATCGTGCTGAGGAGGCTCGTTGACTCGCTGGGGCTGTACCTGCTCTTCTCGGTCCAGAACCTAGTCAACAGGGAGATGGAGGCAGAGATCGTGAACGAGCTGTACAGCCCAGTGAGCGGCGGGATCGAGAGGATGCTGGAGGAAACCCCGTCTGTGGCTGCCAAGCGGGAGAAGCTGGAGAGGAGCGTTAAGCTCCTGAGGGAGTCGGTCGACACCGTGTCCAAGATAATGGACAGGATTGCCATCAGTGACAACTAGTTTTAATTATTACTACTTATGTTGATGTTTCATTAGTTTCCGTTCCTCGTTTGCAGAATGTCTGTCGTTCTTATGCTTCATTCTGCGCAAGTATGCTTGTGCTCCTCGTGCCGTGCTTATATATCTTTCACTTCACCCTAATTATGTGTCTTTCACTTCAGCCTAATAATGTGTCTTTCACTTGTGTGTTTCATCTTGAGAAATTTTGACGTTCGGCATCAGCCTCGGAAACCTTGCCCGGAACTTGCACCCTCTTCTGTCAGTGCTCGATAATCTCTCCCTTGCATGGCGGGAATCGGAGACTGTCTGGAATAAAGACCGGATATTGGGTTGTAGGGTACCGTTTCCGGCGCTTCATTCACAACACCATAGTAAAATGCAAGTGACCGGGAAGGAAGAACTTCGAGTGGAAGTTATGGAAGAAAGGAAAAAGAGAGCAGAAAATATGTTTTTTTTTCCTATTTAACAAGCACTTTTTGTCGGCGGACGAGGAAAAGTGGTCGTCCAACGGAAAATTTTTTTAGATAAGTCGAGTTCATCGATAATGTGATGAGTTTAGTACGCGTAAGCAAATATTTTAAATTATTATCAAAAATTGAAAATTTTTATTGAATAGAAAAGTATGATGTGATACTTAACGATAACGTGTTAAATATTCACTAGTAAAATTTATATATTACATGGAAAACTGAACTCATGCACGAATCTCTCATCCAATGGGATAGAAGAGAATGTTTCAGTTCTTCATACGATTTGGTGGGTTTGAAATTACAAATACCAGTCAAATTCTAAATAAATTGTTAAGAGGGGACTTTTGAACCTAGGCTTAGTGAGACATCAACTTCATAAATTATATTAGCGCTTTATTAAAACTGCGTGGATAAAATCAATATTAGTACTGACTGTTCAGGTCATCTGACATATTTAGATTAAATATAAAAATTGAAATATTATATTGTGGGGTGATCGGATGATCACAACTAGTGCTAGCCACAATTCAATAACCGACTGGTTCCAGTTCGGAACCAATGGTTCAGGAACCTGGAACCATGGAACCGACCCAAAACCTCCCTTTGGACAGTTTAGGGGCGGTTTGGAGCAGGACAGTTCTGGTTCGAAATCACGGTTCCATCCGGTTCTGAACCGTTCGATTTGATTTTTATTAAAATTAAATTTAATATACATAATTTTAAAATATGTAATTAAAAATAGAGATAGCTATTCAGAATCACTATTTCGTCTGATTTTGAATCATCCAAACCCGACCAGTTTGGTTCTATTAAAATTAAATTAAATTAATTGACTTGAATTATCTACGTATTCTCTTAGATTTAAAGAATCAAAATCTAGTTAGTTCTATTATTTAACCATGTATTTGTAAAGTAAAAAAATATAATTTGCTTATTTTTTAATTTAAAATAATGAATCATTTAAAAAATAAAAAAGAGGAAAAGTGGATTGTCTGCGCCTCTGCGGGGTGGGTGGGGTGAGGGTTGGGTGTGACAGGCAGGTTAGCGATAGTCTTTTTAGGCTTCGGGTGATGAGATCATTGTGATTAAGTTTCTTAGGCAGAGGGATGGCCGACTTCATGGGGTGGGGGGTGCGGTTCCTCATGCCAGCGGAACAGTCCCGGAACTGTGAACCTCACGGTTCGGAGTTTGACCGGTTTCGGACCAGTTCCAGATCCAAACCGGACCCTAACTAGCACTAATCACAACTATCATTTTCCTCTTGTGCGCGGAGCCAAAAAATATATATATATATATATATATATCTTCCCTTTCTTATTTTTATGTCTTTTTCTTTCTTTCAAAAAAGACAAGAAATTCGTACGAATTCCTCTTTCTTTTGCGTCATCGATCAGCCGAAAAGGAAATTGTCATTTCACACCGTACTGACAAACGAGACCAGGTGTGATGCTCTTGCGGTCCGCCAAGAATCGGGAGAAAAGTCTTTCATCGTTATGCATAAAAGTGGCCTATGTGGCATCATAGGCCTCTTAAATCATGCGTTTTACTAAGTAATCTAATATTTCATTATATATCTCCTCTCTAATTGAAAATATAAAAAAAATACAAATAGAAGATATTTATTATTTTATTTTTATTATAAAAGCCAAATAAACTTACGCCTTTAATACTATAAATTGTCACAAAGTCAACATTTTGACCATTAAATAACTTTTCTAAAATTTTAAATTCTCACTAACTAAATACAGGAATTAACTAATCACGATACTTGTATTTTTTATAGCACTCAGATACTACCTGTGTAGGGATTTTGTAGACACCGGATTTTGATCCAAATAGATCACATTTCATTTCTATTTTTATTTCTAATATTTATTTTTATTTTTTTATTTAATTTATTTCCCTCAAAAGGATAAACAAAGGAAGAAAAGACAAAAAAATACTAAAAAAAGCCTAGGGATGTGCAATGCATTGCACTACCCCCACCTCCTGTCCTCTGCCTAGCAATATATGTCGTATCATGTTTAAAAGTAATATATCTAAACAAGTTCGTATAAAAAATAACTAGTTTAGAAAATTCAAACACCTAACTTTTTTAAAATATAGTTGACACAACACAATACGTTTAACATGTATAACTAAATACGTGTGGTATAATTATAATTTTAACTTAATATGTTTAAATATATTAATGGATTTGACATATAAACACATAATTAAACCGATTTAATCGTGTCATGTTGAATTATGTGGGTTCAACATGATTTAACATTTTTTATATCGATGGTGTCTGACACCATGATAACAGACTAATCCATCAGAGGATGTATTTACAGTCAGAGACCCCACATTAAACCCAGAATGCCGACCTCTAAGGGTTTTGAATCCGAGTGCTCTTAGAGTTTACTTAAAAAGTTTGCCACTAAGCTGTTATCCTCGTGGATATTTAATCCATTTAAAAAAATAAAATTCTAATAAATTCCTCATAAAACAAATGAAACCTAAAAAAACCGGACATTAATTAATGAGAAGGAAAAAAAAAGATGAAATTTGAGTTTTTAAAATTTTTTTAGTTTTCAAATTTTTATAATTTATGATTTAAATTATTAAAACCTCTTAAATATATCTGATCATATGACTTACAATTCCTTTTGCGTACTTTATTTATTCACCGAAAAAAAAAGAAAAAAGAAAAGGAATACGCCTGTTAAGATCGGAAAATGGTAGGAGGAATGAATAAGAGCAGGAGTTATGAATGTTGTCTTATTGCCTTTATTCCGGGTGTACAGGTCCCATTTATATAGGGACGGAGGGGACACAAACATTTAATACGCATTAAATACATGTCGTGTGCCTTGTAGGGGAAGCGACTTCTGCTGTACGGAAGATGTCAGACTGGGGCGAGTCAGGCGGTGTCAGTCGTACGGAAACGCCGCTGGCGGTATGGGCGCCACCCGGTCTGGCGCACAGCCGCGCCTAAGCGCCGGTCCAGCGGTTTGGGCCTACTTCCTGGGCCTTCATCTGAGCAGGGCTTCCCTGAGGGGAGGGCCTTGGGCCCGGCCCCTACACTTGCCCCCGAGTTTCACGCGTCGGAACGCGCGGGAAACTGACTTTTGAAATTTGGAAATTATGCCTAGCCCGGGGGTGACACGTGTCTGGTCAGGGGATGATGAACCGTCCTGTCAGGGGCAGTGGGAGCGTCGCGCCGCCCTTTTGGCTTCCCGGGGCATTAATTGCCCTTCTGGAGGGTAGTAGTCGGCCCCCGCCCCTACCCCTCGTCACTTAGCCCCGAGCCTCACATCTCTCTTTCGCTTCAGCTCTCTGACTTTCCTCCCTTTTCCGATCACCGGATCCTCCGTCTCTTTGCTGCCATGGCCTCGTCAAGTGCTCCGGCTTCTTCCACCGGAAACCCAGGTGATGAGATTTTCGTCAATAAACTCACCCCTCCTCGATTTCTGACCGTTCTTAGGCTAGGGAGAATTGGGGCAGACTTCGCCCCTCGGTTCCCCCGTGAGGGCGAAGAGCCCTCGGAGCCGTGCCCGGGAGAGTTCGCGATCTTTCCCGAGCAGATCCGGGCCGGCCTCCGTTGGCCGTTGGCCGAGCCGGTAGCGGCCATGTTGAAGTACTACCGCTTGGCCCCGGGTCAGCTGTCCCCCACGTCGTGGCGAGTGTGGACAGCGTTCTACCTGTATTGCCGGGAGCAGAGGATAGAACACAGTAGACTCCTCTTTAGGTTTTTTTACCTGCTAGTACAACGCTCAGAGGAGGGCTATTACCATTTCCAACCGCGCCGCAAGAAGATCTATGGAGCGTTGGTGACAAACTATGGGTCCACCAACTCCGGGTGGAAGGAGTCTTTTTTCTTCATGCGGGACGCAGAGGGTTGGAAGTGGCGGAAAGGCCCCGAGAGGGAGTTCCACGACGGGGACCCCTGGGGGTCCATGAAAAAGGGGGAGCGGGCCAATGCTGAGAAGTTCCGGGGCGTGAAGATTGACGCTCGGAACATCATCACAGAAGAGAATTTGATTAAGTACGGCCTCGTGTCCGAAGCGCCCTGGAGGTGGAGCGTCGATGAGGACATGTGCGGCTTGTCCAAGAACGCCTTGGTAAATTTCTAACTTCCCTCTGGGTTGTCTTTGTTGATTTCAGAGAGAGGCGAGTGGACGAAGATCATTGACAAGCTCTTGGTACAGGAGAAGGCCCTCAAGGAAGTTCGGAAGAGAAAGCGTGAGGAGGAGGATGTGCTTCTGATCTCTTCCTCCGCGGCTGGAGGTTCCAGCGCTGCAGCCCAGGTGGAGGAGGTTCCCTCCGAGCGGGAATCTAGCGAGAGCGGGGCGCTGGCGCGGAAGCGGCGCAAGATTCGGTTTACCTCCTCCAGCTTGGTTGGCGCCTCTGCCCTCGGGGCTTCGCAAGGAGAGGTTAACCCCAGCTCGCCTCAGGTCTCTGCCTTAGAGGCTCCAGGGCGTGCAGCGCCTCACTCCCTGGGGCTCGGCTCCCCATCGAGGGGCCCCAGCCCTTCTGAGCCGGCACCTCCGGCGCCTTTCCCGAGTCCTGCCCAGGGGCAGGAGGGCGAGGGATCGGAGCGAAGGGCTTCTGGAGCGGACCAGGGCGAGGAGCACGCTGAGGTAAGTGACGCGTGTTGCCAGGTTCCTTGTTAGAATAACTTAGCGTATTGCTGATCGCCTCTTTTGTGCAGGCGTCCCTTCCTACGACTGGCTCTCCCATCCGAGGACTACTGGGGGACGTGGAGACGCAGCTACGTTTCACCAGGGCCCTCCAGCGCCTCGTGGGGGAGTTGCCTCCACTGGAGACAAGGGATGACCTCTTCGCCCATGCGCGCTACTACTCGCTAATGGTGAGCGCCTCTTCTGATATCCTGTTTCAAATGGTCTGCTAGTGTTCTGCGTCTCATATGCATTGCTGACGATGCGTTATGACAGGGGGCCATGATTCCTGGGCTGCTGATGGACACCTGGAGCCAAGAGCGTGCCAGCGTTCCTGAGCTACAGGCTCAGATCCAGCGGCTTACAAATAAGAGGCGCAACTGGAGGAAGCAGCGCCAGAACATGCGCGCCAGCATCCAGTCCTTGGAAATCCAGGTGGATGCCGCGGAGCAGGAGATGGCTGGAGCCCGGGACGAGGTCGAGGCGCTGAAGACGCGACTTGCCTCCGAGGAGGCGGGGAAGGCCGAGCTCCAAGAGGAAGTGAGAGTCCTCAAGGAGCAGCTGGAGCGGGAGCGGTCCGTCAGGTCTGCCGAAGAGGGGAGACTTCAGGCACAACTGCAGGAGTCTGCCCTGGCGCTTTCTTCGGCTGTCGCGGAGAAGTCGGCGGAGGTGGCGCGTGCCAAGCAAGAAGCTGTGGAGGAGTACAAGGCCAGTGAAGCCTTCACAGAAGAGCTGGCGGCGCGTGGGGGCAGAGCCATAGTGGACTCCCTCCGCTCTGTTAAGGATGACCTCCAGCGCCTGCACCCAAGCGTCGACCTGTCAGAGATCCCGAGCCTGGACTGTCTCCGCCTCCTGGACGAGGCCCGCGGCGCTGCAACTCCATAGGCCTAGGGGTAGTTTGTAAATAAAACCGTGTAAAGAAGTTATGTAACGCAGTTGCCTTTAATGAATTTGGCGTTTTTTCCCGAGTATTGTGACGCTTGCTCCTTTCAGCATTTATTTGTTAGTCACGACCCATTCCCTCGTCTTTGTTTTCAACGCTTTCGAAGTAATAGCTTGCTGCCACGCCGTGTACCGATCACTTTTTAGTATTTGAAAGTGTTTCGGCGCTTTTTCGGCTCCTGTTTTAGCGGTATATCTTGAGGCGTGCGCGTTCCGCGCTGCTTTGCGTTGAGGATGACTAGAGTAGCTCATTGTAGGTCGAAACGCGATAGGCCGGTATCTCTGCGCCGCGGTTGGTTCCTCTTGACATTTTAGCGGGTCTTTTCTTTGGGTTTTTTACGCGCTTGTGTGCCTTAGCGGTGCTTGTTGCCTTGGGTCTCGGTGGCCCACTCGGCGGGAACCTTCGTGCCTCAGGAGGCTTGAGGTCTTTAATGCCTCAGGCGTGCTGAGGTCTTTGTGCCCCCGAGCGTTGGAGGTCTTTTGTGCCCCAGGAGATCTGAGGTCTTTTGTGCCCCAGGAGATCTGAGGTCTTTTGTGCCCCCGAGTGTTGGAGGTCTTTGTGCCCCCGAGTGTTGGAGGTCTTTAGTGCCCCCGAGTGTTGGAGGTCTTTGTGCCCCCGAGAGGTGGAGGTCTTTGGTGCCCCCGAGTGTTGGAGGTCTTTGTGCCCCCGAGAGGTGGAGGTCTTTGTGCCCCCGAGAGGTGGAGGTCTTTGGTGCCCCCGAGTGTTGGAGGTCTTTGTGCCCCCGAGTGTTGGAGGTCTTTGTGCCCCCGAGAGGTGGAGGTCTTTGTGCCCCCGAGAGGTGGAGGTCTTTGGTGCCCCCGAGTGTTGGAGGTCTTTGTGCCCCCGAGTGTTGGAGGTCTTTGTGCCCCCGAGAGGTGGAGGTCTTTGGTGCCCCCGAGTGTTGGAGGTCTTTGGTGCCCCCGAGAGGTGGAGGTCTTTGTGCCCCCGAGAGGTGGAGGTCTTTGGTGCCCCCGAGTGGTGGAGGTCTTTGGTGCCCCCGAGTGTTGGAGGTCTTTGTGCCCCCGAGAGGTGGAGGTCTTTGTGCCTTTTTTTTTTATATATATATTTTAAGACGAGCGTTGCAGAATAAGGGCTACATTTAACCATGTATGTGCAAGGGTACAAGTAGAATACGGTGCGTTAATAGAAGAACTTTTTGAGTACCTCTGCGTTAAAAGTGTGTGGCAGGGTGCGTCCCTCCATATCCTGCAAAATGTACGCGCCCGGATAAGGGATCCCGTTGATGCGGTAGGGGCCTTCCCATTTGGGTGCGAGCTTGCCCGTCTGGTGTTTGGAGAACTTGTTCTGGCGGAGGACCAGATCCCCCACACTGAATTGTCGCGCCCGGACCCTCCGGTTGAAGTAGCGTGCCGCCGCTTGCTTTGCTTTGTGCATATTGGTGAGAGCCCGCATGCGCTTTTCTTCTGCCAGGTCCAAGTCCTCCCCCCGAAGACGATTGTTGTCCAGTTCTTCAAACGCGGCCACTCGACGTGTGTTTACTGCCACTTCGGCAGGAATAACCGCCTCCGACCCGTAGACGAGGGAAAAAGGTGTCGCGTCGGTGGCCGTACGGGGTGTCACGCGATAGGCCCATAGCACGTTGTCCAGCTCGTCGACCCATGACCCTCCTAGTGCGCTCAGCCTTGTACGCAAGCCGTGAAGGAGGGTCCTGTTAGTGACCTCGGTTTGCCCATTTGTTTGAGGGTGCGCTACCGAGGTGAAGCGTTGTTTGATTCGGAGCTCCTGGCACATCTCCTGGAAAGCTTTTCCTCTGAACTGCGTGCCGTTGTCTGAGATAAGGGTGTGGGGGATGCCGAATCGGTACACTATATGCTTCATCACGAACCTGCGGGATGCCTTGTCCGTGATGGTGGCGACTGCCTCAGCTTCCACCCATTTGGAGAAATAATCCACCGCGACGAACAGGAATCGGCGCTGCGCAGAGGCCATCGGGAAGGGCCCTAGTATGTCGATCCCCCATTGGGCGAAGGGCCAGGGTGACATCATACCAGTGAGTTCAGTGGGAGATCCGGTAGGGTGACGCTCGAATGCCTGGCATGCGGGGCAGCTTCGAACCAAGGCTCGCGCGTCGTCCATCATCGTCGGCCAGTAATAACCCTGTCGGAGGGCTATGCGGGAAATCGCCTTGGCTCCCTGGTGACTTCCCGCAATTCCTTCGTGGATTTCGCGCAATACATAATGTGCCTCCTCTGGACCAAGGCAGCGCAAAAGGGGCTGGGATACCCCGCGCCGATAGAGCGTTTCGCCCAATATGGTGTATCTGGCGGCGCGCAACCTGATACGCCGAGCCTCTATGGGGTCGGTGGGGAGGTGATCTCTTTCCAGGTATCTGTGAATAGGAGTCATCCAGTTTTCCTCGTTCTGGGCGCAAAGCACCGCGAGGGGTGTGTACGTCTCGGATATCCTTCGACGCTCGATAAAGCTGAGGGGAGAGTAAGCTTGCCCTGTGGCTGCCTTGCTCAGCAGATCTGCCCAGTGGTTTTGCTCTCTGGGGATCTGGACGATTTTTGCCTCGTCGAACTGTCGGATCACCTCCTTCGCTCTTTCCAAGCAACGCTTCATGTTGTCCCCCTTGGCCTCACACTCTCCATTTATCTGGCCCACCACGAGTTGTGAGTCGCATTTGGCGAGGACTCGCCGTGCCCCGGCTCCTCGCGCTATTAGCAGCCCAGTGATTAGGGCTTCATATTCCGCCTCGTTGTTGGTTGCGGGGAAGGACAGCACGAGACTGTAGGTAAGCGGCGGTCCCTCCGGTGGTACTATGACGCATCCTGCCCCCGCGACACCCCTGGTAGATGACCCGTCAGCGAGCACTTCCCAGACGTCAGCAGGCGGGTGTGCGGTGGCGTCATCTGGCCCGGTGTTCTCTGCGATGAAGTCGGCCAGCGCCTGGGCCTTGATGGCTCCTCGTGGCTCAAAAATGATGTCAAACTCACTGAGCTCGATGGCCCATCGCACCATTCTTCCTGATAACTCAGGCCTGCGGAGGACTTGCCTTAGGGACTGGTTGGTGCGGACAGCAATGGGATGCGCCTGGAAGTAGGGTCTTAGTTTTCGTGCTGCTACGATGACGGCCAAGGTGAACTTTTCCATGGGTAAGTAGCGGCGCTCCGCCGGAATCATGACTTTGCTCACGTAATACACAGGGCGCTGCCTTCCTTCCCGTTCAACGACCAGGGCGGAACTGATCGCAACGTCGCTTACCCCTAGGTAAAGCCTGAGCGTTTCCCCCTGCGTCGGGGTCGCCAGGCACGGGGGAGAGCTGAGGTAGGCCTTGAGTCGAGAGAACGCTTCCTCGCACTCCGCTGTCCAGGCGAAGGCTTTTCCTGCCTTGATCCCCGTGAAGAAGGGGAAACATTTGTCTCCCGCCTTGGAGAGGAAACGGGAGAGTGCCGCGAGCCGGCCCGTGAGGCGCTGAACCTCTTTGATCGTCGAGGGGGATTTCATGTCTTCTATGGCTCTGATTTTTTCGGGGTTCACCTCAATGCCCCTGTGAGTGAGCATGAATCCCAAAAATTTTCCCGACTTCACCCCGAAGGCGCACTTTTCAGGGTTTAGCCGGAGGTTGTAGCGCCTCATCAATTCAAGCGCTGCCCGAAGGTCCCCTTGGTGCGCCGCCGCCCGTTTGGATTTGACGATCATGTCATCGACATATGCCTCCATGGTATTCCCCAGCTGTGCTGCGAATAGGCGGTTGATCAGCCGCTGATATGTTGCTCCCGCGTTTTTAAGGCCGAACGGCATCACGCGGTAACAGTAGACCCCGTCTGCTGCGTAGAACGCCGTTTTTTGCCTGTCTCCCGGATGCATCGCTATCTGGTTGTACCCGGAATAGGCATCCATGAAGCTGAGCAGCTCGTGGCTGGCTGTGGCGTCAACCAGCTGGTCTATGCGGGGCAACGGGTAGGCGTCTTTGGGGCACGCTTTGTTGAGATCTGTGTAGTCCACGCACATCCGCCATCGTCCGTTTGGCTTGCGCACTAGGACAGCGTTTGCGACCCACGTTTGGAAGCGGACCTCCTCGATGAAGTTGGCCGCCAAAAGCCTCGCTACCTCCTCTCGGACGGCCTCTCTTCGTTCTGCCCCCATAGAGCGCCGCTTTTGAATGACGGGGCGGGCGGTCGGGTTGACTGCAAGGCGATGGGTGATGATTGATTGATCGATACCCGGCATGTCTGCAGGCGTCCATGCAAACACGTCAGAATATTCTTGCAATAACGCAATTAAGCTTCGCTTACTGGGGTTGTCCAATTCTGCGCCGATCCGGACGCTCCTCGTCGGCGTCAGGAAGACTTCCTCCAGTTCACCCACCGGGGCAGGTCGCTCGCATCCATCGCGAGGGTCAGGCTCAATCTGCAGTGCGGGGCGAGCCCGGGTCTCCTTCAGGGTTGCCAGATGGCAACGCTTCGCCACCTGGTGGTTCCCTCGCACGCTTCCTGTGCCATTGCCGGTAGGGAATTTAACCATTTGATGGTAGGTGGATGGTATGGCTCGGAGAGCATTCAGCGCGGGGCGCCCCATGATCGCGTTATAGGCGGACTGGATGTCTACTACCAGGAGAGTGGTCATGCAACTTGACGTCTTGTTGCCGTCGCCTAAGGAGAAAGGTAGGGCGATGGTCCCCTTTGGGTACACCGTTCCCCCATTGAAACCTATCAACGGTGTATCCGCCGGGGAGAGGTCAGCGTCGGTGAAGCCCATCTTCCTGAACGCATCGTAGTACAGGACGTCAGCCGAGCTCCCATTATCAACGAGGATCCGCCGCACCTCGAATCCCCCGATGTCGGCCGTAATCACCAATGCTTCGTCTCGCGCTGAGGGAGGTACGGGCGCGGCGTCTTCGTCTGTGAACGTGATCGAGTAATTTCGGTCTAGCTCCAGGCACTGCATCTCGTTCGCGGGGCGCTTGCTTCCGGAGGAACGCTCGCCGGTGATCACGTGTATCGTTCCTCGACGCTCCCGGGGTGAGGGGGCTCTGGCCGCCGGCCTCTCATTCTCCCGCCTGTCCGCCAGCGTGTTTCCGGCCTCCGGGTCTCGTCGCCACGTGTTTTTGGCGGGCGGTCGCTGTACGTACTCTTGCAGATGTCCCCTTTGGACCAGCCGTTCTATTTCAGCCCTCAACTGGCGGCAGTCTTCAGTGTCGTGGCCCGACGCCCGGTGATATCGGCAATATCGGTCCGCGTCCGGTCCCAACGTTTCTTTGGTGGTGCGAGGGGCTCTGATCAAGCGTCGCTTCTCCCCTTCCGCAAGGACAACAGCGCGCGGGGCCAACAGTGGGGTGTACTTCTCTCGTTTGTTGTCCCGTCCCCGCTCTTCTCGCCGATCGGTAGGGGCTTCTTTTCGCTTGGTGTCCTTGCGCCTCCAGTCGGCCTCCTCGATCGTCATGAAGCGTTGAGCCCGCGCCGCCAGATCGGCAAAGTCGCTGGGGGGGTCGATGATCAGGTTTTTTGCGAACTCCTCATCCCTCAGGCCGCGCTGAAATGCGGCCATTTTTTCTCGCGGGGTCAGATCATCCACTTCGGCCGCCACTCTAACAAATCGCTCGTACCAATGGCGAAGGGATTCCCGGTCCCGTTGCTGCATTCCGAAAAGTTCCATGGGGGTACGCTTGATCCGAAGCGACCCTGCGAAGCGCTCTAAAAACTTTTCTTTTAGTGAGGCGAAGTGGGAGATGGACCCGGGTTCTAACGAGTAAAACCAGTCCGCTGCGAGGCCCTTCAACGTCCCTGGAAACAGGAGGCACTGAATTTCGTCCGTGGCCCCTCTCCCTAGGAGGGAGTTGACATGGGCGCGCAAGTGGTCGCGGGGATCGGTCTTTCCATCATACGCGTCGATTTGCGGAGCCTTGAACCTCGGAGGTAAGGTGACCGCCTGGATTTCGGCGGAAAAGGGGCTGGCGACATCCTCTTCAACGGCCGGGAGCCCATACCGGCGGCGGTTGTTGGCTTCGAGGGCTCTGGCCACGCGGTCCTCGACTAGTTTATGCACTTCCCTCATGGTCATGCTAGTGTTTGCTTGGGAAACGTTGTCCCCTGAAGGGGTAGGCGTCAAACGCGAGCTTGCGGCCGCCGCGGGGGGAGGGGGTGCACGTGGCGCTCCCGAGGTGTCCCCGGCGCCTTCCTGGCGCCCATTTAGATGACGAGATAGCGCGGCATCCACTAGGGTGGTGACCCGGCGCTCGACAAATTGCTCCACTGCCTGGCGGGTCCGAATAGGGAGGGCTGCTAAGAGCTCGTCCTGGTTGGGATCGGGACGCGGGGGGCCTTCGGGGGTGTTTTCGGTGGGCGGGAGATTTTGGGGAAATGCCTGCTGGTCACGTGTGGAACTGGTTGCTCTGCGATTGCTACGAGTGCGAGCCATGACTTTTAGTCCGTGTTTCCCACAGACGGCGCCAATGTTAAGATCGGAAAATGGTAGGAGGAATGAATAAGAGCAGGAGTTATGAATGTTGTCTTATTGCCTTTATTCCGGGTGTACAGGTCCCATTTATATAGGGACGGAGGGGACACAAACATTTAATACGCATTAAATACATGTCGTGTGCCTTGTAGGGGAAGCGACTTCTGCTGTACGGAAGATGTCAGACTGGGGCGAGTCAGGCGGTGTCAGTCGTACGGAAACGCCGCTGGCGGTATGGGCGCCACCCGGTCTGGCGCACAGCCGCGCCTAAGCGCCGGTCCAGCGGTTTGGGCCTACTTCCTGGGCCTTCATCTGAGCAGGGCTTCCCTGAGGGGAGGGCCTTGGGCCCGGCCCCTACAACGCCTACTTCAGAAAAGAAGGCTCTGTCGCATAAAAAGGGTTAGGGGACGGATTGGATACAGCGCCATGAAAATAATGTTCTTCGCAAGTAATGAAGAGATTAGATGTCGGAGGACATGCAATGCAACCCCTCTAAAAATAAGTCTTCAATAAAACGGTTATATTATGTAAACGATATTGACATGATATATTTGTCCAATCAAAATTCATTATTTATATATTTGTCCAATTATTATCCACCATTTTTAGGATTTTTTACCCTTTTTTTGTCATTTATATTTTTTAATTAGAATTCACCATTTATTTTTTTTATATTTTAAAGATTTTTTATAATTTAATAATTATATAGTTATAATTATTAATTACATGTCAAGTTCTGATTGGACGGATATACCATATCAGTATCACTTATGTTATATGACCGCTCCAATGAAAACTTTCTCCTTCATAAGGATCAATTGCAGGAGATTCATGGCATGTTTTTTTTGTTCTAGTGAGTGCACTGGTATCTAGAAGTTTTATAAACTATTGATTAATACAGTTCGAGCTGAATCGGTCCATTAAGGGATAAAAATTATCAATGAAAACCTGCAATCGATAGAAAGAGAGGAGCGGTATTATCGAGAAAGATAATCGTCGAAGGTCATAAGAAAACCACCAATTTTGCAATTATATACATAAGTAACCTACTAAACTAATACATAAAGATAATAGTGTAATTTAGAAAACAGATGAACGGAAAACATCAAAATAATGTCAAGTGAATATTTGAATATTCTAAGAAAACTAACTAACCTACTCGATCTTATTTCTAATATTTTATATTCCAATAAATTTAAAAAAATTGTTTTCAATATTGTACCCACCAAATCACACAAGATTAAATTTTACCATCTCCTTTGATGGTAGAACTGGAGGATTATTGAGAATAGCTTTAGTCCAGCATGATTCCTAGGGTGGCACTTGAGGGGGGCAATATGATCCTGAATAACCAACTTAGGGTTAACATAGTAATTCCCTCACTAAACTCCCAAATGGGTGATCTTATGATCGAATCTCAGGTTGGGAGGGTCGACGAGAATTTTTTCAGGGATTCCGGCCCGATCGCAGATTAGTCTCGAGGTGCGCTTCAGCTGACTCGAGATACTGCATGGTGCAAACAAAAAAAATGCGATCCTGAATAGAGGACTAGGTTGCGGAAAATATACATGACTGACAGGATTGTCTCGGGTTGTTCCTTTGTACTTACAGCGTCAAAAATGGGTCTCATAATAGTGTCAGAAATCGACAGTATCAGCATATTTATGATACATCATTTTTTGAAAATTAAAAAATCATTAAAATCCTCGGAAAATAAAATGAAACTTTGAAAAAATGACATTAATTAATGAGAATGAAAAAAAGATATTGAACATTATGGAATACGAACTTTTAAAGATTTCCGTTTTGGTTTTCTGGATTTTTTTTATAACTTCCCAAATATATCTATGCTTATATGAGTAATTTTCATTATAGTGTGCTAATACAATATTCCTCCATAACCACGAGCACAAACTACTGAAAGATCATCGTTTCTCTCTCCCAAGATTCTGAAGACAAACGTTGTTCCTTTTCTTTTTTTTTATAACCGAGGTATCTGAGCACCTTTCGGACCCGACTAGCGACAATTGCGATATCTCTTCCTTGAGGTATATGCAATAGCCCACAAACCGTATAATGGGAGGTAATTGCACCAATGTAAATGGCGGAGTGGGTTGTTGCAGCCTCGGAATCGGTTGACCTTATCTCGTTAATGGCTTTTGGTGCAAGTTTGGGCCTATCAGGCGTCATTACATATCGGTCCGTATCTTGATCACTATAGATTGGGCCGTATCTTGAGTTCGGGCTTCAGCCCATCAGTTATGGATCAATGTCTCTTTATTATTACGTGTAGCATGTCACGTGACAGTGCTGACGCGGTTTCATATGTTAATGAGATTTAGCCAATTTAAGATTTTTAATAAAACTCTAAGAAATTAACCCTACGAATAATTGAATTCTATTAATTTATTGTATAATATTAATATCGTTATATAATACACACGTTCCCTGCACGACTTTCTCCATCTCTCAGGACTTTCTCGCGGCCATGGGTGGTAGACACAGTTTACATGCCGCAGTTGCTTGACCTTCTCGCCGGGAGGTATCTGGAGAACAATCCTCCATCCGAAGTCGGGAAAGCCTGATTTTGCTCATCCTGAAATCTGTCCTCAAGAACAGTCGCATATTTCAGAACACACTGACATCTGAAAGTGCTTGCTATGGATCAATTTTACATATGTTTAGGGGTAGATTAACTTCTTTACCAGGGGTTAGTTCTCGAATATGTAACAATGACTATCTAGCATTGAAGGATCCAGTCTAAGGCCCTTGGCACTACTTCTGTGCATTTTGTAAAGTAGAATCTCATCGATCTATAATTAATGGAATTTACTTGTACCTTTTTTAAAAAGAAATATGCTCTCAAACTCTATTGAAATTTAACTTTATTATTCAAGAAAATAACATTTTATATACCGAGTTTGATATAATTATTAAAATATTTAATTATCCTTTAACTTCTCTATTTCTTTATTTTATTTATCACTTAATTTATAAATAATTTACTTTGCCAAGAATTATTATTTACTTTGGTGTGCTCGGCCTTCCGAGAAGTACTTTCTCTGTATACTCTCTGCCTGTTATAATCTATTTTTAAAATTGACATATTCTCCCTTCAGTGTCGTCCATGTTAGTCTAGTCTTTTAGATTCGTGCCCGATCAACCCTTTCGTCGAAGGGACACAGTTGATGGCAGAGACTAACTTCCTGGAGAAGTTAACCTGAGAAAATATCATTTAAAGTTTTAATTTTTATGAGCCGTTCCTTTGTATATGTATTGACTCACCAGAGCTATAAAGCAATCCACTCACATATCCCTCTCACTCTCCCTCTCTCAACCGCATACCTTACCTGACCGAAACATGAACTGCCAGGCTGTGGACATAACCACTCCGCTCTCCAATGGCGCTCTCACCGTGGTTCCCCATCCCACTCCTCGCCCCTTGGCGTCTATTCCGCCGATCATCTCCTCCTATAACGACCGCATCAGGCCTTTGCTCGACGCCGTCGACCGGCTCCGGAACCTCCAAGTGATGAAGGAAGGCATACAGCTCCCCACTATCGTGGTCGTCGGCGACCAGTCGTCCGGAAAGTCCAGCGTGCTCGAGTCGCTCGCCGGAATCAGCCTCCCCCGGGGCCAGGGGATCTGCACCCGCGTCCCGCTCATCATGAGGCTCCAGGAGCACCGCTTCCCGGAGCCGGAGCTCTACTTGGAGTACAACGGGAAGATAGTCCACACCGACGAGTCGGACATTGCCGACGCTATCAGCTCCGCCACCGACGAGATCGCCGGCCTCCAGAAGGGGATATCGAACACTCCTCTGACTCTGGTGGTGAAGAAGGAAGGCGTCCCTGACCTGACCATGGTGGACTTGCCGGGGATCACTAGGGTTCCGGTTCACGGGCAGCCGGAGAATATTTACGAGCAGATATCGGAAATGATCATGGAGTACATTAGGCCTGAGGAGAGTATAATCCTCAACGTGCTCTCAGCCAGCGTGGACTTCTCCACCTGCGAGTCCATCAGGATGTCTCAGACGGTCGACAAAACCGGCCAGAGAACTCTGGCGGTGGTGACGAAGGCTGACAAGGCTCCTGAAGGGCTGCTCGAGAAGGTCACAGCCGATGATGTCAACATCGGGCTCGGCTACGTCTGTGTGAGGAACCGAATCGGGAATGAGACTTATGAAGAGGCTAGGATCGAGGAGGCGAAGCTGTTCGATTTGCATCCCTCCCTGTCGAAGATTGACAAGTCGATTGTCGGGATTCCTGTTCTGTCGGAGAAGCTTACGCAGATTCAGGCGAGGATCGTGGCAGACTGCCTGCCGGAAATCGTGAGGAAGATCCGGGAGAAGCTGAAGAACAATATCGATGAACTTCATAAGCTGCCCAGGAATCTCTCCACCATTGCAGATGCCACGACTGCTTTTATGCAGATTATGGGTTCGGCCAAGGATTCTCTGAGGAAGATCGTGCTGAGAGGGGAGTACGACGAGTACCCAGACGAGAAACGGATGCACTGTGCTGCGAGGTTCGTCGAGATGCTTAACCAGTACTCCGATGAGCTTCATGGGGTAGACATCGAGACGGACCCGAAGAGGAAGTTCTTGATGGAGGAGATTGAGGTGCTGGAGGAAGCCAAAGGGATCAGCCTTCCGAACTTCCTTCCCCGGTCGGCTTTCCTCACGGTTCTCCAGAGGAAGATGAACAGGGTCTCGAGCAAGCCAGTGGATTTCATGGTTGAGATGTGGGATTACATCGAAGAAGTGGTGGTTTCCGTCCTCACTAGCCGGTCGGAGAATCATCACCTGCTACAAGCGGGTATGAGGAGGGCTGCGCAGAATCTGATTGCGAAGACGAAGGAGAGGGCGGTGAATCGGGTGAAGGAGATCGTCGAGATGGAGAAGTTTAGTGACTACACCTGCAATCCCGAGTACACTTCCTGCTGTAACAATCTGATGCTGCAGGAAAGAATTCTCCTGCAGGCCATCGACTGTGGTTATAACACAGCTTCTCTAGATGGCGTCGGATCGGTCAACATCGACCACCTGAAGCAGTGCAGGAATCTCGTGCACCAAGCTTTCGATCTGAAGATGAGGATGATCGCTTACTGGAAGATCGTGCAGAGGAGGCTCGTGGACTCGCTGGCGTTGTACCTGCTCTTCTTGGTTCAGAACCTCGTCAACAGGGAGATGGAGGCCGAGATCGTGAGCGAGTTGTTCAGGCCAGCGGGCGGCGGGATTGAGAGGATGCTGGAGGAAACCCCGTCGGTGGCCGCCAAGCGGGAGAAGCTGGAGAGGAGCATTAAGGTCCTGAGGGAATCGGTCGATATCGTGTCCAAGATTATGGACAGGATTGCCATGAGTGGCAACTAGCTAGTTTTAATTATTTCAACTCATGTTGATGTTTCATCAGTTTCTGTTCCCCATTTACAGACTTTCTGTCGTTCTTACGTTCCACTCTGCTTATGCGTGCCTCTGTTCGTCGTGTTTATGTATGCTTCACCCTAATTATCTGTCTTTCACTTGTGTGTTCATCTTGAGAAATTTCGACATTCGGCATCGGCCTCGGAAACCTCGTCCCGAACTTGCATTCTCTTCTGTTGGTGCTCGATAACTTCTCCCTTGCATGGCCGGAATCGAAGATCGTCTGGAATAAGACCTGGCACTGGCTTGTAGGGTGCCCTTTCCGGCGGTTCATTCGCAACAGCATGGCAAAATAGGTAACCGGGTAGGAAGACCTTCGAGGGGAAGCTATGGAAGAAAGGAAAAAGCGAGCAGAAAAGGTGTCCCCCTTCCCATTTAACAAGCACCGTTTGTCAGTGGAAAACAAATGGTCGTCCAATGGGATACAAGAGTGTTTCTGTTCTTCGTCGGGTTTATTGTCCACATCACAAATTCGAATCGGATTCTAAATAAATTGCTAAAAAGGGACTTGGATGGGTACCAGCTTTGCAAATTATAGTACTCGAACATAATATAGCGCAGTAATTGAATTTTTTTTATTTACACCACACAGTATCTCTGGAGTAATCGAAGTACATCTAGAGATTAATCTGCATTCGGGTTAAGATCCTTTAGAAAATTTCGATCCTTGGATCGCCCATTTGAAAGTTTAGTGGTAGAACCGTTAGGTTAACCTCAAGTTAGTCGGTAATTGGATATTCACCACTATGGTTTTCATTTTATGCATGAAACAAAAAAGAAAAAATTTTCGGTGAAGCGGTCATATCAAATAAGTAAATGTTGAAGTGGAATATCAATCCAATTAAAATTTGATATTTAATCAATAAATATGTAGTTATGATTATTAAATCCTAAAATATCTTTAAAACTATAAAAAAATCGTAAATAAGTAAAGAGTCCTAAGTGAAAAAAAATATAAACAACAAAAAATATTAAAAATCTAATCATTAATAAATTATAATTAAATAAATACATAAATAATTAATTTTAATTAAATAGATATAACACGTCAATATTATTTAGATAATTTATTCAACATAAGACTTTAAAAAAAAATCTTCCTTTCTTATTTTTATGCCTTTTTCTTTCTTTCGAAAAGACAATAAATCCGTACGGATTCCCCCTTTCATTTGCGGCATCGGTCAGCCAAAAGGAAAACCTCCATTTCACACTGTACTGGCAAACTAGAGGAGGACTGATGCTCTTGCCCTTCGCCAAGAATCGGGAGAAAGTCTTTGTCGTCATGCATAAAAGTGGCCTCGCAGGTCCCCCGAGTCATCGTTTTACTAACTAATCTAATATTTCATCATGCATCTCCTTTTCTAATTAAAAATATTAAAAAATAGATGTGAAAAGATATTTATTATTTTATTTTTATTATAAAAGCCAAATAAATTTATGTATTTAATATTAAAAATTGTCACAAAGTCAACTTTTTGACAATTAAATAACTTTTCTAAAATTCTAGGTTCCCACGGGCAAGACATAGGGATTAGCCGATCCAGATACCTGTATTTTTTACATCACTCAAATTTTACCCGTATAGAATCAATCATAAGTTTCAGATAAGGATATTGTAGACACCCAATTTTCACCCAGATCAATCACGTTTCATTTCTATTTTTATCTCTGATTTTTATTTCTGATTTTATTATTTAATTTATTTCCCCGAAAAAGAAAAACAAAGGAAGAAAAGACAAAAAAAAAATTTAATATTGAAAGAGAGAAAAAAGGCTTAAGGACGGGCAATGGAATGAGTGCATTGCACTGATCCAGCTCCCCGCCATCTGCCATCATCCGACAGTGCCCACGTCCCCGTCCTTCCCTGCCAATCCCCTGCTCCGCAGCTACGAGCGTTCGGAGTGTGCGAAAATCGGTTAGGAAATCAAACCGGTTTTAAATTGAATCAAATTAAAAGAACCGGTCCTGTTCAGTTTGGCATAATAGGTTAGAATTGCAAATGATTTAGGTACAAAAACCTGATTGGTTTAAATTCAATTCAGTTAACTGGTTTAAATTGAATTGGTTTTAAAATAGTTCATTCAGTTCTGTTCGAACTGGTTCGGAAAGAATTGAATTGATTTTAAAACTGTTCAAATTAGGTTTGAACCAAATCGAATTGGTTTTTAAATGGTTTAATTAGGATTAAGATCGGTTTGAACCTAATCGAATTTTTTGTGAATTGTATTTTTGTATTAGTAAATTATTTTTATATTAAACCAACTTCAATTCGGTTTGAACCAGTTAACCACACCAATTATACTTAAAAATTAACCAAAATGCTTTTCATCTAAAAAAGCACCAAAATAGCATGGGTTCGGGGAGAACAAGTTCAAATCAATTTGATTTTGGTTCGGTTATCCCCGAGCCCTTTTTTTTGCTCACCCCTAGTGGGCGTGTATAAACCGATTCAGTCCCTAAACAAATTTTGAATCGATCCGAACCAAAGAATCAATTCGGTTCGGTTTGACACAAGAAGCTCGAATTATAACTAGTTTGCGGAGAAAAATTAGATTAGTTTAACCCAATTCGGTTTAATCATTTCAAATAAAATTGGTTTTGAATTGGTTGACTCCGGCCATCACTGTCCCTAGCCAAGTCGTTGGCAGGAGACTCCTGATGACCTTGCCAACGACCATCAGGAGCTGAGCCATTACTAATCTTTATCTTCCCACATCGAAGATTTCTCCTTTTCAATTTTAAAAATAATTTTAATTAGAAAACATTTTTTTTAACAGTATTCAAAATCAATTAACCTTTTTTATATATTAAATATAATGGGAATGACCATTAAATATAATCCAAAAAGTTGAGAACTGATAGTAACCTAAAAAAAAATTAGGTTAATTACGAGTATGGTGTAAAAGGTTGAGAACCAAAATCAACTAGTCTTCTAATTTTTTTTTTCCTTTTTGTGGTAGTAAGCAATGTGTAGGTAGGACACCGAAATTGTAGAAAATAACATATGAGGATTTTTTTAAATAATGATGAGTTTATTCTCTCAAGTTAATGAACACAAACTCATGGATCCAGGTCAGTCATTGTGATTTGCATATGTATGGGTAGCCTTACTAAGTGCTACGTGCTCAAGCGAGATTTGAACCTCCGACATTGTGGATTTTCACGAGCCGTATTTACGTCCTATCCACTTGAGCTAACTTCTGGGATAAAATGATAGAAAGAAGATGGAATAAAAAAGGGCATATGAAATTTCACAAGTAAAATCAAACTCAAGACCTTTGGGTCATAGGGTGAACGTAGTACAAATTATACTAAATCTCCCTTCTCTATGCACGAGGGATGTTTATGTTATTAATTGTACATTTCAATGTATTTTGACTCTTTTCTTTGGGATAAAGCTTGATATAAAGGCGAGATATTTGAGTTGTAAATTATATAAATATGGACTTTCGCCCCCTTTACCTATTTAATTTCGCACACTTGTCTCATGTTTTGGAAAATCGAGATGGTTGATGCCAATTAGTTTCTAGAACTAAACCGACTATTAATCCCTTTGTAGATGACGATCTCAGTCAACTATTACCTCCCCAATTCCGTGATGACTGAGCATGTCCGGAGTAAGATTATGTCAAAGAAAAAGCAGTGGTGCCTACTCGTTAATTGAGGTCGAGGTTGATTGGCAGGTGCTTCTTGCACCTATGAGGCCGAATTCCCATACCTCATGTAAGTTCGATTTTTCTTTACTATTGTACCTAAGAGGGTCATCCCCGAACCTCTTTTGTTAAGTGATGGATTTCCCTTATTCATCAAAAGCGAAAGTCCGCAATCCCGACCAAAACTCCTGTCTCGAACGTTATAGGGTTAATGAAAAGAGTGGGAATCAGTTAAAATACTTTTGATAAATGGACAGATTTGATTTTCTCAGGCAACATTTCGATAGCGAAAAAATGAGTTCCCGCATTCGAACGATTTTAACTGTCTGTGATCCTGAAAAACTGGGTCTTCACCGACCCTTTTGAGGATAGTTTTACAGCCAACCGATCTTGCGGGAAGCACTCTGAAATGGTCATTGCTCAAAGCTTCTCTCCTTACTAATTGCTCCCTTATATATACCCAGTCGGAGAGAACATCCTCTTCACCGGTTTCTCGTACGTTCACAACAAAAGCGCTTATCGGTTGAGCCAGAGAAGGAAGAGCCAGAGATTATTGGAGAAATGGCAAGCTTGGCTTTGAGCTCTGCGATCAGCAAGTCGGGCAGATTCCTGTCGAGAGTCACCGGCTTCGGTCGTCCAAATCTCTCTTCTGCTTCGACCCAAAGGGCCATTCAAGTAAATCCATACCCCTTTCCTTCTCTCGAGCATCAGAATTCCGATGCGTAAATCTCTTTTTGTGCTACCAACTCGCTGAACGATCCAGACAGTTTCTGACTGCTCTCGATTTCTGCTAATGTTTCTCGATCTCTTTCCGACAAAATCATTTCAGAATCTGTTCTAAGTACTGTCTGGAAGCGAAGCATCTTCTAACATATAGAATGGCAGGAAATGCATGTTTCATGCAATGTTTAAAAGCCATCCTGGAAAAATGATTCAACAACGTATATGACATCGCAGTTCGGAGGAAACCCTTTTGAAAACATCCTACCAAAGACAAGATCTTGATGATGTTAAAACATCGGACAAATAGATTTACTTAGCAGCAGATTGAGGAATAATACCGAGGAAGGCTAATTGTTGAACAACCTAAGGCTGTCCTAGAGTACTCTTTAAATTTCCTCAACAGCAGATTGTCATTTTCTTTCTGCAGTCGAGCTCGAATCAGGAGTCGCCTGCGGCAGCTGAGGTGGTGGATTCGGTCACTCACGGGGCCAATGAAGCATTGAAGGCGGGTGAGAACATCACAAGCCGGGCCGCTCACACTGCACGCAATGTAATACATCGATACTAGCACCTCCACTTCCTTCCTAATAATACCTTTTTTGTGTCCCAAATAGAATTACCTTCCACTTCTGGTGAAAAGTAAATGAGGATTGAACTTTTCAGGACAACCCATCACTTAACATGGCAAGAAAGGTTTAAATTTAAACTCCAACCTGGATTGGTTCAATCGATGTTCTTGTTCGGTTTCTATGTGCTAACTAATGGCTCCACAGCTTCGAACTCTAACTCCCGGGAGGGTGCGGTTGTCTGTCTCAGGTGACAGAGAAGGCGAAGCAGACGGCTGAGAATGCATGGGAATCCACAAAGGAGGCAGCGCAGAAGACCAAGGACAAGGTTGTGGGAGTGGCCCAGGACACGAAGGACTCCATCAGAGAAAATGCTGCCGAAGTCGAGCGCTCCATGAACACCAAGAACTGATGACACACTCGACATCATTCCTCTTCTAATCCTTCCATCCATTTACTAGTGCAACAAGTTACTGTGACGAGGCACCGGGCTTAATCCAGTGCCTTTCTGTTCGGTTTCTTGAGCTTTTTCGATTTAGATTTCGTCTTTGCCATCTGCAGGCAAAGCCTGTTAGTTCTTTCTGGTCATAAGGAGACAATGAGCAGAGTTTCCTGCTCCATCTAGGATGATTTTGTCTCGAACTGTTACGCCACCAATAAAGCATTTGATTTAGTAACTACCCATTTTGTGAAGCTCTTTTCCCGGCTATCTACCGCTCGAAAGACTACAGTGCTAGCAGGCTTGCAGTTTTCTTGATCCCACGACTCTGCTAGCTTAGAAACTAAGGAGCAAGCCATGCTCGAAAGAGGAAGAACATGCTAGCGTGCATTCTGTTTTCTCCCAAGTTCAGAAAATGAGGTAATATGAGAAATCTAAATTTCACCACTTGACTTGTAGGCGTGACAAGATCAAATGCAACAGAAACAGCGGCAATATCAGTAGAAGTTAAAGCATGAAAGGAAAACAATCTTGACTGACATATCAGAAGAAACTCATGGACAACCAGAGCATCATCTCATTGAAAGCGCACTCGATCTCTGTATACTTGATTCATGGGGTCAAGGGCTGGCGATCTGAGTACAAACTTCATTAACTACCAGGAACTTAATTTACCAAATGTTTCTTCATCTGCTCTATGCTTTCTTGCGGCATATCAACTTCTAGTGCAGTAATTTGCAGCTATTGCTAATCCAGGCTCATCAAAGGTTTGAAACTCGATCTTCTTTATTAGCTTCCTGCCTATTTGAAGCGGATTTTGTCTTTCTGACTTTCAATTGCAGCTCATGTTACGGTGTTCGAGTCATATTGTTCTTCATTGACATAGGATTGATTTCATCATCATCTATTGACCTACTATAGAGAACAAGTCACAAGCAATGCTTGTCCATAAAAGTTGAAATGCAAAATTTACCAGTCCGAAGAAACAAACTAAAATCAGACTTTCTTGTTCGATAAGTAGGAAATAGACTCTACTTTCTTTATCCATAAGCAGGGACTAGAACCCCTGGACCTCAACATAAGATGAAACACAACTAATCACCATTAATGGCAATCCTATCCATGATCTTTGCAACAATGCCGACCGACTCCCTTAAGAGCTTAACACTCCTCTCCAGCTTCTCCCGCTTAGCAGCCACCGATGGCGTTTCCTCCAGCATCCTCTTGATCCCGCCACCCTGTTGCCCGATGAGCTCGTTCACAATCTCAGCCTCCATCTCCTTGTTGACAAGATTCCAGACACTGAACAGCAGGAACAGTGCCATCGAATCGACAATCCTCTTATGCACGATCTTCCAGTAAGCAACCATCTTCATTTTCAGATCAAAGGCTTGATGAACAAGATGCTTTGATTGCCTTAAGTGGTCGATTTCGATCGACCCAATGCCTTCTAGAGAAACGGTGTGAAGCTTACCAAGACCCTCCTTGTTGAGAGCTGCCATGAAATAGCCTTCCTGCCCCATCAGATTGTTACAGTGAGAAATGTAATCTGGGTCACAGGTATAGTCGCTCAGCTTCTCCATCTCGATAATTTCCACCACCCGATCCACTGCCCTCTCCTTCATCTTCGAGATCAGATTCTGTGCAGCCCTTCTCATACTCGACTGCAGCGGTGGATAATTATCTGAGCGGCTCATGAGGACAGCAACTACCACCTCTTCAATGTAATCCCAAACCTCAGTCATGAAATTGATGGGCTTGCTAGAAATTCCACTCACATATCTCTGAAGAACCGTAAGAAAAGCTGTCCGAGGAAGGAAGTTCGGGAGGTTGATCCCCTTCGCTTCATCCAGCACTGCAATTTCTTCCATCAAGAACTTGCTCTTCGCATCGTTCCCCATGCTTACTTGAAGCTCATGAGCGCACCGATTAAGCATCTCAACAAATCTTGCAGATCCGTGCATCCGACTTTCATTTGGGTACTCATCATATTCTCCTCTCAGAAGTATCTTCCTCAGAGAATCCTTTGCTGAACCCATGATCTGCATAAAAGCAGTCACGGCCTCTGCAACAGTAGAAAGATTCTTGGCCATCTTATTAAGTTCAGCAACATTGTTCTTCAACTTTTCATTGATCTTCCTCACGATTTCAGGCAAGCACTTGGCTACTATATGTGCCTGAATCTTCATCAACTTATCAGACAGAACAGGAATCCCGACAAGTGACTTGTCAAGCTTTGACAGCAAGGTATGAGTATTGAACAGCTTGGCCTCCTCGATCCTTGCCTCCTCATAGGTCTCATCCCCAATTCGGTTCCTCACACAGACATAGCCAAGCCCGATATTGACATCGTCAGCAGTGACCTTCTCAAAAAACCCTTCTGGAGCCTTATCAGCCTTCGTCACCACGGCCAGAGTCCTCTGGCCTGTTCTGTCAACATTCTGAGACATCCTAATGGACTCGCAAGTGGAGAAATCCACGGTGGCTGAGAGTACGTTGAGGATTATACTCTCTTCCGGCCTTATGTACTCCATGATCATCTCTGACACCTGCTCGTAGATATTTTCCGGCTGCCCGTGAACCGGAACCCGAGTGATCCCAGGCAAGTCCACCATGGTCAGGTCAGGGACGCCTTCCTTCTTCACCACCAGAGTCAGAGGAGTGTTCATTATCCCCTTCTGGCAGCCGGCAATCTCATCGGTGGCGGAGCTGATTGCGAATGCAATGTTCGACTCATCAGTGTGGACTATCTTCCCATTGTACTCCAGGTACAGCTCCGGCTCCGGGAAGCGATGGTCCTGTAGCCTCATGATGAGCGGGACCCGTGTACAGATCCCTTGGCCACGGGGTAGGCTGATCCCGGCAAGGGACTCGAGCACACTCGACTTGCCGGAAGACTGGTCCCCAACGACCACTATTGTTGGGAGCTGGATGCCTTCCTTCATCACCTGCAGGTTCCGGAGCCTGTCCACGGCATCTAGTAGAGGCCTGATGCGGTCGTTGTAGGAGGATACAATCGATGGACAAGAAGCCAAGGGGCGAGTATCGGGATGAGGAACTACAGCAAGAATGCCACCAGAGCTTGAAGAAGCGTCGGTCTTGGCTCCACCTCCGCCCATGATTTAGCTTCAGCAAGGTTTCCACAGTGTAAAGACAACAGATTTGCCTGGATTGCAGTGAACTATTTTTGGAGTTAAAATGGCTTCAGGAGAATGAATATATAGAGGGATTCAGCCACTTAACAGATGAGAACGTTTGGGTGTTCCAAGGGAAATGAGCGTGCATGGAAGAAAGTTCAGTGATCAGAGCGATCGGTTCAGAGGTCTGTGTGTTACCAATGCACAGAGGCTCTCCGGCTTCCCGAGAAGCAGTCTTTGAAGAGTTGATAACTGTGTGGGCGTGGCTTCACGATGCCGATTATCGAACACATTCGGAGAGATCGAAATGCCCATTCCTTGGGATAGTATCGTGTCTTGTCGAAAGTTCTCTGATGCCGGTTTGGGCTTTCCCTGCTCGTTTTATCCAGCGTTCTGCGATTTCCAGGAGTTGTCCTAGGATTCTGAGACTTCCTAAGATTCTGGAATGTGTCAAACTTACTTACAGTTCCCGGAATTCATTTTGGGAAAACATTGGCGAACGAGTTGAGGATACGTTAGGCTCGAAGTGAATTTATTGGAACGAACATAATGATCTTCCTGATGATCATTCTGCACATGAAAAATGATATGCTGGTAGATCATTTGAGTCCGATACATTTTCTCGTTTGAGAGAGAATTTCGGAACTGCAACTCCCAAGCTCGTTGGGAGATGTAACTTCATCGACCATAGAGAGTGGTGGTCCAGTGATTCAAAAGTCACTCGCATGGAGTTTGGTGAGATTGAGATCCCAAATTCGAATATTACTCTAAGCAATATTACTACAAGAAACTTTTAAGTTTAAGTCTTGGCAGATTAAGCCTTTTATGTAATGGTACCACCACTTTATGTGTTAACACCAACCAATGAAATTCATCCACCCGGAGACGATGCTTGAAAATGGATGAATTCTATTATTTGGTCACATTGTTATATAATACATTTACACGGAAGACTTGGTCCATTTGAAGACCTCATCTCTCAAATTATACATTTATTTATTGATTTTTAGGTATTACTATCTCATCGTGTGCAGCTGTGAGGAAAGACTAATTAAAATGTAAAAATGAGTAAATTAATATTAATCACATGAGTATTTGCTTTAATTATTATTAATTAAAGTAATTTAATTAGTTCTTTATCATCATGTTATTATAATAGAAGATTATCTAATATTTTTTTGTAATAAAGGGTGCAAGAAGTCCACCAGTAAAACTTGAACCTTGAAGCAATATCAGTCCTGATTTATTTTCGGTGTATAGAAAAGACACATATATCTATAAATGGTAGAATGAATTAAAAAAAGTCACGAAAAATCTCACAGGTGAAATCAAACCCAATACTTTTAAGTTACAGAGTGAGAATAGAATCAACTTTACTAATCACTCTTAACAAATTTTACATCACTATTCATTAGCAAAAACCTTAATCCAATTCTAATCATGATTCAATTCGGTCAAAAGAAGTCCCGATCGTCTCCATCCCTCGCCATTCTTTCGCCTGTTAATGGCGGGAGCCTGCTCGAAGCTCCTAAGCCATCTCCACCGCTACTCCCTCCTTCGCAGCTCTCCCTCCCTCGTGAACCCCGGCCGCCCTCTGTCCTCCTATCCAAAGCCAATCCACGGCTACCGCCTCGTCGCTTCCATCAGCGGCTCGCTCCCGTGCGCTCAGCCTCCCTTTCAATTTAGTTGCTTCTTTTCCGCCGGTTCGTCGGATGGGGATTCCGAGCTCTTTGGAATTGGCGAATCCACGACGGTGAGGGGCGAGCACTGTGACCGCACCAGCTCAGGCCTTAATGGGGTAACTGACGAAGTTTTGAGCGGCGTCATTAATGATGGCTCAATTCTTCCAGTGAGCGCCCTGATATCGCTTCTCGATCGTTACCATGACCTCACGGGATTGCCCTGGTTAGTTGGTCGGTTTCTTTAAGCTGTAGAACTAATAACATTCTCTGATTCGGAAGAATTGCTCAGCAGCGCTGAAAAGCGCTCTCTTTATTGTATTTGATTGATTCGGCAGGTGGGTAGTAATTGCATCCTCCACCTTGGCCATGAGGATTACTTTGCTCCCTGTACTTGTCATGCAACTGAGAAAGTTGAAGAGAATTGCTGAGTTAACGCCTAAATGTGAGTCATTGTCTTTCTTTCGTTTACTAGAGTGGAAATTTATGCTCTTAGTTGTCTCCTTCCGGAGTAGACATCTAAGAAATTTAACTTCTGTTGGACTCTCACCATCTCACTTTCACTACTGCAGTACCCCCGCCACTGCCCCTACCTTTCTCCGGACGGAGTTACTTGGACCATTTTTTGCTTTACCGGAGGGAACGTCGAGCTTCTGGGTGCCCCTCATTACTGTGGATGTTTTCATCCTTTTCTGTACAGGTAATGTCCTTGTCTATTGGGGTCGTTT
This sequence comes from Lagerstroemia speciosa, assembly GCA_037672795.1. Lineage (NCBI taxonomy): Eukaryota > Viridiplantae > Streptophyta > Magnoliopsida > Myrtales > Lythraceae > Lagerstroemia > Lagerstroemia speciosa. The sequence continues at coordinate 4,028,793 of CM075303.1, read as the reverse complement.
CTTTTTATTTCCTCTTATGAAACCTTGCTGCCTAGGTGTTACATGAATAAAACATCTCTCTGCCTGCCAGGCCCAGAGCAAGTCTGATGACCAAATAAGATAAGTGGGTATAACATTCAAGTGCGTAGATAGCGCTACTACATGAGAGAGTGCTGAGTTGGGAGGTCTCTAATTGGAATAAATACACACTAGAGATCTGGTAAAGTTCTATGATGCTTTCTTATGGATGAAGGTAATTCTTAAGCAATAAGAATGTCCAAGGGGAGCAATTTCGATTAGAATTTTTTGACAGTTGTCCCAGAGAGGTTCACGTGCTTAAATGATCTGTGGCTAGAGTTGGCAAAAACAAAGAGGATCCTAGGACTTATTGAACAGAATGAGAAAAAAATTTGACACGACATGGAGTGTTTCTAAAGCAGGTAATTGGGTCTGTGGATGCTCCATGCAGACTAAGTATCTCTCATCCTATTTTAAATATTAAAAAGATTACATATCTCAGACAATTTCCTTTGCGTTATTTAGAAGTGAACGGAAAGAGCTCATCTCACCCCTTGCTTGATATGCTTTTGCAGGTTCCGTGCTTTCTTTTGTGGGTAGTTACTATTCGAAGAATGTCTCTTGACAACCATCCTGGATTTGATTGTGTAAAGCATTGTTGCCCCTACCTGTATGGAATATTTACTCTTTGGTTATAATTTACATAGTGTGGTTGCTGGAGTAAATGCTGTAGATTAGAGTAAATGTAGACATCAGTTAAAAATTCAGGGAAAAGGAGATTTATCAGGTCATATGTGTCATAATATTTAAGCATATAGCAAAAATGAAATCTAGGATGCTCTATGATTTTTTTTAAAACATTTTTTTCAATTTGTTGAAAGTGATGTGAATATATAAACTGCTTCTTCTTCTGATATTCATTAGGTTCTTTTAAATTGCAATTAGGTAAAACCCCTCTACCTTGAAAAATGTTGTGGAAAATGTAACATCCTTGAGTGTCAATAATTTTCATTAAATAAAGCATCTTGGTTTAAATTGAAATTGTAGTGAATTAATTGCCTTTATCATGTTGCAAGCAATTATCTTTTGATTGCCAGCAAATGATTATCATTTTCTCAAAGCATTGGAGGTTGAAAGACAATGGCTTTTGCAAATTTCACTTTATTGAAAATCGAAAAGGAAGACGAGGGATTCTAGTTCTGTTACCCTTATGATATCTTCTGAACCATCTCTGTTATTACTTTCTGCCTGTAGGTTGTACGTATCAATGCCGATGGCATTTATAAGTTGTGTTATTTTTCTTGGCTGACATAAATGGGTAGAAAAGTTTGGTTTTTACCGAAGTTAAGACTATTTTTGACTTTTTTTTTCAGGGTGGAATGTTATGGTTTCATAATTTGACAGAAATTCCCTGTGGTGCTTTGGGTTCCATCTTTCCATTGCTGATAGGCGTTTTGCATTATACAAACGTACAGGTGCTTAGCTGGCTACTACTTCTCTAGTTGGGGAAGTTAATGAACATATGTTGACTTCTATTCTGTCGTAACTACAGATTTCCTTTTCAAGACTGCTGGCTCGTGAAAATCCTTATCTCATTGACTTACTTGCAAAAGTGAGTTGTTCAAATTGATGCTAATACGTGTATTTACTTCTTTCCTTTTTGGTTTCATAATATGTTTTGCTGACATAATTATCAAACTTTCGATTTTATTTATTTCTATTTATTTATTGTTATTGGGCCCATAAGTTTATAAATTTTATTTCCATCTTAACAATTAACATAAATTTAGCATGCTTCCTGTTGCAGGCTTACAAAAAGTATTTGGATTTGATAACACTTCCAATCATATGCACTGCTTTCTGTATACCACAGGTAATTGTTACACAAAAAAGAGTTGATTCGTCCGCTGAAACTGATTGATATTTATAGTTTATATGTGTTTATATTGATGAATAAACATTATCGTTTTGATGTAATTATTAAATTTCTAGAGGCCAGTCTGATATTCTTTTGGCGGTTTCATCATCTTCAGAGGAATGAGGACGCTTGAATTGTGTTGTGCAATGGTTTTGGTTTCACTGAGTTGGTGTTTAGTTCCTCATGTAATAGTTATCACGAGATTCTGTTCCTCATTGCTTCAAGGAGTTGACATTGGCATTTGCTTCACCTGTTTGCTGTCAAATTTTGTTGGTTCTCTATGTCATTTAACATCTATGGAAATATGTTTTGTTCCTCTCCACTGCATTTAATGTGTTGTGATGGGCTTATTGTCCTGTAACGTTGATCTAGAGCATCTTACCCTTCCGTACTAAAGCAAAACTTTACCCTGATTTGCAGGGATCTTTAGTCTATTGGGTAACCAATGCATCTTTAAGTCTCATCCAGGTATTCTCATCTGTCTCACTCTTTCCTCTCTCTCTATGAAGTGGTGGCTAGATAAATTCTTTCTGCTTATGGTTTTATGTGATCTATGGTGTTATATATAATTCTTCATTGAACCCTGCCATAATTGTGCAGCAAATAGCTCTCAAGCACCCCATTCTTCAAATGAAGCTAGGGTTGCCAGGGGAGGAGATTATTCCTGAAAGAGATCCAAGCTCTGGCAAGATGTTGAACTCTGAAATAACATCTTTAGGTTCAGATATGATACAAAATGGAATTTCTGAACAGGATTTATCACCCGGAGAGTTGCTTGCTGTGAGTAGAAAGAGTATGGAAGTAACATTGTTCTGTTTCAAGTATTCATTTCTGGTTGAACTTTGACCTTGTTTGAAATTGTCAACAGTTATCGGTGCAACTGATTTCCGAGGGGAAGCGAGATCAAGGAATTGCTTTGCTAAAGTAACCGATGTGCTTCCTATGGATTCCGTTTTCCTCATGTCATCTTTCTTCAGATGTCGATCATTAACTTCTGATTGCAGGCTGGCACTTACAAAAGACCCTGATTATATTAGAGCAATGATAGTTCTTGGACAGACTTTGTTGCAGAGAGATGAGCCAAAAATGGCTGCTGGGTATTTAGAAGGTGCTATTTCCAAGGTTAGGACCTTGCTATTTTTGTCATTCTATCTTATTTCCATCCTAACCAAGCGCAATTCTCCAACATTTAGTTTAGTCATGGGGAGTAGTTTCTCAATTCTTTACAGTTACATGCATGCCGTCTCTGTTACTGATATTCCTTCAGTACTGTACCTGGTTTTCCCTGGATCATTAACCTAGGACTACTTCAGTATCTAACATGTATCCCCGACTATGATATTTTTTCCAATTTTTTGTGGTCCAGTTATTCCGTGCTAGCTATCTGACAGAAGCCGAGTATCTACATCTCTTACTGATTGCATCTCAGTGGGCCGGCGTCGCTTATATACAGCAGGTGTGCTCTATAGTGGAAGTTTATTCGAATTTCTTTTGTTATGCATTTTCCCTTTTCATCCAGAGCATCAACAGTCAACCCAGATTCATCATTATAACTTTATTCCCTTCTGATTTCCTTAAAAATATAGGACTGAGAATACTTGATCCACAGAATGGGATCCAGAGATACTTCATGCTTAGACTGAAATGCTTTTGAGACTGTGATACCTGATGCTCTTCAATTTATTCTGAAAATGCTGTATACTGTCTTAACTACTCACTGTAGACTTGATGTTTGCAATTTTAGAAATAAAACATGAAAGTGTGATCTGTGGTATACAAAACTCACGGGGGTTACTACAGTTATTAGAAAACTTGAATTGGACTTTTCAAGTGCTTAAGCTAAATGTCTGTCAAATTTATAACAGTATTGAACATCAGCTATCTCTCAGCTGATTAGAACTAGGAGCTTCCTCTACACGAACTGGTAGAAAATAGCTGGCCTAATTTATTGTAATTCTCAGGGTTGTATGGGCTTTTTTCCTGGTCACTTGCCCAGTCTAACATCTTTGTAAATGGGAAGCTTATAGGTTAGTTTTGGTGAATGAAATTTTAGCTGATCTAACTAGAATAGCTACTTGGGGCTAAACTTTCACACTATGGATCTATATACTTTGCTTTGGCTTTCTTTGTGCCAGTCCAAGCATACTGAAGGAATAATACATCTTGAAAGAGTTGCACTGTTGAAAGAGCCCGAGGAACTGGATGGCAAGGCCGATTATTATGAAGGACTGGTATTGCTTGCAAGGTAAGGCTCGATCAACAGGCATTGCTTCTGTCTCCAAAGGGAAGCTGACTCGAGAGGTTCTTTGCTTTTCATGCAGTGCCTTGTTCAAGCAAGGTCGTAGGGGTGAAGCTGCAAAGCATCTGCGACGTGCTGCAGCTTATGATCCTCGTTACAACGAACTGTTGGAGCAATGCGAGAAGGAAAGTCAAAACTTTGTTGGGGATCTCGCTAACAGCCGGAGGGGAGACTACTGATGATATGTTCTTCCCGGCCGAGAATCTACATACATCGAGTGCAAAAATGAAATCTGAAACAAGTGGCATCTTCTGGGAGGTTAGAGTTGAATCTTTGTGAATATTCTGATACATTGTCTCAACTGTAATCCAGTTTGTTGGTCAGGTAGAAGAGATGAAGTCCCTGCCATTAGTCCCAGAGATCGCATAACGTTATATATTATGTATTTTCCCTTTGCAATGGAATTTTGATCAATTAAGTATGGGCTCTTTTATATAGTTCCTCACGATTTTTGGTACAAAGTCCTTGTCTCGGACATTTGCAACGTAATCTACTACTTATAGCCTTCCTAGATTCAGGCCGAACTACTGGCCCAAAAAGATTGGCTTACTAGCCCAAAAAATGCAAGCCAGAACATGTACAAAAACCAGTTTCACAAAGCCTCATGGACCTCAAGCTTGACATTGGAAGCCCAAAAGCTCCAAAGTCCAGCATGAATGATTCTAGGCGTTCACTAGGATTCCCCATTTCACCAGCATCCTTTTCTGAGCTTCATTCTTTACCCTCTTACTAAGGTCAGGAAATCCCTGCATGCGTCCTCGAATTGTGTCTCCAATGAAAGCCAGTGTTCTTTCAACTGATGGGCTTTCTTGATTGTGGATTATCGAGTTCCTTTCTCTCCATATAAAGTAGATATGTGCTTGCCATAGTAGCTTATAGAGGGTTGCAAAGATTGTTTTCCCTCTTGCTTTGCTTGCAGCCCATGTAAGTTCTTGTGATCACTCTCCTACAGGTCTCTTGATTTCAATAACCTGCAGAATACGCTGCCAAACGGTCCTGCTAAAGGTGCATTGAAAGAATATGTGGTTTCTACATTCCTCCTCTAAGCCACAAAGCTGGCAGCACGTGTTTTTCTCTTGTTTTCCACTTACTTACTCTTATCCATTGTGGCCAATTTTTTTTTTTTTGGTCGCCAGCCACGGTATCCAAGCAGGCCCCACCAGCGGTGAGATAGCATCTTTCAGCTAACCATACTTGACTAATCCGTTGGTCGCCCCGGGTCGCACGCCTGGCAATGGCGGGTGAGGCTCCCGAGGGGGGTGTCTGCGTACGTGAGGTCTCGAACTCGAGACCTTCTTAAGCGGCACCGAGCTGCTTACCACTCGGCCCAACCCCCCTTGGTCATTGTGGCCAATTTGTTTCCTACAGTAAGCCAACAAATGAAACTGCGTTTGGGTATGTATGCTTTGTTTAAACCATATAAGCCTGTACCAGAAGACTTTTGTGCATTTGTTACTCAATGCTTCTCAAGCTCCGGTGATAGTGAACTTTCCTGAGTTTGTGCCCCAAAGGATCTGGTCCAACCTTGAGTTTTTTAAATGTGTATAGACGACTCTCTCACGTATATAAGTTTAACTGTGTCAGCAAAACTGCATCCTCTCTCTCTCTATATATATTATTTATAAGTTCAAAAGATGATGGATGTGGGAGATATGTTGATGTGTGTCAAATAGGTATAGTAATTCCATTTTTGGGTCAATCACAAATAAAGCTCATGAGTTCGAGAAATGAACAAAATGGTATAAGAAGTGTCAATGTGAGAAATGATTCTATTGGATACCGTTACACGAATGGTTTTTTAGCAGTTTGCATTAAAAGTTATTTATTTCGAATGTACAGTACGGTTATTTTAAGATGATCGTGCCCCGAACCTTCCCAGCCGCAGCTAGTGATTGATTTCCGTGGTCTCATCGCCCATATCAGAAGTGCAAAATATCGAGTCAGGGGGCACTGACGCTGCACGGCTGGCAATTTTTATCTATGTGGTTGCCAGCGCAAGATGATGTCTGTTAATTCCGGCAAAGTCCAATGCTTAGTTTTATTCTTTAACAGCTCAACCCACAGTCTCTTTTCTGCACTATTCTTCTTCCTTTTCCTTCCCCTTCTCTGTCTAATGTGCAGCACTTCAAGCTTTTAAAGAATGGTACAATTTGAACGAATTTTGCCACCCAGGAATTAGAAAAACACCCGTCTAATAAAGAAGATGATAGATGTGTGATGATATTATTCCCGATCTTGTTAGATTGTTGAGAGCGGATTGGATGCCTGTCGATTGGGCCCTGTGCTTATATCAGATTGCCATGGAATTAAGGTGCTTGGGTATTATGCTATTGATAATGAACTTTATAAGATGTTGGACCTATTTTCATCAAAAAGTTTAAGTTATCAGGTGCTTATACTCAGTTCTTTCATAAACTCATGACTGTTCTTTATCCCGGTCGATGTGGAATCTAACATTCCTTCTCATGCGCATCTTGTTAAGGCACTTAACCTTAGCCTGATATCATGTTAGATTGTTATGAGCGGGACCAAAGGCCCATCGATTGGGCCCGAGCGTATGTCAGATTGTCGCGAGGTCAATGTATTCGGATATTATATTATTAATAGTCGACCATATAAAAAGATGGTTAGTCTCCATCCAAAAGCCTAAACTATCGTGTTCTAGCACTCGATTTTCCTATAAACCTAAGATTATTCTTTATCTCAGTCGATATAAGATTTCACTGATCTAATACTAAGTGATGACCGTAAGTTCGATTATTACAAGAGGAATTTTCCGTTTCCCTTCATCGATCACGTCTACCTCCTATATTCCTAGCTAGGAACATGAGCATCCTCCGCAGCAAAAAAAACAGACGTAAACGCACTAACATCGTGCGACCGAGAATATTCTATTCGTGCGAGATTGTACAAGGAAAGAGACCCATCTATCCCGAGCTTGTAAATCAAGCATACGTTGTAAGGCGTCGTAACTAAGCTCTGGAGTGGAAGATTCACAATGGCCCTCCAAGTTGAAGAAGAAGACGACGATACACACACACACACACACATATATGCATTTATATCATTATATGTGTTTTTATATGTATGTATATATTTTACACACAGATATACAGTGAAGGAAAAAGGTGGCATGCATGCAGGATGAGTGTGTTTTAGGAGTTTATTCTGATTACGATCACTCTAAGCCATTTCTTCTATTATGCCCTTCGTTGATTCAATTCGACAAGTAGAGATCATCAGCTAAAGCAGGACATGTCCTTTCCTTTGCTTGGTTATTATTTTCCCAACACATGAATATGCTCAATTCCCTGCCCATTTTTCAGGACAAAAGAAAAGAAGAAAAAAAAAAAAGGGAAGAAAGAATGAACGAACAAGTCCTTCGATCCAAGTCATGTTGGTACGTCCGCGGTTCATACGTGGCTCTTTTTTCTTTTTTATATTAAATTTAAAAGAACCAAGAATTTTGAAATCTTCTAAAGCACTTTACTAATACATTTGAGGGTGTTCGGATGTGGATACTCTATATTTTTTATAATACTTGAACACTACACTGCGCAGAATAAGTTCTAAAGTTTTTGGATTTGGACCCTGTCATGTAAAATTGAGAACCATGTTGGTATGCTCTATATCTTTCCTAGGATCTATATGATACTGCAAGTTTCGAGTAGCATGTTGAACCGGCCTTTTTCTTTTCTGAGTACGAGATAAATTTGCAAGTATATATAGTTATAATTCATAAGTTTTACCACCAAACAACCGAATTTATGGTAAATTTTTAATTATTTTAGTTTAGTTTTTATTAGTTTAATGTAATGGTGTAAGAAATCACTAAATATTAGTTAATAGTATATGCATTTTAATAGGTTCATATCATAATTTATCGAATATGTGTAATCGTTCTGTCAAATGAAAATTTATTAAGTTATGAATCCAAGAGTATTAAAGAACACGAGAATTTGAATTCGAGCGAGAAAGTCATAACCAATTGAAATCAATTATTTCCCTTATAAATCCAATTCTGTTACTGGCTCCGGGTATCATTTGGTTGTAATTAGAACCAATTCTAACCATTTCCTAAATCTATTACCTGAACCCTACTCAAATTTCTTTGTTATCTATAGGGGTGGGCATGGTTTGGTTCGGTTCAAAAACCGTGCAGAACCAAACCATATTTCCTGTTCGATTCGGGCGGTATAGGGGCCGAACTGTAACCACTTGAAGAAGAAAAAATCGAATTGTTTAAAACCGGTTCAAACAATTCAGTTAACCAATTTTTTATTTAAATAAATAAAATTCACTACAAAAACACAATTGGTTCGGTTTGGTTTGGAAATTAACTGAACCGAACCATAAAAATTAAGTCAAAAATATATTTTTTGTTTAAAATTGTATATTTTAATTTTAATTTTTCATTTTATTTAATTGTTAATTAGAAAAGGGTTTGGTTTGGTTAACCGAAATTAACCGAACCAATGATATCAAGTAACTAACCGAACCTCTTCTCAATAAAAAAATCGAACCGTTAGCGAGCCGGTTCCAACGATTCGGTTATTTTTTGTTCAGTTGGGTTTGGTTAACTAGTTCGAACCGGTTTTATGGTTTTTTTTAACAGCCCTAGTTATCTACTAGAAACCTACTCCCAACCAATTCCGATTCTACCCCAGTACCCGCGCACACTTCTGAATACATTAATACATACATACATACATATATATATATATATATCTGTGTGTGTACACACTATGTACAGTTTCCCGTTCCTAAGGAGTTAATTACCAAGCTAGTAGCCCGGATAACTTAAAGATTGAGCCATTGAAATGGTTCGAGACATAGACATTTTTTCTTAAGATGAATAAAATTCGATCTGACATGCTCTCACCACACTTGGCCCTCGAACCCATATAATTCATCGTAGATGTTTAAATCGATTTGACATGTCGAATTATGAGCCACCAAACATGGAATATATTCTCTACATTCATGAGTTCTCTAGTATATGTTACAAAAATTATATGTATATGTATAGATCTTCATCAAAATTAAGGACAGTTCCTTGCCACTGAAATTGCCTGCACAAAGTACATACACGCGTGCATGTTTCATGTTTTCGAATTTAAGGAATATATATCAGAACAAATACTCATCACCTGCATTATTGCCTCTGCTCCAAAAAAGAATAATCTAACCAGCAGGGCTTACCCGAACCAGTGTGACACATTGTTTCTCTTGAGTAAGGTCTCCGGTCCAAGTCTTATGAATGGAAGTAGTTACGTGACCGAGAATGGACCGACGAAGATTGAATCTTGATCAATTAGAACCCGTTGAACTTCTGGGTACCAGATTGTGTAAATAAAAATAACAATTAAAAAAAAAAGGAGAATAATCTTTATGCGTACACGGACTATACAATGGATGAATTGGATGCAAACGTACTCGGCACAACTTAAGCTACTTGAGTAGGATGCCAACATGTAAAAGGACAAAAGAAAGATGGGGAGGAGTTCGTCTGATTTTGTTTGCGTTCTATGTTTAATATTCGTTGACAAGAGAGAAAGATGTTGTCGTTTAAATATTCTCTGCTTTTCACCGTGATCTTCCCTCAGAGACGTGTGGGCTCGGCACATTGGCAGTTGCCCTCTAAATTTCTAAATTCGATTCTTACTATCAACCGCTCAGTATCTAAAAATCTAATTCTAGTCTAATTATCCAAGACTTGGGTCAGGTCGACTTGTGAAAGGTACATAGCCTCAATTATGAATTCTTTTCTATTCACAAAATTTGAACCGGTATCTTGCTAGAAGGGAAGTCCCGCATTAGATCCCCTCAACCCAATTGTTTTTTTTTTTTTTCCAGAGGGTCGTGTTCATTTTAATAGAATTTCTGCATGCATGAACCCTACCTTCTCCCAAATTTTTTCTCTTTAATCGTTTCTTTACCCTCATCCAGGGACCAATCTAGAAGTCATAGCCAATGGGATGAAACTAATGAAAGAGTTAAAATGGCAGTTTTGTTGAGCGAAATAAAATAATTTAATAAAAAAATATATAATTAATAAATTTTATATAAAATTTTACAGATTTTCTCGATTTCATGGAGCGATCACCCGCGCACACTCTCTAAATCCATCCTTTATCTTATTTATTCCTTTCATTGATCAGACATATTTTAATAATTGACAAGTGGAGTGATCAATCAGCTTTTGTTAGTATGAGTAAGCAATCACCGAGTACATCTGCTATTCTCGTGCTCGTGTACTTCGTCTTTCTAAAAGGCATCGAAACCGCGTATAACATATAATAAACACACACCCACACACGCAAATGCTTATTTACTTTGCTTGGATTAGACAACGCAGCTTTTTGCATTGAGCACTCGTGTACATCCATTGATAGAATATTATCAGCCGCGATATCTTTCAATTCTCGTCAGTTTTTCGTCTCGCATTATTAAGTTTTCCGATCCGCTCTTATTCTCGTAATTTATGGAGGATTCAACGCATTAACGTGCCATGCACGGATGCAAAACTTTTAGAACATCATATGGATGTTCTGTGATCTAGCTATTAACATAGCTCCTAACCAGCAAAAATTAAAAAAAAAAAAATATATATATATATATATATATAAAATAAAAAAGTCAACGGAGTTCCGAATGACCAATGTGAATATGAACTTACATTAAAGCATTCTACCTACTGGCAGAGGTTACGCTGGGCTGCCCAGTCACTTTTTTTAAATAAAGTATCAGGTTCGAGTTTTGTAAATAAGAAAAACATGACTGCGAGAGTTTTTATCTCTTACAGGGTTAGCTCGAATGCACCGACCTCAACAAAATTCTCTTCCTATCAATTTGTACTCTCATTAAGATAAAATGACGAGCTATACCGCACTGAATCTCAAACTCAACAGCCTATCCTGCAAACGAGCCTAACGACGGGTACCGTTACAACCATGCATCGGAAAAGAACGAGGATCTCGAGACTCTCATAAAGTCCAAGAATATCACTCTCTCTCAGTGGGCGCTTCTTGAAGGGCAGAACTGTGCAGATCACGTTTAAAGTGGACAATAAGTATTTTCATGTGCGGACTCTGAACCCATCAAACCATGTCGGGTTGACCACATCAACTGGTCAATTTCCTTATGAAGGAGAAAAGTAATGAGATTATTGATGTGTGTGGTTCCCCCTCTCTTAAAAAGCACTCTTTAGAGGATAAAACTGTATCAAACGCACTTAAAGCGAGCAATAACTATTTACCCGACCTTTTTCATAAACAGACTGGAATCTATCATGCTACATGAATAATCTAATGGCAGGATTAAAATGTCCTCTACACTAAATCAAACAGAAAATAGAAAACATGCAAAAAATAAATACAAAGAAAGATGGAAATTAGGGAAGATAGCCCATGAAGATCGATCCCTCCAAGCATCCAGACGGAACCAGCAGCTCAGAGCGGCACAACTGCAGTTCAAATATTAATCAATTATCATACCAATGCTTCTGTTGACTCGAATTCAAATATGAATAATATATATATGTATGCGTGTGCGCGCATATGATGCCAGAGATGTTTATTCTCTATGGTAGACATTATGCGATTGTTAAATTGTCCGAAAAATAATGAAATTTGATTAAATTTATTATTTTATCATAACCTTTAATAATAGATAAAATTGACATTTGCTTTTCATATTTTCTCTAAATGTCACGAAATTAACCCCGATAGAATTTTTTGTTAATTGCTAACATGGCTTACTATATAACATTTTTATTGCATGGAGACGGAAATTATTAAGAATTAGACTCTCTATGTGTATGGAAAAAGATTAAAAATACTTCTAAAAAAAACAGATATGGGTCTAGCCAAATATTGCTTTAGGCGTTTATTTAAATATGAGTACAATCTCTCACAATTATCTAACATGATCTCGTTCTGTATCAATAACAAATCTGACCCCATCACTCCCTATTTCCTTATTTTTGTTGAAATAAAAAACATTAGCACATCATATCTCGATTCATAGAAAATAGTAACTGAGTTAACTTAGTGATATTTTACGAAAGAAAAAGAAAGTGCGTGAATTTTTACTACTACAAAAAGTCATTACAAGACAGAAAATTTCTTCGAACGTTACGATTTAATAGATAAGTTATAATATCTTCTGTCTGACGAAACTTTGGTACAAGGAGCATTATAAGCACATGTTCGACCTGCTGGGCGCCACTGAAGAGAAAATCTCAACTATGGCGTTTACACACAAGTATTTGATTTTCTTGACCACTTGTCCCGTTCAAGGGATATTCCTTGAGCACACCGTCCTTGAAAAACCAATCATTTATCTTTTTATTTTTCCTTCCATTTGTGCAAGAACTAGAAAAATTTAAGTGGGATCGAACGAGTAGTATTCCCCTAATTGTAAATTGTATCCTTTTATAAAATTCGAATTTAAAACTTTACTTTAGAAAAGAGATATCAAATCACAGTATTAATCTAAGGTATAGCAGCAACCATTTTATTTTTTGACTCGAAGGCATTAAGATATTTCTTGAACGAGATGATTAAACTAGAAAGGACAAAATTCCGCTGGATCAAAATATCTAAACACGATATTTTACACTTCACACCATAATCTTAGCTGTTAATCATTATTCGCACTTCTCTCGTATCATGAAACAAACTTCCAACTCGCTCTCCATATCTTTCTAGTTTTCACGTTCCACCTTATAACAAAACATCCCAATAATAAATCGGGAAATGCACCCGAATCGAGAAGATTACCTACTTGGAAGACACTCTTATTTCATGATTTCAAAAAATCTCATGAAATGTTATATAAATTCTATTTATTTTGACAACTTTTTTATTAAATTATCTTATTCTGACGTCATTAATATATCCCTCCTTTAACTTTTCCCTTGAATTTCACCTCTTAGGCAAATTCTCTAGATTTGTCCTTTGGTTAAGATGATTTTTTTACCTGTTATATTTAAGGAAGACTTTGAATTCGAGTATTTTAAAATGAGAAAATATATAATCAAAATATTTTTGCCCATCAGTAAGTTTATTCAATCAAACTTGAATTAGTATAGGTTAGACAAACTTTTGAATATATTAGGTGATGTGTATAATATATATATGTATATATATAGTTATTTTAACACACTATCAAACTCGATGTTAAGAGAGAAATTCTTCCATGAATTTACATCACGAATAACACGATGAACTCAATTAATAATCATTTGATATATCAACAAAAAGTTCCCATCTTTAAAAATGATACATTATGACTTTTTTATTAGCATCTATATTAATAATTATTAATCAAGTCCAGAAATAATATTATAAGTCCTGCTTGGGTAAGAATTTCTCATGTTAAGGATAGGAATAAATTATTGATGGGAGTTTGGTACGTTCATCAAGTGCAATATCGCGCAACTCATTTGATCGCAACCGTAAAATCAATTGCATGCTTTCCACCGAACCAAAAATAAAAAAATCAATTGCGTGCGTTACATCATCATCATCTCGATCCACTTTTCATCTTCTAGGAACCGATTCTCAATTATCATAGTGCGGCTCATATCCTACTCCTACATCTCAAAGGGTGTGTGTATATATATATATATATATATATCTCGAAATTAATAATAGTCCAGGTCAGTTTTAATGTTGAAAGAGGAAGAAGAATGGAAGATTAAAGGGATACAATAAGTCTGAGAAAGGTTCTCAGTATAGTTGATACCACATTCGATATAAGATTAAGAGTTTATAGTCTCAAATCTCACTAGTAGAACATGCAACATACCGTTATTTTCTCTTCTTTTTATTCCCTTCTGAGTTTATATATCTCAATTGTACACCCAAAAAGGAAATAAAATGAGTACTGATAAGAATCGAATGTAAAATATTTTAATCTTGGATTTTTTTATAACATTAATTACTAAACATATACTATGGACAAATTGATGTGGATATATTAAATTAAATTAAACATAAATTAAAACCAGAGTCAAGTACTGTATCTAAAATATATTTTGTTGAATAGTGGTTTTATTGTTCAGAAAGAGACATTGAAGTCAACGTTCGAGTCATTGCACTGCTTCGTATTTTCTCGAATTCATCTCTATTCTATGCAAATATTTTAACATTTTTATAAATTATATTGTATTATTTGAACCTATTAAATACCACAAATGTGTTATTTAATATTATAGTAATAAAATTGGAAGTCGTCATAATCGTTTACTCTAAAAGATTGATATATTAGATAACGACATGATTTATTATTTGCTACTTAATATTTTCTCTAACGCATGGGCCAAATTAATTTTTTTGAAGGTCCATCGCGTGGAATTAGTTAAATAGGGGTTGGCGGGTGCATGGTGACTCAAACCTACGCTCTGATACCATAAATAAGATAGATATAAATTAAGATTTCAGATTATAAAAATGATGGAAAAATGTAATTCCGAGCGAGAAGGATAATGGGAAAAATGAAAACCTACCGCAATTTGCAGAGGTGGTGGTGGTGGTGGGTGGAATAAACGCTGGACCTTATTCCATAGTCTATTGCCAGAGATTCGGTTTTTTCCCTTTATGTACAAGGAGAGAGTTTTGTATGCAATAGTATTATCGCATGACAGTACTGATATAATGATACGGATAAATAAATTTCATCCATTTCTAGGATTTATTTTACCTTTAGGATTTTGTAAAAAAAGGTCTTAAGAATAGATAAGTTTTATTGTTCGGTGTCATTACGTAAACACTGCTACGTGATGATATTATTGCTCGTAAGACTTTCTCATGTACAAGAAAGTTTATGTTGCATCGGATATATTGCACGGCAATAACAACGTGGTATATTCATTCAGTTAGGGACATGTTATTGAGAGTTGCAAATCTGCATTTTTTTCCGTAATAAGAGAGGTTTATAAGTCTAATACAGGTAGAATTTTAAGGTGGTCATATGAATGTAAAGGGCTGGATATATACTACTATCGATCGATCATCAGAAAGTTTTGAGTTAGATATTGACAAAAAATCCTTACAAGCCCTTATCGAGAGCACATTTCCACGTTGAATAAATGTAAAAAAAAAAAAAAAATGCAAGGAGTATAAGGTATCAAATACCCCTCCATCTATCAATTTATATATCTGGGTTGAATATGGAACCAAAACTCTTATACAGTATCAGAGTTATTTATTAGAAATAATTAGTGCTAATAAGCCTGGGTATGCAAGACGAGGTCCGATTCAAAAATTTTAAAAATATAAGAAAGTTGGATACGACGGCGTGTAGGTGGAAATTTTACGCATGCTATACTTCAAAGGAATCCTTCACACAGCATGGAGAATCCAATGTACTCCAATAATAGGAACTCTACTGTCTCCCCAAAATCATGTTCTTCTCCAATTAACAAAAGCATCCAATCAAACTCCAAAATGCGACGGGCTCCTTGTCTCGTTTACCCACCACGCAAATATAAATACCCCCCTCATTTCCATTAACATCTCAACATTCCCGCAGTCAGTGTTTCTTAGAAAACATTAAAAAATATATACATACACACGTATAAACATACATATATTGATAGTTCCTAGGAGGAGGAAGAACAAGAAGAAGTGTTGTAACGAAAGGTAAAGAATGATCGGGTGGCAAGACGTGTACAAGGTAATCGAGGCCATGGTGCCTCTCTACGGCGCCCTGCTGATGGGCTACGCCTCGGTGAGGTGGTGGCGGATATTCACGCCGGAGCAGTGCGACGCCGTGAACCGACTCGTCTGCTACTTCACGCTGCCTCTGTTCACGTTTGAGTTCACCGCCCACGTCGACCCATTCGAGTGGAACTACATGTTCATCGGGGCCGATGTGATCTCGAAGGTCATAATCGTTGCGGTGCTGGCCTTCTGGGCAAAGTTCAGCACCAAGGGAAGCTACGGGTGGTCCATCACAAGCTTCTCCTTGAGCACCCTGACGAACTCGCTCGTGGTCGGGGTGCCCCTCATGAAGGCCATGTACGGCCCGGCCGGCGTCGACCTCGTGGTGCAGTCGTCGGTCGTGCAGGGTATTGTATGGCTCACGATTCTCCTGTTTGTGCTCGAGTTCAGGCGGGCCGGGCTCGACATCTATTCCTCCTCGTCCGGTCCTTCGTCAGTGAGCAGTTCTCGAGTGCTATCGATAACCAACCCTGTGAAGGACCTAGAGGAAGAAGGCAAGGAGGTCGGGGTGGTGGATGTCTCGAGACCGAGGTCGTTCGGTCACTTGATGAAGGTTGTCGGCCTAAAGCTCGCCATGAACCCGAACTCATACGCATGCATTATCGGCATCGTTTGGGCTCTTATCACGAATAGGTATATGTGCCAATAATCTACGTGTGATATATAACTAGCATACGTACTAAAACCTTTATGTCGTGATCTTTAAATACATATATATATATATATATATGGATCTTTGTATATGCGTGTAGGTTAATTAATATAAATTGGATTTGTGACGTAGGTGGCAATTTGAGATGCCGGCTATCATGGAAGGATGCGTACTGATCATGTCAAGGGCTGGAACTGGCACTGCCATGTTTAGTATGGGTATGTATGGTCAGGTTAATATATTCATATATATATATATATATATATATATATATATAAGTACATAACCCACTTAAGTTAATTGAGGTGGGTCAACATATTTTCTCTTTAAATAAGATATTAGATTTAAGTAAAAGTGGCAATTCAAGTCAGTCCGATAGGAAGGGCGTGATAAGACATGAACCGAGTATTATATGACACACCATTTTATCGGACTGGCTGGACCAGCCCACAAGCACGATAATTGTTTTCAATCATTTTTGTACTTTTAAAGGAAAAGTATTTTATATTATTAATTTTACTTTTTAATGTTATCAGGGTACCAGGCCGTGTTAGCCCTAATTTATCCAGTAAAATCTCGGTGGATTAAAAAAAAGGGATTTGATCACCCTTAGTTCAAGCACAGTTTTATGATGCGGGGCTCGGGTCGGGCTACCGAGCTGGATGCAAAGTCGCCGACCTAAATTCAATTTCTAAAAATGAAAGGAAAATTAGCTATTGAAAGAATTTTACCTCTCAATGACAAATAAAACATAACTTCTATCAGTTATAATCAATTAGATTTTTGAATAGCAAATAATATACGATTAAAAGATAAATATATGATACAGTTCCTTTTGTATACATAAAAAAAAAAAAGAGCGTATGTTAAACGAGCATATATATATATATATATATATATAGCTTTTCTATGTTAAGGAGCAATATTGTACAGCCCGTAAATATACACATGCAGGCATCTTCATGGCGTCACGGGAGAAGATAGTGACCTGTGGAGCCAGCCTGACCATTTACGGGATGTTACTAAGGTTCGTAGCTGGACCCATTGCTCTCGCCATCGGCGCCATAGCGGTAGGCTTGCACGGTGACGTTCTCCGGGTCGCCATCATCCAGGTACTCCCCCGATACGTCGAAAAATATATTATCGTACTCTCTGACTGTGACTTCTGGAGAGCTAAGAGTCTCGTGAATTCATTGTATTTCGGATATCAAGTCCTATATATTTCAGACTGGCTAAGTCAGTTCTAAAATATTGATTTCGTTATATAATTTAGTTCATAATTAACGTGATGGACCGTTAACTAGTAATGACGTAACAGTGATGTCGGTTTCCACATTTGCTTTATTTATTGTGATGGCAAGCACAAAAACTTTACTTATTATCATGGCAAGCACATACAATGCTGCCTCGTCCAGAAAGTATTGTGTGTAATGGTATCAACATGTGACAGTGCTTCCATGATAACATCAATTAATAAGATTATATCAAGTTTTTAGAAACTTTTTATAACAAGTTCAAAAGAAAAAAAAAATCCTAAAAATAACTTTATTTTATTTGTCATTGCATAAGTATTCTTATATGATAATACTGTTACATACAAAACTTTCTCCACCTTATTAGTTATGTACGTCAGCGGAAGAAGTCCACGTGGAATTGGTACCATTACCCAGTCATCAGAAGTTAACGGTCCATCGCGAAGCGAACTGAACCATAGAATGAAATGAACTTTTTAGGATTGACTTAGCCAATTTAAAATATATAAGTTGTACGGCACTTGTTCTCCAAAAAAAAAAAGGGTCTCGAATTCGATTATTTGTGAATAGATAAAACTCGTAGTACAAGATCTTTACTTCTTAATGAACCGACCTCACTCGAATTGGATTAGCTGGTAGTTCTAAGAACTTGTAAATATCGGTGGTGCACATCCATATGTGTGTGTGTATATATATCTATATATATATATAACTTGATATCAGAAAATGAAAATCATATAGGATTTTCATAGAACTCTTTTCTTCATAAGCTACTAATTAAACTCTCCACTCACAAAAACCTTCTACATTTCGTTCGACCAAACAGGCAGCGCTGCCACAATCGATCACGTCCTTCATCTACGCTAAGGAGTATGAATTGCACGCGGATGTTCTAAGCACAGCGTAAGCTCTCTCTCTCTCTCCCTCCCTTTCTTTCCCATGCATCAGTACTATGCTGTATATACCTGCTCGTCGATCGGGATCTCATGTTTTTTTTCGTTTTTCCGATGACAGGGTGATATTCGGGATGATGGTGTCCCTTCCGGTGCTGATTGCATACTATGCGGTTCTGGAGTTCGTACATTAATACCAACCTATCGACATGGCTAGGCATGGATTCTGATAAGAAATTGAACGGATTCTTCATGTTTCGGCCCGAACTATTTCCCGATACCACACCTCTGTTAAGTATTTTTCTGTTTTTAACCTCTTCTGTTGCGTTCATATGAAGAAGCGAGAAGGAATCGTTCTCATTCTCATACATTGAACAGTATTGCTAATTAGACATTCTTAAAATAAAAACATCAGGAAAACCATGTCCTGTTGTAAATGGCATGCCATGTTTCTTATTTGTGCCTATTTAGAAATTCTCTCTCATATCTCAAGGGAGATGGACTTAAAAAAGATTCCATTATGAAATTATTCGATAATCCTACCTCCCTATATGGTGTAAGAAAATACCAATATTAATTATCAGTAATTATAAAATTAAGGAACAGGTCCTAGTACAATAACACATGACTCTTAACTCACAATTTAGAGATTGATGCATGGTTTGATTCTCATCATGGAAAATGTTTCTTTTATATACCTTTATATTTTAACTTTATATTAGACCTACGGGTCTCCCTTATCACAAAAAAAAAAAAGTAGCTACATGGTTTTATCAGAGCAGTTTTATCAGTGTTCTTTCAGCAAGTCATCGCCAGACAGAATCATTTTAGATTTTCTCTTCTCCAATAGAATCAACATATATTAGTTAGGATAGTATGGTACCTCTTGGCGTAACGAGTCTGAATGAATATACCACATCAGTATTACCGCGTAATATATCCGTTGTACCTGAGACCCTCCGGGTCTCTTTCCCTTAAGTTGCATGTTCAAATTTTTAAATGAAAAAAAATTTCCATGTATATAGAGTTTTACTCCAATGAATTAACACAACTTGAACAAATTTAGATTAGTTATGACTCATCAGATTTTCAGATATTAAAATAATGGACATCCAACATTTTGGTGAAAGTATATTTATAAAAAAATCGAAAAGGATTTTCGCAACGATAGGGTCAAGATCTCAGCAGATTACAGCACAAGCCTAGCCCATGTCCCGTTTCACGGGAACATATGCCCCGTCACCGTCGCATACAACCAATTTACAGCAAACCTAAATGGAATTAATGAATAGAAGAGCTTTTCTCTAAGGGCGGATAGGCTTGAACTAGATTAATTAGGACTTGCTGAACTTCTAGATATCAGAGGTGCAGACAAAAAAAATTGAAGGAATGGATGGATGAATGAATCAGATAGTCTTATATGTAATAGTTATATCACATCATATATATCACAAACCAATATATAAATGCCTATTAACTTGTAACACGTGTCACGTGATATACTAGTTACACCGAAAACTCACTCGGCTATATTGTTACTCGTCGCATCAACTATTTTCCCGCTGATGATGAAAAAAGAAATTCGAAACTTGACATCAAACATACGTGGAAAAAAACCCCAACTCAAATGGAAATAACCATGGATAAAGTAGGAGACTCCACTATATTAGATTAGAAGACTACAGTCAATCAAACCAATTCCAAACTCATTACCAATTCTACATAGAAAAGTGTCATAAACTAGATCTCTCAAGTTCTTATACCCTCATGCTACCAAGAACTTTATTAGAAAGATTCCACACTATATTCTCTCACCCAGCCCAACGCTCGGGATTTCACGGCATCAAGGCACAGTTTCACGACTCGTACAGGACTCATTTATAAAAAAAGAAAACAAAGAAAAGCTTGTACAAGACCTTATGTGTGTGTATATATAAGACTATCTCCTATTTGTTAAACAAATAGATTAGGACATCTAGAAATAATATCCCAAAATATTTTAAATATATATCAAGATTCTGTTCATGATATTATACTCTTTCAACTATGACTCTTGGCTGTTAATTGCTATTCACACCTCTTTCAAATCTTAAAATTTGATTTCCAACTCTTTTTAGGTCTTCCGATCTTCGAGTTCCGACTTACGGCGATGCATCCTAACAATTACAAACATTGTTTTATCTTCCCAGCTGTACAGCTGCTCTTTTTCGTTCTTCAATCATATAAACGGATCTAGTCAAGAAACATTACAGAGAAGAAGAAAACCATTTCTTCGATAAACAAATGCAAATCGTTATTGGCGATGGACGGATCTGTAAAAAAAATCAGTATGATCCTCTTCAAATGACAAAGGGTAAAGGGAAACCAACGTAAAACCGGCCATGACAGAACACTTACCATGGAAAGCCTACGAGGGCTCGAGGAAAAACATCCCAACCAGCAACGCATTTGTGGATTCTGTGGCGGGGTAGCCGTAGCTTGAATCACAAAAGCGGTCACCGTTCTGCTCCTGCTTCGGGGTGAGGAATCTCGGATCTGGCCCATTCATCTCCTGTTCCGAGATAAAGGACCGAACTGGTCCCGCATTTTTCCCAACGTTGTAATCAATCCCAGTCGGGGGAATGTTTGCTGGCAGGTTGAGCTTGAAAGGGATTGAACTGGGGAAGTCCGGAGCGACAGAAGCCATAGGACCGGCCTGGGGGATCAGGCTCGAACCACAGACCCGTCCTGGAAGAACCACAGCTCCATATGGGAAGGAACTTCACCGGGTACATGGAGGAACCTCCAAACTTCATCTCGTTCCCTGAGCTAGTAGACAGCAGGCTTCTAGATCTAAGAAACTCATGGCCGAACCCAAATTCGGGCTTCCGGTCAGCGCGAGCGAGGTCCTGAACTTCAGGCTTGGGCTTGGAGTTAAGGTTTGGGTTCAAGGATTGAGAATGGATAGGAGGTGGAGGTGACGTTCCGCTGCCGCTGCCACCGGGAATGCTATCGCTGGTTCCATGGTCTTTATCACATCACGGAAGTACTATCATGTAACCATTACATACAAGACATGTGTTGGCTCGAATTCCAATATTAATAATATGTGTACATATAATGCTAGAGATGTTTATTATATATGATACACATTATGCTCTCGATAAATTGTCAAAAAAAAATCACACTAAATTTCTTATGTTGTCATGACATTTAATAATAGATGAAATCGACACGTGCTTTTCATTTTTTTTAACAAAACGTCATTAAATTAAGTATTACTATGTGATATATTTATTACACACAATACCCTCTCCTATAATGTGCAGAGATTTAAAATAATTTTAAAATATAACATATACGAATATAACCAACTATCACTTTAGACAACTATATAAATATGAGTGCAATTTGATTTACATAGTATCAGAGCATATTTATAACACAATTCCAATTATAATTTCGATCATTGATCATTGTTCGAACTTCTCTTGTATTATAAAACCAACTTCCAACTCGCTCGTGTCTTTCGGTCTTGGAGTTCCATCTTATAACAAAATATTCCAACAATAATTGGGAAATCTACCTAGATCGAGAATATTACCCACTTGTGAGACACTTTTCTTGTTTTATACTGACTTCGGAAAAACTCACGAGTCATGGAATGTTACATAAATTTTATTTATTTTCACAACATTTCTCTATTAATTATCTTATTTCACTTTCATTTGTAGATCCTTCCTTTAACTTTTTTCATGGCGTCACAGGAGGAGAAGATAGTGACCTGTGGAGCCAGCCTGACCATTTACGGGATGTTACTAAGGTTCGCAGCCGGACCCATCGCTCTCGGCATCGGCGCCATAGCCGTGGGCTTGCACGGCGACGTTCTCCGAGTCTCCATCATCCAGGTACACACCCGATCCGTCTAAAACTATATTCTCATGCTGTCTGACTGTGACTTCTAGAGAGTTAAAAGGCTCGTACATTCATTGCTTTTTTTTTTTTGGATATCAAGTCTTATATGTTTTAGGTTGGTTAAATCAGTTCTAAAATATTGATTTAGTTATAAAGTTCAAGGACGGATCCAGAAATTGATTTAGGGGACAAAACTCCATAGGACACTAATATAACGAGTTTAGAGGGAGATAAAATAGATAGTTTAAAAAAAATTAGACAAAATTAAGTGAAATATTCATAGTATATAAAATGTTTTCCTTACTTTAGGGGGCAATCCCCCTGCGCCCTCCCTTAAATCCATCCTGACATAATTTAGTCCGTAGTATAACGGACCGTTAACCCGTGATGACGTGACAGACAGTAACGCTCATTTGCACGCGAACTTTATTTATTGTGTCATGGCAAGCACATATGATGCCACCTTATCGAGAGAGTACTGTGTGCAACGGTGTTGCCACGTGATCAGCACCCATCAACTAATAAGATTATGGCATACATGCATGCTGACATCAACCAATAAGATTAAGCCAAGTTTTTAAGAATTTTATAAAACTTAAAAAGAAAAAAAAACCATAAAATAGTTTTCTTTTATTTGTTAGTCGCACAAAGTAGGTACTGATATGTGATGACACCTCCACGTTATCAGTTATATATATACATCAGTAGAAGAAGTCCAGGTGGAAATGGTATTATTACAACGGCATCACAAGTTAACAGTTCATTACGAAACAAAACGAACTGTATAACGAAATGAATGTTTTAGGATTGCCTTAGTTAATTTAAAATATATAAGGAAAAAAAAAATATATATATATATATATAGACACACACACGATTTCCATAGTCTTGTTTTCTTCGTAAGCAAACTCTCCACTCACAATAACCTTCTTCATGTCATTCGACCAAACGGGCGGCGCTGCCACAATCGATCACGTCCTTCATCTACGCTAAAGAGTACGGATTGCACGCGGATGTTCTAAGCACAGCGGAAGCTCTCTCTCCTCCTCGCTTTCTTTCCCATGCATCAGCACTATGCTGTATATATGCCTGCTCGTCGATCAGGATCTCATGGTTTTTCCGTTTTTCTGATGACAGGTAATATTCGGGATGATAGTGTCCCTTCCAGTGCTGATAGCATACTACGCGGTTCTGGAGTTCGTGCATTAATCAATACCAACCGATCGACATGGCTAGGCATAGATTCTGATAAGAAATCGAAGGGATTCTTGATGTTTTCGCCCCGGACTATTTGCCGATGCATTGCTGATTTCATTTTCCCATGTTTAGTATTCCCCCAGTTTTTAACCTCTTTCTGTTGCGTTCATATCTAGATGTGAGAAGGAATCATTACAAACTGTTAAATTTTCACTAACACCGTTGATAGAACTGATATGACAATGTGATATGGACGCTGACATGAAAATTTAGCTGACGTGGCATCACGAAATAAATTTAAATTATATAAAAAATAATAATAAGTAAAAATAAAAATTTTAAAATAAAAATCAATTTCAAAATACAAAAAAAATAGGAACTGATCTAAAAAATTCGGAATAGGACTGGATAGGTTTTTAAAAATTGATAAAACATTCCAAATCGATCCGAAATTTTCAAGAACTGACCTCTAAACTTTACCAACACCTAAAATTATCCTAAAACACACAAAATGCATCAAAAAGAAAACTGAAAATTTTGAAATATGAGCTTGATAGATTTTAAAATGTCAAAAAATGACTCAAATCGATCCAAAATGATCCGGAATTTTCAAGAACTGACCCCTAGACTCTACCATCACCGAAGAACATTTTAAAACCCT
This sequence comes from Lagerstroemia speciosa, assembly GCA_037672795.1. Taxonomy (NCBI): domain Eukaryota; kingdom Viridiplantae; phylum Streptophyta; class Magnoliopsida; order Myrtales; family Lythraceae; genus Lagerstroemia; species Lagerstroemia speciosa. Next base: position 4,004,300 of record CM075303.1, on the reverse strand, counting down.
CAAAACACATCAGAAATAGAACTAAAAAGTTTGGAATAAGTGCTGGATAAAAGTCGATAAATGACCAGGATCAATCCAAAACGATTTAAAATTTTCAAGAACCCACCCCTACACTCTACCAACGCCTAAGACCATCCTAAAACATACAAAATATATCATAAGTAGAACTGAAAAATTCAGAATATGGGTTAGATAGATTTTAGAAAGTCGATAAATAATCCTAAATCGATCCGAAATAATCTTAACTTTTCAAGAACCGATCTCTAAACTCTACCAACACCATCCTAAAACACACAAAATACATTAAAAATAGAACTAAAAAATTCAAAATAAGGGTTGAACAGATTTTAAAAAGTCAATAAACGACCCTGAATCGATCTGAAACAATCCAAAATTTTCAAGAACCCATCTTTAGACTCCACCAACACCTAAGGTCATTCTAAAATACACAAAATACATTAGAAATAGAACTAAAAAAAATAAGAAAGGGAGAGATACCAGGAGAGAGTGGGTCGGGGAGAGAGAGACAAGATCAAGAGAGAGAGCATGTTGTGGACCGCTATTCCAAGCAATGGTGGTTGGCAGTGATACTGTGCTCCCTGTAAAATTATAGGGGACTTGGGGAGAAGATGAACAATGTCCCAAACATTGTTCACTCCCATTCTCCCTCTCTCTTTTTTCTAATTTTTGAAATTTTTATTTATTTTTTAGTTAAACTGTAAAACATAAAATAATTAAAATAAAATAACATAAAAATATAAATTAGAAACATAATTATTTTATTCCAAATTTTTTAGTTATGTTTCTGATGTATTTTATGCTTTTGAATGGTCTTAGGTACTGGTAGAATCTGGAGATCAGTTCTTGAAAATTTCGAATCGTTCCAAATTGATTCGAGGTCATTTATAGCTTTCTAAAATCCTTCTAACCCCTATTCCGAATTTTTGAATTGTATTTCTGATGTGTTTTGTGTGTTTTAGGATGGTCTTAGGTGTTAGTAGAGTTCAGAAGTTGGTTCTTGAAAATTCCAGATTATTTCGGATTGATTTGAGGCCAATTATCGATTTTCTAAAATCTGTCCAACCTTTATTCTGAATTTTTTAATTTTATTTATTATGTATTTTGTGTGTTTTAATATGGTTTTAGGTTTTGGTAGAGGTCTTAAAATTCCAGATTGTTTCAAATCGATTTTGATCATTTATCGATCTTTTAAAATCTGTCTAGCACTTATTGCAAATTTTTTAGTTCTGTTTCTGATGTGTATTGAGCGTTTTAAGATGGTCTTAGTGTTGGTAGAGTCTAGGGGTCGGTTTTTAAAAATTCCATATCGTTTTAGATCAATTTGGGTCATTTTTTGACTTTTTAAATTCTGCCCAGCCCATATTTCAAAATTTTCAATTCTATTTCTAATACGTTTTGTGCGTTTTAGGATGGTCTTAGGTGTTGATAAAATTTAGGGGTCAGTTATTGAAAATTTTGGATCGTTTCGCATCGATTTGGGATATTTTATTAATTTTTCAAAACACATCCCGTCTTATTTCAAATTTTTCAGATCAGTTGCTGATTTTTTTTCTGTTTTAAAATAAATTTTTTATTTTTTATTTCAAAATTAATTTTTTATTTTGAAATTCTTATATTTATTTATTTATTTATTTTTATTTAAATTTATTTCATAGTACTGCGTCAGTTAAATTTTCACGTCAGTGTCCACGTCACATTACCACATCAGCTTAATTAACCGTGTTAGTGAAAATTTAACAGTTTGTACTAAAATATTACATTGTGAACATGTTTTGTATCACGAATTATAAAAAATAAAATTTTATACTAAAACGTTACATTGATGAAAAGTTTTATACATACAGTGCAATTTTCCCTAATGTTGCTAATTAGACATCCTTAAAATGAAAACTTCCAGAAAGCCATGTCCTGTACATAGGCATGTTCCTATTTTCTGTCTCCTGGATCTCAAAGGAGATTCTTGTAAAAAAAAGTTCCATTTGTAAAATTTTCAGTGATCCTTTCTCTGTATATGATATAAGAAAGTATCAATTAAATTTCAGTAAAAAAGTAAATCAGTATTACTAATCCAAGTAATTACAATATTTGTTACTGATCCAAGCAATTTTATCAGTATGCTCTCTACAAGTTATCAATGGACAAAATCATTCCAGATATTCTCATCTCTAATAGGGAAAAGTCTTCAGTAGAGTGGTCATATACGTACGCGATGCTGGCGTGATATATTCATCCAATTATGGTTCATCATTTATATGTTTGTACAATTAGAATTCACAATTTATCAGTTTTTAAATAGTTTTTACTATTTATATCTTATTTTCAATTAATATCATTGTTTATTTAAGATTTTTTTTATCTTTTTTAAAGATTTTTTAAGATTTAATAAATATAACTATATGGTTATTAATTAGATATCAAGTTCCGATTGAATGGATATACCACGTCAGCATTACCTACGTGGTATGACAGGTCCACTTAAGATTTTCTCCCCTAATAAAGTCAACATGGATTAGTTGGGACTGTATGGTGTCTCTTTTGAGTGTCTCGGTGCAACGGATCTACCACGTGATAATACTGATATTGTATATTCATCCAATCAAAATTTAACATATAATCGATGTCTATGCAATTATGATTTTCAAATCCTAAAAAATTCAAACAAATGATGAAATCTAATTGAACGGATATACCGCGTCAGTATTATCATGTAATATATTCATTATACCTGAAACTTTCTCGTCTCGTTTCCTTAAGTTATAGGCTCGAGCCTTATAAATAAATAAATAAATAATCAACCTTAATGGATCAGCACAACTCGAATGAATCTCAGCAGATTATGGCACAAGCCGAGCCCATGTACCATTTCACGGGCACATATGCCCCGTCACAATCACACGCAACCAATTTACAGCAGACCTAAATGAATGAATAAATAGAAAATTCACTTTACAAGAGTCTTACCTCTTAATGAGCCGACTCAGCTTGATCAGAAGTAATTACGGTCCGTTGTAATTATGGGTACCAATAATATAAACGTTACACAGACATAGAGAGACATTATTGAGACGTTTGACCTGGGAGAGGTGCAGCAGCGCCTTCACAGCAATCACAAATCCGTACCATGGTCACGGAACGAATAAGAGGCGATCACTCTACTGAGACGTGGCCGGTTATACACAAACCCCAAGTCGGGTACCATGGATGAAGAAGAACGTCTAGTGAAGGATTTCCAAGAATTCACTACCGTTAGGATCTGGATGTGGATCGATCTGATTCCACTCTGTTAAACCTCGAGATATTCCAAGCGTGATGATGAAAAAAGAAATTCGAGGCTTGACACTAGATATACGCACGAATAAAGTAGGATATTCTAGTACATTTAATCAATAAATTACAGCCAATTAAACCAATTCCAATTCCTATTACAAACCTCGCACAGAAAAGTATTACAAACTCAATTTCTCAAGTTGTCATACCCTCACAGTACCGAGTCTCGGGTTTCATGGTATCAAAGCACACTTTCATGACTTGTACAAGACTCATTTATTTTTTTTTTTAAAAAAAGTGCTTTTACAAAACTTTGTGTGTGTGTGTATAAGTATCTCCTATTTAAAATCCTATAAAATATTTTGGACATATATTTGCTAACCAAATAGATTACCACATCTAAAAATAATATTCCAAAATATTCTAAATATACATCAAGATTCTATTTAGGATATTATGTTCTTCTAACTACGACTCTGATGGTTAATTGTTATTCACACCTGTCTCATATCTTAAATTTGATTTTCAACTTTTTTTTTTAGGTCTTCTGGTCTTTGAGTTCCGACTTACAACTAGACGTCCCAACAACTACAAAAATTATTTTATCTTCCCAAGTACAGTTGTTCTTTTTCGTTCTTGGGCTAGATAAGCAATCATACAAACGGATCGAGTCAAGAAACATTACGAAGAAGAACAAAACCATTTCTTTGATAAACAAATGCAAATCATTATTGGCGATGGATGGATCTGTTAAAAAAAATCGGTATGATCCTCTTCAAAGGAAAAGAAGTAAAGGGAAACTGACATAAAGCCGGCCATGACCGAGCACTTATCATGGAAAAGCCTACGAGGGCTCGGGGAAACATCCCAGCCAGCAAAAGCATTTGTGGATTCTTTGGCGGGTAGCCGTAGCTTGAATCAGAAAAGCGGTCACCGTTCTGCTCCTGCTTCGGGGTGAGGAATCTCGGATCCAGACCCTTCATCTGTTGTTATGAGGTAAATGACCGAACCGGTCCCACGATTCTTCCCAGCATTGTAATCAAGCCCGGTCAGGGGAATGTTTGCTGGCTGGTTGAGCTTAAAAGGGATTGAACTGGGGAACTCTGGAGCGACAGAAGCCATAGGACTGGCCTGAGGGACTGGGCTCGAACCACAGACCCATCCCAGAAGAACCGCAGCTCCATATGGGAAGGAACTTCACCGGGTACACGGAGGAAGCTCCAAACTTCATCTCGCTCCCTGAGCTAGTGGACAGCAGGCTTCTAGATCTAAGGAACTCATGGCCGAACCCGAACTCGGGCTTCCGGTCAGAGTGAATGAGGTCCCGAACTTCAGGCTTGGTCTTGGAGATATGGTTTGGGTTCGAGGATTGAGAATGAAGAGAAGGTGGAGGTGACGTTCCACAGTCTTTTCTCAGCGCTGGCATGTAGTGATTGTGCTTCCCTTCGTAGGTCGTGTTCACGTATCTCAGGTCATCGGAGGCTCTCTCGACATGCTTCCTTACTGGGCACCCGGGGCTGATGCACTTGTAGTAGCTCCTGCAAAATTTCATCAGATGAAATCGGGTAATTTCCGAATGAGTACCACATTAAGCGACCGAGTTTCCTAAAGGGTCATTTTGCTTGTAGTTCAAATGCACTGTAAAAGCTTGGACTTGTAAAAGGGTGCAATAAGCAGTGGATAGCGTGGGCACCTAGGGTTCAGATTTCCTTTGATGACTTTCTGGCCGTACTTCCTCCAGCGGTATCCATCATCCATGATGTCTGTTTCACTTTCAATCTGAATGGTGACTCTCGGCTCACAAACCACCCGGGATGGCCAGCACATCTCGCACTTCCTAACCAATCACAAAAAATCGAACAAGTTAATGTTCATTCTTCTGCAAGAAGATTCAGTAGCACCACTGTTTTTAAGAGCACAACCTCCGCTTGGAGTCAAGCTCATTGTCATCGGCTTCCTCCCCAACATCATCCCCAAGTGCAGACAAGAGCTCGGGAGCTTGCACCGACTTGAACACTCCCAACCCTTTCCCTCGACTGATATGTGACACGGGCTTAGAAATCTCGGTCATAACAGAAGTTAAGGATCTTCCTTCAATGTCATCGAGCTTCTCATCCTCAGGACCCAACCGGATATCTCCCCAGAGAGGTTCACCTTCAGTATCGACCTCGGTTCCTATTCCACTCCCATCACCTATCTCTGGCACATTCCCGGACCCCGTCGAAGAAGAGCCTGGCCCTGCAGTTCGACGCTGTGGAGGTTGAGGCATCTGATGGTTGTGTGCCCCCTTGTAGATGATCTCCGTTATTTCACCATCCTTGGACCGCTCAGTCTTCTTCACCGGACAATTCGGATGCGTACACTTGTAGTAGCTCCTCGGGCATTCGCTTCCCTTGACCAGTTTCTGCCCGTACTTTCTCCAATTGTATCCGTTCTCGGAATTCTTCCCCATCACAAGGGAAATGTAAGGCCGTTTACGGGACTCTCCATCATCTTCTCGAGAAAATCCCCTCTCCATGGGTGCTGGATCGCCAGTATCGATACCATCTGTGAATTTCGAGCCCGTGCAGGCTGGTTTCAGCTCCACGGCACCGTGGACTTCGTTGCTGCAAGACAAAACCACAGGAGAGTCTTTCTCGTAACTGTCCCCAGCCTTTAAACGCACCGAACCATTTTCAAGGAGAGAGTCTTGATCAGAAGCAGCAATCACCTGTGAATAAACTCTCCGATGAAACTCGGTTGGTATTATTCGATCTATTCTCAGGTTATAGAGCCGAGAATACGCCGATCTGAAGGGCATCAGTGCGATAACGATAAACCGAAATCTGAAACCTCTCCCTGTTGCTAAACCAGCATGTGACGAAATGGCATTAGCATTTGATCTGGACATAGTACATTCTGGACAAATCTCGTACCTGATCGTCTTCTTCGCTGCTTCCCTTCTCGTAATCTGAGCTCTTGATCAAACTCTCATCGAGAAACTGCGGGCATGAAAATGTTCCGGTGGTCGGAGACAGCCGAACCTGATAATAATACACAGGTCACATGACAATGGAATTAAATCACGTCGCGTAACAGTCACATTGCATTTCGGGTCATCATGGTATAACATAACAGCAATGTGGATGTTACTGTCCAAATTGTTGTACGCATCCAAAATAAATAAAAATAAGCATGTTGCTTGTCTTTTTTTTCCCTCCAAAGATATGTAAACTTTTCTGCACATATTATGCTAATATAACCTCATATTAACATAGTTTTTTAATAAAAAGTTGACAAATACTCTTATTTTTAATATATTTGAAAGAGAAAAATATGTTAATATGTATAAAAATATGAATAACGGTGTAAATTTAAAGAAAGATGCACGTCGTGGCCATTACAGCCAATATTTAGTCTGCTATGTCGTAACGGCAGCCATGTTCAGCGATTTTTTTTTTCCAACCGCGATATAGGCTCCAATGCGATACCGTGACGTAACGGCCGTGATGGGCCGATTTTTAAAACCATACGACAGAAGGCCGCATGCCGGGAAGCTTGCTCGAAATTCTAAAATTACCCGAGAGTTGAGCAGCACGACAGGTGAATCGAGTAAGACAGTCGGACTGATTGCGGCCGGACCGGGAGGAGTAGCAAGGCAGGGGGAGCAGGGGGCTCGAGACTGAACAGGGTAAGCCGGGGGCCGAGTCTTCCTGGAGCGTGCTATGCTGATCCGGGCAGCATCGGAACCGCAGTTGGCTGCCCGCCTCTCAGCAATGCTGCGGAAGAGGTCGATTCTCTGGCTATCAGAACGCTCCGGCACATCGACTGATGAGGGATCGGCGAAACTGGAGATTGCAGCGGATTCCATCGGAGAAGTGAGACGACGGTATCTCGATTCTTATTGATTCGAGGAGAGGTGTCGGGGTCGGGTGGCAGACGAGGCTGAATGGAGCAGAGAGGGAGCTGGTGGAGGAGGAGAGGCGAGAGAAGCATCAATGGACGACCGACTTCAAATTAAGACAGAGTGAAGAAGAAGAAGAGAATCTCTTCAGTTCCGTCTTTCACTGCCTTCCGCCCACCTCAGCTCTCTGTTCCTTCCCCTTTTCTTGCTTGAAAAGGGAACTTCGCTGTTGACTTGAATTTAAGGATCTTATGTTTTCCCTTTTCTCTTGATCACCTTTCAAAAAACAGTACGATACAAAATATTTTCCCGAATATCAAATTATAGATACGATTTCTTTACAAAATCAAAATTATATCTTCAAAATACGATTTTGATTCGGTATTGATAGGAATATTTTGTCCTGAACAAGTTTCTGTAAAATTATCTTTAAAAGATGGGCATTTGCATCCAGAATTCATCTGATAATCCTCTTCCCAACAGTGAGGTGGACAGGGGAGACTGCTTTCTGGTACAATCATCGGATACGCGGACATGACATTGTCTCACGTGTTAACAGAAAATGCTCTCAGAATCTGAAATTGATAGGTCACCAGTTCATTGGTAAGCAAGCACTTGCAACTGATTGGAGTGAAACGGAGCATACAAAATTGTGTCAGATTACAGAGCAAAACAATGGACGAAGAAGAAGGATACGGAGAGTCCGAATACCGAATCTTAAAGCTAAGGATATGAATGAGATTGAGATGATTTGCAAACAATTTGAATTTGACTTGATGAAAGCTCAAATTTAACTTGATTTTAACAAGTTCAAGGTCAGACCAGCTCGGGCTCACATTAGACAAATAAAAAATAATCAAATATAGTATCTTATATCACATACACCCCTTCTTCTCCTTCTCTCTTATTCCCTAATTGTAATCGGTTCCAAGCCTCTCTTCCTCGCCCTTGGCAATCAACACATCCACTCAGCGCCCGCCTGAGTCATCCTCTTTGGTTTGGTGAGCTTTCATTTATTATAACAAGCCACGTCGAAACTTAGAATATTAGGCCAACTAGAGCTCGAGCCCGGGCTCACAAATTGCTAAATGAGCGGGCTCGAACATTGTGGATTCGGGCTCAACTGAGCACGCTTACACTGACATTCACAACATTGATTAAACAATATATGCAACTGAAAACAATCACCCTAAATACAATCAATCACGTAACAAGGTAGATCCTCAACATTCCTAACGGCAACAAATCTACGCTCTAGAAGCTACAATGTCACTAGTAGAACACGACTCCTTTTGTGCTTGTGAGGACAGAGAATTATATCATAACTAACAATATGCACATTTTTTCCTCCTTTCAGAATGTCTGAAACCAGAGGCACATAGCACACCAACAACTAACAATAACGGTAGGAGTAGGAGGCTACTTATTCCAGACCTGCTTCAACTTTCTGAACCACTAGATGCTTATTCAGGTATTTTCTCTATTGAACTCATCGAACTAACCTTGAGGTGCCTCCGCTGTCAAACAACATTGCACTCTCAAGTCAACTTGTGAATGGTTTTCATGTCGACTGCTTCTTTAAGGGTCCCTTTCTCGACGTGATCCCACCACTTGAACAAGAAATTGTCCACCACCAGCCTGAACCAAGGAGATAGCTTCAAGCCTTCCTCCCCAGAATCTGCTTTTCTCAGCAGCTCTTTCAGCTGCTCCCGGTTCACGTACTTAATATCCGCAACTTCATCGGGGTTCGGGAGAACTCCGACATCGCTCACAGTGAATAGCAAATAATCAACTGCAAGGAAACATCATGGCACCGCTCAATAATCCTCTAGGCAGAATAGCTGGTAATCATGCTCATAAAGGTACAGCTAAGACTGAACAAAGCACAGCAGAAAAAATGTTGGGAGTCTCATTTTATGGTTTCTCATTGCATGTACATTGTAAAAGCAAAATGCAAAAGAATCTGAGATTTCAAGCAAGATTTATTACGTTCATGCTCTCCCCATTTCCCATCTGAGGGTGCCTTGTATAGAATTCGGCCTAATGGGATGAATTGATCAACAGGCACATCATTGGCAGGAATGCCCAGCTCATCCAACAGCTTCCTTTGTGCAGCATTTCTCACTCCTGATAAAAGCAAGCCAACATGACATGACACCAAAGTATGAACTCGATCCATTCCAGGATAGAAAAGGAGACCCTTGCCAACTATGGTGATATAGCGGAAAGATTGAGACAGAAGTCCAGTAATGATTTCATACCAAGGGCATTCTCGTCAATAAGTTCAGACTCCCTGTACAGCGGATGGCTGCAGCAGGTGTTTGTCCACACGAGAGGGAATGTCACCTTCGTGGCAGAGCGTTGCTGTCCTCAAAACAAATCTAAGGTTAATTTGATGTTGACCTTGACAATGCATTCTTGCAGCTAATGCTAAACGATTCCGCAAAACCAGTGGGACGTCTAGTGCCATGGAATGGGAACCAAATGCAATCTCATAACGGTTTGGCGTGTATGTATTTCTATTCAATAACACATGGACATGGGCGATCTCCAGCCACAGGGAAAACTGTGATGAATAACAAATTTTCCAATTCTTTTGCTTCTAATCACTAGCTTAGAGCACACGTAAGTCGATGAAGTTTGAAGCAGTTTACTATTCTAGCCCCATCTTTACCACTTACCTGAAGGAGCAGCTCATACTCCGAGTTGAACAAGAACACACTGAAAGCTCTATGCAACAGATTTTCAGATTCAATCTTATCCATCAGGTGACCTGCAGGGTTGTGAGACACCCAACCGTTAGTAAGATCAATGATGAATAGGAGAATTGGAGTTCAAAAACTGTGAAAATTCTTCCTTACAGTTATATTTAGATTCATGGCCAACAACTTGATCGTTATCATCAACTAGAATGCATCTGCGCAAAGGTAAGAACAGATTAATAATGAAAAGACTGCTCAAGAACAATCACGATTATCTCCAGCAATACTATCTTTTTGTTCTTTATGATTATGGAGCAACAATATCATCTAACAAGAGAATAACAATATATATAAAGATCCAGGAAATACAACGGCATCAACTTTGAGAGAGGCGCATTCTCAGAGACGAGCAAAATCGACAGATATCGGGTACGAGCGGATTAATTTACAGCTCGACAAGTCGATTTCGGGAGTTCGCAAGCGGAATTGAGGTTTTATTCAATCAGGGACGAGCAGAATGCACGGGATCTCTCGTTATTCTCGTCACCTACACAGACGGGAAAAATTCACGCACAGACTAGACTGGAGAAATGGGCAGAACAAGCGAGGGAGAAAACGTACTCGTCCTCGAACATGAGTCGTCTCTGTACGGCATCCATGGCGGAATCAGCAGCGTCGCCCATGGCGGTGGGCGAAGCAGAGAGGGAGACCCTCGCGCGGATTGAAGGAGAGGCTCGGGAGGTGGCGGATGGGACGAGGATGAGAGGCCTGCGAGAGGAGGAGGATGAGGGAGGAGGCGGTCGGAGAAAGCGAGGGAGGAGGCGAGGGGCGGAGTTAGGGAGGAGACGAGCCGTGGGAGACATTGCAGTAGCGGTGGACTTGGAGAATCCGCCACTATTGAATGACAACTTCCCCCTAGCCGAAGTGAAACCCTTTTTTGGGTAATAATTGACAATTAATGGAATATTTGTAAAGTGACGAAAATTTATATAGCACCAAAAAATTTGATTCGTTCAAAATTAATACTAATTTGTAATAGTTTTAAAATTTAGCAGTATTATATATATTCATTTTTCATAATTTCTTAAATATCACTCATTTTTTTCTCACCCCTCCTGCCTAGCTCTTCTTCTTCCTCCTCCTCTTCTTTCTTCTTTCTTCTTCTTCCTCCTTGCGATTTCAGCTCCGTCGCCCGGCGCCCAACCCACTGGTGCCTACTGCCCGCCGCACCTATGCCGGAGGCACCGTCGCTTGGTGGCTGACGCACCTTAGCCCGACGCCCGGCGTCGGCATCGCCATCAAGCTGGGCGTCGAGTGTCGGCAACATCAGGCGTCGAGTATCGACAGCGTCAGGCATTGGCGGCATTCGACAAGGCGTCAGGCATTGGGGTAGGAGGTTGAGGGCTGGGGAAGGAAGAGGAAGAAGAGGGGGCAGGGGTGGGGTTGTGAAAAGGAAGAAGAAAATAGAGGAGAGAGAGCCTCGGAGAGAGGGCTGAAGGAGGGCAAATGTGGAATTTCACATAAACAGGTGTTATTTTTCAAATTTTTACAAAATAATGCTATTTTTACAAGATTGGTAGAGCGTTGTGATATTTTCCACCATTAACACATATTTGCAATCTATGACTTTTTATATAAATGAAATGCTTATCATATTTTTTTTGATAAATAAAATTGCTTATCATATTAACGACGAACGTTGTCTTAGTGTCCAAGAAATAAAATTATTGTTTTGGTTATATTCAAATATTAACACGTGTGAAATTAATTCTTAAAAATTATAAAAATTTACATGTGTTAAAACTTATACAAAACTATCAAAGAAAGATCCCAGCATGTGTATTGTAGTGGAGAATATTTATACTGGAAGATGTTATACTAATTATCAATTCAACTCGAATTTTAAATTACATTGAATATATATCTATGTGTATTTTGTATTTCTTTTTTTTTCCCTTAAAAGTATTTTTTTTTGTTTTCTCAAAGAGGAAGAATACAAAGGATATAAATGTGACACACGTGACTGGTCCCGACTTGTCGCTATCGTATCATATGAGAGGGAGAAAGTCTTCAATAGGACAATCATTTCACGTATACAATACTGATATGATATATCCATCCAATCAGATTTTATCTTTATCCAATTAGAGTTCATTATTTATTGAACTTTTAAATATTTTTACCATTTATATATTTTTTCATTATGATTCAATATTTATTTAAGATTTTTTATATTTTTTAAAAAATTAGAATTTAATAATTATAATTATATAATTATTGATTGTAACCATCCAACTGAAGACTTTCTCTATTGGAGCGAATATATCTAATGGATAATTTTATGGAAAACTAATTTCCGATTCATTTAAAATAGAATTCTTTAAATTTTGATTTACTGTAGCTTTTTTAGTAAACTATTTTTTAGTTAAATTCCTAGAGTTATAAGTAATATATATGAATTAGTTGACCAACTGGGGGTTCGCCTAGTGGTTCCCTCACTAGGCCCCCAAATGGGTGATCCCAGGATCGAATCCCAGATTGGGACGGTCAACGAGAATTTTTCCAGGGATCCTGGCCCGATCGCAGATTAGTCTCGAGGTGCGCTTCGGCTGGTCCGAAAAAAAAAAAGGCAAAGGCATCAGGACTTTGAATAAAAGAAATAGCACAGATTTATAGGGTCAATTTTGGTTAGTGAGATTCCAGTTTATTTCGGATTTATGAACTTTAGTGAAAAAATAAATATGAGTAGCAAAGTCTAGTAGTATAGTAGCTGAATTTTCGTCAATTACCTGCTTGACGACGATAGCATGTCGGATACCTTGTTCACACAATTTCAACAAGAGCTGGGTGACATTCAAATACTTACAACGTCATGAGTCAGTAAGCTGGTGTTAATTGGATGTAATTTATGTTTGCCAGGCCACAAAAGTTTTTCCGGGCTTTGGCGTTTTAGAGGGAAAGTGAGTACAATGGGAAGAGGTGGGATTCGCAAATTACATGTGGGTCTCACCTTTGAAATATTCAAAAACTCAAATCTACCATTTGCTTTCCTTCAAGAGATGTTATAAACGAAGGTTATTTTTGTAAAATTATATTCACTTCACGTCACATCAAATATTATAATATTATATTTTTGTCTACTTTCTGCACAATCTAAAATACTTATCAAAAACAACAATTTCTCATTATAACCTACATTCCATGTAAAATGACGGCTTTTGATGTAATCTAATTTTCCACCGTAATCTAACAATGCTGGAACCTAACGCTCCCTATATGAACTTTTATTACATTAGAGTACTATTTTCTCAATTATTTATAAATTGATGCTAGTCTTGAAAGGTAGTGGAGGAGTAATGTTATTTTCCCCATCAACACATAAATTAACTACAAATTACAAAAATCGGTTAACCAATTAACCTATTTGTTTAAACTCGTTTTAAGCAATTTGATTTTTCTCCTAAAACGGTTACGATTTGGACCCTATATTGTCGAGCCAAACTGAACAAAAAATGTGGTTTGATTCGAAAAATCTTTTTAAATCAAACCGAACCACAGACATTCCTAGGGGTATCGGAGAGAAATGTCGAGTTACACATCAAGGAGGCAGAAGGGGGGCCGATTGTGCCAAAGTGTTAGGGATGGATTTAAGGGGGCCACAAGGGGTGGTTCCCCCTAAACTTTCCAAAATTTTAACTTCTATTCGTAATTTTATCATATATTTTTAATGTAGTCCATTAATTAATAAAAGAATTCGCCCCTTCTCACCCCCCACTACTGAAGAATTCACCCCTTCTCACCACCCACTACACACACTTCATTATGAGTAATAAATTTATTTACATAATTATTTTTTCAAGTATAATTGTTTATAGTTTAAAAATTTCTCCTGCACTGCTTGAAGTTGAAAGGCTGAAAAAAAATTTTGCAATTGAAAAAATCAATTAGCTTGTAAAACCCATTTGCACTTATGATTTATTTGGCCAGCCCAACATAATCTAATTTTCCACTTTTTTCTAATTGGATTTTTCTTCCCCCATCAGCAATCAGGGCCTCTCAATCTCTAGGTGCTTGGAGGAATTTTTCTCTCAAGATTGTATTCTTGTTCTTGTACACTTTTCAACTGATTAGCAGTCATCAAAGTTCAAACCCTAATATTTCTAAATCAATGGATTTACTTAGTAGACTGTATTGTATGCTTGTTGATTTTTTTTTTTTTTTTTGCTATGAATCAATAGGTTATTCTTGTTGGTTGTTTATGATTATTTATTTACCTTTCATATTGATAACTTGCCCATCGATTCAGTAGCTAATGAGCGTTCTATGGGATACTCTTTGTCATCATTTTTTCCTCCCCATATCAAGGTAATTTTCATTTGGTGTACACTTTTGCGCTAAAATGTAGTTGGACACGACAATATCTATTGGATTTCATGCTATTGTTTTGTCTCGAATTTCTCATTTTTCTGTCAAATTTGCCATTTGATCACTATTCATGTCTTCTTTTATGATATGCCTGGCTGCTTAAGGCCCTGGATGGGCAGCATAAGTCTTTTACCATTTATTGTTCAATGGTGCATAAGTGGCCGTGTGATGCTTTACAAAGAATCGAGTTAATGAATCATTTTAAATTCCTCAGAATGATAAGGTTTGATATGCTAGTTGGTGATTTTGATTTATGTCTTCTAATATGACCATGTTGTTATGTTTGTGTTATATGAGCTTGATGAATTCATTGAATTGAGAAATCAAAATCTTTTTTATTGTTTAGTTTTCATTAATTTTTTGGTCTCTCAACAAATGAAATTAGCCTATATTATGATTGTTAATCAAAATTCTAATAACAAACCAATCCAAGTTTTAATACCCAATTGCCGATGAATGATTTCCATTCTTTTCTTCTCATTATAATGCACAGTTGTTCATGATTTCTTATTTCAGGTTATTATATTATGGTTAATAGAAAGATCGAAGCCTTTTCCAAGAGAAGAGGGTCCGAAAACAACAACGACCCACGACTTTCACAACCTTGTACTCTTAATAATGAAAGATCCCATGTTCATTCTTCTCAAGCATGTGAACGTCCTTCTAAGGCTCCTAGAGTTGAAATAGTGCAATTTGATGCATCTTCTTTGGAGCCTAATCTGGGACTTAGAAAATTGATTCGGGAGTATCCTCCTAAGCAATAAGATGAAGTTCGTTGAGCTTACATTAAGTTTGGGCCATATCAACCCATTCCTCCAAGATCTTATGAGTATGTTGATAAGAATGGACGTTGATTTCTCCCGTCTTGGTACAAGTTATTTCCAAATTGACTTGAATTTTCTCCAAGTAAGAATGCAGCATTCTGTCTTCCATGCTTTCTCGTCAACAAGCCATTTGGTCGTCAGCAACCTCATTTACAATTGACGGATTTCGATCATGGAAAAAAGTCAATGAAGGATCTCATTATCGTTTGATCACTCGTGTGGGTGTAGATGCAAATTCTTCACACAAGAGAGCAGTGATAAGTTATATTGATCTTGAGAATTCTTAACAGCATATTGAGAGAGTGATTGAGAAGCAAACTTCATTGTAGATTGTAAGAAATTGATTACAGCTCAAGGTGTCTATAGATGCTGTCAAGTGGCTCACATTTCAAGGTTGTGCCTTAAGGGGCGGGACGAAGCACAAGATTCAAGAAATCAAGGTAACTTTCTTGAATTAATAAAGCTCATAGCATTTTACAGTGAGGAAATAGGGTTGTTGTCCAAGAGAATGCCCCAAAAAATGCATTATATGTTTGTCCGAATGTTCAAAAATAGATTCTCTCTATTTTAGCAACTAAGATTCAAAATTTCATTCGGGAAGAGATTGGTGATTCAAAACTTTGCATCATAGTCGACGAAGCCCGTGATGAATCAAAGGGGGAGCAAATTGCAATTATATTGAGATTTGTTGATAGAGAAGGTTATAACGTGAACGATTCTTTGATTTAGTTCATGTTCAAGAGACAACATCATTGGCTTTAGAAAAAGCAATTTATAAGGTTCTTTCACGCTATTGTCTTAATGTGATAGATATCTGAGGCCAACGATATCATGGTGCAAGTAATATGCATGGTGAATGGAGAGGGTTACAAGCTTTATTTATGAAGAAGTGTCCATTTGCCTACTATATCCATTGCCTTGCTCGTCGATTGCAGTTGACTTTAGTTGCTGCTTCTAAGGAGGTTATTCCTATTAATTAGTTCTTTTCATATTTAACTATCATAATCAATTTGGTTGCTTGTTCAAGCAAACGTCATGATCAATTAAGAGACTCTAAGGCATCTCATATTGCAGAATTGATAGACAATAGTGATATTAAGACTGGTAGATTAAAAATCAAGTCAATACTCTCCAACGTCTAGGAGATACTCGATGGAGCTCTCACTTAACTTCTCTCTGCAGTTTGATGAGGATGTTCAATTCAATCTGTGCAGTATTAGGAGACATCATTAAATCCGGAAATCTAACTCAAAGGAGTGAAGCGGATGGAGTGTATGATGTGATGACTTCCTTTGAGTTCATATTTATCTTACAGTTTATGATTGAGGTTCTTGGGATCACTTATGATTTTTGTCAAGCTTTACAACATAAATGTTCAATGCAATGCAATTAGTATCATCTACAAAGGCACTTCTTTAAAAAAATCAAAGAATCTGGATGGGATTCTTTACTTGAGAAAGTGAAGTCATTTTGTTGAGAGGGTGATGTAGAGATCCCAAATTTGAATGCTCGGTATAAAATTGGTCGACGCCGACCATGCCAACAAACTGATGACCTTACAATCGAGCATCACTATCGGTTTGATATATTTGTTTCTGTTGTGGACTCGTTGTTATAAGAAATGAATTTTCGATTCAAAGATGATGAGTGGAGTTGCTTGTTCTTAGCTCTACTTTGGATCCACGAAATGATTATAATTCCTTTCGAGTTGAAGATATTTGCAAGCTTGTGAACGATGTTTATCCAAATGACTTTACAGACCATGAGAAGCAACATCTGAAGATTCAATTGGAACATTTTGAAATTAATGCTCGTAAAAGTTCAGAGTTGAAAAAAGTGTCCACATTTGCATATTTGTGTCAACTACTAGCAAAAACTGGAAAATCGAGAATTTATCCTCTTGTTAATAGGACATTCACCTTGTACTGACTCTTCATGTGTCCACTGCAATGACAGAACGAGCATTTTTTGCCATGAAAATTGTGAAGACACGACTACGAAACAAAATGGTATACGATTTTCTTTATACATACTTGGTGACATATATTGAGGGAGAGATTGCTCGAGAATTTTCAATGGATTCTCTCACTGACGACTTTGATCTTTTGAAAAATCGTAGAGTACAGTTTAGGATGCCTAACTTAGGAAACAGAATAGCATGATAATTCATGTTTCTTTTCACATTTTATTATATTTTTGCAAAGTTCCTGATCTATCTATCATAGAAAATGATACTTTTGTTAGTGAATGACAAGACCAAACATTTGTGTCCCTAGCACTTATAAATTCTATTATTAATATTAAGTAAAAGTATTTCTTAGTTACTTTACATCGTATTTGTTTCACGAAGGAAAAGTATATCGTATATAATAATTTGTTTGAAATTATATTTATTGCAAATAAATTTAGCATTAATTAGAGCTCATTTTCTTTGGTAGAACCTTCATTATATTTTAATTTTTGCAGTTGTATGCCAAGTTTGGATTGACGCTGAATCAGTCTAGAAGATATTAGATCAATAAACAACATTTCATGAAGTTTATGGAGAGAAAGTAGCTTTTTAACCTCGGGCCCAATTTTTTATGCTCGTCTACTTATAATTCTTATTGATTAATTTGTAGGGGAAAAAAAAGCAAATTTCTTACCATAGAAATCGAAGTGTTGAACTAGAGTAAGAACAAATAGATCTCTTTGTTCTAATATAATTCGAAAAGTTTAGCCCCGTTGGAACTAAATCCTAGATCCGTCCCTGCTAAGAGTGGAGTCACGCGGGAGAAGTTTTTCAAAGAGAGGATATTGGTTTTACTTCAATTTGATAGAGAGCTGCGAGATAATTCACACGATGAGAAAACTCATATCGGAAGAGGTTACTACTTAACATATCGATCCAACTCGAACTATATTAGTTAGTTGTCCCATGAACTTCTCGATACCGGCGGGGCACATCCAACAAAATTTCACACGAGTATCAATTATCTCGATTTCACTTCTTGTTAATAATAAAATAGGTCTAACATACTCCATCCAATTATTTTTTTCCATCCAATAAAATCCTACTTTTTCTGCAAGACCAAGATCATCCGTACACTATCCGATGGGAATCTTGAATTACTACCCATTTGATTTTGGGGATTTTAAAGAATTTTTAGGATTTTTAAATTTTTTTAAAATTATTAAGATTATCTGTACGTTTATCGGATACATCTGCCTTGAAATTTATCAGAGCAAAGAGCACCTCAAAATCCAAAATCTAAAATATAATTTCTGGATATTAATTAATAATTAAATTTTACAATGTTAATTTCCGTAATTTTTCAAAAATTACACATCAAATCTCATACAAAATATTCTCGCTCCAAGTGTAAGGCACGGTCATGTCATCACAAGTATAAATACATGCAGAGTCGTCAAGGTCAGTCGACTTTCTTGCCTGCAGAGAGATCTCCCGAACATGCTCAACAGTCCTCCTGATCCCTCACCTCTCCCTCCCGCCATGGATATCCCCGGGACCGGCCACGGCACCCTCGCCATCGGCTTCATCGGATCGCTGATCTGCGCGATGATCTTCATCAACCTGTACAACCTATTCCGGTCCTGGTGCGACGCCACCAGCGACGTTGCGGACATCGAACTGGGCGATGTGGGGGCTCGCCGGGCCCTGCGGCTGCGGCCACCTCCTCCACCGCTGCGGAGAAGCAGAGAGAAGCCACGGCCAGGGGGAGCGGAGGAGTTCGTCGTGGTCGAGGTCGGGGCAGGGGAAGGAGGAAGGGAGTGGGACGAGTGCGTGATATGCCTGGAGGAATTCGTCGGAGGAGGGGGAGAAGCTCGCCAGCCAGTCGTCTTGCGGTGCCGGCACGTGTACCACGCTGCCTGCATCGTCGAGTGGCTGCTCAGAGATCGCCGGTGCCCGATTTGCCGCGAAAATCAGATCCGCTGCTCCGGCGCTGGCGGCGCATGTCGGAGGTGAGCGCCGGGGAAGCTCAAGAGTCCACTGGAAAATCTGATGCCTCGTGGTTCACTCGCAAGAGGGATCCCATCTCACTTCAACGAATTCTTTTGACCACATCCAGGATGGATACGGGGACTGAAATCGAAAATTTCTTCAAAACATAGTAGAGAATTTACTAATTTTATTAATATATTTTTATTAAATTATCTTATCTCGTTTTAAATTTCTCCCCTTGTATAGATTTTTTAAATTCTTCCATGAATATGCAAGATCTTGAATTTGCTTTAATTAGGTTCGGTACGAGATACATTACAAGAGTCCTCTGTGACGTAACAACATCGAGTCCATTGAATTTGAGTCAGCAGGCTACCGTGTTGAGAATTGAATCCCACGTCGGGATTTAAGAGAATGAAACTTGATTTTTAAGATAAATTAGCTACCACTACTTAGTGATTTAGGTTTTTATGTGAAAATAGATTCAATCTCTCGGGGGATCAGATAGAAACTTTACACGGTATCAGAACAAGTTTTCATATAAACTCGCACCGAGGCATGCCGATTACAGAACACGTTATCCGTTAAGTCTGAGACCAGAAGAAAAATGCATAGCTTGTAGTGAGTTTATCGAGTACAGAGAGAGAAAAATCCAACTCGTATGTTAAGTGTGAACGCATTACTTCATAATTCGTAGGGGCCAGTGTGAGGATTAAATCCCACGTCAAGGAGTTTAAAACATAATTTATAAGAGAATTGGGTACTATCTAATAACTTAAACTTTTACGTGAAAATGTATTCAATCTCTTATAGGATAAGGTAAATATTTTACATATTAAGTTCGGATATCCTATATTTTAATAATACCCCGATTTTAACTTTTACACAATCTATCCTGAAGTTTTGAATTTTAGATATTATGTTTGAATATGAATTTTCTCCTTTTGATTACGATAATTTTATGGATATATAATCATTTCAAAATTGAGGATAGATATTACAACTATGAAATGGAATTTCTGAAAAAATTTTATCATTTTAATTTAGTTGTTATTATTTTGTTATAGTTGTATTAGATTTTGATAATATTAATTAATTATATATGTTTTTATATATTTCCTCTTTTTCCATGTGATTTTTATATATTTCGTTATTATTTGTTATTTACCTCTAGATTTTTCTAATATTTTGAATATGATAATTTCATTAAATATGGATAATTTCTACATCAAATAAAAATTTATCAAAATAGGAAACCGCTGATATAAATAACGAGAGAATCAGATTCTAAAATTAAAATCTATTAAATCGACCATTTTCTTTATATACCCCGTTCCACTACCTTATGATTTTGGATCATACTAGAATCTCATGAGTGTATGTTACATGCTAGATTTCAACTTGCTCTAGTTCAGTCTTATATGTAACGAGTATAGTACGTCACAGTATTTACGTGATATCATAAATAAAATTTTTAAAATAGTTACATTTTTATTTATTACATCATATAAGTAATCTGACGTAAGTACTGTGGATGTACAGAGGAGTCTCTCGTACTTGTATCGTGCACACACCAACAGGTTAGCACTTCCATGGTGAGCTCGCAGAGAAAAAATAGGAAATTACTTCCCTGAGCTAAGAGTACGCAGACTACAAAAATGGCGAGGGAAAAGAGCCCCGGCTTGAAGATCCTCTGGCTGTGGACCATCGGAACCGCCGCCGGTACTCCCTCCCTCCTCTCTACATGCATGTTAATGGAGAAATGTCTGACCCTTTTGCTGTGGAATTGCAGTTCTGGTGACCTTCGTGGTGAAGACGAGGTTGAGGGACATGGAGAGTCTGATGAATTCCCAGCAAGATCAGAGCCACCGACACCCGTCCGCGCACGATTCCATAATCCTGGATGACCAACCGGGGCCGGATGATGCTTACCCGCGGGACAAAATCTAGGTTTGAACGCACTTCCTTTTGGTGCGCATAAAGTGTTTGTCGTAAGTTCTGAATGAGGTGCACCACTTTTTCAGAGCAATGCAGTAGGCCCTTAACATAAATCACTTAAAAATGCAAAATTTTTTCCGAGTATTGGCGGTTTGTTCGTTAGCTTTAGTATACTGACCGATCAAATTTTTAAATCTTTGGAGTAAGTGAACTTGCTCAACTTTTTGATCCGTGCTGTATAGGAGGAATAATAGTACAGCTGTGAGTATTAGCCTGTGTGTTGAGTCTCCATTTAGTGGAATTGCATCCGTGTAGAGATGACCACGCTTGTTAACGAAAGCAACTGTTAACAAGAGAATCAAACTGCCGATTGGTGGCTGGGAGGTTGGTGTCATGTGCTTCGGTCTTGGTGGTTCTGGGGCCATAGAGAACCATTAGCGTGAAAACTTGAAGCTATTCTGATCTCCTGATGTTTATAGCCTGCTAGAATCCTATCGCAAACTTGGCCCCATGAGAACTCTTTACTCCACTGGGCTGTTCGACCTCACCACCACAACAACTATCTCCTTACTGCTGTTACATGGCTGCCTAGTTACTCGTGAGTTCCTTAATTTCATGCTGAGGACTTCCCTAGTTTCTTAATCGTAAGGTTATTCTCAGAAGTATCTAACTCGGAATTATGTGACATTGTTTTCCACTCCATGCTAAGTTCATTAGTGGAGTCATACTAAATTCATTGCCATTTAGAAGATTCAGAAAACACACTTCGATGTTCCATATTAAGCACTGAGCGCTTCACAAGGAAGTGAAGCCCACTGAAAGAACATCACTGCAAAATAGGTTAGCTGCTAGCAGGTATCGAGATTTTAATCTCAGTTGTATTCGATCAATCAAGGAATAGTCCATGTTAAAGTAAGTAGTGTAATGTTAGTCATTCAGCACTTGCTTTCAGTCAATATTAATAAGTGATTCAATGGATGCACAGGAAGAAGACCTACAAACAAACTCGAAGAAGACGGCGAGGACTGTCAGCAGTACTCCTTTCGGCGATCACCGGATTATGTCTGTCATCTCTCTGTTCATTCTTCCCATGAAGCTTGCAGAAACTTGTTTTCGATTTAAAATCCCAGTTTTATTGGCAAACAATGAAGTTTTCAGTATCTCATAAATTAGAATGGGGATTCCAACAAGTTGGTTTCTGATGAACTGACAGATGAGTGAACTGGCAGGTCGAAATTATTTGAATTTTTAAAAGTAATTATTATTGAATTTATTGGCAAATGTTTCAACTTTCAAGAAGATATATTTTATTAATGTAATTTTTCATAATGGCCACGATTGATTTTATCAAATCTGGAAGATAACACTGGAAGTCTTATATGTTTATCAATTTTGGTAATTGAGCCCTATAACTTTAAAAATGACTAATTCAGTCTTATAAGATCAATTTTGTTATACTTTTAGTCCGAACTGTCTCTGTTTCGTTAACGGAACTGTTGATAGTATGCAATGTTCATGTTAGGAAAATAATAATGATTCGGACTTAAATATTAATAGAACCAATGTTGTAAGACTGCATTAACTATTTTTAAACATACATGATTCAATTGTTAAAAATGATAAATATATAAAATTTCTACTGTAATTATTTCTTATCAAATCATATCCCTGCTAATTGCCCTTTTGATATTGTCGTTGATTTCTTTTTTTTTTTTGTAATTTTTCTCGGGACCTATTTATTTCTTTTTCTGTAATTTTTCTCGGGGCCTATGAGAAGAAAATTAAAATAAAAAATTGCACATTTTTATGTCTATTTTCAAAATAAATAAAAATTCAGAAAACCAGTAAACTTTACGCTATTTTCTTAATTTTAAGAAAGTTATAAAATAATTAAGCTGAAGATGCCCCCACATCCTCCTTTTCCAATCAAACCGGAAATAATAACCTCTGGCCGTTGGGTTCAATCTAACATAAACGACAATGTGAAGTTAAAAATTTTTTTAGGGGAAAAACTCGTGGAACACGTGGAAATTATGTCACGTTCAAGGATCCGAGCATACCGGGGGAACGCGTGGAAATTACCTCTCACATGATACGAGAACGTGTCACGTGATGTAATAGAGTATTAATCGAGTTGTGACGAATAAATAAATAATTGATAATTATTCGAATAATTACTATAATTATTATTAATAGTCATAATTAAATTAATATTTTCTCACTATATATTATAACATAAAGTATATAAATTTTTTTTCGTGGAGCCCAAATTCCAGAGCTGAACAACCATTGAGTTGGAAACAAATTCACACTTCCAAATAACTCATTCTTTCCCTTTAATTAAGAATTTTATTTCTCAAATGTGTACTACGAATATTCAGAAACTAATTATTTTTACAGTAAATATAAATTCTCTCAATTACGAATACTTTTAAAGTGGTAACGGGCCCTTCGGCAGTTGCTGTCATGAGTATAACTTGAAATTAATCATTTATATTTAACGAGAAAAATTTAATTTTCACCTATTGGGCTGTTCGACATCTCTGATGTACAAATCCTTCAGATCCTAATGCTTACAAATTTTTATAATTTTCAATAATTAATTTTACATATAATAAATTTAAACGATAATTTATACAATAAATTTTGTTAAGCGTTGGAGGCTCGGAATTTACCTTTTTTCTTGGGGGTTTCCATGGCCAGAGCTGATGGGAGGAACGCCCACGTGTAAGTTTTGGCCCTATTACCGCTTTCGGTGATTGATGGTGGGGCTAAATTTCAAGCTTGCCCCCTCAAATTTGCACAGTATCTAAATTGGCCTCCTTTGCTTTCAGCTTTCTCCGTTTTCCTCCCGAAATTTTGTAATCAGCTGCCATCTTTGCCCACATATTAATACATCTCAATTTAACCAATGAGATTACCAAACCGATTAAGCCCGGACTGTTAAGGGATATCGAGTCGGGCAGAACGAGTACAAACACCATCTTTCCTTTACCCTTCTGCTTCGGGCCGATTCGAGCAGCTCGTGATGCTGCTGAAATCCTAATAATAGCATACGTATAATCACATTTTTTACATAATAAAAATGAAATTGGATCTCATTTTTCCCTTATCACTATCACGCAGTGAACACCCATAAGCAAATCTTACGAGGCAAGCGACTCATTACCACACCTATGCCAATCCTCGAACTGTAGATGAGATGGTAAGACTACCGTGATGCATGAAATTCGGATGATAGTGGAGGAATATCTATTTAATGAGAAAATCAATAATAAAGTTACTTTAGTAAGTAAAAATTATGATAATTGACCCTAAAGAATTAGCTCAAGTGGATAAGAAATGCATACAACTCGTGTGTTAATACACGAGGTACGAGATTCAAATCTCCTTTGAGCATATAGTTCCTTAGGAGACCACCCGTATATGTGTTTTGCACATGAACTTATTTGAATTTATGAATTTGTAGAATGTTTACGGATCATAGGAGAATGAACTCCTCATTTACTATAATTTGACTAACTCATCCACACGCCGGTGGAGAAACAATTAAGTATTATGCTGAGACGGCCGGAAAACTTCGGGGAGCGAAGTGAAATTAACAAGAAAATAAGGCCAAGAAAATAAAAAGAAAATTCCCATCTCCCCCAACCCAACCCCCATCTCGCAATCTCAATAATTCGTGTCCAGACACAAGAGTACAAGACCATTACCAGCTCTCCTCCTCTGTCTGTCTCTCTCTCCCCCTCTCCGTTTCCTCACTCTCTCTCTATAATCAGCCTCCAAGGACTCGAGGCCCCTCTCTGATCTTCAATTATCTTGGTTTATGAGGTGATCTCCCCGTCACTCTGCTCCCTCGTCTCTTTAATTTGCACGGGGATCTTTCTTTCTTTCCTTTTTTGTGTTTTTGTTTTTTGGGCATGGGTGGATCTGTTCCATCTGATGTCACGCGTGCGTTCCGATCAATCCGATTCCCTGTTCCTCTTGGTGCGAAGGCTTTCTCCTGTATTCAGATCTGATTGAGTTGATTAAAGGGTTCTTGATTCCATGCTTTTTGTTTGATTCTCCTCTGAATATACCACTTACCTAGAAAATTCTTCCTCTCTCTTTGAGATGCTAACCATGGGATATACCAATAGGCCAACTTCCGAACCTCCGATCCGGAACACAATTTCTTACCTTTGAAGCATTTATTTGATATTCTAATCGGGCGGTGCTTTTATTAGCGTGGAATTGTGCTGATTATGTAGTTGTGAATGTTTTCGCTGTGGATTATGTTGTCTTACTATGTTTTTTCTTTGAGCCTGTGATTTATGTTTCATATACTGATATTGATGAGAGTGTTCGTCAAATCCTTCTCTTCCCTGCTTGTTTCATGATTTCTGTGAGTCAGTGGGTTATCTCCACTTAAGTTCTTCCAAGTTTCGAAATTTTTGTGGTGTTGAATGGTTACTGACTGTCATCTTTTTGTTTGTTCACGTGCAGCTCGAAGGAGAAACCCACTCTCGGGTTCGTTTTCTTCCCTTTTCCTTTTCTTTTCTGTATATGGTCGGTTTTTTTTTATAATTTTGCTGTTCATAGTAACTTCCATATATATTCACTTGGGTGGTTGTCTGCCGGGAGTCAAAAGGCCTTTAGCTGTTATTTGCTTTTTTTTCCCCCAAATAATTGCAAAGCTTTCACACACATATATTCACTTGTAGGATCCTTCTTTTATAAATGGAAAAACGGCAATATATATTGTGAATTGGAAATCAGAGTAAAAGGAAATGTAATGTTTCAGAAAATTCATCTCACCTAATTATATGTTTATTTCTGCTGAGCATCTGGCATCTGCAATGGTAATTAAATTGAACTTTTAGTTCAGTCCATTGGGTCTGGGCATGTTGGTTTATGTCTTTTGGCAAGCTGTTCAGTCTCTGATCCCTTAAACCACAAATCCTTCACGAAAGCCAGATTTGTTTTGGATCTGTGTTAACAGTGTCCACCTAGTTTTTGACCGAAGCAGACATTGATACTTTCATGCAATGTGAAAGAGCTTCTGCAAGATTTCACTTGCAGAGCTACATGGCCCTTCCCGATTTTTTCTACTTCTTCTATTTTTCTGGAAGATGCTTGAACTATTATAATTCTTTTCCTTACCAACTACAGTGGCGCGCGGATTAAGACCCGCAAACGGAATATTGCAGCTCCGCTGGACCCTGCAGCTTTTGCAGATGCAGTGGTCCAGATATACTTGGATAATGCTGGTGATCTGGTAATTTACTGATTTCAGCAAGATGGGATGGTGTTTAAAATTTGCAATTTAAGATTTGAAGATTTTCTTTTCGTTCTTACGTAATCAAGTTCTTGCCAATTGCAGGAACTGGTAGCAAAGAGTATTGAATCTTTGGACCTGAATTTCTCAAGATATGGTGACACATTTTTTGAGGCAAGCTTCTTGAGAGCTTTGATCTCTCTCGTTGGCATGTCTTTTGACCATGATATAACATACAGATGTTGGGAATTGCAATTATTTGAGTAGTAATTGATGATTTATACTTTAACGTTTTAATTACCATTGAGGTTTCTGTTCATGCATTGAGAATCCTTCATCATTCCATGTGAGTTGTAGCAACCTCTCTTGTAATTGTCATATGGAACAGAGTAATTATAACACCCTTTTGGATTATCGCCAGAGCAGATTTGAATTTATGGTGATGTTCCTAATTATATTCATCAAAGAGCTAATGTGACTAAGATAAATCCAATGCTTGTAAAAATTTTGCTATCTTATGTTTGGAAAATTTGAGAAAAAACAATAACTGCACCCAATAAAATAATTTATATCACAGCACCAAGATGTTCTATAATGCAACATGTATCTTGAATCAAGTTTGCTCTCTGGTTTCTTTTTCTAATCAATATTCTTAATATATTGGACCCTGATGGTTTTTTTCGGATGATAACGGTCCAAAAACCCTAGTATTCTTGTTTCTTGTGGAGTATTCATCATTTCCCTTATCCTAGACCTAAAAGAAGTTGGTAGTGCAGGTTGTGTTCACTGGAGGGCGTACACAAAGTGGAACCATCAAACCGGAGGAGGGTGAGCGCCATCCTTACTCTGTACTAGAGTGTGAGCCCAGGCGAGAAGTTATTTTGCCTTCTGTAATTTACATCCAGAAGATTCTCCGACGGAAGCCTTTCCTCATAAAAAATCTTGAAAATGTCATGCAAAGATTCCTTCAGTCCCTGGAGCTCTTTGAGGAGAATGAGAGGAAGAAGCTCGCCATATTCACTGCATTGGCCTTCTCTCAGAAGCTGTCAGGGCTACCACCTGAGACTGTGTTGCAGCCTCTGCTCAAGGACAATCTTGTTGCTAAGGGGCTAGTGCTCTCTTTTATGACTGACTTCTTCAAAGAGTACCTTGTTGACAACAACCTAGATGACTTGATCTCAATACTGAAGAGGGGCAAGGTGGAGGACAATCTGCTGGACTTCTTTCCACCATCGAAGCGCACCCCTGAAAGTGTCTCTGAGCATTTCAGGCAAGTATATTCCCTTCAGTATTTATTATTGGGTGCAGATCATCTTAATCATCCAAAGATTCTTTATTTCTTTTTTTTTTTTAAATGGAAATACACCTCATTTAATGACGCTCAGTCAGTTTGCAGGTCGGTATATCTGTAATTGTTCCATTTAAGCTAATGTTCCTTTTGGTTTTCATTATTAAGGGAGAGAAAAAGTAGGGTACAGAAAGTTAAGTGTCCGCCCTTATTTGCATGATTTTAGCAAAAGAGAGGAGAGGAAAAGAGAAGAGGATTACTTATTTAGATGTTGGTATGGATGGAGAAGGGAAAGTCAAGGGAGAATAATGCTATGAATTCACATTATATTCCTAGTTGTTTGAAGTTTATTCTCTCAAAGCATGTTGCCTCAGCAAATGGGAAAAAAAGTACATGGCTTATTAAAAAAGTGTGATTTTCACATCGATAAGCCTCCATAATAAAATCTCACGGATGAATGACAATGTTCACTTCTAAATCACTTTGAATCCCTTCATTGGGAGGAAGCATAGAGCCGTTGCTTAGAATTTTTAACCTGCCAATACTAAGATCTCTGCAATGATTCGCAGCAAGGCAGGGTTGACAGCGTTGGTTGAATATAATGAGAAGAAAATATTTGAGGTGAAGCTGAAGGAAATGAAATCTTCACTGACAACTCAGATAGCAGAAGAAACTGATGTTGATGAAGTCATTGAAACTGTGAAGCAGCAAGTCAGAGATGCCAAATTCCCAGAAATCGAGGTGGTGCGCATGCTGTGGGATGTTATAATGGATGCTGTTCAGTGGTCAGGGAAGAATCAGCAGCAGAATGTCAATGCAGCTTTGCGTCAGGTATATCCTTCCCATTGATTTCTTGGTCGATAGTCGTTGAAATGGACACATTTTTCTTCAATGGGTTGCCCCTATAGTATCAAGGAAGCATGTTTCTCCTGATCTGATGGTTATAGTACAAATTTTTAGTGGTGGATTGTGCAAGAAATACTGCAGGACTTTTGTCTTAATGCTTGGAGACATATGTGGAGAAAAGGTTGGGTTCCTCAGAGGTTTCGCACATACCTCTGTTGGTAATCTGCTGTCATTTGTCTGCTGTACTCCTTTTAGGAACTTGTAAGGTGTCTGAATCATTTTTCCATGGAAATGAAGTCTCAAAACATCTTGGAGTCCATAGAATCTTATCTGGTCAGGCTTCAAAAGATTCGTTTTTATATAAAAGCATCAAAGCTTGCCTTGTTTTGAACTTTTGGTGACTAATTTAACAAAAGAAAAAATTGAATGTTATGGATTTTTTTTCAGCCGGGATGTTATATATTTTAGAAGCATGTATGTTGAATTCTTATAGCAATGAGCTGGCAGATTTTACGGTTTGATAGAAATGGTGTTGCTGTGCTTTATTATCCGTGCTGGCAGTTTAAGTGGTTAGAGATAAGCGATGCTGCATTTTTTTTTTAATTTCTCTTACTTTTTAAGCAATTTTATTGAGTTTATAACTTTTGCTGCTAAAAAAAAGCTTCTTTTATGTTATTGATTAGTTTTTCTGTGAGCTAGGTAAAAATATGGGCGAAGCTTTTGCATGCTTTCTGCACCTCTGGGAAGCTCGAGCTTGAGCTCATTTACAAGGTCCAGATTCAATGCTATGAGGATGCAAAGCTGATGAAGTTGTTCCCCGAGATAGTGCGGAATCTCTACGATCAGGACGTGCTTGCTGAGGACACCATTCTGCATTGGTTCCGCAAGGGGACAAACCCTAAGGGGAGGTGGGCAACTTCTCTCTTCCTTCTCATGTAGTATTTGATGTGGAAACATGTTTTGTCATAGTGCTTTTTTAATTTGAGGAGGAGATATGGTTGATTGTACTTGGAAAACCTAACAGATATCAAAGGAGTAGAAAGATCATGTCGAGTCGTTGTTGGGAGCTCATTGTTTGTTAGGTGTATCGTGATTTTGTTGCTGTCCGAGTCCGAAGAGCTTCTGGTTGGCCCTTCTCATGAATTTTTCGACATTATTGATACTGTTGATCTTGCTTAGAACATCCAGCAAACATCGAAGGAATAGAAAGATCATCACATGGAATCATGATTTTTTGTAGGGAGCTTTTCGTACATTGGGCATCGTCATGACTTTCCTGCTGTTCTTAATTCATTTTGACACACGATTAAGGAAATTTTTGCAGTCCTACCATATGTCCGGTAGTCTTCTATGCTTGTTGGGTCTTATTGCTATTTGCTCCTATTTGACTTCTGCTTGATCTGGGATTTCTGCAGGCAAACCTTTGTGAAAGCCCTGGAACCGTTTGTGAACTGGCTTGAAGAGGCAGAGGAGGAGGATTAGGGTTGGTTCCGCGTCTCAGGAGTAACACGGACAAGATACTGCTCTTGTCCCGTGCTGTGGCCTTCACTCTTTCTTGAGTATGAATGTGTTGTCTTCAGCTTTATCGCTCTATGCTAATTTCGGATTTCGTGCTGCAATGACAATAGTTCTGGATATCATGCTGCGATGACAGTTATGATGATGATGATATCGACTGTTTACGTGTTATGTTCGGGACACGGTTTCTTTCTCAGCCAAGATCATTTGCTATCAGTTGTCCTGTTTGTGTTATCCTATTTAGGAGTTATCCTGTTCTAGTTATGTTTGGGCACTGTCTCTGCGATATGGAAGCTGCGGTGTCACTATTTTCGGTGATGTGTGAGACCCGACTCGGAGAAATACGATCACACTCCATGACATAGCGTGGGATCGTCGAAGATTCAATTCATTTAAGAAGATATTGCTCGACTAGAAATGGTTTTAGAGTGACATTCGTGTATTGGAAGCACGGCTCGACCTTTTTACCTTGATGCTGCCGTCAACCTCGATTGAGTTGTTAAAGATTTTTTTTCCGATTTGAATTATCGATATTCGAAAGTGGATTGGATTGATTGATCTAGTTCGAGCTAAGTGGAATCATTAGTGATACAATTCTCTTTTAAGTAAATCTTTTTTTTTTTACAAGATTCAAATTTAAAATCTTGTTAATGTGAAAAGACATTTTGACCGTGGGTATAATTTTGTACCGTCATAGTGACAATGGCATAACAATCTATTTATTCTGTTATAAAAATTCGATCTTTCATATTTAATCATAAATATGTTAGATAAATTGAACAATGAGCACTCAGTACTGTTCTTATCGATGTAACACTACCAGTGACTTAGTAGAGATAGATCAAGAGCCTTGTATCCTCCAGATTAGAGATTAAAGAGCACATTTTTACCAGACGTTTCTGATAGATGGCGTAGAAGCGATTCAGACTAGACCCGGTACCTCGAACTCATCGAACCCATCCCTCAGCAAAACCCAAATCCCATAACATTCCCAAGCAGTGCCCTGGATATTAATGGTCCCAGAGATCGAGCAGCAGAAGCTTAACTCTTCGTCCAAGGTCAGAACAGTGGCAGGATCAAAGAGAGGTCCTCATCTCAAGATCGGCTTCTGATAAGGTTATCGTCAGGCCGCCCTGGCACGGCCCATTAGCTGAGGAGATGCTCGTGCTTTGATGGTGGAGGGTAGGGTTGAACAAATATTAAAGCATTCCTTTTCAAATTTAACGATATATCGGACCGTACCCAGAAGAATCAGCATGACCCGTTAATTTTAACGGGCCAGGCTGGCACGGTTCGGTAACCGCACGGCCCGACAACACATGGCCAAGGTCCTGTGTTATCGGGCTGGGACAGGCCCTCCATCGGGCCACGCCTAATTTTCCATGCTTACTTCCATTTCAATGTACGGTTGTCTCATTGATAGAAGAATGGCGCTGTGGTTCTTCTCTCGGCCTCTCATCGCCTGCAGGCTCACTGCCTCCACCAGCAGCTCCGGGCACGGCAACGGTAACGGCAACCACGCTCTCGAGGCCAAGTTCGTCCGGCGCGCCGCCGATCTGTCCGACAAGTCCGCCGGCTTCACCTCCCCCCACCCCAATTTCGGCTGCGTCATCGCCACGCCCCGCGGCAATGTGGTGGGAGAGGGCTACCTGTATGCCCAGGGCACGAAGCCTGCGGAGGTGCAGGCCGTCGAGGCCGCCGGCGCAGACCTCTGCAGTGGCGCCACCGCCTACCTCAACATGGAGCCCGGTGACTGCCATGGCGACCACACTGCTGTCTCCGCTCTTGTCGAGGTCTGTGTAACTAACGGTGAAACGCTTCTTCTCCGTTGATTTTCGCGAGCTTTAGAACACCAAGTACTTCGATGATTTGCTTATTAGAGAAGAGCAATCCCGGACAATTTTAACCGACTTCAGCTATGTTAGTGACCAAATTAGGCAGGAATTGCGCGAGTTGTAGTCGGGATGAGGCACCCGCTTCAGCATCTTCGGGGCAAAGCTGTGCGCGCACTGAGAAGCCAAGGGGTTCAGGTCGATGTCCTTGGCGAGGATCTTCGTAGTAAAGTTATTGAGGTACTGCATTTTCGTCTAAACCCAGTTACCGTGATCCTTAATAGCTTTATGGTATACTTTGAAGTAAGAGTCTCCGTGTCATTTATGCAGGAAGCTCAGAAGTCGTGTCGCCTTGTGAATGCTCACTTGATATATAGAGCAGCTTCTCGTGCCCCATTTTCCATTATGAAGTATGCTATGACTCTCGATGGTTAGCATTCTATATTTGCATCTACCTTTTGAGTTCTTGCATTTTTTTTTTCTTTCTCTTTTGTAGTGAGTGTGAAGTGATTGCATAGAATGGAACCAGAAAGAACAATTATGATATGCCGTTTGTTCAATTGGAAACAGGCAAGATTGCTGCCAGCAGTGGACATGCTGCATGGATAAGCAGCAAACAATCGAGAAGCCGTGTCATTGAACTGCGGGGAAGATGTGATGCAATTGTTGTCGGAGGAAATACTGTACGTACAGACAGTAAGCACTGTGCACTAGGAGCTTGAGTTTTTGTTAAGATTAAAATATCCATTTCTTTCTCTTTGAAGCTGTTCCTCTCAAACAGATCCACGATTAACTGCAAGGCATGGGGGTGGACACTTGCCCATGAGGATTGTGATGACACAGACCCTCAATCTTCCCGAGGAAGCAAACCTCTGGGATGTCTCTGAAGTGTCCACTATAGTAGTTACACAAAGGGGTGCTAGGAGGAGTTTCCAGAAATATTTAGTATCGAAAGGTGTTGAAGTTGTGGAGTTTGATATGTTAAATCCTCGGGATGTCATGGAATATTTCTATGACCGTGGGTATCTTTCGATCTTATGGGAGTGCGGAGGAGTATTGTCTGCATCTGCAATTTCATCGGGTGTGATTCACAAGGTCTGTCAATGTAGCATCTACTGTAACACCTTATTGCAATGTAGAGCCCTATTTGGTTATTGAAAGTAGGAAGAATGTAAGGGGCTTTTTTTCCTACATTGCGAGATATGGGCAATGATGGAAAAATGTAACTGGTTGCACGTTAGGCTGTCTTTTATTCATCCAACATATCTAGTTATGTGTCTCAACACTATTCCAGTTCTTTCTTTAATAGGAGAAAAGTAGTAACTTGGAACTCTCTCCCCATCTCTATAGTCGGTCATGATATTTGATTTTTCTGCAGGTTTTTGCATTTGTTGCTCCTAAAATTATTGGCGGCAGAAATGCGCCAACTCCTGTGGGTGAACTTGGGATGGTAGAGATGTCACAAGCCCTAGATCTGATTGATGTTTCCTATGAACAGGTCTGTTTTTGCTTATTTTCCACTTGTCCTTTTTTTGGATTCTCCAGACCTTTTAATATATGCTTTGAGTTGATTATCTCTGAGGATTATGATTTTCTTTTGGATAGAAAAGGCAAATCATCTATCAGTCCATTTGGAGAAGTGCATAAATTCTCTCATGCTCCTTCCAAAGAACTCTATCAAACACTCTTTAATCTAAATATGCCTATTACAATAGCTGAAAATTGCTGAGATCATGTGAAGATCCTCTCACAATGACATCTGACTTCTCCATTCCTCATAATTACTTGCGGGTAAATTCTATCTGGAACATTTTCTTGCAGGTTGGACCGGACATTCTTGTCAGTGGGTTTCTTCAGCCTATTCCGGACCTGACACCTGTCATCCCGTCATTGGACCAAACTTCTGCTATTGACCCCACTGTCACTCCCTATGAGCCAAACATCATATTCTTCTACAAAGCCTGGGACCCTTACGGAGCTTTCTCTAACTTCTCTCCCCATCCTATTCGAATGTCCGACAACAGTGGCAATTATGCCACTTGGTCAAGTGTGGAGCATTTTTATCAGGTGATGTGTTCTCTTCTTTTTCCTCACTTATATGTGATCCAATTTAATGCCGTTACAAATCAATCATTGGAACATTCTGAAAACTTTTCCAATTTTAGGCCAACAAATTTGTTGGAGTCGATAATCCGCATGCTGAGAAATACGTTGAAGAGATTAGATCTGCAAAAAGTCCAGAGGAGGCAGCTAGAATTGGGAGGCTTGTACAGAGGCAGCATCGTGATCTAGTAAGATCTCTGTACTAGGAAGATTCCATTGTCTATTTTTTTTTTCTCAACTTGATTAAGCTACAAGTACAAGGGCTCATTATGTAGGAATAATGTAGCCATATTGAGATCATGGTTTTCGGCACCAAATGAGGCATTGATCAAACAAGCTATGCTTCAGGGTTTAACTGGGTCCTAGATTGGCTCAACAGGATTCAACAGGATTCAACAGGATTTATACATATGAATTCAAATAGGTGAAGAGAGAAAAAAAAAATATATCTGGTTAAAAGGAAGATTGGCCAATTCAGTTTGAGAGTCACTCTGAGCTCCAATCTGGTTTGATGAGAAGTTGGACTAATACTTGTCCTTTGGTCAGAACAGTGTGATATAAAACTCAGATTGAAGTGCTCCAAAATAAAGACGAGCAATGCTCAATACAGAAAGGACTTGTTAAAGAACTTTGAAGCGGTCTTTTTCACTCAGTAGCCCATTGGTTCATCATATCTTCGGAAAACTTAGTTGGGATTATGCCAGTACAAAAACAATATATGTTTAATGAGAAGCGATTTTGGATGCAGGTGAGACCTGACTGGGAGACTATAAAGATTGATGTGATGTACCGAGCTTTAAAGTGCAAGTTCTCAATATACCCACATCTGAACTCTATGCTGCTATCAACTGCGGGGTCTGTTCTTGTTGAAGCTTCACCACACGACCTCTTCTGGGGAGGAGGAAGGGAAGGGGAAGGCCTAAACTACCTTGGCAGGCTGCTGATGCAGCTGAGGTCTGAGTTTCTTGGAGAGTAATACAGCTCGGGTGAGAGCACAATCCTATCTACAAGATATACAGAGCACCCCATTATGTTAGAGGTAATCCACTCAATTTGTAATTTCTGGTCGATCCATTGTCTAAGCGCAATAACTTGGTCAGAAATTTAGTTGTATTATGGCTGAGGATATAGTAATGTTTCTGTCTTGGCCTGCGTAGTTCTCATCCCAGGCTTACACGAGAAAACTTCAAGGTGAAGGTGTTATTTTGGCATGAATCCCTCCGTCGGAAAAGGTACGAGCCTTGATCTGCTTGAGTCTGGAATTTTTGTTGCTGTGTCTTGATGAACCGAATGACAAGAGTGGGAAGGCTTGGTGTAATAGAAGTGCATTTGGTTTTTCCGGGGAAGCATGTGGAGAAGATAGCAATAGGACTCATTGAGGACTGGAAGAAATTGTAGATCTGATTATGGTATGTGGGCATTGATAATATCTGTGCTGGACTGATCGGGCCGGGCTGAGTTCGGGTCCTTTGTTGAGCCCAGTTGGGCTCAAGAGCATCCTGAAGCCCGGCCTGGCCCGGCCCGTGGTCCAGTAAGTGCGGGACTGTGGAAGATTGACAAAGAGAGCCAGAAGAAGTCTTACTAATAGGTACTCTTACTGAACCAACTCAAAGGGGAAACAAAAGGTGAGAAGACAAGCCGATCATCGATCAGTCGATACCCGGCAATCAATTCTCACCGAGTATTTTGCCACGCTTTCATGTGCCCGGTCCTGAAAGTCGAATGGATGAAGGAGGTTAGGGATAAATCGTATCTAGGTACCATGTATTTTTCATGATATATATATATATATATATAAACTTTAGCTTGTACAATATCGAAATTTAAATTTTAGATCCGGATCGTGTGCTATATACCTCTTTCAATTGATAAAACCGATGATGGAGAATACGTTGAATATTAGGTGACGGACGTGGCGGCTTAAACTAAAGAGTGCCCAATTTAGGTTGGCAGCACCCCATCATTTTGTGTGGACAGATATGAGGAAATCGTGGATCAGTGCAAAAACTGTCTGCTTCCTCCTGTTACTTCAATTTTTTTTTTAAATTTTTTGATTTTTTTTTTATCTGAACCATTAGTATCTAAAAGAATTTAACGGGTCTTGATTAATTCGGTTCGAGATTTGAACTAGAAATCTTACTTAAATTGAAGGGATGCACCCGACCCATAAAGTTTTTTTTTCTTTTTTTGGGTTTTACATCACCTGGTGTTCCGTTTATCCCTCAGTGAATGGAATTAAATTCCATTACTTCAGATCCCGAGTTGATCTGGGTCACCCGGCTATCATTTGTCCCGATGGGTTGAAGGAAGAAAGGGAAAAAGAAGAGAATTTTTAACCGAAATTCTTCAAATCCTAAATGTAGAATCCAAATTAAATATGATATTGAAATTAAATTTATTTTCGATAAATTTAAGTAAGAGGATAATATAAAAATTCAATCAACTCTCTTCCCAATTAAGTTTTTCTAAAAATCTGGCTGTTCGGCTTGTCATTTTTATTATTGATATATCATTTCTATTTATACACGAAAAGAGAAATAGAGGAATTTGACCAAACGAAGCCGGGTTTATTACTCTTATAAAAATGAGACTAGATTTGTTACTATAAACGTGCTCTGGTGGTATGGGTAAAATCTGTTAATGACTTATTTTTGTTCGGTAGGAATCACCGGTATCCAGAAATCCAATGGGCTCTGACTAATTCAGTTCGAGCCGAGAATGCCCACTAGAGATAAAAGTAAAACTCTCCTAAAATGAATTATGTTTGTTCACAAGATCGGATGCGAGACCTTGTTTAAGGAGAAAAAACGTCAAGTGAATTGTCAGATGATAGTGAGAAAATACCAATCAGATTGTGACAGACGAGTAAATTGGCATAAATTATCCGAGCAGTTTTCATAGTTATTGCTAATCCGAGTAATTTAATTAATTTCTTCTCACCACAGCGCTGTGAGGCCAAGACCATATAAGATTTGTTCTGTCGTCAGTTACTATGATTAAGCCCAACAAGATCATGGGTATAATCTTCATTGGATAATGTTCACATGCATTTTACATGTTCCCTCAGGCATCAACTATAATAGGCTTCACTGTAATCGATGGACTGACCTCATAGAGGCCATATAAGCCCGGTAAACTGTGTCGTGTCTTATTTAAATAAGTCGTGATTAAACGAGTTTGGATTAGAAATTCTGATAATTTGGACATGACACATTTTCTTTTTGTGTCTAATTTCGTATCATGTAGTGTCCGGTTATATCATATCGTGTCAAAATTGACAGGTTTAACCACATCACGTGTTTCATTTTTAATGAGGAATCTTTTATGCTTTCTTTAATAAGATTAACAGTGGGGCAACCGTATCATTTCTTGAATTGAAAGGAAACGTGCCAGTCGCAGCGTTCCCGGTCAACTATGGTTCCATTATCGTCACGTTTTACATGCAGCCACCACCACGATCACGGTCCCTTCCCGAATTCAAATGCTTAGATCATCGTTCGCATTGTTGTGTACGTCTCGAACCGGGCAACACGGTACGTATTGTCCCAATACAACGTTATTATCATTATTTTTCGATAACGAGAAATTTGTTCTCTCCTGAACCTATAAATACCGCACAAGCCCATGTATAAACTGCAAAGCAACGGGTGAGTGGTCGTACCAAGGGCAACACGCTCAAGGGAGGAATCAAACATCTGCGACAACATGCCGAACGACGGTTAGAGTCAACGGTCGATTCCCGTTCGAGCAGAAGAAAGTTGGTTACTGATCCCGTGACGCTGCACCTCCCAGGGCAATGCAACTAAAATTCAGCATTTCTCCTTGCTTCCTGTAAGTCAAACAAAGGTTTCCTATCGATCCGGATCGGTTGATATGGTTCAGTTCCTATTTTCCTTCTGTGTGCGAATCATGTGGGTGAAGTAAATCCGTGATTGAAAAGAGCTCAATTGATTAACAGCGAGTGACCAAGCACGGACCCGAATAAGTCAGGATCCGACAAAATTCCGAATGCCAAGCAATTCAGTGCCCGCACAAGAAAATGAAGGTTTCCCTGCAAAAGGGGCTTGGTGTAGTGGTACAGTCTTCGACCTGATACCGAGAGATCCTAGGTTTGGAGAAGTATTGTATATAATAAGCATACCACGTGACAGTGGTTACATGATGTCACCGACCAATAAATTGAATTACTTTTAGGATTTTTTTATTTTTAGGTTTTATTAAAAAAATCTTAAAATTGATGAATCTCGATGGCCGGTGACACGACTGCCATGTAGTATGCTTGTTACACAGAAGACTCTCTCCCTAGGTTCAACGGTACTCTCTATGCCCCTTTTTTTCCTCTTCCCTCTATCCCTTTTAAACTCATGCGCTTCTTTTGTATACCGAAAAAAAAAAAAAAAAAAAGTCTTCCAACTTTCTTTGACGCAGAAATTTAGAATTAACTGGGGGAGACCGCATCTGACGTTTCTTTCTCCAGCCCAATTAATCATCCTGACCCACTCAAATTTTGAACGTTGAATAATGAAGATCTCCAGAAATTTGGATCTTTTGATTTGATTTTATTAGTTTAATAGAAAAAATCTCAGCAACCGGTCTTTAATTTTTCCGAGGTCAAAAATGGCTGAACGAGAAAAATCTGTGCATGGACAACACGCACAAGCACTAGACTTGAGAACCAGGGATGCAAATTGATGAAACAGAACCTTCTAGAACATTAGGTGTTGAAGAGGAGTTGTGCCAAGATTTGCTTCTTTTAATAAAATATCACTGAACTTATTAGAAATTCACCTCCATGTCCAACTTGGAGATACGGATTTCTTGTAAGTCCGATAAAAGTTCAACATGGTATCAGGGTATCTTATTGGATGGGCTCGTAACTTACCGACTATGGGTGAGAAGCTTGTGGTGGTCAGTTGTAACCTGAGAACAAAAGTGGAGATGGAAATAGGTCGAGTAGGGCAGGTTTTTGGATTCCCAAACTCGCCCCACACCCTTCACGGGTCAGGTCATGCCCTGCCCCCACCCCGTCAGGCTGGGGTGCAAATCAAAGCTTTTACAAGCATTACATAGAACATAATTAAAAATGTGATATAAAGTTACATATTTATAATAGTATAACTAAATAAATTTAATATTTACACAATTTTGATAAGATAGAATAATTATTATCCAACTTATTAAAATAAAAGTATTCATAAATTAAGTAAAATTAATTTTAAAATGTATAATTATATAAAATAATATTTTTTTAATCTAGATGGGCTGGGGCGGGGGTCGAGTCGAGGCAGGAGACAAACCCAAACCTGCCCTCACCCGTGCATTGGGGTAGGATGGGTCGGTGGGTCCGGGTCGGGATTGCCAGTCCTAAACAAAAGGAAAGATCTTCCCAGTAATCAATTTGTCCCCCCTCGTTCGAGGGTAGGAAAAAGATATTTGGCTCTTGGTTAATTGTGGAGAGCGGATATTTCACGACACGCGGTAAGTGTGCATAGCATCACCACGTAAATGCGATACTGAGGAAAAAAACCAATATTGGAAAAATAAAAAAAAAATCAGGAATATAAGATAATTGAATGCCGCAAATGTAGGTCATTGTTGTCGCTCAACCTAGGAAATTTCATGAGAACAAATACTGTGGCTTGGCAACAATTGGAGATCTTTAAGTATCCCAAGCAAATAACACTCCAAGCTTACGCATAGAGATTCTCAGGTAAACTCGGTTCACTATGTGCTGCTACACAAGGTACAGTTACCCTGCTTTACTCTTTAAATTCAATAAAGTAAAATACATGTGCTCTGTGTAATAGTTTATGACAGATTGAGTTCACCTGAGAATTTTCTGTCACAACTATTCGGTCCCTGCTCTTTATGATTTTGCACATCGGTCCAGTTTTGGATCTTTGCGGCCAAATTTAGCCCCCGTACTTTTTCAGTTTTACGACATTTCGGCCACTTGATAGTGAAGAGTTATAAGTGAACAGTACTGATCCATTTTGGTGTATAACAACTGAGATCACAGGAATAGAAAGTGGAGGGTTGCGCGATTCAATGCGGGATTGGATTCCCACTTTCTAGTCATTAAAGCGTTTGGTTTATAGTGCGGAAAAGGAAATGAAATACGGGGAAATCGGAAACAGAATAATAATTTTCTATTTTTGTTTGGTTTTATACAGTATCATAATTTGAATCCCTTTGTTTTGTTTAGTTAAAATAATAGATATTTGAAATTAAAAAAATAATTAAAACATATTAAAATAAGATGATTAGATATTAAAAAATTATTAAAATAAAAAATATTGATATATTAAAGAATTCATTAAAATATATATTATTCCATGCAAAAAAATATATTATTACACAAGCGAATTCTTATCGCCAATATTTTTTACGTTTTTTGAGATATGAATTATTGAGTTCTAGAATTTTAGTTGAAACTTCTAGAAGAACTTGTTTTGCATTTTGTAGATCATTGCACTAACCGATTCCCTAGTTCCGTGGGAGGAAATAGATTTCCTTATACAGAAGAGATGGAATCCGATGTATGGGGTGAAATGAAATCGTGTTTTTCCCTCAACAAACACATTCAAACAGAATCGGTGATTCCGATTCCAATTTCGAAACTATTTTTCATGCGAACAGACGAGCCCTAAATTGAATCTCATATATTTAAAGTGAATGGATGACAATCGTGCAATAACTCCTCGTGCTAGTCAATGGGAGCCAGGGGTGTGCACGGGAAACCTGAGCACGTGTTTAATAGAAACGGAATCGAAATCTATTTCAACCGATTCCTCATTTTCTATTCGGAACTTATCATATTTCTATTAGAATTTATTGAAAACCTACCATATTGGATACCTGTACACACCCCCAATGGGAGCACTCTTCTTCGGCCATTAACATATAATTAATTTTTGCCTTTTATTTATTTTGTTTTTCTTCTTTATATACGGGACACTGGGGACATTGGACAGTAGCACGCATGGAATCTAGGGGTGTGCACGGGTATCGGGTAGATTTTGAACCAGCTGAAACCTATCCGATAGGGTAGGTTCAGGTAAGTTCTCATTAGAATAGGGCAGGTTCTTGGTTTAAAAAAAAAAAAAGATGAACCGGTTAAAATAGGTTCCAGTTCCGGTTCTGGTTTCATTAAATGCGATAATCGAAACCGATAAATATATATTCATATTTTTGCTAAATATAAAACGTGAAATTACTACATTTTATCTTATATTTTATTCATTCCATTTATTTCCATATTTAAATCCTTGGTGTCTCTTGAAACTCACAACTTCCTTAGTTTTTGTCATCTAATAGCATTCATTCTTTTACAGTAAGAGTCCTGTCGATCACACAACATCTCTCCTATTCTGTTCAGTTAGATATCTTTTAATATTTTTTGGATATATCAAGTAAGAAAATTGTTAAATAATTATTCATTAATTAATTTTAAGTTTTTATTTTTATTTATTAATGGAAGACTAGATTCCAAACGGGTACCCAGAATCAGTGATATAATACAAGTTCCGAGTAGGGTCCGGTTCTTAAAATCAACAGGGTAGAGTCCGGTTTCAAATTTTAGGAACCGGTCGTAAATAAGATAAGGTTTGGGTATCATGAAATATAGGGTAACCGAATCCGATCACTCATAGTTGCAACAGTTGTGGAAATAGTTAAGAAGATGTACAAAGTTAATAAGAAGAATACATGAAAAATAAAATTTAGCAAAAAAATTACATAAATGGTAAAATAAATTTTTTTTCATATATTCTATTATTTTATTATAAATCAACCGATAGCTGCGGGTTTCTTTAACGTATCTGTGTATACACACATATTATATATATATATATATATATATCATATTCTTACTAAATTTCATGGACAATTAGGCCATTTTCTCTTGTACGTATTTATTACGGAAAAAAAATTAAAAAAATAAAGAGTCCGAGGTCGAGCAACACATGAAAGTACCAAATTTGGATACGCTCTTTCAAAAATGCAATATAATCATAACACGTATTGTAAAATTATTCGCCTGCACCTTGTAAATTAGGTTTTGATCTTCTATTCGTCCGACGTGGGATTGATTCCTCGACATATAAAATTATTTCTTAAGATCAACCTTTTAAATAAAATGACTATGACGACTTCAAACTCTATTATAAACTCATGATACTGATCAGTCGCGAGAGCTCGTCATTTGCCAGCCAACCGACACACAATCACCCTCCTATCGACGAGCTTGTGCGCGAATGCTTCAAGGAACCACAATGGCCAACTTTTTGTAAGATTAGGCGCCGTACCGAACTTTGCTCTGCAAGTCTGCTGCACGAAAAATGACAAAAGAGATAAGTCCGACGAAGCCCTGAATCAATCCTTGAGGAAGCAGACAAATCGATCGTACATTGCTGACGCGACTTTTCGAGAAGAGGGTTGGTTCATTACTTTCGGTGCATGTATATCCACTGCCTTCCTTCCACGTCAGGATGACATGGACGTTTCATTCGACAGGGGAACAGCACGATGGGTAGGGCTTTGTATCCATGTGGCAGATTCTCCTCTTTAGTCAAATTGATAATTTGAAGCCAACACAAACACTTCTTGCCCTGCAGGATTTTCTATCATTCTGCAGTCGCATGCTTCTTTCCCTGATTTACATGTACAGGGTAAAAGGGATTAGTTGATCTTACTTTTAAATTTTTAAAAATATTTATGATAAATTTATTTTTAACCAATAAAGGATGACAAATGAGGATGAAATGGTAAAATTACTGTACAATCACAATTACCAAATAACTACTCTCGAATTTTCCATTTCTAATGTGCCCTCAACCTTTGACTTTTTTATCATTTTCGTCGTAAACCTTTATTTTTTGTCATTCGCATCTTCAACTTTTTGAATTTTTTCCACTCTGATCCTATCGTTACTTTTTCCATATAAAAAGTGTATTCTATCCAAAAAAAGTGTATTCTATCCAAAAATTATTTTTCAACAAAAATATGTTCCGAAAAT
This sequence comes from Lagerstroemia speciosa, assembly GCA_037672795.1. Taxonomy (NCBI): domain Eukaryota; kingdom Viridiplantae; phylum Streptophyta; class Magnoliopsida; order Myrtales; family Lythraceae; genus Lagerstroemia; species Lagerstroemia speciosa. Next base: position 3,961,437 of record CM075303.1, on the reverse strand, counting down.
GTATATTCGTCCATGATTAAGGAAATATTGATTATTAGCAAGTGTCTTTTCTAAATTAGAACTCATTTTCTCATAATGAATCACGATTTTATAACGATAATAACAATCAACTAATTTTGAATATGGATTGTATCTTAATTTTGAAGGAGATATGACCAACAGTAAAATCCTACCAGTATTTTTCATTTTTAATTTTTTTCCTTTTATTCTTTAATTTTCATAAGATATTTTTTGTTAAAAAATAATTTTTGGTTAAAATATGCTTTTTTGGATGGAATATATTTTTTTGGATGAAAAAAGTAACGGTAGGACCAAAGTGGAAAAAACTTAAAAGATTGAGGGCGTAAATGATAAAAGATAAATGTTTAGAACGAAAATGACAAAAGTGCGAACGATTGAGGACTAAAAGTTTCATTTATCCTTTCATTTATTTACTTATTATACACTCTTTAAAAATCAATCATTTATAAAAAAAAAAAAAAAACTCAATTGTCAAAAGTAAAAATTTCTAATCAACTATACAATGTACAATTCCATACATGATACATGTCCACATCTGGTAATTACTATGTATTGTGTTAGATATGTCTTGAATTTTTTGTGGTGTAAACCCGATGTAAAACCTGAACCCGATTGTGGATACCAACGCAAGTCAGTGGCGGAAGTGAAGGGATTGAGCCGCGAGACCCAAGCCCGAGCCCGACACTGATTTGCTTGGGGGGTGCGGGGGCCCCGCGGTATGAATTATGTATTTTCTGGGTTACAAGAGCAGTAGGGCTCTTCATTGTATTCGAAGAGGTTTTAGGATTCGGATTCTTCTGTACTCTACCATTGTTCACCGCTCATAGTGAAGATCGCTGCTCCTCCTTTGTCCGTGGACGTACGGACGGCACCCCGCTGTCCCGAACCACGTATATCTTGTGTCCGATTCTCTTTTCTCTACTCTCCATACTTCATCTATTAAGCTGATTCCCAACATATTGCTATAGGGAACATTCATTTTTATCTCGTTTTCACTCCTCAAAAATACTCTACTCATAATTGACAAAATTCACCTTTTTATAATGTACTCGATAGTTAGTTATCGATGCGAGAAGGAGAGTTTTGCAGAGAGACGGGCCAAAGTACTGCCATTCGGTAAAGACTATTTTAAAAACGACACATCTTTAACTATTTCCGATTATATCGTTTCTAAAACGTGTTTTTATCCGCGAGTAGAACACAGGTCGGTACGGGGTCAGCCCCAACATCTATTGCTAAATGAATACATAGTATCTAGATAGCAGTTAAAAGTACCCTTAATTAATAATTTTCAGCCAATAGAAAAAGGTAAATTCGTAAAAGCAACGTTAAAATTATAACCATCATATAAAATAATGAATTTTCATTTTATAATTATATAATTTTATTTTTATTGATCCACGGCATATTTTATAAAATTCAGCGGTACTATAAAAATTAACGCTCAATTGTAAAATTACACAAGATATTATTATAAAATAGAAAAATAGTTTTGAATTTATAATCGGTTATACGATTCGGGTCGTTTGATGTCTCCATTACCTTTTCATGTTATCTTGAATCTCTTTGACAATATTGTAGTACAGATGTAGTTGACAGTCTTTAATTCTTTTTTCAAATCATTGCGGGATCTAATTGGAAAATGCTGTAATCCTACGTGGCACAGAAAAAATATTAGATAATCGTCATTGAAAAAGAATAAATTAAATTAGTTTAATTAATAATAATCATAGTAATTAATCGAATGGCTAATATTAATTTACTAATTTACCACATTTTGATTAGTATTTTCTCACGTCACATGGTAAGGTAGGATCGCCTAAAATTTCTCGCTGCACACAAATATACATCGAGGCTATCGATCCTCGATTTCCATATATGAGAACGAGATCGGTGCGATCCCGAATCACGATGGTAAAATCAAGAGATGAGAGTTTTATACATATTTTCTAAAAAAATAAAGGGAGCCGCATAACAATAACGGAGAATCATGAAAAGTTTCTCTAATAAAAATTGAATTAAATTTTGGTTCCAGATTGAGATGGACGTCGATGCGCTGAACACCCTTTGTTGATCTTCAAAGACTAAGGAGGCGTTTGATTCGAGTAATGTAAGATTACTGTTGAAAGTTATTATTTTGTAGATAAAATATATTATAATATAAAATTACTGTATTTAATAAATATTTTAAATTGTTAAAAAAGCTATTTGAAATATAATGCTATAATATTTAATTTGATATGTAATGAATGTAAATTTACTAAAACACCCTTCTTTTCTTTCCTCTTTTTTTTATCGCTGCCCTTTTCTTTTTTTTTTTTTTTGGTCGCCAGCCACGGTATCCAAGCAGGCCCCACCAGCGGTGAGATGGCATCTTTCAGCCAACCATACTTGACTAATCCGTTGGTCGCCCCGGGTCGCACGCCTGGCAATGGCGGGTGAGGCTCCCAAGAGGGGTGTCTGCGTACGTGAGGTCTCGAACCTGAGACCTCCTTAAGCGGCACCGAGCTGCTTACCACTCGGCCCAACCCCTCTTGGTATCGCTGCCCTTTTCTCTTTTATGAGGAGAGAGGGAAATCTGTCCTTTCCACTTTCCAGCATTGGAAAGTGAAATTGCACCGGAGTAATTTTAACAATCAGGAAAAGTTAAAATACTTTATATTTACCATCCAAACGTCAGAGAGTGGATATAAATTTGAAAAGCTTTCAACATTTCACCTAACCAAAGGGCTCGTAAGGACATATCATATTGTAATGAAGCTTGTACAGTCGAACTAGCGAATTAGACTTTTTAACAATTTAATCTAACGACCTATAAACAGTAATCGAGGTCAAACAAAGAATTTAACGGCTCGTAATTATTTTTCTTGCTTGTTAAACGGTCCAACGAATTGGGAAACCTATATGACATTCTTAGCTAAAATAGCATAAATACACTGTGCGTAGAAAGGTCGGCATTACTAATCACTACCAGTCACATTGCAATACGTATACTCAAATGCATGGACGGTTGCAAGTGGCACTCTAATCGCATAAGAAAGATGGGGAAGATAACGATAAGATTAAGGGTATTTAGATTTATTTTCGGTATACAAATAAGATACATACGCTTAAACTAGGTATGTAGAAGAGAGAATAAAATGGTACGAAAAGTTTACTGGTGAGATCGAATGAATGACATCTAAGTCACAGAGCGAGAACAGTACTAACTATATCAAACCATGTTTCTCAAGAGTATATCAAGGATGTATTATTATCGCACTAAACTCTTTGGGATATACTCTTTACGACCTGTTCGAGAGTTCAACTGCTCTTTACTGATATAGGTTTGATAGAGTCGGCCACCAAGGAGTAAAGTTTTTTTAGGGAATGGCAATTTGATCGGGACCTGCGAGACGCGAAGCACAGGTCACGGCAGGTCTGGCTTTTGACCTATCTCGACCCGTCTCAACGCATTATATAATATTATATCATTATATATTAATAATTAATTAATTTAATTTATGGATATTCTTATCTTAATAAACTAGAGAACAATCATTTTATTTAATCGAAACTATTTAAATTTGATCATTTCAAATTTATTTTACAATATTATTATTACATCCATGTAAATTTATTTTAAAAATTATGTTTTATACTCTATCTCTTGATTTTTTATAAACAAGGTTGGCATGTGACCCGACACATCCCATACGGGTCCGGGCACGGGCGACCCACCGGCCCATTGCAATTCCTAATTTCTTAATAATAAATTTTCTTTATTTATAAAATTCGAACGAAAAATTTTATTTAAAAAAAGTACTATAAAATTGAGCTAATTTTTTACAACCGGTTTAGATTGCGACAGTCATCGCTTCCTTTTTTTCCCCCTATATATTATTATAAACAAATCCACAGTGCCGAAAAAGGTAGCCTTCTTTTTCTATATACAAATTATGAAACACAAGATTCTGTAATTATATTAAATAAATAAAGAAAGTTTATCCAATAATATATCTTTATTTATATATTAAATAAAGCCACAAATAAATACCAATCCCCTGCTTCCATTCGTAGAAAGGATCTCTGCCTTTTCATCTCGAAAATAATTAAATTTATGCGAAACAGCTTTCTCTTATCTTATCCAGCAATTATCCAAATCATTATCCCACCTTTTTGGTTTTTTTAATAAATAACCCACCTTGTTGCTGTGGGCATCTGATCCAAATTCCAATCATCAATCACGATACCTTATAATCTCTGATTCACCCTTTTTTTTCCTTATTAAGGAGATCTCTCTACTTGAAAAATAAAAAAATATTAAATGGTCTTATTTCACGATAATTTAATCTGAAATCAATAGTAAAATAGTTTTAATATTAGTAGGGATTGGTTAGGATAGTTCGATTCATCTTCTCATTAAATAATCTCGGACCTAAAAGTTATGAACAGATAAAATCCAAGATCGAAGAAGTTTTACTTCTCAGTCGACTGAGCCAACTCGTACTAAATTAGTCCGAGCTCATTGGGTTTCAGTATACCGGATTGTGCATGTCAAAAAGATAAAACAAAATTGCTTAAATTAATTATCATCATCATCATCATGACAACTATTTGGATAATATTTTTTATTGGTAAAAAGAACTGAATAATCAATACCACCACTAGTCGCTAACGTACCGCCACTAACTGTGTCAGCCAAGGAACAAGCTCAAAAGTTTTTTCTAGTAATATTACATAAAGCGAGACTCGAACTTGTAACCCGGACACCACCAAATCACATAGGAGTAAGTTTTAAACTATTAGATCATCATTAGGATGGTAATTATTTGGATAGTAAAATATATACTACTATATGAAAATGCATGAGGATTAGCTATCTTTTTTACTTTCCTGCATTATTCATTAATATATAATAATTAAATTTTAATATTAATTAGATTAGAAAAATAAGGATATGATAAAAAAAAATATTCATTACCATTTTCTCTCTATTTTATAATCGAGGTATCCGAGCGTCTTTAAGGCCCGACTAGTGGTAGTTGCGACACCTCCTCCTTGGGGTACACGCAGTAGTCCGCAAACCTTGTGTACTGAGTAAGTAAAATGAACATGACGGACTCAAGAGAGCTGAAAACCCCATCCATGAAGGAACGCTCCTCCTGGGGTTTGAACCTAGAAAGAGATCCCAGTTCCCCACTAGTGGGGTTGTGCCCCGTGGGCACCATTTTCTCTTTCTTATTCCACATATTTTTTTCCTCTCTTTATTATTTTCATCATATAAAATCACTCAACTTTTTCCTAAATTTGCTAATATTTTTACGTTAAATTTACCGAAAAATCACGCGCTCAAAAATCAACTATAGTTAATACTCCGTTTGATCACTACTTTGTTCACCAATTACATTAAATAATACTAGACGCTTATTCGTGCTATACACGGTGTGTTATCTAAATAAAAATTATTAGAAATATTTATTCAACACGATTTAAGAGAAGCAAAATGTGAGAATTAAAAAATCTATCAGATAGAAAAACAAATATGATAAGAGAAGGGGTTGAGAGTTTTAAATGAGAGAAAAAAGGTAGACAACAGACAGTTATGCATACAGAATTTACAATCATGTCTCATGTATATTCTAATCCAAGAGTCAAGAAGATGTCAATTTTTACGTATTATGAGTAAAAATAGAAAAGAAAAAGTGATTTCAAAAAGATTATCTTCTCTTAAAATAATAATAGAATATACATGTATAATACGGGTATACTTCTAATATGACAATATCAAAAACACGAAAGAGTAGAAATTTCCTCGTACGTTGAATTTTTGTTGGGCATAACCGTGAGTCGGACTCTTACTTAAAAAAAATATCATACTATCTCAACTAATTTAACTTATTTATTATTATGTAGTTTTTAAAAACAAAAATTCTGTTTTTACTTTTTGGATAAAATTTTGCAAGGACGATGATCACTCATAAATGACCTCCACGTTTGAGTCTCAGCACTATGAGCCGATTGGGTCTCTCTCTCTCTCTCTCTCGAGTACATCTCCGACAGTGACAGACATATCGCCTCCAGCTCCGTTCTCTCTGTCTAGAAGTTTTCTCTGGGACAGAACCAACGCGTTTTCTTCTTCCCCCGACGATTCCTTGTTCGGCGGCGGGTGCTGACTCCTTCCCTTTTCCTCCCGCCTCCTCCTTTCTTGCTGTTTATTAACCCGTCAAAGCTCGCTTCTGCGCTCGTCTCTCCCTGTTCGCGTTCTTTTCGCAGCTGGGTATGCTTCGATCGAGTCCTTAAGCCTGCTGATGTAACCAAAATCGGAGCTTTGATCTTCAGCTTGGCGTATTTTGGGGTGGATTGATCGGAATTTAATATTCTTTTCGTAATGTGTCGGAGGGGTATGCCTTAAGGAATCAATGGATTCCATGCGGCCCTTTGAAGGTCACTCATTCATTCTTGGTGATAGGTATCGATCTTTTTCGCAAACCTGCTCCTTGAGCTGATTTCTTCGTAAAGATCGGAGATTCTTATCCTTTCATTTTTATCTGGTCCTGAAATTGGGGAAACGGAAAGATCGGAGATTCTTATCCTCTTGAGTGTTGTCCACCTCGTAAAAGACATTTCCTTGCATAGCAAGGTGAGAGCTCTGCCGGAGCTAGATCCAGTTGGAGGCGAATTGCTACATAAAGTCATTAGTTTTCGAATAGATCACAGAAGGAACGAGAAGAAGTTAACAGCAACAGCGGGTTTAGTGGCTATATATGGGTGTATGTGTGCTTGAGAATGTATTAGCTGAGAGATGAACAACTAAGAGAACGGCCACAAATTGATCTCCCTGTAAACTGAGGATTCAAGAGGGTTCATTGAACAGTTGGGAGATTGCTGAATTTCAAGAAGATTCGTCGGATCTCATCAGCAGTTTCTGACGGATCCAATTTTGGAGAAAAGGGGTTGCAGTTGGACAGTTGGACTGGAGTGCTTTATTGAAATTGTTAGAGCTCTGAGGATGGGGTCCTGCTTCCCTTTGGAGGGCAGGGCCCCTATCCCAAGCTCACCTACTTCGCCGACTGGTGGCACCCAGAAGAGGAAGGCCTCCTTGAAGAAGAGGGTCGATCTTAGCTACTGGACGGAAGAGCCACTGCATAAGGTCCCAGGAAGGTTTTATATGAATGGCTCGACCGAGTTTGCCTCCTTTTTCACGATGCAAGGAAAGAAAGGAACCAATCAGGATGCAATGATTGTTTGGGAGGTTAGCATTCCTCTCTTTATTTTGTTTCTGCTTGTTATTCTTGTAGGAAGTTTATTTATTTTGTGATGCGAGTGAAGAAATATAGTTTCTTTCCTTTCCATCTTGTGTTTGAAAGGGCTTTCATGTCTGTACACATGTTTACGGAGTTTGTGGTTAAATGTTTGATGCAATCAATCAGCCAATCTGCACCTTCCGAGAAATTTTTATGAATTGCAATGCTTTTCATAGTAGAGTTGAAATGCTACTGCTGCAATTCATGTCAAGGCCAATGTCATCCTGGCTTCAATGGATCGTTTGGCCAGAGATAGATGTGCGCGTATAGATGCATGTGTTCAGCTAACAGAAATATCAGAAAAAATGGCTCAAACATTTTAGGCAGAAGATGGTATACTTTCTTATTGGTTCTATTTCTTCAGGAGCTTTTTTTTTTTTTTTTTCATTTTGATTGGCTAAGTTGCTGCCATAGCAAGTTGAGCAAGTTATCTTGAGGCATTTGCTGATGCTAGTAGATATTGATTAGCTGCCCACCAGAGGCTTGCATCTTTCATGGCCTTCACTTGAACTTGAAGACAGTAAACTCTTCACTGTTACTGATTAAAGGAATCTACTTTAGTTGCTATCTCAGTACCTATGCTGATGTCTCTAGTATAGTATCAAACAAGGCCTGCTGCTGAATATCTGTTCGAAGTTGGAGCACATTAAGCTTCTTGTAATTAAAAAGAAAAATGTTCAGTTGGAGTACTCTTTTAATTTGGCTCATTCTGTGACAATTTCTGTATTTTCAGAATTTCAGCTCGAGGAAAGACACTGTTTTCTGTGGCGTGTTTGATGGACATGGTCCCAATGGCCATTTGGTTGCAAAAAGAGTGAGGGATTCTCTTCCTCTGAAACTGAGTGCTCATTGGAAAGTGAACATAAACAGTGCAGATGTTCTCAGAGAGATGAGCACCAACACTACTCCCAGCCTTAACTGCGAGGATGCCCCATTCCTCTCCGTCTCTGAAGAATCGATGAACACTGTTGAGCTGGAGGAAACTGAAAAGCACCCTGAGATCTTCCAATCTCTAAAGGAGTCGTTTTTGAAGGCTTTTAGGATAATGGACAGAGAACTAAGAATGCACCCAAAAATTGATTGCTACTGTAGTGGGACAACAGCTGTAACTCTAGTCAAGCAGGTTAGATTTCACTTTTTGGACCACTTGCACTTATCTTGATGCTGAATTTGCAGTGAGCCTTTTAACCATGAGAATGTAAATTCTGTTTACAGGGTAAACATATTGTGCTTGGAAATGTTGGGGACTCTAGGGCTGTGCTGGGCACACGTGATGAAGATGGTTCTCTTGTTGCAACTCAGTTGACTGTTGACCTCAAACCGAGCATTCCAGGTCATTTCCCTTTCCCTCTTTCCCTCCCCTCAATTGTTCTCTCTCATGTACTGATGGCATAATGAACTTAGATACATAGACTAGGTAAAATCAATTACAATTAGAACTTAGGCTGATTGCTTTAGAACCAATAAGGGATATGGATTCACTCATATAATGATGAAGTAGCTCTTGGACCAAATTGGATCGTGATTCTTGAAGAGAGATGTAGTTTGAGCAAATTCAGCGATCACTGACCGGTGAGACCTTTTTTTTTTCCTTTTCTTTTTGACATAATTTGGGTTAGAAGAACTTCGTTTAGGGGAGCTGGACTGATAGGTGTAAGGTTCATGATGTGTAAGTGTTGGGTGAATCATATGTTGGTTGAATCATCTGTAATGAAAGTAACCACTCGATATTTTTCTTAGCCTAAATTGTAAAGAATATTAGCAGGAAAAGAGCTCTTCTCCATCTTTTCTCCGTATTCTTGTTCCAACTCAGTCTTATTGCCCATTACAGCTGAAGCAGAAAGAATACGCAAATATAGGGGCCGAGTATTTGCTCTCCGGGGTGAACCTGAGGTTGCCCGGGTTTGGTTACCAAACGCCCTATCACCAGGGCTTGCCATGGCTCGGGCCTTTGGAGATTTCTGCCTAAAGGATTTTGGACTCATCTCGGTGCCCGACATTTCTTATTGGTGCCTCAGCGAGAAGGATGAATTCATTGTCTTGGCCACGGATGGGGTTAGTCACTTCAAATTGTTTTCTCATTTTCATCTTACAGTTCTCAAAGCCGAACTTGAGAGAAATGGACGTATTATGGATTTCTCACAGTTCAGTATATGCAATAGGAAAATATAAATGTAATAGATTTATCGAAAATGTAGGAAGAACTGGCTGGTTTATTCAGAATTCTGGCATGAGATTGGCTAGCTACTGAGCAAGTGGTGGCTGGTTTGGTTGGATCTGTTGCAGATCTGGAACAGTCTTAATTGCCATCTCATGTGGTTTGGAGAAGTTTGCTTACACTATTTTATCCATTTTTGACAGATCTGGGATGTGCTTTCAAACGAGGAAGTTGTAGACATCGTAGCATCAGTATCACGGCGTGCTGCAGCAGCACGATCTCTCGTTGAGAATGCGGTACGAGCTTGGAGATACAAATACCCGACCTCCAAAGTTGATGACTGTGCCGTGGTCTGTCTCTTCTTCGATTCAGACGCTCTCTCTACCGCAAAGAACAACCAGATGCAGTCCTCTTCCTTGGAGCAATCCCAGACCACAACAGAAGGGAGTAAAGATACCTCGGAGTCCGAGCATCCGGACTCGGAGAGTGACTGGTCTGCACTCGAAGGTGTTTCTCGTGTGAATACCCTTTGGAACCTGCCAGGGTTCGATCCCGAGAAGGAGAGAAAACCGGCTTTCGGAGGCTGAGGGGTGTGGCCTTGCACTGTCGGCAAAGAACGGTGCCATGTCCGTGGTTTTTATTTTTTTCCAGATTCATATCATATATTTTTCGGGGAATGTTTCATTTGTTACAGGAAGCTCACAAAGGCAAAAGGGAAGGAGCTTGTCATCTTAAATGGCCGATTGCCTGACGGGGGAGATGGGGCTGGCTATATTAGGACGCCTGGGATCGACCATTCTCTCCGTTATGTATTGTGGTTAGGATTTGAATTTCTCCTCTGTAGAGTATTCCATATTCTTGTTTGACTGCAATCTGCGTTAATCGAATAATTGAAGTGATTCCAAGGGTGTCGATGTGTCTTTAAACGCTAACGTGGGACTAGGCATGGGAATGAGACTGGGCGGGGCGGGTATTAGGATACCCTGTTTGGGTTGGAGCAGGGCGTCGACTGGGCGGGGCGGGTATTAGGATACCCTGTTTGGGTTGGAGCAGGGCGTCGGTTGACCTGGTTATAAGAAAATAAAATTGATTATTTAAAATATAATTTAAAATATGATATAAATTTACATATTTATAAATAAATAGTTAAAAAATTTTAACAAATGAGGAATTTACATAAAATAAAGCGATTATTACTAAATTTATTAAGATAAAAATAGTCATAAAAATTAAGTGAAATTAATTTTAAAACATATAATTATATAATAAAAATTATGTGTAATAGGAGTGGAGCAGGGCTGCATACAGACCCAGGTCCGTCCTAACCCCTTGCACGTGGTAGGTCTCACGGGCCCGAATCAAATTGTCATCCCTCTGTGGGACATATGTTTATTATCAAATCATTGTTTCATGTCTGTCTATGGAAAATGTTAAAACTCATTGATGACCTCGACGAGCTGCATCTTCGAGACCACCCCGAGGGAATTAACTCCTAAGCAGGATTTAGGAACTATTGCCACACCTCTGGCCTTTTGCCCGCACTGTACAAGGGCTCGCAGTGTCAGCCGGATTCTCGTAAACGATGATTTCATAGTCTTCTTCCCTCCTCCGGACTGCCATGGACCGTTCAGAAATGAGTGCGAACAGAACTAAAACATGAAACTGCACAGGATGGCTGGTATCATGAGGAGCCATGTCGGTGTTCTCTGGTTTGTCGGAATAGAGCCTGAAGTTAAATCACGGGCCCCGACGGAATGTATCACCCCGGATTTCTCGTCTCTCACTTTGATGCTTGATGAACCTGCAGTGTTTGACATAGCAGAATGCTGTTGTAAGTCTGTCATCGGCACCCTTACAGATGGATTTTGAATCCTCTCAACTTGTTAAAAGAATTCAAAAGAAGGAATGTCACATCGAAAAACAAATACACTGAACTACTACGAAAAGGGCAATAATGTACACCAGTTCGGGAATACTCACAGTTGTAGTCGACCCATCCAAGAGTCTGATTTACGAGGTCATACACAACTAGCTTATCTGCAAGCACCAAATCTGCAATTTGAAGGGATAGTAGAGTCAGTAATCATGGGAAAACCGAGCGAGAAAACTTCTTACCTCTTTTAGCATTAGATTCTAGCTTACTCGCGAACCGGGATTGTTAATCTGTAGCGTCTCGCGGTTGTAACATTCAACTTCTTTCAATGATTACATAGAAACATGTAGGCAAACTTGCATTGTGGTCGTGGTGAAGTTTCTAGGAGTGCATAGAAGTCAAGCCGGAGTTGGTGAACGTTTACCTCCCAGAAGGGTTACGTCCCTTCCATTCTTGAATTGCGTTGAACCACTTATCCAACCAAAGCACCACTCTGTATCCTGTATTCCGAAACTCATCAGAATAAAGAGAATGTAGCAGATTTCATAAATTCTTTACATGCATTAATTCTTGACACCAGAAATTGCAATAATGGCAAAAATACACGAGTCCATGTAAACCAGTTTTAGTATTATGAAGTGCAAAAAGAAAATGTAAGAAAGAAGAGTCTCGTTGACATGAAACGAAATCTACCATGTCCAAAACAGTTTCCTTTTTTCAATATGTCCAAAACAGTTATAATAACGTTTCTAAGAAAAAGCTAGGACTTCCATGACACCCAGGCCAAAACGAAAACAAAAACAATATAGAACTTCTGATCAGAAAAAGTCGACCAGGAGAGATTAGCACTTTCAGTTCTGGCCAGACGTTCTCTTTCCCTCTTTGGTTTCATCCCAGGTATTTGACAGAGATGCAAATATTTAAGTACTTACGCTAATGTCAAACAAATAATCATGAGGATATACAGTTAGATTAAGGGAGCCGGCAAACTGAAACTTGACAGTAGGAAACCCATCATCCACACTGCAATCAAAATCCGAAAACGTTAAGAAGAGAATGTTCGGTGCTTGCTGCCTGTGAATAAAAGACACTTTGCTAGGGATACCTTAATACGGCACTAGGAAACAGAATATCGCAGTCAGCTATTTTGAACGCATTTGCAAAACATAGTGATTGAAATCATTAATATTTCGATGCTGGACTTGAGAGAGAGTTCCTCATAAACTATGAATATATAACTTACTCTCCAGAGAACTCAAAACAGGAAAACTGACCATCAGTTGCAACCAATTTTAGTCCTGGCTGCCTCGCAATAATCTGGTGGAACAAATCAATTGCCAAATCTATAAAAATCAGGATGATTTAATCAGGTACGGTTAGCAAATTGGTTCATCATAATGTATACAAACCTTGCTCATGAGTGAGTCATAAATATACGCAGGAAGATAAGCCAAGGTAGTGCCGCTGTCGATGATTGCTTGTTTGTCATCTCCGGATGAGCCCAATGGAATTGTACTAAGTTGTATTGGCTGACCGCCGACCTCAATACCCTTCATGACAACATTGTAATGTAGCCTAAGACAGACGATGAAAGTAAAAAATGATTGCTGTTAAGCCAAGATCTTGCTTGATCGATCAAAAAGGAATGAACCAACGAAGCGAAGCAAGGAATTATTGTTATGGTAATATTCTTAAACCAAGACAGCATAACCGAGAAGGTTGTGAAATGTACTGGTTAGGAACCAATGGAGTGGTTTTGACTTTTGGCTCTATGACTTCCCCAATCGTGAAGACTCCCCCTCCCTGTTCACTGTCCAGGCAGTGAGCGAAGATCTTTTTCACTATTCCCGCTGAAGAAAGCTGAGAAAGCACAGAAGAGTTTGACTGCCCAAAACCCAGAAGTCCAGAGAGAGCTGAATCGGACAAGCTCAAATCGCCCGATAGTTTAGTTGCACACCTATTCATCAACAAGAAGAAACAAACAGAGAATATTGCAGTTCACCCTTTCACAAGAATGCCAGCAGTATAATCAATCAAACTCTCAGTGTCAAGACACCAACAAATTAATTTCCTTCAAATTTATGGATTATCATCCAAAGCCTCCAAACTCAACCTGTTTCAGCAACAATCTTCAACCTCACTAGTTGATCCCAAGAAGAGCTAGCTAGAAGCATGATGGTGTTGCACCGGACCTAACAGACATATCAAACATCCCCTTCCCCTTAAAAATATACTAAGATGCCAATCACGAAAAAGACAGAGCTGAAGCTGCACCTTACCCAAATTTGACACTTGCATTAGTCAATGATGGATGGAGATTCCCAGTCAACTGGTCCAAGTGCACATGATCCTCAACAAAGAATCCAGCAGTTGAGCTCCCGTCTCCATAAACAACATTATACTGGCATAGCATATTCTGCTTGCAACCTGCCAGTGGACTGTAGGATGTGGCAACGCAGAACTCCTGATCACACAAGACCATGCTCCCAGTGTAAGAGCCCTTTGGATCATAGGGTTGTAGATTCATCTGTATTTGATCAAATCAATATGAGCATAACTTAGTGTCGATTGAAAATTTCAATCCATTAAAGATGAATATAAATGAATTCTATCAGAATTTAAACCAACCCCAATATTGCTCTTGGTGGGGCACTTCTCACAGCCAGCACAGTTCACCCACAAGATATCACTACCAGTATCGACTTGCACGAAAAAATCCCTGGAAGGATTCCCTATCCCGATTTTGGTGTAATACAACCTGAACCGATCAACATTTCATTGTCAGTAGACTGTGAATGATCCGTTCATAAACTATAGGCTTTACACCAAAAAACCAATCAATTCCTCACATTTTGCTCTACATAAAATGGAAACCAGAAATGGCATTGGCATATAACAATGGTCTCTTGTTCGAGACAGCAGAACAAGAGTAAAAGCCTCAGTGCCCCCACCGTAAAGACCAAAGCTTTGGCTACTTCAAAGTGCTCGGGGATGAATTTAAGGAGGGGGCACAAGCGGGTGCAATCGCCCCTTGAACTCGACAAAACCTGTAGAATTATCTGCAAATTTTACCAATTTTGTCCTAAGTTACATTAGTTCACCCCTGAAATTTGACATTGAGTTTTAGATTGATTTTCTATTTACGACCCGGCAATGCTCATCAACAAACATCCAGGAATGTCGTCGGGATGAAAAGTAATCACCACCACCCTAGGAATTGAATGCCGGGGGAAAAATAAGGGGAAGAAAAGAAGGCCGGCTAGCGCAAGAAGGGATTTTTAGATCGCAAGGGAGCAAGAAAATGACCCGGTATCTGTGGGGTCGCCGTTGCCGCCCAAGGAGAGGTCGACGGAAAGAAGCCTGCCGTGGCGGCGGGAATCGTGTTCCCTCAAGGCGCTGAGGGACCTCTGGCGGGCCTTGAACTTTCTATGCACTTCGAACGCAACGTTGCCAGAGGCTACAGACACAGACAGCACCAGCGCCATCGACAAAGCCAGGAGAGCGCTTATATCCATGTTTCCTTATCTTTCTTACTTCTTTTTTTTTTTTAACTTAACAGAGAATAAAGGTTCCTGTTCTGAGAACAGAGGAAATGGGGAGACATGGAGGTTCAGGGATGCCCGGGAGCGAGAGGGAGAGCCATGGTAGACTCGAGGTGGTGATCCGAGGAAAATAGCTAAAAGGGCATTGCGGAAGACGACAGGAGAGGATCGATGGACAGCGTCCGTTGGTATTTTTGGGAGGCTGCTTTCATCTTCCTCCATTCTCCCGTTTCCAGGCTGCAGTGCTCCTTCTACGTTGTCGCCTCGCTTCACGCTTCGCTTCTCTCCTCTCCTCTGCGAGTTTCAGTGTGTTAAGAAGCCAGTAACGATTATTACACAAATGGATAATTATTCAATCTAAATCCATTATTATAAAGTCAGTGATAATTACCTTGCGATACAAAATATTTGTTCAATGAAATATTTTTGTATAAAAACTAAAAAAATGTAATATTTAATTACAAAATCTTTTTAAAATGTAACACTTTAGTGCATTTCGTCAGATATTCCTTGACACCGTTAATATTTTCCTACGTGGCGAGTCTACTTCTCCTACAGAGATGATGTGGATAACTTACTGGGATGGATAGAATGACATGGAATAAATAATATATTTTTAATTGAAAAATTAAAAAAAAAATTCAAGAGAGGGAAGATAGACGGTCTCCGGCCACCACGTTGGAGGGGAGGGGCGGGGCTGGCAAGGAGCCCCAGCCTATCTTCCCTCTAATTTCTTTTCTTTTTTTTTTTAGAGAGAGAGGAGGGGAGGCTAGTCGGGGCTCCCTCCGCCGGCCCTCTCCCCCTATGACGAGCTGCCGTGCCTCCGACCGGGGTCGCTAGAGGGGGAGGGGGCTAGCGGAGGGAGCCCCGACCAGCCTCTCCCTTCTCTTTCTCTCAATCAATTTAAAAAAGAAAAAAGAAAAGAAAAAGAGTGGCGGCTAGGGTTTTGCAAGGAGGTGGAAGAAGGGTGGCAGCTTGGGTTTCACGGGGAGAGAGGAGGAAGAAGGGAAAAGGAGAATGATGATATGAACAACAATGCTAAAAGATGTTTTTTCAACCTCAAAGCATATCGGTTGGGTCTTGTAGTTGAGTAGTAGTGATTTGACTTGAAGGTTGTGAGTTCGAATATTCCTGCCTGAACCATTTCAAATTTGTTGCTACTTTATTATTAATTAAATGAATAGTGGAAAAAATAAGATGTCCACGTAGAGAATCAAACCCCTGCAAGTTGTCCCAAGCCCAAATTGCCAAACCACTGTGGTACATCATTTTGTTTGGATTGAAGGATTCAGATGGATAGTATGATACAATCCCTCCAAACCTCACCTTTTCAACTCCTCCGATTTTGGAGAATTTAGAGTGATAGCAAATTTTTAGACAAAAATACCCATAATATTTTCTTAAAAAATAATGTGTACGTCATAATTCTGCATTATATAATTAAACAACCACGTTCATCTTCTCATTCTCGATTATCACCAACTCACGACCACAACACATTTATCGCAACCACCGAGCCTCCTAAGACCACTACATAACCACAATTTAATTTGAGTTTTAAGATTACCATGAAACCATTGTGCGTCTATTATGTCTTTCTCTAGTTCGATTGATCTTCCAAATTAAAATGGTAAAATAGTCAAATTAACTTTTTTATCATTCAAATCCCTTTTCTAATAATAATATACAAACGAGTGATTTGGATGAATAAGTTATCCCTCCAAATTCCTTAATCCAAATATAGTGTTAATGTTCATACTTATTGGAGACAAAATATTGCTAATGAGGCCTTTCTACTCCTTTTCACTTCTTCTTCCTCCTTTTCCCTCACATGAAACCCTAGCCGCCTATCTCCATTTTTCCCTAAAAAATTTTAGTTTTCATGGAGACCGATCGAGACTCACACCGCCGGCTCTCCTCCCCTAATGTCATTGCCGAAGGTCCGATGACCTTGTTGGAGGGGGAATGGTCGGTGGAGGGAGCCCCAATCGGTCTTCCTCTCTCTCCAACATCTAAACTAAAAAAAATAATACCAAAAAAATGAAGTAGATTGGTGGGGTAGCCTGCTGGCCCCCTCCCTTCTGGTGTGGTCGCCAAAGGTCGCCCAGCCCCAGTGAACCCATTGGAGAGGCGGGTGGCTGGCAAGGAACCCTAGCTAGTCTCACATTCCTTTCTTTTTTTCTTTTTCTTTTTTTTTTTTTTTAATTTTCTTATTTTTTATTTTTAATTAAGAAATCATTTTATCATAGCCACGTCATCAAAATAGTTTAAGAAAGCAATTCACGTAATCAATTCCGAATACGTAGACAAGCCATGTAACAAAATATTAACGGTGTCAAGGAAACTTTAACGGAATGTACTAAAGTGTTATATTTTAAAAAAGTTTTATAGTCAAACGTTACATTTTTTTATATTTTGTACCAAAATATTATATTGAGCAAAGGTCTTGTACTACGGTGGTAATTATCCCTCTAAAGTCGCGTTGATTATACTTTTTTTTTTAAGAGATAATAACAATGACGATCCAGTCACTCCATTATATAATATTCAGGATTTCGTGTTCAATCGCGTCGGTAAAATTGCATAGATTAGGTCAATCTTAATTTCCTATATAAAGATAATATGCGAAAGGTATAAGTAAATATTAGTGAATACTCAATTTTAAGGTACAATGAATTACATATGGCCATTTTTTTGCTGAGGAATTATATATAATTAATCAATTAACAAATGGAATTACTTCAAACTGTAGAAACCGATCGTATCCCACTTATTAACTTTGTGGTTCCATATAGTAACTTACTTATCTATATCCTTTTATCAGTAACTCAAATACCATCTTATAAGCGGTGACTCGGGTTCAATTTTTGTAAATTAAAAAAATTATTTGAGAGAGTCTTGCCCTATGACTGGCTGACCTGATTTGAACATGGATTAGCTATGATCCTTTGAACGTATGGATTTCAAGCATATACAAGTGAAAAAAGAATGAATGTTACCAAGAAGGGTGAAGTAAGGTTACATGCCACGTGCTATTTATATTTAGACTTATCCATTTGGACCACGAGGGAGGTAATTCCTATCCAAGACTCACTCTGATACAATTCGACGAGTCCGGAGATCTTAGACTCGAATTTACTCTACGCATTCGTGCCAAAACATTCATTAGAAATGTGCTATTTAGACTTATACATGGAGGACGCCAGTTTATACTAAGCCTTTCAAAGTGCAACACTTAGAGCCGAATGTTTTGTATGTCTGACATATTTGCGATCAAACATGAAAAAAAAAAAAAATCTTAGTGATGTGGATAACAATACCAGCTCAATTATTATATGAATTGAAAATTCAAGCTGACGCGGACAGCTCTTTTGTCTTCCCAACTTATGGCGGACATGGAATGGATATCGACCAAATCCTGGCCTCTAAGAAAATCTAGGCTGAAATGCCAAAACTACCCCTGGATTTTTCAGACCGCGCTTGCGAATCGGTTCAGACCTCAATTCAACTGCACAATTCGCATACCGAGTATCCAAGTCATTTTCCACGTGGATAAAACGTAAAAAAATACGGAATCTTTTAGTGTATGATCAAATTATATCACGAACTATAAAAATTATCGGTAAAAATACAAACTTTCAGTAGAAGACTAGTGATGGATTTAGGGGAAGCGGGAGCGCAGAGATAATCTCTCATTGAACTCAGGAAACTTAGTGAGATTTTATACAAAATTTACTTGATTTTGTCAAATTTTTATTAAATTATATTGAGTTCATCCTCAGAGTCTTCACGTTACTTTCTTATAAAGTTTTGCATCCGAGTAAGTTTTTTGGATCCATCTCTACCAGTGACGAAATTATATCACCAACCAACAAAAACATATGTAATGACACGAACTTCACTTCTGTTAATATTATCTATCATGTTTGTAAATTCCAGCTCCTCTACAGAAATTGAGTATAAATTATGATAATATGTGTTAAATAAGTTCCAAAAATTATTAAATAACATCAAATTCACTTGTCAATTGCTATAAAAATCATGCTCCTGACAAGTATATGAAATTTACCTCTGTTACAATTCGCGATAATGTAGTGAAACTTACGTTTTTATAAATAATTTTTTTAGTTTGTGGTAAAATCTGATTATTCGTTTAAATTTCTTATTTTTACCGCTAATTTTTATTTTTGTGATATAATTTTTATCCATTTGCCTGGTCAGCTGAGGGGCATATTCGTCTTTTCATGCTTAACCTTTCCTTAGTTCTCCTCCCACCTCACGTTTTGTTCCCTCCGCTCATTTTTAAAGTGCCGAAAACAGCCCCCAACGGTTCAGAGGACCGCTGCGTAGCCGAGAGGGCAATTTCGTCTTTTCGGTGCTGCGGTTGAGCACCCTCGGTCCTTATAAATGAGCTCCGCAACTCAATCTTCCCTCCACCCTCTGCTTCATCTCCCTTCATCAATGGCTCTTCAGTTCTCTCCCTCCGTCCAGTACTCAGTCACGGCTCAAAAGATCGGCTTTTCGTCTCGGTTTCCGCCGGCTCCGGCAGGCAGGTTAGCGCTATCGAAGGACGTGAGCGTGAGGTTGGAGAGTGGGAAGAGCAGTGGGACCTGTGTAGTCCGGTGCAGCTTGGACACGGCGATCGCGAGCGTCGGACAGGTGACGGAGGTGAACAAGGACAGCTTCTGGCCCATTGTCAGAGCCGCCGGCAGCAAAACCGTCGTCCTGGACATGTACACCCAGTGGTATGCCTCTGATTCGTCCCTTTTCTGCTGACGCAATTTCGAAATGAATACTGTCTTTGTTTATTTCGCGGATGGGGACTGCAATATCACCTGAAAGCAAATCTCGCGACTGTAAACATAAACTGCGAAAAGCTTAAATTCTGCTGTCTTAACCTCCATCCAAAAGATTAAAAAAACTATTGGTAAATTTAAGCAAGTTTTCATGGAATTGGAGATGATCTCAATCTTCAGTAAATAACTGTCTCTTATCCATCTGAACGAACTCGCATCAAGCCTTAAAACTTTGAATTTATAGTTCCAAATTTGTCCAACTGAAGCTTCATGCTTGCTTTTTTTATTGATCGAAATGATTGAATGGTTGCTTTGATGGGGGATAGTTTGGCCCTCTGAGATGTATGGCTCTGATGTGAGAATCCTGGAGATAGAGATTATTAGGTGGCAGCTGTGTGAATTTTAGATCTTGACCTTCAGTCATTGCTGTTCTAATCTACCAGAATCTTTTCACGGAGTTCCGATCCCAATGTTGAATAAGAAAGTGCTTAGATTTTACGGCTGATGGAATTGCTATTGTGTTAGTTAATCTTGCCCTGCTGTTTGTGCATCCGTTTTGTGCCATAGGGTAATCTTTGCCTTGGGCTTTCCTTATTGCGAATTAGGTGATAAATACCTCATGTACCGCTTCAGTCTTTTTTGATCAGTGAATGTTCCTCAAGGTTCCATGTTATTTTGTATATATTTCTCTATGTGTCTTGTGATTTGGTTTTAAATCAATTTTCTTTTTGATCTTTCTGAATGTCCCTTTTTGCTGATTTGATCATTTCGTCTGTATTGTATCATAGTTTATAAGATGTAAAATAGTTTCCTTTGGCAAATATATTTTATGTTGGTTCAAACTTTATTAAGCACAATGGTGATGGTTGCATTTGATTTTGGACAATTCCAGTCTTCATCTCTCATGTCAGTGACTGCTATTATGCAGCATTCCATCATCTTCTATTTGCAAGTGCAAATCTTGATCTTCAAGGACCCTTAAAACTACTGTATCTAGGCTAGCTAGAATAAATTTGACGCCTCTTCTTGTTGAAGCATATTGTTTCTACCAGTTGCGATCGATTCTGCCTCGAGTTACAGGGTAAGAGCACGAGACCACCAGTTTAAACATCTGCCCTTTGGGGGATATACAGGACATCAACTTTTATGTCTGTTATCTTCACATCCCTTTAAGCTCCTTGAATTAGATTATGAACTTGTAAGCTGGCAACTGCGCCTACGTTTCACACCCATTTGCCTCGGTAATGGAGCCGTCTACTTACAGTAGATGTTTCTTATTCTTTTCCGGTTGTGGATGTAATGGCACATCTGGTGTGTGACTATGGGAAATGGAATACAATTATACAACATCAATTGGCCACTGGATTATGCCAAACAGTCCATTAGGCATCGGGCACTGTTCAATGATTAGCATATTGATGGTCTCCCTTGAAACTGCAGGTGTGGTCCCTGCAAGGTGATGGCTCCGAAATTCCAAGATCTGTCTGAGAAGTACCAGGATGTTGTCTTTTTGAAACTCGACTGCAACCAGGAGAACAAGGTAGTTGTCTGCTTGACATTTGATTACCGAACTTTGCTTAACAGCTTATGATTTCTTATTATCCAAATTGCAGAAGGCAAGTTTTCTTGTGTCCTGTTTTTTAAGTGAAACATTGTTGGCAGGCTCTGGCGAAGGAGCTTGGGTTAAGGGTGGTTCCCACTTTCAAGATCCTCAAGGACAGCAAGATTGTGAAGGAAGTCACCGGGGCCAAGTTTGACGATTTAGTCCTGGCAATTGAGACCGCCCGGTCGAGCTGAATCGCCCCTCCCATTCTCTTTCCACTGTGAAATAATACATGATAGGATGAATTTCCGACTCAACGATAACTCTTAATGCTTGTACACGTCGAAAGAATTACTGTTGTTAGCCAAAAAAAAAAGGGGGGGGACATTTATACTCCATATGTCCAATGCTATGCAATACTACCTACCCATGCACTTAACGGAAATTACAGCTCTCCTCCGGACTACTCCATGATACATGCTTTTGGATGTTCGTATTTTCCTAATCCGACACCATATGCAGCCCATGACGTAGATCGGTCTAAACAATCGCATTTTCTTAAGGAGTGCTCCTAGTCCCGAAGGCTTAAGCAGTCTTTATTACCAACATCTGGTGGGGTCCGCACTCCAGGACACTATCTTCCTCTTCCCAACGTCGCAGTCGCTGTCGGCGGCCCATTGCCTGCTTTCCACCGTCAACCGGTCTGGTTCAATGTACGGGCCTGATCAGGCTCGCCCAGACACAACAAATCAACAGATCAGCGGCGGCTTCTGATCTTGCTCCATTCGACCAATCAGCTCGTCCAGGAAATCAGAGCAGGCCCAGTCATCAGCCTCACCACCATCCGATTGCAGCCCCGAATTACACTGATCCGACGGAGTTTTTTTTTTTTTTTTTTTTTTTTGGTCGCCAGCCACGGTATCCAAGCAGGCCCCACCAGCGGTGAGATGGCATCTTTCAGCCAACCATACTTGACTAATCCGTTGGTCGCCCCGGGTCGCACGCCTGGCAATGGCGGGTGAGGCTCCCAAGAGGGGTGTCTGCGTACGTGAGGTCTCGAACCTGAGACCTCCTTAAGCGGCACCGAGCTGCTTACCACTCGGCCCAACCCCTCTTGGTTGATCCGACGGAGTTAAATGCTCTTCTACAGAAACGGACATGGATCATGAATGCAGTTGGAAGCATATGAAAGTATCGCATCAATTGTCATGCTGATGGATCGATTGAATGATGTAAAACCCCACTAGTTGCCCGAGGACTTCGTCAACAACCGGGAATTGATTGTCGTGAAACTTTTAATTTCACGAACCGTTGCTAAGATTTCCCCAAAGAACGCTGTCACTCCTTTTCATGGGGCAACCCGTCGCCGGCAGGGACAGGGATGTCAATTGCGACCCGGCCTGCCAAACCCTATTTTATTTTCCTCTGTAACACAAATTATTTTGATATCTTCGTATATTTAACAATTATAAAGTAATCATATTGAAAATATGTTCATGGTTATCGCTATTTGTGTAGTTATTTTATCATATTGTAATTTTAATAATGCTTACTTTTTGTATTAGATAGAGCATTTCTAATTCTCATTAGAATACTATGTCAATTTACTTTTTTCAAGTTCAAAATTTGAAACAATTTATTCAAAAAATATAATAAATTTTTTATTGTTAAAATTATAAACAAGAAACGAGAAGGGAGAATTTGAACAATTAATGAAAGA
This sequence comes from Lagerstroemia speciosa, assembly GCA_037672795.1. Lineage (NCBI taxonomy): Eukaryota > Viridiplantae > Streptophyta > Magnoliopsida > Myrtales > Lythraceae > Lagerstroemia > Lagerstroemia speciosa. Next base: position 3,938,498 of record CM075303.1, on the reverse strand, counting down.
TTTTAATGTTAAGATTGTAAATACGTGTCTAGAGAAAAATTACTAAAATTACTATTTTACTATTAATCTAGACAATTTTATAAATTATATTTCTATCATAGATTTTAATATATAAATTAGATTAAGGACGGATGTGGAAAATGAAAAGAATATCAAATTTCTCAAATGTTTGCATATAATAATAAGTATAGATAATTAATATGTTAAATAAAATTTTATCACGTTGGAAATACAATGGTTAAAACTGTTTAAGAATTAGAGTTCAAATAAGAAAATTACTAGTGATTAAAATAATCCGTGAAAATTTGTTACAGGTTCCAGTTCCGGGTATTCTATTTATCAGAACTGCAACTAAATCTTTGAGAGGGAAGGACGGATCTAGACCGGACGCTTTCCTCCGGCCAGCCCTGGTGAGATGAGGGTGGCAGGTAGGAAGTCCCACCGAATACACTCAATCAGATGGCCATTCTTCTCTCTTTTCTCCCTTATCTTTTATTTTATGAAATTTACAAAGTAATTTTTTGATGGGTAAATTTAGGATGAAAATGATGAAAGAATAAAAGATTTAGGATTAAAAGGTCATTTAGATAAAAAAAAGTGGTAATTATTAGGAATAATTACATTGACAGTACAAAACTTTTTTGAAATATTTCATATTAGTACAAAATATTTTTTTATTACATTTCGATATAAAACCTTTTAAAAGTGCGTCACTTTAGTACATACCGTCAACTTCACATTGATGGCATTAAGTTTCGCCAAAGTGACACACTTTTGAAATGTTTTGTACAAATATAAAACATTTAAAAAAATTTGTACCGTCAATATAATTATCCCGTATTATTATCTTCCTAGAAAAGTCTTAAGGCCAGTTTGACCAATTGACCCTCGTTAATATCTATACTATATATGAAATCTGGTGCGTGTTGTCCCTGTTGTGACACGTGTCCAGCTCTTTCTATGCTACATATACTACTAGAAAAAGAACCCGCGCCACGCTGCGGTTCGATATATCTTTTATAACGAACTGAATGAATTATATTAAAATATAGAGATATTTAAAAAATGATTATGTTATTTAACTCACACTCAAATATCTTTTTTACAAATAAATGTCGTTTATTTAGAAAGAGATATGTTATTATTCGTATGTTTATAATGTGAATATTTTATAATTTTTAATTACCAGTGCATAAATAATATACATTAAAAAGTAATATATAAATGTAATATTTATCTCTTCTTACAACAATATATTAATGGTATAGTATATTCATGTCTAATCACTTATATTAATAGATTATTTATTTTTTGTATACGTTAATAAATAATTTTATTTCATTTCATTTCTAAATAGGGGACACGATTTTCCTAATGAAAGAAGCTCATTCTCTTGATATACTAATAAAATTAAATCCGGAATAAAACTAAATTGCGTAAATTTTATTCTTGTATTCAAAATAAAAATTATTAATAATAAATTATATATTAATAATTTTTTAGATAAATATTGATATATATTTATTGATGATATTTATTTATTTGTAAGAATATATTCTATTATTTATTAATATAAAATTTTTTTAAAAAAAAAAAAAAAAGAGAGGAAGATGGGCAGCCTTCCACGTGGATAGGCTGGGAGAGCCCCCTTGGGGCTCTCCTTTAGCCTATTGATGATATTTATTTATTTGTAAGAATATATTCTATTATTTATTAATATAAAATTTTTTTTTTTTAAAAAAAAAAAAGAGGAAGATGGGCAGCCTTCCACGTGGATAGGCTGGGAGAGCCCCCTTGGGGCTCTCCTTTAGCCTAATAACTAGAAAAAGAACCCGCGCCACGCTGCGGTTCGATATATCTTTTATAACGAACTGAATGAATTATATTAAAGTATAGAGATATTTAAAAAATGATTATGTCATTTAAGTAACACTCAAATATCTTTTTTACAAACAAATGTCGTTTATTTAAAAAGAGCTATGTTATTATTCGTATGTTTATAATGTAAATATTTTATAATTTTTTAATTACCAGTGCAGAAATAATATACATTAAAAATTAATACATAAATGTAATATTCATCTCTTTCCCACAACAATATATTAATGATATATTATATTCATGTCTAATCACTATATTAATAGATTATTTATTTTTTATATAGGTTAATAAATAATTTCATTTCATTTCTAAATAGGGGACTCGATTTTCCTAAATGAAAGAAGTTTATTCTCTTGATATACTTGTAAAATTATATCCGGAATAAAAATAAAATGCATAAGTTCTATTCTTGTATTCAAATAAAAAATTTTAATAATAAATTTATATTAATATTTTTTAGATAAATATTGATTATATTTATTGATGATATTTATTTATTTTTAATAATATATTCTATTATTTATTAATATAAAATATAAAATAAATTAAGAAAGGAAAAAAAAAAAAAAAAAGGCAGCCTATCCACTCCACGTGGATAGGCTGGGAGAGCCCCCTTGGGGCTCTCCTTTAGTCTATTAAATATAGATATATAGATTCTTTCGGACGTTTAAAACGTCTGACAATTTGGCTGGGTGGTCCGCCGCCTGCACTATTGCACTCCAGAGCCAGGTTCAAGCTTTGGAAATCGCAATTTCCTTCCTTTTTTTCTCCTGCGTGTAGCTTTCTGCTTCATCCTTCTCCACCTTCTCTTTCCGTTCACTCGGTCCGTAGGTAAATGGCTTTAAGATTTCCTCCTCTATTTCCTTTCTCATCCTTCCCCTCCGCTCTGCACACTCGGTGGCAGTCGCTTCGAAGGTGCATGCTGATTAGGGTTTGTTGTGATTGTTACTTTGCCTAGAATTGGCCATTGCTTGGCAGCCCTATCACCTTTATTTCTCCTCCTCTCTGCACACTCGGTGGCAGTCGCTTGAAATGTCCTTGCTCTGATTAGTTTTAATTAAAACTGGTCCCATAATCAAAGGATGTGGCGAGTTTAGCTGGTTTTCCTACTCTTAGGGATCCGTCGAACTTTTTTTAATTCATTTAAACTTTTGAAAATTTTTTGACAGCGCATGGTCCCATAGCAGAGACAGCTGGCGCCTCCTATTTCCACGTGGAGCAACTTCCGCTGCAACCTCCCCCAGTACTTGCTCCCTCCTCTTCAATTCTTCTCTTCGCCGGCAAGTTTTCAATTCTCTCCATATTTGTATTACATAAGCTGTACAGCCATTGTTTCCATTCCGTTCTCTATAGCTCGGTCGATGGCCATAGGGGGCTTCCACCGGTTCAACCTCACTTTCTACCGCTCCTTCATGCCCCCATCAGATCCTCCCTTGGCTTATCAAAATCAGCTTTGTTCTAGATCAGGTGTTCTCCATAGCGATGCATCTCTACAAGAAGGAAGCGGGGTTCCATGCCTGTAATAGGATTATTGGAGCTCAGATTCCTCTGCTGTGCGGACTAGCTTTTGCACAATCGTAAAAGGACGAGAATGTCACATTTACTTTGAACGGACACGACGGATCTGCCATCAGGGGCAGCTGTTCGAGATGGTTACTAGGATTTGGCTGCACTCTTGGTCTGCATGAACAACCACTGTGAGTGATATCTCACGTATTCTCCCATTTCTTTTGTTTTTACTAAAAAAATCTTGCTTTTCTTATTGCTTAGGTTTAATATCTGCATGTCTGAAACTTCATTGCACTGCTTCATCGAAGAAGTCATGCATGGTGTTTATGTTTGTAGCAGAGCGCCTACGACAATGATCTCCACGACAACCACCTCTCCGGACAGGTCTCCGTTTTACATTTCCTTCCTGCTCTCCATTAAATCTATTTTTCTATTTCTTTTGTTTTTCTTATTATTCTGTCTTTGACTTTTTTGGCTGTGCATACCAAATTTCTCATTTCCACCATTTTATATAACCTATGAGCCTATCACTTCATTTTCTAGGGCATTTATGAATTCTCTTGATGGCTCTGGAGAGCCGAATCTAATATATAAATCAACCTCAAGATAGAATGCTTTCACCTTCACTTTCTTCCCAAACATGGCACGCTGGAGCAATTTGAAGGTGTCATCAGGCTTCTTATTTGCCAATTCATAAGCCACTGCAGCAAAATAATAAGAAATTACTTACATGAGATTCATATCTTGCATGTAAAAATGGGTTCATTTCTACTTTTCAGTGTGAAATTCTAAGCTCTGTATTATTTTCTGCTACAATTTAGGTGTAATGGGCTACAGATAGCACAATGGCAAGCAGGATCCAAGTGCTCCTGATCGAAGAAATCAGGGAACAGTAGTAAGCAATATGTGCTAGGGATCTCTTGGTATCCAATTAGGAAAATGAGTCTATTTCTTTGTAATGAAGGATGGTTTAAGTTTATATGAAAATTCTTGTGCTAGATTTTTGAGAGATTCTTTAATTTAGCGAAACTGTGATCAGTTGTAATATTCTTAGAGGCAATATTTTTGTTGAGCTATAGGTTCGACAGCTGGACACATGATGCTGAAAGCTTGATGTTTCCCTTTGATACACTTGACCAGCCGAGCTTATTTGTGTAATTTCTCATCCATATATTAGGACTCTTTCATGAAGGATATGTCAGGGGATTTTCGACTACCAATAAACCACTAGCTAACAGAAAATGTTGATTTAGATGACGTCGAACATGCATCTCTGGACACAACTAACATAATCCAATATTGGCTTTAGACTTCTCCAAAAGATGTGATGGAAAGGAAAAGATCTCAGGAAGAATGAACAAGGTACCTGTTCTTGTAATTTCTCATAAGTAAGCTTCGTATGTTTCTACTTTCTGATGTCTTAGCTGCATTCATGAGTGGTGGAGGCTATAAAATCAGACATGAGACCACCAAATTAGGCATTGGAAAACCGGAAGAAGAAGATTTCATTACTGCCGAGGAAAATATTCAGCGAAGGAGGCTGGATGTTGAGGTTGAAGAGACTAGAACATATTAAAAAGCGGGAGGTATGCAACTAGGTTCTTACATATGTATATACTTTTTGCATTTAAGATAGTAGCTGCTCACTCCAGTGTTTCTTTTAGATTATATCAAGTTGAAAGGTTGGTGTATTACTTTATGCGAACTGACACTCCGGAGTAGGAGGCACGTAGCATACATGTGTGCATTTTGAAGGAAATGGTGAATCAAAAGGGGGCGTCAACTTACCAATAAAGAATGAGGTCAAAGAAATACCAAAGGTGTTGTTTTGTGATATTTGCAACAAGGAATACAAGTTCGCCATGGAATTTGAGGTCCACTTAAGCTCATAGAGGCACAATCATAGCGAGGTAATTTTTAATACCTGAAGCTCTCTCTCCCCTTGAGAAATACATACTCTGCTTTATTCTCAAGTTCCCACCACTTTCATTGCACTTGCAAAGGTTTAAAGAAATGAAAGAGGTGCATCGAAATAGCAGTTGTGGTGCCCATCAATAAAGAGAACAACAATGATTGGAGAAGCAGACGGCTAAAATGTAAATGGTCGCATCAATGTTTTAATTTGATTTGCCCTTTGGGTTTCATGATGAAACAGGCGCAACACTAATCTCTGAATGAACATCACTATGAACAAGCAGTGCAGTAATCGTTTTGTTTTTATAAATTTCTATTCACTTTTTGTAAGCAATCTACCGATCATATAAATGCGACACTTTATTCATTTATGAGCTCTTTATCTTCTATGTAAAATTTCATGCCCCGCTGTGAAGCGCGGGTGATCACCCTAGTGAAACATAATTTTAGGTGCACCTCGCGTTGCAGAGAAGGAATCTCTTCGAGATTCAAGAGATTCTTCGAAAATTCTGTCTGGTCACGTTCCGTAATAAAATATTAATTGAATTATATTAAATGATTAGAGAAATATTAATCACACAAATAATTACTATTAATTATAATAATTCTATTAATATTTGTACCACATAATAAGTAGTCCTCCTGACTATGGTTTTGAATTATTAGTTCCAGTTCTATGGACATGGAATCGGTCCTGAACCGCTCATAGGACCGTTCAAAATTAGTTGATTTGATAAATTCTAAAAAAATAATGCATAATTTGTTAGAAATTATGGTAAATTAATAATGAAAATGACTTAAAAATAAATTACATGTAATATATTTTAAAAAAACAATGTAATTTGATATATAAATTGATTTTTTTGTTAACTTTTTCTCAATTTTCGATTCCGAGACGAATCCAAACCTATTTCGATTCCAATTAGTTCAAAGGGAGGAAACATCCTTGAAATCTCTTCATCACTGCTCCGAGCCGGTTTCAGGTTGGGAACCAGATTGTGGCCATTACTTATAGGGAAAAATAATACAGGAAATCCCATATTTATCATTTTTTACAATTGCATTCTATCGGTTTGAAAATAATCAATTCAGTCCCATAAAATTAATTTTATTATACTTTCAGTCCTAGACTTCACTGTTTCATTAACGGAGTTGCTAACAGCATAAGATCCACATTAGTAAAACATTTACGATTTGGACTAAAAATAATAAAATTAATCTTTATGACTGAATTAATTATTTTTAAATTTATATAATTCAACACAAAAAAATAAATATATATAATTTTTACGGTAATTATCCTATAAGGTAGCAATGGTGTCGGATGTCCTCCTCAACACGTACTTATCCACTAGACTGGTCAATCCACTAGTAGACAGCCACAATGACTTTCCTGCCCAATCATCGGATGCCACCTCAGCAGGAGTGATGCGCCATGACAGCGAGAGTCGTTGACACAGCGAAGGAAATGGGTAAATATTTGGCTCCTAATGAATAACAGAGTTCATTATATAATTTATTATTAATATTTTAATACGTGCACATTAATTCTTAAAAATTATAAAAAAAATTTGCACACATGGGAATGCCACGTGTCACATATCAGCAAAACCTCTCGGATGAAATACTGAACAACTACAAGCTTAGAATTGGTTTAGTGATTCACTCACTGAACTCTCAAATGGATGATCACGCTTCGACTGGTCTGAGGATAATGTCGGATGCAGACTAAAAAAAAAAAGAAATAGTCAACAACTTAAAAGTCTTGGTCATATGAATCAGTCGAAGTCAACAAAATTTTTTTTTCCTCTTTTCTTAAAGGTTAATTTCTTTACCCAAAAAAAAAAATTTCGGTCAAATTGTCGGACGTTGGAAATTTCAGGGGGAGTCTCCAACTTCCACCAACCCGACCCACCCGAGTGTCGACATGGGGGTAAATAGTTCCTCAGATGGGAAGTTTTTGAAATTTAAAAATTATAAAATTTCAGCCAGCTGTCCATTTGTTATCCCACGATTAAATTATACAATAAAACCGTTACATATTACTCGTTAAATGTTTTATCTCTCTCACTTCCATTTCTTTCTCTGATAAAATTGCACAATCAGATTAGGATTTCCACAGGAATTTATATGAACGGAAGGGAATGTATTATGTATGGGAAAATTTTTAAATTAGTTGACTAAATTATCCTTTTATGTAAATTTATTAATAAAATAAAGAAAAATAATTTTGTCAGTAGATATGTATTTAATTTTTCACCCATATTCAACCCGCCTTCATTAAAAAACAAATCCAGATAAAGTAAAATTTTTATTTCATTTTACGTCTATCCAAATAAGGGTTTACTATCGTAAACGAAAGAGATTCATATATTGTTCCCCTAGAAAAAGTCTAGAATAAAAAAAGAGACCATAATTGTCACAGAAAAATTCTTAATTAATTGACGAAAGAAAATATTAATCAAATTGAAATAACGAATAAATGACTATTGATTATTCAAATAATTATCAAAGTCATTACTCATTAAAATAATTTAATTGATATATTTTTACTTTTATCTATTATCTATATATTTATCTAATTAAAATTGATCATTTATTAAAAATTTTATATTTTTAAAAAATTTAAAATTTAATAATTATATATTAAATTCTGATTAAGCTAATATACATCACAATATTATTAGCGCGTGAAATGCGAATACTCTTTCCATCTCCTCCCTCCTGCAGATGATCTCTGTGTATCGCCATTATTACTGACACCGGTCCCCATTGGAGAAGCAGACGCAGGGAAGGAGAGGAAGGGACAATGTGCGGGATATTCGCGTACCTGAATTACAACGTCAAAAGGGAGAGGAGTTACATCCTCCAGGTCCTCTTCCATGGCCTCCGCCGCCTCGAGTACCGTGGCTACGACTCCGCCGGGATCGCCATTGACTCCTCCTTGTCCTCCGTCCCGGCTGTTGATCCCGAGACACCGCAGTCGTCGGCCCCCCTACGCCTGCACCCTCGCCCTGTCGTCTTCCGCCAAGAGGGGAATATCGAGTCCCTCGTCAAATCGGTTTACCAAGGTCAGTGGTCTCCCCCTGCATTTCCCCAATTTCCTGATTCCGACGCGTGCCATTCTTCTTCTTCTGCTGCTGTTTTATGATTTGGGAGGAACGGAAAAACTACATCTCGGAGATTTTGAATGGTGCTTGTTCCCCGACGCCGCCGTCTGACAACAGTTTGGCCTGAATCGGTGATCGGACCCAGAATTGAGATGAACAGGTCAACTCTAGGGGGGGATGAAAATGGAGAGGTTAGGGACGTAACTGACAGAACTATGCTACATAACGAGGAGAATAAACCAAAATTTGATCAAGGGAATTTACCGTTGTACTATCTCAGCTTAGTCGAGCATTTGACAGCATCGGAGCTTTCTTTCCCTTGTGAATTCCCATAGCGCACTCAGTTGTCCGGTCAATCCAAATTCCTCTTAACGATTCGTTGTCTTTACTCATCAGAACCTAATAAAGATCATTCCATGGCGAAGAATAATAAGGTGAACTAGTCAACTTTTGGATAATCTGTACCATATAAAGCTTCATTAAGCTGAAAGTGGAGCTAATGCATCAAGAATCTTAAGGGAATTTTATTCCGTTGAAGCGGCTATTTCTAGTTCAGAGCATATTCCTGAACAGGGGTTGCAATACCTGCTTTTTTGTTTCTAATTGAGGTGCTTGGAGTCAGTTTTCAAAATTGATAGATCGCTAGTATATCTTTGGATCTTGATAGAGTATAAATCTTGAAGCAGGTTTCCCAAGGTATTGTTAATTTTCCTTAATATATTCCTCGGTATTTTCATTAAAAGAAATTCATCAGTTGGGTGATAGAGGTAATATAAACTAAATATGAGGTCATGCTCTTGGAAATATATAAATTCATTGGTAAAGATTGAAATGTGCTTTGTGGATGAATTGGTTGCCCCAACTTCACAGTGGAAAGCTCATTCTAATTTACATTTGGATGTAACATGTATCAGCTACTATTTGGATATTAACCACCCGCCATTTGAAGCCATTGCTCATAAGTGATGTGATTTCCTTGGTTGAATGTGTATTTCTGACTGCGCGCTGATTCTTATGTTTCAGAGGTTTCTCCTGACATAAACTTGGAAGGATCTTTCAATGTTCATGCTGGAATAGCCCACACTCGCTGGGCAACTCATGGAGAGCCAGCTCCAAGGAACAGTCATCCTCAGACCTCTGGTGATGGAGATGAGTTTCTGGTTGTTCACAATGGAGTCATCACTAACTATGAGGTTGGCTTGAAATTAAGATTGTCTTTCTTTTTTCCCTTGAAAAATGTGGCCTTCTGGTGAGAACTGATTGGTTCTGTCACTCAAGTTCTGATGTTTTTCCACTGTCCTGGTCTTAAGTTTTGAACTCGTTTGGGTTCTGATCTTTTCACTCTACTGGTCTTAGGTCTTGAAGGAAACACTAGTCCGACACGGGTTTACCTTCGAATCTGAAACAGACACAGAAGTTATCCCAAAGCTGGCAAAGTACGTCTTTGACCAAACAACCGAAGGAGAAGGTAAATTTTATTGGTCCATGAAGTGCTTTTAAATTAACAGTAACGTCTTTATTACGCAAGACTCATAAAAACATGCAATCATGCTGTCATATTGTGACTATTCTTTGACGTTGCTGCTTCAACAAGCAGCGCCCTTTTTTGGAATCGACTCTGGGATGTCTGAGCTGTTAGCCAAGTTGCGGAAATAGAATAGTCATGGTTAAATGCATTCTGGTGCGGGAACTTGAAATTTGTTATTGGATAGACAAAGGGAAATGAGTTTCTTGCAATATACATTCTAACAGAAGATATCTATCAGTCAAATGTGTACCTGGCACCATGTTCATTTCTGATTGCATTTTTCTGAACAATCCTTATTCACTTTCTATGGTCCCTGAGGAAATTTCTATATATTTTAACCTAGAAACTTTTGTCTCTTGATGTGGTAGCCTGAAACTGGGTTGTTGCCTTTGAAAATTTTCGAATTTTGTCCATTTTAATGTCTAGCACCTCATATTTCAGGTGAAGCAACTGTCACATTTAGTCAAGTTGTGCTAGAAGTTATGAGGCATCTTGAAGGAGCCTATGCCCTCATTTTTAAAAGTCGCCATTATCCTAATGAATTGGTGGCATGCAAACGTGGTAGTCCACTGCTCCTTGGCGTTAAAGTAAGCCCTACATGACATAAATTTGCTATATTGTTATTAAATATTGGGGTTTTTTTGCATTTGTATTTTTAATTGAAACTCCATGTATCTGGTGATATCCGAGAATAGCTGTAATGTTATTTTTCATATAAGCTGGAGAATCACTGTTAGATCATATAAAAGTCGTAGATGCAGAGGATATCTGTGAAGAAACTCATAAATCTTGTGTAGTACTGAATGATTCCTTATATTCAATAATGCTCAAGACAGATGCCTAACTTCATACATTTCTGATTTTGTTTAGGAATTGGATGAAGATCGAAAGAATGGATCAGCTTTTGATGTTTTTCCTTCAGCAAATGGAAATCCAAAGGAACTGTTTTTGTCCAGTGATGCAAATGCAATAGTTGAACATACGAAAAAAGTGTTGGTAATTGAGGATAATGAAGTAGTTCATCTCAAGGTAATTTGTTTTCCATGTCATTAAATAAGAATACTCTGTCTGTTTTCTCTCTGTGTAAATTTATCTGTCTCGTCATCATTCATCATTATTTAAAAGTGGAGTGTACTTCATCATCTTTATTGGTGTTTCAGAGGTGTCTTGTTTGGTTTGAGAGAATAATTTATTTTCTGATTTCTCTCTCAAGTTAAATGTATATTTTATGTTTCCTTAGTCTTATCCATTTCTCCCTAGGAAATAAAGAGAAGTTTCTGTGCTCTCATCAGAAACACATTATCCATGGTGCAAATCGACACTTTTAACTTATTCTTTTTCAAACATCAAGAAAAGAAATGCGGAGTTTTTTACCATCATACATCTCCAGTTTATAGTAGGAAAAAGCTTTTGAAATTGTAAGAATCATTTTCCTTTGAATAGATGATTATGCGAGAATTTGGAATGTGATTATGTGTAAATGGAGCTTGTTTCAGGATGGAGGTGTATCCATTCTGAAGTTTGATAAAGAAAAGGGAAAACATGGAGGTGTTCTCTGTAGGCCTTCTTCAGTCCAACGAGCATTGTCAGTTCTGGATGTGGAAGTTGAACAGATTAACAAAGGAAACTATGAGCACTACATGCAGAAAGAAATTCATGAACAGCCAGAATCTCTTAAAACTACAATGAGAGGAAGGTTAATACGAGAAGGCTCCTGCAAGGCCAAGACCGTTCTCCTAGGCGGGCTGAAAGATCACCTCAAGACAATCAGGCGGAGTAGGCGCATTCTTTTCATTGGCTGCGGGACCAGCTATAATGCTGCTTTAGCTGCTCGGCCCATATTGGAAGAACTTTCTGGCGAGTCCTGTTTCTCTTGGCTCTGCGTGGTTTTGGGAAATTTTGCCGTTTTTCTTATATTCTGAAACTTCCTCTAGAGCTTCCCTTGTCTTTGATCAACTGTCTAGAGCTTCTTCAGTGAACAAAACGAAGACAAGCTGACATGCTTTGACCTTTCTAGCTGATTGAACAGTTAAGCAGCAGAGTATATATTGACTTGTCTAAAGAAGCCCTCATGAAAAAAAGAATTCATACTTTCATAATAATGAAAAAAACTGGTCCGAATAGCAAAGTATTTCTCCTTGTTATTGTTTTCTTTCGAAGGAAAAACTTAAAAATTGTCAAACTTGTGCATTTGTGAATTCATTTTGCCAACTAATCTTACTTGCTGTTAATGGAAAACCAGGTATTCCTGTTACTATGGAAATTGCCAGTGATCTTTTGGATCGCCGAGGTCCGATATATAGAGAGGACACTGCTGTTTTTGTCAGTCAGTCTGGTGAAACTGCTGATACCTTACAAGCATTGGAATATGCATTAGAAAATGGTGCATTGTGTGTCGGCATAACAAATACGGTTGGCAGTGCAATTGCCAGACACACGCATTGTGGTGTTCATATAAATGCTGGGTGTGAGATCGGTGTTGCAAGTACCAAGGTAGAGTAGATGAGACTCTCCATTTTAATGACTGCTTTTTTTTTCCCCCACTGGTACAACATGGGATCAACTTTTAATATTTGATGACCCCATAGGCTTACACAAGTCAAATAGTTGCCATGGCTATGCTAGCCTTGGCCATCGGAGGCGACAGCATATCAACTCAAGAGAGAAGAGAAGCGATAATTGCTGGTCTAATCAAATTACCAGGTATGTCTCATGCTGAAACTTCTTTCTACCTTATTTGTTTAGCCTGTTATCGCTCATCTTTGAGTGATATTTTTGCAGACAGAGTAAGAGAGGTGCTGAAGCTCGACCAAGAAATGAAAGAACTTGCTAAACAGCTGATGGGGGAACAGTCGCTTCTTGTTTTTGGAAGAGGATACAATTATGCAACTGCATTAGAGGGTGCTTTGAAAGTGAAGGAAGTTGCGCTGATGCATAGTGAAGGGATGCTTGCTGGTGAAATGAAACATGGTCCTCTAGCCCTGGTTGATGAGAACCTGCCTATTATTGTTATTGCTACTCGCGATGCTTGCTTCAGGTTTGGATCCTACAATGTCTTGTTGGATTGTTTTTCTCTTTGTTTTGGAGAATGGTCTCCAATCTTTCTTTCTTATGTCTGTGAAAAATAGGTTTCTGCTTCTTGTCGTCGGTTGTTCTCATGCTGTAGAGCTGAATCTCATATTTATTTTCAAAAAAACATTTTGTTCTGCAAAAAGGAGAAAATAGAAAAAGAAAATGCTACAAGTTCTTTCTTGTACCAAATCATTGAACGTTGAAGTTATTGTATCACTCACATTTGCTTTTATTCTTATGAGCAGCAAGCAGCAGTCTGTTATACAGCAACTCCATGCCCGCAGAGGACGGCTGATAGTCATGTGTTCTGAAGGGGATGCAGCAGTTGTTTGTCCAGGGATATCATGCCGTGTAATTGAGGTTCCTCAGGTTGAGGATTGCCTTCAACCCGTTGTTAATGTAGTTCCACTGCAGGTATTGGTTATCAAGTGCACCTTTTTATACACATAAAACTTAATAATTCCATTATAATCTCTTAAATTAGAAAATTTGACTTTAAAACCAGTCTGGACCGACAAGGAATTCTCCCCTTGAGGGCAAGTTCTTTGAAAAACCAGACTCCAACTTGTCCCATTGAACTGGCTGGTTTTTTGTAAGGAATCACTTGGTCTTGAATCGTGTAAATCTATAATAATGAGTTCTTTGACTCTTCTATTCCATATGAACCGGAATAGCTCCCTTCATTTTTATGCCGCTACTTTTGTGCAGATTCTGATCACACTGAATTATTTCTTGCTGTAGATTCCTGTCCCACATGAAGAATGTCATTTTCCATAGTTCTGTTACTCAAATTCATTACACTTTTTAGCGTACTAGTTTAAGTTACTCCTAAAAGATGGTTGAATTTCCTCGTCTATGAAGAACCATAATTTTGCAGGTTCCATGACCATTTCGGTTCTGAAGAACTGTGCATTAGTTAGCTTCCTTTTTGAAACTGTTCTGTCTGAATAGCATAATGCTGTAGAGGGTCGCACTTGACCTTTTCTGCCTCAAAATGGAACTGTGCATTGACTTTAATTGGATACCGCTAGTCTTTAACCCATCTCGAGAGGCCTTTCACCCATATATTCGGCATATAAGATGTTCCCCACGGCATTTCTCTTCACTCTTCTTTTGATCCCTTCACATTGCTTACAGTGGATGTTGCTGTTTTGGGTGCAGCTGTTGGCATATCACCTGACAGTCTTGAGAGGATTTAACGTCGACCAGCCTCGGAATCTTGCAAAGAGCGTGACAACCCAGTAAAGGAAATCTCTCGTTCTCATCTCTGGGTCACCTCGCTCATAGTTAAATGACATAGACTGCGTGCACTAACTGGCTCCGAATTCTGTATTCCTGTTTACCTCAAGTCTAAACTTTGCAGCATATCTATGTAGTCAGTTGACTGACCCTCGTTCCCAACTCTCTATCATCGGCTCCGAGGAGTGTGGTTGCTGTCTTTTTTGTCTGGCCGGAATTAATCTATTACATCCCCATTGAATTCGAAGATTCCTCTCAAGACTTTTATTTCCAGGTTCAGCAGTCATGCTGTTAAGCTTGCGAGGGGAGGTGCGTTCCAGGTTGTCTTGATCCTCAGGATCGGTTAAGGCCAACTTTGCTAGCGGTGGTCATGACTCCACGGTGGTGGTCGGCTTGATAAGCGCTCTGGCACCGGCTGGAGTCCAGGTGAGGTTCTCGGTGGTGGCGGAAAAGCTACATTAGGTGGTAAGTGCCATGACAGATGAAACCTTAATGAGTTGTTTGGATAGAGGGATTGTCTAATCCTTTGTTCGGCAAATTATTTAGGATAGATCCATTCTAAACCCAATTTATTCGTGGATTTGAACATTTAAGGTGAAATATCGTCATAGTGTAGGTGTTTGTTTACATTAAAAACGATAAAATGATCGAATTAATTCATTATTTTCCACAACCCTTTTTAGTAGGAATATCAAAATAAAGAATTGGAAGAGATAATTTATCCCTGCGAATCCATATGAAAATCTTTAATTCGAGGCCTATGAAGTCATGGCAATAAGGGAGAGAACATTTCTTGTAACTATCCCTTGTTTACAGGGTTGACATTCCTCTCGGAGTTAATGTAATTCGTAACTGACAATCTCGAAGATAAGAAATGGTATTATAGTCGCCCCTTTCTCCGTTTTTGTTTTTGTTTTTTTTTAATCATAATTTCATCATTTAATAATTATTTAATCGATATTTTAATATATTAAAATAAGGAAAAATTTGAAAGTGTGATCTTGTGAAAAAATTAGAGACTAATCTGTGTAGAAAAGGTTTGGAATAAAAACTATAAATGGAAAATAGATTGATGACTGAGCGCAGTGAATTCATTACATTTACACAATTGCCCTCGCCTGATAAACGCCGATTGGGCTGCAATTTCAAAATTTACTCGCTGCTCTCTGCACTGTGCGGTACAGATTGAGAAATGGCCACCATATCTCTCCTCCACCTGCCCGCCGCCCGCTGCCGCCCACCCAAACCCTACGGCCCGCCGCCCGCCGCTGCTGCCGCCTCCTCGACATTCACTCCGAGACTTCCTCCTTTCCTCAAGCCCCCTTCCGCTTCAAATGGGATTTCTCCACTCCCGCGCCACGGCCGGCGGGTAGGGCTTGTGTGCATGTCCTACAGCACCACTCCGGCCACGGACCGCCTCATCTCCGCCGTCGCCTACACCCTACCTTTCTTCAACTCCCTCCAGTATGGCCGCTTCCTCTTCCTCAAGTACCCAACCCTCGGCGTCCTCTTCGACCCCATCCTCCCCCTCCTCTCCCTCTACAAGTCCGTCCCTTACGCGAGTTTCGTCGCCTTCTTCGCCCTCTACCTCGGCGTCGTCCGGAACCCTAGTTTCAGCCGCTACGTGCGCTTCAACTCCATGCAGGCTGTCACCCTCGACGTCCTCCTCGTGATCCCCCTCCTCGTCCAGAGGATCTTCAGCCCCGGACGCGCCGGTCTGGGTTTCCGCCTCATGGTCTGGGGCCACAACGCGATCTTCGTCTTCAGCGTCCTCTGCTTCCTCTACAGCCTTGCTTCCAGTATACTGGGCCGAACCCCTTACTTGCCCTTCGTCGCGGATGCTGCAGGACGGCAGCTCTAAGTCGGTTCCCAGCCTCTCCGAACCTTTGACAGTGGAAAATAGAGCTTCTCAACGATAAAGTGAGTTTTTTTATAGTTGACAATTGAGGAAGTAGTTTATTTGTGCAGCTCAAATGTCTGTAGCTCTTGTTCTTATTGTCTTTGTCTTCTTGATGCGAATTGTATGGCTGTTACCTTAGTAAGTTACCGAGGAAATTGAATGTTTTGAAGAGATTGATGAAGTTGTTCTGATGGGTTTATTAGCTGTTCATATTTAGGTTGCTTGGTGGAGTTTGAGAGTTGGGTCTATCCAACCAAACAAAATATTGATCGGACAGGTTGGGGCATCCATCTGCAGATGTCTCCTCCTTGCTTATTAGTGAGTGCCAGAGTTCGCTTTAGCACTTGTAGTTTTCTTGCTCCCCACTAAAAAAACGAACGATCGAGATTCTCGAGAACTGTTCTGAACGTCTGTCTTTGCGGGGCGATTGTACTCGTTGGTGTCAATTAGGCGGTCTGTGGACTTTTGTTGCGCTCCACGGCGCTTTCGGACTAATAGGTTTCAAGTTATGTCAATTTGAACTTGGTTCAATTAGATTCAATGCTGTTTATTCTCTCTTTCTGATCTGATTCTGGGTGTTAGAGAAAGGGTTGCCTTCTGGTAGAATCTCCATGACCTTGATCTACGGTTAGCAGACAACTTCTTTGCTGCCTCTGTGAAGTTGCTCCCGAAAAACATTGCAAGATGATTTTGGGGGCCTGTCCTCCCAATGGTTTCTCTGCTCCTGCGTCTGCATTTGGATGGAAGGGATTGCCACAGAGGGTGATCGGATTTTACGGGGCAGCTCGTCTGATCTTCTCTTTCCCATGTCTGAAGATCACTTATGCTGAAATGTGCCGATCGGTCTATGAGCCAGCTGATTGAAGATGCAACAAATCGATTCCTTGCTCTATATGAGATTCACAGTATGGTATAGTCATTGAGCTCAAGATGGATGGGGATCCATCTTTCCGTGCCTGACGGCATGGACAGAAGGAGGGATGAGAAAATTATGTTGACTTCTGATATTGATCCCAGGATACACGCATACCAGAATCCAACTATGAGGTTCATCTTCATCTTGAATTAGTTCTTTCTTTCAACAGCCCGCGCTGAAACTTCCATCATTCACCCCCATGCTATCCTTTAGTTTTTGCTGTCTTGTTGCAGATGCAGGTGTTACTTTGGTGTCCTGGAATTTCTCTAAAACTTTCCCTCATTTCTAAAACTATTAGAAAGCAACTCAGCTGAGATTACTTAGTAGATTGAGGTTGGTCCATGTGGTTTCTGTAACACAGTTAACTGTGTTACATCTTTGTGATCGATTGTACAAATCGTGCATATGGTAGGTGGATTTTTCGTGCTGGTGAAGGTCTTGCCCTCAGCTACCATTTAGTTCTCGTGCAGCCAGAGCCCTTAGCTACCATTTAGTTATCATGTTTGGTCGTGCTTCTTAAGACACCTCTTAACATCTGGTCTCTCATTCAACGGTGGAGCACTAAAGAATCCCTTCATAAATTGCTACTGTCTGATTGCCCGCTGACTTGCTTTCTACACCCCTATTATGCAACACAAAATCTTTGTACTTTCATTTTGATTTGTAATATGTTGCTATCAGAGATCCAGTGGTATATTGGTTGTGTTGAGGATGCGTGAATCTCAATCTCTCAATATATAATAACTGATCGAAGAACTAAAGATAGCATCGAACTTCAAACTCCTTCAAGCTTACCAAACTGGAGTGGAGCACTACTATGAAACGATGTGTGAAGAAAACAGAGAGAGGACTTGTATGATTGCGGATAAAAATGTGAAAACAACTTAGGCCAATCGAGCTATTCACAGAGGATATGGAGGGCCATTGGTTTAATGGGATTGAACGAGACAAGTAATTCCTGAAATCGGGCTTTAATGATGAATGTCCTAACATAGCTAAGAAGGTTGCTTAACATAAGAACACTTTTCTCTTAGCAAACACTTCAAATTTTTTCTCTCCTTATTAATGTGGAGAATTTAAATTTTCCATCGTTCTACTGTGAGTTTATATGGGTTTTATCTCTTCATGAACTTCTCTCATCCCAATTCTTCTACCCTCTAATTTCCTTCAATTTTATTAGAATAATTTCCCATTAACAGAGGCCATTTTTAACAAAAATTTTGCCAATAATTACTCAGGGAGTGAATCGATTTATTGAGGGACCCGACTGATGTAACCATGGATCAAAATTATGCAAATTCCATGAGTTAGTATCCCAAGTAATGCAAATACGATGAGTCAAGGACTCAAGTGATTCAAATTTCACGAGTCGGGGATCCAATTGCTGCAAATTTTCTCTGGGGAATCCAACTAATACAAAATCGATCTCCTGCAGATGAAATTGTTAATTTATACTTTGCAACAAGGGAATCCAATGTAATTACGCCAAAATCTAGGGGTATACATGAAATTTTTGGTTCGAACTTGGAGAGTGATCGCATCGATTTCTAATCTGCTGCTGCTAGAAACTCCCAAGTCATTCCTTCTCCTCCTTCCTGCTCTTCTCTGAACCCAAACCCTAACGTCTGCAATTGGGGGAGAGAGATATGGATGCGATAAGGAAGCAGCTGGATGTGCTCATGGGAGCTAACAGGAACGGCGACGTAAGGGAGGTCAATCGCAAGTACTACGATCGCGATGTCTGCCGCCTGTACCTCGTGGGTCTCTGCCCTCACGAGCTCTTCCAGCTCACTGTAACGTGCTCGTCGCCTCCCCCTATTTCTTCTACTCATTCGAATCTCCTGAATTTTTCCTCATGCATTTGAGTTCTGGCAGTCAGTTGTTGGCAGTAGTTGCCGGGATTCTTATCTGTGATGCCTGGTTCCAGATGTGACCTTTATTTGTCGTCGTTTCTTATACTGTTGTCTTTCTTATTCTTCAGAAAATGGATATGGGGCCCTGTCCGAAGGTCCACTCCTTGCAACTCAGGAAAGAGTATCCTTTTTGTGCTGCATTCTTGCTTGCTCGCTCTTTATAAGCTGCGTTTCCTGTTAAATGTTGCAGTGCATCGTTGCCCGCACAAAAAAGGATTACAGATGGCAATTTATTGTTATTCCTGGAAAGGGCAATTATGGGTTACAGTTACAATTGTCCGGAGAATCTCGTGGTAAATTCGTCAGCTTTATGATGTAATGAGAATTCATGCAACTTGTCCATTCTTTTTTTCTTGTTTTTTCCTAGTTTTGTTGCCTTAGCTCTCCTCAGATATCAAGAAGCCAAAGAAAAAGGAGTTGACAACTATGACAGAGAATTGGAAGATGTAATCGACCGGCTTATTGTTGAGTGTGACCGGAAAATTGCTAGAGCCCTCAAGAGACTCGAGGAGGATGATGCTAAGGCCGCCATTGCAATTTCTGTTTCTGAGGTCACCATGGTATGACTTAGTATTCACATACATGTTTCTTGTGCTTACTGCTGAGACAAGTCTAATTACTTTGGCTTGCTTGAACTGCAGACGCCTGAGATACTTGAAATGTCAAAGGAGATAAAGGAGAAGCTAAAAGAAGCTGATCAATACGGTAACCTCTCTGAGTCCCTATCTTGTTTCCACCTGGTCTTTCCCCTGCATCTTTGGTTGGAGTTTCTTTTAAATTCCTTTTTCATTTCTTATAATTAGTAAAACTCCAACTGTAGCTCTTTCAAGTGTGTATCCCTGTCTTTATCTAAGGCTACTGATATATTTCTGAATCTTCACAAAATGGACACCATGGTCAGTGGCCTCTATGTGCCAGTAGTTTCATGTATTAGATAGGTACTGATGACCCACCATGCATCTGATTGCTTTGATTTGCAGATTTTGAAGGCAAGACGGATCTTAAAATTCGAGCTTTAGAAATTGTTGAAGAATTGAGGACAAAGAGAGCAGATAAGCAGGTCATTGTTTGTTGAACATTTGTTTTATTCTAGACTCTTGTTTGCCATGGCCATGTTCATGCAATATGAGAATCTGGTTCATCCTGGCATTTTTTGAATGGGAAAGTGTTGAAGTTTTCAGTTGGTTTAACATTTGTTCGTTGACCAAGAGCCTTGAGATAAATATAGTTATTAACATAATGGCTACATGCATATGGTTTGATGCAGTCTTTGCTTCTTTTGGACGCATTTAATAAAGATAGGGCATCTTTACCCCAACCTGTGCCAAATGCACCATCATTGGCAACCCCACCTGCTGTTGCTGTTGATCCTCACACACAGGGGATGATAAATGAGAAGCTGAAGAAGGCGGAGGAACTTGGTGAGTCATCTTTGCCGGATTTGGCCCATCATGTGCTTATTTTGTGCTTCAAACAATACATCATTTTATCTGGATATATATATTTGAGTCCTAGGAAGTTTTTTTCTTCTTCAATAATATGGTTACGAATTTGTTTAATAACATGGCTCTGCGGGGACAAAACCTGTTATAGCTTTTCATTTTCGGGCTTTGCGTTGCTTCTAACAGCTATGTTATGAGCGCTACTCTCTTTGTAGCCAACATCCTACCTTTTCTACGGCTGGATTCTATATCTAATGGCACTTGCAGAAGATATTAATTTAAACCTTACAGATGTGGGTGGACTAACTTCATAAGATTATTTGCATTCTTTAGGTGAGCAAGGAATGGTTGACGAGGCACAGAAAGCTCTGGAAGAGGCTGAAGCACTCAAAAAGGTTTCTTTTAGTTTGCCCTTGTCTTTGCCTAGTCAAGCTAATTTTTTCCTCTGGGTTGGTTCAGAATTTTCAGCAGTTGTTCACTTAGCTTCTTGCTTTCAGCTTCATGCCAGACTGGAGCCTGTTCAAGAACCTGCCAAGTACACTGCTGCCGATGTGCGAATTGTGAGTGCAAATCAATTTGCAAAATCAAGTTGTGTCTTGATTCTGCTGTCCCATTTGTTAGGCACTAATTTTCATCTGATGACCATAATGAGAATAGAGGAATGAGTACCTCTGCTGGTGTAGCATTGGAAATCCAGATTCTCATTTAACTAGAGCATTTGATTTTTATTAGTTTCAAAAAAGCTTTAGGTCTTTTAGACTGGTCTATGTAGTGAAGGCACAGATGCCAAAATTTTTGTCTGCATACTGGATATATATACCGTATCATTTTAATTGGATTCTGTTGTTTTTGCAGACCGACCAAAAACTACGTGTTTGTGACATTTGTGGAGCATTTCTCAGTGTTTATGACAGGTATAGTTGATTTCTTCCTTAACAAGATCTCCAGCTTAGGGTGGTATTTGGGTTTTAAGTACTTCAGGTTTTGACCCGAAGATTATACCTCCTTGTCACCAGCAGGCTCTTGGGCCCAGTATTACGAGGATTACTTTTGCAGCTAAAGAATGTGCGTCTTTTTTTCTGTTTTATGTTCAAGGATCGTGCTATGTTAGCAACAATGTTGTGATACAGTTCTGCAATTCAATTAGTCCGACTTTTAACACGTGCTCTTGATAGACAGCTAATCCTTCTAATTTCCGTGTTATTTCAGTGATCGACGCTTAGCAGATCATTTTGGAGGAAAGCTTCATTTGGGTTATATGCAGATCCGTGACAAACTAGCAGAACTGCAGGTCAAAAATCTCCATCTGTTATCAATCGTTTTGCACATATATTTACATGCAAATGGTAGCAGGGGGTGGTAAGCGAGCAGTCTTCTTGCATGATATTAGCTGCAACTAATCTCACTTTAATTTTTTCTCATCGCCGGTCTTTATGTTACGTGCGTATTGTGCCTGATTTAATGGGTGAAGAATTTATATGCATAATGTATTATGCCTGTGCTCGTTATTTCTTGCTTGTTCATATTTCTTTGCTTCCCAAGAGGTAACTAACATGAGATATTGATCATAACTGTTTAGTGATCTTGTGAACTATCGCCCTTAAATTAATGAGTTTTCGCATAATGAATGTAATTATTCTCTGTTTGTGACTACAAGTATGATTAACAAAGCAGCTTTTCATGCATGTTGCTGCCATCAGTGTTTTACAACTTCTGAGAAGAAATACTATTTGGCATTTTAATTTGTCTTTAGGAAGGATAGGCTGTTTTAACAGCATGGGCCTTAGCAACCTAGCCCCTAAGGCTAGATTTAGATTTTTCTGCTATTAACTAATACTTGCTGGCTTCGTTAATCTGAAGTATGGGCAGATTTTGATATATGCTTTGGGTGTGTCTAAGGCTTTGTTATTTACCATAGTTTATTTTTTGGTGTTCGTCTGTAGGTTATCTTGGTATTAATAGATGCTTTGCTTCATACTGTCATGGGGCCTAACAAAATAAGCTTTGGCCTCTTGAGTTTGGGGTTAGAATGTGAATTCAAAATCCTGTCACTATTTGTCCACTTTCTGCACAACTTTTTGACCTTTTGAATATGGCATTCAACATTAATGAATTATTTCCAAATAAAGTAGTGATATTGATGAGTTAAGCCTTTTATTCTACTTATTAGAGGTGAAGGGAAAATTCTTCTTTTCGGGGCTATGGCTTTTTCAGCTACCAAGAATCCTTGTAGGTTGTTTTGACTCCATGCAATGGCTCTCATAATCTGGGAATTATTTAAATGGCATTTTCCTTGTACTTGGAATTCTTCAGGAAGAAAGAAACAAGAGCCGCAAGGTCGATCGTCATGATGATAGAAGGTAAGATCGTCTCTTCTTCACAATGTCACTGATCATATTACTAATAATGTTTTTGATCTGAAGTTATTGCTCCTGTTACTTTTGGAATCTGATATGACAGATCAAAAGAGCGGATCAGGGACCGAGATAGAGAATCAAGTAGGGACCGTGACCGAGGAGATACCCGTGACCGAGGCAAGGATTATGATCGTAGAAGCAGCAGGGATCAGGATAGAACCTATGACAGAGATCGTGGGTATGACAGGGACAGGGACAGGGACAGGGACCGAGACCGAGAATCTGATCGTTCTCGCAGCTATGATTCAAGAAGTCACCGTCGATCACGCTCACGGTCGAGGGAGCGCTCAAGGGATTATGATCGCCATAGGTACAGCTCTTCACCATTTTTATCTGATTTCCCTCCCATTGATTATTGAAGAGCTCAACATTCTTCTTCATCAAATGGACTAAACTGCATGTCCTGTGCATTTTGTTGCTCTCTTGCTTCATACGCAGTACGGAACAAATCTAAGCATTAACTAATTAACTAAATTTTGTGGTCACCAGAGAACAATAAAATCTCTAGGAGCTATGTTCTCTGTGGTCTGCATATGGTGGCATATATATTTTCTTTGCAATTTCTGCCTGAAGTAACTTGGACTCGATGTTCATATTGATGCCACAACATGTGTCTGATTCATATAAGATTCCTCTTGCATGTTCAAATCATTTTGGAAGTTCGTTTGCTTCCCAAGAAGGGAAAGTAAGAAAGAAATAGGAAGATGAGTGAGGCTGCTTCAAATCATATCCTTACGCTCGCATTCATTCTTGTTCTCTCAGGCGTCGCGATCGCTACTAGGCGGCAGTTACAGAAGAGTGAGGCTGGTTTTGAAGCTTTATCCTGTTATTAGATTCATAAGAGACTAGTTAGGATGAGATTATCTGATTGAGATCGGTTTGTTCCAAAATGTGCTAGCTGGATGATATGTAGTTTTCTGGTCTATAACAAAAACCAAGCAGGTGCTATACTGTTTTGTGCCGGATTCTTCTGCTTGTGCAAGCGTTTCTGCTGTAATTGTGTTGAATCTTCCAGTCTCATCTGAAGTTTTATTGCCAGTGGATTGTCTCTCTTCCGGGGTCGAGATTTCATCTTAACCATTTCCTTTGTCGATTTACTTTGTCGAATGCCATGTTTAGTGCCATGGAGTGTGACAGGAGCCCCATTGGTAGTATTCGTTTGGCATGGATTCTGTTCAGAGTTCCTAGTACCAGAGTTGGCTCGAACTCTTTCCTGTATCAGGCAATTTGACTTGGTACCTCATTGGAGTTGGTGTCCAGCATACCCAATAGGATCAACATGCATGATCTCATTTCCTCGCATCTACTTACCGTAAACTATTTTTGATCTCCTTTTCGCTCTTAAAACTATCTTCACTGTAATTTACATTATATTACACCTTGAGGAGTCAGTTCTCTTCCCCAATCCACCCGTCAGTCCCTATCTTTTCTCCTCTGACGATTTAATTGCCTCTCCAGTCTACATCTATCACATGATCAACCCACCCTTACACTAATTAATTCTATAGTTAATAATCTCGTACACGGGTCATGAGTCTAGTTTGATTGTATGGTTGGAGGGTGTTTTGGGGTAATTCTAAAAGATTTAAATTTTTTAAATTTGATTGATCGATATCATCGTATTAACATATATTATCATGTGACGACACCTTAGTTTGAAATACTCCTTATGGGGCTAGCAGTTGTAGATAGCAATACATAAAGGTAAGCACATAATCGAAGCTGTCCTTTTCTGCGGGACATGGAAACCGATACCATTTTGCCATTTGAGAGGCGTTTGAACTTTCCTCTGGTTTGTATTCACCATTTAGATCCGTTAGAGATGAAGGTGAATCTAAAAATGGGGGAGAAATCCGTTCTGCAGAATCTTATTGATGATTTGAAAGGTTTGAAATCGATGAGAACTATTGCAGGATGCCGATGAAACACTCAAGGGATCATCGGGGTTCTGATACATGTGATTAAAACTGAAGACCTAGAGCTCATCCCAAAAGAAATTCGACAAAGGGTACAAGAACATGCCAGGTAGCAGACATATTCCTGAATATGGCTACCCGGAATCACAAGCTTTTGCAGTATTAAGAGTTAAGTGAAAAATACATATTATGCCGAGCTGGATCTTTCCGATATGCTTGCGTTACATGCCAACTGAGATTCGATAGACCTGATGCTAGAGGCTCCGTTAAAGCTCATCCTGCAGCACAACATCAGTATTTAGAAATACAGGGACGTTTTTGGTTGACGATGCCCGGTGGGCTATATGGAGGACACTGACTAGTAAACAGAGAGAGAATCTTCACTTACATGATAATCATCGAAGTCGTGGCGCTGCAATGAAGAAACTTGAAATCAGTATGCAATTTCTAAGTTGTTATCCACATTCATACAACTAAAAAGTCCCTCTCCTTCCTTAAGGCCTTATTAAAGTGATTATATTCTATATTACCGTGCTAAAACAAAGAGACTCATACGAAGCTATGTTTTCAAGATACCAAAACCACAAACTGTAAGATCTTGAGAGCGTGAGTATACTAACCCTTCTATATTTGTCTCTGTATCTGTCTCGGTATCGCCTGTCATGACCCCTCTCTCGACGTCTCCTTTCGCCTTCCTCTCTGGCTCTTTGAGCTTCCTGTACATGTTAGGAGGGTGAAAGCAGTTGGAAATTTTCCATGGTTTCAAAAATGAAGCACAATGGTACAATAAGCTGTTTAGCAGGTTCACCTCTTCCTCTCGTGCTTTTCTCACTTTTTCTGCTTCCTCGAATGCCTCCTTCTCAACCTGCAACCGACCAAGATGAGAATTTGAACTAAACACCACAAACAACTGTCTAATAAACCATTCGAACAGGACTAACCTCTCGATTGGCAAATACTTCTTCCACTACTTGTTTGGCATAATCGGGATCATCACAAATCAAAATGTTGTCAAACACCGAACCTGCCTTGACCTGAGTTCAAGGAAATGAAGTTACCCCATCAATTTCTGAAAAGCATTATCCTTTCAGAAGTACATCTACAAGACAAATACGCACCTGCCAAACCTCAATGCCTACATACTTTACTGGCTTCATCACATAGAGGTCAGGGTCATCTTCAAACTCTGTGGACAAGAAGACATAATTTTTCATTTCCTTTCACGAAGTTATGCAAGAGAACAAATGGCTTAAGGGTAGATTTTGAGTACCTGGATTATCGATCCAAGGGGTTTTCCATTTACCCTTGTAGTTTGGGTTCTTAATTTTCTGGCAAGCAAAAGAGGAAAACTTATCAAACAACTTTGAAGAAACTAAGCCTGAAAAATTTCCTGAGTTAAGCACTTTAACCAAACCTTTCGTTTCCAGGGTCCCTTGTACGCTGGATTCGGTACTTTTGGTGCTTTCCAAATGCCATCCTCCTCGTCATCCCAATGATCGGGCTAAAAGGGCGGGAAAAGGACAAGGAGGTAAGCAAGCATATTTTTTACTCTTTTTACCAGTTTTGACAGAATAAAGTCAACCCATTTTTTCATGGCAGCATGCATGAAAATGAAATTAGATATGTTAGAGATGACATTTTACTAAGTTAGGAAATGAAATATTCGAGAAAATTTTCATATTTATTATTTAGGCCAGCTGATATCCTTAAATTTTCCATAAGAAAAAATTAGAGAAAAAAGGTTTGTTGATACAACCGGAAATGGAGCCATAACCTATCAGCTCATAGTAACATAATTTAAAGAATTAAACACTAACCTTTTTAGCTTTTGGATCAGGAATTTCAGCTGGAATTGAATCATAACCCTGAATAATATCAGAAGCATTCTCAGTCTACATCTTATATTCAAAACACAATGAGAATAGGACATGGTATTATAGATTACCTCAGGTTTGACGTCATTAGGGTCCTCGATATATTCTCTTTCTTCCCAATCTGCTGGCTGTAGTGTATGAAAAATGAGAATTTCATAAATATAAGTTCTGTAAAGGGCAAGAAAGTATCCCTCTCATGAGAAAGAATAGGAACCTCCATCAAACTCAATAAAATCCCTCAGACAAACACACTGTTTATAGTTAAGCCACAGGGACAAACCTTCTTTGCTTTGACATCTTTGATTTTCCTGGGAGGAAGGATATCCCAATCGGTGTACATGCTTCCCGAATCCCTTTCTCTATTATCAACCAGAATGCTGTAAGAAGCATCTGGCCTGAGTATAAAAGTGTAAAAATGGGTCAATTTGTCAGTCTCACACTGCAAATCCTTCTTAATTGGGTAATTCTGCCCTTGGTATGAGAGAATGACATGGAGCTTCTTTGTCTGGGTACCGCAGAGATCTGGTCCGAACATCAAACTGAAAAGGAAGGAAAGGGTAAAGCCAACTTAGCAAATGAATGATACAAATAATAAAGTGCAGAAGCTATCACGACAAGTTGTGCTAATATTGAGTTGAAAGCGAGTAGTGACATTAAAAAGGGTAAATTTCTAATTGTTGTTTTCCTTCTATTTGCTGAAACCCCATGTACATATCTGCATCAAACATAATACCATGCATTATATTATCACAACGATGCATTACAACAATTTGGAATTACCATCGCATTTCTCAATCTTCCCTCAGCTAGATGGTTAAAAGTAAAATCAAAATAAATATCTCTGCCATGTTGTAAGCCACAAACCTGTAAGGAGTGTCCCCTCCGTACTTCTTCTGATTGACATAAGCTGAGTGAAGCTTTATGTAACCACCACCACATTCAATGTCCTGCTCAAACTTTATAGAGTATTGGAGAACCAAAGTCCGGTTCTTGTTGCTGAATTCTGGTACCTTTGCAGATATTGCAAAGTGCTTGGCATCTGAGGATGTCTGAATACCTGCAAAAGGGTGAGGATAATAAATGAGAAGCTGCCACTTCAGATCTTAGAATAGAGACAAGTAACACCTTGCCTAGGAAAACAGTCATCTAAATTTTAAATGGTATTTGGTTATGGTTGTTTTTAAATTTCCAAACACTTCATTCTGCTCCCATTTATACGATATCCACATTTTGCTCACACATATTAGGCCACCTTCATCGAGAAGTTTCCTTAAAGTTTTACCACAATAAACAAACTGAAAGCATATTAATCAAGAGGACACTAGCACTGTACCCTTATCATCTGGATCCCCGGACCACTTCCCAGCAGTGTGCTTGAAGTAACCCGCCTTCCCTTCAGCCCGTTTCCAGTCTGACACCACCCATCGTCCCTTCCAGCCATCTAAAATCAAAGTAATCGAACAGACATGAATTATACATATAACAGGCGGGTAATAGAGATCATCTACTCTCAAGTTTCACACAGGAGTATGATGTTCAACTACAGAGAAATCACTGTACTAGTCTTAGCTTCCATTAGTAAGCAGGGCTTTAATTTCTCATTCAGAAACTATTTTAGGATATAGTTTACAGATGAGGAATTGACCAGAGAGTTCAAACTTCAACATGATAACCCAAAATAGGCAAGGCTGAAAATTTCTACCTTAGGAATCTAAAGGACTAGAAATAATCCAACGACAATCTCTTTCCTTCTATAACAAAGAATTTATTCTCATGGGTCCATGAACACCGTGATCCATTGAGTTCATGTGCAAGCACTTGTGTGGTACTGCTACAAGCACAACCGAGAATCATACCTAAAACTTTTAGAAAGTGTACCCCAGGTCCTATTAACTTAAGCTGTCCTATTAACTTGAGCTGACCGTCGGGGGTTTATCCAACGGTAGTTTCATTCTTAACATCTCATTCTTTCCCAAGATCAACCCACCCAAGTAAATAAGTAGCCACCATGAACAATCTATTAAGTCCTCACAGGGCCAAAATCGAATCTTTCGAGCAACTTATCATCCCTTTAATAAGATCAAGCAGTAGAAGAAGCATCTACGTCGGTAAGACAGTAACAGGGAGCTTAAAGGGTTACCGTCAAAGCGTTCCTCGAAGATGACCTCTGCGACGGAAGAGTGTACGAGGAAGAAGAGATGGAGCGTCAGGACTAGCAGAGAAGACAGAGCCTTAGTAGCTTGCCCCGCCATTGCTGGTGGTGGTGGGGGGGCCAACAGCTCCACTCCACCTCCAAGAATGCTACTGGGATCGAATGCTTGCTAGAACCTCTCAGCTCCAGCACACTATATATGGAAGCTCTCACTCGGCTGACACAAATGATTGACCTCTCATTACCCGCTAATTACGGGTCATGCCATCGTTGTCGACCGTTGACTAATAAGCAAATAAATAAAACAGGTATTTTCTAGTGAAAAATAGGGGATTCTAACCAATGGGAATGAGACTGACGAATCATCAACCAATAGAATTCCTCCAACTCAGTTCTGCGGGACCCATCTCATTTATTTTTTAATTTTTTTAATTGTTTTAAATAATTTTTAAACAATCGTGTATCTCAGGACCCTATCCTCATCAAATTAGTTCCTCTTACTTGTATTAATACAAAATTATTTTGACATGATAAACTCGTAATATATGTGTAATTATTATATTAAAGGAAAACTTATCGAGTTAGGAATACAAATATACAAACGACTCAATAATTAGAGTTGAAGCGAGAAAATTACAGATGATTGAAATTAACTGCGCAGATACATTTCTTATATAACCAGTTTTGAATACCCTATGTCCCATCATTGAAACTGATTGAAACCGTCTTGTTAATCTTTTTTTATAGAAAAAACCGCTCGAATTTCATTAAAATCGATTCTCGCTGGATCTAATTCTACCTTATGTCCACCCACACATAATAAAATAGTGCTACGGTCGACTCAGTGCGCCACCTTCTGGAAAAGACCCCATGGCCATGCCAATATAGTGGAAGGGCAAGAACGTCCTCTGGTATTTTTTGAAAATTTTAAGGGTTTAAATTTCTCTACATTTTCGGAATTTTACTATAGTATCTAGGAACGAGACCGACTGTACCACTCCCGGTAAGTTCCCGCAACCTACTGACCCGCCGGGAGCTTCTCGGTAAATCAGAATAAACTCGGATCGACCGATGCTCGGGATCGATGTTAGGCTCTGGAGGTTGGCAGAAGGGTCACCGGTCAATAAATTTAGTGACAGGGACGTGAACGGGGAAGACTTGGGTCTTCCCGAGCTGCGTTGACGCTGTCGAGTCTTGGCCCCGAGTCCAAGGCAGATTCTGAAGAAATTGAAAAAGGAAATCCTTTTTCTATTTTCATTTTTCTGGGGCATGTTTTCTTACAATTCCTCCTACTGTTCCAACTCGATCAGGTTTGTCGATAATTAAATTCAAAATTGAAAATAATAAAAAGAATACTTAAATATAAGAGAGCTACGTAGTAGCACCCCGATCATCTTCTAGTTCAGACTTTTAGTTGGATCTATATTTGATCTCTGATAATTTTGGTAAGAATTTTAAATGTTATTGGAATAGGTTATCGTGTTAACTCATGCTTGAGCCTGACTAGACTCGAGTGCGGTGTGGAAGAACAGTGTCCTTCTCGTGGTCAGTTGTAACTCGGGGACGGAAGATAAATCTTATCTGAGGCTTAGTTATTCCCCTCGTCCGAGTACATAAGAAAACCACAGTACCCGAAACCATCTATCAGTTTAGGATTTTAAGTGAATATAATAAGTGTAACGTTACAGTGGAAAATTTATCAGATTCGATTTAGATTAGTCCACTGAAATTACAGTTTTAATCCACCAAGGAGACAAGAATGTAGCAACTAACGTGTACGGATGTATTGATTCCATTTGGGTAATTTTCTTCCCTGTCTTTCTTATGGCTCGTATTGTTTCCCCATTATAAGGGAATTGTTTTAAATGGGTCTCGTAGGCTTTTTTTTTAAAAAAAAAAAGAAGGCTAAATTTGAGTCCACCCTTATAAACGTAGAAAATTCATGTTTGAGATATTTTTAATTCGATGTACATAGGAAAAAAAATGAGTTGATCATTGGGTTGTGCATTGCACAGATAATCAGTAAAGTAAAGATAATCAATAATGTTGAATCACACATCGATCATATAACAGAATAATAATTTGTTTATAATATATCTGTGTACCGCCTCTTAATAGTATAGGTTGTTGGGTGGAAACGGACTCAATAGATAAGTGCTTAACCCCGACAGTCACGCCGTCAAGGGGCAGACTTACTGGTAAGCTGACAACATGCAGCATGACATGTTCAGAGTTTGACTCTCCCGGAACCAGTATCTGGGTTTAATGGCGGGCCCCGAGTCATATAATACATCATCTAGTGGATTGATCGGTTGTCACTGTGCCAGACACTACCGATATGGCACCATACTCGTCAATTGATTGATCTTGTCATTTGCCTCAGAATGAGTAATATTTGGGCTGTTGGACAAACGTCTAATGCGGGCTGCTCATTTATGAAATATACAGAAAATAATAAATAAATAAATAAATATTAGAAACGTCCGATTTGGGCTCTTCTGCTGGACATTTTCCGCATCCAAGTATGCGATTGTGTTGACCGGAGAAATTAGCCAAAGGAGAAGTCAACAGAAAATTTACTAGGGGGTGTGCAATGGTGTCCGATAGTGTAAGTTCATGGTAAATTCTAGTGGAAATATGATAGGTTTCGAGTAGAAAAATGAGGAATTCGTTAAAATGGATTTCGATTCGTGTTCCATTAAACGTATGTTCGGATACGAAAATTTATGAATATTTTTATCTCATCATTTTTTCCTGATGTAAAAAAAGACCAAGATTATGGTTAATTGCATAAAAAATATATGATTTGCTTCATTTCACAAAAAAAAGTCAAATATTTTAAATTTAAAAAATAAAATCAGGTAGTTTCATTTTATTCACAAATTAAGCTAAACCTTTAAAGTTTTCAAAATAAATCATGTAATTTTATTTCATTCTCAAATCAAGCCTAACTCTGCAAATTTGAAAAATAAAAATTTACATTTTTATCTATCAATAAAGTGGACTGATATATTAAAATATAAAGTGATATTTTCTTGTGCGACATATTCTACTTGATTTTTCGTCGTCATATACCTACGAATCAATAAATCTAGAGTAATCTTTATTTAAAATTAAGTAATAATTATCTCTTGAATTAAGATATTATATAGAAAAACTAGGGTAAATTTTTTTTAAAAATCTAATATACTTTTATCTT
The DNA here is from genome assembly GCA_037672795.1 of Lagerstroemia speciosa. NCBI lineage: Eukaryota > Viridiplantae > Streptophyta > Magnoliopsida > Myrtales > Lythraceae > Lagerstroemia > Lagerstroemia speciosa. The sequence goes on along the minus strand of CM075303.1, from coordinate 3,906,516 downwards.
GCAGCAAAGGAAAAAGTTATAAAAGATTATTCACCTAAACGTCTAAATAAGGTTAAATAAATTAGTCTGATTTCACAGTAAAATAAAAAAAATATGAATTTAATTTTTAAAATATGAAATATCTGGTTTAAATTGGAAAAAAAGGAAATCACTTAATTTTATCTTTAAAGTTTGAAAGGTCTAACTTAATTTGAGAGTAAGATGAAATTATACGATTTTAATTTTTAATTTTAAAATATTTAACTTTTTAAGAAAATGAGCAAACAGTATATTTTTTTTATTTTATGTAATTTACCCGTTAGATTACATCAAAACAGGGCATCACTTATATAATTGACATAATTATTATTCATCGAAGTAGTCATGCGTCACATTATTGCAAGATACAGTCGTTCACGATTTTATCAAATTATCATATTAATTCTATTCGATAAATTTTATAAAAGATGAAGGAAAGCAAGGAAAAATATATGTGTATGGTTTATCCGCTCGATAACTATTTATATATTAATTAATGAGGAAAAAAATCACAAAATATGAAATATAACCTTGCAGTGTACACCTTATTTATATATATATATATATATATATATATATATATTATGTAAACCTGTGAAAAATTCAGTATCTTTTTTTTTTTTATATTTGCCCTATAAGTTAAAACTTATGGCATATATATGATTTACATATTAAGTACAAAATAATAATTTTATTCATTTTCCTCTCACCTCATATTTGTGAACCTAATAAAAAAATCTTTTATTAACTGTTCAGATTCCTATATCTCACTTAATGTGTATAATTTTAGTTGTAAAAATTAGTCATATTTTTTGAACAAATAATTGAAATTGTAAAAATAAAAAAGTAAAATTGACATAATATACTGACGACAACTTAGAGTACTCCTCTTACCAATATAATTTACGAATTCTAAATGAATTATATTATAATAATTTATAATGAATAATCTAATTCCACGAATTCATCCCGTACTTCACATCTCTTTATTTTTATTTTTATTTCCCTGATATCTATGAAAATATCATAAGATTCGTTTTCCTACTCGGTTGCTTCGAGTGGGTCCACCCAAATGGAACTTCCACGCGGCTTCAGGGTTAGCGACTGTCGCTTGTTCTAAGCAACTTCGGCCTGGCAACGCTTCAGGAAGCGGAAACCACACGGTCGATTCCACTCGAGGGCAGTGGACCATGTCAAACCTTCTGATAATTAAGCTAATAAAGGTTCACAAAAAAAAGAGAGTTATTTTTCATTATAAAATATTGTGATTTACGGTTATAATTCTATTCTCCGTAAAATCTGATAGATCTTTTCGGGTGGCCTATCGAATAGTGGACCTTTGGGTCGTGAAAGGTCGAGTTATGGGTTGTGTGCTGTGGTGGCAAAGAAATGGGTCGAGACAACTTACTTAGGGACGGATGTGTAAGGGAGGCAAAATCGAGTGTGGTAACCTCAAATGGCCCTTTGATACTTAATTTAGGAGGGGACTAACCGGGAATTTGGTACATGATCAGTGGGGTTGGACATATTTACGATCCACATCTACGTGAGTGGCTGATGTGGTAAGGCTCATGGTCCGGAGTCACTGAAAAAATTTTTGTCGACCCTCCCAAACTGGGAATCGATCATGAGATCACCCATTTGGAGATTTAATGAGAAAACTATTAGATCAAGTAGGTCTCTTCATCCTTACTCATGAGCCTCCGCACTGTAACCATCGGAACGTCACGTGCCATGCACATGTCCTGACCGGGCCGGCTGGTTCGACCAGTCTGACAGAATTTTTCATCATGGGCTAGAGGAGAAGGCCCAATAAACTGAAGTGCCCTGGGTTCCTTTGGGTCCAGCTCTATATTGGCTAATACAACATTTAGAGTGGGGAAAGAGAATTACCAAGCTGCCCTTCCTTCTAGCTAAATTAGCGGATCATCCCCAATTTCGAGAGATGGAGAAAATGGGTAAAAAGAATTATATGTTCACGTAAAGCATTAGCAAATATATCGCCGCGAATCGAGAATCTTGATGTAGGAGTCAAAGTAGCACCTGGTTCTACCATGATGACTAAATACGGATATGTCATATTTTGTGCAGTGTGATTAGTTAGGTGCGTTACCCTAAAATTATGGTGGAACCGTTGTAGCAAATACCCATAATATGCATATGCTCTCAAATGAGTGTCCCCAATAACGATCGGAATAATGGAGAAATCCTGCCTTTCCTCGACACAACTCTTTTAGTGCTTGGAGCAACGAACAAGGAAGTAGAACATGAAGAGACAATGCATGGGCTGCAAGTCGGACGACCATTTTCTGCGGTTGGAGACAAGGCCAGGAACCCGCTTAAACAATCCTCTGTTTTTTTCACCCCGAAAATCAACTGTATAGTCAACTGTTATGCTAAATTTTATCCTTACTGAACAGTTTGATTGTTAAACTATAGAGTTTTTGGGGTCTGACAAATGCAAAGGTCGAGCTAAGAAGCCACTGAATTCTCCTTGGGGACGATGTTAAGGCTTTGATTTACCTTCACGAGGGGAGTCAATGGATGATTTCGAAGCATGAAGTGCAAAGAGCCAATCACAGTCAATAAGTCGAGTCGAGTCCATAACTCTCATTTGTGGGGGTCTTAAGGAGGTTACTGCTCGTGTTTCATACAATGTGAATTAATTGAGTTTGGTACTCTTAAAGCATACAATAATTTCTCGCGTTCATCATAAGTTGCATCTGTAGATGGCCTTTTGCATTGCGCCAAATTAGTCCTGGCCACGGTTTCAGAACAGGTCGGTTCCGGTTCCGTGGCCCCTTAGAATCGGCCTTGAACCTTCCTATTGAAGGTTTAGGGGCAGTTCGGAACTGGACGGTTCCAGTTTAGAACCACAGTTCCGTTCGGTTACGAACCAACTTGTTTAATTTCTATTAAAATTAAATGAAATTTGATTTATATAACGAGTTCATTGTATAAATCATAGTTAAATTTTTTACACTTATAAAATTTTTATAATTATTGTTATTTAACTTTACACATATCAAGAATTAAATGGTAATTTATATAATAAATTTATTTATATTTTGTATCACATATATTTAAATTTTAAAATGTGAAAAAAGAAAATTGTGTAGGGTAGAGGGGTGGGCTGGGGGATGGGATTGGGTGCGGGAGGGTAGGGTAGGGGATAGGATTGGGTGCGGGGAAGGAGATATATATATATATATATATTTTTTTTTTAACTTTTCTGGTTTGGAGCCGGAACCGACGGTTCTGGTTTTGGGGCGAGTGGAATCGGCCCTGGACCTTAACCTTCACTGTTTGAGGACGGTTTCGGGCCGGTTCCGATTTTGACCAGTTTCGGTCCCTTTTTGACCGGGCTAGTTCTTGGCCCAAACCGGCCCGTGGCCAGGCCTACACCGAATGATGTAAAAAAAATTGTTGTGGACGGTACACAAGTGTAGTGACGAATTCTCAAAAAAAAATCTTTGAGATTTATTTTATTTCTACATCAATTTGGTTAGTTTCGAGCCCTGTCAAGTTCTCTAGGTCGAGAGCCAAATTTCTAGGATTAATTCTTATAAATCTTGAAAATCGTTCGAAATTTATGCATGATCTATCAACAGATTTTTTCTTCGGCCATTTACAAATGATTTTTTCGTTATCGACTTACACGCCTGGTTCTTGATTTCTACCTCTCACTCAGTGATGATCGGTAACGATCGGTGATTCCCGTTACCGATAAATCTCTTCATCTAATTTTCTTTTTAAAAAATAATTATTTTATTAATATTCTTATCATTTAATTAATATTTTAATATTAAAATACAAAAAAGTGAGACCTTTCGTGAAAAAGTATGAGGACTTAATCCGTGGGATATACCCCAGATGGGCAGAGGTGGCCCACGTCCGTACTCAATACTCGATGTTGTCGTGCTGGTTTCAATGGCGCCACCTGTATCCTCCGACTGTCTTCGTAACTCGTTCAAAGAATTTTCTTGACAGTCGGGGATTAGCAGCGGAGCGACCCCCTTCTTCCACCTCGAACGATCTCTACTTCTGAAAGACAGTTAAGAATTCTGCTGCTCTTAGCATGGACAGCAATAATAGCCGATAACCTCAATCGACTGCTAAAGGCCGATCTTGTCATTTCTTGCCTCAGAGGAAGCTCTTCCTTTCCCCGCTGCTGTCCGGTGAACGACGTCTTCAAAATTTTTACTCATCCTCTCAACTCTGCGGTGCAGCTCTGCCTTCTTATTTCTGCTGCTTTTAGCAATTGGCGGGATTCTTTTTGTCTACCTCATTTCATTACTCGCCATTTTCCTTACTTCAGCAAAAGATTTGAGCTTTCAGCGGTTCTTTGTTGCCATTTCACTTGGGTCGTGTCGAGATCCCTAGGATGCTCGGGGATTTCTGCCTATGCCCCTGTTTTGGGTCAGGCGGTTCTGTCACTAATGGGGAGAAGCTCGGCAAGGGGGAGGAATCTGATCGCAACCCAGTGCTTCTCGTGTCGGGTATGGGAGGCTCCATACTCCACTCCAAGAAGAAGAAGCTCGGTTTCCAAACCCGAGTTTGGGTTCGAATCCTCTTAGCTGACTTGGAGTTTAAGAAGAAGCTCTGGTCCCTGTACAATCCCGAAACGGGTCTCATCTCTCACTCTCTGACATGTTTAGATAGAAAAAGTTCGAATATTTTCTTTATTCCGCTTCTCTGATGCATGAAACTCTCTGTTCTTGTTTGGCGTGTCAAGGCTATACGGAATCTTTAGAAGATGATTCTGAGATTGTGGTTCCTGATGATGATTCTGGGCTTTATGCGATTGATATTCTGGACCCGTCAATAGTAAGATGAACGTTTCTCCAGTTCTCCATGAATTTTCCAGCTCTACTTTTCTCTGCCGTTCCTGTAATAAATTTTTCCTGGAATAGCATACCTGTTGTAGGCTAGGGGAATTCTGCTTCTTGGTACTAAACTTGCGATTCTATTTTGTGAAAGAGAAGGCTTATAGCTCACTGCATCATATAGGCAAATGAACTTCAACTTAATTTGATTTTGTATTTTTCTGATGAAAGGTTTCCTCATGTTCCAGTTTGTAAAGTTAATCCGTCTGAAAGAAGTGTACCATTTTCATGATATGATCAACATGCTGCTGAGTATTGGGTATAAGAAGGGCACCACACTTTTTGGATATGGTTATGATTTTCGGCAAAGCAATAGGTAGTAATGATATAATGAGTACTATCTGCGTGGGGCATGTCATCTTTGGTGCTTTCATTGTTCCGATTTATGTTATTGCCTCTAGAGTGGACAAGCTAATGGAAGGTCTCAGGCTGAAGCTGGAAACAGCCTACAAAGCCTCTGGTGGTAGAAAGATTGATATTATCTCTCACTCAATGGGCGGACTTTTAGTCTCTTGTTTTCTCGCACTCCATAGCAGTGTGAGCATTTGCTTAGATTAACTTCTAATTGATTTCATAGTTAGAATTTTATAGAGCAAGTTATATAGAGGACTGCTTATTAATGCGGTAGTTGGTCAACAGGTGTTTTCCAAGTATGTTAGCAAGTGGATTTGTATTGCGTGCCCTTTCCAAGGTAAGTTCTTTCATCAAGCATCTTCAGATTGGCTGAGCCCACATAAATTGAACCCCCTTTCAAGTACTCGAACTGACATTCTTTTGCTTCTGGTATCACTGTTTATCAATAGGACTGCTGCAAGTAATTACATAGTGTATGGTGAGACCCCTTATAAGTTGGTCGAGTGGTTGAAGGAGCTGACAAAGCCTTTGGCTGAGCATACTTGTGCAGTAGTTCATTGTCCAGGGCTTTGTGCTCTGTGTAACCTATGGTTGACTTACGGGGTCCTGGCAGGGGCTGGGTGGGCAGTGATGAGGGCGGTAAGGGGTGGCGAGAAGTGTATGCTGCGAGCAAAGTCTATCATTCTGAGAGAAAACTATATGGTGCAAGCAGAGTTGTCCATCCTAAGAGAGAGGCTGTTCATTCTAAGTTAGTAATCTGAACTAGCATGTTTGCAACATTAGTGAGAGAAGGGAGCAAACTTCCACTGCCAGTTTCTTTTCCACGGCACGTGACTATTTTTTCAATTCTATTTGAGTCAAAGCGACGCTTCTATATAAGTTTAAGAAAGCTCCAAATTAGTACATATTCAAATAGTAGGATTTCATCTCCGTGGCATGCCCTTTTTGCGTCTATACCTTCTTTAAGCTCTCTGTGCTATGCAAGTAAATTGTCTCTAATTACTCATTTGGAAAGCTTAACAGGAGCGCCAGGGTGTATCAACGACTCACTCTTGACAGGACTGCAGTTCGTAGAGGGATTTGAGAGCTACTTTTTTGTCTCTAGGTGGTCAATGCATCAGTTGGTGAGTTCTCAATCCACAATTGGCAGCCATCAGTTGATGTTCTTAAAATGCAATCACTATCTGAAAGTTGTTCCATTGGATCACCACTATCAACTTTCTTGTTAGCTTATTCGGAGTTTTCTTGCAAGTAATTCATAGCTGGTTGAATGCCCATCAATATATGAAATGTTGGCTAATCCGGAGTTTGAGTGGGCTAAACATCCCGAGATTCAAGTTTGGCAGAAGCGCTATGCAGATGGAAATGTTTCTGTGAATTTGGAAACATATGGTCCACTGGAAAGCGTCTCTTTGTTTGAAGCAGCGTTGAGGAATAACGAGGTACTCTGCATGAAACTAATCTCAGCTGAACAATGATTCTCCAAGCTCCTTCCTAGGCCAAGGTCATGATTGCTTTTCCTTGGTATAGTTAAACTATGGTAGAAGGACAATTTCTTTGCCATTCAACTCTACCATCCTCAAGTGGGCTACTGAAACTCGCCAAATCATGGACACTGCTGAACTTCCAAGTGGAGTTAGCTTCTACAATGTCTATGGAACATCCTTTGACACACCTTTCGATGTTTGGTACATACTAAATCTTCTCTGTTATGTGCACTATCAATAAGTTTATATGGAAGTTGCTGGCCGCAGTAGATTAAAAGATTCTTGTGTTAGTATAAAAATGCAGCTACAGATGCAAATTGAAAGCTTATCATTCAATGGGGGTTGAATCCCCTCATTTCCTTTTCATTTTTTCCTTTTATCGCGGAGTGGGTGTTGATGTTGGTTATCACTTTGGTAGGGAATTGATCTTGTTAGATTGCGAAGTTGGAATTGTAAAACTATGATAACTTGTTTGAATCTACATCAGGTTTCTAGTATTGGAGAAACTCTGCAAATTTTACAGTTGTTGATTATGAATCTTTCCTCAGCTATGGTTCTGAGACATCTCCAATCGAGGACCTGTCTAACATATGCCACTCAATGGTGAGTTAGTCTTCTTGTGTATGGTATCCATCTCAATGGATAGGCTTATCCCATTGAATTGTTCCTTTCTTCAGTATTTGAGAGCTTGGGTTTCAATTTTATATTGTACTGATGGAGCTTCAATTGAAAACTCATTCTCTCAAACTGCCAGGATGTGAATATTTGAAACAACCGTTCTTTCTTTCTTCACAGCCCAGATACTCTTATGTAGATGGAGATGGAACTGTCCCTGCTGAATCAGCTCGGGTAAGATTTCCAGTACCTACCATTTCGTGGAATGACCTGAGAGTGCAATTCGACACTTATCTCCGGGCTTATCCGTGGAACTCATCCTGATAATGCTGACCTGCCTGGTACAAATGAAATGAATAACAATATAAGAAATTAAGCAAAAATCTGCCAAATGGAGGATTGGACATGGAATTACATCTTTATTCCAACAGGCTAAATGGCTACCAGAGTTCTTAAACGAGCTGTTTAGAATCTTTGAGATTCCTGTCCAGTGATAGTATCTGAACGAGCTACTCTCTTAAGTGCAGGCAGATGGATTTGCCGCAGCGGAGAGGGTGGGAGTTGCTGCCAGTCACCGGGGATTGCTGCGTCACAAGGCAGTGTTTGGTCTGATCCAGCAATGGCTGGGAGTTGAACAGCAGAACCGCCAGCACCATACTAAGACGTCAAGAGTAACGCATTTATCCTATAGGTGAAAAGGACATTCCCCTGCACCTGCCCGAGGATAGGCTAAACCGAATACCACATGAATTGGTGAAAAGCTGTAGGTTGTTCATTCATTTTGTTTGGGAATAGAGTTGTAGCCTAGATAAACCTCAGAGCAACGCGTTTCTCGTTCATGCCCAATCGAATCTTGGTGGTGTTGGAAATCTATTTTCCAAGGAAGGCAGTTACTGATGTATTTTTCTGTCGAGTTTATGAACATGACAGGATTGACTATTCTCGTTCTGAATTTGTCGATAAATAAGACTGACCTGTTTAAGGTACTATATGTTGTGAAAGCAGCGAAACAATGCATGAATTTGAAGTTGGACCGACCCGCTCAAGTGCCAACTGCTGAAGGAGATCGTTACAAACTTAGAAGTCTTCTTGGATCTCTCATTTTCCTACATTGCATTCTTCCACCTGACCCCCAATGAAGAGGCCTTCCTTTGGAGTCTCACCATTCCCTTGAAAATTTCGATTCAGTTGTAACCCTGTATCCAACCTTGAGATGTGTTCGGACCCTTAGCTCCGGCAACACCATAGCCATCCTCGCTGCTTGGCTATCGAGATCTCGTGGTCACTGACTGACGAATCGTACTACTTCTCCCTTTGTGGCTTGGGTTAGACCGACTCCGTGTTCAACAATGCAAATGAGGGAGTAGCCAATGGTTAGAGCTACAACTTGGAGGCTCCGTTGAGCTACACGGCTGACGACTGGTGGTGCAGTCTGGTGAGTTATATATATATACATGGAAAAAAAAGACACTTGTTCCTCAACTTTTCCATACTTTTTTTTTCCTATTTATACTCTCAATCTTTGGAGTTTTTTATCCAAGAAAAGTATATGGAGAAATGAGACTATGAGTTTCAGTTACTTGCTGTGTGATGTCCACATTTTTATGTTTAACTATAAATATATCAGATGAATTAAATAATTAGTACTAATATTATATTTCAACCGAAAGATTTTAAAGATTTTGTTTGAAGAGAGAATCAAAACCCGAACCTCAATCTTACTTTAGTAAATTGCATTAGACTCAGTTTTGAATTTCTAGACCAATTAGATCAATGCGTTCATAGGGGAGAGCAATGCCAGCCAGCAGACTTTGATGCCGAGTTAGTGCGTTTTAAGTGCGAAAACAAAATTTAATTTTCCTCTTCTGATGTTTCTCTCTCTTTTGGCGCTTTTTCCTTTTCTTTTCCTTCTCTCACCGGTCGTCTTGTCACTGCGTCTCACAGTAGACAAGCTCCGGCGCATCAGCAAACCGTTTGCGGCGTGGATCTCTCGAACTACGAGCGGCTGCCTTCGAACCCTTTCTAACTCGGAAGCTCCTGACTTCATTAATGGAATCGGCGGCGACGCCTTCAACTCCCCGCTGGAACGTCGAGAGGCCTTTCCTCACCGGCCGCTTCCACCAGGTCTCTTTCCCTCATTCGGGTCAATCCACTCTGTGAATTACCGTATCTGGGTCTCCTTGCTTCTGTCTTCGTTTCTCAAAATTGAAGCCTTTACAGGAAGTAAAAGGAACATCGCGGCTTGCTCACGATTCTCTCAGGTACTTCGCCTATTCCACTTCTTCGTCGACTTCTCCACATTTCCTGTTTCCCATTGGTTTATTTGCTCTGAACATCTCGATCCGACAATTTAGCTCATTTGACTTCTTGTTGCCTTGCGTTTCCATTGTGACCTGAATAGTGTTGGGTCAGACAAGGCTATAGGTTGCTATGATGCGGCTGTTCAGGTGTGAGATTGTCTTTCTAGAGTACTTTTGGCTGTTACCATCTTTGCTGCAAACACTGTTGAAGATGTGTCCTGATATCTTCCTAGGAACTTATAGTCATCGATGACCTCCTTTCTGCTTTGGTTGGAATTGAAGGGCGATACATTTCAATCACAAGAATTCGTGGGAAGGAGGATGAGATCTCCTTCCAAATTGATGCATCGATGGATTTGACACTTCAAGTGAGACCCCTATTTTGAGCTTTCAAACTACATTTGATGATTTTCTTCGGTCTAATATCTGTTGTGTTAGAGCAACTATAGGTTTACTGCTGCTTTACACATGAATTTCAGCGGCAAGACATTTTATTGACTTTGGGGATGCCACTTCACATTCATTTCTGCTGAAGGAATCTTTTCTCTGCAGGAAATGGCTAAAAGGATTTTTCCTCTATGTCAAAGTTTTCTTTTGATTAGCCAGTTTGTGGAGTCAAGGTCTCAGTTCAAGAATGGTCTAGTTAATCATGCCTTTGCTGCTGCTCTCAGAGAACTCCTCCTAGTAAGTTTTTGATATAGAAAGCTGTTGGTTTGCTGCAATTTTGGTTCTAAAACTTTTTCCTTTCTCTCTTGATTATCCATCCTATCTTCAATGAAGCTACTTTATCATATATTTACATGCACCTCGTCAAGCGTGATAATTTTTTCTTTTCTTCTGGTTTAGTATTCATAATCTTTATTTCAGACATTGTTGATAGCCTTGGATCTGCAGCATGGTGACTTTGCCATTTTCTCTCTTTCTCTTTTGTAACCTTTTTCTCTGGTAACCATCATCTATTTTGTAGCACTTTTCTGCACCTCAGTACTGGTCATCTTTCTCTTCAGGACTACCAGGCAATGATTGCACAACTCGAACACCAGTTTCGACTAGGAAGACTTTCCATACAAGGGTTGTGGTTTTACTGTCAGGTCTGATCCCGTCTTAGTTCATTATTACAATTCTGTGATTTTGTGGTCAAGGGTATTTTACGATGTGTTGCAGCCCCTTATGGTTTCCATGCAAGCTTTGTCTGTGGTGATTCAGAAGGCTCTAGCTAATAATTCTACTGGTTCTGCAGTTCTTAACCTTTTACAAAGTCAGGTGAGCATTAACAAGGGCTACATGAAGTTCCTAGCAATAATTATTCCCTCTACACATCTTTTTCTCACCTTTTTGGTTTGATTTTGACGTTCAAATCTGTGCTTTGCGCAGGCGAAGGCCATGGCTGGTGATAACGCAGTAAGGTCATTATTAGAAAAGATGACTCAACGTGCAAACAATGCATATCTTGGTATATTGGAAAGGTATCTACATGCTTGGAATAAATTTTAATGCTCAATCTGGAATAATAACAAACCTTTCTATTTGTTGTAGTGAGCTTTCTGAAAAGGAGGGCAAGGGGTATATGATTAGTTGAAGAACAGTGCATGAACTTCCTCTCTTTGAATATATACATGTCTTCTATAGAGAGTGCCTCACTTGGGCTCTCATTGCTAAATGAATCCTCAATGAATGCATAAGGTTTTTCCATTTAAAATTAAATGGTAGTTCTAGAGTTGACTCTCTGAACTCATCCTATGATATAAAGAGGGGCTTGAATCTTTGCATTGTTAACTTTGGACTTGATTTTTTTCTAATTGTTTCTTTGCTAACATGGACAATAATGATCTCAGATGGGTCTATGAAGGAGTAATTGATGACCCTTATGGTGAATTTTTTATCAAGGAGAACAAATCTCTCTTGAAGGTAATCAGTACCCCAGAGCCCATTGATTCCATGAGTAAACATTCTAAATGTTCTTCTCACGTGTTTTAGTTATCAAATCATATATTTTAGGAAAATCTGTAAGTGAACAGGTTGCAGCATGCTATTTCTACAAGGTTTGGTGAAATGTAAATAGAATCAGTCCCAGCCGCTTTTGACTTCCTTGCCCAAACATGTCTGTGAGTTACATGATATTTAGTCTATAGAAGAATAGCATCCGGAGGCAAAAGGAGGAGGTGCTCGGAGCTTAATAAATTAAATATACTTTGCATGAAATGCGATGGGTCTGAATGACCAACGTAGATATTACAAAGTTGCTGTTTGCAGACGACACGATATTCCTTTGCCAAAATGATGCGCTCTAATTGATACATCTCTGGTGCATCTTAACGTGGTCTAAACTCATATCAGGCCTTCAAGTGAATCTGACAAAGGCCGAGTTGATCCCCGGTGGAGGAGGATAGGATGATTTGTTTTTGGTGCAGGCAGTAGGGTGTAGGGTAGGTACTTTGTCAATCTCATATCGATGGTTGGTACTGCGCATAATGTGACGAGGATCTGGACCGCATTATTGAGAAAGTCAATAAGAAGTTGGCAGACTGTAAGCAATGTATCTTTTGAAGGGTGGCAGACTTACCCTTATAAAAGCAATTCTGCGTTTCATGTCCTTTTCCACATGCCCAGGGCCGTTGTGAGGAGGCTGGAGGCTATTTAGCCAAGGTTCTTGTGGGGAAATAGAGAGGGCGACTGGAGATATCATCTAGTAAATTGGGACACTGAAGTAGCCAAGGAAGAGATTGGCTCGGGGATAAAATCTTTGTCCCATTTCAATGAAGCTTTGCTTGGAAAATGGATGTGGAAATTCAATAAAACTGGCTTTGGAGGAAATTAGTAGAGGCAGAGTGTGGGCTTGAGGGTATTGGGTGGATAATTTGTCAAAAAAGGGAACCTTTCAGAATAGGAATATGGAGAGGATAGCCCAAGGCTGGCAGAACTTTTGGACAATGTGACCATCATCTTGAGCGGTGGAGGACAGACATGCTTATGGCATGATGTTGGTGTGCCGACGAGAATCTACATTATTTGCTCTTGGAAGTCTATAATGTAAAAGGAGAAGAATGCACTAGTGGAAGAGTTATGGAAGATGTGAGCAACTGACAGGGGGTGGGAAGTTCAATTCAACTGAAAAATGCTCGAGTCTTTTTTAAACCTTTTTGTCTTGTTTAAATTTACACATAATGGAGGCAGGGACAGATTACAGTGGGAGTGAAGTAGATCGGGCTCTTCACAGTTAGGATAATACCACCCTCCATTTTTTGGTTTATTTGGAAGGAGAGGAACAAGCAGACATTCGAGGAAGTAGAATCAAAAGATCTCAAATTTATAGGCAGATGGATATGAAATCCTCATTTTTATATAGTCAAGTGTATAGGGTGTTCTCACTGCTGAGTAATCATGAGTTATTTGTGTTTATGCTTACGCTTTTGTATAGCTTTGACCCCATTTGTATGTCTTATTGCACCTTCTTGGTGCATGATTGATGAAATTTCTTCATTGAATGCACAGTATTCATTGTGCTGATGATCTTAAGTAATTTTTCTTTGCTTATAATGGTGTTTTTGCCATTAAGATGCTTACAGCTATATTTTTTGTTTAGGAAAGTCTTACTCAGGACAATGATGCTAAATTTTGGAGAGAGCGTTACAGTCTCAAGGATGGAATCCCCAGCTTTCTGGCTAATATTGCAGGGACAATTTTGACAACTGGAAAATATCTTAATGTCATGAGAGAATGTGGACATGCTGTTCAGGTTAGTTAAGTCTTGAAAGAAATTAGTGAATCTGGTGTTGTTTAGTTTGCATTTGATAGATGCTTAATATAAAGTTTTCTATGAAGGTCCCAGTGTCAGAAAATTCAAAGTTTATGAGCTTTGGCGCGAGTCATCAGTATCTTGAATGCATAAAAGCTGCATATGATTTTGCTAGTGGAGAACTGCTAAATCTCATCAAAGAAAAGGTGATATTTTTCCTCATCTTAATGTTTGGATTTTTTTTTACACATTTGCTAGGTTATCCTGCTCATTTTGTGTGGTTCCTCATATTTTATTTAGTTCCCATTTAACGGAATTTCAATTTTATCTTGCAATTATTTCACTTATTTTTTTGATTAGCTGTTATCTGGATTCTTATTAGAGAACTTCCTGTGCAGCAATTTTGCTAACTGAAATCCCCATCTAAAATTTCTTCTGTAGTATGATCTGCTGGGAAAGCTGCGTTCAATAAAACATTATCTTCTTCTTGATCAGGTATTTTTTTCCCCTTTTATGTTTGAGAATCTTGAGGGAAATGAGTTTCTTAACATAATTTTCATGGCTCATGGTGAATTTATCTACTTGAAGTTGAGACTGCTGTGTGAATTCATGATTGGAGCGATGTACCAACAATGATCTGACAGTACCTTTTGCTTTATGCAATTTGATTCTTTGCCAATAAAAATATTTCATAAAACATCAAAATATCTATTCTTAAGGTATGTGACTGTCCTAGGTAAATTTTGAGCGATGGAGAATCATAATCTTAAAGGAGCAAGGTAGATTCTCGTGGTGTAGAGCAATAGCTTTAGTACAATTTTCTTGTTTTATGCATTGCGAGGAGCTATTGCTTCATGAGCATTTTAGTGCTTTCATATATTCCTTAAATGGTATTGTAGGGTGATTTCTTGGTCCATTTCATGGATATAGCTCGGGATGAGCTCAACAAAAAGCTTGATGATATATCAGTGGAGAAGCTTCAGGTTATATCTTGTTTAAATAGAGCGTCAATATTCATACTTCTATCGATATATAGCTTTTATGTGATTGCAATCTATCTTTGACTCAACAGTCTCTCCTGGACCTTGCCTTACGCACAACTGCAGCTGCATCAGACCCTTGTCATGAAGACTTAACCTGTTGTGTTGTAAGCTCTTGACGATTCTTTTTCATAGAAAGGAAAAATCCAGGGAACAAATCTTACTCTCTTGAAAACTTTTAGGAAAGATCATCTTTGCTGAAAAGGTTAAGTGACCTGGAGCTTCGTGAGACTGTTTCTGATGGGAAAGGCTCAGAGGAGCCTGTTAGAATAACAGGGCTCGAAACATTTTCTCTCAGTTACAAGGTATTCTATTTCACCCTTCTGTTAAGCATTATTCCATCCTTGAATTGTTGAACTGAATTTTACTCTTCTTCCTTTTGTCTCATAAAGTAATGGAATATCCTGTATGAGGTGAAGTTGATGCCATGTTTATTATATTATTATCGTGTATCAGGTTCAGTGGCCATTATCTATTGTGATATCTAGAAAAGCCTTGACAAAGTACCAGTTAATTTTTCGATTTCTTTTCCACTGCAAACACGTGGAACGCCAACTTTGTGGAGCTTGGCAGATGCATCAGGTATGAGTTTTTACTCATATTTGGAAATGCTTCTTCCTTTCTAGCATATCCAAGTCAACTTTCGCAAATGGTATGTTTGGCAGGGTGTCCGTGCTCTGAGCAGTCGTGGAACTGCCATTTCTAGATCATCTCTTCTGTGCCGAAGCATGCTTAAATTTATTAACAGCCTTCTACACTACCTAACCTTTGAGGCAGGTTTTATTTTGACATTGTCATTATGGATACTGCAAATTCAAGAGAAATAGTAACATGATGGATTTGGGACATTGGTTGTTTTCAGGTCCTTGAACCTAATTGGCATGTGATGCATAATAGACTTCAGACAGCGAAGAGCATAGACGAGGTCCTCTGGTCTACTTTTGAGGATATTAACTTTGTAATTTCTTGCTATCAAAGTTAATTAATGTAGATCCAATATGTGGGCTAATATCATGTGTTTGTACACTATGAAACAGGTTGTTCAACACCATGATTATTTCCTCGATAAGTGCCTGAGAGAATGTCTACTTCTCTTGCCCGAGCTTCTCAAGGTTAATTCTGTAGCATAAAATTTTAAGCGTTTGGACACAACCGAAACTGTCCTGTCTTTCACATTTTTATAGAATTTGTATTCTTATTCTTATAAGAAGCTGAAAAGTAGTTTACCGACAGCATTCTGCCTTCTTACTCGATTCCAAATGAAGCAGAGATTTGAACTTCCGTTGCATGTTATTTGTCAAGTTTGCCATCCTCCAACTTAATATTTCACAATATTGCTATATCCTCTATTCAAAGGGGAGAAATGAGTTTGGATATTATGATGATTCAAAAGAATTTTACTCTTACAGAATTGATGAAAAAGGGGATATTAAAAATTTAGGTTTTTGAATTAAAATTTTGTTATATATATGGATCTAAATTCGCAGATTCGGCTGAAAGTTGCCACATCTCTTGGGTATACATGCTATATGATTGACCAATATACTTTGTTTTGTAAAATGCAGAAGATGGAAAGGTTAAAGATTCTGTGTCTACAGTATGCTGCAGCGGCCCAGTGGTTAATATCATCTTCTGTAGACATACCGAAGCATGGGGAAGCATCCAGTGGTTTACGCCAAACAGAAAAATCAAAGCCGCGGAAATCAAGAGGCCCATCTCAGGGCTTGATCTTAACAACCAAAAATGAAACAGTAACTGATTCCATTCTGTAAGTTCTAAGCGGTAGCTGATGATGCTGTTCTCTGTCTGTCTCTCTCCTGATCTCTAATGCAATCATCTTTGATTGTTGTACTGAAGCAAATTCGAGAAGGATTTCAACACCGAACTGCAGAGCCTGGGACCAATCTTGAGCAATAATGCACAAAGGGAGCCATATCTCACGCATCTCGCACAGTGGATTCTCGGCGTTGAGAGTAACCCGTGAACATCTTCCGCTGGTTTTATCCCACATCACCTGCTTCTTGGTGGAAATTTCCAATGCTGTTGATGCGGTTGGATGTGGAACGGGAAAGCTGATGAAGCTGTTGAGAGGTAGGAATTTCATGCTCATCTTCCACAGGAGCAATGTGTTTTCCTTGTAATTTTCTCTTGAAGATGTCTCTTTACTATGTCAGATTTTACCGTGAAAATAGGAGTATTGGGCTGCTAATTTCTCCTCGTCTGAGGCTTGTTCGGTTCGGCTGTCATCCTTGTATTGTTTAACCTTGTGCTTACTGAAAGGCTTCCTTTGTATTCATGTCCAAGAAACTTTAGAGAATTTGTCTGAAGTTCAGACATGGTTGGTATGGTTGATCCTGAGCATTACCCAAGCTGATGCTGTGATTCGATCCATCTTTGCAACTGGACGATACCGAGGAATTTGTATTCCTCATCCTCATGTGGGATTGAATCGCGCTCTCATGCCCAAGCCCGAATAGGCTCAAGCTCGGCTCGTTTAACTACCTCGGGCTCGAGCCCTATGTTTTATGTTTGGGTTTAACTTATTATAGTAAATGAAGGCTTGGCGAGCTTATACAAGCCGCATTGAAAAGAAAAATGTAGGATGGATGCCAGATTACTGTGTAAATTGAGGGTGAATAAGGCTAGGGAGAAAGGGAAGGGAAATTGATTACAACTGGAGTTTGTAAGCGGGTGAGAAAGAAGTAATTAAGGGTTGGAGCCCGTTTTCGTTAAAAATCCAAGTTATCATGTAGTTGTATCCATTTCTCTTATAAACTCAAGTCTATTCATTATCCCGGTTAATGTGGGATTTAACATTTGGTTTGCTAGCTCAGTCAAATGATTCGCAATCAAATTAGGGAAAATAAAGTTGGGGCCTAGCCGTTTTGGACCCGTGACCGTTGTGTCCCATCCCCTTACTGTTAAAAGCTGGCTCTCCTGCTAACGTTGTTCGGGGATTCCCTCGTGTCGCAACGTACAATAATGTGTAACAATTGGCTGGACTGCCTTCGTCCTTTTCGTAATAATTGACTGAAAACTGGACAGTGCCCGTTTTTCTCCCTCTGAAAAGTTATGCAAATTTTATGACCAGGCTCTCTTTTTTTATTATTAATAATTTTAGGACTCCTTTTTTTTTTATAGATAATTGTTAGGACTCCTTAGAGATGAATATACCTCTCTTCATCACTGTGAGAAAGTAACATACTTATAGAGAAATAAAATTTAGTATAATTAATACTGTTCTTATTTTGTGATTTAGAAGTCCTAAGTTTGATCTTATTTATGGAATTTTCTGTACTATTTTATTCTTCTTAAAATTATGTGCATTCCCTGTATACTGAAACAAAAGTATAATTGGACGATACTTTAACAGTTCAGCTGGCATGATGCAAAGGGATGGAAGTTTGGCTTGTAAATAAGTAATATAATTGGACGATATTTTAATGGTTCAACTCACGACAAGATTAAGGTGTTAATAGGAAAATGGCATTGCTCCTCTCCATCCATTCAAGACTAAAACCAATTTATAAACAATTAAAAAAATAATACCACATTATAGTAAAAGATTACATTACCCTTTATTTTAAAAATTTCAAAATCCCTCCATCTCTCCTTTTCTCCCGCTCTGCCTTTCTCCTCCATGGCAGAAGCTCACGGGCGGCGGCCACCTGTGGTGACTGGCGACGCCCGACCCCCAATCTGGTCAAGCCCCGCGCCTGATGCCAGACGCTCCGAGGACTGACACCGATCACCTTCGGTTTGCTCTCGACCGTGAGGTGCTGCTTATCCTAGTTGTTGGTCTGCTCCTGGCCGTGAGGTGCCCGGTGCCCGATGCCGATCATCGCCTGTCTGCTCGGCAGAAAGAAGAGGTAGAAAGAAAGGTGGGAGGAAGGAAGAAAGAGAGAGGTGACTGGAGCGACTAGAACGACTACTATAGCAACGGGTCGAATGGCGGGAGTTGACTAGGGAGAATGGAATAGCCAGAGTGAGAAGGCCGAAGGTTGGGCTGTAGGTGGGATGAAGGAAGGAGGTGGAGAGGATTTGGGAATTAGGGTTAGATGGAGAGGAAATAATACGAGGGTAATTGTGGAATTTTTTTAAAAAAATTTGAAATATTTCTTATATAGTAGTACTGATTTCGAAAAGTGGTATAAAGTGATATTAGTTATAAAACTCATTCTTTTATTGGTGCTATAAAAATTTTCACCTCCAAGATTAAGTACTAAATCATTTACTAGGTGTAATATTCCGGAGCAAAGTTATTTTTTATTTAAATAACTTTAAACTATTCAAGAAAAAGCCCGATAATATATATATATATATATCCATAAATGTTTGACTTGCAAATAAGTAATATAACTGAACGATATTTTAATGGTTTAACTGACGAAAACATTAGGTACTAAATTATTTATTAGGTATATAATTCCGGAGCAAAGTTACTGTTTATTTAAATAACTTTAAATTCTTAAAAAAAGTTGATAATATGTGTGTGTGTATATATATCCATGAATGATTAGCTGAAGTGGTCGAGATTTTTTTAATTAATGATTTAAATTTACATCTAATAAACAAAGAAATATATGATTGGAAGAACTTTATTTCTAACTCAGATATAAAACAATTAAAATTTATTAAATTTTTAAATATTAAATAATAGAAAAATAATCTTAGCACCATTTTTTCCCCTGTTTTTGCTCAGAATCTTAGCACCATTTCATTGTATTATCTCAATCGCAAAAAGAATTTGACAAAACTATTCTATTGCTCAAAAGGTTTTTTTTTGGGGGTAAATTATTGCTAAAAAGTTAAGTCGCTGGCCAGAGTGCAAGTCTCCTTTGCCCAAGAGAGTATTGGGTGTATTGACTATAATATATAACAGTACTGATGTAGTGTGATAAATTAATAAAATTTAATTATTTTAAGTTTTTTAAATTAAGCTTTAAAAATAAAAAGATAAATATAAAATAATTGAATTTTATTAGTTTGCGATATTATATCAGTGATATACCTGTTATCTCTTTCTCCCTTCACACGGAGAAAATGTTGTATGTAATAGGTACGTGACAATTCTGATATAGTATTATAAGTCAATTAAATCAAACTATTTTTAAGATTATTTTATTTCTTTAGAATTTATTTCTTCTTTTAAATTTTATTAAAATATTTTAAAAATAATTAAATTATATTAACGTGTGATATGCGTCTGTTAACACTTTCCTTTACACGGCACGTGGATAACGTGCCTGCCCTAATCCGCCAAGAGCCAACCCTATGATCGCCATTGTTTGTCGGCCTGCTGCGTCTCTATAGCCATCGACAGCCCCCCCCTCTACAAGTGGAATTAGCCAAAGAAATTCTCCACCATCTTTCCTTCGTCATCCTCCTTACCCCCTCACCTCCATACCTCTCTCCCTCCCTAACCCCACCCTGTGTTCTCGGTCCCTACTTCGCGAGCTCAGCTGCATTATCGGGAAAATGGAGAATATGTTGGGTCTCCTCAGGGTCCGGGTGAAGAGAGGGATCAATCTCGTCGTTCGCGACACGGTGAGCAGCGATCCTTACGTCACCGTGACCATGGGCAGTCAGGTATCTCCTTTGATTCTTCCCCGTCCGCTCATTCTTTCATTCGTCATCTTCCCGATTGCTCTGTTCTTCCGATCTCTGCAATTATGTACTCAGCCGCCGACTGTCTTAATACCTGATGCCGTGATTACAGATTCGTAATTCCTTCCCATCTTCTGGCTGGATGAGACCATATGCATATTTGTACCGTTGTTCACTGATTGCTTTATGTTCCGAGAAGATTTCATTTTTGTTATAAATAAATAATTCTTTTTGACGAAGAAAGGGGGCCGTGCTGTTGGCATTTTCCCAGGTAGGATTCCATGCCCACGTGCCTTTCCGTAGCCAGAAACAACCCTCAGTTTAAGAGTTTTGACTTCGATTCTACGATCATGGGTTTCTCTGTGGCCAAAAAAAAAAAATGTTTTTGACATATAAAGGAATGATTTTTGAATTTCACCAGCATTTTTGCAATTTCGGTTGGTATAATTTTAAAAGGGAATTTCTGGTCTTATGTTATGTCGCTGTAGGTTCATTCCTA
This sequence comes from Lagerstroemia speciosa, assembly GCA_037672795.1. Taxonomy (NCBI): domain Eukaryota; kingdom Viridiplantae; phylum Streptophyta; class Magnoliopsida; order Myrtales; family Lythraceae; genus Lagerstroemia; species Lagerstroemia speciosa. The sequence goes on along the minus strand of CM075303.1, from coordinate 3,885,974 downwards.
CTTCACTCCAAACGATTGACAAAGGGTATTGGTGCTGGGTATGATCCATGAACCTGTTCCCATTTTCCTTATGCTCTCACGGTCTCTTTTGTGACCAAAAACGATTGAAAATGATTGATCCTTCTAAGTTGCTATGTGTGTGCCTGAAAATCTCCCAGTTTACAACTTATGAATGCCCTGTCAATATTGATGAAATTTTAGCAAATGCCATTAGTGAGTTCGTAAATGGAGTTAAAATTGTTATTGAGATGATTAGAAGGATTTAACACAACTCTTCCTATTATAACAAAATCTGTCAATTTTAACATGAGGTAAGGGTTGGAGAAGCCTCTGTTTCAGTTTCATCTGTCTTATCCGGTGATCTTCTCTGCAGTTGTGATGTTTGTGAATATGGTTGTGCATGTAAACAGGTTCAGATATATATATTTTTTTGGGCTAATGCTCGAGGCTGCACTAAACTTTGAAACATCAGGTTTCCTGCTCATTTTAATGATCTGTTTCTCTTGCACCCTTGATTAATTTGTCCGGCGAGTGGGTTTCCATCTTGATATGACATTGTGGCTAGTAGACACTTTAAATGGAAAAGAATTGTGTGTTCATCCTCTGGTCTCGTGAATTATTGCTATAAGTCGGAATTTCTACCCCTACCAAAGTTGTCTGTGATGTGCCTGGTCATGTCCATAAAGGTTTTGGTGGTCTTCCTTATTGCAAACTTGCCACTGTTTATGCAGAAACTGAAGACTTGTGTGATTAAGAACAACTGCAATCCTGAGTGGAACGAAGAGCTCACCCTCTCAGTCACTGATCCAAGCCTTCCAATAAAACTTGTAAGTACGAGACACAATTCATTTTATCCATCGGGGTGGGTTGTCATACGTCACCAAGAAATAGATTGTCATTCAATTATCCAATTACCAGAGGTGGTGGTGTTCTTTGTAAATTCTGCAATCAGAAGAAGCAGAAACAGACATGAAACCATTGCTGAGATTCCAGGTGTTGTTTTTTGCAGACTGTCTATGACAAAGATACTTTTACAGCAGACGACAAAATGGGAGAGGCTGAGATCGACATTAGACCGTACCTGGAGTGCGTACAGATGCGCCTGGAGAACCTTCCAACACCGACCACCATCAGGAGGATCTACCCAGCAAAGGACAACTGCCTTGCAGACGAGAGCTCTGTCATTTGGGAAAATGGGAAGATAGTGCAGGACTTGATTGTGAGGTTGCAGAACGTGCCGACCGGGCAGGTTGAGCTCCAACTCCACTGGATCGATCTTCCTGGTTCTAAGTGAGTTCAACTAACTAACCTAGGCGCTTCTCTGGAGCTGGGTATGAGATAAGGTTGTGGAGTCTTGATCTCTTGTGTGGAATAAGAGAAGCCGCCTGCTGTTATTGAACGGGGTTGTCTTGTCTTGTCTTTGATGCGTAAGGTGCATGTCAATAGAGAAGGTTTGATGGTACTATATGTTTGACCATAATTCATGCTTGACTGTCTGGATTATCTATTCATAGGACTTGAAGTGGAGACCTTAGGAAAAGAGGCAGTTTGTTGAGTGGCGCTCACTGGGCTGTCAAGGAATTTAATGTTTATACTTCCAACAGTTCAAATGGCCAATCGTGTTGACCGTGGACATCTCGGTGCAACTCACTGGCCTACAACCGAGCTCATGGCTTGTTACAGCCGACATACGTTGATTAACAGGATCAGACATTTCCTTAGGTTGAAGCTCAAATTCGAGTTTTTAGAATGAAGAGAATTCATTTTTACATAGTTTTATCCTCTTAATGGACTGACTCGATTCAAACCTGGAATAGTTAGAATTCAATGGATTTTGTGAATATGAGATGGTAGTCATTGGGAAAAAATGGGCATGTTACAAATATTGGGGGTCACAATTTCGCATTATGAAGAAAGGAGATTTCTGAAATCTCTCACATGTTTCACACTATTATGCAATTACTAGGATGATGCATGGCCCATGCATAATATGAAGAAAATGGAACGATTTGGTTGGCAGATTGATAAATGCACACGAAATTTCTGCCCTTCCAGGCGAACTGGGTACTGGTTGATCATTGAAGACGATGGGCCCGGCAGCTTTATTTTCTGGTGTCGTTTCACAATGTCACTATGTTCAAGTTGAGCTGCCACGCTATTGACAAGCTCTTGGCTTGCAAAGAGTCCGTCCGATTGCGTTTCCCGACAGCATTTTTCCCCCATGAGAGAAGAATCGGTTGGAAATTTTCGAATTCCAACCGAATTTCCTCTCTGTTTTGTCCGGCGGAGATTCTTATTTTTCTTGCAGGGATTAAGTCGTAAGTAGCTGTAAGGAGAGGAAGATTCAAACATCGGAAACACACTTATTGAGAGGTATGATTACTAAGAAAAGCAATCGTCTCTTATGTTGTCCTCTCTTAAGAAAGAGAGACCTGAGAGGTTGAGTTTCGCTGGTCGTCGAGGATGTCAAGACTTCAGGAGGAAATTTTAAGTAAGCTAAGTTCATGGATGATACGATGAATCTAATTAATAATTATTTAACATGTCAATAAAAAGTATCAAATCATATTTAAAAAATAAATATTCTAAATTAAATAAAAAATTTGAAGTGATACTTTTTACTAATGTGTTAAATAGACATTGATTAAGTGCATTAATAAAGGTACGAGCTCATTTTATATAAGCATCTTTATGTTTCGGATATACGTGTTCCTTAGCAAAACATACATACATGCATACATACATATATATATATATATATATATATAAACAGTCAGAATCAGAATCACTCGGATCACTGGGATAAACATGATGACACATAGGAAACATGGAGGGGAAACGTATAATTCTAAAGATGCCATGCCTTAGTTCCAGCCAACTGACCGGTCGAAGATGATCCCGAATATATCAGGGAAAAAGGGTGATCTGGATCAGACCCGTCTTTGCTTGAGCAAAATTAAAGTTGACACAGAAATAAGAGATTTAATTTCCCAATTAGGAAATCGTCGAACAGCTACTATATATGTAAATGTACTTTCTTCGTAACCCTAGTTATTACTAAAAGACACAGAAGAGAGATCTGCAAGAACACGTACGAATTGCAGCAACACTGGGTTGTTCATTGCTAGTCACACACAAGTACAATCACGCTTACACACACGTACAAATTATAACACGCGAAAGGTACTCTCACATCAACTTAAGAACATGAAATCTGAAATATTCAGGCCAAAGCAAGCTCATGCCTGCCGGCCGTTATTTCCACACTCACATATCCACTGTATATGTACGGATGCATGCATTAGTTCATCGATCTTCAATCTACTCATGCTTGAGAAGCATGAGCATCGATGTCCTTGGTAAGGCTAGTGAAGAATTCCAGGTACTTGTTGGGTGCCGGGACATCCTCTTTTAGCTTTTCGTACTCGATCGTCAGTATTGCAGTGCATCCTTGGTCGTCCTTTGGGATGAGGTTACAGCTTGCCTTATAGACCCTGTACTGGTCGAAAATGCGACCTTCAGATCCATGGACGGTGAAGGACAGATTCGCATCGTCATACTCCACTTTCTCTTTGAAGATCTCGGCTTTCCCTTCTGCACATGATCAATAGTAATCTCTATATGAAATAATTAATGGGTGCGCCTAACCGAAATCGATGGTAACGTATAACTAGCAGTGAAAACTTAGCAACTAATTTTCTTTTCAATTCTCTACGTACATAAAAGCACGTACTTATAACTTCTTGAATGATCTAAGTATGTATTTCGGCAATTCTTTTTCAGTAGATAGGAGTCATTACCAACAGTATAAGCCCAGGACTTGACGGCTCCGTGAGAATCCCAGTCCCCTTCATGCAGGTCAAGGCCCTGAACGTTGCTGGAGGAGATGGCAGGAATCTTATGCTGTTCTTTCCTCCATATGCTGAAGTACTTGTCTGCAGATGATTTCAGCTCCACCTGAGCTTCCAGCTTACCCTGCAGAGCCATTGGAACTATATGCGCCAATTTCTTTTTGTATGGAGCAAGAAGAAGTTCAATTAGAACGAGGGAAATGGAATGAAGAAACGGTTTGTGAGGAAGATCAACTCAGTGCGAATTGATATGGCATGACAGGGCTTCCCCTCTTGCATATTTATATAGAAGGGCTAACAACTCAGCATGGCACACATGTACGAGAACGTCTTTTATGGTATTAGCATGTGACAGTACTTATGTGATGACACCGACCAATCGGAATCAATTATTATTATGGTTATTTTTTTTGCTTTTTAGGTTTTATATGAAAAATCATAGAAATAACTGATTCTAATTAGTCAGTGTCATTGTATAAGCCCTACGATGTGGTGACATCATGGTATAAAAGACTTTCTCCCACTACAAGAAAATTTTGTTCTATCACCTAATTTTTACCTACAAATGGTTTGTCGATATTTTATTGACAAATTATCACTGATCCATCGACAAATGAAACGTATTCAGGTAAAAAAAATTTAAAATGACTTTTTAGACAAATTACTGACAAATATCGATGTCGATAATTTTGATGATAGGATTTAGTCGAAACTTTGTCAGGTTTTTAATTTTTGAATAACTTACCAACAAATTTCAGAAAAGTGATATTTGTTGATAAAATTTTATAAATAAACATTTATGAAAAATTATAGACAAAATCTTTTATCTGTAATTTGTGAAAAGTTCTTGCTCTGATAACTTTTTTTCTTGTACCACCAAGTATAAAAAATACAATAGATGTTGAGTAATTCCAAGTTTAGTAAGTTGATCCACTAATAGATTAATATCTTATATTGAGAATAATTTAAGATAACAAACTTTTTCTATTTATTATAAGTGAAAGTAATCGAGTTAAAGAGATTTTTTCTTCAAATGGTAGGTCCTAAGTTTTTCAGTTATTTTTTTAAATCTACAAAATCATATCGAGAATAATGAAAATTAGTAATCATGATTCCGAACTTTTTGAATTTTTTCTTAATATAAAAATGAATTAAAAAAAACACAAAACCAAATTGATTATGTTAAAATCCAAAGTCAGATTTTGGCTGAAAAGAACAATCATACTGAGGATAACGAAAATTAGTAATCATGATTACGAACTTTTTGAATTTGGATTTTCAATATAAGAATGAATTAAATAAAAAATAGCAAAACCAAATTGATTATGTTAAAACCTAAAGTCAGATTTTGGCTGAAAAGAACAATAACACATGTTATGCCCGTGCTAGTGTATAATCTACGGTTTCGAGTGTATGATTCATTAGGTGTTTTGTTCTTCCATGTGTTCTGATATATTTCCAATAGAATTTCCCGGTTCCGTTTCCCGCAGATTCGACTTTGAGGTCCAATTTGACGTATAACAACTTCCCATCGAATTTTACACATATCATCAATGTACTGCTATGAATCCATCTCAAACGTTCAAGATAGCACTTAGTTGTTATGAGTTATAGGAGCGTCCATGAATATTTTATATATGATGACACGATCTCAAATCAGAGTCTGCAATATAATTAGGTTGAACTTCTTTTCAGTTTCCCACCCCTAACTAGGAGAGAGTGCTTGCGTAACAGATATATTAGGTGATATTTTTTATGCGGTATTACAAATTAATAAAATTATGTTATTTTAAGATTATTGATAAAAATTTAAGAACAAAAAAGGCACTAAAATAACCAAATCTTAATTTATGACACCGCGTAAAAAATTGTAACGTAATATATATATCCGTTACATACAAGTCTTTTTTGCTAGCTAGATGCCCAAATATTAGGAATGACACCACCACTATAATTTCCATTGACGCAGACATTGGAAATGACACTGCCTAAAATATTAGGTTAGAAGTAAGTATTGCATTAACAGGCAGATGGCAACCGGCTCGCCAATGGCACAATTCCAGATCATGACAGCTCCATCCACGTCCCAATCAACTCGGAGAAGATCGACTGCTCGAAAATTTCGGAGATTCGATGCCAGAACCTGTGCTGCGCTGCGAGTTAAGGTAGTGAACAAAATAAAGAGTATAATAAGAAAGTGAACGGATTATACTAAAGTAAATATAAGGAGATGTTTCAAAAATATGAATGTAATCCGTTTCACAATCAAACCTCATTGAATGAGAAATCGCACCACTAAAGAACCGATTAAATATTTACTCAATACTTGGGCATGTTACCATCATATATGTGATTTATTCAAAATAATAACCATTGACTTAATATTTTTCAAGTTTATTTGAAGATTGATCTCTTGTAAATGAATGCTAAAAAATCCTAAAAATAACTGAATCCTATTGGTTCGTGATACTATATCAGCATTATTACGTGCTATATCCGTTATATACAAGACTCTCTTCTACATTTCCCATATTAATTATTTCCAAAATAATGGTAAAATTGCTCCTCCATCCTTATATCAACATTGTTATGTGCTATATCTGTTATATACAAGACTCTCTTCTACATTTCCCATATTAATTATTTCCAAAATAATGGTAAAATTTCTCCTCCATCCTTGTTCATCTTTAACCTTCATTCAAACTAGGGATGGAATTCCTAGTAAGGCTATGTCTAGAAATCATACATGAACAGGAACAGATCCTGCAGGAAGTTAATCCAAGGAGTCAAACTCAATGAAAAGATAACAATATGAGTTAAGAGGGACGAAAATGATAATTTGACAATTAAATAAAATCTATGTAATATTCTCCAGAAAAATTCTTGAGTTTAGAGAGACGATCGCTCCCCTATAACCCCAAATCCATTCCTGTGCATGCCGTGAGATTGAGGGTTCTGGATGGCATATTTCCTCCATGTGCCTTTTCTTTGAGATGATAAAATATTTCTTTCTACCTTCGAGGAAAACTGGAAAGCCCGATATTCCCAACTCACCGCAAATAGCATTGACATTTGTGACAAATTATTTGGCTAAACTAAGACGTGTCAGCAAATTATCAGCAAAATAAAGTTGACTCAAAACCTTGCACGGCAATTTCTTCTTTTTTTTTTTGGGTATGCACTGTAAATTACAAAATCTGTCAATGTAATAATTTTCTAATTTTCAAAGTCTATGAATTTGGTCCGACTTTCGATCCTATGTGACGGAACGCTTGATGCCGTAAAAAATGTGACTCATGACAGGATGGCTATTTTCGATCGTGGGTCACCACCGCTAAGATGAGGTTGCTGCCACTCCTGTCGTCGTAGTCAACCTTATCTAGAATAGTAACAGCCAATTAGACCTCTAGAGCTTTGTGTGACTTGGGATCAAGTCGTGGTCATTCGAAGCCGCATGGTTATAACCTCCCGGGTCAAGTTGTTGAATGATATCATAACATGTGAATCTAAAAGGTATGAACAGAGAAAGAGCACTGATCTAATATTATTATTCTCGATTTGAAATCAGGATCAACCAAGAGGTCCTGAGTTTAAACTTCGTTGATGGACTTCTCGTGCCCTTTATTTTACCTTGTTTCTATACCATTCTAATATTATATGTCTCATTTATATATAAAAAAAAAAAAAGGTGTAAACAGCCCTTGCAGGTGCTCCAAGGGCCAAGGCCCGTATCCATGCAAAATACCATGCAAAATTATACACATCAAAGCATGGGAGAGAGAAAGCAGGAGTAGGATTAATATGAAATAGATATTGAAGTGCACTAGCACTATTAACTGTACCAAATCTTATATGAGTATATTAGGATAGTCCTGCAATATTGAGCTTTCCATTAAATTCAATAAATTATTTTAAATGAAATAATCTTATGAATTTCTAATTTTTCTCCAGTTCCTAATTGTGATTAATTCAGACACACATCAGAAATAGTGGTAATGATGCAAGAAGGACAAAGATATAGAGATAGATACTCTTTCTTGATCAAAATAATCTTTTACGAGCCGAACTCACTATGTCATTTGTTAACTATCGATCAACAGTTACCAGAAGCACGCATGGGTACATACTTATAGCACACTGAAGACAGGCTTGACACCACAGTTGAAGGATACCACATATTCAACTAGTACATGGAATTCTATTGAATATTTATGGGTTTCCCATTAAATGCAATAAATTATTCTAAATGAAATAATCTCATGAATTTCTAATCTTCCTTGGATTCCTAATTGTGATTAATTCAGACATCTTCTAAAAAATATTGGTAACGATGTCAAGGACATAGATACAGAGAGATACTCTTACTTCACCAAGATATTCTTATACGAGCCGATCTCACTATAGCATTCGTTAACTCTCAGTCAATGGTTTCTAAAAGTACGCACGGATACATACTTAGAGCACACTAAAGATACTCTTGACACCACGATTGACGGATATCACATATGAACTTTTGCCAAAGCAAGGCTATTATTCCCATATAACACTTTCCATATATGATGAAGGCATGCACTAGTTCATCTATCTTTTCGCGCCTCGCAGGCATGAGCACCGATGTCCTTGGTAATGGTAATGCCTACCACCATGTACTTATCAGGAGTTGAGACATCCTCGTTCATCTTTTCGTACTCCATAGTGAGTCTTGCGGTGCATCCTTGGTCCTTTGGAATAAGCTTGCAGCTTGTCCTGAAGACCTTGTACTGGTCGACGAAGAGATGGCCCTCATACCCGTGTTGAGTGAAAGACAAGTTCGCGTGGTCGTACTCCGCTTTCTCTTTGAAGGTCTCGACTTTCCCATCTGCACACATGTTATAGTCATCTCAATATGAAATGATGGGGCATCTAACCAGAACCGATATTGGTAATACTTGTACTAGCGAAAACTGGGCAACTGATTTTCTTTTCGATGCTTTCAGACAAATATAAGTAGGATTCAGATAGATGATATAGCATTTCGAATCTCAAACACATAAGAGAAAGTTTGGAACTTCTTGGAACGATCTAAGAATGGCTCGATATTGCATTATCATGTAGAGAGGAGTGATTACCAATAGTGTAAGACCAGACTTGACAGATCCATGAGATTCCCAGTTCCCTTCATGGAGATCGATGCCCTGAACGTCGTTGGAGGAGATGGTGGGAATCTTGTGGGCTTCTCCCCTCCATATGTTGTAGTACTTTTCTGCAGATGATTTCAGCTCCACCTGTGCTTCCACCTTGCCGTGAAGAGCCATTGGAACTATGGCGTGGTTGGCCTCCCTCTTTTGTAGATTTATATGAAAGCTCAACGTGGTCCACAGCTTCCATGTTATGTGTTAATTAGGTTTGCTCAATAATGCAACCAGCTACGACCTCCCACATCTTCATGGTTAGCCTCCTCGTCGTTCTACATGTTGTATTGTGGTTCATATTTATCGAGCTATCAACTCAAGAAATGAGAAGGGGATAACTAGCCCGAGACATGATGAGTGATGGAAGGAGGAGAGCGGAAAACCTTCTCTGGTCTGCTGGCGTCCTGACACCTTTGAAAAGAATGCTCAGAAGAATAGTGGTGTCCGCGACCCAGTTATCCAAATGATGTTAATTGTATCATGTGGTCAGAATTTGTTTTCTCATGAAGTTATCTGTAACAGCTTTAGGCTAGTTGGCATTCACAGCGCATAAACATAGTCAATGCAAATTTCGAAAGCGGAAACAGACTGATCTTGTCTCTATGGTATTTGAATTCAAGATCTGGAGAATATTTATGCTCTTTCTTACCATTTCAAACCCCTTGGGATTACCAAGTGAATGCTACTTGAAATATCGGAAGAAGTCCCAATTTTTAAGGGAAAATGTATATTTTTGCTGCCGGACACATCGTTATCGGGTTTTTATGTTGTGTTTATTGGACGTGTCTGTTAGATATGATCAAGTCCCAGAATAATCGTATCCCCTGCCATTTGGTGCGAAAATTTCTTCTAACGTGCTTGCTGGAGTTTCTTGCTTTGATTACTTTGTATTGTTTAAACCATCTACTCTATTTTAGTCTCAGCCCAAAATACTTGACAAATCATATGGGAATGAATGATAGTTGGTTCAGATTCGAATCCGATTGACTTATTTTTAAGTGATAAAACTCTCACAATTATGAACTTTTTGTTTGTAAAATTTAAAATTTGAACATGAGGGTTAATAGCATATTATTATTTATTTGAAATTTGCACTTCAATTTTAACTTGAAAACTAAAGACAGTGACTAAAATAAATTATTTCAACTCGTGTTCGAGTTTTTATGAATTTTTCATTCTTGCTGGAATTCTACCCCTTAGTGGCCAACTAAACTTGAACTAAACTAGTTAAAAACGTATATAACTTTTGTATACCAATGGTGCGAGTTGGAAAAAGATTAAAAAAAAAAACTATAGACAGTGGTTTTGATAGGCTGGTGACCAACTTGGGCAGTAGGTGTCAAACAGATGCAAACAAATTTTAGAAAATATATTTTTCCTTTTTTTTTAAAATAAAATCTTTGAAGTGCATTTCTCCCTTTGAATTATTATTATATTAGTGTTTTATACAGCTTCCCTGTGACCCTTCTATTATTGCCTTTTGATCTGTTCATCTGGTTCCACAGACTCAAAGACCTAGTCTCAGCAAATAGATATTATCCAGATGCTTCACATTTCTTTATGTAAATGAAAAAAAAACATGATCATTTGTATTTTATTAATCTATAGTTAGTTTGACTTGTTTTCATTAAAATGGGGACATGGAGTTGTTCTACATTGAGCGAATATTTTTTTTTTCCCAGGTCCCGACTTGAATCTGTTGATGTTCGACGTCTCTTTCTCATGTGTAAAGTCTTGAATTTGAGATATATAAATAAAAAAAATTCACAATTAAGAAAATTTTATTTCTTAGTGGATGACTCAAACTTAGATCGGTAAGGGGTGAATTAATTTTTGAATATCAGATGATGCGGATCGAAAAATGTAATTTTGAGTAATTTTATAGATAATGTCAAGTGAAAGAGGACTAAATATTTTTGGAAAATGATTATTTTATTTCCAAGTCAGATCTTAAGATTTATTCAATCATATAAGGAATATAATTAATTGAGCATGTGTGTGTCCGTCCATATGGGAGACTAGACTTAAATATTTTGCGTATAAGTGAAAAGGAAATAATATTTTCTTGTTTTGATTATAAGGACATACATATATTTAGAAGAGAATAGAAGGAATTAGATGTTGAGCCTATACCACGTACGGAATTATTAATTATATAATTGATTATAAAATTGTATTTTTTTGGTAAGTATTATAAAATTATATTATTTTTATGTAATAATATTTTATATAATTTTACAATCATATATTAATTTCTATGCCATTATTAATTTTTACATGATTATAAATAAATAAAAATAAATATATAATTGAAAAAGAAGATTAGAATATACTTATAACTTTAAATGGTAATTATAGTTTTAAAATTAAATTTCAATTTCACCATCATTAGTTGTTTTTTAATGTCTAAAGATCTATTTATCAAGTAGGTAGAATACCATTTCTTTGAAAAAGATGAAGAATGCTCATTCATTCACTTCTTACAATTACATTCCTTTATATTGTCAAAATGAATTTAAAATTGACTATTTCCCATCACTCGTCATGTCTGGGTTGGACCATCACCATCTCGTTTCTTGAGTTGATAGCTCGATAAATATGAATCACAAGACAACATGTAGAATAATGAGGAGGCTAACCATGAAGATGTGAGAGGTTGTAGCTAGTTCCATTGTTGAGGAAACCTAATAAACACATAAAACATGGAAGCTGTGGGCTATGGGGGATTCTAACCATGCCATAGTTTAAAAGGCTCTTCACGGTAAGGTTGAAGCACAAGTGGAGCTCAAATAATCTGCAGTGAAGTACCACAGCACATGGAGGGAAGAAGCCCCCAAGACTCCCGCAATCTGCTTCAATAATGTTCAGGGCATCGATCGTCATGAAGGTTGTAGACCTGTCGAGTCCTGGCCTATATTGTTGGTAGTCACTCTTGATATGATCTACGTGATAATACGACCATCGATTGAGCCATACTCTTAGATCGTTTCATGAAGTTTGAACGTGCTTTTATGTGCAAGTGCTTCGACTTCAATGATCTACATAAATAATGATGTTTGTTGGATATACATATACGACTGAAAGTATTTCGAGATCGAGAATAGATCAAAAAGAAAATTAATGATTGTGCAGGGGTATATCAGTACTGTCAAGAATCAAATCACACGTTGTATTAAAGAGTAAACGTGAATTTATAAGAGAATTTGGTACTATAATCACTAAATAATCTAGATTTTTAGGTAAAAATGGATTCAAATTTATCTGTACTGTGGACATTTTACAAGTACCATTCCACCACATAGATAAAAAATTTCTAGTTTATTATCATGTGTGAATGAGTTGCAGGTGTGTATCTGTACAATTCACACAAAACAATTAAGTTGGGTCCATGGTAATTAATTCATGGTTCTTTTCACCTCAAGAGTTCATATTAATGCAGTTTATTATTTCTAAAAAACTTTAAGATAAATTCGATTTACCGTAAATTTATTATAAAAAAGTATTAATACTTTTTAACTTCTTTTATAAGTACTAGTATTTTCTTCCAATGAGTACATGGCAAAATGAACCCACCCATGAATTTCTCGAGGTTCAGGGGTTGCCATGAGCACCCAATAGTTGTATGACCCCGCAGATGTCCTTGCATGATTGGACCCAATTTTTACAAGCATTATTATCATCACTTTAATTTCCCACCACACAAACACATGAAATAGTTCCCAAATATTAGGGCAGAAATTCCATATTGCTTTAGTGTCCAGATCGCCGGTGGTTCCATATCTTTCTTCTTTTTTTTTTTTGGTAAAAAAGAGGGTAGTAGTAGCGACAATTATTCATTATATTCCGGTATATAATGTTTGAGTTTTCGTAACTAATCACAAACATATTAAACGAATTGAACCATCAGTACTAATATTGACATTGTCAATATAGTACTACCAATAGTGTAATGTAGTCTTACCACTGGTCCCATATCTTGATAGCTCTATCGGTGTCCGAATCACCTTCAAAATGAGATTGCCTGAAAATTTGGCGCATTGTCGTGGTGACCAAGTAGGCATCTTTCTTCCGGATCTTATAGTACTTGCCAGCATTCGATTTTAGGTCGATATCCAGATCGCTTTAATATGTTGGATGGTCACTGGCTTCATATCTTAATAGCTCTGTCGATGTCCCAATCACCTCGAGACGAGGGACTGCCCGAAAATTTGGCGCATTGTCGTGGTGACCCCAGTAGGCATCCTTATTTGTTTTTTTCCAGATCTTATTATAGTACTTGTCAGCATTCGATTTCTGGTCGACATCCATCTGAAACTTCCTGTGAAGTGCCTCGGGTGGTACCGTTATTGTTCATCTATTGATATTCATTGGTCTGATTTACGTCGTATCTGTTTGTGTATAAATGCAATGGTTATCCAACGTAGGGATGTGCACGGTTATTGAGTAAACTTGAAATCAATAGTATATGTCAATAAAATTCAGGTAGGTTCACAAATTAAGAAATGGATCGGTTCCGCTGGACGGGTACCTGGAACCTATTACAAAAATTCGATTCCAACTATTAATTTCAATCACTTGCCGTTTGAATTCTGATTCTCGAATCGTTTAAACCGTTATATTATTAACTCAATAAAATTTTATTTGGCACGGTAATTATACATATTTAATGAGTGTGTCATTTTTGAAATATCATTATTCATTTTTGAAATATCATTATAAATTAGTAACACATAAAATAATAATTTAATATACTGTCGGTTCCAGGCCAAAGCAACCTCATTAGAGAGAATCTTATATGTAAATGTGTCGCAGTATTAATATCTAACACTAATCAATAAAATTCATCCATTTTTATGTTTGTTAGCTTTAGGATTATATAAAAAATTTTAAAAATAGATATATTGTATTGGTCAATATTACCATATTATCGGACGGTGATACTGTTGCACACGAGACTCTCTCCACATTTGGGCCACTATTTCCATGCACATATAGACATATATATATATATATATCCATAATTTACACATTCATGCATTAATTAATAATCTTTCATGCGTCAGAACTGCATGAGCATCATGTCATTGGTAAAGGCCAATGAAAATCCCATGTACTTATTGAGACCGGGGCCATGTCCGTTGGTTCAGTTTTTTGTACTCAATCGTCGTCGGTCTTGCAATGCATCCTTGATTCTTTGAGAGATGAGCTTCAGTTTAGCAAAAATACTTTATACCAGTCGAAGACAATGACCATCAGAGATATCCATGAAGAGTGAAGGACAAAGTTTGCATCGTCGTACACCACCGTGTCTCTTTGAAGATCTGGGCTGTCCCCTTCTGCGCATGCCAGTCATCTTTATATATGAATTGGTTGGGGTATCACCAGAATAAATAGTATTTATTATATACTAGGTCAAAATAATGTGACTGTTTTCCTTTTGTTGTCCAGACAAAAAAAAAAAAACATGTTTGGAACACTTTAATGATTTAAAGAAAAAATTCATAGGTGAATCTAATTAATGGATAACATGATAAACTCAGTCAATAAATATTCGATATAGAAGTAAATATTTTAAATTATTATTAATAGATAAAAAATGATATGACACTTAATGATGAAGAATTAAATATTCATTAGTGAAATTTACAGATAACGTGATAAGCTGAGCTCATGTAAGAATCTCTTGATCTAAAGGCATTTATGAGCTGATCGACAAATTACCGGTCCTACAATATTTTATTTTGCAGTTGCATGCAATTAAGTGGGGTAAACCCACCCCTGCCGGCCCCGCGCCTCCCCTCCCCCCCGCCCCTGCAGTTGCATGCAATATTTTATTTACTGTTGCAGTCGTAGGCAAGCTTACTCGGGCGCTTAGATTGAGAGCGTCCAAGGCGAGTTGCCTGAGCTTGATAAATCGAGCAGTGGACGGGTTGTTCAAGTTGCTCTGTCGACGGCCTTCCTAGGACGAGTTTCTCGAGCCTGGTGGGCCGGTTGTTTCCATGATGGGCGAGCAGTTCGAATCCCTTAAATGGCGGCATCCAATGGCATGTAGCCTGAACTCGAGAGCTAGAGTAGTTGGCAAAGTAGCTCGAAGTCCCTTTCTCGAGGGCTTTATGGGGCAAGTTGTTCGAACCTATTGAGCCAGTTGCTCGAGCCTAGCCAGCAGACAGGTGACGTGAGTTCGATCTTCAATGACCTCTCAATCAAGTTGCTTGAATCGGAGGTAGTGGGAAAGTTGCTTGAGCGAGGTATTCAAACATGGGGGTGAGTTGCTCCCGTGTTTCTTGGTCGATGGCATCCCACACGGAGCTGCTCTACATAGCTTGAGGACTTGAATGGTGGACGAGTGCCCGATTCCATTCTTACATGATCCTCTGGTGGACTAGCTTCTCCAGCGATTATTAGTTGAGTCGATCACGTTATAATCTTCTGGTGGACTAGCTTCTCGAGCGATTATTAGTTGAGTCGATCACGTTCTCAATGAGTTCAACTTACCTAAAAATTTTTCATGTAAGCATTGTGAACAAATGTCGGTGACAGTTTTCTTGGAATTTTCTTCTTTCTTTTTTATCACAAGAGATGTTCGTGTACCTAGGATCAGGAGGATGAACAATTAGATAAAAGGGATCGATGAATATTAATTATGAGAATCGAATCCAAATCTATTAATCCCGAATTGAGTGTGATGTTACTGTATTAAATCTCTTTCCCTCTCTGAAATTTTTATGCCACTTTTTGATAACTTAATTTCTCCCCCTAAAATACAATATATAGGAAGAATATTTTCCCAATTATCTTTATATTTTTTTTTGGCATACAAAGAAGATATATATGCTAGAAGGGATAGAAGAAAGAGCATAAATGGAAAAGGAAAATATCAATGGCAAGAATTGAGCTCAAGACCTATTATTATTCACCGATAGAGGACGGTACAACTGCATTGCACCAACTTTCTCCCAATTATATTCTTATTTCTTATATTAAACTTGAAGTTATTACCAACAAAAACCAGCTACCAAAGAAAAATGGTTGTTTAACTAAGCTTTGTATATTAACTAGTTTAGAAGACCGTGCTACGCTGTGAATTAAGATTGTGAATGCAATAGCAAAACTTAACTGACAAAGTTGGCCTTCTTGAACAACCATTTTTCCTTGGTTGACAAAGCTGAAACTTAATTGCAGACTTGGCCTTATCGATTTCATCGGTTGGTTTGCTCGGTATAAATGGAACTCGAAGACTGGAAGACCTGAACAACGAGTTGAAGATTAGATTCAAGATATGAGATATGTGCAAACAACGATTAATAGTTGAGTCGCGGTTGGAAGCATGGAATATCATGGATAGAATCTTAGTAGATATTTAAAAGATTTTTTAGATATTGTTTTCTTATTTGAATAGGATATCTTGGATCTCCAATCTATTTGATTTAGAAAATACATGTAGATAATTTTCTAGGATATCAAACAGGATACGGTCTTATACTATAAATAAGGTCTTGTATTAGTTGTGAAGGCAGTGCCTTAGTACTGTGAAATCCCGGGGGCATTGGGGTAGGGATGAGAGACTCTTGTGAGTGATCTTTCTGATAAACTTCTCCGTAACGCTAGTACGTGAGTATTTGAGAGATTAGGTTGTGAATCTTTTATGATTGTAATGTGGATTGGGATTGAGATTGGTGGTAATTCTGAAGACGGTAATCTCCTGATTTGATCTAGTGGCATCTTCTGCTTTGTCCGTGGTTGCTCCCTCGGAGTTGATGGTTTTTCCACGTATATTCAATGTCAATTTTCTGAATTTCTCATTTCATCATCTCGTTCAGGACACATCCAGACCTGACAGGCGGTATCGGTGAGATCTTGCGATCTCCAACAAGTGTTATCAGAGCACAAGTTCAGAAGATTTCAGAGCCAAGCTGCGATGAAGATACAAAGCAAGGTTTGGGGTAATTGAAGATGTCAGGTGCGAGATTCGAGGTGGACAAGTTCTATATTTTTTGAATATCTATAGATGAAGGCAAAGGTTTTGTGGGTTTTGCATAGCCTGAAGGAGTGCTAGAAAGAGATGTTTAGTCAACCTTGATAACGATAGAAGATCTCGGGCACGGAGTGTGAACATGTGCAAGGCGTTGTGCATCACTGGTAAGGTCTCGAAATCCCTCGTGCATAAATAATGTTATTTGATAAACCTGTTCTGGTCAAGTAGTTTAAGGACAGGACCCGAGAGAAGGTGGAGGTGCCTTGGAGAGAAGGTGAGTCGGTGAAGACTCTTGAACTCAGCTTGTGGAGATAGAAGTTGGTAAGTCGGGAAGACTTGCAAGGAGGCAACAACTTCTGCTAGAGAAAGAGCATGCTCAGGATAGGTAGAGGAAGCGGTCAAGATCGTCTGGTTGAATTGGGCTGCAAAGGGTGTCAATCTTGGAGAACACTGAAGTCGTGTCAAAGTCGGCTTGTTAACTAGTCAGCTGGAATCCTGCAGGAGTGCTGACGAAACTCGACACCTCGGATAAGTCCAATGGCGAATTTGACTTGAGCAGCACGTGCATGATGAGGTGGAGCTTGTGAAGGGCGTAGACAAAGCAGTCGAGAAGGAGAACTAGTCGTACCTGGCTTATGTGAGCCAAGGTGGAGATATGTTAGTACATGTCTCGGCATAAGCTGAAACTCGAAGACCGGAAGACCTGAATAATAAGTATTCAAGATGCGAGATATATGCAAACAATGATCAACGGTCGAACTCGCGGTTGGAAGTACGGAATATCTTGGACAGAATCTTGGTAGATATTTGAAAGATTTTGTTAATATTATTTCCTCACTTGAATAGTATATCTTAGATTTCGTAATCTATTTGATTTAGAGAATATATATAGATAGTATTTTTTAGGATATCAAATAGGGTACAGACTTATGCTATAAATAAGGTCTTGTACGAGTTGTGAAGATAGTGCCTTGGTGTCATGAAATCCCGGGGGCCTTGGAGCCCGGGTGAGAAAGTCTTGTGAGTGATCTTTTTGATAAATTTCTCTGTGATGCTAAGGCGTGAGAACTTGAGAGATCGAGTTGTGACTCTTTTATGAGTGGGGATTGTAATGGGCCTTGGGATTGGTAGTATCCCTGAATACTATAATTCTCTGATTTGATCTAGTGGAATCTCCTACTTTGTCCGTGGTTGTTTCTCTCGGAGTTGAGAATTTTTCCACGTATATTCAGTGTCAAGTTTCTGAATTTCTCATTTCATCATCTCGTTTGAAACACCTCGAGACCCGACAGCCAGTATCGGTACTATCATGATCTCCAAACACATTCCTTGATACAAATCTCCATTATCGTTTCATCCCAGCCCTCCGCATATATTTGTTACAGTATGATGTGTTGCATTCGAGTCGTCGCAGCCTCCATCTGAAATCCAAATCTCTCGAAAGTGCCCCATCACGCATAATCTCATGAGTTGGGAGGATCAAGTTACATAGTGATGATGATCACACATCGGCCGGAATGGACTCTGCATATTCATCTCACAAGATTTTCTGGAAGTATATTGAAGGAAAATACCCTTTTCGGTATTTTCAAAGATCTATTTTCAAATAAACTTAAGAAATATTAAGTCAATGATTATTATTTTGAATAAATCACATATAGTACGGTGGCATGCTCATATTTATTTATTGAGTAAACTAATAATATGAGTCCTCAATAAATTTTTCTGTAATTTATTCAATTAACGTGTTAAATCTTCCCTGTTCTTATTGGAGGTTTGCTTCAAGTCCAAGTGGACAACTTAATGATCCACTAGATGATGGTACTCAACTGTTTTATATTTCTAGAATTTTCTTATTAATTTTATCACGTGGGATTATATCTGTCAATACATGCAATGGGTGTCCAAAAGCAAAGTCCGAACGAACTAAAAGTTAGCTGAACCTCTTGAAAGTGGATGCCTGTTCACCATATACTGAACCTAATAGAAGAGGAGTAATCGAATAATTAAGTCGGTTCTTTAATGGTTCGATTTCACTATAAAAAGATGTCTGGCTGCGAGCTGAAGCGCATGCGTTTTATTGAAAGATCTCAATATATTTACTTTAATATAATTCATTCACTCCTTTATAATATCCGCTATTACATTTATCATCTTAATTCACAACGTACCACAACTTTCAAGCTTGTACGCAGGACATGAAATCTGGTTTCAGGCCAAAGCAAGCTCATTCTGGCCGTTATTTCCATACATATACATACCTATTATTATGCATGCATCCATTAACTCATCGATCTCTTCATGCTTCAGAAGCATGAGCATTGATGTCCTTTGTCATGTTGATGAAGACTTCCATGAACTTCTTTATAAATCTAAAAGCTTAAACTGATAGGTGGTAGTATTCAATTCTCTTATAAACCTAAATTTCTTTCTCAATCTGGTCGATGTGATATTCTAATCTCAACACCCGCCCTCACATGACAACGTGTTCATACTTGACATGTGCCATTGAACACCCGCCCTCAACAACTGACCTCGAGCCGGATATTTTTCTTTCGGTCTCAGGTAAGGGGGGAGAAATTACCACGAGGCGAGCATTCTCTTCCGCTCTCGTGCTAACACACGAGTTAGGCTTTTTCCGAACTTGACAAACTGACCATGAGCCAGACATGTTTCTTCCGGTCTCGGGCTTAATGGGCCACGAGTTCCACACTTGGACCTGGCATGGTGTGAGTTCAGGATCGACCCGCTCTGGTATCATATTAAATTTCTACCTAGGCCTATAAGAGTCTCGAGCCCGTTTCCACCAAAAAGCCTAAGCTAATAGGTGGTGGTACCCAATTCTCTTATAAACCCAAGTTTATTTCTCAATCTGGTCGATGTGGGATTCTAATATCAACAAGTTGCATGTCAATAGAGAAGTTGTGATCGTACGACATGTTTGACCATAATTCATGTTTGACCGTCTGGATTATCTATTCATAGGACTTGAAGTGGAGACCTTAGGAAAAGAGGCAGTATGTTGAGTGGTGCTCACTGGGCTTTCAAGCAATGTAATGTTTAAACTAAAACAGTTCAAGTGGCCAATCGTGTTGACCAAGGACATCTTGGTGCAACTCATTGGCCTGCAACTGAACTCCTGGCTGAGTTGGTTAGCATGATAAGACTGTTGGATTTTTAATCCGACTAATATGGTCCAACAATATATCATTGACTGAGTATCTATGTTATCCCAATAGTTGGCCCGATTAAGTGATCTAATTGAGTTTATTAATGGGCCTTAATGACATCTCGTAAAAGTGTGGAAACTAATATGCAAATACCAAAAGTAATTTTTGATTCCATGATGGGCGGAATTAGAAATTACTAAATCATTAGGCACTAATGTGCAATTAAGGGGTTATGGTTCTCGGGTCACACGTTATAAAACCGTCTCCTCTGATATCCGATTGGTCAGTGTGTGAGAACAGAGAGAGCCCACATTCTTTGAGCGGTATCGTGCAGACCCAAAAGATCCAGACCCAGAATATTGTCCAGACACAGAATCTGATTTCACAATCACCACTATGGATTCAGGTACGCTTCCACTTTACGTTTTAAGCACAATCTCTTAATGATTTCAGCATGTGTGCTCTTGGGATTATTTGGATTTATTCGGTTCTAAATCCTTTCAATATTTCTTTTGGTTTGGCTCAATCAAATATGTCTTTCTTATCGAAAGATGATTTTTTTTTTCCTGGGATTATAGATTCAACGAAATTAACTTCCTGACCTTATAGATTCTAGCCACGATTAGGATTGCGAGTCGCGGTGAGTATCTCGGTTCTGCTTTGTCACGAGCATTCGTAGGATAACTTGCCATTAGGATCGATTCGTTCGATGGTGGTGTGCCTCCGTGAGGGCGATCAAGTCTGTCCCATCTCCAGTAGGGCTGTTGGCTGTGTGCATGGAAATGAGATACGCAGTTTCGTTTTCGAGATGTGGCCGTCAGGGGCGGAGGAGCGGGATAGACGGTTGTGATCTTAGGGTTTCAGAAAACTAGAGAAGATGGACATTTAATAATTAAAGAAATAAAAGAATTTAAAGAAATAAATAAATAAGGCAAAAAGCCATCCGTTGGTTTTGGATGGCATTTTTTTACGGGTAGGACCTACCGTGATTGGGGGCCACATATTAAAAAAACAAAAAAAATTAATTAATTGACAAAAAAAACTGCTCATTAGCTTTTAGGTTTTGAAGGGTTGTCAATCAAGTGGGGCCCACGTCACACATTAGGAAGAAGCCACCGGTTACCTTAGGATTTGAAGGGTCTTGTTTTCCACAAAGTGGGACCCACATCACATATAGATATATAATATAGAATATATAATATATAATTATAATACATGTTGCGCATGTTTTTAGGGGAATTAAATTTTGTCCTTTAATTTAATAAAGGAATTTAAGATTAAGTAATGGTTTAATTTTTATTTGATTTAATTCATGGGTTTAGGCCTATTAAGTCTAATTTAAGCTCAAGATTATTTAATTCAATTTAGTTTAGGCCTAATTATAATCCAATTCGAATTAATTTCAATTTGTTGAATAGAATAATGGCCTGTGTATGTCTAATAGTCTAAGATGGATTGATCGAAGCAACGTCTGGCCAAAGTGAGCTCCCTTGTGTAGATTGATCTAATTTTGGGATATATAAGATGTTTGCGTGTGTGAAATTTCATGCGGGCAGTGATCGGCCCAAAGGAAAGTCACTGTTTGGCCAAGTTTCATATATGCTTGCGATAATAAATACGTGACGATCCTTAGGTTTCTATGCGAACATGAGTCGGCCCAAAGGAAGGCTCATTGTTTGGCTGGATTGATTATCAGTGTTTGATTACTGTACCGAGAGTACCACTTACAAGTTGACCTTTTCGTCCAAAGATGAAACGTCAATTTTGTGTTGGGTATCTCGTAATGGGATATGCTGTTATTTTATTCATTATGTTACTTAAATATGTGAGCTAATTAAATTCCCATTTTTATTGTTTGTTCTCTGATTCAGTTAATAGTTCTACTACTACAATTTCTGCTTTAATTAATTCCATCCCTGTGCTTACGGGCACAAATTTTAAAACCTGGAAAGAGAACATTATGATTGTTCTCGGTTGCATGGACTTGGATTTGGCCCTCCGGATAGAACAACCACCCCTCTTATGGCTGATAGTTCCACTGAGGCAAAGAGGGACTTTGAGCGGTGAGAACGTTCTAACAGGATGAGCCTGATGATCATGAAGCGTGCAATTCCAGAGACCTTCAGGGGCGCTATCTCTGAGGACACAGATGACAGGCTGTTCCTTGAAATCATTGAGAAACGTTTTGAAAGAAATGAAAAGGCTGGGACAAGCACACATTTATCAAAGCTTGTCTCAATGAGGTATACAGGCAAAGGGAACATTCGGGGGTACATCATGGAGATGTCTAATCTTACTTCAAAGCTTAAGGCACTTAAGTTAGAGCTATCTGAGGACTTGCTCATACATTTCGTTCTGATCTCTCTTCCAGCACAATTTAGGCAATTCATGGTAGGTTACAATTGTAAAAAGGAGAAGTGGAGCCTTAATGAGCCCATTTTTCACTGTGTGCAAGAGGAGGAGAGATTGAAGCAGGACAAGACGCAAAGTGCTCACCTAGCATCGACCTCCAAGAGTAAGGGTAAGGGAAAGAAAAGGCCCAAGAATAAGGAAGCTGCAGGTGCTCCACAACAGAAAAAGCAATAGAAGGAACAGAATAAGGCTTCAACCTATTTCTTCTGCAAGAAAGGTGGACACGTGAAGAAAGATTGTACCGGGTATCACGCTTGGCGTGCAAAGAAAAGTATCACTTTCGTTTGTTTTGAGGTTAATTTGACCTTTGTACCTAGACACACTTGGTGGATAGATTCTGGTGCTACTACTCACATAAGTGTGTCTATGCAGGGTTGCTTGAGCTGCCGAATGCCAAATGATGATGAAAGATTGATCTATGTGGGCAATGGCAAATCGGTTAAAGTTGAGACTATAGGCAAGTTTAGATTATTATTAAGGACCGGAGGTTATTTGGACTTGGAAGACACTTTTGTAGTACTGTCTTTTAGACGGAATTTGGTTTCTGTTTCCCTATTGGACAAATCTGGATATTCTTGTTCTTTTGGGAATAATCAATTTCGTCTTCTTTATGGTTCAAATGTCATTGGTACTAGTTCTTTATCTTTTCATTATAGCCTTTACTTACTTGATACGGTTGCCTCATATAATGAATCTTTGCATACGAGTTCACGAGATACAAAGCGAAAATTGACCGATGAGAGTTCTGGTAAGTTATGGCACAAGCGCTTAGGCCACATTTCAAAACAGAAAATCAAAAGGCTTGTTTCCAATGAAATTCTCGATCCCCTTAATCTAACAAACCTTGAGGTTTGTGTTGAGTGTATAAAGGGGAAACAAACAAACATAAGTAGATCAGGTGCTAGCTGGAAATCAGACGTTTTGGAACTGATACATACGGATATTTGTGGACCATTCCCTACGACATCTTGGAATGGTCAACATTATTTTATCACGTTCGTAGGCAATTATTCTCGATATGGATACCTGTATCTAATCAGTGAAAAGTCTGAGGCCTTGGATGTGTTCAAGAATTTTAAGGCCGAAGTTGAAAATCAACTCGGCAAAAGGATTAAAGCCGTTAGATCCAACTGTGGTGGTGAATATTACTGTAGATATGATGGATAAGGTGAACAATGTCCAGGACCTTTTGCCAAATTCCTAGAGGAATGCAGTATCGTACCTCGGTACACCATGCCGAGCAGTCCTAGCATGAACGGTGTTGCTGAGAGAAGAAACCGGACTCTTAAGGATATGGTAAGTAGTATGATCAGTCACTCTACCTTACCGGAATCCCTCTGAGGAGAGTTACTTAAGGCCGTACTTATATTCTCAATAGAGTACCATCTAAAGCCATGACTAAGACCCCATGTGAACTATGGACTGGCAAGCAGCTTAGTATAAAGCACTTACGGATTTGGGGTTGTCCAGCTGAAGTAAGGCCTTATAGGCCAAATGAAAAGAAACTAGACTCAAGAACAGTTAGCTGCTATTTTGTTGGTTACTCTGAAAGATCTAGAGGCTATCAATTCTATAATCCCACTACCAAATTGATTTTTGAGACGGGAAATGCCCAGTTCTTTGAGGAAGTTGACCGTGCGGGGGAGAGAAAGTCAAGGATGTTGTATTTGAAGAGGAATTTGTTTCTCTTCCCGTAATTTTTACTTCTAACAATGTCATAGAACTCCCCATGCAACCTCAACAGGATTTACAACCTCGAGAGGATGTTCTAGAAGAACAAACTCAACAACCTCAAGAGCATGTGCAATTAAGGAAATCCACTAGAGAGCGGAGAAGTGCAATTTCAAATGATTATATAGTATTTCTCCAAGAGCATGAGGAAAGTATTGGAGTTATGGGAGATGATCCGATCAATTTCCGTCAAGTCTTGAGTAACTCTGACTCTCAAAAGTGGATCGATGCCATGAATGAAGAGATGAAGTCCATGAAGGACAATGATGTTTGGGACATCGTCCCATTGCCAGAAGGTGTGAAACCCATTGGTTGTAAGTGGTTATTTAAGACCAAGCGGGATTCTAGAGGCAATGTGGAGAGGTATAAGGCTCGTCTTGTCACTAAGGGTTTCATGCAAAAGGAAGGCATTGACTATAAAGAGACTTTCTCTCCCGTTTCCTCTAAAGACTCTTTTAGGATTGTAATGGCACTTGTAGCTCATTTTGATCTCGAGTTACATTAGATGGATATTAAAATGACGTTTCTCAATGGTGACATTGATGAGATAATTTATATGTTACAGGCAGAAAACTTTGAGGTTAGAGATCCACTAGAGAGCAGAAAGTCAATGATGCTGTCTTTGAAGAGGAATCTGTTTCTCTTCCTGTAATTGTTACTTCTGACAACGTCATAGAACTCCCCATGCAACCTCAAGAGGATTTACAACCTTGAGAGGATGTTCTAGAAGAACAAACTCAACAACCTCAAGAACATGTGCCATTAAGGAGATCCACTAGAGAGTGGAGAAGTGCAATTCCAAATGATCATATAGTATTTCTCCAAGAGCATGAGGAAAGTATTGGAGTTATGGGAGATGATCCAATCAATTTCCATCAAGTCTTGAGTAGCTCTAACTCTCAAAAGTGGATCAATGCCATGAATGAAGAGATGAAGTCCATGAAGGACAATGACGTTTGGGACCTCGTCCCATTGCCAGAAGGTGCGAAGCCCATTGGTTAAAAGTGGATATTTAAGGCCAAGTGGGATTCTAGAGGCAATGTGGAGAGGTATAAGGCTTGTCTTATCACTAAAAGTTTCACACAAAAGAAAGGCATCGACTATAAAGAGACTTTCTCTCCGGTTTCCTCGAAAGACTCTTTTAGGATTGTAATGGCACTTGTAGCTCATTTTGATCTCGATCTACATCAGATAGATGTTAAAATGGCGTTTCTCAATGGTGACATTGATGAGACAATTTATATGTTATAGCGAGAAAACTTTGAGGTTGGAGACTCGAAGAAAATAGTTTGTAAATTGAAGAGATCCATCTACGGGCTTAAGCAGGTTTCTCGTCAATGGTATTACAAGTTTCATCAAATTATAATCTCTTTTGGTTTTCAGATGAATCTAGTCGATGGTTGTATATACCGTAAGTTCAGTGGCGGTAAGCACATTTTTTTGGTTTTGTATGTCGATGACATATTACTGGCATGTAATGATATAGGCTTACTGTACGAAACCAAGAGATTTCTATCACAAAAATTTGAAATAAAAGATCTTGGTGACGCCTCTTTTGTATTAGGAATCCAGATTCATCGAGAACGATCTCGCGGTATCCTCAGATTATCACAAAAGAGCTATATCGATAAGGTACTGACTAGATTCAGCATGAAGGATTGTAAGCCAGGTGATACCCTATTGCAAAAGCTGATAAGTTCAGTCTTATTCAGTGCCCTAAGAATGAATTTGAGAGAAAAGAAATGTAGAAGATTCCTTATGCGTTTATCATTGGGAGTCTAATGTATGCTCAAGCATGTACGTGTCCGGACATTGCGTATAGTGTTGGAATGTTGAGCAGATATTTAAGTGATCCTGGCATAGATCACTGGAAGGCAGCCAAATGGGTGGGTCTTGTGGTATTTACAGAGAACAAGACACTACATGCTCACATACAGGAAATCGGAACACTTGGAGATTGTTGGGTATTCAGACTCTGATTTCGCTAGATGTCAAGATAGTCGCAAATCTACATCAAGTTATGTTCATTTGGTGACTGGTGGAGTTATCTCTTGGAAGAGTACTAAGCAGACACTCGCAACCGCATCAACAATGGAGGCAGAGTTCGTAGCTTGCTACGAAACATCTAATCATGGAATATGGCTGCAGATTTTTGTCACTGAGCTGCAAATCATTGATGGAATAGAAAGACCACTGAAATTGTTTTGTGACAATAAGTCAGTAGTGATGTATTCCAATAACAATAGGAGCTCTTCGGGGTCTAAACATATTGATATCAAATTCCTCGTTGTTAAAGAAAGAATTTAGAGTAGTCAGTTAGCTGTAGAGCATATTGGTACAACTTCCATGTTAGCGGATCCGCTCACTAAAGCTTTACAACCCATGGTCTTTCATGAGCATGTTGCTCATATGGGTGTCATATCATGTGATGATATTACGATTTAGTGGGAGTTTTGTACATTGATACTATTTGCTTATAGCAGTGTTTTTTTTATTATTCTGCAAATATAAAGTATTTCAGTTCTTTCACACTCTGAAATTATAGTACAAAGTTAAAGGTTTGATCTACATATGGTTTAAGGAGGACCAGTTGGAGGTAGGCATGTTCAGATCACATAACATGTAATTTCCATGCTGCACACGTACGCTTGTTCTATGTCGTTGAGTGTATTTTTGTACGTGATCATTGATGATTCCAGTTGTGATATGTGTGACGAAGAACGCTTTGGTCCTATTGTTGATGCATTCAATGGACGAGATTATTGAGATTGTTGAACATGATAACAATTTTGATCTCATAAGGTAATTCGATGATACACGGTTGTTCAAGATATGTTTGTTGGCCCAAGTGGGAGATTGTTAGATTTTTAATTTGACTAATATGGTCCAACAATATATCAATGACCGAGTATCTATGTTATCCCAATAGTTGGCCCGATTAAGTGATCTAATTGAGTTTATTAATCGGCCTTAATGACATCTCGTAAAAGTGTAGGAACTAATGTGCAGATACCAAAAGTAAATTTCTGATGCTATGATGGGCGGAATTAAAAATGACTAAATCATCAGGCATTCATGTGCAATTAAGGAGTTATGGTCCTTGGGTCACAGGTTATAAAACTGTCTCCTCCAATATCTCATTGGTCAGTGTGTGAGAATAGAGTGATCCCACATTCTCTGAGCGGTGTTGTGCAGACTCAGAAGATCCAGATCTAGAATATCATGTAGACTCAGAATCTGATTTCACAATCATCACTATGAATTCAAGTATGCTTCCACTTTACGTTTTAAGCATGATCTCTTAACGATTTCAGCATGTATGTCTTGGGATTGTTTGGATTTATTTAGTTCTAAATCCTTTCAAAGACATCCCCTCAAGTTCAAATTCATATTTGAATATTATGAAATGAGAGAATTTATGTTGAAAGAGTTTTCCTTAATGGATTGATTTGACTCGAACCTGATATAGTAATGATCCAATAGTTTTATGAATAGTAGACATGGGAAAAAAGTGGCATTTTACAAATGTTGGGTGACAATTTGGAATTATGACGAACCGGGAAAGGAGATTTCTGATATATCGTCACAATGTTTCACACTATTATGCAATTATTAGGATGATGAATGGCCCATGCATAATTTGAAGAAAATGGAACGATTTGGTCCGCAAATTGATAAACGACAAAAAGATACTAATAGTCCTATTTATTTATCTATTTTTACAAGTAAATTTTAAATGTTTTAAAATAATAAATTAAGTCCTATATATTGTCCGCATTATAATATTGACTCCTTTCCGTCAATTACCGTTACCTTATACTGACGTGTGTCAACGCTACGTTAGTTTAAAGTAACGGTAGAAAAGTTATAACACGAGTAACATGTATGACTTGATTTATTACTTTTAAAATATTTATGACTAACTTATAAGAATTGACAAACATATATAATTCTTGATATCCTTCCCTCATTAATAAGTGCACGTGAAATTTCTGCACTTCCAGGCGAACCGAGTACTGATTGATCATTGAAAACGATGGGTCCGGCAGTTTTATTTTCTGATGCGTTTCACATTAACACATCAGCTGTGTAAGGAGAACAGATTCAAACATCTTATTGAGAGACATTATTACTAAGAAAAACAATCGTCTCTTACGTTGTCCTCCCGAAAGAAAGAAACGTGAGAGGCTGAGATTTGTTGTTTGTCGAGGATGACGAGGTTTTATAAATTCTTAGGTGAGTCGAACACATGAATAATGTGGTAAAACTAACAAGTGATTATTTGACACATCTTCATATATGCATGTTCCCGCACAATTAGGTGCGCACACACACATATACATACATATATATATATATATATTTATTTTTTTCTACTAGAAAGCAAGGTAAAAGGCCAAATAGCTATATCCCACATCTTATCTCTTAAACGCCATAATAGGGCTAGAAATAGGCATAATGAAACATCAGGATAAACATGACCGGACATTGACTAGTACAACGTACGAAATTTCTGCACCTCCAGACGAACTGGGTGCTGGTTGATCGTTGAAGACGATGGACCCGCCAGCTTTATTTTCTGGTGTCGTTTCACATTGTCACATGTTCAAGTTGAGCTGCCACAAGCTCTTGGCTTCCAAAGAGTCCGTCCAATTGCGTTTCCCGACAGCATATTTTCCCCCATGAGAGAAGAATTGGTTGGAATTTTTCGAATTCCGACCGAATTTCCTCTCCGTTTTGTCCGGCGGAGATTCTTGTTTTTCTTGGAGGGATTAAGTCGTAAGTAGCTGTAAGGAGAGGAGAAACAAACATCGGAAACACCCTTATTGAGAGGTATAATTACTAAGAAAAAGCAATCCTCTCTTACGTTGTCCCCTCTAAAAAAAGAGACTTGAGGGCTTGTTTGGATTGAGGGGTGAGGAGATTAATGGAAGGGAAGGATACGGAGGTTTATGGAAGTTGAGGGATATGAAGGTTTTTGGAGATGGAGGTTATGGAGGGTGATGGAGGTTTATGGAGGTGAAAGATTATGAAGATTTTTGGAGGTGGAAATTATCGATGGTTATGCAGAGTTTTCTCAACCCTCCGTAACCCCCGATTTGGGGTTGAAAAATTGGCTTGGAGCAGGTTTATGGAAGGTTAAAAACAACCCTTTATAAACTTCCGTAGCTCTCCATAACTATTATATTTAATTTCTCAAATAATGGTTGAACTTACACCTCCATAAACCTCCTACTAGCCAAACAAGGGTTATGTTTAACCCTCCATAATCCTCCCCTCGATAACCCTCCTCACCCCTGAATCCAAACAAACCCCGAGATGTTGAGTTTCGCCGGTTGTCGAGGATGACGAGATTTCAGGAGAAAATTTTAAGTAAGTTTAGCACATGGATGATATGATAAATCTAGTCAGTAATTATTTGACATGTCAATAAAAAGTGTCACGTTATAATTGAAAAATGAATATTTTAAATAGATAAAAAAATTTGAAGTGATACTTTTCGCTAATGTATTAAATAGGTATTTGTCAAGGGTATAAATAATGTTGCGAGCTCCCTTATAAAAAAAAATATAACGTTGCGAGCTCAATTTATATAAGAATCTTTATGTTTCAGATATACATGTTCCTTAGCAGTTACATACATACATACATATATAAACAATCAGAATCACTTGGATCACTAGGATAAACATGATGACACATAGGAAACATGGAGGGGAAACGTATAATTCTAAAGATGCCATGCCTTAGTTCCAGCCAACTGACTGGTCGGAGATGATCCCGAATATATCAGGGAAAAAGGATGATCTCGATCGAACCCATCTTTGCTTGAGCAAAAGTAAAATTGACACGGGAATAAGATATTTAATTTCCCAATTTGGAAATCGTCGAACAACTAACTGTATGTGTAAATGTACTTTCTTGGGTAACCCTAGCTATTACTAAACGGTACAGAAGAGAGATCTGCAAGAAGACGTACGAATTGCAGCAACCCTGGGTTGTTCATTGCTAGTCCCACACAAGTACAATCACGCTTACACACACGTACAAATTATAACACGCGAAAGGTACTCTCTCATCAACTTAAGAACATGAAATCTGAAATATTCAGGCCAAGGCAAGCTCATGCCGGCCGTTATTTCCACACACACATATCCATTGTATATGTACAGATGCATTCATTAGTTCATCGATCTTCAATGTACTCATGCCTGAGAAGCATGAGCATCGATGTCCTTGGTAAGGCTAGTGAAGAGTTCCATGTACTTGTTGGGTGCCGGGACATCCTCGTTTAGCTTTTCGTACTCGATCGTCAGTACTGCAGTGCATCCTTGGTCGTCCTTTGGGATGAGCTTACAACTTGGCTTAAAGACCCTGTACCGGTCAAAGAGGTGACCTTCAAATCCATGGATGGTGAAGGACAGATTCGCATCGTCGTACTCCACTTTCTCTTTGAAGATCTCGGCTTTCCCTTCTGCATATGATCAATCGTAATCTCTATGTGAAATAATTAATGGGCGCGCCTAACCGAAATCGATGGTATAGCAGTGAAAACTTAGCAACTAATTTTCTTTTCAATTCTCTACGTACATAAAAGCACGTACTTGTAACTTCTTGAATGATCTAAGTATGTATTTCGGCAATTCTTTTTCAGTATATAGGAGTCATTACCAACAGTATAAGCCCAGGACTTGACGGCTCCGTGAGAGTCCCAGTCCCCTTCATGCAGGTCAAGGCCCTGAACGTTGCTGGAGGAGATGGCAGGAATCTTATGCTGTTCTTTCCTCCATATGCTGAAGTACTTGTCTGCAGATGATTTCAGCTCCACCTGAGCTTCCAGCTTACCCTGCAGAGCCATTGGAACTATATGCGCCAATTTCTTTTTGTATGGAGCAAGAAGAAGTTCAATTAGAACGATGGAAATGGAATGAAGAAACGGTTTGGGAGGAAGATCAACTCAGTGCCAATTGATATGGCATGACAGGGCTTCCCCTTTTGCATATTTATATTGAAGGGCTAATAATTCAGCATGGCCCACATGTACGAGAAAGTCTTTTATGCCCAGCATTAGCAATGCTTCAATATTTTTTTCTTTGGTAATAATATTAGGTTAGAAATTCTGCATCTATACTATATATTAAAACTGGTGCACTTCAAACTGCATTTGATTGTCGCATTTTCAATTTAATATACATATATATATGCATATATATTATCCGATTGGATAATGAAATCAGATGAACTATTGGGTCAATGGTGTATTTTCTGCTCTTCCATGCAAGAGGTGGGAGTCCGACCCTTTGCTTGCGCAATTCTGCCATTCTTTTTTACCATGCCTTATTTCCAACCATCGTTTCATGGTTCTGCCCTTTTTTTTTTTTTTTTTTTACTTTGCATCCTTCATTAAAATGAAAGCGCAATTACAGTTTTAATCCTCACCTGGTTTCATCGTTTCACTCTTGTTTACTTTACATTCTTCATTAAAATGAAAGTGCAATTACATTTTTAACCCTCACCAAATTTCATCATTAGTGATATAGTAGAGTGGTCTAAAACTCACCATCATACAGAATGATATTCTTTTTTACCCTGCCTTATTCATTTCCAACCATCATTTCATCGCTCTGCTTCTTCTCTCTCTCTTTTTTTTTTAAACTTTGCATCCTTCATTAAAATGAAAGCAAAATAACATTTTTTATCCTCACCATATTTCATCGTTTGGCTTTTTTTTTTTTTTTTACTTTACATTCTTCATTAAAACAAAAGTACAATTACATTTTAAACCCTCACCATATCACATATTTGAGTCTCACTCTAAGTAATATTAATAGAAGATACTCTTGAGCTTGTTTTATGGGATTGAAGGAGAAACGTTAAGACTATTAATATCATTAAAAAACTGTAAACAATCAGAACGGTTCTTAATCTTTATTACGATAATCAATTTTACTATTAAATTAAATTTATCTACATGTAATAGTTCCTAATATCCAAAAATTCTATCAATTTAGTCTGACCTTCAATCCTCTACGACGGAACGCTTAATGCCATAAAAAAATGTGAGTGATGCCAGGATGGCTACTTTCATTTTTGGGTCACCACCCCCGAAGATGAGGCCGCTAACCACTCCTTTGATCAACGTCGAGATTATCTATTAGAATGTTGACATCCAATTAAACCTTATTGAGAACTTTTAGAGCTCTGTGTGACTGGGGATCAAGTGGCCTGAGTCGTGGTCATTTGAAGCCACATAATAATAACCTCTCTGGTCTATCAAGTTGTTGAATGATATAGCAACTGTGAATCTAAAAGTTATAAACAGAGAAAGAGGACTTGGTCTAGTAGTTTAATTCTTGAACTAAGACCAAGAGATCGGGAGTTCAAATTTCATCGATTGGACTCCATGTGCCATTTATTTCCTCTTCTTTCTATACCATCCTAGACCTATATGTTCATTATTTATTCAAAATACCATACAAAGATTATACACATAGAAGCATGGTAGAAAGAAAATCGGGATTCCCTTTTTTTACATGATATTTTTTTATAACGAGAAGTTTATTGTCTCTGTACCTATGAATATCCCACAAACCATGGATCCAGCTCAATATATATGCATAATATATGTGTGTGGTCTCACCAATGGCTAGCGCTCAAGGGGGAGTTCGAGCCTCCGTCATTGTGGATTGTCACACGAATCGTACGTATATCATATCCACTTCAGCTAACCCATAGAGTTAAAAAAGTGATATTAAAATGTTTGATGTGCCATCTTCTTAAAAAAAAGTGGAATTCAGAAGGGAGTTTAATTGGACCAGAAAGGAGTATGATTAATATGGGATCAAGGGAATTGGGAATTTCTCAAATTAAATCTAGGACTTTTCTGTTTTAATCAAAGAGCCATATCAACTGTATCAAATCTAGTTTCTCATTGAATTCTCTTTGATAACCAGTTGCGATTCAGCTTAATGAGTACATGGAATTCTCTTGCAACATTGAGCTTCTTATTAAATGCAATATGAAATGATCTTATGAATTTCTAATCGTCCTCCGGTTCCCAATTGCGATTAATTTAGACACTGTCTTGGAAATACTGGTAATGATGTCAAGAAGGACAAAGATGCAGAGAGATACTCTTTCCTGACCAAGATATTCATATACGAGCCTATCATGTTATCCGTCAATTCTCAGTCGACGGTTACTAAAAGCACACATGGATACATACTTATAGCGCACTAACGATACTCTTAGCACCACAGTTGAAGGATACCACATATGAACACTGGCCAAAGCAAGCTCACTCTGCCGATTATTCCAATATAACACAAGACTATATAAAGGTGAGCTTTAATTCATCATCTTCTCATGCCTCGCAGGCATGAGCATCGATATCCTTGGTAATGGTAACGTATACCTCCATGTACTTATCAGGAGCTGGGACATCCTCGTTCATCTTTTCATACTCCATCGTCAGTCTTGCGGTGCATCCTTGATCCTTCGGAATAAGCTTGCAGCTCGTCCTGAAGACCTTGTACCGGTCAACAAAGACATGGCCTTCGTACCCATGTAGAGTGAAAGACAAGTTTGTGTCGTCGTACTCCACTTTCTCTTTGAAGGTCTCGACTTTGCCATCTGCGTACATGTCATGGTCATCTCAATATGAAATGAGGGGAGTCAAACCAAAAACGATATTGTTAATATGTGTACTAGTGAAAACTGGGCAACTAATTTTCTTTTCGATTCTTTCGGACAGGTATAAGTAGGATTCAGATGGATGATATAGCATTTTCAAACTCTAACACATAAGAGAAAGTCTGGAACTCCTTGAAACGATCTAAGAATGGCTCAGTGGTCGTATTATCATGTAGAGAGGAGTAATTACCAACAGTGTAAGACCAGGACTTGACAGATCCATGAGATTCCCAGTTCCCTTCATGAAGATCGATGCCCTGAACATTGTTAGACGAGATGGTGGGAATCTTGTGGGCTTCTTTCCTCCATATGTTGTAGTACTTCTCTGCAGATGATTTGAGCTCCACCTGTGCTTCCACCTTGCCGTGAAGAGCCATTGGAACTATGGCGTGGTTAGCCTCCCTTTTTCGTAGATTTATAGGACAGCTCAGCGTGACCCACAGCTTCCATGTTTCATGTGTTAATTGGTGTTAGATATGTCTTGCAATTTTTCTGGTATAAGCCGATGTAAAATCCGAACCCGATTAAATTTTTGTACAATCCAAATTGTGGATACCAACGCAAATCTGTGGCGGAAGCGAAGGGATCGGACTGCTGGGGTGCGGGGGGCTTTGGACTATGTAATTTCGGGATTAAGAGCAGAATGGCTCGTCTTTGTAACGTTGAGGTTAGGGTTTGGATTCTCTTGTACTCCACCATTGTTTACTGCTCGTTGTCAAAATCGCTGCTCCTCCTTTGTCCGTGGACATATGAACGGCACCCCGCTATCTCGAACCACGTATATTTGGTGTCTGATTCTCTTTTCTATATTCTCGAATACTTCGTCTATTTAGCCGACTCCCAACAATTGATTTGCTCAAGAAATGGCACTAGCTACAACCTCTCACATCATCATGGTTAGCCTCCTCGTTGTTTTACATGTTGTGTTGTGATTCATATTGATCGAGTTATCAACTCAAGAAACAGGATGGGGATGACTGGCCGGAGACATGATGAGTGATGGAAAGAGGAGAGCGGAAAACCTGTCTGCAGGTGTCCTGACACCTCTGAAAATAATGCTCATGAGAATAGCGATGTCCGCACTAGTCATCCAAATGATGTTTATTCTACCATATGGTCAAAATTTGTTTTCTCATGAAGTTATCTAGAGCATATTTAGCCTAGTTGGCATTCGCAGCGAATAAGCATCATCAATGCAAAATTCAAAGGCAAAAACGGACTGGTCTGGTCTCTGGGCATTTGAATCCGGGATTTGGATGATATTTACAGTCCTCCTTACTAGGCCAAACCCTGTGGATTATGAAGTGAGTGCTAGTTGACATATCGGAATAAGTCCCAATATTTTTAAGGGAGAATGTATAATTTTGCTACCGGGCACATCGTTATCCGGTTTCTATGTGACGTTCGTTGGACGTGACTGCTAGATATGATCAGGTCCAGAATAATTGTTTCCTTAGCCATTTGGTACGAAAACTTCTTCTAACGTGCTTGCTGGAGTTTCTTGCTTTGATTACTTTGTACTGTTTAAACCATCAATCATATTGCAGCCTCAGCATAAAATATCTGACAAATCATATGGACAGTTGGTTCAAATTTAATCTAATTGACTTAACTCTCTCAATTATGAATTTTGTATTTATAAAATTTAAAATTCCAACAAATGGTAAGAAATGCACGTGGGTTAACATTATATTACTATTGATTTCAAATTTGCACTTCAATTTTAACTTGAAAACTAAAGACAGTGACCAAAATAAGTTATTTTAACTCGAGTTCGAATTTTTATAAATAGAGAAAACTTGTGCTGGAGAGTTTCACTGCTAAATAGTCAACCAGACTTGAACTGAATTAGTTAAAAATATATATAACTTCTACATGCCAGTGGTGCTGGTGGGAGAAAGAAAAAAGATATAGACAGTGGTTGGTGATATTAGCTGGTGGCCAACTTGGGCAGTAGGTGTCAAACCAGATGCAAACAAATCTTAGAAATTGATGTCTTTCATTTTTCTAAAAATAAAATCTTTAAAATGCATTTTTTCCCCTTGAATCATTATTATTAGTATTATATACAAATTACCTGTGATCTTTTCATCTGATTCCAGAGACTCAGAGACCAGTATCAGCAAATAAATATTATTCAGATGCTTCACATTTCTTTATATAAATGAAAAAAATAATTTTTATTTAATTAATCTATAGTCAGTTTGACTCTTTTCCTTAAAAGGGGGACATGATGTGTTCTATATTGAGAGAATAATTTTTTCCTAGTACCAATTTGAATTTGTTGAGGGAGTAAGAGGGATAGTACAATTTCTTGTTTGGGTAAATTATTAGTAGGGATTTGGTGGGATTTGCAATCCCTCGAAATTTAATTCATCCGATTTGGGAGAATTTGGAAGATAACAAATTTTTAGATAAATATACGAATTGTAACTTCTTAAAAAACCTCTTGACACATAATAATTCTTTATCATATAATTACACAACCACATCCGGCTTTCCTTTCTCGATCATCACCAAACAACGACTACAGTGCGCTTTCTCTTACTCAACCACCACTAGGTCGCAACCACCGAGCCTTCGAAGACTATCACGAAACTGCAACTTTATTTGAGTTTCAGGATCTTCATAAAATTACTGTGTCTTTCTTACGCATTTCTCTTATCTTATTCAATCGATCAAATGGTAAAATGGTCAAATTAACTTTTTTATCCCTCCAAATTCCTCATCTAATAATAATATCTAAACTAGTAATTTGAAGGAACAAGTTCTCCCTTTAAATCCCTCCCCTCCAAACCCCTCCAAATACCACCCCTCCAAATACCTACCCTCCAAATCCCTCCAAATACCTTCAAATCCCTCAATCCAAACATAGTGTTAATAGATTGACCGACTCAAACTTAGATTTGTAGGAGGTGAATTGATTTCTAAATAGCAGATGGTGCAGATTACAAATGTACTTTCAGTAATTTATAGATAATTTCAAGTGAAAAAAGCGGATTAAGATATTTTAGGGGAAAATAATTATTTTATTTCTAAGTCAGGTCTTAAGATTTATTCAATCATATTAGGAATTATAAGTAATTCAGCATGAGTGTGTCCACATGTGAAATTAGACTTAGGAAAATGTTTCTACCAAAAGAAACTTACAAAGAAAATGTTGGATTTAAATATTTTGGGTTTATGTGAAGTCGAAATAATTTTTATTATTTTGATTATAAGAATATATATATATATATATATATATATATATAGAAGAGAATAGAAAGAACTGGATGTTGAACCAATACTACGTACATAATTGTCAATTATATAATTGATTATAAAATTATATTTTTTATGTAATAATATTTTATATAATTTTACGATCTTATATTAATTTCTATGCCATTATTAATTTTTAAATGTATTATAAATGAATAAAGATAAATATACAATTGAAAAAGAAGATTAAAATGTACTTATAACTTTAAATGATAACTATAATTTTAAAAGACTATTATTAGTTTTATTTTATTTTTAAAAGTCTATTTATCAAATAGATGGAGTGACGTTTCATTGAAAAAAAAATAAGGAATGCTCATTGATTCACTTCTTATGATTATTATGTTCCTTCATATTATCAAAATAAATTTAAAAATTGAGAGAAAGACATTGGTATTTCTATATATTTATCGATTCTTATAAGTGAGTCCTAAATATTTTAAAGTGATAAATTAAGTCCTACACATTACCGCAGTTATAATATCGAATCTTTTTCGTCACCTACTGCTACTTTAACCTAGCGTTGCATAGACGTCACATTGACATGTGTTAACTTAAAGTAACGGCAAATAATGAAAAAAATTGATATTGTAACATTTAAACTTACTTGTAAGAATTGATAAATGCACAGGACTTCCGATATAATTTCTCTTTACAAATGAATAATTTTTCATAGGTGACATTACAATTTATTGGACGAAGTTCATTCTATTCCTTTTGATTCCTTCATACAAACATAACCTAAGAGAATCACATTTGGATAACCAGGGTCAGGGGCACCACTACTCGTATGAGCATTCTTTTCACAGGTGTCAGGACACCAGTAGACCAGAGAAGGTTTTCAGCTCTCCTTCCATCACTCCTCACGTCTCGGGCTGGATCATCTCCTTCTCATTTTCTGAGTTGATAACTCGATAAATATCAACCACAACACAACATGTAGAACAACAAGAAGGCTAACCATGAAGATGTGGGATGTTGTAGCTAGTTCCATTATTGACCAAACCTAATTGACACACATAAAACATGCAAGTTGTGGGCCATGTTGAGTTGTCACATAAATCTACAAAACATGGAGGCTTCACGGTAAGGTTGAAGCACAGGTGGCGCTCAAATCATCTACGGAAAAGCACTACAACATATGGAGGAAAGCCAGCCCAAATGATTCCCACAATCTCCGTCAATAATGTTCAGGGCATATCGATCTTCATGAAGGGGATTGGGAATCTACAGAAAAGTACTACAACATATGGAGGAATGCCAGCCCAAAAGATTCCCACAATCTCCTTCAATAATTTTCAGGGTATATCGATCTTCATGACAGGGATTGGGAATCTCGTGGACCTAGTCAAGTCTTGGTCTTATATAGTTGGTAATCACTCCTCTTATCTATGCAATAATAGGACCATTGATCGAATCATTGTTAGATCATTTCAAGAAGTTCAAACGTGCTT
Organism: Lagerstroemia speciosa; assembly: GCA_037672795.1. Classification (NCBI taxonomy): domain Eukaryota; kingdom Viridiplantae; phylum Streptophyta; class Magnoliopsida; order Myrtales; family Lythraceae; genus Lagerstroemia; species Lagerstroemia speciosa. Next base: position 3,847,253 of record CM075303.1, on the reverse strand, counting down.
TTATGTGCAAGGGCTTCGACTTTCATGATCTATAAAAATACAGATGCTTGTTGGATCATGATCTATATATATACACGACTTAAGTATTTCAAGATTGAGAGTACATCAAAAAGAAAACTAATGATTGCACGTGCTGGGTATATAGAATTGAATCCCACGTCGAGCTAGACAGTAAACTAATCAGATTTATAAGAAGAGGACATAGTAACATCATCAAATATCTCAGATTTATAATTGAAAATATGTTCAGAATAATCTGTATTGTGGATATTCTACAAGTACCATCCCACCACAAAGATCCAAAATTTCTAGCTTGTTATCATGGGTGTATGATTTATAGAAATGTTTCTTAATAATTCATACAAAACAATAAGCTGGGCCCAGGCCAATTAATTGACGGTTCTTTTCCTACCAAAGCTGCGGGTTAATCCAGTTTATTGTTTCTGAAAAAGTTTCTGGTAAATTCAGTTTATTGTAAATCTATTATAAGAAAATACTGATTTTTTTTACTTTTTATAAAAATACCAATACTTTCTTCTGATAAATTTATGGTGAACTGAATTCACTTATCAATATCTCCAGGGGTTTGCCATGGACATCCTTCAGTTTCTTTGACCCCGCAGATGTCGTACATGATTGGACTCAATTTTTACAAACATTATCATCATCACTTTAATTTCCCACCGCACAGACACGTGAAATAATGTCCAAATATTCGGGCAGAAATTCCATGTTGCTTTAATGCCTAGATCGCCACTGGTTCCATATTGTTTTTTCTCCCCAGTAATAAGGCGAGTTGCAGTAGCAACGACCAGGTCATTCACTCCATACATAATATTCAAATTTTTATGTTCAACCATGAGCTGAACTACAGGTATTAACACCGGTCACGTTAACGTGTATCAATAAAGATATAGTATAGTATACCCACTGCATGAAATTTTAGCACACTGTCGTGGTGACCCCAGTAGGCATATTTCTTCCGGATCTTATAGTACTTGTCAGCATTCGAGTTCAGGTCATTATCAATATGAAACTTCCCGTGAAATGCGTCGGGTGGTACCATAATTGTTCATATATTGATAGTCATTGGTCTGATTTATGCAAGGTCTGTTTGTGTAAAAATGCTATGGTTATCTAATGTAGGGGTGTGCAGGGTTATTTAGTAAATTAACTTAAAATCGATAAGAACCTATCAATAATGTGAGTTCTTGGTATAACTTGATAAAATTTGAATAGGTTCCAAATAACAAATTAAGAAACGAATCAGTTCCAGTGCACGGGTACCTAGAACCTGTTACAAAAATCATTTAAAACTTACTTGTTTGACTTATGATTTTTGAACCGTTTAAACCGTTGTATTATTAACTTGATAAAATTTTATTTGATCAACGTGTCATGTTTAAAATATCATTATAAATTAATAATGTTAAAAATAATAATAATAATAATAATTAAGTATGCTGTGGATTTCAGCCCAAAGTAACCTCAGTTGGGACAAAATATTTCATGTGACGGTGCCGACACGATAACATCAATTAATTAAATTCATTCATTTTAGTGTTACCTTTTTAGCTTTTTTTTTTATCAGTAAAAATTAATTCATTTTAGTGTTACCATTTTAGTGTTACCTTTTTAGCTTTAGGGTTATATAAAAAAATCTTAAAAGTTGATCAATTTTATTGATTACTATTATCACATTAGCACCGTCACATGATAAAACGGTTTCACCAACACTCTCTCGGCCATTATTTCCATATATATTATCCATAATGAACGCATGCATGCATTAAATAATATTATCTACTAGTGAAAGCAATGCGACTATTTTTTCTTTTCTTGCTCGGTCAAATACATATTGGATACAGATAAATAGTATCGTTGCATTCAGGGATAAATTTAGGGGTGCGTGGTGACGATCATCCACTTAATCTTAAAAAATCCTGTGAAGTCACATATAAAATTTATTGAATTTATCTGTATTGTTACTAAAATATCTTGTTTTGTCCTTAAAATTGGTCATTCAATTCTTCCTTCCATTTAGCTCTCCTCTTAGTTATATTTTCTAGATTCTGTCTCTTGTCGCATTTTGAAGTTCTCACACATAAAAAGCATGTTCGGCACACTTTAATGATCTGAAGGCATTCATGAGCTGATCGCCAAATTAAGGGTCCTATAATATTTTATTTTTTGTTGAATGCCATTAAGTTGGGTAAAAAAACCTGGTAATTACACGGAAAAAAACCCTGGTAAATCTTGCAATTTTTTGGTTTTACTGTAGGAGTAGGAGTAGGACTAGTTCTGAAGAGGATAAGAAGTTTTGCGTCTTCATGGGCAAGAAGTTGAACTCAAGCAATCAGGAAGTCGAAATCGAGTTTGGATGTTTTTTTCATTTGATAAGTGAAGACTTTTGTCTTGTTTTTCGACATTATTTTGAATTCGTGGCTTGTAACTCATTGCTATTGCCTTTTTCCTTTTACAATAGGAGCAGCTTGAGCATATGCATTTAAGATGATGTATGTTGCTCGAATTTAAACCCCTCCTCCTCATTAGACATCAAAATTTTGCATATGATTAAGGCTTGGATCTTCAGGTCGAAACTGCAAGCCATGTCTTGTGTTCGCTTGATGTGGCCCGTTAATTGGGGTCATGAGCCGGGTTTGGGCTGACGAGCAAAGTGAGGGGACTAGGTTTAGATCTTCAAGTATTCAGCCCATCCTGCCCAATTTGCCATCCCTAGCTAAGAAAGAGGGCTAGACAGCTCGAGCCTGCACCTTGTTGCAGCCATACGGTAGCTATTGCCCGAGCCGTTAGATTAAGATCTTAATTTGCAGCGTACCGCAGTTTCCAAGCTAATACGTAGGACATGAAATCTGATTTCAGGCCAAACCAAGCTCGTTCTGGCCATTATTCCCATACATGCCCACATATATGTATGTGTGTGTGTGTGTATATATATATGCATCCATTAACTCATCGATCTCTTCATGTGTTGGAAGCATGAGCATCGACGTCCTTGGTCATGCTCGAGTTTTACGTCCATATTCACCTGCCAGCTGACCTTGAAAATGCCTCTCCTTTGGCACCATTAGGGTTCATCAATCTATCTATATGTATGATATGATTTATCCGTCATTTAACAGATCTACGGACTAACTGCAGCTCGACCATCTTTAATATCATGTATTTAAAAGATATAGACGTGTCGACTTCTATAAATATAGATGCATGGAGGTTGAGATATAAATGTAGAAACTTGTGCAGACATGTGTCCCGCTCAATTAATTAAATAAGAGAAGCAAAATCAAACCGCGCTGTTAGAGGTGGTAAGAAACTTTTTTCCCCTTAGATATGTTCTCGGGTTCAAATCTTATAAATAAAGAAGATTCACTTTCGGAGAATTTTACCTCCAACATATCCATCTAGCTCGAATTAGACTAGTTAAGATTTGTTAGACTTCTTGACACTAATGCACAAATTGAAAGAAAAGAGAAGAAAATCTGAGTTAATGAGGAGATCAATATCAATTCAATGTACAATGTACTTTTATTTATATATATATATATATATATATAACTAGCATCAATTCAATGGCATGGACAAATTCTTAGGTGAATCCAACTCATCACAAATTATTTGAAAAAAGTACTGTACTAAACTGTTTTTAACATGAGAGTCGTAAGTTACCTATACTTATTTTCTCCTAATAGTTCATGGTGAAACGGATTCACCTTAGAATCTCTCGACGCCATGCCATGGCACAGTTGTTAGCCTCTTTGCTTCGTTTCCAGATTTATGTAATAGAGAGCCGATAGTACATTGCCCACTTCACAGTTCATGTAACAGAACCCATACAGTGGAGAAAATTCTACCATTCTGGTAAGATCCCTTCTAACCGTTGAATGAAAACTGAGTTTAACATTTTTCCTCTTCATTCAACGATAAGGAACGTTGGTGAGCAATTTCGGACACTAAACAACGGAAGGGCCTCTCTACATAGCTCAATATTCATATATATATATATATATATGTATGTGTGTGTGTGTCCAATTAATCGGGCAATATATATTGAAAAAGTACATATTGTCATCGTAAGTGTTGACACACAAGAAAATCTAACAAACATTTGATATTGTTGTGGATTCTATTGTGAAATTTTACAAGGATACATATCATTCTCACATGAAATATAGTACAGATAATTTCTTATTTATCAGTTTTGAATGTGAAATATTGAAAAATTAGCAAATATTCTTAATTTTTTGAAAATTGAAGCAAGATTTATTAGTAAAGAGGCCTATCAATCTAAAAGAGGTAACAGAAAAAGAAAAATAATTGGCCAACTGCAAGCACGCTAGCAATTCGTCTTAGCCTAGGCTTGCTCAGGTAAGAGTGCCCCTTTCTTGATGCTCCTTTCTGGATAGATTCTTACATGAGTTTAGCTCGTCATATCATTCGTAAACTCTACCAATAGATATTTAACACAATATTACAAAGTGTCGTAACGTATTTTTCTATCAAATTAATAATATTTATTTTTTAGCATACTTCTTGACGTGTCAAACATTCATTACTTGAGTCCACTATAGCATCTATGAGCTCGGTTTACTTAAGAATTTCTCTCCTTTCTTAATGTTGTTTATATATATATACATATATATATTTGCTAAATAGACATAAACATGTGTCAGGATCAGTGGACGAGCGTACAAATGATACTATCCTTACCTAAAATCCATCACGACCAGTTTTGTTGTTGTTAGTGTATGGGCTACAAAGAAAAACAGCAAATTAATATATGGGAAAAAATTGGGAAGGTTCGAACGAGGCATCCAATGTTTCACAGAGACACGGAACCAGCGCTCCACTGTCTTTAGTATTTTTTTTTTTATTTTTAGTAATAATGATTGAACTCAGCACTTCAAAATTGGGGGCCAAAACTTTGTACCTCTACACTAAAACTGCATCCCTACTGTCTTTATGAATGTAGATGATGTCTCCTGACTGATTAAATAAGAGAAGCAGATCTCAATTATATAAAGGGAGTAATGAGGAGGTCAGTATCAATTCAATGTCATGGCATAGTTATTAGCGTCTTTCCTTCACTTCTGGCTATATTACTCACCTAATTCAAAAAAATGTCATATATGACAAACATATCATGTAATATGTATCTCAAGTTAATAAATATGTAATATATTAGTAAAAACAGATACAATAATATGATAAATTACGCACATTATGCTAACTTGTTAAACTCTGATGGGCTTGAGACACTTGTGACATTTATTACCCGTTGTGCAGAAGACTGACCTCGTGTAATAAAGACATAGATAGTACAACCCCACATCACGGTTCGCATTCTACCACGGAAGAACCGTAAAAGTGCACATGGGATATGGCAAATTCAATAGTTTCGTCAAGACCCTCCCGACAATTGGATGGGAAGTGAGATCTCATTTTCCTCTTCATCTAATGGTAAGGAAGGCTGCCAAACTATTTCAATAACAAAACTGTAAAAGTTTCCCGCGTATATGTTGATTAGATTTACACACTACTTGCTTGTCTATCCATGTTAGTAAAATTCAATGTGATGAGTAGAAAATTAGAAGGGGAAAATAAAAGATTGAATTTCCATATGCACCCTATTCGTCATAATATTATTTCTATAGTTCTACATCGTCATTGTCGATATAATTAACTTTTAACTTACTGGGGGCCTGTCGGGTCTTGAATGATGCTCGATTCCTCTGATGTCTGAACTACACGAGCTGGCCTCAACGTGCATCAATTTGGGCTTTTAAAGGAAGTTTTGTATGCCCAGAAAGCAGTAAACAAACAAAATCTAAGGACCCTCGCCGTGCTGAGAATCTATTCAGATGAACAATGAACATGGACAAGAATGGAGAAGCGCAATGGACACATGATATACATAGTTCGGGATAGCGAGTGTCGTCCGTACATTCACAGGCAAAGAAGGAGCGATGATCTTTACTATAACTCAACAATTTCGGAGTTAATAGAGAGAAAGCCCAAAACTCTTAACGGCTAAATATGATAGTGTTCTCCGCTCTTAACCCCAAAATGTACATAATCCATACAGCCTCGCTCCCTCCTGCACTGCAAAAACAGATCAGTGTCTGGCTCGGGATCTCGTCCGCCATAGATTTTTGCCAAAAAATCCACACTTTGGGTCCCTTCAGATTTTAATTCGGTTTGGATTTTCAATTGGGCTGTATCACAAAAAAAAAAAAAAAATAATTTCAAGACATATATACACAATCTTAACTTGATCCATGCATATTGAAAGTTGTACTCAGGAAATACTAAACCTCGTAAACTACTGACGGAGTATGATCGGCAAAGACCATTTAGCTTTCATTCATTAACATACGAGGGAGAAGAAAGCTACCACAAGGAGCTTTCGGTTATTCTTACACACAATCCACGAAGGTACAGACCAGAAACAAAGTTCAGAAACACCCTTATATGACACAACCATTCATAGTACAATAGATCCACTCATGCGATATGGAACACATGTTGCACCCCGAGAAGCACGGTCGAAGATGCGCCGTCCTATCAAGCGCACGACGCATAAGCGTGGGCATCGATGTCCTCGGTCAGGCTGACGAAGAAGTCCATGTACCTGTTTGGGATCTGGGCGTCCTCGCTTACCCTCTCATACTCGATGGCAAGCTTCGCCACGCAGCCCTTGCTCTTCGGCACGACCTTGCATATGGGTCTGTAGAGCTTGTACTCGTCGTAGACATCTCCCTCGATGCCATGAAGGGTGAAAGTCAGGTTCTTCTCATCGAACTCCACCTTCTCCTTGAAGACTCCCGATTTCCCTTCTGTGTGCACAAACATATAATCGTGCAAAAAATACATGCTTATTCATTGCATTGATATATGTCGAGATCCTCAATGCAAGGAACGGTAAAAACAGGTTCCGATGTGGTAGACTACTGCGATCCATCGGACGGATCCGGAAAATCTATTCAAGGGGGCCGAAACTCAAATAAGAATGAAATAACGAATTCTAAGGGGCCAAATAACATGACTTAACAAGAACATGATTAAATTAGTAAATTTGTATTGGATTTTATAGGTTTTCTTGAGTTTCAGAAACGATCTCCCCAACTTGCCCCTTAAATCCATCCTTGCCATCAATCAATCTGGGACGTTAAAACTATAAAAAACAGTGTTGCTGTGATAAAATTTTACCCACTTGAACAATAGAGGTTAGGCACAGATCCACTGAAATTTTAATTTTATTACTAGCAATATCTCAATTTCCTTATATTACAAGGTTCATTTTATTAACTGTCCGATTCACGATTTAATTTTAAACATAACTCTTTGAGCTGCCCTCTTTTGTACACTAAGACGTGAAGTGGTTCAATTTTTAGAAAGCTTACCGACGGTATAGTTCCAGATCTTGATAGCTCCATGGGTGTGCCAGTCACCTTCATGAAGGGCAACGGCCTGAATGTTCTTGGAGGTGGCCGTCGGGATCTTGTGAGCGTCAGTCCTCCACATCTTATAGTACTGCTCCGCGCTTGATTTCAGGTCGATGTCCTTCTGCAACTTCCCACAGAGCGCCTCTGGCGAAGCCATTGTTGATGGTCTACCGATACGTATCTGTCTGATACCTACAAATTTACACGCAGTTTGATGGCAGGACTCATTGTCGAGGTACCCATTTATATAACTTCAAGCCCGGGTTTTTACGGATATTTATTTCAATTGTATGGCCCCATGAGTCATGATTCACGTGGTTGGCCATTCATGTTGAAATAACCCGAGCAGCTTAGGAGGGGAAAGGAGTAAGTAAACTACGAGGCATAAAATATGAAAGCCTAGAGGATGTGAATCCAACTCAGGACCTCGTACATAGTGCTGGGGAATCCTTTTCCTATCGGTATTGATAAATTATCTCAGCTGATGAATAAATTCGTTTGATCGATATTATGTTAGTTATGTTACATTTCGAATACTAGGCATTTGTAGTCGGGGAAGCACGTACGGTCGTGTTCGGTGAGAACAATATGATAATTTCGAGACTAACGCACTACACTATCAAAAAATTGTGATTGAACATCCCTTCTTCAACTTCTCTAATTGCGAAGGTGCTAATACGAGTTAGTGTAGAAATGGAATTTGATACATTTGTATCATTCTCCAAGCCAAATTATCATTGATTTAATAGGTGTAACCCCCATGCCCTTTTTATTCCTTTACCATGTCTGTTTTAGATTTATGAGTCGGTCCTATAATCAAAATAAAAATTTTATAAATAGTATCGAATTCATATCTTCAAATTTCATATTGGAAACACGTGGATTTCTCATTGTTAGTACTTCATTACAAAGATCATAAGCTAATAGACCGACAGCAGTAAGTATAAGGACAGTTGATTTTCAACATGTTGAATGAAAAATTTCAAGAAAATAATGCCAACAATGGCCTTGATATGCGGTAATGTCAACGCATGTGAGCAGTGATAAGGTCTTGGACAAAGTCGTTACGTATCGTCACGTGACAGTTCTTATACGGTGATATTAATCAATAAAATTCATTCATTTTTAAGTGATAAAATTAACAAGAACTGGTGGCGAAACTTTTCTGTTTTTCTATTTCTTAAGAACAATTACACAGAAGCCTTAAATATATATATATATATATATATAATGTTCTTTAGGAACAAAAGAGAGCAGAAGAAAAGTCAACAACTCAATCAATACACCACTCAGAAACTTTAAGTAGCCAACTAATGTAGCAGAAATTGTGGACCAACTAATTAATTGCTAGAGCACATAAATAATCTTAATATTAAAATTATTTTTTGAAGTTTCTATAGGAAAATATTAAAAATGAATGAATCTCATTAGTTGGTATTATCACGTAAATATTATCGCATGTTTACAACGTTAAACAGAAGACTTGCTCATAGATCTTGAGGCACTTACTGTAAAAGATCATAATTGCATCGTGAAGGAACCATTTGATAACATATTAATGTAAAGCATTGCCAACGTTAAGACTAGGAAGGATCTAAAAAATTTATCGAGACAGAAATTTGGAGAAGTCAAATGAGTGAAATAAGGGATGAAATTAGATAAAATCGATGAAATTATATAAAATTTCATTAAGTTTTACCAACTATAAGGAGGTGACCACCCCATGGATGGATATAAAGGAGGATTTTTGGTACGATTGCACTCTTTAAACTTTATTACAAGATTTATTGATTTCATCTATATCATATTCAATTTATCTTATTTCTTCATCTGAAAATTTATTTATTTTAACTCTTCCTCTAAGTTCATCTAAGTTTAGTCCCATTAAATAAAATTTCTAAACCTATCCTGCAACCGTCGTGCTATAAAGAGATTATAATATAAATAAATAAAATCAATTATTTATCGGGATGATCCGCATGCCCATCCATGTCATCAGATGCAACCATGCATGGTACGTAAATTCTTTTTTATCAGTAGCACGGTACTTAATTGTTACGATACAGTAGTGTCATAAAATAGTCCTGACCACTCCTTTCATAATTCTCCAACCTAACAGATTGCAAAGGATATGACTTGCAGTTGGAATAAGGAATTACGCAAACGTGGCCATTGTCCCTTCAACTTAAGAATATTTCCACTTTTTGGCAGGACTATCTTCATGAAATTAGTGTTTGGGGAAAGTTTCGGCTCTTCTTAGATCGATTTGATTTGAATTTGAACTAGTTAAGATAATCAACGATTCCAAAACATGAGGTCGTGCAAGCAAAATACATTTGTGTGCATATATGTGCCATCGTTCCACACCTTTTGAGAGAAACCCTAACTGAACTTCTGTGAGAAACCACTAGGCATAGCCAAATAATTAATAATGCGAAACCCTAGTTTTACAATTGTAACGAAATTGAACTTTGGGGTTTCTTTTTTCAAACGGAAAGAAAGGAAGATTGGATTAGATTTAATTTGAAGAGATTTTAATAACTCGTCAATACTTTCTCTAGTCGGAGACAATCTTGAATGTAATTGATATATCATATGATATTTGTCATAAGCCTACAAATATTTACCACACTTTATGGCACTCGTAATCTGTCAGACATAATTTGTAATTGTTTTTTGTTGATTTATTAAACACCCACTGATTTGTGGTATAAATAACATGATATAGCGGTTTAGTATAAAGATCATGATAAAATACCATGACATGAGCATGTGATCTTAGTGTAGTTATATAAGATTTCGACTCATAACCTAGAAATTTTGAATTTGAATGAAGACCTCTTTATTTTTCGAAAACAATGCCATTACACATGTTTGACATTTATGAAAATATCATATTTAGCAAATCCATACTGAGGAAGTTCAACTCATGGTCAGATTGTCTATATATATATATATATATTTACACGTGAGCTTATCTGAATCTATAAGCTTGTCGGCTTTCATTGAAGATTTGCTTTGAATAAACTCCTTGTAAGGCGTAATAAATTCACAACTACTCCAGTTCCAATCTTATCGATTAATTAAATGATAAAATCTCTCCGTAGATTTGTTGAAGATGTGAATTCAATCTCCCAAGGCTCCCTCAACGTCAGTGCATTAATTTTTCCATTTATTTGACTGTTTGCTTTGCTTTGCTTTTTCCTTTTTTCCCCCTCCTTTCTCCATCTCCCATCCGATCTACCTGTGATCATTTATTATAGAGAAAAATACAGAGAATTCTATATGTTTGTTGATTTTTATAAATGAATTCTAAATATTTCAAATGATAAATTAAGTCTTATATGTTGTTCACGTTATAATATTGAGTAATTTCTGTCACATGTCGTTACTTTTAAGCTAATATGGTACCGACGCAGCTTTGATATACATCAGTTCAAAGTAATTGTAAGTGACGGAAATGACTCGATGTTATAGCGCGAGCAACATATATGATTTGATTTATCACATTAAAAATTTAGAACTCATTTGCAAGAATCGACAAATATATAAGACTCACAACATCTTTTTCTCATTTATTATAAACCATAGTTGGCACCAATGCCTAATTTATGAGTAAGTCTTGTGTGTAACAGTTGTCATTACAAGAAAGTAGATGAATTCTGTTAGTTAGTGTCACAAAGAAATCAGTTTCATGTTGTATACCTGTTATATATAAAACTTTCTCCATATGATGACGTTATCACATATAATACTTTCACCTAATTTACCTTACAAAGTAAGATCAGTTTTCTTAGCCTGCGGTCCTGTCTCTTCTTAATTTTATTATTATGCATTTCAATTTATATGCTCTAAATATGTAAATTTGCTCGTACATATATAGAGTAGAATGGTGACTCAATGAATGTGCATGTGTTTATTATATGTGGATATGTTTTAGCGGTATTCTTCACCTAATATTAAGAGATTCAAGTTCCATTTCCATTAATCAAATTCTTATCCTCCATTATTTCTCATTTACTTATATTTATGAACCTATTTACCAGAGATAGATCTCTTAAATTTTTTATATTGTAACCCGATATAAAATCCAAACCTGGTTAACTTTGTGTGGCCTGAAGGACGAATACTTTCGTAAATCTATGGTGGAATCTAAGAGTTTGAGCCGTTAGGTATGGATTATGTATCTCTCTTGGGATTAAGAGCAGGGGCTCTGTATGGTGTTGAGTAGTTAGGATTCGGGTCTCTCTGTGTATTCTTAGCTATTGTTGAACTCTAGCAAAAATCGACACTCTTTCTTTGTCCGTAAAAATATGGATGGCACTCCGCAGTCCTAAATTAGGTATATTGAGTGTTCACTTTTCTTCCCTTTTCTCTCAGTGTTCGTTCATTGTTCGTTGAGCCGAATCCCAACAATTTTATTTAAAAAAAGGAAGAATTATATTGGCGGTCCTATAAGTTTGTCATTTCTCTTAAGTCTGCCATATAAGTTTAAAAGTGGAAAGTACTAAATGTTTACTCTGTTGCACGTGTCAAGTCCATTCCATGAATTTTTGTTAAATAGCCGCTGGCGTGGACTAACAGTGTTACTTCCTCTTTATTTTGCCATTAATATTCTGATGTAGCAAGGAAGGTGGCATTTCTTTTATGTCAAATATATTACATATGGCAAGTGGTTCAAGATAATTATATTAGCAATCCTAAAAGTTTGTTATTTCTCATAAGCCGGTCATCTAAAATTTAAAGTGACTTCAGTCCTAAATATTTGCTCTGTTACATATCAACGAAATGGACTTAACACGTTTAACAGAGAAAAAATTTAGGGTTGAAAAGATTATTTTAAAACTTATAGGATTGATTTAAGAGAAATAACAAACTTTTAAGACTATCGTTGCAATTCTCAGATAATTCGTGTGCCACATCAAAAGAGTAACGGTAAAAATAAGAGGAAGTGACGTCATTAGTCCATGTCAGCTATTATTTAATGGAAATTCACGGAATCAACTTAAAATGTGTAACAGAGCAAATATTTAGGACTGAAAAAGCTAATTTTAAACTTATAGAACTGATTTAGGAGAAATGATAAACTTATAAGACTGCCAATGTAATTCTTCAAAAAAAATCCATACACACAATCGAGATTGTTTCAACAGCATGGGAACAGCAAGATTTAATTATTCGAGCCTGTTTTTACCTATTAATTCAACTCAAAATTTTCCTAGCAAACGGTCGGTTTAGTCCTCGATATTTTACTGAGCCAAGAAATGTGTTCCTAATTTTTTTTTTACCACCATATAGAGTTCCCGACTTGGTAGGGTGGATCACATCATTCTCAACGTGACCTTGGAACTTTTATTAATAAAATGAATTCCCAATTTGAATGTTTAAAAACTTTTGAAAAGTCGATTTTTCAGATCCATAGAGCTTGCTATGCAAAGTCAATGTGGAAAGCCTAAAATTGAATAACTCTAAGGTGAATTCAGTCTATCGTGAATCCATTAGAGGAAAGTATCAGTATTTTATAAAACTCTTAGTATTTTCTTCTCATAATTAATGGTATACCTCATAGAAATGGGAACGGAATCGCCTAGAAATTCTGCCATGGAGAGTTTAAGAAACTTGAATAAAACAAGAGAACAAGAAAAAAGGATATTGAGAAAGGGAGACTCATTGGACACAAGTGAATACAATTTTATTAGGATGATTAATAAACTAGTAATCTATTTATTGGACCAGAAAGCCAATTAACGTGGAAAAGTAGATAATTTGAAAATATCAAATGAATATTAGAAAATTACAAGGATATCAACTAACCAATCTGATGTCTATAATCTTTTTTTTTAAAAAAAAATTTATTTCCTAATTAATATAAATAACATCTTTTAAATTTTTCTTCTCGTTTATTAAGGTTGACCATGTAATAATACTTCACTCTTCACGTGATCCATTGCGTATTTTGCAGCCATGGATAAATGTTTAATAAATACATATGGGTACAATATCCGTATTTTAGCTCAATGAATATTATTATAAAATCCATTAAAATCTCTGAAAATCCAAGTGGGATCTTGATTTGCTAGTAATAAATTGACGGAGACAATTATTAAAAAAAATAATTGATGGAGACAAAATATAATAATAAAGATTATCTGTATAGGAAAAAGAATTGAAGAAATTTTCTTGCACATCCTCTTATTATTTTTATTACCATACTTGTATACAAATTTCGCAATTTTCACTTTCTTTTTTAACATATAATTGAAAACCTCAAAAAATTCATTTTACACATATTTATAATTTTCATTTTTCTATTTCCAAAACTTAAAAAAGGAATCAATTGAAATGTTATTTCCCATGACATCTAGGTTGCACCACCGCATCTAATTTACGATTTTCTTATTTATCAGGTTATTCATATCTCTATTAATTTAAACAAATTCCAAAATAGTTTTGACCTAATTTTTGAATTTTAAAAATGCTCTCAATTAAATTTATTTTATAGTTGGTCAAATTTAATTTATAATAAAATAATAGAAGAAGTGAAAATAATTTTTTGTTATTTTCATAATTTTAGGATAATTATCTATTTAATTAAATTCTCCTATTTTGTAAACTATTTTCACGATTCTCTTCTCTCAACTATACAATCTGCTTTCTATCTTTTAAAATTCTTCAACTCTCAATTCGCAACTTTCACAAAAAAAAAATCTACTTTTATTTACTTTAAACTCTCATAATTCCCTAGTTTTGCTTCATTTTTATTTAATTTAAACTACTCATTTTTAAAATAGAATATATTACTCACAATTCCGTATATAGTACGGGTCACTCTCTAATTTTATCATATTAATCCTCACGTGTCCTGTAAGTGCCATGTAAATTGACCTGATGTAATTCAGACACGGTCTATATAGGTATCGAATTGGCAAATCAAACCACTTGCACTTGACCCCCTCCCCTTTAACCACTAAGCTGGGTTCCGTGGAGTTCAATTTACACTTCTAGGGTTAATAAGAGATTACTATGTTTAGAAAACAGGGAAGATCGACAGATTAATCACGTCCAACCAATGATATCTCGACTATAGTTTCTCTTATTTACCGGGAAATCTTACGGCTGATATATGCGCATACGTAGCATCATCGTCAGCATTTATTTTTTGGTGATAAGAACATCATCGTCAGCTGTTGGTACGAATAGTTAGCCTAATCCAATCCACCAATCCGTAATTTAAAAAACAGGGGCTAACGATAGACTTTACTATTTTTGCCACTCATCCAACTAAAGTCGATCCGGTGACAGTGATCTCTGAACAGGCAGAAAATGGGTAAGTAGATAGACATAATACGACAGTGAAAATTGCAATTAATCCTTCATTGGATTCTTAATTCACTAATAGAAACTTAAAAATAAAAGAAGAGAAGTTGAGAAATGGGTATTTGTGCAGTGGTATAAGATTCGTTCTCATAACTTAGAGGTAACGAATTTGATCATGACTATAGAAGTTACGTATCTCTTCTATTTCTCTATATCTTCTACTCTTATATTAGACCTCCAGATTTCCCTTATGACAAAAAAAAAAGAATTTTAAATTGAGTCTAAATTAGAGAAAGAATACTTGATACATTGGCACAACCCTAGATTAAGGGTGGAAAAACTCTGAATTTAATTCTCATCAATAAGATTCTTTGTTCCCCTTTGATTCTCTCTTCTTTCTAACCATTCTACACCCACAAATCCATTATATAATCCAAAAAAGGGACGAAAAAAAATATGAGGATAAGCAATAAAGTTTGGTACAGTGCTACTGATCTTAATATAAAATCAAAAGGTCCCAAGTTTAATTTTCACCAACGATACTTCCCGTACCCCATTATCATCCTTCATTGTATCCCTTTTTGCATCTGTATACTTTCTTTGTACACCCAATAAAAATAGGTCGATGAATTTCATCATGTGAGAAAATTGAGTTATTTGGGTCCCACAGGGATTGACAAAGCGAATCTGCCCGTGGACATGCTATCCCTAGAGTATGAGAAAGTATTCATATGTAACAGTGTTATCACATGATAGTATCTATACGATAATACCAGTTAATTACATCAAGTTATTTTAGGGTTGTCATTTTTCATTTTAGGTTAAATATCTTAATTTTATTAGTTGATTATACCATGTAAGCATTATTACATAATAATACCATTGCACACAAGACTCTCTATTAGATTAGGACCTAGAGATAACTTTCCTTGGTCATTCATAGAAAACTTACAAGAGCGAGAGACGTTCCTACAAATCCCATATCCTTTTATTCTCCTACGGTGCTTTCTACACGACATCATGGAAATCCTATTCGATCGGTTTTCTAAAACTTAGGAAGCATGTTCGAATAATTCATTGAACTCTCATCGATATACAAAAAACCAGAATATCCAAAAGAGATTAATATATGTATACATTTATATATATGTCCAAATATATGTATGTATATATATTTTTATGCGATCATGTACAGTTAGGGGTTGTGATGGCGCAATCAGTATCAGCAATCGTTTTCTACTTGCAGTGCAGATTTCAATTTCGACATATCAAATCAGTGTGCCATTTTATATTACAAGTGGCACCCGAAAAACGTTACGTTAAATTGGATTCAACAACTCCCACTTTTCCTTTATTCTCACAGCTCATCATCCCGTATTTAAAAATATAATTTAACTTTTAGTACATGCTATGGAGTAGTCGATCTATTAAGGAATAAACGTCTTATAGTTGTTGAATTCTTCATTTATAAAATTCGAACTAAAATTTTGAGGGGAAAAAATAGAGAAAGAGGTGTCAGATGAAATCTATACTAACCCCTATTAATCAGGAGACATTCTTAGTAATCTTATCTTGTCACGTTATATTAAAAAATATTAATAAAATTATAACAAATGAGCAAATAAATGTTAAGTAATTTATATAATTATTATTAATTATTGTAATTTAATCATTGATTTTTCATCATTTTAGTATTGAGATAAAATTATTTAAATTTTTTAGTTGATGAGTAATTGACTTAATTATTTTATAAACATTCAAAAAATAAATGGGGCAGACCTCAGGGATTATATCAATTTGCAATTTGAATAGCATAGCAATGAAACCAGACCTGAAGGCTCTCGCATGCTGTATGATTTGGCATATATTCTTTCATTTTTCTAGTGTACAAATATGATATATATGTTAAGAAAGGAATCAAAGAAAAGGAGAATAAAGTGATACTGAAAATTTTAATGCTAGAATTGAGCTCTGACAACTTGCTTACAAATTGAGAGTATTAGCACTACACTAAACTCTTTTTGTGACATTTATTCAATTTAGCTGATTTTGTTTTTATTTTTATAAGAATGATGCCAATAAATTTATATGCGGCATCATATTTCATAGATCGATGTCGAGAAAAGACATGGCTCACTATATCACGACACAGGACTGCCCGGACAATCCGGCCCGATGCCAAAGCCGACCTTTGTGCCAGTCTAGACCGGTTAGTGCAATAATTGGAAAAAAAAAAATAAATGCTGAATTGAGACATTGCCCTTAAGATTCGTTGTAGAGGTGAGTGATCGATCGTAATCGGACGTGATTTCCATGAGATCGTGTCGAAATTAAATTTTTAAAAAAAGGGACCATGCAATAATTTATTTCAATTGACAAAACATAATACGTGTAGTAATTATGGGTGAGAAAAAAGACTTGATACAGTTAGTACAATTCTCTACTTAGAATTAAAAGGCCCTAGACTCGATTCTTATTGATAGAACTCTCAGACCCCTTTATTTCCTATTCTTTTAATCTCATTTTAGATTTATATGTCTGCTATCTACATTGAAAAAGAAAAAGAAAAGGAGTTCTCCAGCTAATATATCTTTTTCAATGAAGGCAAGGGCACCTGAGCAAGCATTAAAATCAGAAAGTCAGACCAACTGTTAATTGATGGATATACCTAATCCAATCCTCCAGATGCTCAACAGCAAGAAATATGGAGTGGTGTTAGCTATCAACGAGGCAATCATTCCGATGAATATTTTTACGAATTTCATTTTATTCATAGAGATATAAATCGAATTGTTTGGACTCCGGCTCGAGCTTAGAAGTGTGCAGAATTACATTTGGGAAATCTAGTGCCTTTTCCAGTTGAGGTCGGAGGTAAGCTACTTTTTCTTTTATTTTTTTAGTTAGATAATTTATAATTAGAAAAAATTTAAATTTTAATGGGTCGAACTCGTTGGTATTTACCTTAATTTTGGGTCATCTGCTGGAGTCCACTAATAAAATATATGTCGGATGTATAGTCTGTGCAAATGATGATACCCTAACCTTAACATGAATGTGCTGTGCAAGCAAGCCATCTAACGTTTTTTGAGAATTCGAAAAATTATTTTTGAAATTATTAAATAATCAAACCCTGGAGACAAGCTTTTGCCTGTTCCTACTGACTCTATCACGCGCAAATTGTTCAGCAACAACTCGCACTTGTGTAATCATCGAGGACGGTTGGTTAATTTAATGAAGCAAAACTCAATCAATGTCACATGGTTTAGTAGGTTGAGATTTTAGATCCAAATCCATTTTACTTATTTGTCAAAATCACTTATTAAAGTTGTGCTTTTTGGACTCATAGACTTTTAATTGTGTTGCATTGATGGGATGGACCAAAGCTGAGCGCTGATTGATTAGATCGATTGGTATGTTCGTCATTGAACATGAAAATCCGAATATGATTTAACATGATTGTTGAATTACCATTATTGTTAACCTAGGCACTTGGGTAGCATTTGAATGATTATCACGGCCACGACATAAAATAAAGGCAAGTTGGATCCTTAATTCCACATGATAATCGTAGATCGCTAGCTCGATCGATGGGATATCATCTAACGTCTGAAAGTTGTTAGATCTGGATGTACAATTGTATGCCGCTTGACCAGCTGATCGAATAGGCACTTCACTTTTTTACAAAGAAAAGGAAGGCAGTAGTAGTGGGGACTCGTACATAGTGTTCGGGCTTTGTGCTCAACCGCAACCGTATCATATAAGCTGAATAACTAGTATTAATACTGATCACATTAATGTAAAACCACCAAAGATCTAATATAACATAAAAAGCCTGTGTCCGTTAAAATACAAGTTCAAGAGTTTCTTCTTATAATATTTCTAGGAGCGAGACTCGAACTTATAATCTCGACCATACCAAATCGCAAGGAAGACTAAAAACGATTAACAAAGACAGACATACATTAAAGTAGCTAGCTAGGTTTTGCGACCATAGACAGACATACACATTACACAGCAGACAACCACACGTATGTTTAATGAACACTAAACCCCACACACACAGTCCTTCACTATTATTCAGCACAAAGAACTTAGAAAATGAAAACAGGAAACAGATTAGCCCAGCGAGGACTCCTCTCGATCTTGTGCATAGATGATTAAATCAATTGATGAGGTAAGCGTCCACCTCTCTTGCCATGTTGATCAGGAACTCGACCTGGGCATGGGGGTCAGGGACTCGGTCGTTCATCTTCTCATACTCCAGGCTCCACTTCACCATGTTCTTGTTCCCCTCCCTGAAGAGCTGGATCGTGGCCCTGTAGCTCTTGAAGTACTTGGTGACCTCTCCACCTATGATGTCAAATGTGATCGACTTGTTCTCTTCGTCTATCGCATCTATCCGGTCCTTGGCCACGACGGAATCACCTGTTGACGTGTTTGTCACTTCATCATTTGCCCTAAAAACGAGCATTAGCTCTAGGGTTTCACTCCGTGGAATTGGTCGTGCAATATCTGATTGACCAATACTACAAACGGGTAGAAAGGCCTAATTCTTGTACGTATCATATCCATGGCAGTTTTCAAAAGTGATATTCGTGTCCTTGACACTGAAAAACCGCGGTTATCAACATTGCATCGCATCACTATATCAAACTATAAAAATCTAAAGAAATTATCAACTATGAGCCGAGGAGTCAGGGTTTCAACTTCAAGGGCTATGAGAAGAATGAAGACTTCCCTAAACCTGTTATTCTATCTCTAGATGGACCGAGGAAGCAAGTGGGCTAGTGGAATGGGTAAGGGGATGGGTGAAACTTACACGGTACGATTTCCGACTGCGGTTTTCTTGTTAAAACCGCATCCGAACCACACCTCCTTGGAGGGTTTTCAAAGTTAAGGACTGTTTCCACATCGTAAGTCTTTTGCACTACTATACAGTTCAAGATCTTGCGCAGTTATCCACGGATACGGTAGTTTTCTGAACAATCGGCACTGCAAGGCATGATAAATGTCCGATGGACTGGGCTTTGTTGGGCACTGACAAAAGGCTAAATCAGCCCTTTTGTAATCAGCGCTTGTGGAGGGGAAGAGAGGTGTTTTGCGGGATCTTTTCCTTCGTTTTTCTAAACCGTACCATGCTCACACCACCTATTATCATCGGTAGGTCGGTTTGAGAAAGAATTGTGGAGTATCCCGTGTCATAAATTTAATAAAAAGAATGTTAAAGTATAGGATAGTTTAATACAGTGATACAATACTCGACCTGAGATCAAGAGATTCTATGTTCTATTCTCACTAGTGAACTCCCCCTTCCCCTTTATTTAGCTTCCTTCGATCCACTCTAAATTTATGTGTACCTCATTTGTGTACCGGGGAAAAAACTTAACACTCCACCGGGCAATTTTATACAGGGATCAAGTCCATATTTATTTGCCAAAACTAACCAAAATATGAACAGTGCTGGTGCAACCCTTGATCCTAGACTAGATGGTTTGGGATTCAATTCTTATCAGTAAAGGTATCCGTATACCTTTATCCACTCTCTTCCTCCTAACCGTTTTTTTTTATAAGTAAATAATTCATTAACCATGTAGCATGGAGTTGTATCCACAAAATGTACAAGAGGTACTCAAAATGTACACATAGTGCTCCTATCTTCCATGTCTAAGTAACGGACACTTAAGTGTAGAAGTCCTCCTAACCATATTACATCCATGATCTCGTTTATAACCAAAAGCTTATATATATATATATATATTGTTAATTCTACTTGAGATAATCGATTCATATGAAATAAAAAAGGCAAAAAAAAAAATATTATGAACAAGTAATACTATCCCCTTGTATATATATACTAATGGACCTCCTATTTAACCGGAATAAAAATTATGACTGGGAAGTGCGTATATGGTAGATGATGATCAAGCTTTGTAATCTAACCTGTCGCATGTGTGTGTGTGTCTATATATATATAATAGGTAAACCTCGCAAGGATGAGATACTGTCCTTAAAATAGTCATATTCTATGCACAAATTTCATCTGTGTCTTTACTTCTTGTATTCAGCAAGCATGTCTAGACTTACCGAGCACATAGGTCCAGAGCCTGACGGAGCCTACTGTCTTCCCGTCACCTTCAAGAACTTCGATGCTTCGTAGTTTATCAGGGCTGATCTTCGCCAACAGTCCAATCTGATTCTTGTAGACATCGAACAGCTTGTCCGGCAAACACTTGACCTCTGCCTGCAGGTGAAGCCTGCGAAGCTGAGCCATCCGAGTTTACTTATCCCGCTAAAAGAGGATGCTCTTACGATGCTGAAAGGATGTCTAAAGATGTGTACGAAACCCGGGATTTTCTGATCGATGTCTAGAATTGAGAATGTACGGCTTTATATAGATGGTCGACTTACAGGTAGGGATGATCGAGAAGGTTTTGTGTCCCGATGGACCTCGAATCCATAATAAACTAACTCCCTCATGGTTTTTCATTTCGTTCTCATTTTCACAAATTATATCGATATTGGATTTTACTTTATTCTATCTCTCTCGTTCTTACTTATAAAATATCATCACGTCTGTCGGGATCTAATCACATCAGTCACCTTTGCAAAGAAGATGCTCAAGTGATATGGCATTGGATTCTCTCTTTAATGAGAGAGCACTATCATTGCTGCACTTGAGACCGGCGATGAAAGGAAAATGAGAGAGAAAATGGTCATTTGCCAAAAGGGAAATAGAAAAGACTGGAAGTCGAATTTGAGGAGAAAGTCTTGTATATAACCAATGTGATATGTGACAGTATTAACATAATGTCACAAATTAATAAAATTAATTTATTTTTATGATTTTTTTATTTTTGAATTTTATAAGAAAAATATTAAAATGACTTAATTTTATTGATTTTATGGCATCTCTCCATTTTGAGAGTTGAATTTGAGAGTGAGGATGTCTCTTCTCTATCTATTTGATTCCACAAAATCTTAGAATTGGAAGGCATATCGCATTTGCATGATGCTAGCATAGTAGTTTGTCAAAAACTGTATCGAATTCATGTAGCTGAAGTTGCCAAAATACCCGAAACTTATCTTACTCTGAGGATTTGAGATGTGTAATGTGACACAGAAACAGTCGCCGTCAAAATTCGGATCGATAGCCGATGAAAACAAGGGAAGAAAGTAGAGAATTTGACGTGGAATGGACTCAACATAGCCGGCTTTATTGCGTTGGTTTCATAATGGGATCGCGGAGAGATTCCAGCAAAGAGCATTCAGAATCCCAAGTAAGAGCCTTATTAAAGTTTCACGGCAGCACTGTGTTTTATCAGCGTCATGCCATCAAGCAAACAGGGAGGAAGTCCATTGACATATTCTCATAACTTTTCCCGATGGTTCCATCGGAGAAAACACCCAAATAATTCAACAGTCTCTTCAGAATGGAAGAGTAAAAGTTTTTTTTTTTTTTTTGGGTATGGAGAGAGTAAAAGTTCAGTATAACAGTCAATTCCGTATAAATCGAATGTTCAACTCACAGGGAGAAAAAGAAAAAGACGCCATTTTACACTCACTTTAACTGTTGAAAAATGTAAAGTTTAGGGAATCACTTTCATGTGCCTAACCAGCTAGTGAGGTACAAAAGGGATAGTTTGTGACGTCCCATCAGAGAGCAATACAAAGGTAGAATAGAACCGGTATGGCCCGAGGGATTCTCAGATCATCCGAGCTCAGAAATAATATTGCGGACAATGTAATTGATTATTAGTAGACAGATCAGTAAAAAATGAAAGATTACTTTTAAAGTAATTGTTATAGAGGGGTAAAAAAAGATTTTTTATTAATATATTAAATAATTACTAATCGAATTTACGAATAACTTGACTCGTTTTACTGATGTATAACAGTCTCCGTGTGGCCCCTCCGCGCCGTTCAACCCCATTATATGATTCCCATTTAGGCAGCATCCCCAAATAGTGTCTCCCATTCATCCACTTTGCGCACAAATGACTATAATTGAAGTCTAATTTTTGGGAGAATAAAAGAATATTATTTCCAGCTTCTTGAAGATAGTGTGACTGTGATGGACAGCTCAATTGCGGTTCTTTGTCTGCCTTTTTCCGTTAAATAGTATTTGAAATTCGAGTTTTATTATTAGAAAAATATAAAATTAAAAGATGTACTTTTGTGGATAGTAGTACTCATTAATTATTTTAATATTAGATGGCACAAACTCAGAAAATATCGCACAGACTCCGCCTTTATGCCAACCAAAAACCGGGGAAAGGGAAAGGAACTTCTTAAATAGCTAGGCAGCACATATTCGGGTAAGTTCACCTGATATTCCTCCACTTTTCTTGGACAAGACAACGAGAGCTCTATCTTGGTCGATGACTTCATCTGTTGCCATGGTACTTTTTCCAATAAAAAAGTACAACACTAGGTTTTTTTCTTTTCCCCATTTAAACTTCACTTAAAATTTTGAGTCAACATTCACTTTGGTCCCTCAATTTGTATCTGCCCAGCACTTTAGTCCCTAAACTTTTTTTGCCAATAATTAGACTCAAATATCCATATTTTTGCCAACAAATCAGTCCGACCGTTAGTTTACCGTTCGATGTGTCACTTACAGGGTTAGATTTATACTTTTTTATTAGCAAAACATTAAAACGACATCGTTTTATTGAATAGAAAAATGTAATGACTGTTTTATCCTTAACTATTCATCATATTTCCAACGGATTTGTTTTTAAACCAATGGTAAGTTGTTAGAAATATGATCAATAGTTAAGGATAAAACAGTAATTACATTTTTTTATTCAGCGAAACAATGTTGTTTTAATGTTTTGCTAATAAAAAAGTATAAATCTAACCCCGTAAGTGATACATCGAACGGTAAACTAACGGTCGGACTGATTTGTTGGCAAAAACATGGATGTTTGAGTCTAATTGTTGGAAAAAAAAAATTTAGGGACTAAAGTGCTGGCCGGGTACAAATTGAGGGACCAAAGTGACTGTTTTCTCTAAAATTTTTGAGCAGAAAGGCAAGGCTTCACTTGCAATTAAGATCTAGTTTTGCGCAGGGAATGAATCATTTGGTCATATTTTCATGAACACTAATTCTATTAATGTTCTTCTATCTCCAATCTGTTGCCCATGATCTACCGCTAATTTGTTTAGTTCCCGGCTTGCTTCTGCTCTCGATTCTCGAATCTTAAGTTAAATTTGATTTGTTGATTTTCATATACGGAATCGCAATTTCATGAAATTATCTCATTGAAATATTTCCATATGGGAATTTTAGATTGATAAGAAGTTGTATGCAAGTAAGCCCATAAAAGGTCCGTGAAGGATTAACGATCTTACATTGATAATGAATGGAAAAGTTGAGGAGTTCAAATGAAAAAGGAGGAAGAAGAAGAGGAGGTTGTCTTGTAGTCAGTAAAGCTCAAGATCACATTATTCGACATTGACTGGTTTCTCATGGAAGTTAGGAATTTATTTATTTATTTATTTATTTTGTTGTTCACTCATTTAAATGAATAACTCAAGTCTAAATCCATTAATTAACGTTTTATTTTCGAATGCATGGTAGAAAATACATAAAATAAATTTTAAAATGGATTTCCACACAAAAATGTATCACATCTCATCAGCTAGCATCCCTGTATCGATAACATAAATCGCAATAAATATAAACTGACCATAAATGATCCTCTATTCGATTCTTTTCATTAGCACATTGCTGCATGTTTCTTTTTCGTGAGACATACAAGGCTAAAGCAGTGACCGCGTGCTCTTCCGAAATAATACAAATTGACATTTTCATTTAAAATTTGCTTTATAGATATAATTGTCAAGGGAAATATGAAAAAAGAGTTGTCTAAAAAAATTTTCTAAAAAAAATACTGGTATGGTATTGATGGATACTGGCCTTTGGGTCGCAATTCAGAGTTTATTTTGGGTGTTTAAAACTCTTAAAACTGCAGTTATCACTTTTTCAGAAAAAGTGATAACATAAATTTAGAGAGTCATTAAAAATAGTAAATATATTATTTTAACACCCGTTCGAACTTCAATATAATATTCCAAGATGATGTGAACATGACATGTTATTTTTGTTATAATCCTAAGAGATTTCGACGTATTTAGAGAGAATTTAAATTTCGGAGGTTACGATTCAGATAATTTGACACATTTGGATTAAACGCACGTGCCGACTTCAAATATGCTCAGATTTCACTCATTCTTCTTCCATTTGAACATTTTCCTATAGAATAAACATTCTGTGGTGGTGTGTCACCCTTCAGGAAGAGTTGGAGGTGGTTAGACCATTTTGAAGTTTAGTTATCATTTTTTTATGAAAAGTGATAACTCAAATTTCAATAGTCATACGACCAAATGAGCTTCGTTTGAACTCGTCCTGTTCAAGTAGAATAATTGATGAGAAATGAGAAGAACTGTGAAGCAAGATCTTAATTAGAGGTCATTTGGGTATGATTCAATGACTTTGACTTCCGGAGGTCCATATTTCAGGAAAACTGACCCGAGTTATGTAAAGAGTTATAATGACTGCAAATTTCATCCAAGTGAGTCGTTTCCTCTTCCTTCATGTTAATATATGATATATTGATGGACATTGGCCGTTGGATCGCAATCTAAGGTTAATTTGAGTGTTTAAAACTCTTAAAACTACAGTTATCACTTTTCTATTGAAAGTGATAACATAAATTTAAAGAATCATAAAAAATTATCAAATATGTTATTTTAATACCCGTTCGAATTTCATTATAATATCCCATCTTGATGTCAATGTAGCATACTATTTTTGTTGTAATCCGAAGAGATTTCAAGACAGTTAGAGATACTTTCAATTTCAGAGACTACTATCTGCATAATGTGACACCTTTGGATAAAATGCACATACTAACTTCAAATTTGCTT
The DNA here is from genome assembly GCA_037672795.1 of Lagerstroemia speciosa. Classification (NCBI taxonomy): domain Eukaryota; kingdom Viridiplantae; phylum Streptophyta; class Magnoliopsida; order Myrtales; family Lythraceae; genus Lagerstroemia; species Lagerstroemia speciosa. The sequence continues at coordinate 3,821,541 of CM075303.1, read as the reverse complement.
AGATTTGACTCATTCTTCTTCCATTTGAATATTTTCCCATAAAATAAACATTCAGTAGTGGTGTGCCACCATTCGGGAAGAGTTGGAGGTGGTTAGACCACCTTGAAGTGTAATTATCACCTTTTCATGAAAGTGTTAAATTTCAATAGTCATACGGTTACCAAATGAGCTTCGTTTGAACTCGTCCTGCTCAAGTAGAATAATTGATGAGAAACGAGAAGGATTGTGAAGCGGGATCTTAATTAGAGGTTATTTGGCCATGATTCAATGACTTTGACTTCTGGAGGTCCATATTCCAGGAAAATTGACCGGAAGTATTAAAGAGCTATAATGACGGAAAATTTCATCCAAGTGAGTCGTTTCCTCTTCCTTCATGTTAATATATGATATATCGATGGATACTGGCCGTTGGGTAGCAATCCAGAGTTGATTTGGATATTTAAAACTCTTAAGACTGTAGTTATCACTTTTTCTATAGAAAGTGATAACATAAATTTAAAGAGTCATAAAAAAAATCAAATGTGTCATTTTAATACCTATTCGAATTTCACTATAATATTCCATCTTGATGTGAGTGTAGCATATTATTTGTTTTCTAATCTGAAGAGATTTCAAGAAAATTAGAGAAACTTTCAATTTCAGAGGTTACCAGTGGGATAATATGACGCCCTTAGATAAAATGCACTTACCGACTTCAAATTTGCTCAGATTTGATTCTTTCTTCTTTTATCTGAACATTTTCTAATTGAATAAACATTCAGTAGTGGTATGTCACCATTCGGGAAGAGTTGGAGGTGGTTAGACCACCTTGAAGTGCAGTTGTCGCTTTTTCATGAAAAGTGATAACTCAAATTTTAATAGTTATACGGTAACCAAATGAGCTTCGTTTGAACTCATCCTGCTCAAATAAAACAATTGATGAGAAACCAGAAGGACCATGTCGCGGGATCTTAATTAGAGGTGATTTGGGCGTAATTCAATAACTTTGACTTCCGAAGGTCAATATTTCAGGAAAACCGGCCGGAAGTATGTAAAGAGTTATAATGAATACAAATTTCATCCAACTGAATCGTTTCCTCTTTCGTCATGTTAATATATGAAATATTGATGGACACTGAGCTTTGGGTCACAGTCTAGAGTTAATTTTGGTGTTTAAAACTTTAACACGACAGTTATCACTTTTTCGGATAAAGTGATAACATAAATTTAAAGAGTCATTAAAAATAGCAAATATATTACTTTAACACCCGTTCAAACTTCAATATAATATTCCATGAGGATGTTAATATGGTAGATTATTTTTGTTGTAATCCCAAGAGATTTTGACATATTTAGAGATAATCTAAATTTCGGAGGTTACTATTCGGATAATTTGACACATTTGGATTAAACGCGCGTACCGACTTCAAATATGCTCAGATTTCACTCATTCTTCTTCCATTTGAACATTTTCCTATTGAATAAACATTTTGTGGTAGTGTATCACCATTCGGCAAGAGTTGGAGGTGGTTAGACCACCTTGAAATGCAGTTATTACTTTTTCATGAAAAGTGTTAACTCAAATTTCAATAGTCATATGGTGACTCAAATGAGCTTCATTTGAACTCGTTATGCTCAAGTAGAATAATAATGAGAAATGAGAAGGACTGCGAAACTAGATCTTAATTAGAGGTCATTTAGGCATGATTCAATGACTTTGACTTCCGGAGGTCTATATTTTAGAAAAACTGACAAGAAGTATGTAAACAGTTGTAATGACAACAAATTTGATCCAAGTGAGTCGTTTCCTCTTCCTTCATGTTAATATATGATAAATTGATGGATACTGGCCGTTGGGTCGCAATCCAGAGTTGCTTTAGGTGTTTAAAACTCTTAAGACTGTAGTTATCACTTTTCTATAGAAAGTGATAACATAAATTTGAAGTCATAAACAATATCAAATGTGTCATTTTAATACCAATTCAAATTTCACTATAATATTTCATCTTGATGTGAATGTAGCATATTATTTTTGTTGTAATCCGAAGAGATTTCAAGACAATTAGAGATACTTTCAATTTCGGAGGTTACTATTTGGATAATGTGACACCTTTGGATAAAATGCACGTACCAACTTCAAATTTGCTCCGATTTGACTCATTCTTCTTCCATTTGAACATTTTCCCATAGAATAAACATTCAATGGTGGTGTTTTACCATTCAGGAAGAATTCGACAGCATTACACCACTTTGAAATTGACTTATCACTTTTTCAGGAAAAGTGATAAGTGAAATTTCAATAGTTAAACGTTGACCAAATATGCTTCGTTTGAACCCGTCCTGCTCAAGTGGAATAATTGATGAGAAAATAGAAAGACTATGCCGTGAGATCTTAATTAAAGGTGATTTGGGCATGAATCAATGACTTTGACTTCCACAGGTCAATATTTCAAGAAAACATGCCGGAAGTATGTAAAGAGTTATAATGACTACAAATTTCATCCAACTGAATCGTTTCCTCTTTCTCTATGTTAATATATGATAGATTGATGGATACGGGGCTTTGGGTCGCAATCTAGAGTTAATTTGGACGCTTAAATCTCTTAAAATGATAGTTATCACTTTTTAAGAGAAAGTGATAACTAAATTTAAAGAGTCATTAAAAATAACAAACATATTATTTTAATACCTGCTTGAATTTCATTGTAATATTTCATTTTGATGTGAACATAGAAGGTTAATTTTGTTGTAATCCAAAGAGATTTTGAGATACTTAGAGATAATTTCAATTTCAGAAGTTACTATTTGTATAATGTGATTTGGATAAAATGCACGTGCCGATTTCAAATGTGCTTAGATTTGACTCATTCTCCTTCCATTTGAACATTCTCCCATAGAACAAACATTCAGTGGTGGTGTGTCACCATTGGGGAAGAATTCGAGGAGGTTACACTACTTTGAAGTTCACTTGTCACTTTTTTATGAAAAGTGATAACTGAAATTTCAATAGTCATACGGTGACCAAATGAGTTTCGTTTTATCTCGTCCTTCTCAAGTAGAATAATTTATGAGAAATGAGAAGGACTCTGAAGCGGGATCTTAATTAGAGGTGATTTGGGTATGATTCAATGGTTTTGACTTCCGCAGGTTAATATTTCAGGAAAACTGGCCGGAAGTGTGTAAAGAGTTATAATGATTGCAAATTTCATCCAACTGAATCGTTTCCTCTTTTTTGATGTTAATATATGATATATTGACGGATATAGGGTTTTGGGTCGCAATCCATAGTTAATTTGGGTGTTTACACGATAGTTATCACTTTTTCAGAGAAAGTGATAACATAAATTTAAAGAATCATAAAAAATATCAAATATGTTATTTTAATACCCGTTCGAATTTCACTATAATATTCCATCTTGATTGAATGTAGCATATTATTTTTGTTGTAATCCGAAGAGATTTCAAGATATTTAGAGATACTTTTAATTTCGAAGGTTACTATTTGGATAATGTGACACCTTTGAATAAAATGCACGTACCGGCTTCAAATTTCCTAAGATTTGACTCATTCTTCTTCCATTTGAACTTTTCCCCTAGAATAAATATTCAATGATGGTGTGTCACCATTCGGGAAGAATTTGACTAGCTTACATCACTTTGAAATTCACTTATCACTTTTTCAGGAAAAGTGATAACTGAAATTTCAATAGTTATACGGTGACCAAATGTGCTTCGTTTTAACTAATCCTACTCAAGTAGAATAATTAATGAGAAAACAGAAGTGCTGTGCCGCGGGATCTTAATTAGAGGTGATTTGGGCATGATCCAATGATTATAACTTCCGAAGGTCAATGTTTCAAAAAACTTACCGGAAGTACGTAATAAGTTATAATGACTGCAAACTTCATCCAACTGAATGGTTTCCCCTTTCTTCTTGTTGAGATATGATATACTGATCCGTTGGGTCGTAATCCGGAGTTAATTTGGGTGTTTTCAACTCTTAACACGGTAGTTATCACTTTTTTAAAAGTGATAACATAAATTTAAGGAGTCTAAGTATCACATATATATTATTTTAATACCCGTTCTAATTTCAATATAATATTCAATGTTGATGTGAACATAGAAGGTTATGTTTGTTGTAATCCCAAAAGATTTCAATATATTTAGAGGTAATTTAACTTTCAAAGGTTACTATTCGGATAATGTGACACATTTGGATAAAACGCACGTACCGACTTCAAATTTGCTCAGATTTGACTCATTCTTCTTCCATCTGAACGTTTTCTCATAGAATAAACATTCAGTGGTTGTGTGTCACCATTCGGGAAGAATTTGAGGTGGTTAGACTACTTTGAAGTTCAGTTTAAAAAGTGATAACTCAAATTTCAATAGTTATACGGTAACCAAATGTGGTTCGTTTGAACTCGTCCTGCTCAAGTAGAATAATTGATGAGAGAGCAGGAGGACTGTGCCACGGGATGTTAATTAGAGGTGAGTTGGGCATGATTCAATGACTTTGACTTCCAAATATCAATATTTCTGAAAAACTAACACGAATTTTTTAAAAAATTATAATAATATGATATATTGATGGATACTGACTGTTATGTCACAATTTAGAGTTAATTTGGGCGCTTAAAACTCTTAACACCTGAGTTATCACTTTTGTAGTGATAACTCAGGTGTTCTAAGCTTTGTCTCTAAATGATCCCCAGCTTAGTTTTGCATCTCAGTCCCTCCGCTGGAACCGGATTTTGAGATGTTGGGGGAGGGGTTGTTCCTTCGCCAACTAAAGGAGAGAAGACCTTTGAATGCTCACATTGGGGCGGCATGGCGGCGTGGGTGTGTGGCTGCAGTTCCGGACGTGGTTCGTAGATCAGCGGCTTCAAACTCTCAACGAGAGCACCAAAATGATAGTACCTTCGAGTGGCCTATCCGGTTGAGAGGTCTTCGGGTGAAATCGGAGCTAACCTCGAGACGGAGAAGGTGGGCGGACTTCGCCGGAGACCTGCAAAAAGCCAAGCTCGGGGTGGTTCCCCGGAATGGCCCTCTGATGCCTAAGTTAGAGAGTAATTTGATCAAGTGGAGGAGGGAGAAGAAGGAGAAGAGATGTTGAAAGGGAGGAAGAGTCCATCCTCTTCTGGCCTCCGAGTGGGGCATATTTATAGTCCATTTTTGTACGGAAGGGTGACATCAATATGTCTCCCACGCACGAAGCACGTGGGTGTGAGTCGACCTTCCTGGTGTATATGAACATAAGTCGACATTATCTGATGCATATAGGCATAAGTCAAACTTGCTCAGCATAAATAGGTGTAAGTCAGCTTTCCTCAACATCTATGGGTATGAGTTAGCCTTGCTAGCATAATTAGGGCTAAGTCAGCCTTACCTGGTGCATGTGGGCGTAAGTCAGTCTTACCAGCATAGGTGGGCATAAGTCAGTCTTACCAGCATAGGTGGACGTAAGTCAGCCTTGCTCGGTGCATGTGGGCGTAAGTCATTCTTGCCCAGCATAAGTCGGTCTCATATGATCCTTCCCAGAGAGTCGGATCGAGTGCTGACATGTTGGTCCATATCAAATTTGAGCTCCTATTTCTCTAGACCTACACGTCTATTCGACGTGAGATTGCTTCCAGCTACTCTGTGGTGGCTCTGTAGGTGATCTAGCTCGCTGTGGTGATAGACTTCGCAACTTTCGTGGCCATTGTTCTGGACTTCGTCGCCGTCAAATGCACCGTCGAGGACGTTGGGCTGATTGACGCACTGGTGATGAAATCAAGGCATGTTCATGCCAGAAGAGCTAGAGAGACAGGGATTAAACAAGGTCAGTTTCAAAGACTTTGCTTTTCCACTTTGATGGTAGATTTTCCACCAAGCGGTTCAGCCAGAAGTTTATGATACTTACAATGCATTCATTCTATTACATGCAACAGAAATAATTGACGCAGATGAAGCGGACAGCCAAGACTAGAAGCTCTCTTTACAAGATTCATCAGCATCAAGGTCAGGGGTTCCCTTCTCTTCGTGGCCCTTGATGTTAATGGTCTTCTGAATTCACTGCTCTTTGGACTTGATAGTCTTAGGATAGATAACCCTTTTACATAATTTACTGATTCATTTGATTGGATAGTTTCAGTCTCACATGTTTGCTGAATTTCAAGCATTGCCATGTTTATGCTTGGAGTTGATGAAAACTCTTTGCCAGTGAAGGAGTGGTCGATGGAGGTATAGAGGGAAAGACTCATGGAGTGTGAGTGGAAGGAACACCGAATATGATTCTAGTCTTGGATTAAGGATCTGTTTGGATTTTTTTTTCTTTTTGAATAGACATATAGAAGAGAGGATAGTGTTTTTTTTTTGCTGAGTAAAATATTATTATAATAATAATAATAATAATAATAATAATAATAATCAAGAGTTATACAGAACGTTCACTAGGGATTGATCGTCAGAGTTAAGAGCACAAAAGCAGAGGTCATCACCTTCCAAAACAGTGAGACTGCCCACCCTTCCCCTTCCGCCCAACTTCCACAGAGCGTCTACTAGAGCATTCCTATTTCTACAAATCCAAATGAGATCCCAGTCTTCCAGAGCTTGCAGGTACATTTCGTCTCCCTAAGCGAGTTCCTGATTTCCGGCGCCGCTTGAGTTTTCCCCGTGATTGTTTCGGTTAGGGTGAGTGAATCAGTGCAAAATTTGACTTTCTGCCATTGTTTGGAGATTACCATTGTTGCTGCGAGTTGTAATGCTTCTGACTCTGCATGCAGTGGAGAAGATGCTTTCCTTTCCTCGCTCCAAGCGTAGATGATGCTGTTTTGGTTGTTGATTGCCAAACCCGCGAGCCCAACATTGCCGTTCATCCACGAAGCGTCCACACACACGCAAATTGTCCCAGGGGAGCATTTCAAGGTATGATTTTCCTTGGATATCTCGGTGAGGTACGACTCCACATCCCGATTGATCCTGTTTTTCAAGTGTTCGTTGTAAATTCCTTTGATCCTGCCAACAAATTCAGTCAATCTAGGAGTTACAGAATCAAATAGGACCTTGTTTCTCAAATCCCACAAATAGTATAACAGGATGGCACCAAAACAGCTAAAATCAACTGCATTAATCTCATTGAGTGTAAACTATTTTGGTGGGTCTATGATGAACTTGAGTAGATTCAAGGCCGAATCTCGTGGATGGGGGATAGACCACATATTCCAGGGTGACTCTCTCCAACTGACTTGATAGAATAGACATTCTCCAAAGAGATGTTCTATTTGGTCAGAGCCAGTATTACAAATGGGGCAGGTAGTGCCCCTATCTGTAAACCAAGGGAGGCATTCATTCACCATTCTCCATAAATGGATTTTGTATCTCTCATGGATCCTGGTCCCCATAGTTTTTTCTAGAAATTTGAGTTAGTATCTAAAAATCTATGTTGCTGATCCTGCAAGTAAAAGCTTTTCACTGAATGATTACCAGAAGGGTTTGCTCTCCAAATGTATAGATCAGTCACTGAATCTTGTGATAAGGGGATGTTCACTATAGCATTTGCAACTAGTCTGCTGAAAATGGAATTTATCTTACTCTCATCCCAAACTAGCTGATCAGGTTGCATGAGTTCACTTACCCTCATATTCCAATCTATTTGTAGTGGGGCCAGAGCATGTGAGGGGAGATTTGACATACCTGGTATCCAGTGTTCTATCTAGACTTTAGTTTCTCTACCATCTCCTATTTTCTTGATGCTTCCCCTTAATATAGTGCTCTTGCAGTCTTGTAGCCTTTCCAAATGATTGATTGATTTGAGGTATTCCTATTACTAGAGGTCAAGAAATTTCCATACCTGGCTTTCAGCAATTTTGTGGCTAGAGATGGGGATTCCCTTGTTAGAGCCCAGGCTGTTTTAGATAATAGCACTCTATTTTGTTCAGCTACTTTCCTAAATCCAAGTCCCCCACGTCTTTGGGGAGCAGATAAAATCCTAGCTTTTGGGTGCAAAATACTGGGCTTCACTCTCAGATTTTCCCCACCAGAATTTACAAGTCATTTGGTCTATTTTTTTGCATAACAATTTTGGTAGTTTAAAAACAGACATTGTATAATTGGGGATAGCATTTAGCACAGATCTAATCAGGGTAGCCCGCCCTGCCCATGATAATGATTTAGCTTTCCAAGAGGCTAGTTTAGCCTTTATCTTGTCAATGATAAAATGAAATTATTCACATTTTCTCCTTTTCACCAGTAATGGGTTTCCCAAATATCTAGCATCTTTCTCAATCTTTCTCATCCCCATGATTTGCTTTATATCCCTTCTTACCTGAGAGTTTGTATTTCTAGAGAAATACAACCCTGATTTTTTAGTATTAATTTGTTGTCCACTCCATGTACAGAATTTGTCTAAGAGGGATTTACATTGGTGGATATCATTCAGCCCAGCTCTACTCATGATTAGTAAATCGTCAGCAAAAAATAGATGTGACACAGTTGGCCCATTTCTGCTAACTTTTACTCCTTTTAAATCTCCATTCAGCTCAGCCCTGTATAGTAATCTTGACAAGGTTTCCATTACAAGGATGAATAGATAAGGCGATAGTGGATCGCCTTGCCGTAAGCCTCTAGTTGGTTTGAAATAGCCGAAAGGAGAGCCATTAAGTAGAATGGACATCGAGGTGGTTGAAATACATTGTTGAATCCATGAAATGAATTTGCCATTGAAGCCCAAGTTTTTCAAGATACTGATTAAGAAAGTCCATTCCACTTTGTCAAAAGCCTTGGAGAGATCAATTTTCATAGCAGTCCAACCTTTCCTTGCTTTGGTTTTCCTCATGAAGTGCAATATCTCTTGTGTAATAATGCTATTTTCATTTATCCATCTCCCCTCAACAAATGTTGTTTGATTAGGGGAAATGATCTTATCCAGAAAGGGCGTCAATTGATTTGCCAAAATTTTTGAAATAACTTTGTAACAAACATTACTTAAACTTATGGGTCTGAAATCATTAAAAGTGCAAGCCCCCTTGCTCTTTGGGATAAGAGTTATGAAAGAGTTGTTCCATTGTTTTAGAATAAAGCCAGTATGGAAAAAACTTTTGACTTCTCCTATGAAATCCTTCTTGATGATGCTCCAATAGTGTTTAAAGAAAATTGGTGACATACCATCTGGCCCAGGAGCTTTTAGTGAGTGGATAGCTCTGATTGTCCTTGTAATCTCCTCATCTATTGGGATTGAGGAGATGTCCTCATTCTCCATATCACTCACGATGGGTTGAAATAGGCCTTCTAATTCCTCAGGGAACTCCGGATGTGAGGAGGTATATAGCTCATTGAAATGCTCCACAAAGTATTGTCCAATATGTTCTGAGTTGTGGATCCATTCTTGCGTTGCTGTCTTGATTGCATTGATTTGATTTTTTCTTCTTTTGATCACTATTGATAGATGAAAGAATCTTGTGTTTCGATCCCCTTCTTGCACCCATATTTCCCTGGACTTTTGTTTCCAAAACAGATCTCTTCTAGCAAGTTGCTCTTCCAGTTCACTTTGGAACTCCAATTCTCTGTTCATGTTTGCAGCTGTGGGTTCTTCTTGCTGGATATTATCTATTTGTTGCTAAATCTGGTTTATCCTTGTGTTGCAACATCCAAAGGTATTTCTATTCCAAGCCTTAAGCTTGTTCTTAGTTGTCTTAATTTTACCTGAGAATTGGAACTGTTTTGAACCTTGTATATCACCAGTCCATGCCTTTTGTACGACATTTGTACTATCCTTTGATCTGGTCCAGATTGCTTCAAACCTAAATGGTCTTTTTCTATCTTCATTCCCCATCCATAAGAGAGGGTTATGGTCAGATTGGTTGGCTGGTAAGTGTAGAACTCCAGCCCTTGGGTACTCTATTCTCCATAGGTCATTTGCTAGGGCTCGATCAAGTCTTTGTCATATGTGTGCTAGGCCTTGTCTCTTGTTTCTCCACGTAAAAGGGTTTCCAACAAAACCTAGATCAATGCATCCCGAGTGGAAAACGAAATTCTCAAGATAACTACGTGTTGAGCTCGTTACATGCCTCCCTCCTCTCTTATCTTGTGCACACATGATCTCATTAAAGTCACCCACTATGGCCCAAGGCTCCGAGATTGTATCAGCCAAATTTTTTAGTTCATTCCAGAAAGATTTTTTGAGTTTGGGATATGGTGGACCATAAACACATGTTAATAGCCATTCTGAAGGTAAAATTTCGTGACCTACGCGCAAGTGGATCATAAAAGGGCTTTTAATTAAAATATTTACCTCTAGTTCTTCATGCCACCATAGATAGAGGCCTCCCGCAGCATTGATCAAGTCCACACAGCAGATGCCTTTCAGTTTGATCCTTTTTGCAATGTTGGCACATCTCTCTTCCCTTAAGTTAGTCTCTGCAAGGAATATCATACTAGGATTATGTTTATTCTCGAGGGATTTTAATTGACGAACTATCAAATTCCCTCCTAAACCCCGACAATTCCAGGCTAAAATACTCATGGCGACTTCGGGGGCATGGTAAGGCCCGCCTCCTCGGCCATATGAACTTGTCTGGGTATCGCGATCTCCATTGCTTCGTCCAGCTCCTCGACATGCCAATTATCCTGGGATCAGTGGTCATGCTGCAACGGGTGAATAGCTCGAAAATATGCGTTGGGTCTTATAATGGTGCCCAGCTCCATGGTCATTCTACTAAAGAACGTAGCTGCGGAGGGAGGGAATTCTAAAACGGGCCCGAGATTGACATTGAATTTCCTTTTCTTAGTAGTTGCATTGCCAGCCAGTTCTTCTTCGTTTAAAGGCCTCATGAGCATTTCCTGAACCTCTTTCTGATATAGGCCCAATTCTGGTGGGGGCCCAGGCACATGAGCCAAAGGTTGCATTGCTAGATTCTAGGCCTTTTTCCCTCTTACAACGGTAATTTTTTTCCTGGTCATTTCAACCTCTTCTCCTGATTCTGCATTAAATGAAGAAGTACCTGCCTTGCCAGAATAGTCTTCCTGTAGCTTCTGCATCAGCTTCTCTTTTGCCGAGGCTTCCCATTCTTTTGGTATAACATAGAATATTTTATTACTCTCATCCTCGGGAGTCATGTAGTTCTTCTTTCCCTGATCCTCCTTTTAGGTTTCTACACTTGTTTTTACCTAAGTTCTTGATTTCGAGGCGGGAGTGTCATTCTGGGCATCATAGCGCATCCACGGGCCATATTTTTTCGGGTCAACTGGATCTTCAGAAGAGCACGATCCTTGATCGTGCCCAAGAATACCACAATCATAACAGAAAGTCATCAGTTTCTCGTATTTGAAACTCACCCATGTATATCCATTTTCCTTCTTAAGCCGGAAACCAAGGCAGAGAGGCTCGGTTGCTTTCACCCGAACCAAGGCTTTGGGTGTAGAGAACCATTTGGGTATATTCGTGTCCTTCCATTCCACTTCTAGTACCTGTCCTGCCTTGCTGGCTGCATTTCGGATATTCTCCAAGTAGATTGATGCTAGGGCAATGCCTCATATTTGGATCCAAAAGTTGACTGAGTCGAGTATTACGTCTTCGAACGCAACGTCAGTGGCCCATTTTCCCATCAACGTATGTGAGCCCCGAACGGACCACGGCCCAGCCCTTTCCACCAGTTGCAAATCCATTGGATCATTGAAAAAACACACCGGAATATTCTTGATGTATCTATTGGGCATGATAGTGATGCCATGCTTTGTAAACTGCCATGCCCTTTGTAGGTGTGAGGCTACCACTTTAGTAGGTGGGGTTCTAAATCCATGGGGTTTCACCAGCAAAGCCAGCATCTTTCTTTGCAGCTCAATCTCCTCGTTGACAGGGAGTTCCAGCACCTCTTCTTTCTCGGACATGGCTAGTTGTGCCTTGAACATTGCTTCTAGCGAAATCTCTGGCTCCTTCTCGTCCATATTCTTTTTTGCTTTGATTTGGGGTGGGGGTTGGGGGGATGGTAAGTTTACAAGCTAAGATCACTTCGGGCTTTATCTTCTTTGAACTCCTCTGAGCTGTGGGCAGAGAATGGCATTTATTGTGCGCCCTTTGACTTCTATTCCTACCATATCCAATCTTGATACTCTGATCCGAGCCTCGCATTGATTGCTGATTGTAGGTGCCTTAAATGATGTTTGATTCACAGTTGGTTTTGTTGCAGGAGTGGTGGGGGCTCTTTATTGTAGCGGCTTGCTGATGGATTTGGGAGGACAAAAGCGGATTTGGATCGAAGAAGAGGGGGTGGTTAGGTGCTATGGTGCTCCAACGATGGGAGGAAATTTGCTCCAACACAGGGAGGATTTTCTCTCTCAAGAAAGACGAGAGAGAGGACTGAAGAGAGGATAGTGTTACGACATTCAAAAGACTATATGAAAATTTAGACAAAGTGTCTTTGTAAGTCAAAATCAGTTCTGTGATCTTATTGGATCTATTTCTAGCATATTTTTGAAGGTGACTTTCCATAGATAATTTACATGAAAGGTCCTACCAGCTTATACTGTGAGAGTTATTCTACGAAGTTCCCGAAGTGGTCAGAGCAATTGGCCATTCTAATCAGGGTTGGCAAAGCCATTCATTTCATGCATACGGGTGCAAGTCTCAGTTCATCTGATAACAGGTTAAAAAAGATTAATATATTGCTCAATGAGCAATCATACTGCAAAACTGAGTGATTATGGGATGTCTGTTCTCATTGATGAGTTTGGAAAACTTGAGGAAGGACCATCTGTTCAATCACCTCATTGACCACTGTTGTTTTAACATTGATTTTGGTTTGAATGTCGGTCTTCATGCATTCTCTGATTTTCTGCAGATAAAGGAAGATGACCTCAAATCAAGGTATAAGTTCTAAATTTCGGAGAAGCTTGTCTGGAGATAAAGGAAGATGACCTCAAATCAGGGTATAAGTTCTAAATTTCAGAAGAGCTTCTCATATGTATGCGCCTTCTTTTGTCAGGTGTTGTCTATCAAGTTCTTTCATTTGATAAATTGCAAAGTCAAGCCTATCAAAATCTTAAGAGAAAAAGTCGAACTCCTTTCCTAATGTAAGTTTTGAGAGGTCCTAAGATTCATTTGATGTTGCGTAAACTCATGCATGAAATTGATAGTCATCTGTTTTTTTGTGCGGGCGGTTGGGGTGTGGTTGGGGTTGGGGGATGATCAGCTGTTTTTGGCATTTTTACTAATATTGTTTTAGTAATTGCATCTTGCGACTTGAATTCAAACTTGGAGGACGATAATGTTCACTTGGCAAATGATTCTCTTTAGCATTCTACGAATGTTTGTCCAACATTACCAAGTGTATATTCACATAAGAAAGTTGGACAAATGGGCTCAACATTTTTATGAAGCTGGGAGATATTAGTACTTTAAAAGCAACTAAAAGTAATGTTATTCTTGCTCTCTTGCTTTGTGTTGCCTTGATCTATTTTTCCATCTCTTACTCCTTGATATAAGAATGAAAGATTATACTTTTCCAAAAAAAAAAAAAGGAATGAAAGATTAACTCTGAAACCTAAACTCCATTTTTCCTTTATCGTAGGAGTCAACCAGTGAACTCTCAGATGATAATGGTGAACTCTCAGAGATTCAGATTTCTATCTCTGTCACAATCATGTCATTTTATTTGGTTATATTCATATTAGAACACTTGCATTATTAAAATCACGTCCAGCGGTTTTCAACTTTTTCCTATTTTTTTCTCCAAAACTTTGCCGTTGATCTTTTCTACTAGGTTGTTGGACTTCCGTACCAGCCAAATTCGAGAATTGAAAGTCACCCGTTCAGAAAAATAAAAAGATAAAGAAGCAGAAGATTTCATGAACCAGGCCACCTATTAGGTTGATGTACTAAGCTTTTTCTTAAATTTAGGTCGATGGTGGGGTACTTGAAGAAATTCCTTGAGATGGCTAACACAGACTCACCCGGGCTGCTTTTTGAGAGCTTGGACAGCTCTAACCTAGAGCAACCCAGAAGAAAGTACAATGAGCAAGAATACTGCAACACCACTTCCATCAAAGAGAAACTGCAAAATAAGTCCTAAACCTAATAACAACTATTTTTTCAGTAGAGACCTAATAACTTCCTTTCCTCTTGACATCATCTCTACTTTCATCACATCTAGGGTTGAAATTAAGTGAGACACTCCTCTCCTTTTGATCTACATCATGTACTCCTTTTGAAACATATAGGAGCTTCTGACCTTCCATTTGACGTGAACCCCGTACTTCTCTTGAAGCTCACAACAGCCACGAAACTAAAACTCCAGTAGCAGAAGTGCCTTCCTTTCTTCAAATGGAACAAAGTGGACAGAGGAGAAAGGGGATCAGCGAAATGTGGTTGGATCATGACTTTTTTAGGAGCATGACTATTCATATACAAGTTCTCCTCGACCATCACTTAACTTTTTTTGAACCACTACAGAGGAAAAAAAGGCAATCAAGCCATGTTGTCTTTTTATTTTGAGATGTACCTCTTTCAAGATGAAGCATAAAATAGTAAAATCTAACATATTTAATGCTTCGGTGCGAGTGAAAAAAAAGGGCTTAAACCCAAGTGGCTCCCTAACTATCTTTTGGAATGGATTCTTGTGATGTTAATGCTTTATCTTAATTTAATGTCCTCCCTTTCATCAGCCTCTTCCTTCCAACTCTAATTGCAAAAAGTTTATACAGCCACCCGCGGCAAAGCGAGGGTCCTCTCCTCTCCCTATTTTAAATAAATATGACTAAGTGAATCCCACTGTAATGTAGGAATACAGCCCTAGAATGTTGTAAAAGTCTTAAACCCCATGGCCCGGTAAAATTGTTAGGACCCGGTAAAATTAAATTGAGCTCTATTATGTATCCAAATGGCGTAAAGCGGGACATAAATTTATCGTTTTCCAAACGCACTGTTCCTTTATTTTCCGATGTTCTTGCCATTCTCTCAATCTGGTTAAAGTTTGTCCACGTGTAAAAACAAGGTTCATCTATCTAGAGATCAGATTATCCATGGTAAACTCCAAATTAAGCTTTGGCATGAATCGGTGGCGTAGAAAGTTTCAAGCTCCCACATGATGTGCCTCTTATATTGTGTGGTTTTTTTATTGAATCTGCGTCCATTTTTATATGTATGGGTGAAGAAGCTCTAATGAAATAAAAACGTGCAATCTGATAGACCAAAACCCCAAAAATTACGAGCAAGTAAATATTCTCAGAGCTAAATATGATCCATACCCAAAATTACAGGCTAATATTGATGAATTAAAAACTATTTCGCAAACCCTAGAAAATTTGAAACCTAAAATCCCGACCCTGGACCGGGTTAGAAGTGGTGGAGATATGAGATTCAGCAACCTCAACAACAGACAGAGTTCAAGGTTGGCGAGCCTAAGCTTCCCTGACCCAACCCATGTGTAGAACAACAAGTGGCCAGGTTCTTGAGTGAAATCGAGAGGAAGAAGATTACTAACAAAGAATCAAAATGTTAGCATGAGGAAGTAGGTCAGACGAAAGTGGAACAGAGGATTGATCCAAATCTTGCTATTGCCGAAGCCTCGACAAAAGAAATTTTCGAGTTGGGTGAGTGGTAGAGAGTCTGCACAGGAGGTTGGGGACATGGCTTTTCCTGCCGAAAGAACTTATGCCTTCTGACCTAGTGAAATTAATAGCTGAAAATTATCATAAAAGAAATTAGAACCTAAAAACTGTGCCCGTTAACTTTGATGCCACTCCGCGAACTTTTGTTTCAAAATTTTCTGTCTCCCTTAGAGCAAATATTCACTATGTATTATATAACAACATCATTGTTTAAGAATTAACCGAAGCACCACATGGGAGCATTCCCCAAGATTTCAAGCTGAGAGGACAGACTACCACGGGAGCCAACCCAGTAAACAAAGCTGTGTAAAAATATCAATTAAGCCTGCGCTAATTGATTTCTTTATTTCCCTATTGTCTGACCTTTTTTTGTTAAATATTACATATAATTTATTAATTAGTTAAGAGAATGCATTCAGTGGTAACAATCTTGGAAAAACCAAAGTTCATTGGAAGATTACATATCTCACCGGTCATCCTCCTCCTCTTTCACAAAAAAATAAATTAGAATCACTATAATTCCCACAATACCTAAAAGGAAAAAAAACGTAAAACCCTTTAATTGGTAAAATAGTGGCAAAGTTATCCATGCAATAACAATTTGCATTATATAACTAATGCATTGGAAGCAAAAAAGTGATCCAAGCTTTGATTCGCCAGGGAATGGATTGCTCAGCCATTCACTTACAGTTACAAGACAGTCGTTCCACACTTGGAATATTCCCACAGTAACAAGGATAGTTATCACTGTCTTTATAGGAAATCCTACTTGGAGATTGCCACTTGCAATCATCAAAACACCAATCATACCCTGCATAAAAAATTCCATTCAGTATTGAGCCAAACTTGAAAAGGTAAATTAGTTAAATCCTAAGGAAAATATTACATCACCTGTGATATGATGATGCCAATCCCAGAGCCGATCAACATATATCTACTGCCTGAATATTTTATAAAAAGTGGAGAAATACATGTAAATATACAATTAACTATACTTAGTATTAAAGTCACATAAAAGGTGGCTTCATCCAGCACACCAAATGAAAACAAAATGATCGGAGTCCACAATGAAAAAGGCCAAAATCAGTCAGTGGAACCATTGATTCTTTTACCGCAGACATTATTAATTTTTTTAGATTTCCTTCATTAAATAAGGAGGCGATGGAATCAGATAATGAAATTTCTACATTGATATTGCTTCCAATACCATAGAAGCAATATAAACATGAGAAAATAAAAAGTAATATCGAAAACGCTAATGTAAACATAAATGAAATCTTCCATGAAATATTTTCATAATGAAGATCTCCAACTGCGTTAACAGCATACGCAACTGGACATCCCAGCACAACTGCGCACGCATATATGGTCTCAATAACATCTTTACGATTACCTTGGGTCATTTGATGACTCATTACTTGAAAAGCTTATAAGATTTTAGAACAAACATTATTATCAAATAAATATATATATTTATATTATATTTAAGAAAAATATAGACAAACTCACCAAAGTAATCACTCCCACACCAATTCCGACAAAGATACGGCTAGCGATGAGAAAGTCGATCTCAGTACTAAAGTGGAAGCCATGCCCAGCAAGATGAACCATGACTCTAAATAGTAGGAGCTTATTCCCCCTAAACTTTGTGAAGACCAATGCGGCCATAATAAAAGAAGAAAGGGCAATCATAAGATATGCAGAGTTTAGGATTAGTATGAGCACGCTAACGTACTGGCATACTACATCCTATTTAGCTTTTGACAGTTTTATCCATTCATCATTTAAAAATTGCCTCAAGAATGGACGAGTAGCCAAGACACATGAGAAATGAACTTATCAAACTCTGATTTGTAACTACTCAGTAATATATTTCCAATCACATGTCATTTTTAGGAGGTGTCTTGGCTACTCGTCCATTCTTAAGGCAATTTTTAAAAGATAAATGGATAAAACTGTCAAAAGCTAAATAGGATGTAGTATGCCAGTACATCAGTGTGCCCATACTACTCCTAAACTTAGCATATCTTATGGCTGTCCTTCCTTCTTTTATTGTGACCGCACTGGTCTTCACAAAGTTTAGGGCAAATAAGCTCCTACTATTTGGAGCCATAGTTCATCTTGCTGGGCATGACTTCTACTTTAGCACCGAGATCGACTTTCTCATCGCTAATCATATATGTCGGAATTGGTGTGGGAGTGATTACCTTGGTGAGTTTTTACCTATATTTTTCTTAAATATAATATAAATATATATTTATCTAATAATAACATGTATTGTAAAATCTTATAGGCTTTTCAAGTATAGATTCATCAAATGAGCCAAGGTAATTATAACGATGTTATCGAAACCATATATGCGTGCATAGTTGTGCAAGGACGTCCAGTTGCGTACGCTGTTAATGCAGTTGGAGTTCTTCATTATGAAAATATTTCATGGAAGATTTCATTTATGTTTACGTTATCGTTTTCGATTTTACTTTTCATTTTCTCATGTTTATATTGCTTTTA
Organism: Lagerstroemia speciosa; assembly: GCA_037672795.1. Classification (NCBI taxonomy): domain Eukaryota; kingdom Viridiplantae; phylum Streptophyta; class Magnoliopsida; order Myrtales; family Lythraceae; genus Lagerstroemia; species Lagerstroemia speciosa. The sequence goes on along the minus strand of CM075303.1, from coordinate 3,803,463 downwards.
TGGTATTGGAAGCAATATCAACATAGAAATTTCATTATCTGATTCTATCACCTCCTTATTTAATGAAGAAAATCTAAAAATATTAATAATATTTGCGGTAAAAGAATCAAAGATTCCGCTAACTGATTTTGGCCTTTTTTTGTTGTGGACTCCGGTCATTTTATTTTCATTTGTTGTGCCGGATGAAGTCGCCTTTTATGTGACTTTAACACTAAGTATTTTACACGTATTTCCCCACTTTTTATAAAGTATTCAGGTAGGAGATATATGTTGATCGGCTCTGGGCTTGGCATCATCATATCACAGGTGTTGTAATATTTTCCTTAGGATTAACTAATTTTCTTTTTCAAGTTTAGCTCAGTGCTGAATAGAATTTTTTATGCAGAGTATAATTGGTGTTTTGAGAATTGAAAGTGACAACCTCCGAGTCGAATTTCCCATAGAGACAGGGATAACTATCCTTGTTACTGTGGGAATATTCCAAGCGTGGAATGGCTGCCTTGCAACTGTAAGTGGATGGCTGAGCAATCCATCCCCCGACGAGTTGAAGCTCGGATCACTTTTTTACTTCCAATGCATTAGTTATATAATGCAAATCACTACTGCATAGATAGATTTGCCACTTTTTTGCCAATTAAAGGGTTTTACATTTTTTTCCTTTTAGGTATTGTGGGAATTATAGTAATTCTAATTTATTTTCTTGTGAAAGAGGAGGATGATGACTGGTGAGATATGTAATCTTCCAATGTATAGTGAACTTTGGTTTTTTAAAAAATTGTTACCACTGAATGCGTTCTCTTAATTAATTAATAAATTATATGTAATATTTAACAAAAAAAAGGTCAAACAAAATGGGGAAATAAAGAAATCAATTAGCGCAGGCTTAATTGGTATTTTTACACAGCTTTGTTTACTGGGTTAGCTCCCGTGACAATTTGCCCACTCGGCTTGAAATCCGAGGAAATGCTCCCATGTTGTGCTCCAGTTAGTTCTTAAACAATGATTTCGTTGTATAATACATAGTGAATATTTGCTCCGAGAGAGTTAGAAAATTTTGAAACAAAAGTTCGTGGAGTGGCATTAACTTTAACGAGCTTCTAGTTTCTTTTTTGATAATTTTTAGCTGTTAATTTCACTAGGTTAGAAGGCATAAGTACTTTCGACAAGAGAAGTCATGTCCCCAACCTCCCATGCAGACTCTCTACCACTCTCCTAGCCCAAAAATTTCTTTCCTTTAGGCTTCAGCAATAGCAAGATTTGTACGTCCAATCCTCTATTCCATTTTTGTCTGACCTTCTTCCTCATGCTAACATTTTGATTCTTTTATTAGTAATCTTCTTTCCTCTCAATTTCACTTAGGAACCTAACCCCTTGTTATTCTACACTTGGGTTTGTCTTCTGGAGCTTGAAAAAGAGGGCAATGATTGTCCTCTATGTTTGCCCAAGGTAAACACTGTCTAACAATCCTCCACAGATGGAGTTTGAGTCTATGGTGAATTTTTAGATTCCAAACTTTAATCCAGAATTTCTCATTACCTTTGCTAAACCTAGCATCTTGATCAGTGAAATAAAAAGATTTTACAGATAATGAGCCATTAGTATTTTGGGTCCAGATAACATCGTCTTCCAATTCTGAGTGGGGAATAAATATTTTAAGTATATTTGAGACTGTGTTATCAGTGAACAAGGAATTCAATAAGTTTAAGTTCCAACTTTTAGAGGCTGGACAGATAAGGTCTTTTACCAGCAAGGAGTTATTAATAGTAATATTTGCTGATTTTGGTTCAGCCTTGAAATCCTTATTTCCGGGAACCCATGGATCTCCCCATACTTTTGTATTATTGCCATTTCCAATTCTTTTGCATGTGGAATTTATCATAATCTGTTTACAACATTGTAGATCTTTCCAAAATGGTGAGTAGTTTGATGAGTTTCTGTTGTTTAACTGGAAAAAGCTACCATATTTCCGAGTGAAAATGGTTGCAGCCAAGCTGGTTTTGTTGGTGGATAAAAACCAAAAAGTTTTTGATAACATTGCTTTATTTATATCTGAGAATCTACGAAAACCTAAACCTCCATATTTTTTCGATTGACATGTAGAATTCCAACTAATAGGAGTAAGGTACCTACCATGACAATCTTGTTTTCCCCACCAAAAATCCCTTGTTATTCTGTCCAATTTATTACAGATTGATGAAGGGATTTTAAAAGTTCCCATATGATAAACAGGAATTGCATTGATAATTGATTGGACTAGAGTTGTTCTACCCGCCCATGACAGATTTTTTGATTTCCAGGCAGCTAGTTTATTTTGCATTTTTTCAACTAGGAATTTAAATGATTCCTTCTTTTTTCTTTTGGTGAAGAGAGGGTTCCCAAGGTATTTAGTTTCTTTATCAATTTTTCTTAGTTCTAGAATAGATTTTATATCTCTTTTAACACTACCACGAACAAATCTAGAGAAGATTAGACCTAATTTATGGAAATTGATTTCCTGTCCACTCCAACTATTAAAGAGATTAAGAATTGTTTTACAATTTCTTGCATCTGCAGGGGATGCTCTTATAAAAATCATTAAATCATCTGCAAAAAGCAGATGGGTCAGAGGCAAATTATTTCTTGAAATTTTTATCCCTTGTAGGAGGTTCAAATGTTCAGCTAAATGAAACATTCTGGACAATATTTCCATTGACAGTATAAATAAGTATGGAGAGAGTGGATCTCCTTGCCTAAGACCTCTAGAGGAAGAAAAATGTCCTGTTGGTGAGCCATTAATTAATACCAAGAAAGTAGGAGTGGACATACATTGGAGAATCCATTTAATGAAGACCTCATCGAACCCAAAGTTTGTTAGAATCTTTTTAATGAAGATCCATTCGACTCTATCAAAAGCTTTACAGAAATCAATTTTTAGTGCAACCCATCCTTTTTTAGATTTTGATTTATTCATTGTGTGCATTACTTCTTGTGCTAGAGCTCCATTCTCATTAATCCATCTGCCTTCTAAGAAGGCTGTTTGATTAGGGGATATTAATTTATGGAGTACTAATTTTAGTCTATTTGCTAGTAGTTTGGATATTACCTTATAACATGTGTTGGTGAGGCTGATTGGTCTATAGTCGGAAAAACTGTGAGCATTTTGTTTCTTTGGGATCAGGGTAATGAAAGTGGTATTCCATTCTTTCAAAAGGTATCCAGTTCTAAAGAAATTTTGTATTGATTCTATAAAATTTTCTTTGATTGTGGACCCGAATTTCTTATAAAATATTGCTTGTATGCCATCAGGTCCAGGGGACTTAATCGAGCTCATGTTTTTTATTACAACTTCTATTTCCTCGGTAGATGGGATATTGCATAAGGCTCTGTTTTCAGCCTCAGTTAATACTAGGCTGATTAGGAGGTCTAGATCATCAGGGATAATTGGGTTAGATGTGGCAAATAAGGAATTAAAGTTGTCTATAAAATAGTTGCCTATTTCTTCACTATTATATATCCATTGATTATCGTCTTTTTTGATTGCATGGATTGAGTTATATTTTCTTCTTATGATTGTAGATAAGTGAAAAAATTGTGTTTGCATCACCCTCTTTTAACCATTGTTCCCTTGATTTTTGTTTCCAAATTAGTTCTTTTCTCTTTAGATATTCTTGAAGTACTGCTTGTAATTCCTTTTCTTGATCAATATTTTGTTTTGATGGTTCTTTTCGCTGTAAGGCTTCAATTTTATTAATTGTATCTTCAATTTGTTCATCACAGAATTTAAAATGTTCTATGTTCCATTTTTTTAGAGCTAGTTTGGTGGCTTTCAGTCTTTTCGTGAATATGAAAGCTGGGGACCCAATGATGTGTGTATTCCATGCACTTTTCACTACCTCAAAGCAAGTAGGTTCCCTGGTCCATGCCGCTAAGAACCTAAATGGATATGATTTCTTTTGATTTTCATGTAAGAGATTGAGTAAGATAGGATTGTGGTCCGAGTTTGATGCTGTAAGGTGAAAAACTGTAGCATTAGGGAAGAGTAATTTCCATGAATCGTTTGCTAAAGCTCTATCCAATCGTTGTCTTATGTGTCCTAAACCTTCCCTATTGTTTCTCCATGTATAAATGTTGCCGCTAAAACCTAAATCGATCATACCCGTATTTGAAATAAAGTTTTCCAGGAAAATTTGACTGCTAGACCCATATTTACGACCACCAAGTTTTTCATCAGAAGTTAAAATCTCATTTAGATCTCCTATCATCAGCCAAGGATCATTTATACTCAAAGCCAATTTTTCTAATTGCTCCCAAAAGACGTGTTTTTCATGATGATAAGGAGGGCCATATATACATGACAGTAACCATTTACAAGGCAAGGATGCATGGTGAATTGACATATGAATGATGTTTTTGTTTGAGAATGTGATAGTTACCTCAACACTTGGATGCCACATAACGCATAAGCCCCCAGCTTTATGTTCTGCATCGACTGAGAATACATTCTGGAATCTGCATTTCCCAGCTATTTCTGCACACCCGAGAGAGGTGGTTTTCGTTTCTGACAGAAAAACCAAACATGGATTATGTTTTCTGACAATCTGCTTAAGTGTTCGAGTTGTCGGGGCTCCTCTTATACCCCGACAATTCCAAGCAAGAAGGCTCATATGTGTCTATTGATTCCTGCCTCTTAGATAATTTCAAAGGTGTTAGAATATATGCTTCTAGCTTATGAATCTTTGAGCACAGACAGCTCTACTAAAATTAGTTTTTTCTTTTTTTGCTGACTCTTCTGTCCAACATTCCACAGCAATAAGCAGAGAGGCAGTGGTCAAACTAGTGCATGCAGGTAATAGTTCTAATGAAGAGATATTCAAACAAACTCGTTCTATACAATTATTATTCTTGGATGGAGAATGGCATACTATTAAGAAAACAGAGTAAAGAATCAACGAGAAACAAACGAAGCATGCAAAGCACGAAGTTATCAGAAAATAAATCATATACCACTTTCGTTGATTTAGGCACCAAGGGAATATGCAATCCCTTAAATCTAGTAGAGAAGAGAATTTTCTAGGGGAAATTAGGGATTTGGTAAAACCTGTTATCGTTGCTCTTCCTCTTGGTCTTGTCACTCCTGGGTGAGCTGATTTCGGAAGCGGGAGCTAGCGTGATGAGCCTTGTTTCCTCCCTTCCAACCGGTTTTGTAAAACCCTTTCTAAAATCTGATATGGAACCTTCCTCTACCTTTTTTCCAAGCCTTCATGCCACTCTGAGTCACAAAGTAGATCCAGAGACCGGTCCACGAGGAACCTCTAAGATTTCAAGCAAGAATTCTAACCCTAGCTTCGTGGTTGCTGCTCAAGGACCTCTCGGACTTGGAAATAGTCACCCTCTCAGACTTTGTTGCACAGATGATGAAGCAATTTTGAGCTGCAAAATGCAAAAGACAATCCTCCACGGAGGGAGCTGAAAATATCCTCCACAATCGGAGATAGAAGATAGCCTCCACCAGGGGAGATGGAAGATAGCCTCCACGATGGGAGATAGATTTTAACAATCCAAGCAGGATCTATGAATCAATATTTGAAAATTAGGTCCTGATTCAAATTGAATCAGAAACCCTAGATGAGCAGCAAGACGGGAGGAAACGTTGCGACTGTTCAAAATCGAGTTTAAGCTATAATTACTGGATCTTCATAGATGCACAGAATGTTGCACAAATCGTGTAACTTGGTAGAGAGAAGTGAATCAAAGAGGGAAAGTGAAGAACGGGGTAGCTTTCTGTTCTTCTTTTTGCAGTTACGGGAGAATGCGAGAAATATTTTCAGGGAGTTCTTTGTATTACAGAGAGACAAAGACTAATCACCAACGAAGGTTGGCGCAAGTGGAAGGGGCTTGTGTCGCTTAAGCAGAGGTGCCGGGTTCGAGCCCCTGTGAACGCAGCAGACCTTCTTGGGAGGGGTCCCCGGGAAACCGCCCGACAGTACCCCGAATCCGGATTAGTCGGCCAGCCTTCGGGTACCGGACACCGGGTGGGAAACCAAAAAAAAAAAAAAAAGAGACAAAGACTAATCTCACCGAAGAAAGAGAGGAAAGAGGAAGACAAAGGGGGAGAGAGAGAGGAATGTCTCCTGGAGTAGAAACAGAGAGAGGAATGAACTTGCGTTTATGTTGAATGAATATGAGTAGCGGGGACAAAAAATATTACCTTTTCCCATGCACTGCAGTAATGACTTGAGGTTGATGTTTGAATTAATTGACCTCGGATGATCGATTGTCCCATTTCATTTACAAGCTGAAAAAAGAAAACTGTGCCAGCGGAGTCTCGAGGATCGAAAGTATGATGATGGGACCGTACGGGTATGGTCCCACTTAATGCATCTCAGGAAACATTTTTCGTAATAGTAATCTCTCTGTTTTTTTGCTAATTGAATTGCTCCACGTATCGTGGACAAAGCTCAAGAAATATGCGAGCATAACACCTGTAGAGGGAGGGGCTCTTCGTGGACAAAGCTCAAGAAATATGCGAGCATCACACCTGTAGAGGGAGGGGCTCTTGTGTGGAATGAAAATACGATGTATTAGCGCTTATATAACATCAGAACTGGTAAAGTTTAGCTACTTTTTATTAAAATAAAATTTAAAAATAAAAAATATTTTAAAAATAATTAAATTTTATTAAATTATAATATTAAATAAGCAATATACTTATACCTTCACATATAAAAGTTTCTCCTGCAGAACGACCAAAGCACGAGAGCTCAAAAAAATTCACATTTAATTTCTTCCGCAAGTAATCTCAGCATCTGATATTTAATAAATCTAAACTAATTTAAATTTAGATCATATTATTCTATTAATTAACATATAAGCGTGGCAGATCTTCTCAAACATCCTATCGAACCATTAATGTGATGTGACATCCCAACCAGAGGCCCAGGTGAGCAGGGCTCATTGAAGAGGGTTCGGGTGCTAGTTAATTTTTGGTAAACAAGCATTCTTTACCGGACCCGTGCTTGGTAATGTGATATTGTTGATTATAAATTTTAATAAATATAAATAAAATAATTACGAAATTAATCATATTTTGAGAATTTTATATATTTTAAGTGTAAGGTTTTATCGATTATATTAAAATAATTTTTTGTAATACAATTTTGTGAAAATATCTGCACCAACCAACCCGAACCTAGTCAGATGATTCTCCCATGAATTATTAAGGCTTGCACTGGTGGTCAGAAGAAGAATTCAAAGGCATACACAACAAGGGAGACTTAATTTTGTGATCTGCAAAATCCAAGGCTTACACAAGAATGGAAACTACTTCTGCGATCTAGGCGCAAAGACAGGATTACTAAAAGAAAAGCGAAACAAGGAAAACCGCACCTAGCCTGAGACTACAAATCCGATAAGTAAATATTCGATATGTAACATACAATAAATTTATTGTATAAGTTTTTTTTTCACATTTTAACATCTTAAAATTTTTATAGTTTTAAAAATCAATTTAAATACTTAATTTACGCGACCGCCTTTTTGTGTAATATATGTTAGATAGTATTATTGAATGGGAGGCCATCTCAAGGAGAGGACCTTACATAATCTGCCCCTCGTTGGCATTTGTGAGCCCCAAGGAAGACAACGTATCCCTAAACGATGGCTGGCAGGAATAACTTGAGGCTGATGTTTTGAATTAATTGACGAAGGATTGAGAGTAGTGATTGACAGGAAGCACAGGTAGGTGGATCCGTCAATGGTCTCATTTAAGAGGGATGTTCAATAATTTCCCCGAAAACCCGAGTTCATTGAAGAGGAGTTGGGAGTTCATTGAAGAGGGGCTGGATGCCCGATCGTCAATGTGATGAGACATTCTTTCCCAATGCCCTGTGCTTGGTAATGTGATAGTGCTCTGTCAGTATATTGGGTTATTATAAAATTTGATAAATATAAGTAAAATAATTATAAAATAGATTAAATGTGGATTTTGGTTGAAATATTAGAGCACTCATCCTCCTTAAATAAAGTTTCGGTCCGAATCTTGTAAAGATAGTGAATTCACTTATAGGAGATTTATCACTTAATAGATCTTTCTGATTCGAAATAAATTAGTCAAAATTTATTAGACAGTACGGGGACAAATGGAAAAATATAAGATCGTGCCGGTCATGTTAAAGTTACTTTGTGCATTAAGGAAGGCTGCAGGGGTTAGCAGAAGCAGGAGACAGTGTTGTATAATGCGTGTGTGTGAAGTATGTATCACGTGTGGCAGTACCTATGCAGTATTATAAATTAATTAGATTTGATTATTATAATATTTTTATAAAATCAAAAATTGTAAAAATAATCTTAAAAATAAATTAAATTTTTATTGATTTATAACTTTATATAAGTATTATTACCAATTAAATGCAAGGCTTTCTCAGGTGCAGAGGGCATAGGTCAGAAACAGAACTCCCCTTCTGCAAGAAAATATTTGGAAGATATGTTCCAAATCCAAGGCACATACGACAAAGGAAACTTATCAGGACGAAAAAGAAAAAGCCAAACATGCAGAGACTAGCCGTACGCTGTTAAATGAGCAAATATTCCGTCTATAATATATATCAAATTTATTATACAAATTTATATTAAATTTTTTAATTCAGCCAAGATTTCATAATTTTTAAAAGAAGTTTCTACTAGCCAAGATTTGAACTGGAGTTTACCCGACCGTTTCTTTACGTAATAACATGTTAGATCTACACGTGATTATATATATGTTCCAAAACTGATTGCTTATACATGATTGAAGAACTATATATTAATCTAAAAATAATGTTAAATTCGCATTAGAGGAATATTAAGAAAAAACCGTTTTGAAAACATGGGACTGAGGATATGGCTAGTGGTCCAAATATTGTTGTTTCACGGGAGGAAATTCTATAAAATCACCGTCACGATTACAATTTTACGCATGCAACTGTTTAAATCAGATGCTTTATAATTCAACGGGTATTTAACAATTTTGTAAAATCTCCCTATTTCAAGGTTATACTTCCTAGCATGCAACAGTCTGTGCCTTCTTCCTAGTCCACAACAAAGGACCCGCTTGTCGCCCAGCTATTGCTGAAACTTTTAGATGCTTAGTTATAAGGTTTTATTTTATAATTGAGAACTAATAACTTAGCGGATTATGATAGTGTTAATAGACATAGTGAACACACTCACTTAGCTTGGTCTCTTATAAAAACTAAAATATTTGACAGATATGCATATTGGACACATTTCATTATATTCCAATAATAATAATAATAATATTTTTAATAAATATTAATAATAGTAATAGTTTTAAGATAAGAAAATGGAAATTTTTTCCCATAAAACATATGAAAGAAAAAAAGGAAGAAGAAGCGGTGCAGTCTGGTATGCTGTCGGATGCTTAACATTATTGCACTGCTTGGACGTAAAATTGTCGGGAAGGAAATCAGGGTCATTTTTATAGGAAAAGATTGTTTCACGGAAAAGGAAAAAGATGTTTTCCTCCCGTAGCACGCGAAGATCAGATTTAAGGATAAAAAAGGGAAAACTCTCGTCCAAAAATTAAGAGAATTACAGCCCAGACACTCTCGATGAGGATTACAAAGCGGAGATCAGATTTGCTGGCACACAGTGCTCTCTGTTCCCACATGCGTCGCTGCACTTGCAAATGTATCCGTTGCTAGCCTGAGGACTAAGTCGATCGTAACACTGCGTAAAAGAAAATTTCTCACACCGAATTATTTAATTGTTTAATAATTTATATTTAGTCACGTAAATTAAAATAGAATATAACAACTTATAATTATTTTCTCTTGTAAATTTTACTATTCCAACGTGGGCAACATGAAAAACAAGGGGCTAATTAAATAATAAGGAAAGTATATAAAGTTTCTTCATTATATAAAACTAAAAAATGGGTCCCGCCAAATCCTCTATATGTTCAGCAGCCTATTTGATGAAAACCTCGGTTTTCTTCTTATGATATATATATATATATATAGCGATGGTTTATTTATGGGGCGGGGATCGTCCCCTGAAGCTAAAAAATTATTAATATATATGCATATTTTATTTAATTTTATCTATTTTTTATTGAACTATTATATTTCACCTCATGAACTTATTATATGAGTATTCTATGAAATTTCACCTCTGTACTAAGTTTTTAGATCCGTCCATATATATTTATATATCTGCGTGTGTTCGAGGAATAGAGCAAATGGATATAGCCGTGATTAATGGATTAAGAAATTTATAAATATTTTTGGTTCCTAATTTTAGGAATACATTTTAAAATTTTTCATCCTGCTGTGAGATATTGGATACAACATGACATGACATGACAAATATATTCATGACGTATAGTTTTCTTCTAATGTGGACTAGATAGTCCTGTGAAACAACACGACAGGTAGATTCATAGATTACTATTATATACATTACTTATCTTACACGTGTTTTTATAAATAGAAAATAACAGTAAAATTTGATAAATAACCTTATCTACGCAATTTAATCAATTTGGAAATAGGTACACTGTGACAGCTTCAAGTGGGACAGTAAATAGTAAAAATATCTGACATAGGAAAAAAAAATACATAAATGGTACATTTTATTTAAGGATTTTTTTATTATGATATATTTCTTTTTTTTTGTTGTAGTTGGTGCATTTTCTTTCAAAATTATTATAGTTTACTGCAAATCTCTAAATTTGTATTGATCCCATCAATTCATGATGGCGTGACAATCTGATATGGATGGCATATGTGCGTAGAAGCTGACGTGACCTACCCACATAATATTTAAATGAAAATAATAATAATAAATGTTAAATATGTAGAAAACTTTAAAAATAGAAAAATTTGAACAAAATGAAGAAATTTGGAGAAATTTTTATTATTTATATAAATTTAAAAATTCTTAAATTTGTTAAATAAAAATTACGTAATTATTTTAAAAATTATCTTTAGAAATTACAAAAATTTAATCTTAAAACTGAAAAATATTATAAGGAATATTTTAATAAATTTTTAAAATTTAGAAAAATTACATAAATTATTTTAAAATATATTATAATAAAAATTATAGAAAAACATCTTATTATTTCACAAATGATAAAATCTTTAGAAAATATTATAAAAATTATTAAAATTACATCGCCTCTCTCTTTCTCGATCTCTCTCTCACACTCATCTCGTTTCTCTCATTGCCCATGTTTGATACCGCTGGGCCTTCCCCCGCCACCCACGCCCACTCTGACTTTCGCGTCTCCCATCGATATGCCTTGGCCCGTCCTTATCAAACTCTCTCTTGCCAAGGGCGCAATCTGATCACCTACACGGCAACCCCTACTCCTATCGGCCACCCCGACTCTAATCCAATATCTCCTGTTGCTGCCGGTGTGCCCCGCTCCCCATCCCCTACACCTTTTCAATTTTATTTGTCTTCTTTTCTTTTTTTTTTTATTTTATTTTTATGCAGCCGCTTAACTTTTAATTTTTCTAATTTGGCCCCAATGGATTTTCTAAATAATTTTATAATTTCTGAAGTTTTATAATATTTTTTTGACAATTTTATAATATTTTAAAATAATTTATGTAATTTTTAGAAATTTCTAAATTATTTTCTGTAAATTTTAAACTAATTACCAGTAATTTCTTAAAAAAAAAACTTCTAAGATGCTTTATGTAATTTTATAATATTTTGAAATAATTTATGTAATTTTTTCTGTAATTTTTATAATAGTTTTCTGAAGATTTTATAATATTGTAGAAATTTTAAAATAATTTATGGAATTTTTAGAATATTTTAAATTATTTTTGAGAAAATTTGTTAATAATTTATTAATTGTTCATTTGTTGATGGTTATTTTTCTTTCACATAGAAGAAATTGGCGCGGAAACTGGAAATATAATGCTCTTATATGTTTTGAGGAATGAGATAATTAAATACATCAATTAATTAGATTAAGAGCCTATTGAAAAGTTGCTCACTAGAATATGTGCATGGTTAAATGTATGCATTTTTTTCTATCAAAAGTATTTAGGGCCGTAACAATTATTTGATTCACCAGAGGTATATTTTACGGACTGACTGTATATGTATTTATTTATTCAATAATTTTATAGATGATTAAGAAATTACTCGGTAAAAAAGATAACGGTCAGCTGGATTTTATAGCTATCCTTGATAGTTGCTATGTACATCTCTCTCTCCTGTTACAAACCGCGTCGAGGGACCGAGGCTACGGGCAAATCAAACGCGTGCTCTGACGCGCCAAATGCGAGTTGGGGAGCGTACGTGGGCGCGGCACTAGACGCTTGCATGGTTGCATGGCGGAAATGCATGTGTATTGGCAACCGTACGAATGGAAATTATGCATATAAATTTGTAGAAACGTATGTGTTATTATTGTATATGTGTATAAAAACGATTATGTAACAACAATATGCGTAATCGTTATGGTTGTAGAGGTTTTCCACGCGAGCTTTATCAATTTTTGGCGGGAAAAAAAAACATACTTTATCAATTGATGCACAAAAACTTGATACGGTTCCTATAACGGAAAGGGAGAGTATTGTATGTAATAAAGTATATCATGTGACAGTAATGAAATCATTTATTTGTGACACCGCATCAGCATTGTCACGTGATACACTCGTTATATATGAGAATTTCTCGTAAAGAACACGACTGGCTTGTAAATGTAACGAGTACGAATAATTAGATTTTATTCTCAACACTAATCATTATGTGATAATATGACACATACTTAGTAGGTGCTCCTAGACAATTGCTATCAAACAACTGGGAAAACTTTTACCGAACTTGTAAGATATTGAGTTTATTTTACTTAAAATTATAAATTTATAAATAGTGGTACATCTTTATATGTATGATATTTGTTTCATCAATTTTCCCCATGTGTTATTCAATCATCTACATGGATTTGGCAGATTAGAGTGTTAGGGAATAGGTCGAATTATTCTGTAGTATAATAACATGGAGGGAAAAATCTTATGAATTTTATGTAACTTGTTCTTAATGAAATTTGCTTTACTACTTTAAAAAAATGGAGGAAAAAATTGGAAAGAGAAAAACGGTCAAATGGGCTTCGACAGCTAGTCTTCCTGATTGGTTTCGGTTAGGGCATGTACCCTTGGACTCGAAGTTTCAGAAAAATACTACCCTTCTTATCTGCTACATCTATTGAAGGGGGTTTCCAAGAAACTACATTTTTTGCAATCAGAAGTTACTTGACGTTGATGTCTATATTAATTGACCCCGAGAATTTAAAGCAGCGATGGACGTGACATGGCATACGAGTAGTTGGGTAGGTTGATGGTGCATTAGACGATAACCTTTTGATAGTAAATGTCTCCATATTTTTTTAAAATCTAAATTGTCTTCTCGGATCATCAAATTAACTCCAGAAGTACATGTGCATCACAATTGCAAAGAGAGAGAGAGTACCATTAGTAGCATATACATATATACATACATATCAAGTGACATTACTTAATTATATAAGATTAAAATTAATAAAATTCAATTAATTTACAAATTTTTTATTAAACCATAAAAATAATTTATTCTTATTAATTTATGATACCGCAAAAGAACTGTTACATGACATGTCCGTTACATGCAAGAATCTCTCCAACAAAGTACAAAAGCAAAATATAAGGCCTCCGAAAAAATTTATATTTAGATTTTATTCTTGGATGATACATTAAGAGATATATAATCTGTCGCTTACCGGCACTTGTGAGCCCCAGGGGAAGAAGACTGCATATTCCCACACAATGAACACAAGGAAGTTATACTTACAGGTAAAAACAGTGTGTGAGAAAGTGCACGAATCAGTCCGATCTATACGTGATCATATCATCCAAAATTGGTTTCTTATATGGATTGGTGGGACGATTTAGATGAGATTTTTTTATTCAATAACTATTTAACTGTGACGATATAATACCGTAAGAGGTTTATAGAGTTTTCCAGGTGAATGAAAAGATGCGGTGCAGTCTGGTACGCTATTGGACGGCATGAATGACATGCAATTGTCAGGTGTTCCTACGAACCGCCCACTCTTATCGTAAAACTTTCCCTTAGATTTATAATTATATTTTCCATCAATTTTTCCTAGGCAGTATTCAATTATGAACACATTTGATAGATTAAAATATTAAAAAATAGTTCGAGATCAAATTGTTGTGTATAGTATAATAAAATGAAGACTAAAAATAGGAAAAGGAAAACTGTCAAAAATTGGCTTTTGACAGCTAACCCTAGCCATACTCCAGTGGGGACCTGTCCCCCTTCCAGAAATTACAATTTTAGTGTAATAATATAAAATTTTGACTAATATTGTCAATTATGCGATTATTAATTTTCTTTATCTCCTATGTTACATTGAGGCATGAACCTCCTTAACCATTTATCACCTGAAAAAAGTTCGAAAAGTATATGGCTCCAATCACACGATATCTGGAACTGGAATCCAAACTTATTATATGTTCAATCGGTGATAATTTTCATATTTCGAGTTTAATTCTTGCATTGATTATACCCTTAATTCCTAACTTGAATAATTATTCATCGATTATATGTTAAATATCGGACAACACACATGTTCGTTTATTATATTCAAATTTCAAAATATCTGGCAACACATTGCATCTGCAAAACGAACACGACATATAAGAGCTCTGAAACAATCACACATGCTCATTTGATTTTTATTCCTTGTTGATACACTAATGTTGTAGGTCTCAGAAACAGCACATGGCATAAAACTAGAAAGATAGAACTCCCCTTCTGCACGCAATTCCAACGAAAAATAGCGCTCCTAATTTCAAATCCAAGAGATGAACGACAAGGGAAACTCGTGTCAGTGTGATCTGCATCTACATGCAAGAACAAGAGGACGAAAAAGGGAGAAGCCAAACAAGGAAATCTTAGCTCAGTTCCCTTTATCTGTCTCGCGGGGATCCACACTGCCTGTATGTATCACGAGAGACTAGCCATGTAGATGATTAAATATTCAGCTTGAAATAATACACCACGAAGTCGTCGTGTAAATTTATCTCAGGACTTTGTACATATTAAGTTTCTTGACAATTAGAAAAATTTCATATGTATTAAGATCGGAGAGGTGTTTGAATAACAAATTCATTATATAATGCATGATCATAATGGTTGCAGTTTGAATTTTTTGTGTTTCCAAGTAAGCTTTATCAATCTGGCATGCATGCTGTTGCATGCTTTGTAATATTTGTTGCACTAAAGTGGGCATAGAATTTTGGGAAAGGAAATAGGGCTTGTTTTCCTTTTCGATGAACAATAGGGATTGTTTTCATAGGATCGGATTGTTTCACAGAAAAAAAAAAAAAAAGGAAAATGTTCTCTCCTCTAGCACTCGAAGATCAGATTTTGATAACATGCACTGATTTCCCTCTGTTCCCACCGTCTCGCTGCACCTGTACGTCCGCATGCCTTCCTCCCATTTGCTTTTCCATTAGCCCTATGACTAAGTCGACCCTTAATATTATTTAAAACAGGTAATGTGCGTGTTGTGTCAATCATGATTTCAATCTTAACGTATGTGAAATGGTAAAAATTTTATAAACTTTTAAGGTAAATTTACATAATAAATTCACTATATCATACTGATCATGGTATTTACTCATCGTCAATGATGAATTTATGAGATGTCTAGGGGCGATCGCCTCAAACTTGAGAAATCCCATGAGATATACTATACCTATTTTATTTGATTTTATCCAATTTTATTGAATGATACATATTGCACCCATAAATTCGTCACGTTGTACACCTATATAAATTCATCCCCAACCTAATTTTCTGGATTACTACCTGCTTACTCTATGGGTGGGTTTAATTTCTCCCTTTTTTTTTTTCCATCCATGTCATTTATTTATTTTTCTCATTCATGTCTACAGGTGGGTTCATGAACCAGTTGAGACGTGCCCGGGTAGGACTATTAAACTTAACGGTCCAGGCTGACGGTTCATGATCACATGATCTTGTCCTGAATTGGTGGATCACCAAGCCGGTCCTAGTTTGGGCCGGCACTGCCTAAATTTTTTATTTTTATTTTTTTAAAAGTATATTATATAATAATTTATTTTCTTATTTTACCTTTCAAAAAAATTTATTTTAAAAATAAGTTATATAATATTTAAATTTATTTATTGAACTATTCATTCTTAAAATTATATTATTATTAAAGATATGTTCACACATATATATATATATTCATGTGTGAATTTTTATTTAAAAAATTACTTTAATGATTATATATAGTATAGACATATATTCTCCTACATTCTCTTGACGTAATCAATGTGGGATTGAATTGCTTCAAGCAACTATCTTTCTAATTTATTATCTCACATAGCCAATTTGAAGAGTGTGATGTAAAGAACACCTCTATATAAAGGAATGGTGTAAGACAAACTATAAAACTAATTCAATGGGCTAATTTATGAGCAATTTAACAATGGCATATTGATTCGGTCCATTGACTTATTCCATTGTTATTTCGATCCACTAGAGGAATATTTGGTCCATTGGTATTCCTAGCCATTGGAGGATTACTCGATCCATTATTATTAATTCCTACCTGTTGGGGGAATTGTAATTTTTATTTCTAAAAAATTATTTATGTATAAATGTGGTGATTACGGTCTGGGCCAGTTTCAGGTCATCAGTTCCCCTTCCTCGACCCAATTCATAACCACCGAGACCAATAAAATCTTTGAGCCAGTTCCGGTTCACAATTGGGCTGGACCGATTGTCAATTAAGTAGGGCAAGTTCGGCACCACTAGACCTATCCCTCAATGGCAAATTACTTGGTGATGGCATATTTTTAGGATTTTCTCATATACTTTAGATTTTTATAGATAAGATACAAAGGCAACACGAGCAAAGATCATAAACTCATGACATATTTAGATATACATATTGCATTGTATAATTTAACTATGATACCATATTAAATATTCCCACAAGAGATGTTAGAATGACAGCCATTTGCAAGCTA
Source organism: Lagerstroemia speciosa (assembly GCA_037672795.1). Classification (NCBI taxonomy): domain Eukaryota; kingdom Viridiplantae; phylum Streptophyta; class Magnoliopsida; order Myrtales; family Lythraceae; genus Lagerstroemia; species Lagerstroemia speciosa. The sequence goes on along the minus strand of CM075303.1, from coordinate 3,786,397 downwards.
TACTTTTCCCATCCGATTTGGACTTGATTTAACCTCGCCAAAGAAACTTCTATACATTTTACATTATAAAATATATGGTTAAAGATAACCATCCACAATTGCTGTTTTTTAATGTATAAATAATTTTTCTACTGAAACTATTTTTGGTAGATTAAAAAAAGATAAAATCAAACCAAAAGGAAAAATAGTTGTGGTGCATCACCGACAGCCACATCCCCTCTAAAATATGTACTCATTTCTTCTTGAGAATTGAGTAGTGGTCCATCCCTACAAAATCGTGACTTGTTCTAAGCGAAAATGGGTCATAATTTTATATGGGTAAGTTATAAAAAAAAAAAAAGCATCAGGTTTGCCCTGTTTTAAAAAAAAGTTAAATATTTCAATTTTTAAAAAAATAAAATAAAGTAATTTCATATTATTGTCATATTAAGCCTAATTTTTCAAATTTTGAAAATAAAATCATATGATTTCTTATTAATCCCAATTAAGCCAAACATTTTATATTTTAAAATTAAAATTATTTTATTTTATTTTACTGTTGAATTATACTAACTTGTTTAGTTTGAAATTAAATACTTAGGTGACTAATTCCCTGTAATATTTTTCTTCGTCACAGAAAAAAATATTAGAAACATTCTTCAAATTTACATTAACTTCTTATATATGAAATACTTCTTGATATTTTCTTGTAACTAATATTAATGTTAATTTGGGATAAAATTATTAAATTAATTTTAAATAAAATTACTCTAATTTTATCGATTTGTAGGTGTATGATAAGAAAAGGTTAAGTAACATGATTTTTTCACATGTACTAATTAGCTTGATTTGATATTGCAAGGAGTTGTCACATAAAATGACAATTTTTACGGTTATTCCTTTCAATCTAGGGATGGAAACAGGACGGGGCGGGCTGGATATTTGTACATTTGGACCCACCACGAACCCTCACGGGTTGGGTCTTGCCCCACCCTGTGCTGGTCTGGTCAGGGCACGGGTCAAGGAAATTAATTAATACTATGTAAAATATAATTGAAAATATGATATAAATTTACATATTTATGATAGAATAATTAAATAAATTAAAAAATAGGAATTTACATAACTTTGATAAAATATAATGATTTTTATCTAATTTATTAATATCAAATTATTCATAAATCAAGTAAAATAATTTTAAAACATATAATTATATAATACAATAATATATAAATGTGGGACGCCCCGCCCCAAACCTGCCTTGACCTGTGCACAGACCGGCCCCAAATCGGGGTGGGGCAGATCGGGCCTCGCTGGCCCGGGTCAAATTGCCATCCCTATTTCAACCCCCAGTCACAAGCACGACACCGAAATAATACCTGAATATAAAAAAAGTAGTGTGTTTTTTTTAACTGAGGTATCCGAGTGCCTTTTGAGCCTAACTAGCAGTGACTGCAACACCTCCTTCTCAGGGCACGTGTAATAGCCTGTAAGCCATGTGTGCCGAGTAAGTTATGCGAACTTGACGAGTTCAAGGGTTATAAAGCTCCAACCATGAAGAAATGCCCCTCCTGAGATTCAAACCAGGGAGGTCTATCCAGCGCCCGACCAGTATGGTTGCTCCAGTGGATGAAAAAAAAGAAAAATGTAGTCTGTTGAAAATCACTATTTTGAGACTACGAGTTGACTTGAGAGAGAGACTACAAATTGAGAGAGGGTTGATAGTAAATATTAAATGTGTAATATATAAAGAGTTTATTGTATAATTTTGTCTCAGATTTTGACAAGTGTAAAATTGTCACGGTTTTTTACACGTGTTAAGATATGAATAGTGATTTGCACAATAAACTTAGTGTATATTATACACTGAATATTTACTCAAGTGTTGGACGGTTTCATGATAAAAGAATACGAACCATAGCCCTACACATCACCTGATTACATGACTGGACGAGAACTTTAATAGACTAAAATTTGTAAACTAACTGATCAGAGTAAATATTTCGTATAATATGTAATGAATTTATTATATAAATTATCGTATAAATCTTAGTACATATGAAGTTTTCACAATTATCGAGGGATAATTTTACATGTGTCAAGATCTGAACGGTGATTTATACAACGAACTTATTGTGTAGTACATTCTGAATTTTTACTCCATTGGTCACTGCATTTGGCAAAGTGTTTTGTGTCCACTTCAATATCAACGGACAATATTCCTGAAAGCGACCTTCAATTTAATACATTTTTCCATGAAATTTTAATCTCTCCAACAAGCTTTGCTAAAATATCATTAATTATCCAATTGCAAACTTCAAAATAATTTTATCAAAAAAAAGGGGGAATTTGATATCGAAAATTTATTATTATTAAGTCTTGGGAGAATAAACCTCATGTCATAAAAAAGTAATTATGTGTTTGATTTATAAATAGAAATGAGTCTAGTGTCTTTCTCTTATTATAAAGCCCCAATAATATAACGTCTCAGCACACCTTTATGAGAACCTTTGACTTAAACCCGAAATCAAAGAGTTTCTTCGCTCCCGTGACGTTGTGCGGGGTCTGGCGCTAGTTTAATTGAAAGTTCCATCACGTGTCGAAGTAAGAGATGCAAAAATGAAGTATTTACCGTCCAAGATGCATAAAGTCGAGTTTGTGTTTCTCCAGACTCGCTTGGATTTACCCGAAATAGGAGAAATAATCTTAACGGTGCCACCATGTGTTCAGTACCTATATGGTGACACTAACGAATCAAGTTAAGTTATTTTAAGATTGCATTTTCCCCTTTTTAAATTTTATAAAAATTTGCTAAACAAATATCTTGATTTTATTGGTTGATATTCCTATGTATGTATTGTCACGTGATAATACAGTTATATACAAGACTCTCTCATGAAATAGAGCAATATTATAAAACAGCCATGCTTTTGTCCAAGGTCGAGACAGTCAATGCCAAATAAAGTCTAACTTTTGTCATGGGCTGCCAGACTTTGACATAGAGTTCACTAGCCACACAAATACAGGTATTGTACGCATGTATAAGGTCGTCAAAAGTAAAAACATCCAATTGCCTTGGAACCTACATTAATTCTTGACGTGTCTGAAGAGATTTTTGGAGAATCTACTGCATCGGTTGTTTATGCGTGAGAAGATATATCGGTTTTGAAGCTGGAGGTTAATTCTTGTGCACCTCCCCTTGATGTTTCATCTAATTGTTGGATGTAGTTTTCTGAGGGCACTGTCAAATTTTGACTCAGCAATCTTCGCATTAGAACACTACTGAATTGCTATCTGGAGGGCTACATTATCTGCAGAAAATTCTACATTCGATGAGCAACACATATAGTTAAAGATAAAAATGAGTCTAGAACTGTCCGATACAATAAGGAGTCGATTCCAGTTGATAAAAGGTTATATTTAAAAAAACATATTTTCATTTATAAGAAATCAAATTTTAGAAACCCCTTTCCTTTCAGTGCACACCTAGTGGACGGCTAAACACATGCTTGGTCTAAAATTATTTACTGACCAAATACATGCCTTTCACAACTAAACATCTATAGCTGTTTAAACAATTATGTATATCCAAATTGATCTAGCTGGGCAATAGATGATGAGATGGGCCATGTCTAGCTCAAGGTAAAGATGCGGCATAGTTGTTTAAGGATGACTTTTGATCTCAGGCCTTTTTTTTTATGGGGTTCAATTCATTGTATTGTTAAGATGGGAGATCAGAGGTTCAATTAGATCTCAAAGATTCTTATAGAATTATCGGAAGGATTAGACAGGAGAATGGGTGGCTCAAGTTCGAACACTTATGGGGCAGCACAGGCGGATCTGGATCAGATGGAGAGGGATCAATAATTCGGGCTACGCATATGGACTTATTGAGATTCTAGGATCCTGTTCCTATACAATATGTGGCCAAACTCGGATTGTGCCTTCGGGCTCCAATCATGCATGATCCACAGATTGTGAAAAAATAATTTTGAACTGGATTTAATGGTGCATGGTTTACTGACTACTCATCGCCGATAAATATTGCTTCTCTTCGTGTCTATCGTCCATGGTCAAAGACGCTTCAGATCTTGTAGCAACCAACTGGGAGATTCCCATTGAACATACTGACCGAGAGTGGAATTGCTGGCCAGATTGGTAACAATTCGAGCTGTCTCTCTCTCTCTCTGAGGATTCATATCCTATATTCGATGTCAAATGGCCTTGCTTATTTATTGCTGGGCAATAGTTTAGAGGTCACTTCACTCCAGATGTGTAGTTTCAGATTTTGACTTCGGTCTGTTTAACCGAAAACGTACAGCTTAGCGGGAGAAGTTGTATCCCTCTCTCTCGTAAAGATAATTTACGGGGAAAAAAAAAAGAGAGACTTTCACCTTCATATTCCAAGAGCACATATGGCGATGAAATAGAAAAGAAAAGAGAAAAGACACCGGGGTTATATATATTTATCGATTCCTGCAGGTGTTTCAAATCGATGAATCAATTTTTATATATTTTGCTTATATAGTGTTACAAACTAATAAAATTCATTTATTTTAATATTTTTTTTATAAAACCTCCTAAATAAAAAAATAACATTAAAAATAACTGAATTTTATTTATTTATAACAACATTATATAACTATTATCACGTAATATACCCATTATATAAAAAATCTCTCCCATATAAGATATATGGGTTCACCATATTAGGACAAAATCATAACGTCATTTACTTGTAAGGAAAAAGAATTCATAACTGGAGTGGAATATCTCATAATAGGATTCTCTCTCTCTCTCTCTACCTTAATGGGTTTTGAATATATCGGACTTCTTGGCCACAGCTCCTGAAAGACCCAACATGAAGCAGAAAATTAGAACTACAATATATAGTACTTGCATCCACACCATCTCTTTCGTATAGTTCTTGGACAGATGGAGGGAAGTACCCTCCAAATTTGCAAAAGATTGTTTTTTTACAGGATGGTGCAGATTATCTACAAAGGAATCAATAATCGATCATGATTGCAATGGAGATTACCTTCTATACCTGCCCAGATTTCATTTGGATATGTAGCAAATAACCCTAGCTAGCAGCCGGTATTCTCCTTCCATGCATTATTGAATCGGTACCTCATCGATAGTTGAAGTATGTCATGCTCATGCTTCATGAAATATGTGTAATTTCTAAAACAAATTATGGACTAACCTAGACAACAATAAAATATTTGGTCTCTTTTCTTCGATTATCTTTGTTACTTTCTATGGCATTATCATTTGCATATTCTTTATAGCCAAGTGGTAATCGCATTTATATCCAACTTAGGACGCTGAATACAATGAATGGAGCGATGAAGGAAAGAACAGCACAAATATGGGAAAAAAGCGTTTGAATCTTGCAATTTGAGAGATTCCATACTTGGCAGGAGCGATCTAAGTTAAAATAAAACTTAAAAAATTAACCAACAAAAATTTATCAATATGTAAATAATTCATCAATTCATATTATGAGACGCAAAGTGAAGGAATATTGTTTGGATACATAGCAAATTAAGTCGATCAGTTTTAGGATTTAAAATATGTTTTTCGGTTATTTTACTTATTAAATTTCAGTTGTGTTCTTGCCTTATTATCTTTCGGTTCGCATTTTCTTCACCCAAAAAAAAAACAAAATTAAAATGAAAACCCAAAAAAGCACTGTCCTTTTCTATTAAAATTGTAATTTTCCTAAAAGAAAATATCTAAAGATTTGATTGGAATTCGGAATGTTACTTAATTGGGATTTTCTAGAATTTTTCCATCCTCGGATTCCTTTATTTTATGGCAGGAATTATATTCCAATACATGGTGGAGATGAAATCTACACCATACATGAGAATCTGAATAAATTTTTTGCTTAATAAATACATTCAAGTAAAATTATAGGTAACTAATGGTACAGCTTCACTCTCGACTAACATGTCATTAATTTTTTTAATAAAAATGTCACCGATTTAATTAGTTTTGATAGCCACCCAAGCCCATAATACCTTCAGGCCTGTTTCGATTCATTACTGGTTTGAGCCAAGTCTCTGTTAATTAACATCTCTATGACTAATCCTAAATCTATCGTTCTTGTACTTGAGAAAATTAATAATTTAGTCATGAGAGATGAGTTTTGCATCACGCAAGTCCCTCAGTGATTTTTTGAGCAACTTAACTCCCCAAAGATGTATTTTGTACCAAGTGGGTCTCTAAATATGTCAATTAAGTCTCTTATGTTATCAGTTAGGTCTTGGTGAATACTACTGAGCCAGCAAGTCCGTCATGATTGTGCCCGAGCGGTGATTCGAATCCCTAACCTCAGTGAGTACTATCGAGTCAATTGAACGCCTCACTGTCGGGCGTCCATGTATTACAAGTTAATCTGTTCAGTCACAGATTTTTCAGACATTACTCAAGTTTAAAGATCATTTTATTCATTTTTGTAACATAATATATTATCTTGGAGTTGGACTACAGAGTCCATGCTGTTAATGTCTCCAAACATCAAGCTAAAATATTCTCCTAGCTATTATACCTTCGACGAATGTATCGGAAGCAAATTACATTCGGCTTTGCTGGGTGCTTGTAGAAGTTCTTCTTGCCACTCGATGTACCGGTTCACGTCATCGAGGTTCAGTTTGCTTTCAAGATCTGCAAATTCATCTGGCTCTTCTTCAAACTGCTTGAGAAGCTTGTTGTAAACAGCCGTGTTCTCAATCGGGTTCTCATCCTTGAAAGCTGACGTGAGGTCACTGGAAGAATCGGCCCAGCTGCTTGGTTTCATGAAGTACCCCACCGATGTTTCCACGCCAGGATCGGTCTCGATGAGTGGATGCTGCAACAGGCTTGAGGCAGGAGCTGCATGAGGAGGATAATCTGATATGTTCCGGGTCGAATTCACCGCAGATGGACTCGATATTTTCTCCATCTCCATCTTGGCGAGCCCATGCTGAGGTCCGCCGGAATCCGTGTTGAATTCCGTTGAGAGGTGGTCAAAGCTCAAGATTGATGCGAGTTCGGAGAAGTGGTCCTCCTTGTGTCCGTTGACTTCTAAAGGTGAGCTTGTGTTTGTCAAGTCCATCTCAGGCCACTGATGAATTCTGGCTCCTTCAGCACTGGAGGCACCTTGCTTATCGATTGAATCTCCGCTGTCACTGTTAGTTCCTTGGCTGCCAGGGGCTGAAACCGAAGTCCCATGGTAACTTGGAGTACGACCCGGGTCCGAAGCCTTCACTGGATTTACAAAGTCATTCTTTCCCTCCAAGTCGTGATAAAGGAAATTGTTGAATAATTGCTGGCACCCGAAAGTGTTGCTTTGAGGAAGGAACCGAGCTCGATTTGGCCAGGCGGTTTCGAAGCCAAAACTTTCCCTTCCTATGGTTCCATCCATCGCAAAAGGGTTGGCATCATGTTGCATCGATGAAACTGAACCAGCTGTTCCGACTAGACCGATTCACTGCACTTGAGTTTTGTACATCCGAGAAGTCAGAGAGGAATTACACGATACACATACAACATAAAGTATCAATCTTTGCTTCAACTGCTTTAAAATCAGCTTAGAATCTACATGTATGAAACGAGCCTACCCGTAAGTCTGCCACAAGAACAACTTTATTCGAATTATAACCGTGTGATTCATGGACTGTCGACTCATAAGGAAAGATGGATGACAATCTCAATTCAGAATGTACAGAGAGGCTTGTAATTGTACGAAAAACATAACCCTGTAACCATATAAATACTTTTTTTTCCTGAAAAAGCAGTCTTTCAAGTTACCTGTGGATGGCTGGCAGCCTGGCGTTGCGTTAAATTCGGCACGTTCATCATCTACAGAATTGATTTTGGACGAACACCTACTCAAAAAATGAAAAAAAAAATTTTACTGTATTTAAAAAAAAAACTCAAACGTCATATACGTATTTATAATTTACTAATGGAGAAGAGGAGTTCTTACAGAGGACGCCGACAGTACTGAGTCCAGCAGTAAACTTAAACGTGCAGTTCAGAAGTCCAGACCTTCTGCGCTTTCTTCACCGATGCAATTCCTCCAATCCCATCCATCTCCTTAGCTTCCTTGACGACCTTCTACTTTTCCGAGTCCACTCTTTCTGCGCTGATGCTCATTTTCCTGCTGGGGGTCGGCTCATGATCATTTCCGTCATCGGTCAGCCTCTTTATCACCTTGTGGGGGCTAGATGCTTCAGCCTTCTTACCCTCCGATGACCCATCAATAAATAACCCCGGAACCATGCTGATCTGCTTTTTTTTCGTGCTAGGATCGGTTCAAGCTTTATCATTGTAGTTAGTGTTGTTCGAGTTAATCAGTGGAGGAACCTCATTAGGGTTTCTTTTCTTCTAATTCCAACCCTAGGGTCTTCCCTCATCGAGTCATCAGTCCTCCTTTGACAAGCGTGCTGCCATACATATTTGAGATCCGAGAGAGCGATCGGTTGCCTGAGAAAGAGACGGGCACTTTCGGCTAGCGTTTTCTCAGCATCGTTGATGTCCTTATCGGACGATATCACTGCATGATAAAATCAGGCTAGAAGTCGTCAAGTGAAGGGAAAAAGTACGGTAAAATTCCCAATTAAAAAAAAAAAAAAAGCTGTCATGGATAGAATCCGATCCCTTACAGGTGATGGGAAGACCCTTCTTTACCAGCGCCCGGAGAAATGAAAGATTTTCACGTTTTGCCAAACTCAGATGGGCCATGACGAGCTTGAAGCAGCTCCCCTGCTCCAAATCCCGGTCCTGGATCAAGGACATGGCAGTCGTAGTCGATTGAGCTGTTGTGACTGGATATTGAGCAAAAGAGAAGTAGAGGTAAATAGAAAGTGGCGTCGAGAATGCCTGTTGTACAGGTGAATCGAAGGACAAGACGGTCATGTCTCAAAAAACAAAAAAGAAAATAAAAAACAAAACATATGCTCTATTTATTTAAATTTGATGCTCTCGTATTCTCACAGACATGGATTAGACATCAGACAAAGTAACTTGACGAGCTTTGCATCCAGCAAAAAAAAAAATTTGATGAGCATTGCTTTTCTATTCATGAAATTGCAACAATAATATATAAAAAATGAAATGGAGATTTTTGTTTATATAGTGAACAAATTCATAAAATTACTCGAATTAGGGCTTGCCGCCGAATTGATGGATTATATGCTATTTCAATTCCCTTACTTTGTATTCCGTATCAAATATTGTGAATTCTTTTATCTTGATATATCATCAATTAGGATATTTTTCTTAGACAATTAATTAAAATGGTAAACGCGTAAGTCATAAGATGCCAAATTTTAAATAAAAATGTCAAGTGAATTCTTTTTTTTTATATTTCCCTTTACAATTATATCTATAAAGCAAATTTTTAATAAAAATGTCAAGTTGTATTAGTTCACAAGAGCATCCAGTCACTGCTTTAGGGTATGTCACACGAAAAAGAAACACGGAGCAATGTGCTAATAAAAACAATCGAGCAGATGATCGGTTGTAGTCATTTTATATTTATTACGATTTATGTTGTCCATATAGGGATGCTAGATTATGAGATATGATACTTTTTTTTTTATGGAAATTCATTTAAAAATTATTTTATATATTTTCTACCATGCATTCGAAAATAAAACTTTAATTAATGGATTTAGACTTGAGTTATTCTTTTAAATGAGAGAACAACAAAATAAATAAATAAATAAATAAATTCCTAACTTCCATGAGAGTTGCCCACTATGCCAGAGTGGTCCAGATGAATTCGCACACCTGTTCAGGGAGTGCACCTATTCAAGGATTGCATGGACAGAGTCCTTTTGGAAAATTTGGCATATCCCACAAGCTTCTGACACAATAACTCCTAGCGAACTAGTAGATTTCATTTGTAATCCAAAGTTTTTTAACAAAGATAGTTTAGAAAAAGCTAACTTCACATTATTTGGAGCGATACTTTGTTATGAATTGTGGAAGGAACGAACTTCTGTCTTATTCTCCAAGTGTGAAACTAATCTATTCTCCTTTTTAGAAAAGATTTCAAGAACTTTCAGGGAGCATGGTGGCTGTCAATTCTTGGAAAGTAAAGGAGATGAACAGCCTCAAAAGTTGATGCTATGTGAGACAACATTGTGTAATAATCACAAAGAAGACTTTCAGGGAATAGCCATTTACTCAGATGCTGCTTGGAAAAAGGGAAAAGCTTGTCTTGCTGGATTTGCCAAAGAAGGAGGAGATATCATATTATCCTGGTACTATAATTGCACAACAATTTCAGCAACACAAGCTGAAGCAAGAGCCATTCTCCTTGCATCAAAGATTGCTATTTCAAAGTGTTGGTCACAAGTTAAATTTTTCACTGACTCACAATTGGTAGCTCACTCTATAAACAGACTTCAGAAAGCCCCGTGGGAGTGTAGAAGTATAATCCATGATTTTTGGAAGTTATCATCTTTCTTTGTACGGTGGAATTGTAATTGGATTAATAGACCAAATAATTTAATTGCTCATAAATTATGTAAGTTAGGTTATGATTTAGGCAGGTCTGAGCTAGTATTTTTTGAGGTTTTTCCAGTAGTGTCTGATCCTTATACCTTTGTAGACTGATTATGTTCATGTAAGTATGTTTATTTATCAAAAAAAAAAAAACCGTAACTCCTCGGCTCATAGTTGATAATTTCTTTAGATTTTTATAGTTCAATATAGCAATACCATGCGATGTTGACAACGACAGTTTTTTTAGTGTCGAGGATACGGATGTCACTTTGGAAAACTGCAATGGATATGATACGTGCAAGAATTAGGCCTTTCTCCCCCTTTTGTAGTATTCATCAATCAGATATTACACGACCAATTCCACAGAGCGAAACCCTAGAACTAATGCTCGTTTTTAGGGTGAATAATGAAATGATAAACATATCAACAGGTGATTCCGTCATGGCTAAGGACCAGATAGATGCAATAGATGAGGAGAACAAGTCGACCACGTTTGAAATCATAGGTGGGGAGGTCACCAAGTACTTCAAGAGCTACAAGGCCACGATCCAGCTCTTCAGGGAGGGGAACAGGAATATGGTGAAGTGAAGCTTGGGGTTCGAGAAGATGAATGATCGAGTCCCAGACCCCAACGCCCAGGTTGAGTTCCTGATCAACATGGCAAGAGAGGTGGACACTTACCTTATCGATTGATTCAATCATCTACGTACAAGATCAAGAGAAGTCCTCGTTGGGTTAATCGGTTTCCTGTTTTAATTTTCTAAGTTCATTGTGCTGGATAATAGTGAAGGACTGTGTGTGTGGAGTTTAGTGTTCGTTAAGCATACGTGTGGTTGTCTGCTATGTAATTTATGTCTGTCTTTGGTGGCAAAACCTAGCTAGCTACTTTACAAATTGTTAATCGTTTTTCACTTTCGGGGTCAGTGGCATGCTGCTATCAAGTGAAAACTAAGGACAGTGATCTAATAGTCTAAATCTCACATCCTTGCAATTTAGTATGGACAAGGTCATAAGTTTAAATCTCATTCCAAGTAATATTATCAAAAGAAATTATTGAGCATGTGCCTTAGCGGACAACAATTTCTTAGCTGTGCTGGGTCTTTGGTGGTACTACGTTAACGTGATTTCAGAGAATTGGGACTAAAAGCAGAAGGATTGGAATGCTTTTTCTTATTGCCCACTGGAACTTGACTCACTTTTCTCAGATTTGGTTTCTGCCCCTGCGGGAAACGAAGCAACGTTTATCCGTGTAAGATCCATTCCTAGGCGTTTGTCATTTCTAATGACGGCAGTGTGCGAGTGAGCTAGAACGAACCGGAAAGGAATATAGCAAAGCTTGCTTAGGAGTATCATCCCGATGTTCATTGTTGTACCATCATTTGCTCTGTTATACCCAATGAACGAGTTAGTTTTAGATCCAGCTATTACTATCAAAGCTATTGGACATCAATGGTATCAGACTTATTGGGTTTTTAGACTATAACAGTTCCAATGAGTAGTCACTCACTTTTGACAGTTATACGATTCTAGAAGATGATCTAGAATTGGGTCAATCACGTTTATTGGAAGTAGACAATTTGTACTAGCAAAAACTCATCTACATATTATTGTAACACCTGCTGATGTACCTCATAGTTGGGCTCTACCTTCCTCAGGTGTCAAATGTGATGCTATACCCAGTCGTTTAAATCATATCTCTAATTTGGTACAACGAGAAGGAGTTTACTATGGCTAGTGCAGTGAGATTTGTGGAACTAATCATGCCTTTACGCGTGTGCTCGGAAACATAGGCTGACTGCTAAGCCCATTCTGGCTGAGCCGCACCACCCCCAGTGCGAGCCACTTGAGAAGAGCAAGCTAAACCAGCGAGTGGCTGGAGCTGTAGGGAGCCGAGGAGCAAGGCAGTAGAGTTGATAGAAGAAGGGGCCAGGCTCCCGGTGGAGCAGAGGAGAGGGTTAGGATAACGAACTTGAAAAGTGGAGCTCGAGCGGCCAGCGAGCGGGTGGTTAGTGTCCAATAGTGCCCTAGTTGATGGCATTCCTCTTTGCGGTTGGCACTCGAGGAACCATGGGGCACTCCATACAAAGCAAGCAAGTCTTAGCCTGCCTTTCAAAGTCTCAAGTAGCTCCAAAGGATAGGTTATTACCGTACTGCCTCAGTAGCTAGAAACGAAGACTTTTCTAAGGAGAAAGATAAGCTCTAAATAGGATCAATAGCAGGCAGGGTCAATCCCTGTCTCCATTCCGTAGTACAAAGGGCTCTGTCTAGTCTCTCTCTCACTCCCCCTCTCTCTTTTCCGGGTTGAGTACCAGTTTCTCTTTCGAATCTATATATATGAATTTCTTGGCCTTGAGGGTCCCACTCTCCATTTCATACTATCTATAAGGGCAGGCTTTTGTAGTATAGATTTCTTCCCAGAACGTAGGAAAGCACTCCTCTGAGACTGAGACTGATGAACCGAAAAAGAAGATCAATGATGCTTTGAATAGAGCATGTTTATTTGATATTCGAAGAGTCGAAAGCAACCCAATCAAATCGATAAATGTTCTGTATAGTCATAATTTGATATTTTGTGTCAACTGTCAATTGTTCATGTGAACCTACTGATGGTTTGTGCCTACCCGGTGGGGGAATAGCGTGGAGATTTTTTTTTTATCAAACTCGCATCGGTCAGCTAATGGTCGCAGGTTCAAGTCCTGCTATACCAAAACCTACCAACCGCTATTAGGTGATGCGTAGTTGCATTCAAAGATCACTCTTTGGCCTTTAGACTTGCTTCAGCGAAGCCAATCTCTGGCAATTGGTCTATGGCAAAGGGTCAAAACTGGGAAGAAGATACGTAAGCCTCCTTTGTCTCGAAAAAGGTTTTAGGTTGGTTATTCTTTCATTGTCAGCTTTTGCTAAAGGAAAAGAGGAAGAGAAAGAGGAAAGAGGGATATGAGAAACTGCTGGATTCTTTCTCCCTTTGAGCTAACTGAGCTAACAGCAGGGGAGTTAGTCGATTAAGAAGTTAGATCTTATCTTCTTCATGCAAGTCAGTAAGCATTAATGCTTTCATTGAAGCCTTTTGGTGTTGGTTTGATAGTATAGATATTCTGATATGGCTTCATAAAGCCACTATGCCAATGAAGATCTTTGTGTGGAATTGTAGAGGTGTTGCAAACAAGGAGTTTCGGTGCAATTTGCCTGAGGTGATTGCTGCCCACGACCCTATTATGTTATGTACCGTCTGGATCAAGAATAGATAATTGAACCATCAATAGATAGAAAGAGGAAATTTCCCCTTAAACTTGAGAATTCCCTCTCTATCCATTCCTACTCTTTCGATCTATCAGAACAGATCATACTATCTATCAATCAATTTGAAAATAGCACGTTCATAGTTTTCGCTCATTTCCGCTTTTTATGAAGTATGCACTAAACGAAGACTTGATCCGGCCAAATTGATCGTAGATTGTAGTTTCTGTGTACGCCCTAGTTGCTAACTTTCCTTGCCTATAAGTATAGTCTTAGGCAGGCTCGTCTTCTTTTCTGACGACTATAGCTTTCCGGTAACGGTCTTAGGTGTCTGAACTTTTCCAAGTGGATCCTCGATTCGACCAGCTTTCATTATCTTTCTCCCAACGAGTTAGCAGACTCAACTGATTGAGAAAGTTGACCACTAAAGAGCTTCTTTCGCTTTTCTTGTACCTGACTCGGGTTTATAAAAAAACGTTCTTTGGCGTAGTCTTTTTCCTCAACCAGGACTGGCAGCTTCCACAACTCTTTCAAAACTAGGTGTAGGTAGCAAAGCCAAAGCTTGGAGTGGACTGAACTTCATACTGGAGGTTTTCCATTGAGGCCTTCAAGGTTTCCACTGAGAATCATGATGAGGACTCAATTCTTGATCAAGCTTACTACTTATCCAGTCCGAAAGTTGCTGATTGACAAAGTGTTTTCTTTGAGCATAGCATGGGGAAGAAACTTCATCCAGACCTTCTGCTTTTAGTCCCAATTCTCTGAAATCAATCCCAATAAGTAGTCCAGATTGAGTCCGACTTCAGGGAGAAGGGCTGCTTCTTCATGAAAGTAGTTCAATCCTAGCACTAGCATGCGAATCCGAGGAAAACCCAGTAATCTGGCCCAACATCAGGTCTAAGCAATTCATCTATCCTTCAGGGAAAGGGGCACCTTATTCCTTCTTCCCTCTTTGTTTACAGGATGGGAAAGAAAGCTAAGGCTAAGAGAGATCAGCTCTTTAGCAAGAAATCTAGCAACTAAGTCAACTCCTTTTACAGTCTCGCTATGCTAGCCCCTCTTTCTAGTCAGGACTACTAGCTTCCTTTTCCAAGGATAATGGGACTGCTTTATCTGATTCTACTGAAAGCATGAGAAGGAAGTAGCCAGGAGTTAACCTACCTTAACCTTGCAAACACCTACTTACAGTTGTTGGTTTAGGAGTGAAGTTGACTAAGGGATGTTTGTGGAATATTCCTTGGCAACAAGCATACTAAGTAGTTACAAAGAAAAACAACGAAAAGCAAATACCATGAATGCATTCAACAAAGGAGCCAATGCAGTTGAACACAAATCCTGAACACTATATATAGGTCCTCACTACTACTGCTCTCTTCTTTCTTTATAAAAAAACGAAAGGCCTATTTGATCAGCCGGTCCAGCAGCATACAATTGTACAGCTAGATCTAACAACTTCTAGAATGTTAGATGACATCTGATCGATCGAGCTAGCGATCTATCATGTGGAAATTAAGGATCTAACTAACCTTTATTTTATATCATAGCCGTGATAATCATTCAAATTTAACACTAGTGCCGAGGTTTTTTTTTTATATGTGTGAAAAATGAGTTTAACAATGATAATTCAACAATCATGTTACATCATATTTAGTTTTTATATTTAATAACGAATATATCAAATGAGGTGACTAACTGGTGTTTAGCTCTAGTCCAATTCATCTATCCAACACCACTAAAAGTCTACGAGCCCAAAAAGCACAACTTTAACAAGTGGTTTTGACAAATACGTAAAATGGGTTTGGATATAAAATCTCGATCTATTAAACCACGTGAGATTGATTGAGTTTTGCATCATTAAGTCAACCGTGGTCAATGATTACCCAAGTGGGAGTTGTTGCTGAACAATTTGCGCCTGATAGGGTCAGTAGGAACAGGCAAAAGCTTGTCTCGAACTTAATTTTTCAAAGTCTCAAAAAATTTAGGTGGCTTGCTTGCTCAGCACATTCATGTTAAGCTTAGGGTAACATCATTTGCACAGGGTATACATCCGACATATATCTTTTATTAGTGTACTCCACCAGATATCCCAAAATTAAGGTAAATTTGAGCGACTAAAATTTAAAATTCTTCTGAAATTTTCTAATAGTAAAAATAAAAGAAAAACAGCTTACCCTCTGACCTAAATTGGAAAAAGCACTAGATTTCTCAAATGTGATTCTGGCCACTTCCATGCTCGAACCAGAGACAAAAAAAAAAAGTCAATTTATATCTCTATAAATAAAATGAAATTCACATAAATATTAATCGGAATGATTGCCATTGCCTTGTTGATAGCTACCACCGCTCCATATTTCTTGCTGTTGTTAAGCATCTGGACTCTGGAGAACTGGATTAGGTATATCCATCTATTAACAGTTGGTCTGACTTTCTGTTTTCAATTGTTTGCTCAAGTGCCCTTGCCTTCATTGAAAGAGACATATTAGCTGGAGAACTCCTTTTCTTTTTCAGTATACTGAGTTGCTTTTCTGCACCGATAGGTGGTTGAGAAGGGATTGGCTCAATTGAAGATCAGATCAAATAAAGGGAACATGGAGGGGGAAGATGAGATCAACTAATGACCATGAAGTGTAATGCTGTCGATAAACTACTAAACTATGAGCTGGTCAACCTGACAAGGAGGGATCGGTTTCGAACTTAACTAATAGATAGAGATACCTCTTATTTGCAAATATATAAGAAAAGGCAAAAAGCAAAACCAAGCTGTTAATTCACCGTATAAAGCAGGTGATTTTGCAAATAAATTGGTGGGTGCTTAGATGAAAGAATGCTACGTGGGCAAAAAGTAAGATTAATTTGCCAAAAAAAGAAAACATTTACGCCTGTCGGGTTCCAATCGAGACATCCACGATGATCAGCAGTAACACAACTGCTTGATCCATTATGCCAACAATTACTTTTTAGCCATCGCAATCACTAAATCATAAGATATAAATTGATTTTAATACCAAATATAATATTATATCTTGAATTTCATATTATTATTATATTATAATTAAACAAAAGTGACATGTCTGTATTTTTGTAATAATTATGCCTTTTTCGGTTGATGTGGTGTCTTCATTCATGAGTAAACATTTGTCCATCACATGACATTACCAATCAAATCAGACGGTTAGAAATCGACTCAAACAAATGAGGAACACATAGAAGAATGGATAAGAGAAGTGAACGTGCGCTATAAGTGGTTTAGGGCAGCAAGGAATAGGCACAATCTTCACTGTAAGTGTAAAAACTAGCTCAGTATCAAATGTGGACCTCGAACCCTAACTGTCCAAGGACATCGACACTCATGCTTCTAAAGCATGAGAAAATCAAAGATCGATGAAATAATGCATGTACATATACAATGGATAATGTGTGCGTGGAAATAACGGTCAGAATGAGCTTGCTCTAGCCTGAATATTTCAGATTTCATGTTCTCCAGTCGACACGAGACTGCCATTCGTGTGTTATAAGTGCCTACTTGTGAGTAGCTACCAACCGTATCCGCCCGGGTGGCATGTGTGTGTGCGTCTTAGTCTTACTTAAGCGAGCAATCCAGTGCTGCTGCACTTCGGATGTGTTATTGCAGAAGCAGATCTCCCTCCGGTACCGTTTACTCGTTACCAGTGTTACCGATGAAACATGAAAGCACACTTATGTATACAGTAAGTTGTTGACAATCTTTTAATTGGGAAATCATTTATTCCTGTGTCATTTTAATTTTGCATAAGTTAGGACGGGTTCGACCCCGAGCACCCATTTTCCCCGATACATTCAGGATCATGTCCAACTGGTCAGTTGGCTGGAACTATAGGTAGGGTTGTGGTCCTTGTGGACGAATACTGGATAGGTTCGGAATCGGTTGGAACATACCTAATAGGGCAGATTATTAGTAAGTTCTACTGGAAATAGGGTAGGTTTTAAGTAGAAATATGAGGAATTTGTTAAAATAGACTCCGATTTCGGTCTATTAAATATAATACATAGAACCGAACCGGAATCGGCAAGTATACATTTATATTTACATTAAATATAAAATATTAAAATACAACCTCTTATCTTAATATTTAACTCCAACATTTTTTGTAAGTTTGTTTTGGTGGAAACATTCTTTTAAAGTCTAATCTCACATGTGGACACACATCTTAATTATATTCCTTATATGATTGAATAAATCTTAAGATTTGACTTCGAAGTGAAATAATTATTTTCCCTAAAATAATCTAGAGAGCAGCAGTAAACAATTCTTTTTAAGTGATTTGGTGTCATCAACGGATAATGATTAATAAATGGACACACACAGTATAAACTACATAAAATAGAAAGAAAAGCATCGATGAAACTAATCGAAGTCCTCTGCTGATTCAAGCCACCGTTTGCCTCGACGTATATATAACCACATTTGATTAAGGCAGCCCTGTATTTTGGTATCATGATATATTTAAACATCAACTGTCGGATAATAAATAATGTCACTTTATTCTTGCATCTGACTAGCTGATATATTCCAAAAAACAATCAATTTCAATAGTGAATTACACATAAAATAGACTTATTAGTATGCGTGGCAATATTTAGTGATCATGAGTGATAGAAGAGGTCGAGGAAAAACTGGCTACAACTAAGGTTCTGCCCATTGGTGACATCAAATAGCAACATACAGTATCAGACTACTTGCTAGTATTATCATTGAAAGATTGATAGATTTGTTGAGATGGCACAACAAAATTTTAGTCCTGTTATAACCCAACTCATCATTTTCAGACCTTTGACACTCAGCCATGAACCTTTTGGTGACAATCGACAAGAGGCAGATAGGGAACCGTTCAGAAAGGATCTCCTTTCGCCATTGAACAATGTCAGTCAGGATAAATGATAAGACTGGTAAAGTGTCATGCTCGTGCACAAACAAGAACTGAGAGTAAGGAAAACACTAAAGAAACCACCGTCATAAACTATCAAAAGTTAGTAGAGTGATAAAGTTGTTACCTCCTGTAGAATTGATTATACATGGCTTCCACACCTTTATAGGAGTGTTTCCATATAGTCGATTTCTGAGAGAAATCCAAGATATTATTTTCAGTATGATAAGCATGTTCACTAGAAAACCACAAGCATGGATGCCCTCATGATCAAGAAAAACTAAACCAAAAACTCAGTAAGCAACAGGACAAATACAAATTAAGGCAAAAACAACATTATAAACATTCCTAGTGGACTATCTTGAAAACGAATCAGAGACGACATGAATATCCACTCAAAGTCCCCCATCGGCAACCTATCAAAAAACCACCTAATTAACTATATCTACTGTTTTCCCTTTTTGCGATTCCAATTTTAAACTGTGATGCTTTTCTGCACCAATAGGAAAATTGAGTAGCAGACAACATAAGAAATTCAACCGTGATGTGCTGGTGCTCAAGTTGCCATAGCAGAGTTGTCTTTGAAAGATCGTACGGCAATGACGAGCTTCTTAGCAAGTAGAGAGGTCAGAACTATTGCAAGCAGTTGCAGAAAACCATCTATATTGCCAATCTTGCGTAGAATTTTTAGCAACTAAAGCAGCAAAATGCAATAGATATAGCAACCATCTTCACCAAGATTTCCCAAAAAAAGAAAAAAAAACCATCTTCACCAAGAACTGAGATCTACTGCAACACACATTCGACAAATTTGACAAACTCAAATCCACACGCATCAAATCTGCATCTGCATTATCAATTTCGCATCAGAAAGTTCACCAAAAACTAGATTTTTGGACTGACGGCATCAGCAGAGGAATTGTCTGCGTACATCTCGGGCTTGAGCTTCTGGTAGAGCCGGGGGCTGCGATAGAGGGACCAGGGAGGAGGGCGGTGCTTGATGGTGGGGACGACGTCGAACTTGACAGTGCCTATGTAGAGGAGCATGCCGGGTGATGTAGACGAGGGGTAAGAAGAGGAAGATGCCCTGGCGCCAGAGGAGGAGGGAGAGGAAGAGCCAGGTGAGGCGCTGGGGGAGGTTCCTTCCGGGCTGGGGCGGAGGGAAACGGCCGAGGCCGCCCTTGGAACGGCTGTGGCGGTAGCGAGGGGAGCGGAGGGGAGAGGGAGGCGGGGAAGGGGTGGAGTGTCCGCTGCCGGGCAGCCTGTTGTATGCGTGCATTTGATGGCATCAGAAGGAACAATTTTCTGAAATGGATCTCCACTTATGGTTCCGTCCGCCTTCCACACGCACATACCGCATGCATACAGAAAATCCAGACTCGAGACTTCTCTCCTCTCACTCGCTCTCTCCCTACTGCGTTTTCTTGTTCCCCTCTCTTCTCTTTCCCTGGGATTTTCGACCAGTCAAAAGTTCTGACATGACAGTCCCGAAGCCGTATACGTCACAAGGAGGAAGAGATCTTAGACAGGTGGAATACTTTAGGAATATTAACCATATAATTAATGGCCATTAAAAAATATTCTCTACATTTATGATCTCCGATTCATCTCCACGCGTTATCGAGCTAGTTGAACTCTGATATTCGGGTTATTTAAAAAAAAAAAACAGTATAATTTAAACTGCGGGGTGTATCAACACAATGAGCAACTAAATTTCATGCACTGCCACCCTCGCAGGTTTCCAGCTTCGGTAAGCTCTGTCTCCCTCAGCTCTCTCATTTCTCGCTTATAAATGCGGTTTTCGATGTTTTGTCGTAACATTCATTTCCAATCTTGTCGAATGCTTCAGGAAACAACGAGTTCCAGATGCCATCCAACCCGGACATCTCCTCGACGCTTGACAACAAAATGTCGTCGTTCAATGATGGGGAGATGAGAGATACAAACTTGCATTTCCAACCCATCATTAGTCCACAATCAGGTACATTAATTTTTTACCCTCTAAGCTAATGGGACGCTAATTTTATCCTCGATCATTAATCCTCATTATTCCCAATTAGCAAGTAGACGAAGTGGTTTGCCTTTTGTCCTAGTTGCGCCAAATGCGGGCATGAAAATTATGAAACTCTTTTTTATTATATCTATCTCTAAATTAACGAAAATTGGATAAAAAATCCTAAGGTTTTTACATCCGTCATTGTGGAGGATTATTTCTGTTGTAAATTCGGTATCTCTTCTACGGTACTTATCCAAATTTAATAACTAACTATTGTCAGGTTATGAAAACGTGCCTTCTCCCAGCACCATCCGTGACGATCAACCGCACGGACAAAGTCGAGTTTCGGCACCTGAAACGGTAATTTGTGCACACGTGTATACTTTTTTTTTTGGTTAATATGAGACAATAGTAATTTTTCTCTTAGATCTCAATTAGACAAATATTATCAATTTTTTTCTTTTGCGAAATTAAAAGATCTTCTATGTTCGGACACAGCTAAATGAAAGGAAACGCCCGTTAGAGGCAAAAGAAGACAAATCAGGCGCCATAGAAGAAGGGAAGACAGCTTCCACATGCAGTGAGCTGTGGAAAGTGAATAAGAGGAGAAGGGTCGTCTCATGTTCTGCACAACATTTTCTTCCTCGTGCTGGAAAAATTTCGTCGGCTGTCGGAGAGAGCCAGGTATATCAAAGTTCTAGTAGTGTCATAACGGGGAGGCAAAAAGAGGTGACGCTGAAGAAAAAGACGTGGGTGTGAGTGTGGGTATATATATGTATACACTTCGTTAATATGAGATAATTAATTTTAACAAAAATAATTTCGCTGTTAGATCTCAGTTAGACAAATGTCGTTTTTTGGGAAATTAGAAGGGCCAAGACAAGAGACCCCCAACAATTAACTAAAACATCTTCTTCGTTTAGACTCGGGTAAATGGAAGGAAACGCCAGTTAGAGGCAATAGAAGGCAAATCAGCCGCAGAAGAGGATGAGGAGGAAGGGAACACAGCTTCCAACGGTGAAGGTGATTGGAAAATGAATAAGAGGAGAAGGTTCTCATTTTATGCACAACTGTCGACTCTTCCTCACGCTGGAAGAAATTCGGTGGATGTCCCAGAGAGCACGTGTAAAAACTTTAGACCAGATTGAGAGAATGGCAAGAACATCGGAAAACAAAGGAACAGTATGTTTGGAAAATGATAAATTTATGTCCCGCTTTACACCATTTGGATACAAAATAGAGCTCAATTTAATTTTACCGGGTCCTAACATTTTTACCGGGCCATGGGAGTTTGCTTGTAAAACTTTTACAACATTTTGGGGCTGTATTCCTACATTACAGTGGGATTCACTTGTCATATTTATTTAAATTGCAAAAGAGATCAAGAGAGAGACTCATCGGTGGTTGCTAGCAGGGGAGAGAAGCTGGGAAAAAAAGAGGTGGAAAAATAATATTTTTATAACATAGAATAATATAATATTATTATTTCATTTACTTTAAAATATAACATTGATCAAATCCAGTAATTTCACAATATTAACTACTTTCTATGTAAAATTATAATTTTTCTTATAATTTTATTTTATACTATAATCTAACAATACTCAATTTAATATTAAAAATTTTATTTTAATTTTCATCAGTAAAATTTTTCAACTTTTTTTAACTGTCTTGACTGATGTGATGTATCTCTTGACTGTTCTGCATGCTTGTAGTTCGCAGGGAAGTACGTTCAGAGCAGTTCATCTATTGCAGTTATTAAATCCAAGGATGGAAGTACGTTCAATCGAATTGAGGCAGAATAGACCATACAACCTTTATCTTTCTCATCCAGACCTCTTATTCAATCTTTTTCTTTACGTGAGAAAAGCTAGTGGGGGCAAACACAAGATCGGAGAATCCAAACTAAGATACTGGGAGACATTTTAAATGAGATGATCTCTTTTCATGTAAGTTAAGGCGGTCAAACATTGAGAAAGGGGACTTGATATAATCAGTATTCACTATAAGAGAATTATGTTTTAACGAAAATATGTTATCGACGGATGAAATATCGGTAAAATTATCGAGAGGCTTGCGATCATTTGTTTTCGACCAATTTTAGACAACTAAGCCAGTCGAAAAATGTTGACTATTTTTGCCAAAAAATACCAACTAACATTTTGTCGATAATTGGTCGCTAAATAGTTGAAAATTGCGACAAAAAGCACTGGTTGGTAATTGGTCGGTAATTGATCGCCAAATAATTTGTCAGTAATTGGTCACTAAATGGTCAGTAAATTGTTTGTCGGTAATTGATCACTAAATGGTCGAAAATCTCAACAAAAATTAAATCATCTGTCGGTAATTGGTCACTAAATTATCGAAAATACGTTAATTAAATCACCTTTCGATAATGAGTCACTAAATGGTTGAAAATACTTTTGCCAGATGCCATTTTATCAATAATTTGCGTGTACTTGCCATCAATGTCTACAGATTTATTTATATATGCACGCAAACATAAAGGTAGCACAGATCTTATTAAGTTCACAAATTTGTTTAGATATGCACGCAAATATAAAGGTAGCATATGCTTTGTTAATTCTATTCTCGTGACTTGTTCTCTTCATATCATCAATATATATATGCCGAAGAGTTCATATATTCACATACCCAATCCATCCTCTATTATATTTTACATATTTTTGTTGATCTTCGCATAGAAGACTTGCAGAAGACGAACATTGAAAATAAAGAAGACGAGTATTGAAAGTAAAGAAGAATCCAAATATTGCGTGCATAACTGATTACAACAATCAGTTTGAAGGTATTTAACTATTTTTTTTAAAGTGTAATTATTTTTTCATAATGTGATAATTCAATTTAACACAAGATTATTTAAGTTACTTCCATGTTTAGTTATTAATATTTATGTATTTTAAATTTATCACATAGTATTGATAGAAATTTCTTTCATAATAAAGTTGTTAATAGATAACACAGATGGATATTTCATCACATAGGACTTGGATGTATAATAGAAATCATTCTGGTCGTAGAGGAATAAGGCCTGAGTTCTTAAATGGTATTGAAACATTCATTAGCCATGTTACTAGTTTGATAGAGTTTCTAATAAATGAAAGATTAGATGTTCATGTATGAAGTGTTCTAAAAAGGGCGTTTTATTATAACCTAATGATGTAAGGGAACATCTCTGCAAACATGGATTTAGACCTAACTATTGGTATTTACGATAGTTTATTATTTTAATTCTTTCCAATTTTCGACCAACTATTAACCAACTGCCGACTAATATACTTTATGACCAACTGCCGACCAACTACCGACCAACATACTTTTTCACTTTTTCTTTCGGATATGTTTGGTTATACATACACGCAACGAAGTAAAAATAGTACAATAAATACTGCGGAGCCGATCTTCATGCTTGCTGTGCCGATAGTGCACTATGGAGCCAATCTTCATGCCTGCTATACTACTGTTATACTCATCTTCTTGTCCTTATTGTCTTCTTCTGTGTTTCTTTTTCATTTCTTTTTATTTTTTTGAATTCCACGACCTCCCTTATAAAGCAACCTTTACTTCTCTTCACCAAAGGGAGAGAGACAGATGAAGAAATCTCCAGAGTCATCGATGGCAGTCCAAGGCAGCTCCATCGAAGCCTTCTTCTTGCACTGCTGAGAGCCTTCCACACCGTCACCGCCTTCACCTCTTCCTTCCCTCGAGCCCAAGCATTATCAGAAGACCATCACATTTAGCTTCGACCATGGTATCATCATATCTGCGAGCTGCCACCTATGTCTGTGATCCTCTCCACCATTTTCAGATAGCTTTAGCTCAAGCAGATTATGGAACTCGAAGACCAATGGAGCTCCTACTGCTTCTTTTTTTTTTTTATTGAAAAGCTCAGTAAGTAAAGTCAGTGGCAAATTCTATTTTAACAATCATACTTCACTTTCGCTATTGTACTTCTACTATTGTGATGTATATGAAGATTTGTAGAAGATAAATGTTGAGTATATATCTTTATAATATGCACTTCTAAATGTATATCGTATTAATGATATGTTCCGGCAGATCTTTTATTTATTGACATTTCTTTGTATATAAAAATTTTTCAGTAACTTTTTGACAATTTAGACGAATTAGTGACCAACTCTTGGTCGATAACTTTAGACCAATTAGCGACCAATTTTTTTGTCAATAACTTTAGACCAATTAGCGACCAACTTCTTTGTTGATAACTTTAGATGAATTAGCGACCATCATCTTGGTTTAGACGAATTAGCGACCAACCTCTTGGTCAATAATTTTAGACAAATTACCGACCACCTCTTCGTCGATAACTATTTTTGACGAGCACTTTTCCATCTATGCTTGTTTGGTTGATAAGCTGGTCACTATTCATCATTTCCGACACTATTTTGACGACTTACTTCCAATGCTTGTATCTGTAAAAGACAAGTTTCTTGTAGTGATTGCTCCCACCCTGTGACCTACAGGTCTAAGCTGGATTTTCCCAATGGGACTCCCTGGTGCCCTTTACTCCATTTTCCTTCTACTTGTTTTAGATTTACATGTCTCCTTTATATACTGAAAAAAAAAAAAACAAAAGAAACTAACAAAGACATTTACATGTAAGAGTCCACTCTCATCAGAAAGAAGACCAGAGTACTTTGGAGACTTCAACACAGTTGGGAATTTGTATGTATGAAAACGTTGTCTGAACTATTCCCATTTGCATTAACCCTCTATGACAAAGAGGGTTTGCCATAATCAGTACCATTCTCGCATTGTAATTTAGAGTTCCTAAGTTTGATTTTAGTAGGACTTCCCATACCCCTGTTATTTCCTCTTCCTTCTATCTCTTATAATCCCTACATGTCTCCATCGTGGACCTAAAAAAAAAATTGAACAATCTAAAGAGACGGCCTCCAAAGAGCTTTTTGGCGAAGTTTCTACGGTCGTGTGGGTAGGAAAACTCTACATTGAACTAGCAAATCTGCCATACTAGCCCGAATTTTACTAGCATAGACTATCTTGACATTGCACATTACATGCATCTGCCACGGGCAGAATCATGGCTCTTGTATATTGCTTTATTTCAGGTAAATCTAAGGGAATATAGTGGTACAGAAAAGTGTGCAGTGGTAAATCGTACGATAATTATAGTTAGAGAGTATTACATTATATAATCAGTTATCCCTATTCTATATTATTGAAATACGATCAAATCTTACCAATTCTGCATTGATTCTATCTGTTAAGACTGATCCGTTCCATAACAGGGTCCGGATCAATTTTGGCATTCTCGATTGATCACAAAGAAAATAAAAAAGGAGTTTCTTTAAAAGCACTGCAACAACCAGCATTCCACACCTAGATCGTAGAATAAAGGCAACTCGGGTCAAACATGAGGGGTCTCTGGGGTCAACGTACCCGGTTGACTTTCTCAAATTGTATCCCTTTCATCTTCCAGGTGTTAGTTTCGATAGACGATCACCCTTAAATCCATCCTTGCCCATAATGTACCCAGCTTGAATGATAGAAAAAGCAAATCTGTTTGACCACCAAATAACGTGTAGCAAACTTCATGCATATTGATCGAGTTGTATGTCAGAGACCATATCTGTCCTTGTTCTTACTGTTTTGCAGCTTCGACGTGTATCAATTCTTACTTCTATATGCAACATAGGCAATTGAATAGTTGGTGATAATTTCAAATTGAATTTCAAATCTTGGAAGGCCTACACTGGTCGCTCCATGGAGATGGCTGCAGGCATCGAACCCCTTAGACAAGCAGGGAACCGGTTTGAGAGTGAATAGTGAAAATCACGACCCATTTGGGAAAAAACGAGTAGAAGCTACGCTTTCTGACTCAGAAAGCTAAGATTTAGTATACGGTAGTTGGTCATGCCGATTCTTTAGTGTGTGCTTCATTGCATGTAGTCAGCTCATGCGTACACTTACATATAATTCTTGGATTTAAGTTGACTCATTTATGTTCTGACTAAGTCGCTCCATTTAAATAGATGAAATATTTTACCAAAATCTTACTAATTTATATTCGAGTTCAATTGGAGGGTTGAAACTCTTCAAGTATGGATTTTCTTAAATGACAAAACTTAAATCTTTTTAACCAACCGATATTGGTTCTATCAATTCCTTAGTAGATCCATTCACTGTATAGATGGATGCAATTTGCGTATAATAATTGTCCACATAAATACTCACATCAATGATCCAATACAAAATGTAACAGTATGGCAATAGGAACTATAATAATAGAAAAAATCCACTAATAATATAAACGATGCATCCTCGACTCTCCAGTGCCTGTCGGTGGCTCTATCGTCAAATCTTATTATGCGTCCTCAAATGCCTCCAACTCTGGCAACTCTGAGGCGTCATCTCCTTAGGGTGCCAAAGAAGCAGGATCTAGTGGCCCACTCATCGGGGATAGTGGAACAATGTGCTCTGGCGGCACGTCCAGCTCTCGTGGCACGTCCAACTCCGGTGACGGATTAGGCATCGCCGCTGATCCAGCTGCTCCTAATGCCTCATTGTGCGGCTCCATCCTCATAGGAGAATGCACCAGCTCAAGCTCCCTTTGACGCATTCGCTTCTTCGAATATATGCAGAGGCCGACTACTAAAAGACATTGCAAGAAGCCTCCTATGATAGACACCGCTAGTAAAACTCCCAAGTTATCTCTCCGCGGGAGAATACGGACCAAAGGAAGTGAAAGTAGGCACTTAACAGTGTCTTGATCGACCGGAGTGGATGTGGCAATCACATACATCTTGAAGTACTTGGCACAAGAATGGTTGCCATATAGATATCTTTGCTGAAAGTTAGAAATCATAGAACGACACGAGGAGCAACTTGATAAATTCTTAACAATGTGACATGAATGGCTAAGATCCGTCCGGATAGAGCGAGGGATCACTCTCTCAAAATCTTCTCTAGTGTGGATATTCATGCACTGATCTTCTACCACCCATGCATACCAAGCACCACACTGTGACCCAATGTCAGTGTCAGGGAAATATGGCTGGAGACTCGACAGGCAATGCTTCACAGATTTTACCGGAGGAAGAAACAACCCGGTGCGTCTGAAATACTCCACTAGAACAAGCTCCAAAGCATTCACTATTGCTTTGCATTTGAATGCGCCAGCTTGACCCTGGTTGAAGCTCACACCCACTCCATCCAAGATACTAAAGTCGAGTGGACAAATAGATGGATCGGCCGCAATAAACATCGGTGATCCATAAGCTACCCCTAGAATCACAAGGAGCATGCAAAACTAGCGAGCCTGCACGGGGAATTGTTCTAATTATTATAAACTATGTCTTTCCATTTACCTTGGTATGATTATTTCAAGTTTTTTAAGAGATGATTAGCTCGTATAATGAGCTATTTGAAGCATCTGAGTGTTTCATCTTTATACACCGTCAAAAGACTTGAGCATAGTTTTAAAACTTGACCAAGTTGGCCAGTTTGACCTGGAACCCGTCACATGCCTGACTCAATTTTATCAATCACTCACATCGAATTGGGAAGCAGATTTACAGATTACATATTTTAAATATAATAATAATAGTTCGATTCTGTTGGAAACGGTTCGCTTAATTAACTGATTTATAAATTAATGAGACTGATTTTCATCCTAAAAACTGAATTAAAAAAAACGAACCAGTTCGGACTGAACCAGTTCATACTGAACCAGTTCTTTTCAGGTCAGTTCCAATTCGGTTCTGATTTGATTCATTCCGAACAGGTTTTAGTGCACATCCCTAGAGGGGAGATATATAGGGGCACGACGGGGTCGCTCCTTGAACCTGGGATGGGTAGTGTGACAGGCCATCAGAGGGTCAGGGTGAGAGCGGGTTGGAGATGGACAAGGGATCAAGGCTGCGGCAGGATGTGACAACAATGGGTTGGAGATGGACGGGGGATTAATTGAGGGAGTGGCAGGAGGTGACGATAGCACATGCAGGAAGCGAGGAGGATGAGGAAGTTGAGTTCAGCATTGTAATAATTGATGCTGAGATGGTGAAGAAGCCAGTGGAGAAGGAGGATCGAAAGGAAGGGAAGAGAAAAGAGGGAGGTGGGAAAAGGTATGAAGAAGCAGATACTCTGTGTGCAACGGTAATATCAACTAATAAAATTAAGTAAATTTTTTAAGAATTTATTATAAAATATAAATGGAGAAAATTTTTAAATGGTCTTAATTTTATTGATTAGTGGGTGTTATTACATAAATAATATCATATGATAATACCACTACATACAAGATTTCTCATGCAGAAGAGACAAGCATATGAAAATGGCGTGCGGGGAGGGCTTGTAGATATGGACACCTGTGGAAAATGGTATGCATATTGAAGGGAAGGAGAAGGCATCTTATATCATTGTATCATCCACCTGGCAATAGGGGGTAAAATGGTTCGAATCATGTGTTTTTTTTTTTAAATTATCGAACTTCGATTTTTTTGGACAGGTTTTTTTCCAAATGTGAAAAATATTATACCAAGAGCCATGAAGGTTATGAAAATCTGAGACTTCGGTTGTGGTTTTCGAACCCGAATATTTATATAATAATAAATTAAATACAAATTTATTAAAATAAAATTCATTAAAATAAATGATAAATATTAATCATAAATATCTTGATGTAATAACAAATTCAATAAAATAACTAAAACTAAAATTTAAATTTTAAATGTATTAAAATATCAATTTTATTCTTAAAATAAAATAAAGATGAATTATTAAATGTAGTATTATATTTTCAAAGGATTTTGGGTCGGTCTCGGTCCCCCGCTGGTGTTTTCAAGTGGTTGCCTAATTTTTTTGAGTTGATTTTTCCAGCCTCGAAAACAGCCATAAAATTATATTGGATCCCAAAATTTTGGTTTTCCAGGATCGGGTTAGGTCCTTTGTTCAGGATTTTTTATTATCCCTATCTAACAATACTTATGCAGTGATACTAGCCGATAATATTTAGTATTTTTAAAAAAATTTTATATAAAATCTAAAAATTTAAAAATCATAAAATACTTGAATTTTATTAATTAATGTGATCGTGTAAGTACTATCACGTGATAACACATTTCATAAAATACTTTCTCACAAATAAGACGTGTCAGACAAGGAAATTTGGAAAAGGGCTTGGTGGAAGAATTTTTTAAAATTTTTAATATTCACCTTTTGAAGTTTAAAAAAAAGGGGAACTTTAATGGTCGAATGGGTCAAAACGCTACAGTTGACCGGGATGACAATTTCACCCGTTCCGACCTAATATTCCCTGCCTTGGGTTGGGACGGGTCTGACCCAACCCGTGCATGGTTTGTGGCGGGCCTAGGTCTATCTCCTGCCCCGCCCTGCTTATTATATTATATTTTTATTTAATTTTTTAGTACTTTTACCTTAATTTAGTTAGATAATAATTTATTTTTAAAATATTATGTTAAATTACTATTTTCTCACTCTATAGGAAGGGGAAGGGAAGGCTTTGATTGATTTAGAGGAAGAAATAGACTTTGGGCCGGGAATTGGGGTTGTATGGGCCTTGGGAATGGGTGGTGAGTCTTTTTTTTTTTTTTTTAATTCAGGGTATTGGTCCTTGTTAAGTTGGGCCAGCACGATGCTATAAGTTTTGTGCTTTATTGGTCCGACCGAGTACAGCAGCGTACAAGATTGCTATTTTGGACTTATGCAGCCCAGGAAAGTAAGTTTAATATTTCCAGACAATTAATTGATTAGCAAAAAAAAGTATATAAACTAAAATATACTGTAAATTAAAACAATAAATGATTAAGAAATTAGTAAATCATAACAAAACATTTATCATGTGGCAAATGAAGTGGTTAAACTAAATTAACCAATAATTTATTGAATTAAGGGGCCATTGGTATGTAGTGCAGAATCAGAAAAAGAAACAGGATTTTGTAGGATTATAAACGGAATGAAGAAATTTATCTTCTACTTAGTTTAATTCAAAATTATTATTTTTATTAGAATTTTATATATTTGAAATAAAAATAATTAAAAAAATTGTGAATCTAGCAAAGCAAATTAAATAAATATAAGAAAATTATGAAAAAGGAAAATTATTAGTATATTAAAAAATCTATCCAATTCTATTACGATAGGCAAAGTGAAGGAACACGATTTGGATAAACTTTAAATTAATAAATAAACTCGACCAATTTTAAGATTTAAAATTCTCTGTTTATCTGTTTGTCTTACTTATTAATTTTCACGTTATTTTCTTAGTGGTCGCATTTCCTTCACCTAAAGTAATAGAGCAAAATTAAAATAAGAAAACTTAAAAAAAATAGCACCGTTCCTTTTAAAATTAAAATAATATAATCTTCCCTAAGAAAATATGTAAGGACTTGGTTGAGCATTTGAACGGTTTCCATCATTCGATTCCTTTGTTTTTAGGAATGAATCAGAATCGATCTTTCACTTAATAAATATATTAACATAAAATGACATGTTTCGTGTTCGATTCTTAACTATGTACAACTTCTCTTGACTCTCAGCTAAAAATGTCATTGATTTAATTTATTTTAATATAATTAATAGCGCAAGCTCTATGCAAAAGAACATATTGTCATTGACAACTCACCATTGTCAGTAACTAAGGAGAGGAGATGAAAATGAAACAGTGGCTCCCTCATATCTTCAGTATTTCAGCTCCTTCATCAAAAACAAACCTGAAGAGGGAGGAAGAGGAGCAGCAGAAGATGGAGAAGGAGAAGAGGAGGATTGTTGTATGGCATAAGTTTGAGCAAGTGGATGTAGTGGAAAGTACTAGGAAGATAGTTGATGTTAGTTTTTTTCTTTTTTTTTTTTTGGTTATGATATTGGTGGCCAGACTGATTTTTTGGAGAAGATAAAAAGTATGGGATAGGCTGAGGGTTATTCAGAGGAGTGTGATTGAGCCTTGGATTTGTATAGGGGATTAATGTTACTGCAAAGCAGGAAGAAAAAGAGGGAAGGGGTCTGAAGGATGATAGATCCAGTAGGGCTTCTCTAAGGATGATGCAGGACTTGGAGTTGATTGACCATAGTTTCATTGGTCCTTCTTTTACATGGTGCAATAACATGGCAGGTGCGGTAGAGGTTAACCTGAGATTAGACAGAACCTTATGTTTAATTGAGTGGAAGGAAAAATTTCCAAATACTTGGTTTTTCATGAAGAAGCAATAGGTTTTGATCTTAATCATCTACTGATCAACCCTAATTGGTCTGATAAATATGGTTTCAAATCTTTTAAGTTTGAAAACCGGTGAATCGCTGAGAGGAGCTGTTCACTGTTTGGGATAGTTGGGAGGGGAGGAGGGTGCAAATTTATTTCATGTCCATCGTAAACTGAGAAAATGCAATAGAGCCCTACTTAAATGGAGTAAATGGACTTTTGCTAACATTGAGCAAAGAATAAAGGATCTTACAATTCAGTGGGCTAAATCTAAAGAACGGAGTGGGAAATTTGGATAGGTACAGAAAATTCTAACTTGAACAGGAGTTAAATGAGACATTGGAAAAAAAGGAGGAAATTCAGTGGCATCAAAGATTTAGAGTCTAATGGGTTAATGAGGGAGATAAAAATCTTTCATCATTATGTTTTATAGATAAGGATAAGAAACAAAGTGGCAAGGATTAAAGAATAAGCAGGGATCATGTTTAGATAAAGATGAAGACATCATGGTAGCCTTTCAGGAATTCGAGGGAAGAAGGAATGGTGCGCTATTAAAATTAACATGAAAAAGGCTTAGGATAGGATTGAGTGGTTGTTCTTCAGGCCCGTTCGGCAAAGTGGCCTTCAGTGATAGGTAAGTTGGTTGGATTGTGAGGTATGTGGAAGGCTGTCGTACAAAATTCTGGTCAGTGAAAAAAAAATTCTGTTAAATTTAAGGCTCAGGGGATTAGGTAAGGAGACCCATTATCTCCTTACCTTTTCCTTTTTGTAGTCGATGTCTTGTCTCTCATGCTCTTACGAGAAATAATGAGGATTGGTAGCTTAATCCAGTTATTGGATGTTTCCTCGCAACTAGTAGATATTTTGACACAATCAGGTTAAGCTTGGTCTAGAGATTAGCTAATGAATGTACATATTGCGTTTCACAATGGTATAAGAAGAGGATGGTCCCGAGGAATTGGGTGATGAATGTAACATCCTCTTTTAGCTCTTGCTTGCTACTGATTTCCATTACAATGCTGATGGACTCTGACTCTACTATTAGAGTTTCTGATTGTAGTTGAATGAAATGACATGTCCTTGATTGGCCCAAAGAAATTAACTTAACAATATTAATCGAACAATCTTTTTTATAAATAAAAAGTTGGTAATAGTAATGGTGACCTAGCCATCCTATTATATAATGTTCGGGGTTTCATGTTCATTGCAAGTGTATCAAAAAACCAGCACTGAACACTAGTCCCATCAGTGTAGCGCCATTGATGGGGCTAGGTCCGCACCAAAAGCGTGCAGTGATATATCGTATAGTAATTATAATTATAAAGTATTGCATTACGTAATCAGACATCCCTAATTCTACATTATTGAAATATGATCAAATCTTATCAATTTTGTATTGATTCATTCTATCTGTTAACACAGATCTCGCTCCATAACAGGGCTGGTATCAATTTAGACAGTCTCGAATTATCGCGGAGAAAATAGAGAGGAGTTTCTATAAAAGCACTACAACAACTAGCATTCCACAGCTTGATCGAAGAAAAAAGTCAACGCGGGTCAAAACATGAGGGGGCTCCGGGGTCAACGCACCCAGTTGACTTTCTCAAATTGTATCCCTTTCACCTTCTGGGCAGGGATGGATTTAGGGGGGGCGCGGGGGGGCGATCGCCCCCCCTGAGCTCGGGAATTTCATGAGATTCTATGCAAATTTTACTTGATTTTGTCCCCTTTTTATTGAATAATATATAGTTCGCCCCCCCTGAATTTTTCATCTTAATTCCATATAGAGTTTCGCCCCCCTTGTACAAACTTTCTAGATCCGTCCCTGCTTCTGGGTGTTAGTTTCTACGGGGGATCGGACCCTAAATCCATCCCTGCTCCATGATTTACCCAGCTTGAGCAATAGACAAACCAAATCTGTTCGACCACCAATTAACATGTACGCAGCAAATTTCATGCACATCCGTCGAGTTATATGTTATTTAGATCATAGTCATCCCTGTTCTTATTGTTTTGCAGCTTTGACTACTCTTACTGATTTCTACCTCAAAATGCAGATACTCATAACTGAATAGTTGGTGACAATTTCGAATTGAAATTCTCGAAGAGTAAGTTGTCTCAAACAAAGGGATTACACATTTTAAATTCCCTCCACATAGCTATGTACCTTAGATTTCGTGTTCCAATTACAATAACCGGTATTAGGCATTTTCTAGCTAGCTCGTGGAGTCCACCGAGTCTCCTTAATACTGAACGTATAGCAGGATGCGAGCACGATACTCCAAGAAATATATATATATATATATATATATCTCTGCACACACAATAAAATATATGGTAAATAACCACACCTGATTTTTTTAGTTTTATAATGAACTTTTGCTCTTGATAAGAATAGCGATGAACTTTCAACTTTTATCCACATCTACCAGATCATTAAAATTCCGTTAAGAATGCCAACAGAAATCGCAAATGGCCATTCAAATGCATTGAGTTGTCTTTCTTACACTTGAGTATTTAATAACATTCCTTCTTTGCCGTTTATGCTGAAGAAAAGAGTCCTCCTAATCCCTGAGGAAGGAAGCTCCTTCAAGCAACTGTAGAGGTTGAAGGATACATTTTCTTTTCTAATAGTAACATTCTAAATTTCGATAATAATTAACTCCACCGCTGTTTGAAGTATTCTTGTAGTGAGCTCCTATCCTAGTCTGAGCGTAGCAATAAACTGAAGAAAGAGTTTGGTGACTTATTTGCTATGAGACGAAACGAGGGAAAATTTTTGAAGGCCAACACTAGCCGTTCCATGGAGATGGCTGCAGACATCGTGCCCCTTTAGACAGTTACTGAAAATTACGACCCGTTTGGAAAAAAACGAGTAGAAGCCACGCTCTCTGATCCACAAGAGCAATGATTTGGTATACTATAGTTGGTCGTGCCGATTCTTTAGCGTCTGATTCATGTAGTCAGCCCATGCGTACACCTGCATATAATTCTTCCATTCGAGTTGGCTCCTTTATGGTCTGGCTATGTTGATCCATTTAAATATACGAAACATTTTACTAAAACCTTACTAATTCATATTCGAGTTGAATTAGAGGGGTGAAACTCTCCAAGCACAGATTTTCTTAAATGACAAAACTTAAATCCTTTTAAGCAACCGACATTGGTTCTATCATTTACTTAGTGGATCCCTTCACTGTATAGATAGATGTAATTTGGGTATAATAATTATCCGCATAAATCCTCACATCAATAATCTAATACAAAATATAACATAATGGCAATAGGAACTAGAATAACAGAAAAAATTCAGCAATAACATAACCGATGTATCTCCGCTCTCCAATGCTTGCCAGTGCCTCTATCGTCAAGTCTGATCACACGTCCTCAGATGCCATCGACTCTGGGAAGCTCTCCTCCCCCTCTTTCAACTCTGGCAATCCCGAGATAAGACGCACTATTGTTGAGTCCAGCGCAATGTCCTCAGTCGCTATCAACTCCAGCCTGACCTCCAACGGAGTCTCCACACTAGTCCCCCCGACATCTTTGATGGGTGTAATAATGGTGGTCGAGGCGTCTCCCTGGAATGCTAAAATGGCCTGATCCGATGGCCCACTTGCGGGGGATGTCGCAGTAGTGTGATCCAGTGGCGCGTGCACCTCGGGTGCTGGGACGGTACCCTCTGGTGTATCCTCCTCCTCTGAGATCTCTGTCATATCCCCCTCAGTATCCTCGACAGGTGCAACAACAAGGCTCTGTACATCTCCTTCTGAGATCTCCGTCATATCCCCCTCAGTATCCTCGACAGGTGCAACAACAAGGCTTTGTGCATTTCCTTCTGAGATCTCCATCATATCCTCCTCAGTATCCTCGACGGGTGCAAGGCTCTGTGCATCTCCTTGGGGTGCCAAAGAAATGGCGTCTAGTGGCCCACTCATAAGGGACACTGGATCAGTGTGCTCTGGCGGCACATCCAACTCTAGGGACATATCAATGTTCCCTAATGGATCGCCCTCCTCTGATTCCTGAAAGACATGCTCTGGTGTCACCCCTGATCCCACTACCCCTAATGCCTCAGTGTGCTGTTCCGTCCTCGTAGGAGAATGTGCCAGCTCCAACTCCCTCCAACGCATACGCTTCTTCTTATGTCTGGAGAGGCCAACATAAATAAGGCTGGCTACTAAAAGACAGAGCAAGAAGCCTCCTACGATGGATGTCGCCAGTTGACCTACAAAGTTTTCTCTATGTGAGAGAATACGCTCTATGTGAAGTGATAGCAGGCACTGAACGGTATCTTGGTCGACTGGAGTGGAACTGGCCATCACATATATCTTCAAGAACTGTGCACAAGAATAGTTGTGATGCAGGTATCTAAGCTGAAAGTTGGATATCATAGAACGACATATGGAACAACTGGATAAATTCTTAACCATGTGACACACATGGCTAAGATCCGTCCGAATAGAGTGAGGGACCACTGTCTCGAACTCTTCCCTAGTGTGGATGCTCATGCACTCCTCTTCTGCCATCCATGCATCCCAAGCCGCACACTGTGACCCAATGTCTATGTCGGGGAAGTATGGCTGAAGCCTCGATAGACAATGCTCGATAGAGGGAAGAAACAATCCGGTGCGTTTGAAATACTCCTCCAGGACAAGGTCCAGAGCATTCAATATCAATTTGCATCTGAATGCAGTAATGTCACTCTGATTGAAGTTCACATCCACTTGATTCAAGATACCAAAATCAAGTGGACAACTAGTTGGATTAACCGCAATAAACATTGGCGATCCATAAGATGCTCCTAGTAGAATCACAAGGAGCATGCAAAGCAAGCGAATCTGCATGGGGAATTGTTCAATTATTAATAAACTTTGTCTTTTCATTTACCTAGGTTAATGAGTATTTCAAGCTTTTGAGGAATGATTAGGTATATTGACGTTTGGCCTCAGGAGTAAATTATATACACTTATCACAAACAGAAAAATTCGGTATTTTATTTCTTCAGTTTGAGAAGCCCCTTATTTATAATGATTGTATTCCTAATTTTTCAAATATGTTAGCTCGTATAATGAGCTATTTGAAGCATCTGAGTGTTTCACCTTTATACAGGGACAAGATTTAAGCATAGTTTTAAAACCTGACGGAGTTGGCCAGTTTGACCTGGAACCGGTGACATGCCTGATCCAATTTTATCAACCACTTGATTTGCACGTCAAATTTGGATTGACCCACAATAGGTTCTGATCTTAATCATTTACTTATCAGCACTAATTGATCTGATAAACATGGTTTTAAATCTTTTAAGTTTCAAAACTGGTGAATCACTGAGAGGATCTGTTCACTATTCGGGACAGTTGGGAGGGCCGGAGGGCTACGAAGTTACTTGATGCTCATCATAAACTGAGAAAATGCAGCAGAGCCCTACTTAAATGGAGTAAATGAACTTTTGCTAACATTGAGCAAAGAATAAAGGATCTTACAATTCAGTGGCTAAATCTAAAGAACGGAGTGGGAAATTTGGATAGGAACAGAGAATTCCAACTTGAACAGGAGTTAAATGAGTCATGGAAAAAAGGAGGAAATTCAGTGGCATCAAAGATTTAGAGTCTAATGGGTTAATGAGGGAGATAAAAATCTTTCATCATTATGTTTTATAGATAAGGATAAGAAACAAAGTGGCAAGGATTAAAGAATAAGCAGGGATCATGTTTAGATAAAGATGAAGACATCATGGTAGCCTTTCAGGAATTCGAGGGAAGAAGGAATGGTGCGCTATTAAAATTAACATGAAAAAGGCTTAGGATAGGATTGAGTGGTTGTTCTTCAGGCCCGTTCGGCAAAGTGGCCTTCAGTGATAGGTAAGTTGGTTGGATTGTGAGGTATGTGGAAGGTTGTCGTACAAAATTCTGGTCAGTGAAAAAAAAAATTCTGTTAAATTTAAGGCTCAGGGGATTAGGTAAGGAGACCCATTATCTCCTTACCTCTTCCTTTTTGTAGTCGATGTCTTGTCTCTCATGCTCTTGCGAGAAATAACGAGGATTGGTAGCTTAATCCAATTATTGGATGTTTTCTCGTAGCTAGCAGATATTTTGACACAATCAGGTTAAGCTTGGTCTAGAGATTGGCTAATGAATGTACATATTGCGTTTCACAATGGTATAAGAAGAGGATGGTCCCGAGGAATTGGGTGATGAATGTAACATCCTCTTTTAGCTCTTGCTTGCTACTGATTTCCATTACAATGCTGATGGACTCTGACTCTACTATTAGAGTTTCTGATTGTAGTTGAATGAAATGACATGTCCTTGATTGGCCCAAAGAAATTAACTTAACAATATTAATCGAACAATCTTTTTTATAAATAAAAAGTTGGTAATAGTAATGGTGACCTAGCCATCCTATTATATAATGTTCGGGGTTTCATGTTCATTGCAAGTGTATCAAAAATCCAGCACTGAACACTAGCCCCATCAGTGTAGCGCCATTGAATGTCTGGTGATCTTGAACTCACTAAACCATTTGGAAGTGAGTTTGAAACCATCAAACTAGTCTCGGCTACAGTTCAAGAACCGGACGGTTCCAACTAGTTCAAAATCACCAATTCAAAATTGACGACAGAAAAAAAAATTTGAAGAGAATGAGAAGATTCAAGCATATAAAATGGAAAACCTTTCCACATTTATTTAAATATATAAAATTCTCAATATTGACTTTTAAATTTTAAATAAATTTTATCTCATTCGTGTTCAAAAAGTTTGTGAGACATTCCTATTAAATTTTAAATTTTAATTTATTTTTTATTTTATAGTTTGGAACTACCAGCTCATGTTCGGGTTCGGAACCGGCGGTTCGGGATCGGAATTGAAGGGTGGAACCGGCCCATGGCCACCACTATACTAGACTATCAAATTTGGTGGTAATATTAATCGATAATTTACATAACTAATAATTACCAGTTTCAATAATTAAATAAGCTAAAATATACATTGTAAATTACAAAGTAATACAAATAGCAAATCACTGCATTAAATAAGCTAAACTTACCATTATGGTGGCACCGTCAAGTGATGGATAGGAAGGAATGGAGACGAAGCAAGCAGCTACTTGGCGAGAGTAAATCTGAGACTAAAAACAGAGAACAATTTCACAACCATAGCAAGCATGCTATAAAAAAAAACTCACAATAATTCAAAAACCGACATGATTTAAATAAAAAAATATTGTGCCTGATCTCCTTCAATTTCTCTAGCTCACTTAAGGTTAATTAAACTCGATCAAGTAACCCACGACTCTCCAAGATCCTAAGAACCTATTTGGTAGGGCAGAATGGAATAAAATCGGAATTATTATTCCAGCCTCCATTCCATTTCCTATGTTTGGTTATGCAAAAAAATAATCGGAATGACCATTTCATTAAAATGGTAATTCTCCCAATCTCTTCAAAAGGATGGATAGTCTTCTAGTTTTTAAGTTAATATTATGAATTACCCAATTTACTCTCACTTTTTAGTTAAATTATAAAATTATTAAATATAATATATATAATTGGATCCTTAATCCTACTTGTCACAAATTATGATCCGTCCCACTTTTACCTGATTTATAAAAACAATTAATAAATGTTATATTATAATTTAAAATATAAAATAAATATAATCTAATTTAATATGGTAAAAACTTTTAAAATAAACAATATTTTAAAAATATATTATATAAATTAATTTTAATATATATAATAATGTAATATAATAGTATAAAAAGGGACTGATTAGAGGGAAAAAAAACTCAGACATGTCCCATTTTTAATGTATGCCTCATCATGACTCGTTAAATAATTATCAAGAATATAATTGGTAAAATTAGTTTTCATTTCTCATTTCATTACTTAGCATTAATGATGGTATCAAACAAGAGAATAGTAATGACCAATCCCTTTCGTTTCATTCCATTCTATTCCATTCCATCACGATAATTCTATTCTATTCCGTCCTACCAAACATGAGTGGTTTAAAGCCTCTCTAAGATTCTTAAGGCCATTAGTGTCATTATGCAATAACACGACACTTACTAACACGTTGCAAGAGGAAATGTGGCACAGAGGGCAAACACTCGGAAAAATTCTCATTAACAACTGGACGGAATTTCGTCAGGTAAGTGAACAACTAAATCCGTTCTATTTCCATCCAAATGATTTGGACGAAACAATAGAAATGTTTTCATCCAACAAATTGGCAAAACATTGATAGAAGAAAATACCTAATTATTCCTTTTTCCTCTCTCGGCTTCGGAAGATAGCTTAATTTTATTTAAAACTATTAAAATATATTTTTAACTTTATTTTTCTCCCTGAAAATTAACAATTTTATTCCAACAATATTCACAAATTAAAAGACCCAACTAAAATCATAAAAAAAGTCGGCCGAACACAAAGCTCTAGCCATGTTACTATGAGCTTACAATTACCGAAAAAACATGATGCTTCACACCACGTACTCAGTTCCAAAAAGGGTATTTATCAAGGACATACTACAAGTATAAATCACGTTTTCAAGAAAAGGTAAGTGTCGAGAACTGAATCCTACATTGATTATTTAAAGAATAAACTCCAGTTTATAAGATAATTGAGTACCACGTAATAACCTCGACTTTTGTGTGAAAACTGGTTGAGATTCTTATAAACTGTCAAAATTTTATAATAATTAATCCATGACCTGTTGGTGTTTGATTGAGAACAATACTACTAAGGAAACCCCTATCTCACTTCTCATCAATTTAGGTTGTGCACGCTATTTCTTAACATTAAGCCTAAAAAGGGTGAACTCTGTGCAAGACCATATATATTACAAATTCGAAGTCTATTGTTTCCAAATATCAATCGTGCCCTCTTCGTGAAGACAATAGAAGCAAACTAATAATCTTATTCTAGACATAGCGATTCAAGCAACTTAAGAGAGCGAGTATATAAAATGTCCACTTGACCCATAAGAAAACAATTCGTACGGTGTCAGAAATATGAGGTAATGCAATGGATAGTATGATTGTTTAATTTTATTTGATGTACTGTTTTGAGGGGTTTCAACCACATAATATGGTGTTTGGTAAGATGAGAATTTTAGTGACTATTTCGCCCAACCATGAAAAGGTCTCAAATCGAGTCACAGTCGGAATAGCATTATAGGTCCAACCTGTTATGAGTCAGGTATCACCCAACTCAATTGCACCAAGGCAGGGTAACATGATGCGACTTGCAAAAGTTTTAAGTTGGGTTCAGATTGAGCATCCACTTGCATCAACTTTTTTAATAATGAGATTGACAATTGAATAAAATTGATAGTTAAAATATGGATATTTAACTTGAGATAAATGGTAAAATATATGAATTACTGAGTGGTTGGTTAAATTCAATGATGCAAATTATGATAATTTAATAAAAATCAAATAAAATATTTGATAATTTATAGGCATATTATTTTACATATTTGATAATCTTTTCTATTACCTGCATTAATTCAATGCTGACGTGGCATTGATTCCCCCAATTTAATGTGAAATGTTAATTTTTAACAGTGATGTGCACATTTTTTAATCCTACGTAATTAATGTTATTTTTTTTTACTTTTAAATAGATGAGATTACTATTTTACCACTAATTATTCATCAAATTTTTATATGGTACCATTTCGTCTCAACCCCAATTACGTCTCAATCCAGTCACCTATCGTCCTCACCTCCCACCGTTAACCAGAATGATCGAGCCAGGGAAACGACTGAGCATTACCTGACTTGCTGAAAGCAGAGATGGCTCAGTAAGTTGCGGGGCAGTTGGGTCTAGAGGCTCGGACACCGGTGACCTCGTAGGTGCAGCTGTGAGCTTGAGGAGGTGACTCGGCTGAGGGAACCTCGAGGTGGTGATTCGGGCTCAGACAACGGCGACCGTAGGTGCAGCAGTGAGCTCGAGGAGGCGATTCGGCTGAGGGCACCTCGAGTAGGCGATTCGGGCTCGGACAGGGAAAGGCACAGGATGGCTCGATCAGAGTAGAAGACGTTTCGTTGGCGGAAGGATCGTGCTTGGTTTGTGGGTTGCAGAGGACGCGGGTTCTTCGAGGAGAGATGCAGCTTGTGTGGTGCTGTGGGCTATTAGGAAAAAAGCAGCGTCAACCCAGGAGGCGAACATTTATTAATTGTAAGAGTTAATTTTATATAAATCAAATCTAACTTTGTATATTTAAACTTAAAAAAATTTACTATTTTTAACTTTACATATCAAATGGAATTTAATAAGACTTCGTGAAGACATTTTGAACGATTTTTCATATTAAATTTTCAAGAATCGGTGAAAGGAATTGTTATTGCAGATAAAATCAACAGTGAAACTATGCACAAGAGGATTTATATGGTATACTTAATCAATTAATCATGGCTATTTTCATTGCCGTATCCCTCTTTTTTTTGGTCGCCAGCCACGATATCCAAGCAGGCCCCACCAGCGGTGAGATGGCATCTTTCAGCCAACCATACTTGACTAATCCGTTGGTCGCCCCGGGTCGCACGCCTGGCAATGGCGGGTGAGGCTCCCAAGAGGGGTGTCTGCGTACGTGAGGTCTCGAACCTGAGACCTCCTTAAGCGGCACCGAGCTGCTTACCACTCGGCCCAACCCCTCTTGGTTCATTGCCGTATCCCTCAACCATCGGGAAATATATCTATGCATTTAAAAAAAACATAAGAAGAGAACTACGATTAGATCAATTAGGTGAAACTATTTATGTAAGCAGTACTGCAATTAGATCCACATTAATTATTTAGGCCATGTCATTTTCTTGGTGCACATAACTGATCGATTGATAGATGTCTCAGCTATGAGAATAAGTTAATTATGTCCAAATATAAATGTTATTACGACGTGACATATGCTATGCACGGTATTGTATTGTTGATTTTACAATCTATTGAAAATTGTATTATTTTTATTCTATAATAATATTTTTTTAATATTATTTACTCTTCATAGTATTATGTATCATAGATAACTCTTCACAGAACTTTAAATCCTAGGGGTTGAAGAAAATTGTAATTTCTGGGAGGGGCGCAGGTGTCCCGACTGGAGTAAGGCTAGGACTTGCCGTTAAAAGCCATTTTGACAGTTAC
Organism: Lagerstroemia speciosa; assembly: GCA_037672795.1. Taxonomy (NCBI): domain Eukaryota; kingdom Viridiplantae; phylum Streptophyta; class Magnoliopsida; order Myrtales; family Lythraceae; genus Lagerstroemia; species Lagerstroemia speciosa. The sequence goes on along the minus strand of CM075303.1, from coordinate 3,743,408 downwards.
CACTTTTTTCCCCTATTTTATTATATAATTCAGACCAACTTGAGTTCGACCTATCTCTTAATATTTTGATCTATCAAATGTGCGTTGATAATTGAATACCAAGGAAAGTTGATGGAAAATATTATTATAAGTCTAAGGGAATCTTTTACGTTAAAAGAGCGGTGCTCAGGAACACTTAATAAGTTCATGTCATATTATCACGTAAAATAGAGTGTTGAGGATGGTATCCATCCAATTATGTGTTGTCAGATATTTTAAATATAATAAATGGATAAATTGTTATGTAAAATAAAAATTTATTTTCAGGAAGTTAAGAGTATAAACAATACGAGAATTAAACTCGGAACGAGGAGATTATCATAATAGGCTCCAGTTTAGGATTTCGCATGGTTGCAACCGGAACCGGTACCTATTACATACAATATTCTCCCAAATAATTGATTTCAGTAATGTCACAAGATGTATTTTATTACATACAATATTCTCCCATTCGTTAGGGGAACCGTATCAAGCTCCTGTGCATCAATTGATAAAGTACGCTTTTTTTTTGCCAAAATTGATAAAGCTTACGTGGAAAACCTCTACAACCATAATGATCACGCATATTGTTGTTACATAATCGTTTTTATATACATATATAATAACACATACATTTCTATAATTTTATGTGTATGATTGCCATTCGTACGGTTGTCAATGCACATGCATTTCCGCCATGCACCATGCAAGCGTCTAGCGCCGCGCCCACGTACGCTCCCCAGCTCCCATTTGGCGCGCCGGAGCACGCGTTTGATTTGCGCGTAGCCTGTGTCCCCCGACGTGGTTTGTAACGGAAGACTAGACGAGAGAGAGATGTACATAGCAACTAAGAAGGATAGCTATAAAATCCATCTGACCGTTATCCTTTTTCCTTTTCTTTTTCTACTATTTTATTAAACTACCGAGTAATTTTTTAATAATCTAAAATAATAAATAAATAAATACATATGCAGTAGGTCAGGTTTATGGTTTGTCTTCTGAGATCGGTATATAGAGATTAATGGTGGATTTCAGACTGTAAAATATACCTCCGGTAAATTAGTTAATTATTACGGCGTCAGATACTATCGATATAAAAAAATAAATACATTTAACTACGTACAGATTCTAGTGAACAGCTTTTCAATAGGCTCTTAATCTAATTAATTGATCTATTTAATTATCTCAATCCTCAAAACATATAACGGCATTGTATTTCCAGTTTCCGCGCCAATTTCTTCTATGTTGAAGAAAAACTAGCGAATGTCTGTGCTGCGCACGGAGATATCGTCGAATACAATTGAAAATATTAAAATATTGTTATGTGTGGATTAAACAAATCAAATGGATTACCCCAATTCCTACATACCAAAACTCTTTAAATATTAAAATATACTAAAATATAGTTACAAAATAAAATCTTGTCAACAAATAATTTTGAATAATCGCAGCTGTAGAAAAATACATACAAAAATTTAATGTAAAAATCGTAGTGGAGATAAAAATATTTGGTAAAATAGTTATTTGAAATAATTGAAATAATAATAAAGGAATTAGAACTACCGCATAGTTATATTAGAATAAGGGGTAGTTTTGAAAAAAAAAACCAAAACTACCCACCTCTCTCTTAAAGTAAAAGAAGATAACCATCAACAAATGAACAATTAATAAATTATTAACAAGTTTTCTAAAAAATAATTTAAAATGTTCTAAAAATTTCTTAAATCATTTTAAAATTTCTAAAATAGTATAAAATCTTTAGAAAATTATTATAAATTTATAGAAAAAAATACATAAATTATTTTGAAATATTATAAAATTACATAAATTATCTTAGGCATTATTTTTAGAAATTACTAGAAATTATTTTAAAATTTACAGAAAAGATTATAAAACCTTTTTTTGGAAATTTCTAAAAATTACATAAATTATTTTAAAATATTATAAAATTATAGAAAAATATTATAAAATTTCAAAAATTATAAAATGTTTAGAAAATCGCCAAATTATAAAAATCAAAAGTTAAGCGACTGCATAAAAATAAAATAAAAAGGAAAGAAGACAAATAAAATTGAAAAGACTTAAGGGGATGCGGAGCGGGGCACACCGGTAGCAATAGCAGATATTGGATTAGAGTAGGGGTGGCCGACAGAAGCAGGGGTGGCCGCGTAGGTGATCAGGTTGCGCCCTCGGCAGGAGAGAGGTTGATCAGGATGGGTCTATTGAAAGTGACTCAGCAAAATCATCTCCCAGTATTCAGTCACAAGACGAAACTAATTAAGAAGATGCAAGATAACAAAAATGAAATCTCCTCAAATCAAGTATTTGCCATTTTGCAGTTTGCATCTTCTTGGCTAGTTTCGTCTCGTGGCTGAATACTAGGAGATGATTTTGCTGAGTCACTTGCCTCAATAGGGTCAAGGCACATCGGTCGGAGACACGTTAGAGGAGGCGTGGGGGGCAAGGCAAGGCTGAGCGGTATCGAGCACGGGCAATGAGAGAGCAAATGGGTGTGAGAGAGAGATGGAGAAAGAGAGAGCCAATGTAATTTTATAAATTATATAATATTTTTTTAAAGATTTTATAATTTTTGAAATATATTAAAATATTTTTCTATAATTTTTAAAATATATTTTAAAATAATATTTATAATATTTTTTGCAGTTTTAATAATAAATTTTTGAAATTTCTAAAAATAATTTTTAAAATAATTATGTAATTTTTGCTAAATTTTAAAATATATTATTTAAATTTAAAATAATTTCTATAATTTTTAAAAATTTTAGAATTTTAAAATAATTGTAATATATATATGTTTTTATTTTAAACAATAAAATTTTTTTCAAAATTTCTTTTTTTTGTTCAAATTTTTCTACTTTTTAAAGTTTTCTACATATTTAAAATTTTTCCTTATTATTTTCATTTAAATATTATTTGGGTAGGCCACGTCATCTTATATGCACACATGCCATCGAGATTAGATTGTCACGCCATTATGAGTTGATGGGGTCAATTCAAATTTAAAGATTTGTAGTAAACTATAGCACTTTTGAAATAAAATGTACCAAATTGTAATAAAAAAAAAAAGAAATGTACCATAATTAAAAAAAACCCTTAAATAAAATGTGCCATTTATGCATTGCTTTCCTTAATTAAATATTTTTACTATTTACCTTCCAACTTGAAGCTGTCACAGTGAATCTATTTCCAAATTGATTAAATTGTGTAGATAAGTTTATTGATCAAAATTTACTGTGTGTCTTCTATTTATAAAAACACGTGTAAGATAAGTAATGTATATAATAGTGATCTATGAGTCTACTTGTCGTGTTGTTTCATAGGACTATCTAGTCCACATAAGAAGAAAACTATATGTCATGAATATATTTGTCATGTACCAAGAGGGGTTGGGTCGAGTGGTAAGCAGCTCGGTGCCGCTTAAGGAGGTCTCGGGTTCGAGACCTCACGTACGCAGACACCCCTCTTGGGAGCCTCACCCGCCATTGCCAGGCGTGCGACCCGGGGCGACCAACGGATTAGTCAAGTATGGTTGGCTGAAAGATGCCATCTCACCGCTGGTGGGGCCTGCTTGGATACCGTGGCTGGCGACCAAAAAAAAAAAAAAAAAGAATATATTTGTCATGTTGTATCCAATATCTCACAGCAGGATGAAAAATTTTCAAATGTATTCCCAAAATTAGGAACCAAAAGTATTTATAAATTTCTTAATCCATTAATCATGGCTATATCCATTTGCTCTATTCCTTGAACACATATATATATAGGGACAGATTGAAACTTGGTTCGGGGCAAAATTTTATAAGATATTAATATAACGAGTTTAAGCGGCGAAACTCTAAACCATCATGAAATACGATAGTTCAATAAAAAAATTTGATAGAAACAAGGGACAATCGCCCCCACCCCTAAACCATCGCGCGCGCGCGTGTGTGTAACATAAGAAGAAAACCGAGGTTTTCATCAAATAGGCTGCTGAACATATAGAGGATTTGGTAGGACCCATTTTTTATTTTTATATAATGAAGAAACTTTATGTATTTTCCTTATTATTTAATTAGCCCCACATACATCATGTTCCCCACGTGGGCATAGTAAAATTTACAAGAAAAATATAATTATAAGTTGTTATATTCTATTTTAATTTGAGTGATTAAATATAAATTATTGAACAGTTAAATGATTCAATATGAGAAATTTTCTTTTAGGTAATGTTACCATCGACTTAGTCCTCAGGCTAGCAACGGATGCATTTGCAAGTGCAGCAACGCAGGTGGGAACAGAACGCACTGTGTGTCAGCAAATCTGACCCTCGCTTGTAATCCTCACCGAGAATCTCTGGGCTGTAATTCTCTTAATTTTTGAATGAGGGGTTTTCCCTTTTTATCTTAAATCTGATCTTCGCGTGCTGCAGAAGGAAAACACCTTTTTCCTTTTCCGTGAAACATTCCTTTCCTATAAAAATGACCCTCATTTCCTTCCCGATAATTTCATGTCCAAGTAGCAGTGCAATAAAGTTAAGCATCCGACAGCATACCATACAGCACCGCTTCTTCTTCCTTTTTTTCTTTTTGTGGAAAAAACTTTCCATTTTCTTCTCTTGAAACTATTATTATTATTATTATTATTAGTATTTATTAAAAAATACTGTTATTATTATTATTATTGAAATATAATGAAATGTGTCCAATATGCTTATCTGTTAAATACTGCAGTTTTTATAGGAGACCAAGCTAAGTGATTGTGTTCACTATGCCTATTAACACTATCATAATCCGCTAAGTTATTATGTATAATCATGTGTAGATCTAACATGTTATTACATAAAGAAACGGTCGGGTAAACTCCAGTTCAAATCTTGGCGGGTAGAAAGTTCGTTTAAAAATTATGAAATCTTTACTGTATTAAAAAATTTAGTATAAATTTATACAATAAATTTGATATATATATCATAGACGGAAGATTTACTCATCTAACAGCGTTCGGCTAGTCTCTGCTTGTTTGGCTTTTCTTTTTCGTCCCAATAAGTTTCCTTTGTCGTATGTGCCTTGGATTTGGAACATATCTTCCAAATATTTGCTTGCAGAAGGGCAGTTCTTTTCCTGACTCATGCCCTCTGCCCCTGAGAAAGTCTTGCATGAAACTGGTAATAATACTTACATAAAAGTCTAAACCAAAAAAAAAATTAATACATATGTAAAGTTATAAATTAATAAAAATTTAATTTATTTTTAGGATTACTTTATTATTTCTAAGGTTTTATTAAGATATTATAATAATTAAATAATATTATCACATGATACACACCCACACACGCATTATACAACACTCTCTCCTAACCCCTGCAGCCTTCCTTAATGCACAAGACTATATTTCAAAAATACTTTAATATGACCGGCAAGATCTTATATTTTTCGATGTGTACCATTACTGTCCAACATGTTTTGACTAATTTATTTCGAACCGGAAGGGTCCACTAGGTGATAAGTCTCTTACAAGGAAATTCACTACAATTATAAAACTCGAACCGAAACTTTACTTAAGGGGAATAGATGCTCTAATATTTCAATCAAAATCCACTTTGCTGCAAAATCTTATATGTGAGACTCTCCGATTATGATCCATTTTATAATTATTTTACTTATATTTATCAAAATTTATAATCAACACAATATACTGACAGAGCACTATCACATTACCAAGCACGGGGGTTGGAAAAGAACGTTTTGTCACATTAAGATCGAGCATTCAGCCCCTCTTCAATGAACTGCCAACTCCGCTTCAATGAAGTCGGGTTTTTGGGGAAATTATTGAACATCCCTCTTATTTTCTTATTCTCCTCAAAAGGGGTATCACATCATAGTAATTATCTAATCGCATCGAGAAAATACAGAAGTTATATATGTTAATAAATCAATATTATGATAGTTTAAATTTGAATTAATCTAAATTCATTGAATATCAGGTACCGATATTACCTGCATATTGAATACAAATGAGCATAGGAATATTCAATTAAATAACAGAAAAAGAAAAATGCCCTTGAATGTATTAAATGGGACAATTCACGGACCCAGCTACCAGTACTCCCCTGTCCCATCCCTACTGTCAATCCTTGGTCAATTAATTCAAAAATCAACCTCAAGTCATTCCTGCCACCCATTGTGTAGGGATACGGAGCCTTGCTTCGGGTGTTACGTCAGGGTAATTCTCTAATTGCATCGAAAAAATACATAAGCTAGATATGTTAATGAATCAATATTAAGCTAGTTTAAATTTGAATTAGTCTAAATTTATGAAATACTGGGTGCCGAAATTGCCTGCATAATGAATACAAATGAGCATTTGTTTTAACGAGCTCTGATGCTTTGGTCCATCTGCAGATGTAACACACACATACTTTTTTGAACTTTGTCGATGATACGAGGAATAATTCAATTAAAAAAATCAGAAAGACTACCAAAACAAACATGCCCTCGGATGTATTAAATGAGACTATTGACGGACCCACCTACCTGTACCCTCCCTGTCCATCACTACTCTCAATCGTTGGTCAAATAATTCAAAACATCAACCTCAGGTCATTCGTGCCAGCCATTGGGTAGGGATACGGAGCCGTGCTTGGGGCTCACGAATGCCAACGAGGGGCAGATTTTGTAAGGTCCTCTCCTTGAGATGGACGCCCCTTCAACAGTACTATCTAACATTAATTACACAAAAAAAAGGTCGTGTGAATTAAATATTTAAAATTGATTTTTAAAATTATAAAAATTTTACTGTGTTAAATTCCGAAAAAACATTTATACAGTAAATTTGTTGTATAATACAGATCGAATATTTACTTAATCTAATTTGTAGTCTCAGGCCAGGCGAGGTTTTCCTTGTTCTGCTTTCTTTTTTTAGTAATCCTGTCTTTGCGCGAAGATCTCGGAAGTAGTTTCAATTCTTGTGTAAGCCTTGGATTTTGTAGATCACAAAATTAAGTCCCCCTTGTCGTGTATGCCTTGAATTCTTCTTCTGACCAGTGCAAGCCTTAACTCATGGGAGGATAACCTGACTAGGCTCGGGGTGGTTGGTGCAGATATTTTCACAAAATTGTATTACAAAAAATTATTTTAATATAATCGATAAAACCTTATACTTAAAAAATATAAAATCCTCATATGATTAATTTCGTAATTATCTTATTTATATTTATTAAATTTTATAATCAACAATATCACATTACCAAGCACGGTTCCTGCAAAGAATGCTTTTCTTATCAAAAATTGGCGTCGAGTTGGGATGTCACATCACAATGTATCAGATTCTCAGAACACTTGCAGAAGAACATAAATGTGAATTTTTTCGAGCTCTCATGCTTTGGTCGTCGTGCCGGAAAACCTTTTATATGTGACAGATATACATGTGTATCAATTATTTGATATAATAATTTAATAAAATTTAGTTTTTTAATTATATTTTTTATTTTTAAGTTTTATTTTAATAAAAGTAAGTAAATTTCATTAATTCTAATATTATATAAACACTGATACATTTTCTTACCATATTTTCCAGGATACGTGGAACAATTCAATTCTGAAAAAGCAGAGACATTAGTATTACGAAAAATATTTCCTGGGATGCATTAGGTGGGACCGTACCCGTACGGCCCCATCATTCACGACTTTTAGATCCTTGAGACTCCGCGGGCACAGTCTCTTTATTCCGCTTTTAAATGGGACGATCCGCTGTCCTAGGTCAATTGATTCAACATCAACCTCAAGTCATTACTGCAGTGCATGGGAAATTTGTTTTTTCTCTACTACTGATATTCAAATATGTATTTCAAGTCGCTTTTTTTTTTTTTTTTTGGTCGCCGTCCACGGTATCCAAGCAGGCCCCACCAGCGGTGAGATGGCATCTTTCAGCCAACCATACTTGACTAATCCGTTGGTCGCCCCGGGTCGCACGCCTGGCAATGGCGGGTGAGGCTCCCAAGAGGGGTGTCTGCGTACGTGAGGTCTCAACAAGAGGGCTCTGTCTCTTCGGAGACATCCGATAAAATTGGAAGTCGCTTTAATCTTTAATAGGGTAGAACTCTCATATAATTAAATTTCTCCATTCTTGAATATTCAAATTCGAGATATTTATTTAAGAGAAATAATTATCTTATCACTTACATCCACTTATATCGATAAAAAAGAATAATTTGAATTTGATCATCAAGTTTTTGGATCATGTTGCCTGCACATACGAGATCATGCAAGCTTCGTTAAATGCGATTTAGTACAAAATATATCGTACTGATATATCTAATTAAGTAAGCGTACACATGTAAAAGTTAGAAGGTAGTTTGAGATTGGTTAAGGTGGTTGAATGCTTTTTTCTTCTAAGTGAGATCTCGAGTTAGAGTCTTGTTCATTGATCCCTAGCAAGTCCGGCTAACCGAAGTTGAATTAACTAAATCTCGCAAAATTTTCAAATACCAGTGATTCAAATGAAAAAAATTAACTAAATCTTTTTTTTGCTCAAGGAAAAACATGTCTATTCTAATGCTAAAATACTAATCCTTCCCACTTTCGAAATGCATGGACGTGGGGTAACAGAGATTCATGAAGAATTCAATTTAGAGTATAGCCTCTAGGCAAGTTTATGTAAATATCTTGTCAAATCTTCGCTTGAGCTAGACGTACAAGAAGAATATATAAAAAACAAGCAGCCTTCGGGTACCGGACACCGGGTGGAAAACAAAAAAAAAATATATAAAAAACAAGGGCAGTTAATCCAGTCGTGTTCTCAAGTGTGGTTTGGTGTAAAAAATAATATATAAGTAATTCTTTTTTTTTTTTGGTGTAAAATATATAAGTAATTCAGATGGGAAAGGAAGTGAAAAATGCGGACGCTTTATATTTTCACGTCTATTCTCAGCTTTGGAACGAATCCCGTAATTGAGCAAATATTAGATGAGTCTCGTACAGCCAGAGTGACAGAGTAAAACTTACTGAGGATTCGACACGTGTAAATTGAGAGAAGAAGTGAGTACAAGAGAGATGCCTCTTTTTCTTTATTTTTTATTCAAAATAAACGCAAGTTCATCCCGCTCTCTCTGTTTCTACTCCGGGAGACATTCCTCTATCTCTCTGTCTTCGTCTTTCCTCTCTTTCTTCGGTAAGATTAGTCTTCATCTCCCTCTAGTACAAAGAAACTATTTGAAAATATTTCTCCCATTCCCCCGTAACTGTTAAAAAAGAAAAAAAAGATGGGAAAGCAACCCCGTTCTTCACTTTCCCTCTTTGATTCACTTCTCTCTTACGAATTACACGATTCGAGCAACATTCTGTGCATCTATGAAGTTTCATTCAGTTATTTATTTTCGGGAAAAAGTTTTTGAGGGGTTCCAGAAGTCTTCCCATTGCACTTTAAAAACACCTCACCATTGCGGTGAGTTTCACACTTTCTTCTGAAACCTCCCATTCACCGTAGAGAGCTCCTTCTTAACTTCGCACCTACTTGTGAGGATGGCTGAGATAATCGAGGTCCGCGCCGACGCCCCTTCTCCTAAGAACATTCTTCTTCTTCTTCTTTTAAATATCAGCAAGTAACTTGTTGGTTTGTATTTTTAACTTTTTTCTTGTTACCTTTGTATTTTCCAGATGGGAAGGACCTCCAGTGCTCACATGCTTGGAGAAGAGGTACAAGAGGTACTTAATCGATCCTATCTTCCGCTTACCGAAATTATTCTCAGCACCATTTTTTTTATGTTCGGGGCTAGGACTTCCAACTGATGCGGCTAGCCACTGTCAAAGCCTTTGTTTTCATTTTTACTCTTTAGTGGTACTAATCTTTGGACTTGGTTTTGGATATTGTTTTCCAGGATCTGGGCCGTGGCCGCGTAGGAGAGCCTTCTGCTAGAGCAGCCTCTCCAGCTAATCGGTGAACCTCTTTTCTTGCTTTTTCTTTTTTCAAGTCGATTATTTGTTGCGGGTCTCTATTTTATTTTTAATATTCAATTTTCTTTTTTTGAAAAAAATTTCAGGAATGAGCCCCCGACTTGGCTTACACTGGTCTTGTATTATGCCGGCGCGGTAGTAGCTGGTCTCCTCACGGGCATCGAGACCAACGTCGTCGGTATACATCACGCTCCCAATATCTTGAACTTTTTCATGTTCAAAATTCTGGCAGTTATACGGATTTGATGGCTTACTACTTGTCTTAAAATACATAGTTTCTCTTTCGCTGTTGAAAATGTTTCTTTTAGATGATAGACTCAGCTTTCCCACTGGTTACTAACACATTGCCAATGCCATTTTTCAGGAGGTGTGTTGGCTACTCGTCCATTCCTAAACCAATTTTTACCTGAAGAATGGTTGAGGCAGTCACACGGTAAACAGAGTGTAGTATGCCGCTATGTTAACGTGCCCATATTACTACTAAATTCGGCATATTTTATGGCCGCTCTTCCCTCTTTTCTTTTGGCTTCATTTGTCTACTCAAAATTTAGAGGAAATAAGCTCCTATTATTTGGAGCCATGTTTCATCTTATTGGGCATGGCTTCCACTTCCGCACTGAGATCAGCTTTCTTATCGCTGGTCGCATATTTGTCGGCATTGGTGTTGGAATAATTACCTTGGTAAGTTATTTATTACAGCCTTATAATCATTAATTTTTCTTATATTTTTATTAAAAGTAACATTATATATTTTTATCTCACAACAACTTTTGTTTTAAAATTTTGTAGGCTTTCCAAGTATTGGTTCATCATGTGAGCCATGGAAATCACAAGGATATTATAGAAAATATATACGCGTATGCCATTGTGTTGGGAGGTCCAATGGCTTATATTATTAATACCATCGGAAATCTTCACTATGCAAACATTGCATGGAAGATTTCATTTATGTTTACATTCCCGTTTTCTATTCTACTTTTTATTTTCTCATGTTTCTATTGCTTCTATGGTTTTGGAAGCAATATTGACATGGAGATTTCATTACATAGCTCCATTAGCTCCTTATTTAAAGAAGAAAATAAAAAAAAGTCAATAATATCAGTGGTAAAAGAAATAACAATTCCACTGATTGATTTTGGCTTATTTATGGGCTGGATTCCGGTCATTTTATTGTCGTTAAATGTAACAGTTGAAGTCACCTTCTATGTGACTTTAACACTAAGTTTAGTTCAGTGTGTATTTATATGTCTTTCCCCACTTTTTATAAAGTTTTTAAGCAGGAGATATATGTTGATTTCCTCTGGGAGTGCCATCATCGTGACACAGGTGCTGGAATATTTTTCCTAAGATTTAACTACATTTTCTTCATGTTAGCTCTCAGTGCTGAATGAAATATTTTTATGCAGGCTTTGATTGGCGTTTTGATGGTCACAAGTGGCAATCTCCAAGTAGGATACCCTATAAAGAACGGGATAGCTATCCTTGTTTTTGTGGCAATATTCCAGGTGTGTATGGGATGTCTTGCAACTGTAAGCGGGTGGTTGAAAGATCCACTCCCGGACGAGTCGAAGTTTGGATCACTTTTTTGCTTTCAATGCATTAACTATATAATGCAAATTGGTACCGCTTGGGCTGCTTTGCCACTATTTTGTAAATTAAAGGGTTTTACGGTGTTTTTTCTGTTAGGTATTGTGGGGATTACATTGACTTTAATTTATTTTCTTGTGGAAGAGGAGGAGGATGATGTTGAGTGAGATATGTAATCTACCATTTTTTAGTGAAGTTTGTTTTTTCAAAAGATTATTCTGGTGTGTGTATATATTGTAAATTATATGAAACTTTGCCCACGAAACAAGTGTGGATGAGACCTCTTAATTAATTAACTAATTATATGTAATATGAAAAATGGCCAGACAAAATGAAAAAATAAAGAAATCAATTAGCACAAGTTTTTTCACAGTTTTATTTACTGGTTGGCTCCCACGGCAGTCTGCCCTCCCGACTTGAAATTCTAGAGAATGCTGCATGTGCAGGAAGTATTGGCTGTATCCGACTCTTCACCAGTAAAGTTTACTGGTAAGAAGCTGCCACGTGTTAAGTGGTTCAGACGGGCTTGAGAGAGAGAGCATAAAGGAGTTAATACTTATTCACCTCGCCGGTGACTCCTTCCGGAAAATCGTCATCGAGGCTCTTGTGGAAAATCCCAAGCCCCTCACTGTCACAACTCCCACCGGATCCGACCAAAATCCCTAATATCCTGAAAATGGGTGAAAGAACCCGAACCCGAGATGATCTCCGTGTCGACGAACAGTTTACTCTTCCTTTATCAAACTCCCGCGGTGGTTCGTGTCGTCGTCGCAGAGCCCTGGGAAGGGCACCTGAAAACAAAGATATCGCCGGTCAATAGAGAATCGAACGGTGAGTAATTGAAGAACTCCGAGAAATTATCCGACACGAAGCACGATGCCTCTTCCAGTACGAGGTTCTCATCGGAGATGGACGCTCCGTGCAACCATATGGACTTTGCATCCGCTTTGCGACTGAGAACGGTGGTCAGGAAAGGAATGTCTGAGAATCATTGACGGAGTAGAAGGCAGAGCCGGGTGCGGAGCGTTGGGATTGAAGCCGAATAACCCTATTGAATTCTAGAGTCATACGTGTTAAAATTATCAAGAGGTTACATAAAATACAAACGGAAGCTACCTGAATCAATAATTGAAGATAGTATGATCGAGGGGTTCGGTTTTTCTAAATCTACACGCAATCTAATGAGAGATTTGGGTGACCTCTCAACTTATGCCCTCTACGACTACTAGGATGCCGGAGACTTGTATATATATTGTGTGACCATGAACCATAATCTTTTAATTGTATTAAGATGCCTGAAATTTTATTAATTTCTAATTTCTTCCATCATAAAATTAGAAATTACTTTTAGATATCTACACATTAGTTCCTATACTTTACGAGTTGTCGTTATGATCCATTCTTTAAATTCAATTAGATCACTTAGTGGGACCAACTAATCGGATAATATAGATACTTAATTATTAATATATTGTGAGATCATATTTAGTTGAATTACATCCAACACGGAGGCCTCGTCCGGCACCTTTTTATCCGTAGAGGGCTTGGTCGGCGGCGAGGTGAAAATCAGTTAGGGAGATCGGGAAGAGAAACAGGATAGATGGAAATTACCGACATTTGAAAGAGAAAAATGAAATGATTTTCTCACTCCTATGATCTCCTAACACAAGGGTAAAAAATCAAAATTTCCTCTCTCCCCCTTCTCTCGTCCTTCTTACCGGTTAAGCTTGGGAGTAAAAACTTAATTTTTTGAGTCCTTTCAAACGGTCACCCTGTGTATTACTCGGCTAATATTTGCTCTTTGTTGAATATTGGCTCCTTTGGACCTCACATTGGTATGCATTCATCCATAGACATGCAACTACAATATACCTGTATATCTAATCCGTTACCGCACTCGAATCACTGCCGTCATCAGAGTCCTCCAGTTCAGACAACTTGTTTAGATCAACTCTGTGACGGAGGAACAATCCGCCGAAAGGACTCGACCGTTGGGCGGTGGCGAGGCCTTTTGGATTTTTTTGACCCGATTAATACTCTCTAACAATACTGTAGACTGACCCGCACTATGTACGATTATTATTTCTATAAAAATTATTAGAAATATCTATTCATGTACGATGAAAGATAGTAAGTATATATAATTAATTTTTAAAGTAAAAATAATATATATTTAACTTTAAAATTAGATAGGTATAATAATGGAAATGGGAGAGACAATGGAGTTATACACGTCAAATTTACAATCATAATATCATTTTATGCTAACCTAGAGCTAGCAAAATTTTAATTAATAGTATTTTAGGAAAGAAAAAAGAGAAATGAAAAAGGATCTCCTCCCCGAAAGAAATAACAGGTCATTAATCAAGTATCAGTACTATTTGATCAATTAGCTTGATTAAGTGATCTAATTAATTAAATAGGTCTCGCTGACAAATCATAAAGTGTGGGAACTGAAATACAGAAATATAACATAAATTCTAATTCTATGTTAGGTGAAAGTGAAAATTAATAAAATTGCTCTCATTAGTTGTAATTAAGGGGTCGTATTCCTTGATTCACACGCTATATATTCTCTTGACTATCAGATCCCATTATTTAGATAGATGATCACCTACAGCTACAGTAAGGTCCAGAGAGTGATGCTCTTATTGGGTTACGTGCAAACTTAGAATAACCAAATCCAAAACCTGAGCTACCAACTTCATGCGATAAATTCATGTAGGAATACATTTACATTTATGCGACCTCTTGATGAGGTTAACGCATACGATTTTTCAGTTATTTGATTTTGAAATCTTTTTAATTGGTATCAAAGCGGTACGTATTGAGTCGTTGACTATTCAGAAAATTAGGGTTTGGTTCAAAGTTACTCAGTAGTCTGCATTCGAATGAAATTGATTCTTCTTTGGACGTTTTCCTTTTCTCCTGTGCTGGTCCCCCGTGTCTGTGCGTGCATTTTTACGGGACATGGTTTTAGTTAAAACTCCCCAAATCAGAATCACTGTGAAAAGTAATGGAAAAAGTCAATATGTCAGAATTAATAAAACTACTCCTATTCTATGCGAATAGACTTATAGGAGAAAGTCTTGCATATAAAAGTCTCACTATATTATAGTATTAATATTATGATACTAATTAATAAAATTAAATTATTTTTAAAAATTATTATTTTAGATTTTGTAAAAAAATTTAAAAATTTACTTGATTTTATTGATTCACTGTTACTCACTCGATTTATAGAGAGGTTCTAGAGTTAATTTTGGACAATCTTCCACTAGTCATCTAACACGCGGCAGCCAATCAAATGTACCGAGATTTGGGGGGCAAGTGAAAGGACAATTCTATCCTTATCAAGACGGATTGAAGGTCGATGATTTTCCCCGTTCACTCATTTTCTTATCAACAACCATTTCAACGTAGATTTTGTGGGCAACTAGCAAGCCACCGTGCCTCTCTTTCCATTGGATATGAACTTGGTGCGTTTGTAAATCATTTTTCAGAGAGATATTTGTAGGATTGCCCTTGTTTTTTTTTTGAAGTATCATGAGCAAGGTAGGCCCAATTCAAAGAAATGATTGCTTAATATGCCGGTAATACACTCGATTTAACATGAAATTCCTAATTTGAAATTTCTCATCCGTTTTATTTCGCTCTTACTCTATTTTCTTTCTAAACCTGTAAACCTACTTTGTAAAGGAAAAAAAAAAGGTCTAATTAGGGACCTTGGTCATTAGAATATAGGTAAAAAGATAAAAGTTAAAAGAAAATTAGAAATATTTAGTACAATTGATGTCGCTATCGTTCTGTGAACTAAAGATCTTGAGTTAATTTTACTAGTAAGACTTCCTATATGATTTTTATCTCTTCTTCCTCCTACCCTTTCTAGATTTATTTATTTCTTTTATATATCGAAAAAATTTGTAAATTAATTTGATCCCATCTTTTATTTTTTTAAAAAGTAAAAAGTTTAATCTCCATTTATTAGGAAAAACATTACTTGAGCATTGCCTTTCTTATGCTCCAAAATCGGCGCGTTCCTCCGGGCCAGCCTTACTTTTTTTTTTTTTTGGGGTTGAATAGTTGGATAGAAAATCAAGGCTGGGCTTAAGTTGGTCCGTGCCTTACAAAAATGGATCCGCCCGTGTGGAACATGACTGACTTAACCCGAAATCGAACCCAAACCAGATTTAATATGTCAGTTGAATGGAGTATAATTCCAATTCATTATATTATAAGGATTGATTTGAATAATAGTGGAGGTTGCACATGACATAATTGTTTTGTAGCAGAATATTTTTGCAGCTTGAATAGCAGAATAAAAGTGCCGTTGAGGAAAATACTTGTGCATGTGGCGTGAATGAAATAATTCAAGAGAGAAAATTGTGAGTTCGGGTTACACGTGTGTTGCTCTTATTAGAGATCGCCGGAAGGTTCTTGTGATATGAACTGTGATTGGCTTTTGCTTGACTTCGTAGTAAGGATCCACCACCGGCTTGTTCGTGTTAGTACAGGAGCTCGGTGCCTGATTCGATCTTGAGTGACGATCTTAGATAATTTGAGGTATAACGAAAACTCTTCTTGGTAATTTTATTTATTTGAATGATTATTAGGCCTGGCAGAATTGGGCCCGGCCCGATGGGCCGGCACGAGCCCGGCACGAAAAAGTCGTGCTTGGGCCAGGTTATTTCGTGCCCTTCTCTTTCCGGCACGGCCCATTTATTTTTTCGGGCGTGCTGGGCCACACAACATTCGGGCCGTGCCGGCCCATTAGCCCGTTACAAAATTTAAAAAAATGTTATCTATCATTCGGAACATATTTAACATGTTCCGAATCTCGATCTAGAACAATAAGAAATAATTCATTCACTAAATTTACTGTGAAATAATTTAATTATATTCATTCCCAAACTCTCATCGCTTCCGGCTTAAAATAACCAACACCTAAAAGCCTAAAACAAAACCGAACCAACTAAACCCACTCCCGGTCTTTTAGCTTTCGTGCCCACCGTGCCGTGCCGTGCGGCCCGAAACTTTCTCGTGCCGTGCTCGGGCCTAGTGATTTCGTGCCATCTGAGTTCCCGTGCCGTGCTGGCACGGCCCACAACTTTTTCGTGCCGGGCTGGCCCGGCCCGAAAACACCGGGCCAGCACGAATTGCCAGCCCTAATGATTATGCATTTCTTTATATGTGATGGGCATGTGTTTTGAAATCCATCATTGGTGTCAGAGCCGTAGGGATCGTTTCTATAGAAATATGTCATGAATCGAAGCACATGGAAAGTAGGCGGTATCTGTGATTGCAATTCCTTGTTTGATATCGATATTTTATGGTGTCAATTTTTATATTGTTAGATTCCTTATTTCAATACGATTTCAAAGGTGTATTATATGCCTCATTTTGATGTCATATGGCAAACTTATGATCCTTTAAAATTTTAAAATAGATCAAAATATTTCTAGGTGTTGAAAGTAAAATATGTTGAAAATTTTGGCCACTCTCGAGAGGGGGAATTTCACTCACTCCAAGATCCAATTAAGAAACAGAAAGCTGCAGCGGAATCCACTTGCCGAGTTGGAGGGGAAGGTGTCATACACGAGCCGGTGAGAGGCTGGATGCGCGGCGCATGAGCCCCACGCTCTGGCAATGGGAGTAGAAATAGAAAGAAAGGGGCTGTACCAGCGGCCTAGTGCGCACAGCGGAGCGATTTGTGAAAGTATGAACTGCTCAAATGTTCCATCATTGAGTCACTTTTACTGTTGCAATTCTGACACAATTTTCAATTCTTGATATTTTTTTTGAAATTTTTAGAAATCAGAATAGGTCAGAATAATTTTTAAAAGTGCAGATACAAAAAAAAAAAAAACATGAGTAGTAAATATCTCGCTCAATACCTAAAATACGTGAAATTTTTCTAAGATGGAAAATTTTATGTAGATTCTAGAACACCAGAGGAGTATCACAGAAATTTTTTCAGAAATTTAAGATACAGATAATAATAATTATTATTTAATAACTGATTTCATTTTACAAATTCAGAATAAATTTCTTGTAATTTGAAAAATTACGAACTTTTTTATGGATATTTGTACAGGGGAAGAATCATTCTGAAGTGATTTTAGAATTTTATAACTAAGTTAGATTTTTTTTAATTATTAATCACTTTTAGTTGCTTGATTAAATAGGAAAAATACCATAACATTATGGAAAATAATGAAAATTTTTCATGAGCATAAAAAATATGTCAAAAATTTGTGATAGTGATTTCTTATTTTTTGCACTGTGTTTAGCATTTTTCTTGATTTTAATGGCAAATAATTACTTGATTGATTAAAAAATACTACAACATTCAAAAAATTTAGAATAAATTGGAATAAATAAGATGTGCATTTAATGAGCTATTGCATATTATATTTTGTGGGGGGTTTTGTTGAGTGAATTAATTTCGCTCCAAAATAAATTTATGCACGATAATTAAATTTATTGATAGTTGTGGTCAAGGAAATATGACTGATAATTAGGATCACCGCGAATTTTCAATCTCACACGTTTGATTATTTCTATTGTTGTTTAGATTGTTGTTGCATAAATATGTCATTGTTTGTGCTAATTCTGAAAGTATCTATGCTTATGTAAAATAGATTTAGCAAATGTATCAAAGTCTATTGTTGCTGATTTGATGAAGGGTGAGATATTGGATGGCGACAATTGTAACGTTTGGCGCTGAAAGATTCAATATTCCTGGATACCATGAATGCACTTGAAAAAGTTGATACATCTCGGCAGCAATGAGACCTTGATGCCTACCTGAGTTGGCTCAAGAAGGACTGTTGTGCATGTTTTGCTATGTTAAGCAGCATGCACAATGACCTAATTGGTGAGTTTGAGATGTACCAAACTGCTTACGAGATGTGGGAGGCCCTCAAATCCAAGTTCGGCGTGATGTCCCTCACTAAACTCCAGGAATTGAACATGAGGTTTGATTCTTGTGTCAAGAGGTTGGATCAAACCATGAAGCAGCATTTCCGATGCATGTCTACTATGATTCGAGACCTTAAGTCTAGTGGAGTGACCTTTTCTGATGAGCAGCAGGTCCGAGCAGTGATTAGATTACTACATTGTTCCTGGGAGCACATGAAAGCAAATATGGCCCGCAACAAAAACGTCAAAACATTTGATGATATTCATCAAAATTTAGAGCTGGAGGACAAGCGCATGAAGGCTGCTAAGTGCAGTTCGGAGGCTAACGTTGTGGCCTAGTTCACGAAAGGCTTTCGAGCTAAAATGCAAGCCAGTTAGAGGTGCTCCTAAGGACTGGGGCGAACCTACGCCCAAGAAAAACGAGTCCAACAAGAGCAAGAGAGGAAAGCCGGGTGGAAAGGAAGACCTGAGCAAAGTCAAGTGCTATAACTGTTACAAAATAGATCATTTTGCTCGCGACTGTGCTGAAGAAAAGAAGATACTTATAGATCCTTATTCTCGCCCTAGTTTTATGGTCACTGATGGTTCATTTGCTAATCCTACTTCTCTATGGATTGTGGATTTAGGTGCAACCGACTACCTAGTGAGGAGTGGAGATGGGTTCGTGGAGTATCACCAAGTCCCAGTCGGAAGAAAGGTGCATATGAGAAACAGTTGGAGTGTGCAAGTGCTTGGAATCGACACTTACAAGCTCAATCTACGAGGTTGTCGCACACTATATCTCCATGATATCCTTCATATTCTTGAGATCTGGCAGAACCTCTTATCAGTTATGGTCATGTTAGATCTTGGATTTAAATTTGTTTTTAATGGCTTGTCTGTGAGCATTTTTCTTGGCGACGTTTTCTATGGCAATAACTTTATTTCAGATGGTTTGATGGTTTTAGATATTGATTATTATGAGAATAAAAATGTCGACTCCATTTCTCTAATTGCTTCTAGTAATAATGATGTTTGCACTAATACGATTAGATGGCATGCTAGATTAGGCTATGTGGGTAGGGTTGTGCAGAAAACCAGTTTGGGACCGAACCAATTTCGAACTGAACCAAAAGAATCGTTCAGTTCGGTTTGGCACATTATTGATATCATGTTTTGCATGATCTATTTATCCATTTCCGACCTAAAATCTTAAGTTTTAGGCCACATCCCATGCATTTAGAGGTTAATTGCATAATTTTTCATTAGTGGAATTGAGTTATTATAAATGATAGTTCTCAGAGCTTTATATTGGATTAGATACTGTTGGGAGTCATTTGATGTGCAGGAAAGGAAAGAACATGTACAGAAAAATGAAGATATGACTTGTTCGATATAGCAAATTTTGGAGGAAATCTATCATATTCTATATATAATAAATATGAAATATAATATATCATCGGAAAGCTTGTCGAGTTAGAATTCCAACGCATCAAACGGATCACAAATTGGAGTTAAAACGAGGAAATTATGACCAAAGAAAGAAAACTGTGCGCAGACTAGCGCTCAGTAAACCGTGGTTTTATAGAGACGTTTCAACGAAGAAGACTTAGACTGCGGTCTATGGACTGCAATCTACTGAGGCAAATTGCTGGGACCCACTGCCTCCTATCCCATACTGATTAGAGCAAGAATTGAGGAAGTATACTGGCTCTATATATAGTGGTGTACCCCCTACAAGTAAAAGATATACTTACATATATATAAGAGTTGAAGAGAAGAAGAAGGCAACAATCAAGGAATATGAGAAGAGGGACTGCATAGACAAATCGTAAAGTCGGGATCTAGAGGCTCGGCTTCACCATCTAGAGTTCCTTCTATCCCTTTTCTTTTGTTTTTCATAATGTTGTCTTCTCTTCCAACTCTTGTATTTCATTATAGTAAGTTGAACTAAACCCCTAGATTCCTAGGGGATCAATGGAACATTTTCAATGTTTTAAGTAAGGTTCTTCTTTCACACATATGATTATGTCTATGTCGAGGTATGCATCCTTAGTGCTATTTATGCCAATTTCGTTCTTCATGTTTTCTCTTGGTCTGATCACCCATGAGATTGAACTTGAGACAGAGACGAGCCTCGAGAGAGAGAATTGAAGTCATGCTAGAAATTGCATAATCTAAGTTAGCTTATACCGGAAAGTGAGGTTACTCGTACAAGCACATCGGGAGATGGTGAGCACCCTAGATAGCTATTTAGGGTGGGTTTAGGTTGGCCTTTCAATATTAATCACCTAGAGATAGAGTGGATTAGTGTCTTCCACCTAAGTACATTCGTACGATATCGGGAGGTGCGTACTATGGTAGTGGGGAAACCCTAAAACCCTAGGCTAATAACATGACAGAATTAATTGTGTGAAAGAGGGATTCTTGTTTAAGACTAGAATTGGGGAAGCTGTGAACCTTAGGAGCTTTTAATTGACTGATTTCTGATTGTTTACCTTCTGTTATTTTATTTACTTACATCCTACTCATCTTATTTGATTTACTTGGTTTAGAATTAGTTGTGCTAATTTTAGTGATTAGTAGGAGAGTCATTGTGGGAATGATACTCTACTCATTTTGTATTACTTGTCTGCGATACGTATACTTACGTGCATTACCTTAATTATGCAACACACATTAGGCAAAGAATCGAACCAATTTATATTGAAAAATTTAAACCAATTCGGTTAATCGATTCAAATCAAATTGGTTTTAAAAAGGTTCGGTTCGATTCAAAAACAATTCAAACCAAATAGAATTGGTTTTGAAATGGTTCTGTTTGGTTCAAAATCTATTCGAACTGAATTGAGTTGGTTTTTCAACAGTTCTAACCTGTTAATCGCACCAATTACACTTATAAATTAACCGAACCGTTTTTCATCTAAAAAGCTGCACTAAGATACAACCAGTTCGGGCAAAACCGTTTGAACTAGTTCGGTTCCGGTTCGATTCTCCCCAAACCGGTTCGGTTGCACACCCCTACATGTGGGCTTAAATTGAATGAGCAAACTTGCTAGAGAAGGTCTTTTAGGCGCTCTCGAAAAGCTTAGCATGCCAACTTGTGAACATTGTCTTGAAGGAAAGGCAATTAGAAAACCATTTGATATAGCCAAAAGGGCATGTGTTCCATTGCAACTAGTTCATTCTGACATATGCGGAACAATGAATGTGACAGCATGTTTTGGTGCATATTATTTCATCACATTTATAGGTGACTATACGCATTTTGGTTATATCTACTTGACCTCCCGCAAGTCTAAAGCATTGGTTTGTTTTGAAGAATATATGAATTTGATTGAGAATCAATTAGATAAGAGCAACAAAAATCTCAAAACTGATCGAGAATGTGAGTATCTATCGGAGCTATTTAAAAGGCTTTGTGATGAAAAGGGAGTCGATAGGCAATTGACTATACCAGGAACTCCACAACAAAATGGAGTGGGAGAAAGGAGGAATAGAACTCTCCTGGATATGGTTAGGTCCATGATGGCGCAAGCTAACTTGCCCATCTCCTATTGGGGAGATGCTTTATTGACTACTGTTTATTTACTTAACTATGTGCCTTCTAAATCAGTTCCTAAAACCCGGTATGAGTTATGGACCGGCGAAAAACCTATTTTAGGACATTTGCGACCATGGGGTTCAGCAACATATGTGCACAAATCTTCTCATAAGCATGGGAAGTTAGGCCCCAGAGGTCAAAAGTGTATCTTTGTTAGATATTCCAATCACTCTAAGGTATATATGTGTATTAGTGAGAATGCTAACGGAATTGTCTATGAAATTGAGTCAAGAGATGTGGATTTCTTGGAGGAAGAATTCTCCAGCAGGGGTGAGGTTTCAAAAGAGATTGAGTTATATGAATGAAGGAATCCACACAAGGCGCTCTAGATAAGCCAGTAGATGAGGAATCATTTCCTCCACCTCTTGGGAATAGTGGAAGTGACTTAACAACTGGTGAACTTAGTTCATTGGAGGGAATTTCGCTTGAGCCTCAATTGTAAAGAAGCTAACGTGGAAACATTCCCCATCGCAAATTCGAGGTCAAAGGAGATGCTTTCATGATTGCTATGCAAGATAATGCACAACCTAAATATGTGCAAGAGGCTCTCCCATCTCTTGCAGGTAAAGAGTGGATGAATGCAATGAACGAGGAGATGGAGTCCATGGGGACCAACCATGTCTGGGCCTTAGTTGACCTTCCACCTACACGTAAGATGATTAGGAACAAGTGGATCCTAAAAGTCAAATGGAAGGCGGATGGTTCTATCGACAGGTACAACGCTCGCCTAATAGGAAAGGGCTATACCCAAAAAGATGGTGTGGATTATGAAGAAACATTTTCCCTAGTGGTTAAGTTTACTTCGATCCGCATCATTCTAGCCATTGTCGCACATTTGGATCTTGTACTACATTAGATGGACATTAAAACTACATTTCTCAATGGAAAACTCGATGATGAGATTTATATATATCAACCGGAAGGTTCATTGCATAAGGTCAGGAGTGCAAAGTCTACAAGCTCCGAAGATCCTTGTTTGGCCTAAAACAATCATCCAATCAGTGGTATATTTGATTTCATCAAGCCATTACATCTTATGGGTTTACGATAAGTTAGAAGGATCACTGTATGTATATATGAAACGCTCCAAGGGAAGTTTATTGATCTTGTCATTTTATGTTGATGACATTCTAGTGGCTGGAAATGACATGCAAATGCTTGTCAAAGCTAAGAAGTGGTTATTTGCCAATTTTGACATGAAAGATATGGGTGAGGCAAATTACGTGCTTAGGATTAAGATCCTACGAGATCGTTCAAAGAAACTTTTGGGATTGTCCCAAGAGAATTACATTCGGAAAATTCTTGAATGATTTCAGATGCATAATTATAAGTCTTGTGACACTCCTATAGCTAAGGGTGAGAGGTTGAGTCTTGTCATGTACCCTAAGACTATGGAAGAGAAGCAACGCATGTCATGTGTTCCTTATGCTAGCGCAGTGAGAAGCCTGATGTATGCTATGATGTGTACTCAGCCATACATATGTTCTACTGTCGACTTGGTTAGTCAATTCTAGTCTAACCCAAGCCTTGCTCACTGGAAGGTCGTAAAAAGGATATTGTGCTACTTAAAAGGTACAATGGATTACATGTTGTGCTATTGGCATTGAGCTGCGTCTAGTAGGTTCAGTGATGTTGACTTGTTTTCTTGCTGAATAGAGGTGCCGTGACTTGGGCCAGTAAGAAACAGACCTGCACAGTCTTGTCTATGATGAAAGTAGAGTTTATTACATGTTCTGCCGCTGTGTAAGAAGCTGTTTGGCTAAGACGCTTCTTGCATGACCTCAGTGTCGAGAGAGATGATTCGGATCTAGTAATGATACATTGTGATGGCATGGTTGCACTAGCCTATGCTATAAGGATCCGAAATATCATAGCAAGACAAACACTACAAGAAAATTGCCAAATACTTATAAATATTACCGACGGAATACAATCTGTCGAAAATACCGATGGATATTGCCTACAAAATACAATCCATCGAAAATACCGACGGATATTACCGACGAAATACAATCCTTAGGAATTAGGAGTTTACCTACGGATTTGTCGACGGACTATCTGTCAGAAATTTGTTGATGGACTAATCCATAGCTAAATCCATCAGTATATCATGGTGGGAAGTTGTAGGAATTTTACTGACGGATTAATCCGTCAGTAAATCCGTAGGCAATAACTGACGAATTATATTCCGTAGGTAGATCTGTCGGTACGCTATGGCAGGAACCCAACGCGAGTTTTACCGATGGATAATTTGAATTTCATTGGCGGGATTTTTCCTGCTCTTTGCTGATGGATGATCCATCAGTAATATCCGTCGGAAATGTGTCTATATATCCCAAACTCGAGCCTTTCCTCTTCATTTTCTTGGCGATTTTTCTCCCTCTAGAGTCCCAGATGAGCCATCCTAGCACTTGCATGTCTGTGCCACGACCCACTAAGCCGAGCCACGACGCTGGAGCCTTGACCCCCCACCCACGACATCGGAGCCCTGACCCCGTCACCCCCAAGAGATTGCGGCAACAACCATCGTGCCTTGAGCCCTAAGCCCCAGCAACGACCCACACCGAGCCATGGCCAGCCCCACCGAGCCTCAGCCCTGATCCACCAAGCGAGTGTGCCATGAGCTTCACAGAGCCCCATCATCGACCTCTACCAAGCCCCAGTGTGCTTGACTAACAGCCCCTACCTTCGAGACATGGCAAGCCCCACCGAGCTCTACCCGGACCCACCAAGCCAGCAACCGCCACCCCAAGCCTCGACCAAATCCATCAAACGCCAACCCAAGCTAACCCGATCCCTCTTCGAGCACCACCCCAAGCCCTCTTTGAGCGCCAACTCGAGCCACCGACGGATAAATTTAACATATAAATGATTATAAAATAAAATATATCAATATTCGTAAAAATTTCGCACCGACGGATCGCTGATAAATCATTACCAGAAAACACTTCGGGGTTTACCGACGGAAAAGTCGTTGACAATCTGTTAGATGTCATGCTGTCAGATGTGAGGCCATAGGTAACCACTGACGGATTATTGACAAATTTGCAATGGACTTCCATCGACATTTTCCTTTGCTCAACACAGATTAGCGATGGATAATCTGTCGCTAGTTCATCTCTATTACCGACGGTATCTTTTGTCGGTAATCCATCACAATTACCTACAGATTTCCGACGAAGGCAATCTCCCGACAAGGGAAAATGCGACGGCTGCTTTCCGTCGGAAATCCGGCAATACTCTGTCGGTAAACCAAATTACCGATGGAATACCAACGGATTGCCGATGAATACCTTCATTGGTATTTGGTAGTTTTCTTGTAGTGAAAGCACATAGAGGCTAGATATAACTTCATTAGAGATATGATTGCGCAAAAGGAAGTGGTCATGAAGCACATTCCTACGAGTCAAATGATTGTGAATCCCCTAACTAAGCCTATAACTATAGAGAGTTTTAGCGCTCATGTAGGGCAGTAGGACTTTGTAAATGGTGGTTATATTTCAATTTATGAGATGGATCATTTTATTTCTTGATTACATTTGTTGTTATCAAATATTTTTAGTTACTACATGATTTGGCTGCGATTTGAATATGCATTTTTTGAGATACTTAGGACAAAACAAATATAGTATCTCAACAGGCTTAGATTGGCTCTCTTGCATGAGCAGTTGCACTTGGCACCTGTTATGGCGAGCATGAGATCTTAAATTCCTGACCGAAATGAATATTCCCACTCTATTTATTATGTCTGATATTGATAGTCAGATGTGAGGCCTTAGTTATGGCACCTTGAAGGGCGAGTTGATAGAAGACTCAAATTAGGTGCTCAAGAAGTAACTAGAATAAAATCTGTGTTGTGTATAGTAAAGAACTCAGCATACACTCTAAAAAGGAGTAGCTCTACCATGGCATGCATTTCATACTACACGTGCTAGAATGACCTATTTAGAAAATGGATGAATGAATCCCTGCTTAATCATTGTGTGTGTCCTAAATAATTTTTATAGTGCCCTTACTCACTTTTGACTATATCACAAAACAAAGGGCTGATTATCGCTACTTTGACATGCTACCTATGGTCATGATTGATTCGGACGGCTGGGGCATTTTTGGGAAAGCAGTCAGTTCGAAATGGAGTGAGTGTGGGCAAAGAGAAGGCTATTTCGGTGTCATTGATAGTTCTATATTCAATGACATTGCTAATTAATTAGTTTTGACACAATTGTGAATACAGAAACGTGTAATTGAGTGTGCTCTTTCGAGGGATTAGAGATACTTGACTTGATGTGATACAAAATTAGTTTAGGGCACTCAAAACACTTTCATAGGGTCAACTCCTCTATGCTAGCTCTAATGAGTTTTTAGTGTAGAGCTCCTAGTCTCTTTGTGTGCTCAGTGGTCGCATGACACATTTACCTGTATGAACCTTTCTCTAATGGTTGTGAGCAATACAGTATCGAGTTGGTTCCCCAATTACTAGTGGGAGCTGTAGGAAAACGGATCCGCCAGTGTGGAACCCGACTAACTTAACCCGAAAACCAACCTGAACTAGATTTAATATGTCATTTGAATGGAGTATAATTCCAATTCATTATCCTCATAATGATGAGGATTGATTTGAATAATAGCGGAGGTTACACATGACAATTGTTTTGTAACCCCCTCATTAATCACCTTCATTACACCAGCAAATCAATCCATGAGGGATTGATATTTTTGCAGCTTGAGTCGCAGAATAAAAGTGCGGGTGAGGAAAATACTTGTGCATGTGGCGTGAGTGAAACAACTCAAGAGAGAAAATTGTGAATTCGGGTTATACGTGT
The DNA here is from genome assembly GCA_037672795.1 of Lagerstroemia speciosa. Taxonomy (NCBI): domain Eukaryota; kingdom Viridiplantae; phylum Streptophyta; class Magnoliopsida; order Myrtales; family Lythraceae; genus Lagerstroemia; species Lagerstroemia speciosa. Next base: position 3,716,526 of record CM075303.1, on the reverse strand, counting down.
GGTGCTCCTTTTGGAGATCGAATGATGTTCTTGTGCTGTGAACTGTGATTGGTTCTTACTCGACTTTGTAGTAAGGATCCAATGCCAGCTTGTTCATGTTCGTGCATGACCTCGGCATGTGATTTGATCTCGCCTGACTATCTTGGATAATTTGAGGTATACCGAAGACTCTTCTCGGTAATTTTATTTATTTGAATGATTATGAATTTCGTTATATGTGATGTGTACGTGTTTTGAAATCCATCAGTGCCAGCCTTGATTCGTCTAAGTTGGTTCCAAATAAGACTGGCAATTTTTAACACGACACAATCTGGAGTTAGACATGTTTAGGTCAAGTCTGTTTAGACATGAACCCCTTTAGATACGATTTTGTTCAAACACGATAAATAAATGTATTTGAATGGGTTGAACTTATATAACTAGATAAGATATATTTAAACATGCTTATTAAATATGTTTCACTATTTTTATATAAATATTGAACCCATTTAATACATCTATGTCTAAAAATTTTATGATATGTAAATATTATATGCACTGCATGTATCATTATTGTTAAAAAAAGATGTGACTAATTAATAATTGATTAATCTTACTTATTTATTATACTAATTATCTAAGTATTATGTTTTAGTAGTCATATTATATATTTTAGAATATAATTATATATTGTAGGCATTCCATATTAAATAGATCAATTCAGTTTAGACACGGCTCAGATACGAATAGGTTTAGACGTGAAAAATAAATATGTCATGTTTAGGTCATCAGAATTTCTAATCCAAACACGTTTTGACGCAGCAAGTTTAAGTATGATATAACATAATTTTCCAGGCCTAGTCCCGAGTGTTGGCGCTAAAATGAAGCCAGCTTAAGATTACCAAATAAAGTTTTCTCAGTTTATTACGTCATTTTCTTTCTTTCTTTCTTTCTTTCTTTCTTTTGGTTGAATTCTTTCTTTTTTTTGGTAATTCGTAAGTGGTGCTCTTTGTATATTTACGTGCAAGCGCTGGACTGAGATCAGAGTAGTTGTATCAACAGAATGTAATCCAACCTAAAGGATACGAGCCCAAGAAAAGATAAAAGCAAATACACATATGCGAGATCTTAGGCTTCCCCCGCTTGTATTCGGATACCCCTATTGGATATATTTGTAATATCCAGGTGAGGAAGTAAATATCCTTATTAGATGGCCTTGTACTACTATATTCGATTTAGTATTTGAGTGGAATATTTCATATATTATAGGTTAAATAATATATTTTTGATGAAAGGATATATACGATAATCGGTCGCTAATTCTACCAATTTAAAGGGCATGTGTCAATTAATATCTTAACATTCTATTTGAATATATTTTCAGTTTTATCTATTTGTTTCTCTATTTCATGATACAATATATGATAAGTATTCGAGATCTTGACGGATCAAGTAAGGCTAATTGAATCGCACATCTACTAGAATTGATCCATGTGCGCTTAAGATAAAATAATTTAATCTTTTAACGAATTTCTCCTATATATGATCCTAGCTTTGTTATTCGGCTTAAATTTCTAATAGCTGGTATCAAAGTCATATGTGTTGAATGACTGAGAATTAAAAAAAAAACTTAGTGTTTGATTTATCGGGAAATTATATGCATTCGGTCCATCGTGAATGTGTTATCGCAGATTTCTCCCGTTCTTCCTTTTATCAGCTTTTGCGTGCAGATGGTCAAGATTTTCCCTTTACAGAAACTCCTCCCGCCCAACTGAGAGATTAAAAAATTTAAATTATTTAAAAAGGGGATTTTTTTACGTTTAATAATCTTGAAAAATAATAGTTAATTAAATTTGATCTAGGTAAAAAAGCATAATAATAAGATTTTGTTTTTTAAAGTAGAGACATCGAATTACATATTCTTCTTAGCTTCCCGTAGCTGTGCTTTGTGTGCTTGTCAATCAAAATAAAAATGTAAAACATATTATTTTCCTTTTTTGAAATATTTACCGGTTAATACCCCATCACTTTCTTCACGTGCTGTTATTAAATTCTCCACCGGCACATAAGAGCCTTGGACCCGTTTTTACCTAAAAGGCTAAGCTGATAGACAGTAATACTCAATTCTCATATAAACTCAAGTTTCTTCTTCAATCTGGTCGTGTGGGATTTAACTCTCAACATCAACCCTCCGCAAGCCGGGCATTTTTCTTCCGGTCTTGGTTTTATAAGCCCACGAGCTCTATACTCAGGCCTGGCGTGTTGTGAGCGACCCGCTCTGATACCATATTAAATTCTCCACTTGGACTAACAAGAGTCTTGGATTCGTTTCCACCTAAAAGTCTAAGCTAATAGATGGTGGTAATTAATTTTCTTACAAACTCAAGTTTCTTCTTCAACCTGATTGATGTAGGATTCAATTCTTAATACTCATATATTAAAATAAAAAATAAAATTGTTTCTTTTTTAAATGTTCACTAGTTCTGTGAAGCTCATCAAACATTCATAATGCTTGTATTTAATAAAATTTTCCTTTAAATGCTGATATTATAATAATAATAATAATAATAATAATAATAATAATAATAATAAAAGGTTTATAAAATAAAATTTTACTTATTGTACCCATCATTCCTTCGCAACTTCAGTCTTTAGCTCTTTCTGTTATCTCTCCTCTCTTTTTTCAACTGTTTCAGCTCAACTCCTCCTTCCCCCATTTTACCATCTTCCCGTTCATTAAGTGCCTTCACTTCGAACCACCGCCCACCTCCGACCCTTCAACCGAACCACCCACAGAGCCCTCCTCAATCGAGATTTCTGTCGCATCTTGGGATTGCATTATGTACAAGTCCAGGTCACACCAAGCTCTTTTGGTTCATCGAACACAAACTCTACACCATTACCGAGCATCCTTCGATCCCAACATCAGCATCCATTGATCCCTACTCAGACCACATTTAATTGCATGAGGCCTCCCCTCCCACCATTTGTGAAGGTTTCTCTTCCTCACAATCATTTTCAGTATAAAGCTTGGAAAGATGCAGACAGAATAACCTTAACACAAACGTTTCCCATCCCAGTAGTTTTTTATGTGATATTAAAAGCATACGCAAATTAGCTTTCTTTTTTTAACTTCTGATCCTAAGTAAACCATTTTCCTTGGGTTTGTTTTTAAGACATTGGACTCATCCTCGTCTAGAGCTCACAAAAAAGTATTTTTAGTGCACCTGTGAAACATCAAGGTCAGTTATTTTATCAGAAATTAAAACTTATAGTAATGTGGTTAGAGCTTTGTGTTTGACCGAGTCTTTTTAATTTGTGGATATTGTTGGAATAAAATCACTAATTTCCCTTCGGGAGTATAACACATTTAAAGAAAATAATAATAAGTAATCAAATTCGTATTTCCATTAGAAATCTAAATGAATTAATAGTTACATTTTTAATCATATATAATTCACATACATTAGATAAAAAGTGATTGATATCATATGTACAAACCATAGCACATACACATATGCAGTAAATATATATGTACATACATACAAGTACAAGTACATACATACAAGTACAAATACATACATACATGTCGAAATATAGTATTATTTACTGTATGTGTATACATACATATGCAATATATACTATATATACTTTTGTATACATACATACATATCCAAATAGTCTTTTAAAAACAAGCACAAATTGTAGTAAATAACGTATTCCATGTGATATTTGCATAGTGAAGATTTTCAACTGTATTAATAGAGTATGCAGCTAGAAGTCCCAACACAAACACATGCTCATATATGTTTTTGATAACATACTTATGATTAGCTTGGCCCTGGCTCATATGATGAATCAATGCTTGGAAAACCTAAAAGATTTTAGAACAAATGTTATTATCAGATAAAAATATGTTTATACTACTTTTAACAAAAATATAAACAAAAATAAATTATTATGAAATTGTAATTAATAACTTACCAAGGTATTAAATACCACACCAATTCCAAAAATGATATAGCTAACAATAACAAAGCCGATCTTCATGCAAAAATGGAAGGCATGCACAAGAAGATGACTTATGGCTCCAAATTATGGGATCTTATTTCCATTAAATTTTGAGGAGATCAATGCGACCACAGTGAAAGAGGTAATGACAACCATAAGATATGCTGAATTTAGCAATACTATGACACATTGATGTACTTGCATACTACACCCTGTATACATGTGACTATCTTATCCATTCATTATGTGAAAATTTGCTCATGAATAGATGAGTAGCCAAGACACCTCCTAAGAAATGATATATGATTGGAAATATATTACTAATCAATGATAGCTCAGTTTAATATAGTTCATTTCTCATTTTCAACTAAACTATAGACTAGTATAATTTCATTATGTTTTTATGGTGTGATTTTTCAATTTTCCATGAAAAAAAGGTTAGAGGGAAAACTCAGCTATGCAATGCATCACAATTTAGTGTTAAGTAAAAAAACAACGGTTGGATGTTTGAAATAATTTTAAAAAATTGAAAATGAAAGGAACAACATGCTTAAAGAAAATAATAAGTTACCAAATTCGTATTTCTAGTACAAATTTAGATGAATACATAGTTACATTTTTCACCATATATAATTCACATACATTAGATAAAAAGTGATTGATTTAATATGTACAAACAAACCGTAGCACATATACATATACAATAAATATATACACACATACATGTCCAAATATCGTAGTATTTACTATTTGTGTATACACATATGTGCAATATGCACTTCTATATATATATATATACACATGTTCAAGTAATCTTAGGAAAATAGCGCATTCCATGTGATATTTGCATAGGAAAATTTTTAACTATATTAATAACTTATGTAGTTGGACCTCTCAACACAAACACATACTCATATATATTTTTGATAACATTCTTAAGATTATCTTGGCTCGATGAATCAATGCTTAGAAAGCCTATAAAATTTTAGAGCAAATGCTATTATCAAAAAAATAAATATACATATATATATTACTTTTAACAAAAATATAAAAAAGTAAATCATTATGAAATTGTAATAAATAATTCACCAAGGTATTCGATCCCACACCAGTTCCAAAAAAGATACCGCCAATGATGAGAAAGCCGATTTTGGTGCAAAAGTGGAAGGCACGCTTAACAAGATGAATTATGGCTCCAAATTATAGAAGTTCATTTCCCCTAAATTTTGTGGAGACCAATGCATCCATAGTGAATAAGGGCAGCCATAAGATATGCTGAATTTAGCAGTAGTACGACACGTTGACGTACTAGCATACTACACCATGTTTAGCATGTGACTGTCTTATCCATTCATTATGTAAAAATTGGATTGTGAATGGATAAGTAGCCATCACACCTCCTAAAAAATGATGCATGATTGAACATATAATACTAATCAGCGATAGCTAAGTTTAGTACAATTCATTTCTCATTGTCAACTAAACTATGTACTCATATAATTTCATTATGTTTTCCATGATTTTTTAGTTTTTCATAAAAAGAGGTTAGAGGGAAAACCCAATTATGCAGTGCATCACAATTTAATGCTAAGTAAAATAAACAACAGATGGATATTTGAAATAATTTTAAAAAATAAAAATTAAAGGAACAATATATTTACAGAAAAATATGTTAGGTCATCAAAATCGTATTTCCGTTAGAAATCTAGATTAATTCATAGTTACATTTTTCATTATATATAATTCGCATACGTTAGATAAAAAGTGATTGATATAATATGTACAAAACAAGGCACATATACATACAATAAATATATATGTACATACATACATATACATATGCATACATACATGTACAAATATAATAGTATTTACCATATACGTGCACATACATATGCAATATATACTTCTATATACATACATGCATGTCTAAATAATCTTACAAAAATAAGCACAAAATAGTAGTAAATAGAGTATTCTTTGTGATATTTGCATAGTGAAGATTTCCAATTATATTAATAGCATATGCAGCTGAACCTCCTAACACAAGCACATACTCATATATGTTTTCGATAACAATCTTATGATTAGCTTGGCTATGGCTTATATAATGAATCAATGCTTGAAAAGCTTACAAAATTTTACAATATATAATTTGCATAAGTTAGATAAAAAGTGATTGATATAATATGTACAAACAAACCATAGCACATATACACGTATAGTAAATATATAAGTGCATACATACAAGTACATATGCATACATACATGTACAAATATAGCAGTATTTACTGTAGTGTATACATGCATATGCAATATATACTTCTATATACAGACAAACATGTCCAAATAATCTTAGGAAAACAAGCACAAAATTATAGTAAATAAAATATTACTTGTGATATTTGCATAATGAAGATTTCCAACTGTATTAATAGCGTATGCAGCTGGACTTCCCAACACAAGCGCATACTCATATATTTTCGATAATAATCTTATGATTAGCTTGGCTCTGGCTTATATGATAAATCAATACTTGAAAAGCTTACAAAAGTTTACAATATATAATTCGCATAAGTTAGATATAATATTTACAAACAGACCATAGCACATATACATGTACAGTAAATATATAGGTACATACATACATGTATATATGCATACATACATGTACAAATATAGTAGTATTTACTGTAGTGTGTATATGCATATGCAATATATACTTCTATGTACAGACATACATGTCCAAATAATCTTAGGAAAACAAACACAAAATAGTAGTAAATAGAGTATCACTTTTGATATTTGCATAGTGAAGATTTCCAACTGTATTAATAGCGTATGCAGCTGGACTTCCCAATACAAGTGCATACTCATATGTTTTTGATAACTATCTTATGATTAGCTTGGCTCTGGCTCATTGATGAATAAATGCTTGGAAAGCTTACAAGATTTTAGAACAAATATTATTATCAAACAAATGTATATTTATATTACTTTTAACAATACTAAAATAAAAATAAATCTGCATTTAAAGAGTCTCAGTCTCGTTTCCATAAAAAAGACTAAACTGGTAGATAGTGATATCCAATTATCATATAAAGTCAAGTTTCTTCTTGAACCTAACTGATGTGGGACTCAACTATCAACATTCGCCCTCCACAAGGCGGGCACTTTTCTTTTGGTCTTAGGCTTATGGGCCGAGCTCTACACTCAGGCCTGTCTTGGTGTGAGCTCAAGATCGATCCGCTATGATACCATATTAAATTCTCCACTTTGACCTATAAGAGTCTTGAATCTATTTTCATCTAAAAGTCTAAATTAATAAGTGGTGGTACGATAGGTGTTGGTACCCAATTCTTGTATAAACTCAAATTTCTTCCTCAACCTGGTCTATGTGAGATTCAATTCTCAACACTCGTACATGAAAATATAAAATAAAACTGCTCCTTTTTTAAATGTTCACTAGTTCTAAGAAGCTCGTCAAACATTCTTAATACTTGCATTTAATAAAATTTTCCTTTAAATGCTGATATAACTAATAACAATAACAATAACAATAATAATAATAATAATAATAATAATAATAATAATAATAATAAGTTTATAGAAGACAATTTTACTTATTGTACCCATCATTCCTTCGCCACTGTTTCAGCTTAGCTCTCTTCCCTCATCTCACCATCCTCCTGATAATTAAGCACCTTCACTTCGAGCCACCACCCACCTTCGACACTTCAACTGAACCACCCATAGAGCCCTCCTCGATCAAGATTTCCGCCGCATGTTGTGATTGCGTCTGTACAACTCCAACTTACACCAAACTCTTCTGGTTCATGAAAAACCAACTCTACACCATCATCGAGTTTCCTTTGATCCCAACATTGGTGTCCATTCACCCCCACCCAAACCACAGTTCATTGCATCGGGCCTTCCCCTCTGATCATTTTTGAAGGTTTCTATTCCTCACAACCATTTTTAGTATAAAGCTTGCAAAGAAGCAGAAAGAGTAGCCTTTGCACAAACTTTTCCCATCCCAGTAATTTTTTTTATGCGATATTAAAGGTATACGCATATAAGTTTTTTTTAGATCCTAAGTAAACCATTTTCTTTGTGTTGTTTTTAACATATTGGACTCATCCTCATCTAGAGCTTACAGAAAGCATTTTTAGTACTCCTGTGAAGCATCAAGCTCAGGTATATTTTTTGGAAATTATAAGCTTATAGTAACGTGGCTAGATCTTTGTGTTTGGTAGTGTCTTTTTAATATGTGGATATTTCCCAAATAAAATCATTAATTTTTCGACGGTGGTACAACGTATTAAAAGCAAATAATAATATGTCATCAAAATCATATTTTCATCAGAAATCTAGATGAATGCATAGTTATATTTTTCACCATATATAATTCACATATATCAGATAAAAGGTTATTGATACCATATATACGAACAAACCATAGCACATTTACATATACGATAAATATATATGTACATACATACATGTACATATACATACATACATTTCCAAATAATCTAAGGGAAACAAGCACAAAATAGTAGTAAATAGCATAATCCATAATATATTTGCATAGTGAAGATTTCCAACTGTATTAATATCATATGTAGTTGGACCTCTCAACACAAACACATACTCATATATTTTCAATAACATTCTTAAGATTACCTTGGCTCTGACTCAAATCATGAATCAATGGTTGGAAAGCCTACAAGATTTTAGAACAAATATTATTATCATATAAATATATATTTATATGACTTTTAATAAAAACATAAATAAAAATAAATCATTATGAAATTGTAATAAATAACTCGCCGAGGTAATTGATCCCTCCCAATTTTGAAAAAGATACGGCCAACAATGAGAAAGTCGATCTTGGTGCAAAGTGGAAGGCATGAACAAACAAGATGAACTATGACTCCAAATAATGAGAGCTTATTTCTCTTAAATTTTATAGAGACCAATGCGGCCATGGTGATAGAGGTAAGGGCAACCATAATATATGTCGAATTTAGCAATAGTATGGCACGTTGATGTATTGGCATACTACACTATGTTATGTGCGTGACTATCTTATCCATTCATTATGTAAAAATTGGCTCATGAATGGACGAGTAGCCAAGACACCTTCTAAAAAATGACGCATGATTGGAAATATATTATTAATCAGCAACATCTGAGTTTAGTATAGTTCATTTCTCATTTTCAACTAAACTATGCTCTAATATAATTTCATTATGTTTTCTATGGCGTGATTTTTTCATTTTTCATTAAAAAAAAGCCTAGAGGGAAAATTCAACTATGCAGTGCATCACAGTTTAGTGCTAAGTAAAATAAACAACAAATGGATATTTGAAATAATGTTAAAGAAATGAAAATGAAAGGAACAATGTATTTAAAGAAAATAATAATAAGTCATCAAATTCGTATTTCCATTAGAAATCTAGATGAGTTCATAGTTACATTTTTCACCATATATATTTTGCACACATTAGATAAAAAGCGATTGATATCAAATGTACATACAAACCATAACATATATACATATATAGTTATATACATACATGTACATATCCTTACATACATGTATAAATAAAATAGTATTTATTGTATGTGTATACATACATATGCAATATGTACTTCTATATACATACATAAATGTCCAAATAATCTTAGGAAAGCAAGCATAAAATAGTAGTAAATAACGTACTCCATATTATATTTGCAAAGTGAAGATCTCTAACTATATTAATAGCATACGCAGCTGAACCTTCCAATACAAACGCATACTCATATATGTTTTCAGTAATAATCTTATGATAAGCTTGACTCTGGCTTATATGATAATTCAATGCTTGGAAGCCTTACAAGATTTTAGAACAAATGTTATTATTAGATAAATATATATATATTTGTATTACTTTTAATAAAAATATAATTAAAAATAAATTATTATGAAATTGTAATAAATGCTGATGTAGTTAATAGTAGTAGTAGTAGTAGTAGTAGGTTTATGAGAGAAAATTTTACTTATTGTACCCATTATTCCTTTGCAACTTCAATCTTCAGCTCTTTTTATTATCTGTCCTCCCTTTCTTTTCCATCTTCCTGCTCATTAAGCACCTCCACTTCAAGTCACCACCCACCTCCGACCCTTCAGCCAAACCACCGACAGAGCCCTCCTCGATCGAGATTTCCGCTGCATCTTGTGATTGCATCTGTACAACTCCAACTCACACCAAATTGTTTCAGTTCATTGAGCATGATCTCTACAACATCATGACCTTCGATGCCAACATCTGCTGCTATTAATCCTTTACTCAGGCCACAGTTAATTGCATCCGGCCTTCCCTTCCCACCATTTCTGAAGGTTTCTCTTTCACACAACAATTTTCAGTATAAAGCTTGTTAAGAAATAGATAGAATAACTTTAACACAAACTTTCATCCTCATCTAGAGCTCACAGAAAAGTATTTTTAGTACACTCGCGAAGCACCAAGCTTTGGTATTTCTTCCAAAAATTATGTGCTTAGAGTAACCTGGCTAGAGCTTTGTGTTTGACTGAGTCTTTTTAATTTGTGGATGTTGTTGAAATAAAATTACTAATTTTTCATGGGGTACAATGTAATTAAAGAAAGGAATAATAAGTCATCAAGTTTATATTTGCATTAGGAATATTGATGAATTCATAGTTACATTTTTCACTATATATAATTCTCATATATTAGATAAAAATTGATTGATATCATATGTACAAACAAACCATAGCACATATACATAGATAGTAAATATATATGTACATATACATACACACACATACATGTCCAAAAAATCTTAGGTAAACTAGCACAAAATGGTAGTAATAGCTTATTCCATGTGCTATTTGGACAGTGAAACTTTTTCTTTGGGTTTGTTTTTAACAGATTGGACTCATCCTCGTCTAGTGCTTACAGAAAAGCATTTTTAGTACATCTTTGAAGCATCAAGCATAATTATTTTTTTCAAAAATTACAGGCTTATAGTAACATGGCTGGAGCTTTGTGCTTAATTGAGTCTTTTTAATTTGTGGATATTGTTGAAATAAAATCGCTAATTTCCCATCGAGTACAACGTATTTTTTTCGATGAAGTCAATTGTGGGTACAAGGTATTCAAAGAAAATAATAATAAGTCATCAAATTTATATTTGTATTAGAAATTTAGATGAATTGCTAGTTACATTTTTCACCATATATTCACATACATTAGATAAAAAGTTATTGATATCATATGTACAAATAAACCATAGCACGTATACATATACAGTAAATAGATATGTACATATATACATGCACATATACGTACATACATGTCCAAATAATCTCAGGTAAACAAGTACAAAAAGGTAATAAATAGCGTATTCCATGTCATATTTACGTAGTGAATATTTCTAACTGTATTAATAGATTATGTTACTTGACCTCCCAAAACAAATGCAAACTCATATGTGTTTTTGATAACATTTTTATGATTAGCTTGGAAACCCTACTCAAATGTTATTATTAGATCATATTTATTTATATTACTTTTAACAAAACTATTAAAAAAATCATTACGAAATTGTAATAAATAACTCGCCGACTGAAAAAGATGTAGCCAATGATGACAAAGCCGATTTTGGTATAAAAGTAGAAGGCATGCACAACAATATAAACTGTGGCTCCAGATAATAAGAGTTTATTTCCCTTAAATTTTGTGGAGATCAGTGCGGCCACAATTAAAGAGGGAAGGGTAGCCATACATTGTGACTGATTTAGAAGTAGTATGACACGTTGGCATACTAGCATACTACACCTTATTCATATGACTATCTTATCTATTCATTATGTAAAAATTAGCTCATGAATGGACAAGTAGGCGAGACACCTTCTAAAAAATACACATAAATGAAAATATATTACTAATAAGTGACAACTAAGTTTAGTACAGTTCATTTCTCAATTTTAACTAAACTATGGATTAGTATAATTTCATTATGTTTTCTATAGCATGATTTTTTAGTTTTTCATGAAAAAATGTTAGAGTGAAAACTTAGCTATGCAGTGCATCACTCAATGCCTGGTAAAATAAACAACCTATGAATATCTGAAATAATTTAAAAAAAATGAAAGGAACAATGTATTTAAAGCAAACAATAATAAGTCATCAAATTCATATTTCTATTACAAATCTAGATGAACATAGTTACATTTTTCACCTTACATAATTCACATACATTAGATAAAAATTGATAAATATCATATGTACAAACAAATCATTGTACATATACATATAGAGTAAATATATATGTACGTACATACATGTCAAAATATAGTAGTATTTACTGCATGTGTATACATAAATATGCAATATATATACATACATGTCCAAATAATCTTAGGAAAACGAGCACAAAATAGTAGTAAATAGCGTATTCCATGTGATATTTGTATAGTGGAGATTTCCAAATGTATTAATAGCCTATGTAGCTAGACCTCCAAACATAAACACATACTGATATATGTTTTCGATAACATTCTTATGATTACTTTGGCTCTGGCTCATGTGATAAATCAATGCTTGAAATGTCTACAAGATTTTAGAACAAATGCTATTATCAAGTAAATATATAGTTATATTACTTTTAACGAAAATATAAACAAAAATAAACCATTATGAAATTGTAATAAATAACTCACCAAGGTATTCAATCCCACATCAAGTTTGAAAAAAATGCAGTCAACAATGACAAAGCCAAACTTCGTGCAAAAGTAGATTGCATGCACAATAAGATGAACTATAGCTCCAAATAATAAGAGATTATTTCCCTTAAATTTTGTGGAGATTAATGCAACACAGTGAAAGAGGGAAGGCCAGCATAAGATATGTTGAATTTAGCAGTAATATGACACATTGATGTACTGCTATAGTACATCTTGTTTAGCGTGTCAATGTCTTTTCCATTTATTATGTAAAAATTGGCTCATGAATGGATGAGTAGCCAAGCCATCTCCTAAAAAACTGACACATGATGGGAAACATATTACAAATCAGCGACAAAGCTGAGTTTAGTACAATTCATTTCTCATTTTCAACTAAACTATGAACTAGTGTAATTTCATTATATTTTCTATGGTGTGATTTGCTAGTTTTTCAAGAAAAAAACTTTGGAGAGAAAACTTAGCGATATAGTACATCATAATTTAGTTCTAAGTAAAATAAACAACGGATGGATATTTGAAATAATTTTAAAAAATGAAAGTGTTATCTTTCTCTTGATGTATGTCGATGATATTATCGTCACAGGAACAGCTAATGCTCCATTTGACTTCCTGCTAGCTAATTTACGTTGAGAATTTGCCATAAGACCTAAGGCCTCTTCATTATTTTCTTGGTTTAGAAGCACAATCGTGCTCTGGTGACTTGTGTCTCACTCAAACCAAGTACCTTCATGACATTCTTACTCGTAGTTCGATGCTTGACTGCAAACCTATTCCTTTTCTGGTGACATTTGGTTCTCGACTTTCTCTGACAAATGGAGATCTATTTGATAATCCTACACTTTACGGACAAGTGGTCGTTCCCTTCAGTATTTGAGTTTGACAAGGCTAGATAAATCTTATACTGTGCAACAAGTCTATCAATTCATGCACCAACCCTCTATAGCTCACTGATATGCTTTTAAGCATATTCTACGCTACTTGAAAGGCAATAATTTCATCTGTGTTTACATATTCATGAAGGCCCTTGCTCTACTCTTCATGGTTTTGCTAACGCTGATTGGGCTGGTGACCTGGATGATCATCGATCTGTTAGTAGTTTGTGCTTTTTTTTGGGTCCCAAATTAATATCATGGAGCTCCAAGAAGCAGCGCATAGTTGCGAGATCGAGCACTAAATCTAAGTACAAGAGTTTGGCCAATGCTACTGCAGAGCTTATCTGGATTGAGTCTCTCTTGCGGGATATGGGATTTTGTTTGCCACATCCCCCTCTTCTGTGGTGTGACAACCTGTCAACTATTCACTTAACAAGCAATCCCGTGTTTTATGCCCGTACCAAGCACATTGAGATAGATTATCATTTTGTTCGAGAACAAGTTACACAGAAGCAACTTACTGTCAGATTCATTAGCTCAAAGGATCAATTGGCTGATGTCTTTATTGAAGGACTCTCTACACCACGCTTCTCTTTTATTCATTCCAAACTCAATGTTCGTACCCTCCCATTGCGCTTGCAGGGAGTAACGGATAGAGATACTAGAATCATACTCTGTACAATAAGGAAAGCATAGATTGTTGTATATTATAGACAACATTACAATTACATACTTGTACATATCAAGATAATATTAATACATAGAGTTGCACCACAGATCAGTGGGTGCTCCTTATCTCAAACACTTTTTACTACTTCTATTCTTTCACCGGCAAACCAAACCAATCAAGAAACATTCTGTTGCATAGGCCAGTGGAGTCCAACACTAGGTTTTTCCTCATTTGAATGTCACACCCATACCCACCCACCTGTAGAGGCCATCTTTGTCAGAGATGTACACTACATTTATAACCGTTAAAAGTCCGGTTGGAATGAGAACAATGTGATCGTGATGTGTACTTTATAATATTTACATGCACACATCATGCATGCTCTTTCACATCACTAAGATCATATTCTTGACTTTGATACTCAAATTAATTAGATTTATTTATTAAAGATGAAAATTCTTCGAATCACATGTTTTTTTTGTCATACATGAAACTCCAACATAAGATGTTAGTTAGGTGATAAGAGTCATAGAATCGCATAAGAAATCTATATTGTTTGCAACAATGTTATTAATTTGAATCTGATTGGTCCTTTGCATATTATTTCTCTGAACTAACATGCATATTAAGATGCATTCCACAGCTTAATCAGTGGCTGCTCTTCGTCATTATTTCACATATAGGCACAAATTCAAGAGAAATTCAGATCTTTAGTCGATTTGATCGCTCAGAAGGAATGGTTCCTATTAAGGGTCCTCATTGATTGCCATAAGAGGCTCTGGAATTGATGTGGGTATCTTAAATTGTCAGATTAAACCACCATCAAGCATCGAGCTTGTGAGCACATCCGATGGCGAATGGGGAGGGGGGCGGTCGGTCACCAGCCAAAGCTCAAACCAAAACATTCTCACCCAAGGGACAGCGATTACTGCTCCATCCGATCTCTAGTACTAGCCATGTATATCAGACGATCAAAGCCACAGAGTTCGTTGAGAGTCGATCATGGCTCTATAAGTGGTATCAGGTGCATCCGTTGACAGTGCCTTCATCTCCACTATGACCGTCGGTTGCAATTGTTGGCGAGATTTTTGAATCTCTACAATTTTGTGGCCATTAAAAGCAGACGAGATGAGGGTGGCGATTAAGGTTTTAGGGTTTGGTGAAAATTGAGGGGGAAGAATATGGAGGAGGAAAATATGGAATCAAAATAAAAGGGAAAGACATTAAAATTATTAAATGTAAATTAATATAATTTAATTTATTTATTCTTTTTTCGGTAATAAATTATTTATCCTTTCTCAAACATACAACTTTTGCCTTTAATACCGACGGTCAAATTCTTGATCATCCTATCCAGTGAAAATAATAATAATAATAAAAGTTCTTGATCATCCAGCACGGCCTCCTTAAAAATAAACTTTAGCTTTAAGTCATGTGCTCCAGCTAGGAATTTCTTAATTTGATCAGTTTTGATAGGTTCAACTAAATTTAGGAACATTTTTAAATTGGTTTGAAGCAGATGTTCACCAGTTCATGTGGTTTGTTCCAAAATTTGAGCAGTTCAAACTAAACTTTGAACAGCTCATACTCTTCGGGATGAAAATTCAATGGTTCAGGGTAATTTTAACTAATATTCAATTCGGCTCACGTAGTTTTGGCTATTTCAATTTGATTCGAGCCCAAGTTGACCTATTTAGTTTAGACCAAACCTAATTCAGTTTGGTTCATTCTTGCATGGGCTAATTCAATTTGATTCAGCTTGATTTTGATCTATCATATTATGGCTTGAAACTAATTTAGACCAACTTATGTTAAATTTATGTTTTTTCCCTCTGAAGTATATGCGATGCTATTTGGTGTGATTTTAAAGATATAACGGAGCAAAAATACCCTATATAAAATAGATCACATATTTTTTTTATAATAGAGATATCCGGGCACCAATCGAGGTCTTATGGCACCAATCATTTCAACAACGATTTACTTTCTTAGAGGGTTGTTGCATTAAAGTTATTTACTCACACTTTCAGTATTAGAAAATTAGGTATTTGTTTCCAAACCTATTTTCTAATTTTATACTATACTAGCTAAGAAGTTCGCGCTACGCTGCAAATTAAAGTAATAAATATAATAGTATTTTTTATAAGGAACTGAATGAATTATATTAGAGTATAGAAATGTTTAAAAATATGATTGCATTTAACTCACAATCAAATCTCTTTTTCGTAAAACAATGTCATTTATTTACAAAGAGCTATGTTATTGTTCTTATATTTATAAGGGTTAATAATCAAAAATAGCATTGCTCCTCTACTTCATTTTAAGAGTAACACTAGTTTATAAACATTTGAAAAACTAGCACCTCCTTGTAGTGAAAGACTACAATACCCTTATGGGGTCTTTTCATTTTAAAATTTTCAGCCATTTCCCTCCATTATCTCTCTCTCCTTTCTCTCCTATGTATTTCTCTCACCTTTCTCTCTCTCACCGGAGCACGGGCACCGGCGTCACCGGAGCACCGGCGTCACCGGAGCACGGGCGTCACCGTCTCTCTCTCACCGGAGCACAGGAGTCATACCGGAGCACGGGCATCTTACCTAACCATTCCACTGAAAGTATTGAAGCGTGTTGAGGTATTTTGTGTTATTGTCCCAGTGAAAAGCATCCCAGTCGCCGAGACTTAATCGGGACCTATTCATGACTTTTCAGGACCTATTCATGATTTTTCGGGACCTATTCATAATTTTTCGGGACCTGTTTATCAGTACCTAATTAGACTTTATCACGACCTATTCATGGTTTTTTGGGACTTATTCATAATTTTTCGGGACCTATTTATTAGTACTTAATTAGACTTTATCATGACCTATTCATGATTTTTCAGGATATATTTCAAAATTTTCGGGACCTTTTTTAACAGTACCTATTTCGTCGATGCAAGATTTGTCAGTAAACAAGTCATAACAGGCAAACATGTCCAATGAGAATAGGCTTACCTGACACCGAAGAAGCACATACATGACTTTCTCGTGATCGTTGGTAGCAAACTATGTATGTTATTTCGGACATACCGAAGAAGCACTTCTGTGCATTTCAGGACCTATCTTAAATTTCTTTTAATCAATTTAGTATCTATCAAGACCTATTTCAGACTCCTCAAAACCAAAGTTCTATGTATAATTCGGGACCTATTTGACATTTCTCTTGACCAGTGTAAGATTTCTCATGACCTATTTAAGATTTTTTTGGGACTTATTTCAGGCTCTTCTAGCACAAAGTCTTGATATACATTTTGGGACCTATTTGAGATTTCTCTTAACCAGTGTAAAATTTATCATGACCTATTTCAGATTCCTCGAGAACAAAGTCCTCCTGTACATTTCGGGACCTATTTGCAATTTCTCTTGACCAGTGTAAAATTTTTCGGGGCCTATTTAAGATTTTTCGGGACCTATTTCAAACTCCTTGAGAACAAAATCCCCATGTACATTTCGGGACCTATTTGAGATTTTTCTTGATTAGTGTAAGATTTCTCATGACCTATTTAATATTTTTCGGGACCAATTTCAGACATCTCAAGAACAAAATCCCGATGTACATTTCGAGACCTATTTGAGATTTCTCTTGACCAGTGTAAGATTTCTCACAACTTATTTAAGATTTTTCGGGACCTATTTCAGACTCCTTGAGAACAAAATCCCCATGTATAATTCGGGATCTATTTGATATTTCTCTTGACTAGTATACGATTTCTCATGACTTATTTAAGATTTTTCGGGACCTATTTCAGACTCCTCGAGAATAAAGTCCCTATGTACATTTTGGGACCTATTTGTGGCGAGCAATCAGCGGCGAGCAGTCTTGGGCGGTGAGCTGGTGATGGGCCTCGATTAATGGTGGGCGGAGCGCAGTTTCGAATGGTGAACAAAGTCCCCAGGTTTTGCATGTTTTGAATGGTGGATTGATCATGTGCACCGTTGTTTTCAAAAAGAGTGCGTGTGTTATGTCGGATTGCTGACTTATTGTTTGTCCATTGGGATGAATTAATAAAAGAGATTGATGGGAATCACATGTGATGTTCATTTCAACACTGTCCTTTGAACTGAATACATGGTTATGAGGCAAACATCAGAAACCAGAGGAAAAGAGGCAAATGGCAACTCAATGATGATTAACTCACAACTCTGAAGGAGCATCAGGTGACCTTAAAATAACTGATTACATCTTCTAAGTACATCAGGAACTTAATCCTTAGGGAGGTAAGGCCCAATTAAACTAGAGGGATCAGTTAAAAAAGAGCAAACAAATACCTCAGCCAAACAACTTGAATGTACAATGCAACTTGAACCTCATTCTTAATCAAAACGAATATGGAAATAAAAAAAATGCTGAGTATGTAGTTGCTACGATGATAGATACTTAACAATTCTATTTTCATCGAGGAGCGAGATCGAAATCATGAGAAATCCTTGAACAATGACTAGCAGTAGCCACATAAACAAAACAGCCCCATTTTCTTTTGAAATTGCCATGAAAACAAAGGAAAACTCCCAGCAAAGTGCAGCAGCACAGATTTGTAGACTAAGGCTCTAATCTCTCCGAAATCGATCTTGAAAATGGGAGAAATCATCGATCAAAGGGGCTGCTGCAACTTTGAACTTTAAGCAGCTTTATTTTTATCAAAATGACATGAAAATCATGAGGAATATGCAGCAAAATGCAGCAGCACAGATTTGTAGACTAAGGCTCTAATCTCCTCGAAACCGATATCGAAAATGGGAGAAATCATCGAGTAAGGTGCTTCTACAACCACAAATACTATGCAGTCCCATTTCCCTTCAAAATGACATGAAAGTCATGAGAAAATATGTAGCAAAGAGCTACTGCATAATCCAACACGCCAAGGCTCTAATCTCCTCGAAACCGTCATCGAAAATAAGAGAAATCATTGAGCACAAGGACTGCTGCAACCATGGCCTTTAAACAGCTTCATTCTTATAAAAAATTGCATGGAGAACTTGAGGAAACAGCAAAGAATGAAGCAGCCACTTAATCAGACACTCAATCAGTGTTGTGTAATCTGCGATGCTATTATGAAACTCACAAACTTACAGCCAGACATTTAACTTCGATGGTACACCAATCAGCAAGCCATTGTGACAAGAGAAGAAGATTCGAGTAAGAAGCCAAAGTTATAAATCAAGTGGAATCCTCGGACAAATTAGCAGCAACAGACAAATGATGGAAAAGAGCATCTTGGCAATCATGTTCAGTGCCTGTAGCCAGACAAACCATCGTTTGGACCATTTAGGCCAGATACACTAATCAGTCTAATCTTCGACCACAATCACACAAGGGAACAACAAGAAAATGGCAACACATTCAGCAACTAATAACAGATCATCAGGGATAGAAGAATCCGATGGACGACTTGGTGATGAGCAGAAGACAATCGGAAGCTTGAAGAGGAGACAGGGGGCTGCTACCCTGTAAATGTCACCGCTCAACGGGATGGTCGGCTCCAGTCCGTGGGCGGTGGAGAGGGTCGAATCTTCGGGGAATCGGAAGCTAGGGCTCGGTGGTTCAGGCTTGATTGGAGTCCTACAAGAGTGAGGGCTGCAGCTTCGTAGTCACCGGAGTCAGGAAGTGGTCTCGAAGGTTTAGCGATCGGAGTTGAGGCGGGATGGAGCCGAGGCAGAGCAATGGCGAGCAAGAGACGCTGATCGAGCAGGGTGGAGCCGAGGGCGAGCAACCGGCAGAGCGGAGAGGACCGATGAACCAAGGAGAGAGGAGGGGAGGAGACGACCGGCAGAGCGGAGAGGCAGAGCCGAGGCTGACCAACGGCGACCAGCAGTGGCGGACGGAGAAGGCCAAGCAGGGACACAGGAGATGACCGGCGAACGGCTGAGCAGGAAGGAGAGGAACGGCTGAGCTAAGCAGGAAGGAGAGGAATTAGGGTTTTGAAATGACAAGGGCAAGATGGGAATTAAAGAAAAATTCATTAAACAACCTTAAATAGTAGTGCTATTTTTTCAAACTGATATAAAATGGTGTTACTTTTAAAAATACTCTTTGGAATGGTGCTAAAAATATTTTCACCTCTATTTATAATGTGAATATTTTATGAATTTTTATTTACCAGTACAGAAATAATATACATTAAAAATTAGGACATAAATATAATATTTATCTCTTTCCCACAACAATATATTAATGGTATATTGTATTCAAGTCTAGTCACCTATGTTAAGAAGTCGTTTGTTTTGTGTAGAGGTTAACAAATAATTTTATTCCATTTCCCAATAAGGAATTTGATTCCCCTAAATGAAGGAAGCTCATTATCTTGATATACTAATAGAATCAAATGCGGAATAAAAATAAAATGCATAAGTTCTATTCTTGTAATCAAAATAAAATTTTTTTAATAATAAATTATATATTAATATCTTTTATATCATTTTAGATAAATACTGATATATATTTATTGATGATATTTATTTATTTTCAATAATATATTCTATTATTTATTAATATAAAACAAATTAGACAAAAAAAGAAAGGGAGAAAGGTTGTGCGTGGGGAGGTTTGAACCGTGCAACACTCATGGAGAGCACAGCCGCCCAACCACTAAGCCAAATTGTAACATCTATTTAATGTCTTCTGAAAATATATTTATTGCAGAAAAATAATGGAACACGTGTTGTCAAGAGGGCCTTATTATTCTCCTTTAATATATAAGAATAGATTTAAAAGAATTATTTTCTAAATATAAATAAAGATTCAGTCAAAGAAGTTTTATAAAATTCCATGTGTAAATAGTGCATGGTAAAATGAATAAGGTAATATCAATGGACATTGATTTTTTTCATGATTCATAAAGTTTTTATTCTAAGATATGTAAAGTTATCTATTTCTCAATACTTATTTTAATTGCATAAAGTCGAGTAAAGAAACAAGTTAAGGATGCCATGAATAAAATATAAAGTTTAAAAATTATGCACATTTATCAATATAGATCTTTTGTACTCCACAACTTAGTATCTTTACTTATCTTACATAAGGTATTACAATATGTGAAATAGAAATAGATTGTAGTACAAATATAGTTATATAAATTGAGATTCTAGTTCACTGAAAATTTTTTGGATTAAGGTATTAAAGAAGATAATTAAGTTACACCACTCCTTTAACATGTACTAAATTAATCACAAATCTATGAATCGACTAAGGAGCTATGAGAGTTCTGTATCGCCTAACTAAGTTGAAGTTTGGTCTTAATGATCAAAATATATCTCTTAAAGTGTTTTTACATAAGATTTTAACATTGTAACTCACTTTTGAGTTATATAAAAGGTGAAAATAAAGTGGATATATATATGTATATATATGATTGTCTAATACAAGCTAAGGGTATAATTCTATTTATTTAGACAATCAACGGTTATCTCTTAATCAACTTCAAAATGCAAATGCAGTTGTCAATTTTGCACCTTAGTTTATGTAAGGCAAATAAAGTTAAGTTTGAGAATCTGAACTTAGTCGGAGTGGATTTATTGAAAATTAAGGGAAGAAGTAAGTTCTCATAAAGATTTTGAAAGTAATTGCTCCCGTGGGAATTTATGAGGAGACATTTGAAATAGTTGATATCCACTCAATCATGAACTAAGTTCATAAGGACCAATCCCTTCAATTAAAGAAATAGAACAAATTCTAAATATAAAATGAATTAGTACTACATCGTGAGGATATAGTTGCTGTGCAGGCCTTTTGTTTAGAATTCATATTCATTTTCACATACCATGTATTAGTTCAACTCCACCTTCAAATATTTTGACGTGGAGGAAGAGTGTCTCATAAGGGCAAATTTAAGTTTGACATTTAGTTAAATTGCTTTCAATTGAGCTTAATCTGCAAAACTAGAGGGTCTCTAGTAATATATAGAGTCAAACTTGAATTAAACAGTGCCACTCTAAAGTTACGAGTCATAGTTAAGGCACATCTATTTCTTTTATTTAAGGTTGATGTGTAAGGATATGAAAGTGATTTCTAGAATTAAAAATTTATCAAGAAAATTTATTTGTCTTATAGGAGAGTTCACATTTAAGAGTAGTCACTGACTTATAATACAAAGATTCCCAATTAGTGTTGTAAAGTTCTATAAAAGAAATTCTCATAAGATTTATTGCTAAATTTATATATCAAAGACTAGATGTTCAATTTGATTACAGTTAGTGGCTTGATTAGAAAATACAATAAAGTATGTTCTTTCTCAAAATCTTGTGATAGAATTTTATGTGGAGCCACAAAGTTTGATGGTATAAGGATTCACATGAGAAAGCCTATAGAGTTTTAGATTTGTCTCGTAAACTTGTGTAAGTTTAAGAAAGATTTGATTGATATGTGCACTTATTCAGATGAGTGTTTAGTTGAAATTTATACTTGGGAAAAGTAGCAGATAAAAAGTTATTATTATTCTATTATATATGCACAAAAAATGTGTTACTCGATTTTCAGTTATTTTACAAGAGATTTTGACTGGTATTAAAGTTATTGCATAATAATATTAATGAGTTTTATAAGAGATTAGGTTGAAAGCTTAAACTATAATAATATTAATTTTACATTAATATAATCTTGAAATTTGTAAGAATAGTCCTGTATTTATAAGAGACTAGCATATTACTATATAACAATTTTGACTCTTATATTTCTTTAAAAGATATATGTTAATGAGACTATTGGATTTGCGTGGTTTATGTCCAGCTTGCTATGCCCGTCATGTATGGACCTGTAGTTGCAGCATTCTATTTGTATTTCTAGATGTATGTATTTGTTGGGAGAATTACTCCTGCATAACTAGTATCTTTCAGCATCGTTGCTATATCTTTCAGCGTCGTATGATTGTTGACTGTAGTTGAGTATGATAACTTCTTTTGTTTAATAGCCTTTTTGAATGCTATTACCAATAACAGCAATAAAATGACATTTTGGCAAAAAAATAATTGATCAAGTTCCCGGTGACTGTTCTTGGAGCTAGTGGAGGATTTTGCGGTTGCGTGCTGTATTCAGCCACTCATTCATTATCGTGTTTGAAGGCAATCGCGGTTTTCTTTTGGTAGGATATTTGGCTGCCTGTTGGCCCTCCTTCACAATTTTGCTCGCCTGGCCTTCAATGTTTTCCTATGCTACCCAGTTACGCACTTGCGTGGCTACTTCTTCAGTTTCGATGGTGGTATTGGCCTCGTAGTGCTGACCTGCAGGAGCTGACCCGCAGGCTGCGCTGGTCCAGAGTATGGCTGCTTTTGTGGACAATAACGGATCTAGATATTCTGGAGTGGACTTTGACAAGTAAGTGTCGATTCGAGCTCAAGGGCAGTAGGCTTCCTTGATCTGGTTTGCGGTCACATCTCTGGTGTTTCTTTTATATGTTGGCTTGTTTGGCTTGATAAGCTTGCCACTAAGATGCATTTGAGCTCTTAGAATATTGCTTTATCCTCGTGTGCATTGCTTTTTCTGTGGAACTCAAACTGAGGCTCGGGATCATCTGTTTTTCACTTGTAGTGTCGCTGGAGACCTTTGGCGGATTATTTTGCCTAGACTTGACTTCTTTAGGACTTTGGTAGACTAGCACTCCGAGGCTCGTTGGGTTCGACTTAAATGGCGACTCTGGATGTTTCTGCTCAGCAGCTCGCCTGATCTTTATATGCTCATATGGTTCTGGGGCAGTGTAATAACCGGATTTTCCAGGGTTCACAGCAGGATGATCTTCTATTGGGTCCGTAGGGTTGTTGATACTGTTAAAGCTTAGGTTTTGACTTTACAGCATTCGAGATTTTGCCTTCGTCGGTTTATAGTTGATGGTTCTTAAAATTTGCAGGGGACCCTGCTTTGACAGTGGAAAGAAATTCGTATAATTGATCTAATTAAAGAGTCTTTCTACCTAAAATCGGAAAAACCAAGAATTAATAGGCATATTATTCTGCATAATTGATCATTTTTGTTCCAGGGTTTCATCTAGTCGGACTTCATTTGCTACGAGGGATTACAGGTGCATTTACCGCCCCCGCCACCGCCGAAGATAAAGCAATAGCCATCATCCCCTCTGTCATGGTTATCTCCAGCGAAATAGCAATTGCAATCCTTGACAGAGATGAAACTCGAATCTGGTTGGATGGGATGTCCATTGGCATCTAATAAATGGACTGCTCGATATATAGCTGTGGTGCCATCTAGTCCGTACCAATATGTTCCACTTCCCATTTGAGGGCTACTCTCACCCGCGTCTGGTTGGAATACTTCGCCTCCGAATTTTACCATCTGGGCTCCCGATGGCAAAGTCGTGAGTATTTCGTATGGCCAGTATCCTACATCGTTCCCTTCCACGACGAGCCACCACCTTCTGTCTTTAGGACCCTAGGCATACCGTGATAGATGAAGGAACTGTGAATTACAAGATGAAATAAAACACTCCGCACGCACAAATATGACAAAATTGAAAGATGAAAATGCAAAATCTCATAACCTCTTGCTTATTTAATTCCAGAAATTCTCAGTGATTTTTTCTTTTAAAATTATTTAGTTCCTTAAGTACCCAAGCCTCCTTGCCCGACCTCCATTTTTTGTCTCTTCTGTCTCGTTCAATAAACAAAGTGTTATTTACCCATAAAAGTACCAATTATTTAAGAATTCCACCATTTACCACGAACTATTTTTTCTTAGAAAATTATGAATTATCCAATAATTTCCTAACACGAATTTTTTTTTGCCCAGAAAATCACGAACCATTTAAGAATTTCCTAATCTTTCACGCCATTAATTTATCTGTTAATTGCTGATGTGTACTGTTAACTTTACTGATTCTGTAATGGAGTCTGACATGATATCCATTTGGTCATAAAAAATTACGAACTATTATCAAATTATATATTTTATTACGAGGAAATACTCTATTTTTATGCAAACATATGTACAAATGTGTATTCTCTATTTTTATTGCCAGATGAATGCCATGTGTGATACTATGTTAGACTATATTTGTAGAATTAGTAAAATTAATGGTACAAATCAGTAATTAATAATCAAAATTAACGACATCATAGATTAGGAAAAATAGAGCATAGGTCATCATTTTCTGAATAAAAATTTGCGGTAAATTAAGAAATTCTTGAATAGTTCGTAATTTTTTAGGTAAATAATCCATAAACAAATTACATAATCACAAAAAAAGCAGTCTTTTTCTTTACTTTTGCCAAAATTCGCTTTCCTAAGCTCTGTCAAAGTGCAGGACAACTAGAGCAAATAATATGCATCCTATCGTATTTAAACGATTCATGTTGAAATGAGTTCAGATTTGAAATCCCGTTAAACTAGATATAAGATACTTAATATCACGTATTTAAATAATTGTGTCTAAATTGGGTTCACTCAACTTACATGATTAATTTAATTTGTCTAAATATGCATGTGGTATGTATTCTTAATATGTACGTTACAAATACAAATAGATATTTATATATGTCTAAAATGATAAAAATACGGTAGACGAAAATTTAATCATATATAGAAAGTCAATAAGACTTTGAATAACAATAAAATATGCAGTATATAATATTTTATGACGAATTTTAAGTGAATATATATATATATATATACACACACACACACGAAGGGGTAAAATATTTTCATGCGATAGTAAAATACATTATCAGTAAATGGGTTTAACTGTATTTCGCATGTTTGAATATGATTAAACATGATTATTTATCGTTACAAAATGAGTTTATCTCATTTATACACAAGCATGTTTAAGCTCAACTTGATGGCACCTATTTTTATGTCATATTATCTTATTATGTCAGAAATTACCAATGTCATAAATAATACAGCTGACCATAAGGTATTATCTTGTACAATTAAATAGATTTAGGTTTTTTAATTTCAAGTAAATTAATAATAGCATCCTCAAGAGATATATTTATCGTCAGTTGGGTCCCTAAGCAATTTTTTAACTCAGTTAACTCTTTGAGAAATATATTTTACATCAAATGGATCCCTTATAGTATCAAATAGGTCATTCATAGTATCAATTGGGTGATTAATGATATTAATTAAGTCTCATATGATATCAATTAGGTTCTCTAGAAATCCCTTGTTAGCTTTTCTATCCATTTTAACGAAAATACATACACTTTTAACCCTTAAAGATGTTTTGCATCAATTGGATTCCTAAGCAATTTTATGCCACACATGCATAAGTGGTGACGTGACGTTTTTATAAACTCTAAGGGATTGGAAAAATCCTAAAATTTGTAAAGAAATCATTAAAATAATAATGATTAAGAAAAAATTAAAATTCAAAAAAGAAAAAACTATAAGAAATTTCAAATAATTCTTAAAAAATCTAGAAAATTTTAATATGTTTCAAAAATATGAAAAAAAAATTAGAGATTTGTTTAATGATAAAAATAAAAATTTTGAAAGCTAATTAGAACAAAATTAAAATAATATGAAACAATTTCGTAAAATTCCAAAAAATTCAAGAGAGAATTTTAAAAATAAGGAAAAATTTCAAAAGATTTAGAAAATTTCAATATATACCTGAAAATAGGATTTTTTAGAGAATTTAAAAAAATTCTAAATTTTTTTAAAAGAATTTAAAAATTATTAAAATCTTTTTAAAGAATAATAAAATATAAACACAAGTTCATCATCTTTGCAATAATTTTGAAAGTTTTCAAAAAATTTTAAAAACTTTATATCTTCCCTATAAATATCTACTTATGTCATATGGTAGCAAAATATTAGTACATCCCATCTACAATATATACCTTGTACAATTTTTAGAATCTTACCTATTTTTAAAATTTTTATAAATTTCTAATTTTATGAATAATTTCAAAATTTTCATAACTTTGGAAATTTTTTAATTCTTTTTATTTTATGAAAGTTTTTTTGTTTTTAAGTCTTCATATAAAAATTTAATAATTTTTTATTTATGTTCCTAATTTACGAAAAATTTAGCAAAAAATTTATATATTTTGAACATATTATTTTTAATTTTAATTAAATTATTATTTTTATAAGATATATAAAAATTTTCTAAATTTTATATTTTTCACGAATTTTAAAAAATTTTCAACCTCTTCATATTTTTATATATTTTGATTTTTTTAGTTTTCTTATATTTTATAATCTTTCCAGTGTTTTTACAATGTTTCTAAATTTTTTGAATTTTTCTAATTGAAAAAAGTTCAAGATTTTTATTTTTAAGAGTTTATTTAAAAGTATTATTAGGATATGCCATGTTATTAAAAATAATATTTTTAAATTTTTAAATTTTTTAAAAATGAGAAATTGATGGCACCTAATTGGTAAAAAATAAATTAAGATGAGTACCTAATTAATAAAAAAGAACTTGAGATGAGGACCTAATTTATGGTATAATAATACCGTTAGTGGAAGGACCAATAAAAAAATAAATAGAAAGAATGACCTAATTGATAGTATAATCGCACTGTTAGTATTCATTTTAATGGAGTGATCTAATTGAAATCATGAGGGACCTAATTGAAGTCATAACAGATCCAATTGAAACCATGAGCAATCCAATTGAAATCACAAGAAACCTCATTGAAGTCACAAGGGACGCAATCGATACAGTAAAATGGTATAATTGATGCAAAAAAACCCACTTAAGGACCCAACTAATGTAAAATGTATCTTTGAAAGAGTTGAATGAGGTAAAAATTATCTCAAGGACCCAAACCATACCAAATCCATATCTCAAGGATGAAATTATTAATTTACTCTTTAATTAAAAATTCTAGAACTTTTTAGCTCCACCTTTTTTATCCTAGTTTAAATAAAATAGTGCAAGAAAGTTTGTACCTTAAATAAAGTGGAAACACACCTCCAATTTACTACAGATGTCAAGGTTCCTTTTTATTTTCATTTCAAATCCACGTTACTAATTTCAAATAACAATATATTACAGATAAAAAAAACTATAACGCCAAGTGTTATAAAAAAATTAAGAGGCATTACTTACCGAAAAAAATAAAACAAAAAATTAAGATGCATCACCTGTAGAATTAAAATCTCTGTGTGAACCTCTTTCGCTCGCCATTTGGAAAGTTCTGGAAATACATATCCTAGTGGCATTGTCGTAGAAGTTAAAACAAATCCAGGACATTTCATGTCGAAACATCCTGAAGAGCGATATCCGTCCTTCTGTAAACAGTGACGAGCACAAACAATATGAGACGTACATTTGAAAATCTATCATGTGCTTAAAAAAAGGTTATAAAGGTTGTTAATTGAAGTCCTCACTGTCCAAGATGTGTACAGTCGAGTTTGTGTGTCGCCATATTCCCTTGGATTTACCTGAAATAAAGCAAGATGCAAGAGCCATGATTCTGTCCAAGACAGATGCATGTACTGTGCAATGTCGAGACATACGCACTGTTTTTCAAAGTTTCATTGTCTTCATTCTGATGAGAGTGTACTCTTACCTATATATATATATATATATATATATCTTTGTTAGGCTTTTTTTTCCGGTGTGTAAAAGAGACACATAGTCATAGAAGGTGTAGAAGGAAGAAGGCAAAAAAAAAAAAAAAACACGGGACATCCTACTGGGAAAAGTGAACCCATGCTCAATAAGTAATAAGATAAGAGTACATTTTTCTCAAAATTTTAGCGTACATTAAAAAAAATCTCTCTCTTTTAAATTATTTCCCAGTACCTTGGTTTGTATTGTTCTATCTTGCATTTGCCCCCACTAGCCTTTTCTCACATAAAGAAAAGGAATGAATAAGAGGAAGAGAATGGGGATAAAGGTTGTACCGTCCATCCTGCTTCGATTCGATTGAACGTACTTCCGTCCTTGGATATCATGGCTACGATAGATGAACTACTCTGATCAGATCCCACTTTAGGATTATGGAGGCTAGGAAATGCATGGGCTCCTGCCCAAACTGAATTTCCACTCGCAACTATCCCTGCAAACTGTTTGTGTGTCAATATATTCATCACGTCAGTTGACCCCTTTCAAACACTTAATTGTTTGCCAGATCTACCTACCTGTGATCCTGCCCTTGATGTGTCATCTAATGGTCGGATGTAGGTGTTCCAGGTGTTTGTCAAATTTTGGCTCGCTAGTCTTCGTATTGGAACGCTACCAAATGGGCAACCTTGTTCCAGACCAATCTTCACTCTGGATGTTCCTGCTTCCCTTGCTCGGGGATTTTCTCTTCTTAGCCTTTCAATGAGCAGATTCAATTCTTTTGGAGGCTTTATCTGCAGAAAATTCTCCATTTTGACTAACAATACACATTGAAATAAAAATTGAACAAAGCTATAGTTTAATAGGAAAGTCACAGCTAAAAACTTTTGCCTCCATAGATCGAGAGGGAAAAGAAAAGAAAAGAAAATATCAAACCTGCACTTTATGATCCTTCAGTGCAGGATGTTGCAAGGATGGCTGCTTGTTGATATCAATGCAATCATATATATCCCCATGATCTGTCTGTTCAATGAAAGAAATGCACATTTATTATTTTCTTCCATAAAAATCTTATTTCAGGAGATTTCACTGAATTGTTTATTTATATAATATATATATATATATGTGTGTGTGTGTGTGTGTGGGTTCCTTTTCAAACTACACCAAATTAGAGATGTACCATGCCCAATCACCCCCATTAAGCTATCTTCAAGCTTTCATATTCACCGGTAAATATATTAGATCAATTAAATAATCAATACTAAATACCGGTCCTGTCATTATAAAATACTACCAAAAATTTAGTATGGTATAAGAAGTCGGTATACTCTAAGGGCCAAGCCCATAGAATGCAACTTGAGGCATTTATTTTGACACAAGTGTAAGAATGGATTTGAACCCGAAACTCATGAATCATCATAATGCATCCATGCAATTAAGTTTGGGACTTATATGATAATTTTTACCTATTTTACTATCTTAATTTTGAATTCTTTTATTTTCATTTTGTAAATTTTCCTAATAAATTCCTTCTATATTTTTACCGTCTGTTAAATCTCAGCATCTTTATCTTTTTTATATTGTTTTTGGATAGAATCTCTCTCTTATTTAGAAACTGAGATTGCACGGGATCTTCTTCGTATCAATTTACCCTTCTATTTTCTTTTTATTCGCACATTCCATGTAAAGCAAACCTAGATAGAATTCATACTACAATATTCTCCACTTCGAGGCTATGAAAATAAGGCAAGATTTAGGCCTCATATGTTCCACAGTGTACTAGAAGTTTCATGGTCAAATATATATTTCAATAACAGAAACTAGACACGACGGATTTTGTTCTTTAATAAAATTGATTTTAAAATTGATTACATAATAGATAATTAAATGAAATTCCAATTGCAGTTAATTTTGGAATGGGTGAACTTTTGGTAAATAAATATAAGGAATAAGTAAGAAGTTTAGGAAAAACTGAATGATAATGAAGGGGTGGAAAGAAAGTATGGGAAAATTAATTATAAAGGTAAAGTGGTTAAAAAGAAATAATTATCCATTTTTCCCTTTTTCAATTTGATTATAATTCCACGGTGCACTTAGAGATCACATGCCCCGCTCGAGCTTTCCTTGGGATAGAACACATGGCTCAGTCACGATACCTCGCCCACGATGATGACGGGAATGCTCTCGTTATCCTACCGTGGCTAGAACGAGCACGCACATACTGATGAAGAACCCTTGCTCATGCAGTGCTCGAGCAGCACCGTGCCTTGCTCGATCAGTCTTGCTCGAGCAAGAGTGTACATCACTCTATAGCGATCATGCATTGCTTGATAATAGCAGTATACTTCCTCGAGCAGTACCATGGCTTCCTCCATTACTACCTTGGCTTTCGTTGCTCGATCATGGTAGTGCCCTTACTCGATCACTTCTATGCATTGCTCGATCACGGTGGTGTCATATGTATACAAGAGTTTTTATTTGCCTAAAATATTAATAAAGAGATTTCTCTAACATGTTTTGTCTCTTTTTTTTAATTCTTTACATATATACAATACCATCAATTTTATCGCATTTGTCTTTGAAGTTAAGCACTATTCTATCAATCCGTTATATGAACTGCAAATTTTTCTTCCGAACGTGTTGACATTATAAATTAAGCATTATATATATCACCATTCTTAATTTTGTGCTTATATTCATAAGAAATGTAGGAGCCCTCTTTAGTATTTTAGCGATAACATAACTTAATCATTGGTGTCGTGGCTGAACCACGGTTAAGATACGATACCGTCAAGGTTTAATAAAATTTTCTAGAAACGGGGCTGTGTTTTCGTACCTTGATAGTTTTGTAGATGCTGGTTTTGTTGGCCAGTGCACCTGAAAGCGCCAAAAGCAATGAGAAAAGTAGAAGCGATGCAATCCTCATGTCTTCGCCAATACTTGATAATGCTCAATAGCATGTCTTCTTGGAAACCCGAGAAGGATCGATGTTTGTAGGGTGGCTTAGATGATCAGGAAAAGGAGGTACATCTGATGTGCAGTGTTGAGAACGATATTTATACACCAAGCTAGGATGTCTAAATTTTAATAGGAAAATCTCCTCCGATTGTGCACTAATTTAGATTCCTAATAAATATATATATGTGCTCCGGATTAAAAAAAAATTGCATTGATCTAATGTAATTAATGTAGCGACCATCATATTAATGCAAGTGTAAGAAATAATTCCCCGTGGTATAAAATCTTTACTTAATATAACATTTTAGTATAAAAATAAAAAAAGTAATATTTGACTATGAAAACCTTGAAAATTGTAACAGCTTGTGTTATACATTCCGTCAAGTTTTGGCCGATGCCATCAGCATTCTCTTACATGGCTGATCTACGGATCAAATAATAATGATATCGGCTGCTTACTAGGATAGAATTGATGACGTGGAATAAATAAAAAATATTTTTTACTTAAGAAAATTTTAAAAATAAATGAGGAAAGACTGGCTGGGGCTACCCACATGCCCCGCCCCTCCGGGTTGGTCGCCGGTAACTGGCCTGTCTTCCCTCACATTAATTTTTTTAAAAAATTTTTACTTACTAAGAGGGAAGGGAGATGATGGTCATGGCTGAGAAATGAGTGAAAATATGGTTATTTTTAAAAATAACTCGTGAAAAGTGGTTCGTTTGAAAGTAATTATAAAATTAGTGTTTTAAAACTGCATCTACAAGATGCGGTTCTTTTTTTTTTTTGAAGGGAACCGCATCTTTTTAAACACTTTTTTTAAACATAGACAAGAAGGGGAAAGTTAAGTTAAATATTTAATGTGTAATATATAACGAGTTCGTTTTAAAAATTTCTGTTAGATCTTTATATAAATAAAATTTTTACAAAATTTTAAGAGTAAATTTTATAAGAGTGAATAATTAAATGATAATTTATATAATGAATTCTTATGTATTATAATACATACCGAAGATTTCAATACCCCTAAGATTTCACGTAACTTCTCAACGTATAACACATAATAATTCGTTGTATAAATTATTATTTACATATTAATACTTATAAAATTTACTTTTAAATTTTTAAAAAAATTTTACACATGTAAAAATCTGATAAAAATTTATAAAACGAGCTCATTATATGTTACATATTAATTTTACTATGAGCTTATTTTGTAAATCTTTGTCAAATATTTATATCTGTAAAATTTTTATAAAATTTTTAAGAGTAAATTTTATAAGTATTAATATGTAAAGAGTAATTTATACAACGAATTCTTATGTGTTATACATTGAGAAGTTACGTGAAAATTTAGGGGTATTGAAATCTTCGGCATGTATTATGATAAATAAGAATTCGTTATATAAATTATCATTTAATTATTCACACTTATAAAATTTACTCTTAAAATTTTGTAAAAATTTTATTTATATAAAGATCTAACAGAAATTTTTAAAACGAACTCATTATATATTACACATAAAATATTTAACTTAACTTTCCCCTCCTTGTCGATGTTTTAAAAAAAAAGTGTGAAAAAAAGAAAAACAAAAGGGAAACCGCATCTTCGAGATGCGGTTCCCTTCAAAAAAAAAAAAGAGAACCGTATCTTGTAGATGCGGTTCATTAATAATTAAAACTGCATCTTCAAGATGCGGTTCTAAAATACTAGTTTCGTAATTACTTTCAAACGAACCACTTTTCACGAATTATTTTTAAAAATAACCATACTTTCACTCATTTCTCCGGTCATGGCTCCCCCTGCCATCTTTTCTCCTTCCAGCGATCCAGTCGGAGGTTGGTTGAGCTCTGCTGGGCTCGCCGGAGAACGCTCACCAAATAAAAGGGGAAAAAAGGGCTAGGTTTGCATATGGGAGAGGAGGACGAGGATAGCACATTATCATCTATATTTTATAAGCCACTATTATTGACTTTTGTCTAGTCTTTTGGTAGAGCAAGTTAGCTTTGAATGTAACCTTACAGGTAGTCCTGACCACGGTTCCAGAATCGGATGGTTATGGTTCGGAACTGCGGGTTCCGGTTTCGTGGCACTTGGGAATCGCCCCTAAACTTTCCTTTGGACGGTTAAGGGGCAGTTTGGAACTACGGTTTCATCTGGCTTTGAACCTAACAATTTGATTCTTGTTAAAATTAAATAAAATTTAATTTATATAATGAGTTTGTTGTGTAAATCACAATTAAACTCTTGACACGTGTAAAATTTTTACAATTATCGAGGATCAACTTTACACGTGTCAAAATTTGAATGATAACGATAATTTGCATAGCGAACTCACTTGTATTTTATAAATTTTACTTTAGGTGGCGCGGAGACAAGGTAGTGATGGGGAGGGCTACAGATCCAGCCTGCATAATGAGGACCGAGATCTGAAAAGCCTACTTTCATTTTATTTTATTTTTGGTTTCAAGCTGATCCTGGTTCGAAACCGCCTATTCCAGGCCGGGTCAGGTTTCGATTTAGAACTGGCCATTCCAGTTTCTGAGGCCAGTGGAGCCGGCCCCAAACCTTACATCTCAAGGTTTTGCAGGGCTTGGATCATCGTTCACAAAACCGGCGATCTTGGAACCCAATAAGTTCGGGTCCAAGGTTCAATAGACGCGGACCATTGGAAAAGAGAGAAAACAACCAAGCCAGACGTCAAAACTATTCTTCAAAGACATTCAGATGCAACGTGACAGCACCACAAGGAGTTGCTAATTATTTCCTCCGATATAGCTATACAACATTGATTGAGAAGTATACTCGTCCCGGATCAACAATCCATATGGTCTGAAGCAAATCAAGACAAAAATAAGAGACAAGGTCTTTCATGGAACACTCTGAATGTCAAAGACTCAATTTATTCTATGGAACGATCTCACCTTCTAGCCGGTTTCCTTCAAATGAATACAGATTGGAAGCCTTCGTCAATCTTTGCTGTTGATTTTTCTAGGGTTTGCTCTACTTGTGAGACAGGAAGAGGAAGACATAGAAGAGCCACAGAGTTTTTGAAAATGGAACGAGAGGGGCGAGAAAGAATTTATTCTTTTTAGATATTAAGAGAGACGGTTTGACCACTGGTTTAGTTGGGGTCATGGGTTACTGTGATAACCGCCCGGTTTGCATAGATCCGACCGGAGCAGACATGAAAATGGAATAATATCCATGACCGGACCCGGTAAGTGACCAGTTCCCAGTTGAATCAGCCAGTTCGGCCCGACCCATTTGTCTTTTTGATATCGATGGTATTTAGCATCGTAATAACCGATCAATCTACCAGACGGTATATTATACGACTTGAGGCCAATCATTAATCTCAAAATACTGGCCTCCGGGAGAGTCAAATCCTGGACCTGACTGACCGCATGTTATCAGCTTACCAACTGATCTGCCCCTTTGGAGGAGGCTGGATCCTTTTTTAAGACTACACAATAACATCTAAACAGGAAAATGATACTGAAAGTCCTATAACTTTACAGTTTTTGGCAATTGAGTGATATATGTTTGAAAGTGGCATGTCATCCAAGTTCTAATGGAGGATGATGGTTTGAACACAAGTATGTTATGGAATAAAAGTTATAGAACTCAATTAGCCACTTTCAAATATATATAACTTAATTGTTAAAAAAACAAACTTATAGGACTTCCAATATCATTTTTTCACGTCTAAATTAATAATTCAATGGCCAAATTAATATAATGTTGGCATGATAATAATTGTATTAATGTAGTGTAACACTCAATACACTATTAATGTATTGTAATGACTAATGTAATTACCATTAAATGATAGACCCTTGACAGATCGAGCCTTTTATGAACCCAACTCAAAATACAAACTCTCTCTTTTATGTACATAGTTTTCAAAGTAGTATTTGTGCTTTGTTTTAATGGCCTTGGAGCTTGAAATTTGGTACTAACTTCTTCTCCACGAATTGTTATATCTTAGGAAGCTAATATCCACGCTTTCTCAGCATCCCTGAAAGAGAACGAATTAATTTTAAGGATATTATGATTGTCACATGTCTTAACGACCAGTGCAGTTTATATTTTCGAATTTTCCAGTTTGATCATTATTATTTCATATTCCTATAGCTTGTATCACAACTTTGTGTCATGAATATTCCACTTTCAATCTCATTATCATTTCATATGCTAGCAGAGATTACTCAATATATTGTCTTCTAACATTTACTCATTTGTATAGGGATTTACAAAGGCATTAATGTGAATTTTGCATGCATTCTAACATGTACAGGTTTGAATCTCCTTTGAACCAGACAACACCTCTGAGTTTACCCTACCTTGTGCGCTTGTTGGCATGCATACAGGACCATCGGGATTAGTATTGTGAAGTTTGGTTACCCCTCAAATTAAAGGACAAAAAACTCTTATGCCTAGATGTTAAGTTAGCATACTATCAGTAAACTCTCTCTCATTGCTAGGGATAGAAACTACTTTTCACTGTAACAGCGACAAAACATGCTCCATGACAGCGTATGAGTCTGAATGGTTCTTTAAACTTCAAAGTGTAGGAAAACCAGACAAGGAAGAGGACACGAGTGTTTACAGAAAGCTAAGGAAGATTAGCAGACGGGTGTTGATGGGTGGGTGTTTTGCAGAATAAAAGTTTGCTTATTAGTCCATAGTAGGGGTCGGTCCATTTTCTTTTTGAATCCTATCCTCTAAAAAAAAAATCGAGTCACACATTAAGCATAGCAATTATAAAAACTGATCAATCAAATTTTTATTCAACCATATATAGAATTGAGAATTGCTTTATTATTATTATTTTTAAGAGAAAAAGAATGAAAGGAAAAGAGTTTATTGTTTTTTATTCCATTTTTCAATGAATATAGTGTAAAGACAAGTAAAGTATTCTTATTCCTCTTCTAGGATTTCTTTATCTGAGATTAGAAACAAAAATAACGATCGGGTGGGCCGTGTCATACACCTTCTGTAAGATTGTAATATACTATTAGCATAGTAAGGCGGGAGAAGGCTAAGTAAAGCTTCGTCCCCTTGACTAATTTCTTTCCATGAAAAAAGGCCTTCGTAGAAGCGAGGGAAAAAGGAATGCTTCCTGCTCCTCCTAAAAGACAAGACCTATAAGCTAGTCGAAAGAGGGGATCAGATTTATCATTGCCGAGCAACCGCAATTGCACCTATCAAAGCAACTAAAAATATTATCGAAATCAATTCAAATGGAAGAAAAAAAAACCGTTGATTGGATTTGTTCGATCTAAAACCTGAGATAATGGGTGTAATCCGAAAAAAGATTCGTAAGTGTTTGTTAATGGAATTGGAGTTCCCAGATTCCCGGGAGTCGGTATCAATTTATGCCTTATTGCTCCACATACAGTTCCCTAATCACATTTTCATTAATGAAATACACTTCCTTCTGCTTTCAGTTTTATGTTTTGCTCTGAGGGATCCCCATGAGGAGGCTTGTAGGAATGATTTTTTCGGTGAACCAAGTAATCGTAAATGCTCAGTTATAAATAACAATGAAAAATTCAAATATTAAAGGATGAGATCAATTCTGAAGCGCTCCTTAGTTATTTTTATAGCATCTAGCAAATAGAATTCCATTAGTTTAATTCGAGAGATCTTCCAATAGGTTTTGACTTTCATATATATATATATGTATATTTATCTTACCGGATGAAACGCGTGTATTGATAGAACAGTGTAGAAAATTCACCACACCAAAAGTGTACAGCTGCATCACTCTTAACAGTGT
Organism: Lagerstroemia speciosa; assembly: GCA_037672795.1. Lineage (NCBI taxonomy): Eukaryota > Viridiplantae > Streptophyta > Magnoliopsida > Myrtales > Lythraceae > Lagerstroemia > Lagerstroemia speciosa. The sequence continues at coordinate 3,678,985 of CM075303.1, read as the reverse complement.
GTATCATAGGAGAAAGTTGCCACTAGAATAGTCATATCACGTCAGCATCACTTGCGTAATATATTCGTCCAATCACGACTATGATCAATAATTATATAATTATGATTATTAAATCCGAAAAAATTTTTAAAAAATAAAACCCTCAAATAAATAGTGAACTCTAATTAGAAATAATATATAAATAGTAAAAAATATTTAAAAATCTAATAAATTATGAACTTTAATTAGAAATAATATATAAATAATAAATTCTTAGTTGACGGATATTCCACGTAAGCAATGCTAACGTAGTATGACTGCTCCACTGAAAACTTTCTCGTATCGTAGAGTAATTATAGTTATATATAGCTAGAATATATGCACTACGTAATCGGGTATCTCTAATTCTATATTATTAAAATATGATCAACTCTTGCCTAATTCTGTGTTGATTCTATCTATTGACACGGATCCGTTCCATAACGGGGTCGGGATCAATTTTGACAGTTCCGAATACCACCTGAAAACTTAATTTAAAATGCAGAGTTTCGACAAAGCACTGCAACCAGCATTCTACAGCTAGATCGAGGAAGAAAAAAGTCAACTCGGGTCAAAACATAGAGAAAGTCTTGTGTGCGGGTATATTATGTAATAGTGCTTATATAGGGTCACAAGTTAATATGATTCAACTTTTTTCTTAAGTTGTTTTTTATTTTTATGGAATTATAAAAAATATTAAAATGGCTCAAATCTTATTGGATTGTAACCAGGGACGGATCTGGAAACTTAGTTTAGGAGGAGCGAAACTTCAAAGGGCACTATTATAACAAGTTCAAGGGAAGCAAAACTTTATAAAATACTAATATAACAAGTTGAATGGGCGAAATAGAATAGTTCAATAAAAAATTAGATAAAATCAAATTAAATATACATAGTATATATTAAGAATTTTACCAACCTAAGGGGGCGATCATCTCTGCACCCCCCTAAATCTATCCCTGATTATAATATCACATGAGTATTGTCACTTGATATACTAGTTATAAGAAAGACTATCTCCAAAACATGAGGACCTTGATCTACGGGGTCACCGTAGATACATATAATTGAATAGTTGGTGATAATTTCAAATTGAATCTCTCGATTGAAGAAAGTTTATTATGTTTTTTGGTCTCTTGAATGGTCCAAAGAAACCATCTCTAAAGTTGTTTCAGCAGAGGGATTATACATTTTTAGAGATCAATTTGGTCCAGATTTGATTTGCTAAGCAAAACTTAGATTTCTAAAATGTAATAGTAATAAAAACAAACAGCGAAAAATGTTGATAGTGGGGTTTGGCCCCGTAACTTCAAGGCGCAATTAAGATGTTTTTTATGCTTAGAAAATGTAACAATATTTCTGAGTTTTTATTTATTTTTAAGATTTTAAAAAAATTTAAATGATTAAATTTTAGTGGCTTGTGATATTAAATCACTACTATCACATGGTATTCTCATCACACAGAATACTATCCAAACATGAATTTTCTCAAATGATAAGACTTACACCTTTCTAACCAACCAGTATTGGTTTTGTCATTTCATTCATGGATCCATCCATTCACAATATAGAGCGATATAATATGAATATAATAATTGTGCATAGTAAATCCTCAAATCAATAATCCAATACAAAATACAACAATGCAGCAATAGGAACTATAATTATCGAAAAAATCCACCAATAATGGAAGGGAAGCATCCTCGGCTCTCCACGGCCTACTGGTGCCTCTATCATCAAATCTGACCGAACCTCCTCAGATGCTGTCAACTCTGGGAAGGTCTCCTCCATCTCTATTAAATCTGGCAACTCTGGGACAGCATGCGGCAATATCGAGTCCGACACAGTGGCCTCCGTCGGTATTAGCTCCAACCTAGCCTCATCTGGAGTCTCCATCCTAGACCCCTCAATATGCACAATGGGTGCAACAATAGTGGTAGAGACATCTCCATGGAGTGCTACTAAAGCAGCATGATCCACTGGCCCGTGCACAAGGGTGTGATCCGGTGACGTGCGTGCCTCGGGTGCTAGGACGATGTGCTCAAGTGTCTCACCCTCCTCTAAGATCACCACTGTGCCCCCCTCAATATCCTCAATGGGGACAAAATCAGTGCTCTGCACATCTCCCTGGGGTGCTAAAGTAGTAAGATCAGGTGGCCCGCTCATGGGGGATGTCACAACAGCGCGCTCTGGTGATGTGTGCCCCTCGGGTGCTAGGACGATACGATCAAGTGTATCGTCCTCCTCTAATATCTCCAATGTATCCCCCTCAATATCCCCAACAGATGCAAAATCACTGCTTTGCGCATCTCCCTGAGGTGCTAAAGCAGTAACATCGGGTGGCCCGATGATGGAGGATGTCGCAACAGTGCGCTCTGGTGATGTGTGCCCCTCGGGTGCCAGGTCAGTACGATCAAGTGTATTGTCCTCCTCTAATATCTCCGATGTACCCCCCTCAATATCCCCAACGGATGCAAAATCACTGCTCTGTGCATCTCCCTGTGGTGCTGAAGCATCATGTTCTGGTGGTCCACTCATGGGGGATGTCACTATAGTGTGATCCGGCGACGTGTGCACCTCGGATACTGGGACAATATGCTCAGGCGTCTCGTCCTCTTGTAATATCTCCACTGTGTGACCCTCAATGTCCTCGGCAGATGTAAAATCGGGGCTCTGTGCATGTCCCTGTGGTGCCAGAGCATGTCCGCTGGGCTCACCCTCCGCTGGTGCCTGAAGGGTATGCTCCGGTGTCACCCCTTGCCTAGCTATGCCAAGTGCCTCAATGTGCCCCTCCGTCCTCGTAGGAGAATGCACTAACTCTGATTCCCTCTGATGCATTTGCTTCTTCTTGTATCTTGAGACTCCGATACGAATAACGCCAACTACTATCACAAAGTACAAGAAGCCTCCTATGATAGATACGGCCAGTAGAACTACCAACTTATCTCTCGGTGGGAGAAGACGCTCTACACGGAGTGACAATAGGCACTGGATGGTATCTTGATCGATCGGAGTGGAAGTGGCCATCACAAATATCCTCATGTACTCTGTACATGAATGGTTCCCATGCAGATATCTATGCTGAATATCTGATATCACAGAACGGCACACGGCACAGCTGGATAGATTCTTAACTATGTGGCATATGTGGCTAAGATCCATCCGAATAGACTCAGGGACTGCTAACTCAAAATCTTCCCTGGTATGGATGCTCATGCACTCCTCTTCTACTACCCATGTATACCAGGCACCACACTGTGACCTAATATCAATGTCAGGGAAGTATAGCTGGAGAGCCGATAGGCAATGCTCGAAAGACGTGACTGGAGGGAGAAACAATCCAGTGAGTCTAAAGTACTCCTCCAAAACGAGCTCCAGAGCATTTACTGTTAATTTGCATTCAACTTGACTCCGGTTGAAGCCCATATCCACTCGATCCAGGACAGTGAAATCAAGTGGGCAACTAGTTGGATCAGCAGCAATAATCGGTGATCCACAAAATGCCCCTAAAATAAACAGGAGCATGCAAGGCAAACGAACCTGCACGGGCAGTTGTTCTAATTATCAATAAATATTGTATTTTCATTTACCTAGTTAAAGAGTATTTCAAGCTTTTGAGGAATCATTGGGTGTGTTGAGGTTTGGCCTATAGTGCAAATTATATGCACTTATAGAAAAGGAAAATGCGGTATTTATTTCTTCAGTTTACCTTTATTTTATAATCATTTTATTCCTGACTTCCCAATGTGTTAGCTCGTACATGAGCTATTTGAAGCATCTGAATGTTTCATCTTTGTACAATGATAAAGATTTAAGCATAGTTTCAAAACCTGACCAGGCCATCCGGTTCGACCAAGAGCACATCACATGCTTGGTCCATTTTATCAATAACTCTATTTGTAGATCTAATCTGAATTGACTCACAAAAAACTACTGGTTTTCAAGAAATTCACGAACTCATAAAAGTTGGTCAGAAAATTGATTTGTTGAAAAATTAGAAAAAATGAAAGATGTTCAATCAATAGGAAGGAGAGGGTTGCGATGGCTAGTGCCATTCCATCCCCCTTTCAATGTACCCACTCTCTTTGAGTGGGGAAGGATTATATCATCAGAGGCTCGGGGTGAGAGCTGGGTTGGTGATGGACAAAGGATCAAGGGAGCAGTGGGAGGTGACAGCAGCACATGCAGGAAGTGATGAGGATGAGGAGAAGTTGAGATCAGCATAGTAATAATTGATACTGAGCTGGTTAATAAGCCAGTGGAGGAGGAGGATCGAAAAGAAGGCAAGAAAAATGAAGGAGGTGCGAAAGAGAGTGCTAAAGAGAAAAGCTTAGGAAAATGACATGTTGAGGGCTTGCAACTCAGGACACTTACGGGAAATGGCATGCATATTACAAAGAAGGAGAAAGTATCTTACATCATGATGCAGTCACCTAGCACTGACAATACTTATATATGATGAGACTAACCAATAACATTTGAGATGAAAGTGGCGAAGGTAGGTTTGCAAGTCAAGGAAGTCAGGGTTAGGGCCAACTTCTGGCTGCGATGGTGCTGAGGGAGAAAGTATTATATACCACCGTGTCAGCAGCTACATGTGCTATAGGTTGTGGTGGTGAAGGAAGAGGAATCGCTTGGGGTGATCGAGAGAATATTGTTTGCAACCAATATACCATATATCGGTGCTGACGTAACATCACAAACTAATTAGATTAAGTTATTTTAAGATTTTTTTTAAAAGATAAAAACACCGAGAGTCCTATATATTTGTCGGTTCTTGCAAGTGAGTCCTATATGTTTGTCGGTTCTTGCAAGTGAGTCCTATATGTTTGTCGGTTCTTACAAGTGAGTCCTAAATGTTTCAAAGTGTTAAATCAAGTCCTATATGTTAGCAGTTTTACAACATCGAGTCCTTTCCGTCACTTACCGTTACTTTAAGCTGACGTGTATCAGCGCCACGTCAGCATAAAGTAACGGTAAGTGACGGAAAGAACTCGATATTGTAACGTGGACAACATATAGGACTTGATTTAACACTTTGAAACATTTAGGACTCACTTACAAGAATCAATAAATATATAAGACTCCCGATGTCATTATCTCATTTTTTTTTAATAAACTCTAAAAACCAAAAAATATTCTTAAAAATTATTGAATCATATTAGTGTGTTATACTATATCAGTACTGTCACGTTATATACTCGTTATATACAAGGCTTTTTCAATTCAGAGGTAGCGATAATCGCTGCAACTGAATCTCTGATTTATTCTAATATAATTGCCTCAACAAAAGTCCACTGCACAAATTTTCTCACTCCATAGGAAGGGAGGACTTTGATCAATTTAGAGGAAAAAAGAGATTTAGGTTGGGAATTTGGGTTTTGTGAGCCTTGGGAATGGGCAGTGAGTCTTTTTTAAATTCAGAGTAGTAGCTCATGTCAAGCGGGGCCAACATGATTTTATAAATTTGATTTTATAAATTTTGCGCTTTATTGGACCCACCGAGTACAACATAGCACAAGACTGCTATTTTGGACTCTGGCTCAGCCCAGGCAAGTAAGTTCAATATTTCCATACAATTAATTGATTAGCAAAAAAATATAAGCTAAAGTATACTGTAAATTAAAACAATAAATGATTAATAAATCACTATATCATACCAAAGCATTTATCACATGGCAAATCAAATGGTTACACTAAATAAACCAATAATTTTTTAAATTAAATGGCCATTGTATGTAGTGCAGAATCAGAAAGGGAAACAGGATTTGGTAGATTAGAAACGGAATGAAAAAATTTAGTTTCCACTTTGTTTAATTCGAGATTATTGTTGTTTGGTTAAAATTTTAGATATTTGAAATAAAAATAATTAAAATAATTTGTCGAACCTAACAGAATAAATTAAACAAATATAAGAAAATTATCAAAAGGAAAATTATTAGTATATTAAAAAATTTATCCAATTATATTACGATAGGCAAAGTGAAGAAATATGATCGGGATACCGCTAAATTAATAAATAAATTCGGTCAATTCTAAGATTTAAAATTCTATGCCTATCTGTTTGTCTTATTAATTTCCATGTTCTTTTCTAGTGGTTCGCATTTCCTTCATCTAAAGTAACAAAGTAAAATTAAAATTAAAAAAAAAAAAAATAGCACCGTTCCTTTATAATGAAAAAAATTATAATTTTCCCTAAAAAAATATGTAAGGACTCGGTTGAGAATTTGAATGGTACTTGTTTCGGATTTTCTAGTTTCTTTTCAGCTTACGATTCCTTATGGCATGTTTGGTTTGCGATATATAATTAATATAAGATGCAATTAATAATGAAATGAACTGAAGAACAATAAATAGAGTATCTAATAGTAATCTTTCCATTATCTGGTGGAGTTTAGTAAATTATCATAATAAATTAAGAGTAAAATGTTACAATACATTATTACTCACCATTGTCGGTGGCTGAGGAGATGAGATAAAAGTGGAAGAGACGCTCTCTCTTATCTTCGGTATTTCAGCTCCTTCGTCAACCTGAAGAAATACTTTGCTTAGAGTAGAGTGAAAAGGCAGCAGCTCGGTAGAAGTGAAAACGCAGCAGCTCAGTACAAATTGAAGGAGGACTTACCTCGTGCAGGAGCAGCTTCAGAGGGAGGAAAAGGAGCAGCGCAGCAGCAGCTTCACACAGAGAGAGAGAGAGAGGGTAGAGAGAGAAAGTGCAGAGGCCGGAAGAGGAGCAGCTGAAGATGGAGGAGAAGGAGAAGAGGAGGGGAGAGAGTACGGGAAGCTTTGACCGGAGATAATGAGTGAAATATTAATGGGAGTCCTGTTCCAACAGATATATGTGTTAAAAATAGACAACAATAACAAATGCACCAAATCACTTTGTCCCAAAAGTAAATAGAAACTTATATAATACCGTTAGTTTCCTCCGCTTAACTTGTTCGGTGGTTATTCCATTCGACATGTAATAATTTATAAACACCACCGAATTCATTCCATTTCACATTAATCACATCATCCATGCGTTGCCCAAAAAGAAATTCTATTTCTCCGAGGCTGTGATATTGGTGCAAGACTAGTTCTAAGTTCTAAGTTCCAACATAAACGTAATGTTGATGGCTCTGACACTATTATTGTGCTTTATGATTTTGGTTCAATCCTTGGTTGGCCTAGAAAAATTAACTTGACAATATTAATTGATCAGTTATTTTTATGAATTAAAAAGATGGTAACAGTAATAGCGATTCAATCCCTCCATTATGCAATGTTTGGAGTTTCATGTTTAATGCAAATGTATCAAATAAACCGAACAACTAGCACTGAGCACTAGTCTCGTTAACGTAGTACCACCGAGTGCCTAGTGATATCAAACTCACCAAACTACTTGGGAGTAAGTTTCGAACCACTAGACTATCACTGTGGTAATATTAATCGATAATCTACACAAATAATAGCTGCTAGTTTGCACAATTAAATAAGCTAAAATATACGTGATAAATTACAAAGTAATACAAACTTATTTTTGTTCCAAATTTGTTAATTTAATTTAACACAGATATGGTCGTAAATAGTTAGATTTTGTATCAATACTTACCATTATGATGGCACCGATCAAGTGACGGAGAGGAAGGAATGGCGATAAAGCAAGAACAAATTCACAACCATAGCAAGCATGCAGTCAAAGAAACTCACGCTGATTCAAAAATCGATAGGACTTAATCAAAAAAAATATTGTTCCTGATCTCCTTTAATTTCTCTAGCTCACTTAAAGGTTAATTAAACTCAATCATGCAACCCACGACTCTCCAAGATCCTAAGAACCCGTTTGGTAGGGCGGAATGGAATGAGATCGAAATGGTTTTTCCAGCCTCCATTCCATTTCTCACATTTGGTTATGCAAAAAAATAACCTGAACGACCATTTCACGGAAACGGTAATTCTCCCAATCTCTTCAAAAGGATGGAATGGTCTTCTAGTTTTTAAGTTAATATTATGAATTACCCATTTTACACTCACTTTTCACTTAAATTATAAAATTATTAAATATAATGTATATAATTGGATCCTTAATCCTACTTGTCATAGTATAATATTATATAATTTAAAATAATTAAAATCGTGACCCGTTCCACTTTTACCTGATTTATAAAAAATAATTAATAAATTTTATATTATAATTTAAAATATGAAATAAATATAATCTAATTTAATAAGGTAAAAACTTTTAAAATAAATAATATTTTAAATATATATGATATAAATTAATTTTAAAATATATAATAATGTAATATAATAGTATAAAAAGGGATTGGTAAGAGGAAAAAGACTCGGACATGTCCCATTTTAATATATGTCTCATCATGACCCGTTAAATAATTATCAAGCGTACAATTCATAAAATTAGTTTTCATTTCTCGTTTCATTACTTAGTGTTAATGATCATATCAAATAAGAGAATAGTAATGACCAATTTCCATCCTATTTCATTCCATCACAATCATTCTATTCTATTCTATTCCGTCCTACCAGACGTGAGTGGTTTAAAGCCTATCTAAGATTCTTAACGCCATTAGTGTCATTATGTAATAACACAGCACTCAGTAACACGTTGGAAGAGGAAATATGGCACAGAGGACAAACACTCGGAAAAATTCTCTCTTTAACAACTGGACGGGAATTTCGTCAAGGAAGTCAACAACGAAATCCGTTCTATTTCCATCCAAAAGATTTGGACGAAACAATAGATATGTTTTCGTCCAATAAAATCTTATTGTTATGCATTTTTACGTAGATCAAATTTAATTAAGTATTATTTTTCAAGAATATTTGAAATGCAAATTAATATACATGCTAGTCGAGAGAAATAATATGCAAAGGACCAATCAGATTCAAATTGATAACAGTGTTGTAAACAATACAGATTTCTTATGCGGTTCTACGCTTGTACCACTTAACTAACATCTTATGTTGGAGTTTTATGTATGATAAAAAGAACATGTGATTCGTAGAATTTTTATATTTAATAAATAAATCTAATTAATTTGACTATCAACCTCAAGAATATGATCTGAATGTTCTGAGAGAGCATGCACGATGTGTGCATGTAAATATTATAAAATACGCGTCACGACACGGTCACATTGCTCTGGTTCCAATCTGACTTTTTAAACGGTTGTAAGTGTAGTGCAGCTCATCTCTGACAATGACGGGGGGGGGGCGCCATACAAATGAGGAAACCTACGAGCTGCACTCCACTGGCCTATGTAACAGCATGTTTCTTGATTGGTTCGGTTTGCCGAGAATATTTACGATAAAATTGAGAGGTTTTAAATGTGGTTTATTTTTATCATTAAAGTTTTGTGGTTAAATTAAATAAAATGTTGATCTCGGCACACTAATGTGCGTTCTCTTAAATCAAATTTAATTGACCTTCATTTATTCGTCGTGGCCAAGAAAATCGGTCTAATATTCTCAATTCTATAAAAATTCCCATGCTTCGCATTTTGTGACAATAGAATGTGAAATATCAAATATATTATTATTTTTAAATTTGCAATTGGATTATTAATGATATTTTAGCAAAGCTTGCCGCGGCGAAAAAGAAAAAAGGCAAAGCTTGCTGGAGAAATTAAAATTTCGTGGAAAAATGTAATAAACCGAAGGTTGCTTTCAGGAATACTGCCTCCTTGATATTGAAGTGGACCCGAAACACTTTGCCATGAAGAATGGAATTTCCCTTTATTTTTAGTCTATTAAAGATCTCGTCCAGTCATGGAATCAGGTAGTCTGCAGGGCCATGGTTCGTATTCTTTTTATCACCAAACCGTACGTCGCATCCTCTCTCGATTCGTAGTCTCTGTCTTTCTATTGTCAATCAGTCTCTCGAGTCAACTCGTAGTCTCAAAATTGCGATTTTCAACCCATTGCATTTTTATATTCCGGTATTATTTTGGTGCCTTGCTTAGCAATGAACAGGGAATTGAAAGGAACAACGGAAAAAATTGTCATCTTACGTGACAATTCCTTGCAATATCAAATCAAGTTAATTAATACAGCGGAAAAAAATCATGTTAAATTTGAATATGTTAATTTAGAAAAAAGAATATCTACCATGCTGATTAAGTTAAATCAAGGAGGAGATTTGACGGGGCAGCCTCAGTGGTGGGATTTCGGGAGATAACCGAAATATCATGTACCAAGATCTTTCGGATTCAAATTCTTAGTGGCGCATTTCCTCGTGGGTGGGAGTTTTACAGCTCTTGAACCCGTTAGATTCGCTTGAATTACTTGGCACATGTGATTCAAATCAGGAAGGTGTCCAGATATTTCGGTTTCCTGATATTTCGGTTATCAAAAAAAGAGGAGATTTTGGTTTCCCACTAGGAATTTCGCACTAGCTTACTGAAAATGAGACTGCCCTAATTAAGATATACTCCCCGACCAAGTCCGTGACACTGGCTACAAACAGTGTTGTTCTATATGTGCTATGTGCTATATTAAGGAGACACATTAACTAAATAATATTGGTTTATCAAGTGATTCGATATCTTTTTCTATCAAGTAACATTTTGGATTCAAGTCTTGTGAATTAAGAAAATCAGTGAATGTAAAAATTTAATTAAAAGAACTTATTAAACTTAAATATAAATTAGTTAAGATCCATTGAATTTTTAAAAATTAAGCGATACAAATGATTAAGAACCATATAAATTACCAATATTCTTTTTTTAATTTTAATAACTTCTTAACAAATAAAGATTCTTTAAAAGGAGATCAAAGGAGCTTAGAATTTTGATGAATTCGCAAGCATTCATTAATGCAGTATTCATAGAATTTATGAAATTCTGAGTGTAATAGACCCTCGTACTCGTAGACTTCATAACTTACACACGACGTCTAATGGACACGTTAAATAATGCGTTGACGTGGGTCTTAGTACAGCCACCACATCAGCAATTTGTAAAAACTCAATCAAGAAGTCAACACCTCCAAGGGGCAAACCCACTAGTAAGCTGACGATAGACTACGTTCAGGATTCCTCTCTTTCGGGGCCGATATCTGAGGTTTAACGATAGGTCTCGGGCCGTACGATGCACCTATTTTTTTCGAAAATTGAGTCTCACATCAATTGATTTAAAGAATAAATTTGAATTTATAATATACCAGTACAACCGCTTAATAACTTCGAATTTTAAGTGAAAATGGAATGAATCTCTTGTAGATCGATGTGAAAATTTTATATGGTATCAGAGTAGGTTTTCTTGTAGGCTCATATTGTAACAAGTTCGAGTGTGGAACTAGTGATTGGTTAAGCTCGGGACGGGATGAAAAATATCTGACTCGTGACTAGTTTATCAAGTACTTAATAGAAAATCCTATTCATAAGTTAGCCCGAGGATGAAGAAAATAAGGTATGTCTCTTGTTAGTTCATTGCCCTCATACAGTAAAAAAAAAAAAAAAAAAAAAAAAGAAGTTTGACTCAAGATCAGCTTTTTGCGAGCACCTATTTATTAAGGACATACTACAAGTATAAATCACGTTTTCACGAAAGGGTAGGTGACAAGAATTGAATCCCGCATCGATTATTTAAAGAATAAACTTCAATTTATAAGATAACTGAGCACCACTACGTAATAACCTCGGCTTTTGGATGAAAATTGGTTCAGATTTTTATAAACTTTTTTGAAATTTTATAATAATTAATCCAGGACCTGTTGGTGTTTGATTGAGAACAATACTACTAAGGAAACCCCTATCTCACTTCTCATCAATTTAGGTTGTGCACGCTACTTCTTAACATTAAGCCTAAAAAAGGTGAACTTTGTGCAAGACCATATATATTTACAAATTCGAAGTCTACTATTTCCAAATATCAATCGTGTCTTCTTCGTGAAGACAATAGAAGCAAACTAATAATCTTATTCTAGACATAGCGATTCAAGCAACTTAAGAGAGCGAGTATGTAAAATGTCCACTTGACCCATAAGAAAACGATTCGTACAGTGTCAGAAATATGAGGTAATGCAATGGATAGTATGATTGTTTAATTTTATTTGATGTACTGTTTTGAGGGGTTTCAACCACATAATATGGTGTTTGGTAAGATGAGAATTTTAGTGACTATTTCACCCAAGTATGAGAAGGTCTCAAATCTAATCACAGTCGGAATGACATTATAGGTCCAATTTGCTATGAGTCAGGCTCCACCACCCAACTCGATCGTACCAAGACAAGGCAACATGACCCAACTTGTGAAAGTTTTAAGTTGGGCTCAGATTGAACAGCTACGCACATCAACTTTTTTAATAATAAGATTGACAATCGAATGAAATTGATAGATAAAATATGGGTATTTAGCTTAAGATAAATGGTAAAATATATGAATTACTGAGAGGTTGGTTAACTCGAATGATACTGAGATACAAAAACTCATAATTTGATGTATGTTCTTGTATCGAGGAAAGCAACATGAGCTTCTCCCACAGCCCCAGCTAGTTCGCATGACAACCTTGGCACGGCTCGGGGATGAATTCAAAAAAGATTTTCAAGTGGGTCAAACTCTATGAAAGAATAAAAATGACAAATTCAATGGTGCAAATTAGGATAGTTTAATAAAAATTAGATAAAACATTTGATAATTCATAGGCACATTATTTTACATATTTGATAACCTTTTTGATAACATTTTCCGTCACCTGCAGTTAATTTAAAGCTGATGTGGCATCGATACCCTAGTTTAATGTGAAATGTTAATTTGTGACAGTGACGTGCACATTTTTTAATCCTCGGTACTTAATGTTATTCTTTTTTATTTTTAAATAGATAGAGATTACTATTTACCACTAATTATTCATCAATTTTTTTTATGGCACCATTTCGTCTCAACCCCAATCACGTCTCAATCCAGTCACCTATCGTCCTCACCTCCCACTGTTAACCAGAATGATCGAGTCAGGGAAAGGACTGAGCATTACCTGACCTGCTGAAAGCAGAGATGGCTCAGTAAGTTGCGGGGCAGTTGGGTCTAGAGGCTCGGACAGCGGCGACCTCGTAGGTGCAGCAGTGAGCTTGAGGAGGTGATTCGGCTGAGGGAACCTCGAGGTGGTGATTTGGGCTCAGACAGCGGCGACCTCGTAGGTGCAGCAGTGAGCTTGAGGAGGTGATTCGGCTGAGGGAACCTCGAGGTGGTGATTTGGGCTCAGACAGCGGCGACCTCGTAGGTGCAGCAGTGACCTTGACCTTGAGGCGATTCCGCTGAGGAGGGAACCTCGAGGTGGTGATTCGGGCTCAGACAACGGCGACCTTGTAGGTGCAGCGGTGAGCTTGAGGAGGTGATTCGGCTGAGGCCACCTTGAGGAGGTGATTCGGACTCGGACAGGGAAAGGCACAGGATGGCTGGATCAGAGCAGAAGGCTTTTTGTCGGCGGAAGGATCGTGCTTGGTTTGTGGGTTGCAGAGGAGGTGGGTTCTTGGAGGAGGGATGCAGCTTTGTGTGGTGCTGTGGGCCATCAGTAAAAAAGCAGCGTCAGCCCAGGAGTCGAACATTTTTTTAATTGTAAGAGTTAATTTTATATAAATCAAATCTAATTTTGTATATTTTAAACTTAAAAAAATTACTATTTTTAACTTTACATATCAAAAGGAATTTAATAAGACTTCGTGAAAACATTTTGAATAATTTTTTATATTAAAATTTCAAGAATTGTGAAAGGAATTGTTATTGCAGATAAAATCAACCATCAAACTATACAACAGAGGATTTGTATGGTATACTTAACCCACTAATCATGGCTATGTTTATTGCTGTATCGCTCAACCATCGGGAAATATATAAAACATAAGAAGAGAACTACGATTAGATCAATTAGGGGAAACTATTTATGTAAGCACTGCCATTAGATCCACATTAATTATTTAGGCCATGTCATTTTCTTGGTGCACATAACTGATTGATTTATAGATGTCTCATCTATGATAATAAATTGATTATGTCCAAATATAAATGTAAGTACAACGTGACATATGCATGGTATTGTATCCTTAATTTTATAATCTATTGAAAATCATATTATTTTCATTCTATAATATTATTTACTCTTCATAGTATTGAGAACCTACAACCTTAAGGAGTATCAGAAGCAAATGTTTCATAGAATTAATAACTTACTCGGTGGTCATATCAAATTCCTAAAAATAGAAAGGTTTGGCTCATTGTCGAAAGGGAGTACAGTACGTAGGATACTGGCTGGTATAAGTTCGCACGGCCATGGCATACGTTGCCCTAATAGTAAAATTTGGAGTAGGGCGTTTCCCGAAGAAACTCGAGCGTAAGTGGCCCTGAACTGGAAATGGAAATTTTGACATTAAACATAAGACTTTCCACGGCAAAAGTTCAAGGATATGAAGTTTTAATTTCACACAATTTGATGTTTTAATCGTTGGTGGATATCGTGTCGAGCGAACGTGCAGATCACACCATTTTCGAACTGGAAACTAATGAATTTCTTTGGAGATCACATACCAAATGATGCATGGCCAATCGACTAGTAACTTGTCGTGCAATATGGTGGCTTGCACCACAAGAAGAAGGTGCTCTATAAAAAAGTTTTTTGTCAGTGCCTATAAAATTTTTTCGAAAAAAAAAATATGAGAAGGGCGGTGATAACTGTTGTGAAAAAATAACACTTGTTCTAATTAAGTGCATAAGGCATGCTTGTTCTCTTGAAGAGAATTCTAAAGTGACATGAGCTCAATATGTACCAAATATATATATATATATATATATATATTGTAAAAACCTCTCAATAAAGCACATGTATTTTGTCTAATAGCAATTCATTGTAAATTCAGTTCACTTAAGAATCTTCCTGTGCTCTTTGATAATACTTATGAAAGAAATAGTGAAACAGTGCATCAAGAGAAACAAATTAGACATGTGTATCGTTGCTAATCAATAAATACCGATTTTTACACGGAGTTCACATCTGTTGAGTTCCAGCTAAGTATTGAAAGCCCTATTTTTCTGGCTCACTTGCCCATGCCACGAGCATAATATCTAGAGAAAAATTTGTAGACCCCAACTGAACAACTGGCAATGCATATCAAGTACTGTAAGAGCTTATGTTTTAAGTAGATAATAAAACTTGCCCTATCCGTGCACAAAACAGGTCATTGCGAACGTAGATGAGCAAGAATAAATTGCAACCGGTTGCCATCTTCGAGAAGCATATTTGGACTATAGCATGATGCTTCCATTTAATAGATATAAACAGTAAAATCACAGCAAGCTACGATGAGGATTTTTTTATCTGGTTACCTATAAGAATCCCTGAACAAGCAACGATGCTGAGTTGGAAGATCCTCAAGTACAACATCACAACAAACCCAAATTAAAAAGTTTTTTTTTTTGTTTAAAAGGAGATTTACTGAATATCAACTATAAGTAGATCAGTATGGATAGATCTGGGGATTGAGACCCCCACAACATCTGCTAAGAGTACAGACAACAGGCTAGTAGACGAAACGTCTAACAAAATGACCGAGTCCGAGGAAGCAAAATATGGTAGTGTCCTCGCGTCATTAGCAATCAGATCTGAAGCTCCATTAGCCTCCCTCAAAATATGCCTCAACTGGAATCCCTAGAAGGAGGCAGCGATCGACCTGCAATTAGTAACAAAGGCCATTAGTGCAGTATGTACTGATGCCAAACCCTTTCCATCGACATGCTTTGGGTTCGGCATCAGAACCCAAATTAAAAAGTTGACACAAAGAGATTGGAAAAAAAGGACATTCAGATTAGCCATATACTCAAAAAAAATTCAAATTAGCCATATACGAAAAAAAAAAAAACGTTCAGATGAGATATAGTGGAAGACATGCCATAGAAAAGATCTAAGAAACCTACTCAAGAGCTTCAAAGCCTTTGGTCAATGGGGTAACGATAACCCCAACCCAGCGAAAGTAACCACAGTCTCTCCCGGTCTTGAAGTAGCAAGATTGGATTTCCAAACTCAAGAATGACAAAAAGAAAAACTGAAAACCAATCCAAAATCCTCAATAACTGGATTAGTCGGAGCGCAAAGCATTCAACCGGGCAACAATCAAAGTTACGGAAGAGTTTAAGGCTAGGGGCATATATATAATTGCCCCTCAAAATTGAGCGTCACCTCTCTATTTGTAGCACAATTGCAACTATCAATATCGAGAGAATTAAGGTGAACAGGTTGAGAGAGTTTTGGATAGTAGGGTTGGTTGTGTAATTGATTGAAAGATTCTCGGATAGTGGAGTTGTTTGCTGATATTGCACGTTCCAGACATTTATAACTGCTATGATTTTGGATCAAGTTCCGTAGCCTATCAATCAAGAAGCAAGCTTGATTCACACCGATAAATGAGCAGAAGCCCGAAAGGGGGTGAAAAAAAGTAGGACAACATATCGTGGCAGGCCAGATAGGAAAATCCTTTGAGCTTGGCGATTACAAGATCGCCCACCTTCCACTGTCTGCGAGCAGCAGCTGCAAGCGGCAGACTTGCCCGCACCCTTCCTGCGGCCGGGCGCAAGCTTGAGAGAGGTACAAGGGACTGAGAAGATGTGTCTGGGGTCTGCGGGAACCTGATTGTACGGGGAGCGACAGAGAGAGACTGGAGCTGTAGGATTGTTTTAGTGGGAGAAGCAGATTCAAGTAAGGGTGAGAGATGAGCTAGCGTGCGCTGATGTGCATAGGATAATCCGATTATGTTGTGGTCCTTTTGCAGATGCCATGCATACATATTTCTATCCAATAATGTGTTGCTGGATATTTTAAATATAATAAATGAATAATTGTTCAAGTTAGGAATTTAATAGTATGAACAATGCAAGGATTAAATTCAGAACGTAAAAATTATCACTGGTTGAATATATAACAGATTTCGGTTTCGATTCCCTGTGTCATATGATTGGAAATTAAAACCATACACTTTTTGAACTTTTTCCCAGTGATAGAATGTTATAGGGATAAAGAGAAAGAAACACATAATTTACAATATTATGTTTAATCTCGTTACGTCTTAATTATTAGTCAAAATCTTATACTATTACATTAAAATTATATCATCATACTTTTTGAACTTTGTCGAAGATACGAGGAATAATTCAAATAAGAGAAAAAAAAATCGGAGATTATTACTATTAAATTTTAATCCTCGAATCACTGATCTGCCCACAACCCCTATGCTTCGCCTACCACAGGATCTTTAAGTCCCATGGGGTGGGAGAAAACTGTAATTTCTAAGAGGGGCAGAGGTCTCGACTGGAGTAAGGCTAGGACTAGCGGTCAAAAGCCATTTTGACAGGTCCCCCCCCCCCCCCAATTTCCCGTACAATGGACAGATTAACTTGATTTCGACTTTTTTTTTTTGTCGTCAGCCAGGGTATCCAAGCAGGTCTCACCAGCGGTGAGATGACATCTTTCAACCAATCATACTTGACTAATCCGTTAGTCACCCCGGGTCGCACGCCTGGCTGCGTTGATAATCGAATACCGCACAAGGAAAGTTGATGGAAAATATCATTATAAGTCTATGGGAATCTTTTACGTCAAAAGAGCGGTGCTCGGGAACACCTAACAAGTGCATGTCATATTATCATGTAAAACAGAGTGTTGATAATGGTATCCATCCAATTATGTGTTGTCAGATTTTTTTTAATATAATAAATGGATCAATTGTTATGTAGAATAAAAATTTATCATGTCAGGAAGTTAAAGTATAAGCAATACGAGAATTAAACTCGAAACGAGGAAATTATCATAACCGGTTCCAGTTCAGGATTCCGCATGGCTAAAACCGGAACCGAAACCGGTACCTATTCTAATCGGCTCCTTAAATTATTACCCGAACTCTATCCAAATATCATTAGTGTTTATGCGGAACCCACCCTACAGCTCCGGTTCTACCCGGCACCGGGACACATCGTAAATAATATAGCTGAGATTTACAAGTTTCCTGTCAGCTAATCTATATCGTCACACTTCAGGTCGTTACTTCAACAAGTTTCCACAGCTCCTTTGTATCGGATGGGTTAAGTATATGCCATGACAAGGTTTCTCCTATGATTATCCTCCCTATTCAGTGATTGCACCGCACTGCTTGTCTTTCCTTAAAGTAGAAGACAATAGAAGGCAAGTGAAAGGATTATAAGTTAAATGTGCTGAAGGGCAATACTGGAAAGGAAAAAAGAGATGAAAATTGTCACTTTGTTCCTTAAAATAATAGAGATATAAGATGAAATTAAGGAGCATATAACTATTATTATTGTGTTTAATCTTATAACCTCTTAATTACGAGTCAGAATCTTATACTATTGCACTAAGGGAATTTCTTAACTTTTTATATATTTCTTAAGAATTAAATTTTTTATAAATTTTTTATTTAGTTTTTCACTTTTAAATACCTACAGTGGATTTAACATCGTTTGTAACGCTGTCATGGATGGATGAACCAAAGATGGTATTATTGGGATTTTCACAACATTAAGGATAGTTTTGTTGGCGATTTAACATTGAGGATGAAATTGATGGCCATGTGAAATTGCAAGGACAAAATCGATAGTTAACTCTATTTCAATCTATCAGTGAATGTTGACAATTGAATACCGCATAGGAAAAATTTGATGGAAAAAATCATTACAAGTCCGAGAGAAAGTTTCTATATTAAGAGTGGGTGTCTAAGGACACATAATAGGATCATGTCATATTATCATATAAAAACAGGTATTGAGGATGACATATCACGTCGTTCATATTGCACCACATCTTTTCATTCAACTGGAAAGCTTTATAAAATTTTTACAGTATTACGCCGTCACAGTTAAATAATTATTGAATAAAAAAATAATCTAATCTAAATCCTCCGACCAATCCTTGTAAGTAATCAATTTTGCAAGGTATAATCACGTACAGATCTGACTAATTCACGCTTTTTCTCATACACTGTTTTTATTACCCGTAAGTACAACTTCCTTGTGCTCTTTGTGTAGGAATAATCTGTGGTCTTCCCTTGGGGCTCACAAGTGCCGGTGAGCGACAGATTTTGTAAGGTCCTCAAAGTTAATTGATCCATATGGTTTAAATTCAACTCGGTAAGAACTCGTTAAATTATCAGATATCAAAGTTACTTACAGAATGAATATAAAGCTGATTATATCTCTCTTAATGTATCATCGAAGAATAAAATCTAAATATCTTGTTCTTTCCCGTGGCCTTATGTTTTGGTCCTCTGCAGGAGAAAGTCTTGCACATCACGGACATGTCACGTGACAGTTGTTACGTGGTGTCGTAAATCAATAAGAATTAGTTACTTATATTATTATTTTTTTTAGGATTCAATAACAAATTTTAAATTGACTGAATGTTGTTGATTTATGACACTACATAATTAAGTGGTATCACATAATTTACGACACTATGCAGAACATTCTCTCACTCTGCAAACGTGATATACGCATACTTTTCGAGCTATTTATATATACCGAAGAAACTCTCTGTATTTTCCTTATTATTTAATTAGTCCCACATGCTTCACGTTGCCAATGTGAGGAATAGTAAAATTTAGAAGAGAAAATAATTATAAGTTGTTATATTCTCTTTTAATTTACCAAGAGGGGTTGGGCCGAGTGGTAAGCAGCTCGGTGCCGCTTAAGGAGGTCTCGGGTTCGAGACCTCACGTACGCAGACACCCCTCTTGGGAGCCTCACCCGCCATTGCCAGGCGTGCGACCCGGGGCGACCAACGGATTAGTCAAGTATGGTTGGCTGAAAGATGCCATCTCACCGCTGGTGGGGCCTGCTTGGATACCGTGGCTGGCGACAAAAAAAAAAATATTCTCTTTTAATTTGAGTGATTAATTATAAATTATTGAATCGTTAAATAATTAGATATGAGGAATTGACATAGTCCTAAGGCTAGCAAGGGGGGAAGGCACGCATCTGCAAGCGCAGCGACGCTGGTGGGAGCAGAACGCGCTTTGTGTCAGCAAATCTGATCTTTACGTGTAATCCTCACCGAGAATCTCTGTGCTGAGTGTACAATGGCGATTCTGAACAAACAAATTTGTACTCTGTAATTGGTATTTTAAGGATAAAAAGGAAAAACCATCATTCATAAATTATGCGCGATCGAGCTCTAAGTGTTCTGTATTTTTCATAGTAGTCGAATCCTATCCTATATAAAACTGATTCCTAAATCTTAAAACCGGATTGAACCCTATTAAATCTCGAAATCGGACCATGCCCGGAACTTGTAAGATACTACAAGTTTTGGGTATCTTGTTAGACCTTGTTTATCATTTGTTGTTTTATCTCTATAATATGATTTACTTAGATGTTTTTAGGATAATTATTATTTCATATAATTTTTATTATAATTAAATATTTATAATTATATGATTCGTAAATTAGAATTTCAAAAATTAACTATATAAATAAATTAATAGATTTTAATTTTAATTTCGAATACTCTGTGTCCTGAATCCGAGAGTGCTGGGTGGAATTAGGAGGAGCACACCTCTAAGCCAAGCGTTCGTCAAGGAATAAACAAGTGCTGTTAGCCGGGCCGGTTCGGGCCGGTTCCGGTCCTGGTCGAGCCGGTTCATGAACCGGCTGGGACGGGTCCGACCCGGACCGGGAAGCAAACGGTCCGGTCCTGTCCGGGTCGACGGTTCGGGCCTGAGTGACCCGGCCCGGAACCGTCATATAGACGGGGCCGGTCCGGGTTGAACCGGCTATTTTTATTTTTGAATTTTTAGGGTTTTTTTAATGGTTTTATGATTTTAAAATAAAATGAAAGATATTATTATTAGGATTCGAACCCAAGTCTTCGATTTGAAAGTCAAGAATTTTAATCAATTAGACTAATCAAAGTTTGCTTACATTTTTATATTCAATATTATATAACTAATTTTATTAAGGTACGCTAAATCTTTAGTATTTTCAAATAAACTTGAATGATTCATTTTTAAATAAAATTAAAAAATAAATATTTCAATTTAAAAAAATACACATTGGTAAATAGTTAAGTATTTTAAATATAATATAAATTAAATAATATTTTAAAAAGGAAGACTTTGGGGGAGTGGGGCCCACTGCCAAGGTGTCACTTATGTGGGGTGGAGGACGTGGGGCCCACTTCTTTGGGAGAATGGGGACGTGGGGCCCACCCCCATTTGACCGTTGGCCTTCACATTGCAAGCTTTTTTTTTTTTGCGGTTCAAAGCAACGGTTCCGGTCCGGTTACGGTTCAACGGGCCGATTTTATCGACCCAACCCGTAACCGTGCCTCAACCCGTAGGGGGCGGGCCGGTTACGGTTCATGACCGGTCCGGTCCGGTTCCGGGCCGAACCGGCCCATTTAACAAACACTATAAACCTAGAAAATATATATATATATATTATAATAAATAGGTACGCGTGTCAGTTAGGACTTGCATCAGCTGTAATACATAGTACAGACAAATTTCGGTTAATTACAATTAAAAAAACTGCCAGCCTCACTTCCCTCACTGACTTTGTTTCTCTTCCTCTCCTCTCCGCGATCACCTCACGGGAAGGAGGGAGAGAGACGGAGAGGAACAAGAAAACGCAGTAGAGAGAGAGCGAGAGAGAGCGAGAGAAGTCTCAAGTCTGGATTTTCTGTATGCATGCGGTATCTGTGTGTGTGGAAGGAGGACGGAACCATAAGCGGAGATCCATTTCAGAAAATTGTTCCTTCTCAAATGCACGCATACAACAGGCTGCCCGGCAGCGGACACTCCACCCCTTCCCCGCCTCCCTCTCCCCTCCGCTCCCCTCGCTACCGCCACAGCCGTTCCAAGGCCGGCTTCGGCCGTTTCCCGCCACCCCAGCCCGGAAGGACCCTCCCCCAGCGCCTCGCCTGGCTCTTCCTCTCCCTCCTCCTCCGGCGCCAGGGCATCTTCCTCTTCTTCCCCCTCGTCTACATCTCCGGCATGCTCCTCTACATGGGCACCGTCAAGTTCGACACCGTCCCCACCAGCAAGCACCGCCCTCCTCCCGGGTCCCTCTATCGCAGCCCCCAGCTCTACCAGAAGCTCAAGCCCGGGATGGACGCAGATAATTCCTCTGCCGATGCGGTCAGTCCAAAAATCTAGTTTTTGGTGAGCTTTCTGATGCGAAATTGATAATGCAGATGCAGATTTGATGCGTGTGGATTTGAATTTGTCAAATTTGTCGAATGTGGGTTGCAGTAGATCTCAGTTCTCGGTGAAGATGGTGGCTATATCTATTGCATTTTGCTGCATTAGTCGCCAAAAATTCTACGCAGGATTGGCAATAGAGATGGTTTTCCGCAACTGCTTCCAATAGTTCTTACCTCTTTACTTTCTAAACAGCTTATCATTGACGTAAGATATTTCAAAGACAGCTCTGTTATGGCAACTTGAGCACCAGCATCACGGTTGAATTTCTTATGTTGTCTGCTACTCAATTTTCCTATTGGCACAGAAAAGCATCCCATTTTAAGAATCTTTGTTCACTAATGTCCAAACTGTCTGTTTGTACGTGGGCTGCATACATGTCCATTAGCAGCATATGTTCGAATGAAATGCCCAAGTCTATGGCTTCTAGCTGGCTGTTTAATCTAATTCCCCATTTTTCAGTTGTTTTCTCTTTTTGGTCAGCATGGATTAGTTTCAGCTACTTTATCACTCCCCCTTTGAGTTGCCCTGTTTAATATGTACGGTCATGCTTTCCTCTGCTATCATGCAATACTGATGAAGCTTGAGGGGCTGAAAGAGTCTGTAAATTCAAGGCTTTGAAGAAGTCTTCTAGAGCTTGTATTAGGAAGAGTGAGAATTTATTAGTATTGAAAAATTCTTTCCAGTGCACTGTTTCTTTCAGGGAATGGAGGATAATTTGACAAGTCTTTTGTTAGATCTAGGCGGCACTAGAGATTAGTTGGGGGGATGCATTGGAAGGTTTGTGCTATTTGGATACAAGTCAAGGATAGATCTCTTGCAACTATGGGAAGTCTAATTGCATCATGAATCTCTATAATTGATAGTGCATAATCCATAGAAAAGAACGCAACCATAATTGTTGAGGTGATTGATGGGTTGCTTGGATGCCAAAGAAAAGGGGCAAAAGGAAAATGAGAACTGCATTTATAAAATTGGAATTGTGAAAAAAAAAGGCAAACAGTAGATATAACTAGGTGGTTTTATGATATGTTGCTGATGTGGATCTTTGAGTGGATATTCATGTGGTCTCTGATTTGTTTTCAAAATAGTCCAGTAGGAGTGTTTATAATGCTTCTTTTGCTTTAATTTGTGTTTGTCCTGTTGCTTATTGAGTTTTTGGTTTAAGTTTTCTTGATCATGAGGGCATCCATGCTTGATTGTTTTCTAGTGAACAAGCTTATCATACTGAAAATAATATCTTCAATTTCTCTCAGATATCAACTATATGGAAACACTCCTATAAAGGTGGCGAATGGAAGCCATGTATAAGTAATTCTACAGGAGGTAACAACTTTATCACTGTATTAATGTTTGATAGTTTGTGACAGTGGTTTCTTTAGTTTTTCCTAACTTTTACTTCTTGTGTTTGCATGACACTTTACCATCGTGTTATCATCTATCTTGACTGACATTTGTCAATGGCAAAAGGAGATCCTTTCTGAACAGTTCTCTATCTGCCTGTCAATGGTCACTAAGGGTTGATGGCAGAGTGTAAAGGTCTGGAAACGATAAGTTGGATTATAACATGACTAAAATTTTGTTGTGCCCTCTCAACAAATCAGCGATCAATCTTTCAATGATAATACTAGCAAGTAGTTGGTACTGTATGTTGCTATTTGATGTCACCACTGTGCAGTACCTTGATTGTAGCCAGTTTTTCCTCGACCTCTTTTATCATCAGTGTAACTCACAATTACTAAACATTGCCATGCATCCTGGTAAATGCATACTTGTAAGTGTATTCTGTGTGTAATTCACTATTGAAATTGATTGTTTTTTGGAATATATCAGCTAGCAAGATGCAAGGATAAAGTGACATTATTTGTAATTCGACGGTTGATGTTAAAATATATCTGATACCGTAATATAGGGCTGCCCGAGTCAAATGGTTATATATACATCGAGGCAAATGGTGGCTTGAATCAGCAGAGGACTTCGGTTGGTTTCATCAATTTTTTTCTTTCTATTTTTATGTAGTTTACACACTATCCATTGATGAAACCAAATCACCTAAAAAAAAATTGTTTACTGCTGCTCTCTAGATATGCAATGCAGTTGCTGTAGCAGGCTACCTCAATGCGACTCTTTTAATCCCCAATTTCCACTATCACAGTATCTGGAGAGATCCGAGGTATGAATTTCAAAGTTTTCTTCACCTAGTTTGTTTCAGTTCATGCGAGTGTCAGGATTGTGTTCCTTTCTTTTTCTTTGACATTAATCTTTTCAAATGAAATAAGGTGCTTAACATTTTGGAACTTATTAAATTCCCAGTAGCTGCAAAGTTCAAACTCATTATATCCTGAAGCGTCACTAGTCAAACCAAGTTTCCTGAATATGTTAAATGGAACAGTGCATTGATTTAACTGGCAGTGCAAAAGTTTTCAGGTGCCTTTTCAGGAAGATATCATTGCCATATTTGCATGGCTCCACTCTATGACTTGTCTCAACATGTCAACTCCATCTATTTTTTCTTCCTAAGATTTTCAGTAATAGCGATTTCTAATGGAAATTATGTCCGTCTTAGTTTATCATATTCAAAAGCAAATTACATGTTATTCTGTACACTTCTACCAGAACAACAATGGAGAGGATTGGAATGACTGAGAATCGAAAAGAACATTTGGTTATTCTGTGGATTTTTCCATGTTTGTTATCATTTGACCATTAGGTATACTTTTGTGCAGCAAATTCAGTGACATATATGATGAAGGTTATTTCATAAGTACCTTGGAAAATGATGTTCGGATAGTCGATAAGATTCCTGGGTATATAATGGAGCGATTTGGCAGCAACATGACGAATGTATACAACTTTAGAGTTAAAGCATGGTCTCCCATTCGTTACTACAGGGATGCAATCCTCCCCAAGTTGCTTGAAGAGAAGTGAGTTGTAACTAGAAATATGGTCCTTTGAAGTTTCTGTCTGTCCTTATTGTTGTTTCCTTTATCTGAATTAATAATGAAAATACATAGTTCTGTGGTATGGAATTTTTGTGAATTAAATTATTTGAGTCTGTCATGATTAGACAGTGTGATGATGCCAGATTCATGATAATTAGATCTGGTTTTTGAATGGTAATAACAAGTCTACAGATATGTAAGACATGATAAAGCACAAATTTTTTGGTGGCATTTGTGGAATAACCCTAAGCTGAGAGCAATGGGTTTTCATTGGGTGGATCCCCTTTTGATCCCTGCTAAACTTGTTGTTTGCTCAACTATTTCATGATTTCATCTTGTTGAATTTAGGTGATGAGTCAGACTGCAATTAATTTGGGCCCATCTTTCAGTGGCATTCGATTATTTCGGATTAGCATTTGATTTTCCCTGAGGATAATTGATGCTTTAAATATTCACCACTTAGAAGATAAGAGCTTTTGTGTTCTGACATTTAGTGTATCATGATGTCAGTTATGTTGGTAATGTGATATATCATTTATTTACTAATTCGTTCATTTATTTGGCAAACCAGTGCGACTAACTTGGAATGTGCATGAGCAGGGTGATAAGGATTTCTCCCTTTGCAAATCGGTTGTCATTCGATGCTCCCCCACCAGTTCAGCGACTTAGATGCCTTGCGAATTATAAAGCTTTAAGATTCGCAAGTCCTATTTTGAGCTTAGGAGAAACTTTGGTAGTTAGAATGAAGAAACATAGTGCTAAAAATGGTGGGAAATACGTTTCTGTCCATCTCCGCTTTGAGGAGGTTAGTCTTTTTACTAGCATAAACTTGCAACTTCTTGTTTATTGTCTACTACTCAGATGTTCTTCAATATATAGGATATGGTTGCTTTCTCATGCTGTGTATTTGATGGTGGAGAGCAAGAGAAGATAGACATGAATGCAGCCAGAGAGAAAGGTTGGAGAGGGAAATTTACTAAACCCGGTCGTGTTATAAGACCTGGATCTATCAGGATAAATGGGAAATGTCCTCTCACCCCTTTAGAGGTAAAACTTACAGCCTATATGTCTATGCTCAGATGTAATTGCTGCAGGATTTGTGCATATTCTGACGCCATTTGCCTAAAACAGATAGAACTTTGCTGGATTAATTACATTTGTAGTAATATCTGAATTTTTTGCCTTTTCTGATTTATGTGATCGAATTCAAACTGTCATATTCTAAGACAATGAGTATGTGAATTTATGGTGCCTTATGGGTTTCTGGAGAATTGTTAGGACATTGATTTTGTCTCTGTTTTCAGATGCAAGTTGCGTACAATAAAACTTGGAGCATGCATGCCTGAGTTAACCAGAAAGTAATTATGGGGAGGGTGAATGTTAAATAAAAAAACACTAATCAAATTAATATATTCCACTTAATTGACGTTCACTAACCTTTAAATTCTCATTAAGTACATTGATCAAACACGATGTAGATCTGGGATCACAATGAGCAGCCAACTGATAGCCTTACATTACTGTTTCTAGAGCAATAGTAAAAGAAATTTACTTATATATTTGTTCTTCCCTCTATCTTTTTCCTATAAATGTGTCTAATTTTATGTCTTCATTTGCATTTCCCAAGGTCGGTTTGATGCTCAGAGGGATGGGCTTTGACAAAAGTACCTCTATTTATTTAGCTTCTGGGCAGATATACAATGCCAAGAAAACAATGGCCCCATTGCTAGAAATGTTTCCTCAACTGCAGACAAAGGAGACGCTTGCTTCTGAAGAGGAGCTAGCACCATTTAAGGTAGAAAAGAAATATCTGCAGTTTGTCTTTGTTTTTAGTGCTAAGCCTGTGCCATTTATATTTGATGCCTTTTTACTGGCATATGGTATCTAGTAACTCTGTCAGTTAAAAAATGTTTCT
Organism: Lagerstroemia speciosa; assembly: GCA_037672795.1. Taxonomy (NCBI): domain Eukaryota; kingdom Viridiplantae; phylum Streptophyta; class Magnoliopsida; order Myrtales; family Lythraceae; genus Lagerstroemia; species Lagerstroemia speciosa. Next base: position 3,651,921 of record CM075303.1, on the reverse strand, counting down.
GGTAGAAATATTAGGATATATGCAAATTTGATTGTATCCCCTTATGGTTCAAGATCTCATGTAAAAGTACGAATAACCCATTCAAAAGGGGGAAAAAGAGAAATACTACAATTTATTTAACATGCACGTTGTCAATTAAAAATTAAGTCTTGTAGAAATATTGGGCTGTATGGTTTAATATAAATTGTTTCCTCCAGTGTTTCTATATCTCGGGTATGAGTATCCATCCAAAAGATAGAATAGAGAAACAATACATATGCACCTTGACATGTGTTTCTTCTTTGGTATCATTATCGTCTCTTTTGTCTTCGAAGATTTTCAGTAGCACTAATGATTCTGGCTCCACTTGTTTCTAGAACTTTTCTTCAAGGATGGCTGCAATAGACTACACAGTCTGTCTCCACAGTGAGGTGTTTGTGACTACTCAAGGTGGAAACTTCCCACACTTTCTGATGGGCCACAGGAGGTATTTGTATGGTGGACACTCTAAGACGATCAGGCCTGATAAGCGGAAGTTGGCCTTGATCTTTGACAATCCCAATGTTGGGTATGTTTTGTATTTTGTTAAACTGCTTTTCCTCAAGACAATTCCAGTGTACTCACGGTAGCTGAGATGCAAGCCAACAAAAATTTACTTTTTAACTGGTAGATTTCTTCAATAATGATAATGGGATGGAAATTTTCTCGTTGGCATGAAGACACAGCCATAGTTATGGGGATAATCCTTTGAAATCCATGAGTAACGAGGAAAATTCTGGCATAAACTGTCTGGAAAAGCTTCTCTTTGACCTGGTGAATGACATAAGACTATCTAAAGAATCTTTCTCTGTCTTCTCTATTGTAGATTTTCCTGTGCAGACAACTTCTCACAAGTTTCTGCATAATCAGTAGGAAGTCTTGCCATAGGGGCAAAACTTTCACCTGTGATTTCTGTGTCAATGTAATTGCTTAGATAAACTTTGTTCAAGCTGACTTGCTGGTAATCACATATTGTGAAATGCTTCAATCTCACTTCTTTTTCTCTCTTTTCTCTCTTTTTTTTTTTTGCCCCCTGAAGATGGAAAAATTTCAAGCGTCAGATGCTGAACATGCGATCTCACAGCGACTCCAAGGGATTCGAGCTTAAGAAGCCCAGTGACTCAATTTATACCTTTCCATGCCCCGATTGTATGTGCCATACAAATAAGACAGAAGATTCAAGATCATCATCAGCCACTTGATCCCATTCAGGCATGCCAAACGTCATGTTCTTTCATTCGATTTCCCCTCTCCCTGCAGCAAGAGAGTTGAATCAGATCATCGGCTATGGGAGCTTTGAGAATTCTAATCAGGGCTCAAATTTGACCTGACACATTTTTTGCCAGATTCAAGTTGCATTTTTTTGGAGATGCTGCAGCTGATGGCGGTCATAGAAACGTTTGATCTCTCAAATGCATGAAATCCCGGGCACTAACCCTGACAATTGCTTCATATTCTGCACTTTTAACAAGAAGGTGGCAGGTTACCACTCACTCGTACTTTCTGTTAGCCATGTTTTGTACATTAGGATCTCATGATCATGTGGGGACAGGGAAGCTAGCACTTGTACGTTTGAAGAGGAGTTGGTGGTGTGATTTTTTGAACCAAAATCATTATTTCGCAGAGGGAGCACAATCTCTTCTTGTGAATTCATTGTCAGCTATTCTTTGTAACGGGGCAATCATTCTGTTGCCTTGATTTTCATAGTCAATTTTGTTTACTGCGGCAGCAGTGTGTTTTCTAGAAGCATTGTTCTGATTCCAGAGACCATTTTAGGTTCTCTCCCTGTTGCAATGCAAACAGAAGAAAATCGATCCTCTTATTTAGCAACTTGGCGATTCCTTATGAGTAACCCGATGTCTTTTTTTGTTTGGGCCAAAGTAAAACTTCATTTGTTCCAGCAAATCATCCTATGTCAGCATGAGGATTGTACATCAATTTGTTGTAATTCAAGCAAAAGAAGCTCCCTCAAAGTAGATGGATGAGGTTGTCTGCATCCAACATTCTGGAATCACCCTCATTTTACAAATCTGTGCTGCCCGATGGGCGCAATGGTTTGCTACGTGTTGTACCATGCTCGTCGTCACAGAATCAAAAGACCTCTTCTGCAGTTTGATTTCTTTTACTGCGGTCGAGATCGTCCAAGGAATCTCTGCACTCTGACTTCGCATTGCTCTGAGCTTGAGACAGGGTAGCTGCATCAGTTTCAATTGTTATCCTCTTCCATGAGCATCCGATATTACTTGGTTCTTACTTCCATAAACAGCGTGGTTGAACCAAATGGTCTATGAATTTGGATGTGTATAAAAACTACAAATATGATCAAACTAGACACAGACCCGTGCTACACACGAAAAAAATAAAAATAAATAAATGTGAAATACTGTGACTAATTTGTAAAATTATATCATTTATTTATAACTTATTACAATTTAATTCTTTTAAAATTTGTTAACTTATAGTGGTAAGTAAATATTCTCAATTTTATCAGTATATTATATCAATTTTACTTTTTATTTTTACAATTTCAAATTATTCGTTCAAAAAACGTGATAAATTTTTACTACTAAAATTATAGATATGGAGTGAGATATGAGAATTCGAATAGCTAATGAAAGATCTTTACTATTATGATCGTAGATATGGAATGAGAGAAAAATGAATAAAATTATTATTTTATCATTAATCTAAAAATAAGGTATACGTCATGAATTTTAATATGTAAATTATACTAATGGCGCATATGAAAATGAAAAAAAGTCAAATTTCTCACAGTTTTACATATAATATAATAGTAAGTATAGATGTATTAACAAATATTGTCGGACTGAGCAAAGCCAAATCTGTGAAAGGAGGGGTGGCATTGTTTGCAGTGATGGATTTAGGGGGGGCGCGGGGGGCGATCGCCCCCCCTGAGCTCGGGAATTCCATGAGATTCTATGCAAATTTTACTTGATTTTGTCCCATTTTTATTGAATAATATATAGTTCGCCCCCCCTAAATTCTTCATCTTAATTCTATATAGAGTTTCGCCCCCCCTGTACAAACTTTTTGGATCCGTCCCTGATTGTTTGCCTTCATCGAGTGCAAAGACTTGTCCTGAAATTTATATCTCAGCACTCATAATCCATATTAAGATGGTTTCAATGGGCTATTGCTACATACAATTCCATTCTGGCCACGAAAGTGACCCTATTCTACAAGGTAATGCAGTCCCGATCCCGATCTCTAAAAAATAGAACAGAGTGCATATATTTCAGTCGGGGTCAAAACAATGAAAGCAGCAAGCCTAATAGTAAATGACTTGGGTATGAATAAATTTGAGGAAAGGATAAGAGGCTACTAAAGGAAGAATTCGCTACTCAAGAAGCCTATTGCAGGTGCCTACACCCACGGCTGCAGCAAGATGCCATGCAGCGTGAAGGTATGGAGTCTCTGGGAACACATCGTCTGCGATGAAGAGGACGCCCCCGAGAACAGATGACATCTTGTGAATATTGTGGGCCCTCCTTAGGTCAGGATCCTCTACTGCTCTCTTCGCAAATGCCACCTGCAAATGTAAGATCATCAAATGCTAAGTTTATTCAATAAAAATGTCATAGTTAACCTCATGGAAGAAACCTGTTACTGTTTGACCAGGTCCAAGACAAGTAAACATTGTACCAGAGAAACATCTATCATGATCTATTTAGGTATTATGAAACAAAACTTGAGTCATCTTAATCATCCTCTAAGAGAATATGGCTTAATTAGGGACAAAATTATAGCAGGATGACAATTACAAGATTCATATTTATATAATCTATCAGCTGAAGAATTAAAGGTCATCCATATAAACAGCACATCACCTCCATCATCCCAGTATGAACTGCTGAGACCATCAGTGGTTGAATGGGAAGGAAAACAGCAGATGCTGCCATTAGCAGCTTTGGATTTTCATTCCTGAGGGCCCTTGATAGACACTGGGAGAATCAGAATGGCAAAAAGGTTAAGTCAATCATGTCTAGAAGAGCAAAACAAGGAAGACCCCATAATTAGCAGAGGAAAAGCATGTCCAACACCTTAGGATCTCACCATGTGATTTAATTTATCCTAGGTACTTATGAGCAAAAAGAAAGCTCGAATGACAAATTTTAATGATTGATATGTTAAGAATAAGATCCATCAAGTCGCTTACTACAGTTGTAGTGGCTATCATGGTGTAGTCAGCCCATCTGAAGAACCTCCTCAATTTCCCCCTAGAAGAATGATACAATGCCGAGGCAACTCCTACTCCAATTAAGGAATTCGCGTATAACTTGGTGTTAAGATTCTTCCTGCACGAGTCATCAAAAAGGATCGTAAAGAACTGGAACTTATAATGGCACCCGCTCAAGTATTAGTATGAAACATGGACAGTTCTTCAGTAGGCTACAAATAATTTTGCACGATGCAAATCCAATGAAAAATTTACCTTGGTGCCTGCATCCCTAGGGCAATAAAAGGCATTGAGGTTAGCACATTAGCAGCCGTTTCAAAAAGATGCTGATCACCTGCAAAGCGGGGTAAAGGAATAAGCAAGCATCACTTCCCCTCACCATAGAGAATAATGTCTTCAAAAATTTCTCATATAATAGCTCTCTATCTGTCTCTCACCATTTTTTTAGACAACATGATAGAATTCAGATGTGCGGTTTCTAAAATGTTTCTCTGCAGTATGTATAACACTTGCTGTCTTCGTAATACCATCTTAAAACATGATAAGAAGAATAAATAAATGGAGGGTAAAAAATGAGACACCATTTTAATATACCATGAAGACTGCACCGGATCGGCCTCAAAAATGCAGGTCTTTGCTGCCACACACTACAAAGAACATAAAGACAAGTTAGGACTACATCCATCATGTATAAATGATCCACCTGAAGGAGGATAGATAATATTTTCTTGTTGTAATTGTCATGTTCAAGATCACATGAACTCACTGCATTAACAACTGCTGATTCAAAGCAATTCCCGAACTTTTGCAAGGCGATGATCGAGGAAACTCCCCATCTTGGGTTATCTCTTCAAGTGAAAATGGTGAATGAGGCAGGACATGCACCCCATGTACACCGTCTAGGGCTTTGCTGTGATTAAGGGCGCTCTGGGGACACATATGCTATTGAGCAGCAAATTCCAAATCAGTTCTTCTGCCAGCAATTTGCTGGCACGAGCTGGAAGATGTACTCGCAATGAATTGATGTCTGCATCAAGGAAAAAGGGAGGTGAAAGTAAGCATGTTTATTGGCAAAGAGAAGCTGAACCCGATTGCACAGCTTTGTACTTTCAACCACACACTCAATTGTGTCAAGACAATCAAATGTCTATTGCTGCAAAAGTCTCCCGCAGTGAGATAATCTATAACACAGCTAACAAACGTGACAAAAGGATGTGAAACTAGGTAAACAAGAACAGCTATCAAACTATTTCCATTTTTATCCACCATACTCAAATTCAACTTACAACCATCAAGTTAACGGAATATTGTAGCCTGCCTACCATAGCGGAACAGGATACAAGGGCCCTAAGGTGGTGGCTTTCGCAAATCCCATTCTTTTTCCACCAGAAAAAATACCCAAGGGCAAACCTAAGGAGGGCAACATGAGTTCACCAGAAGTATTATTTTAAAATGTTAAATGGGTATCGAACCACTCGATCAGCTCCACAGAGGAGAAGCTGATCAAGTAATAATAACAACCCGAGCACCCAGAGGAACTACAATTCCAATCAAGAAATCCAAAGACCAACTTCTTTCCTAAGCCCTGGAGAAGATTAAGCAATAAAGGTGGAACAAAGGGTCCAATTCGAATCATTGAATTCAGCCGTCATTAACACTATCGGGACAGAAACAGAATCATCCCAGAACCAAAAATCCCATCTTGTGGCCACTATATTTCAGTTTGGAAATCATTCATCAGAACACTTTCTTGCCTTCTACAAACAGCATTACAAGCAGCAGCGGGTACCCCGCTTGCACGGTATCGTAGCTGTACAATCTACGATTTTGAGGGAGGAGGGAGAGGGAGAGAAGGAACCTGAGAAGTCGGGGCTGCAGAGCAGATCGATTCAGAGAGAGAGAGAGAGAGAGAGAGAGGTGTTGGTTAAGTTCAGTTAGGAGAGAGAATATTATAAAGAGGGAGAGAGATGCGGATTAGAGTCACGAATCTTCGTTGCTGGACTCCCCACAAGAATTCGCATATTCTCGCCCCCCCGTAGAGACCAGCCGACGCCATTTTGACCGTTGAAACTTACCCTTTCTCTTTATATCGATATTATTCGATACTATAATAACCGACTAATTAATCGGATAATGTATTATACGATCCGGAGCCCACCATTAATCCTCAGAAACCAGCCCCATATGAAGTCGGATACTGAACCTAACCTATTATATATTGTCAACTTATTGGTCGATTTGTTTCTTGCATTAAACTTACTTGTTAGTTGTCAAAATTATAGGAAAATTTTACTGTTCAGCACCCTTGTGAAATTACTAGTTATATAGTTAAATTAAAAAAAAATTATATTTATATTTTTAAATATTATTTTATATGATACTCAAATTGAACATCAGTACTGAGTTAGTTTTTTGATATCTTTATTAATTAATAAAAGTATAATAAATAAATAAAAACAAGATGATTAAATAGTAAAAAGTGATAATCTTCACTCAGTTGTTAGGTTAAGTGAATAGAATGTGCAAACGTAATGCACGAGATCGGAGGTTCGAATTCTCCTTGAGCGAATGGTCATTGATAAAACTACTAGCACATGTACTTATAAATCCATCAATAAATAGAAGAATCATATTCCGTACTTAATCCCCTTAAATAAAAGTCTCGAATTCGAGTTTTTATAAATAGAAAAAACTCATGATAAAAAAGTCTAATCGTTCAATGCACGAACTAATTTTGAATTAGATTATTAGATGTTCAGGTACTTCTAGATGCGGTGCATATCCAAAATTACAGGAGTTGGTCCACGTTGTTATCGGGTTAATAAATATAAAGCCCCGTGGAGCTACTAGATGGATTAAGGGCACGGCAGATGTTAGGTGTAGATTGGAATCGCGTGGCCCAGAGGCTGCGGAGATTTGGCTAACACTGTTTGCTCGGATACGATACCTTAACAACCGGAATTGCGTCAAATCAATCTCATAATACTGCATATGACTTAGTACAATATAATGAAAATTATAATAGATTTTGGTTATTATATTATATTTAATTATATATGTATTTATATTTATATAAACAAAAGGCAGCAATTATTTTTATCATTAGAATTTCTACGTGATATTAAAACAGATAGTGCGGAGGAGAAAGGTCACCTCCACATATGACCAAGTGCAACATATAATCCACGTGATGGTTGGCATTGAGCGTCCAATCTTGCAGTCTAATATTTCCCATTGTATATTATTATAAAATTTATGGGACCTATTTGGGTTGAAGAGGGAAGGACAAGTTTTCCTAAACTCTTTCATTCAGTCATAAAAGTATTCAGTAAAGGCAAAAAAAAATGATAATCATGGATTCAAAATTTTTATTCCTGGGAGTAGATGAGGCATAAACCAAGGCAAAATTGAATCCAATAAAAACAGGGTATGACAGCGTGAGAATACCGCCTAATAGCAAAAGGACCAAAGTAATTAGGAACTGAGTGAAGTTAATGAATGTAAGGAAAGAGAGAGACTAATCTCTACTCCTTACCAACCAATCGACTCAACAATTTCCTTCCTGACAAAAGTGTGTCGTTTTTGGATATCCTTTGTGATAAAAGCATAGACATGTCACCGTTCATTGAGCGAAGGGCAGGAGAGTAATTTTTCATCCCGTAATGAGGCCACAAACGACCAATGATCAACCTCAAGCACCAATTGACGACAACCCATCCCATGCATGTTCAAGATCTTCCCCAAGTTTGGCCATCATGAAGGATGTGGATCCAACACACTGCATTCAACCACTTATTGAGGTTCTATATCGTATCATGAATAAGCCCATTTGCACTTGCAAGTCTTGTATTTACCCGGACTGCTCCCTCTGTGTTCAATTAAGAATATCCCCTTTCGGATGAAAATCTGGGCAAATTTTGTCCCTCATTCCTCTGTTCATAAAAAGAAATATTCAACAGTGTGGAAAGCACTTCCTGATCTTCTGCAAATCCCTGATCATTTTACGAAGACACTTGTTGCTCTTCTTGACTAATCAACTTCCTGCCACGAGCTTTTATCTCATGTCCTGATGCGTCACTGTCCAGTGAGAGGAAGAAATTCTTCCGCTGAAGAAATAAGTCACAGAGTTAAGATACATGGACGAGGAAAACTGCCCCCAACTTCACCAGAAATCCTTGCATGAACACGTTCCGTCCCTGAAATGATGAAACCTGCTCTTATCTCTCATGACAATCTCCCTTGTGCTAATCTTCGATACAAACTTGCAGAAGTTGTGGCAATCCTCACATGTCCTCAGGTTCTTAATTACCCTTATGGGTGACTCCGATCCCGCATTGATGATGAGACCAAATGCAATCGCTAGCTTCTCGCTGTGGGTGCTAACCATTGTTTCCTTCTCCTCCATCTCCACATCATGGTATACTGAACCAACTTGTTGAATGTACCCAATGCTCTTCATCTTCACATGTAGTTCCTTCAACTTCTGATAAATATTTCCAGCTTGCGGGTGGGACCTGTCTCCACCAGAGAAAACATGGATTTCACCATCGTACTCCATTGTGCTGTAACCCATAACTTTCTTGATCCCCTTTTTCCTGATTCGAAGCCTCAACTTATCCACGCCATCCCAATTGCCCATTGAAGCATACATGTTTGACAGTAGAACTTGGTAGGATACAACATCAGGAGATAACTCCCACAGCTTATCAGCCACAATTTGACCCAACTTCACATTCTTATGAATTGCACAGGCACCAAGTAAAGCTCCCCAGACTGCTGAGTCGGGCTCAGCGGGCATCCTTAAGATAAAATCGTAGGCATCCTCAAGATGTCCAGATCGACCCAACAGATCAACCATACAAGCATAGTGTTCCTTTCTCGGTTGAACGTCCTTATTTTTCGATCTCTCCATCCTATTGAAGTAAGCCTTTCCCTGCTCCACAAGGCCAGCATGCACACAAGCTAATAATACTCCTAGATAGGTCACGCGGTTTGCGCTTGTTCCTTCATCCTCCATTTGCGAGAATAGGGCCAAGGCCTCTTCGCTGTCTCCATTGATAGCGTAACCCACGATCATTGTGCTCCAAGAAATAACATTCCTATGAGGCATCCGAACAAACAGAGCTCTTGCTCTATCAGTCGACCCACATTTCATGTGCATATCGAGCCTTGCATTCTCGACAATCATGTTGCTGCTCCCAAAAACAATCCCTTCACATCGAGCATACTCGTAAACCCTTTCCCCAGTCTCCGAGCAACCTAGCTGCCCGCAGGCTGAGAGCACTCCAACGACTGTCACAGCATCGGGCTTGATCCCTGCAGGGCCCATTTCATGGAACAAGGACAGTGCCCTACTAGCACTGCCAACCTGCACACAGGCAGCAATGAAAGCATTCCAGGCCACAATATCTCTCTCAATCATACTGTGAAACAAGTAATCTGCAGTATCCATATCCCCAAGCTTAGCATACATGATCATCAGCTCATTCCTCACCTCTGTGAAAAACTCGAGCCCGTATTTCACCACATGGGTGTGCACTGCAGGCCCCGCCCGAGCCTCGGACAGGTCCGGGCAGGCTTTCAAAACAAATGGATGAGTGAACTCGTCAGGGCGGATCCCAGTGGCAGCCATCTGCTTATAGAGAGCGACGGACTCAACCGGCATGGCGTTCTTGGAGTACCCTCTGATGAGGGTGTTCCAGAGGAATACTCTTGGTTTATGCATTCCGTCGAACAGCTTGCGGCCGTAGCGGAGGTCACCCATGTCGATGAGGGCGGTGAGGAGGCTCGTCAGGAGGCCGTTTTTGACGGAGAGGCCAGTTGTGAGGAGGACAGAATGGATCTGTTTGAGCTGGTTCGGGCGGCCGGTGCATGACCGGAGGAGGGCGGCAGCGCTCTGTTTGGTCAGGGAAATAGAAATAGGGAGCTTGTGGGAACATCTCTGGAGCATTAGACTCCCAACACCTACTGATCACATCGTAGGTTAAGTGTCGGCTGTCTCGATCATCGCATGGAGTAAGAATTCGGACGACACGAGAATCAGTCGAGTAAGGTACAGGTGGCATCAACCATTCAAAAAGGGACAGTACAGATGATAAAGAATTGGAGCAAATATGGGTAATAAATTAAAATTTTGGTAACAATGGCTTTTGACTCTATTTCAAGGTATAAGGTATGGAGAATGGAAAACCATCTCGTACAATTGACTTGACTTGGTCGTAATTTTCTCATTTGAATTTTATGTCATTTGTACAGCTCTAAATAGATTTCTAACTCGATGAGTTATCATGGACATTGTTTCGTACTATTTAATCATTTTTTTCATGTATAAGATATTATGATAATTTGCAGCAAATAACTGACAATAAAAAATTTAAAATCTATTAATTATTTTTGGATAAGTATAATCCATTAATTATAGCAAAATTTACACAGCGTATATACATGATTGTGCCAAAATTAAGGCATAATTAGCCCCCTGAAGCTATCTATCTATCAAAAAGGTATTCCAATATGCAGATGTACTGAGTTTGGATTGTAGGTGGGGGAGAGATGCTAATCGTAGCTTCGAGAGGCTCAAGATTGAACAAAAATTAATTTAGAAAAACCTCGAATATGAGTACCTGCTCCAAAACAATACCTATTGAGGAATGGGTAAAAAATGCCACTCATTTTCGAGAATACTATTTTAAAATTCTATGTTTAACATGATTTTTCATAGAAAAATATACGATAAATATGTGATTTTTAATTTTATTGTTTTTTAAAAATTGCATGTTTAACATGAATTTTCTATACAAGACTAAAAACATCCATTAAATATGTAATTTTAAAATGATATTCACAAAAATAATTTAAAATTTAGTATTTTATAAGAATTTGTTCTTAAAATAGCAGCATTTTTGTCCAAATCTCAATACCTATTATTCCATGGTAACAGTGATGCATTAACTTCCCTAATGAACTCTTTAATTCCCCCGGCACATCTTCTTCCTTTTTTTTGGTTTACACTCCTGTCTTTCAAAAAGTCATTAAATTATAATTAATTAAATTCGAGTCAAATATACTTATTAAGAAATTAAACTCTTTCAAAGTAAATTTTTATTAAAAAAAAGTCATACTCAAAATTTTTACTTAAATAAAAGTTCAATCAACCAACAATTTCTTTCTTATATTTTATGCACGTGAGCCATCTGATAAAGATGTGATGTCATCTTTAGCATAGTCAACGTCAATTATGAGCCTTTGATGATTATTAAATAACAATATCTAATTCCACTACTTACCTCCCACATCATTAACTCGTGGTCAGAGCTGCTCCTCCCATGGACTCGGGAGCCCTCTTCTTGTTCCGGTCCCTCCTCCTCTCCTCCTTCGCCTTCCTCCTCGCGGCCGCGCCGCTGCCGCCACGGTCCTCGGTCCCTCCCCTCTTCCCCAAGGAGTCCCTCCCCACAAGGTCCGGCTACCTCCCGGTGAACCTCTCCACCGGCTCGGCCATATTCTACTCCTTCTATGAGGCACAGCAACCCACCTCGCAGCCCTCTCAGATCCCACTCCTTATCTGGCTCCAGGGCGGCCCCGGATGCTCCTCCATGATCGGCAACTTCTACGAGCTCGGTCCCTGGCGTGTTATAGCCAGTTCTCCTGCTGGGCAAAAGGCTGAACAACTCTCCCTCGAGCCCAACCCGGGTTCCTGGAACCGACTGTTCGGCCTGCTCTTTCTGGACAACCCGATCGGGGTCGGGTTCAGCTTCGCTGCCACGAATGAAGAGATTCCCCGGGACCAGAACTCAGTCGCGAAGCACCTCTTCGCGGCTATTATGGGGTTCCTCAAGCTCGACCCCCAATTCAATTCCCGCCCAATTTACATTACAGGAGAGAGCTATGCGGGGAAGTACGTGCCGGCTATAGGATCTTACATATTGAAGATGAATTCCAAGCTGCCCATCTCTCGACGGGTCAATCTGGGCGGGGTCGCCATCGGAAACGGGCTGACGGACCCGGTGACCCAGGTGGCTACTCATGCGGTCAGCGCTTACTACTCCGGTCTGATCAACGAGAAGCAGAAGGGCGAGCTCGAGAAGGCGCAATCAGAGACGGTGAGGCTGACCCTGGCGGGCAACTGGAGCGCCGCCACCGATGCTCGGAGCCACGTGTTGAGGTTGCTGCAGAACATGACGGGGCTCGCCACTCTATACGACTTCACCAGGAAGGTGCCCTACCAGACGGAATGGGTCACGAGGCTCCTGCGGTCAAAGGAAGCCAAGGCAGCTCTCGGGGCAAAGGAGTCGATCGAGTTTGATGAGTGCAGCGATGAGGTGGGGTCTGCGCTGCTGGCGGACGTGATGAAGAGCGTGAAGGCGATGGTGGAGTTCATGCTGGGGAATGGGCTCAGGGTGCTGCTGTACCAGGGGCACTCGGACCTCCGAGATGGTGTGGTCTCGACCGAGGCATGGGTGAGGACCATGGATTGGGATGGGATCACGGGGTTCTTGGAGGCCGACCGGAAGGTGTGGAGGGTGAATGGGGAGCTTGCCGGTTTCGTGCAGAAATGGGGGAGCCTGAGCCACACCGTGCTGCTCGGTGCAGGGCACCTGGTCCCGACCGATCAGCCGCTCAATGCCCAGGCAATGATCGAGGACTGGGTGCTGGAGAAGGGGTTATTTGGGAAGGAGCAAGTGGAGGACTTTAGAGCCGAGGATCACTTGAGGATCTTGATTTGATGGGTTCTTGAGTTTGATCCTCCTTGTTCTTGATTGCTCATGTTGTTGTACCCCTAAATGTATGATCTAACATTGTCTGGATGTGGGAAATGAATAACCAGCTCGATTAATCCCACATTGTACCTGATCAAGTTTACTAGCACTGCGGACTGTGAACGTATTCTGTCAAATTTTACTGTCAACGTCTGGATTGTTTTGCACCAGGTAACATTGTCCGTGAATCTGCACGACCCCGGTGGTGTTCTTTCCAACAATGTCTGTTAGATGGATGTCGAGGGAAACCAAAACGAATGCAGCAGATGCAAATCTGAATTGTGATGGTAACCGGGCTTCACCAAAATATGGAAGCTTTCTAGATTCAAGTTCTAGAACTAGATCAAGGGCAAGTTGACTTAAGTCATGTAAAGAGCACCATGTTAAAAGGGGTGCTATGAGCTAATTGGGAACCATGGATAAAACGTCATCGTCCTGCTGCTGCAGGTTCTGTTATATTAGGGATGACAATGTAGATACGGACCCACTGCCCCGCCATAATCCATGCGGGCCAAGTCCCAACCCATCCATGCATGGTTCAGATTAGTTATGAATCTGTCTCTGGAGTCCCAACCTAACTTATCCCCGACCTGTCATAAGTAATTATATGATATTATAATATATTTTAAGACTAATTTTATTTAATTTATGCCTAATTTATCTTAATAAATTAAATAATATTTATCTTTTTTATTAAAATTGTGTAACAACTTTATATCATATTTTAAATTTTATTATATACGTCACCAGCTCTCTCGCTTCAGTGTCCCCGCGAAAGAAGAAAGTCTTACAGTGGAGAGACTTGTCCGACGGACGCCTCTCCGAAGCCGGCCGGCGAAACGAAGCATCAGTGCTAGAGCTCAATCACAAGTAATCTCCAGGCTTCTCCTTCTTCTTGACCTGTTTCTCTTCGCTCCCCCGTCCTTCTCCTGTACCTTTAAATAGCTCTTCAAATGATTACAGAAAGCGTGGAATCAGTTGGTCTCTCGGCTAGGAAGAACCAAAACAATGGCTGCAACTTCAATTTCATGTTCTGAGATCTCTTCTTGCGAGAAGAAAACCGCCTAGTGTGGATATTTTGCTCATTGATTTCTGGGTCGTTTACAGCAGTAATGGCCACCCTTCCACTTTCCATCAATGAAAGCTCAGAAGCTGCTCGAACCCTGGTCTCTCGTGAGAGGAAAATACCTTAGATAGTCTTATCTTATAATAACACGAGGGAGAACCAATTAAATTATTTTAATTAGTATTAATTATAATAACTGCTCTAGTAATTGATTAACCATACTTTGCTTGTTTATCATATTTTGATTAGTATTTTCTCACGCCATGAGATTATCTAAGAATTTCTCCTTATGAGAGATTGTGTCGACCACTTCGTGTTATGCTGACTATATAGCTTTCTTTTCATTGCTGGACAACCTTTGAGCTCTCGGGTCAGTGTGCAGTGCACCGGAGTCCCCTAAACTTTCAACAAGGAATGGAATGACGAACCTTAGTCCACCGCAATATGAGTGTAAGAAGTCCCCCTTGATTATTGTTTGACAGTTTGAAGAGAGTGAGGTTGAATGATAGTTGCTTTAGTTCTGTTTAGTGGCGTCAGGAATTTTTCTCGATTTAATTGGTGAAAGTTGGACGCTTCGTGCTAGGTTTTGCAAGCAGTGATCTTCTTTGCCACCTAACCTTAAAGAGGTTAAGTCTTCATTGGAATTACCAGAAATTTGTGGAGAAGTTGACACTTACCCGTCGCATATGTCTGATAAAAGGAAATCAAAAGACTCACTGATAATCCAGTTATAGTGAAGAATCAACTGACAAAAGTTGGTGCCTTGTCCGAGTTCAACTTCAGAGTTGACCTTTTTAACTATTAGTCAATCAATCCATTGGTTCAGTGGCAGTTTAAACAAAAGGCAGCAATCGATTGGAAATATGCGGAACTCACATGGTTTGTATTCATGAATATTATTGATAGAATCCACTTGCCTTTTGCACTTATTTGTAGGCATGGTTTTTGAGCATTTGAATTCAGTTGCAGAAGCTGCTGCACCATTTTTCTTGAGCTTATGCTGATCTGCAGAATGCACATAATGGGATTAATGATGGGGAATACTTCATTCGGTTGGCAAAATGGAGTCTTTCAAGTAAAGTCTGATCCTAACCTGACTGCATTAAGTTGTACATGATAATATCGTATGCACAGTCATCAAATTAAAAAAAATATATCTTATGCATGCTTTGCTTGTGACAACTTCAAAATAATAATAAGCGTGGAAGACGAACATGAGGGGTATCCATCTGAGACACTGATCGCGTTTATTGTCAATTCTTGAATTTTCTTAAAAAGTGCAGGTTTTTGTCTATTGATAACAGTTTGTCTCAGTTGAATTTACTTAAAAAGTATAGGATTTTGTCTACTGTGCAGCCTTCTTTAGATTGCTACTCTTAAATGAGGACTGTAATGTTATTAATTCTGAAAATTGATGCATTACATTTAGATATTTGATGCAAGTTTATGATGGTCGCACAAGGACTCTGTTGTTCACATGATTCTTCATTGTTATTCTGTAAAGCTAGATGTGGTTAACATTATTTTGTATGAAGTTTCAACATTGTAAATTGACGTTTAACTGTGTGTGAAATATCTCTGTTCCTTGGGTGCAGGGGTTGGGGTGTCAGGCTATCACGCATTCTTGATCAAATTCTGTTTTTTGTAAACTTGCAAATTTGAAAATATGGCCAGAGCGTTCTCATTTCTTTCTTTTTCCTCTGTTTCAGCTGTAGGCAGCTTTCATGATCCCAACTGAACTGCTCACTGGTCAACATCATGGAGGCTTACTTAACTTGCTTGGCGGACATTGACCTCAAACCAAACCCTCCACTGCTTTACTGACTGGTCTGATTTTTCAGCATGCATGTAAGAATCAACTAATCGTTACTATTTATTTAATATTTCATGTAATTTTTTGCTAATTCTTATTGCTTTCATCAGATTAAATTTTCAGGGTCACGTAAACGGAGAAATCTCTATGGTCCTTAATTCTCATGCTTTAATTGCCAAGTGTGTGAAGTTTCCTTCCTTGCGAATTGCTGTGGTGGATGAGCAGCATCCAAAGAAGAAGATTTAACATAAAGGTAATCGGCATTTTACCAGTGTCATTTGCTTCGTCATGTAAGCGTGCAGTGTATGCTCTGTTATTACTCAACCCAGGTTCATGTGCTCTTGTGTTTACTTTGCTTGCTGCTTAATCATACAGCGGGCAAGCTGGTTCTCTGGTGTTTGGGTGGTTATTCTTGTTTGCATGAGCTGCTAATGATCATTTTCAGGTGGTTAAATTCTTTCTTACATAGGAGATAGTTGGATAATTTGAGGTGTGCAAGAAGTGCTTTGCAGATACTTGCATTTCTGTGAAGGTTATGATAGTTCACGTTATTAAACTTCTCTATTTATTTGGTGGAAAATTTGCCGATGACATTACCTTTATGATTAAAAGGTCTGATTTTAGTTCCCACAAAGTCTAAATTAGAGCTGGGAGACATCAAACTATCAGACCATAAGACCATCCTCAATTTCCCTTTCATATATATGTTCTTTAATTTTATCAAAAATAAATTTGACCTTAAGAGTGGGGTAGGTGTAAATGCTGGAAATATCAATTTTAATGCTGTCCTCTTTGTATTAGTTTTATCTGGGCCTATTACGATCTCCTCTTTCCATGCGTGTGTTGAACAGGGAATTGGAGATGGCTGGGCCGGGACACTTGTGCACTCTCTGATTATTTTGTTGAATCTATGCTTTCAAGGAGAAGAGAGAGTGATCGTTTCTGTATATGATGCAATGGTCGAGATTGGTTTACTTTTGTGCGCTGTGCTATGCTTCTACAAGGTGGGGCGTCTAATAATGGTAACAAACCAAAGGGTGATGCATATATGGCCTCTCATGTTTTTGCTATGTTGGCAACTTTTGGTCTACCCTAGTTTGGAGATGTCGTCCACACAGGTATACAGAGTTGATAATCTTCCTTTTTCTATATATATTTTTTGTTTGCTGGATGTGGTCGATTGTATCTTGTGAGGTCAGTAGCTCATCCCAAAATTTTCCTAATCATGTCATAAATTCAAATAGTCATAAACCATCTACCACTTGGGCTCCCCCACTCTTGTTCTTCTGAGTTATATTTTAAGTCAGTTTTTTCCCCTGAATAAGTCAGTTACTAGTTGAAAGCAGTAAGGAAAGGCGCGTAACTAGGAGAACTTTTTGTTTTTCAAGCTCAGGTAAGTTCAGGTTATAGGATGTTTATGTTGTATTTTGTTCAGATTATGCATATTGGTTCTTGACTATCTTTATCTTGCACAAAGTTGTTACATCTGCTGCCTTTCGACTTTAGTTCCTTCATGGACTTACCTCCTGGAAGAATTCCTGATGATAAGAACATTGTCGAGGGGGGAAATAACCGTGGATTCGAAGAAATAGCGTTTCTGTTGATCTGCTCTGAATCCTTCAGAGAATATTGCAGACTTTGGATAGATAAGTTAAGATGTTCTTGATGCAGCAACTCACAGTCATATTAGCTCTCTAAGGGGTATTCTGCGTGTTTTGCTGATTTTGTCGAAAATTGCAATGCATATTAGCTCTCTAGGGGGTTCTTGAAGAAGCAACTCGCAGTCATATTAAATCTAGTTTTGTTATACCTGCCTATGTGCAAGGAAAAAGCCTGCTTTTATGCATGATCATTTTATTTCTCCAGCATGTACAGAAGCAAGCCTTGCTGCTGAGTGTTTTGCCCTCTTTTCTCTCCGGAGATTGTTGGGATCTTCACCTGATCTGAATCTACTCCTGAAACTCGAAAAGCACTGAGCAGCAGCTTAGTTCCCTCCGCAAATCAAGCATATGATATGAAATTATTGCATGGTTGCGGGGAAGAAATGGATCTCAGTTGCAGACTGCCACTGCTCATGAGCAATGTTTCTTCAGCTCTCTCCTTCCCTAGAAGGGTGTCCGTTTGCAACTTATTATTTTTGTTGTGCCGGTGAAATTTACCACTTCCTTCTTCATATAATGTAGTTTGTACGAAGAACAGTGATCATCGTACTGACGGTTGATACTGTTTTAGAATCGAAAATTTTATATATATTCCAAGGAAGATACAAGCTTTAGAAGCAACAGCTTAGAGGTAATTTCTATTTCCTTCTCTAAGGTTGTCATATTTTGAAACATGAGGCTTGATACAGTTGGTATGGTTTTAAACTTGAGATCGAGAGGTTCCGGGTTCGGCAAGGTAGGAGATTCCTTCCTATTCCCTTTTATCCCTTCGTCTGGTTTTGCCAAGGTGATGATTTAGAGTTTTTACCTAAACTAGTCTTCTTTTTGAAAATATTTTCCAATCTAGTCTTCGCCAGGAAACATTTCCCAAACTAGTCTTCTAAGTGCTTACGTGGTAAAAAAAAAGGTGTTGATGAGGTAAAAAAGTGCTCACCTGGTAAAAATTTTATTTAATTTTTTACTTGAATTTCAACCCACTCATTATGTGTCTTTTAACTAATTTGCATAACGTACCGCCAATTATATTTAAAACTCGATGGATCACATATAATACAAGTATTTTCTTGTAAACAAATTTAAATAGTTTAAATTTTGATGAGATTTTCATATTTTCACTAGTACCAACAGAACCCATAATAATGCACTTCTTATTATACAAATATATTATCAAATTGAAATTAAAATTTTTTCAAATCTTAAAATTTAATTGAATTTATAAGAATTTAACTATTATATTCTTCGTTACGAAAGTTACCAAATGTGATCCAATTAATATATAATAAAATGTGAATTGAAACATGATTTGTCCATAAATCTAATTTATATAACCAATAATATAATAGTTAGATTTTTATAAATTTGATTTAAGTTTTAAGATTTGAAAAAAATTTAAGTTCAATTCAATAATATCCTTGTACAACAAGAAGTATATTATTATGAACTTTGTTGGTTTCAGTAAAAATCTGAAAATCCAATAAAAATTTGAACTATTTAAATTTGGTTATAAGAAAATACTAATATTATATGATATCTATCGGACCTTAAATATAACTTTGCGATAGACTCTACAAATTAGTTGAATGACACATAAAGCGCGATTTAAAATACATGTAAAAAATTAAATATAATTTTTTTCTACATAGACACTTTTTTGCCACATCAACACATATTTTTATCACATCAACATATTTTTGCCACATAAGCACTTAGAAAACTAGCCTGAGAAATATTATCTGAAAAAGACTAGATTAGAAAATATTTTAAAAAATAAGATTGTTTTGAAAAAAAAAGCTCACTTATTTATGCCAGCGTTCTTAGCAGACCCTGACACAATCCGGGAAGATCCTAAAAATGATCGAACGGCGTGCCAGTTGTCTGATGTTCGATTCTTTTGCTTGCCGTATGTCGTTTTACTATTCATTTTCTTTTCGAGATCGCAAGACCACGACAGATCCTGAAATGAATGAACGGAAAAAATGCATGCCGTATCAACATAAAATTTGAGAATATTTTTTTTTCTTTTGGTGAACAGTTTGAGAATATTTCACTTTTACAGGATTGGTTCAAAATCTTGTTTGAATTCTCGAGGGGAGAAAGAAAATGAAATGAATCCTGGGTTTGGTTGAATGAATAAATGGATAGCGACCAAGAGGGGTTGGGCCGAGTGGTAAGCAGCTCGGTGCCGCTTAAGGAGGTCTCAGGTTCGAGACCTCACGTACGCAGACACCCCTCTTGGGAGCCTCACCCGCCATTGCCAGGCGTGCGACCCGGGGCGACCAACGGATTAGTCAAGTATGGTTGGCTGAAAGATGCCATCTCACCGCTGGTGGGGCCTGCTTGGATACCGTGGCTGGCGACCAAAAAAAAAAAAAAGAATAAATGGATAGCGAGAGCCTAACGAGTTTTGGCCGATTATAATAATTCGAATATTAACAAAATTCATTCATTAAAACCCGAACCAATTAATGCTCTAACCAACCCTGGGTTAGGGAAAAAAAATATCATAACGCGATGAGGAAGAAATAATTAAATTATTTTAATCGATAATAATTATAATAAATGTTCGGCGGTTAATTTAATGTTAATTACTCGTTTGTTATTATTGAGAAGTCCACCTCACATTAAGCAAATAAGATGTTAAAACATAGTTTATACGAGAGTGGGTGCCGTCAATCTATCAGCTTGAGAATTTAGATTGGACATGGACTCAATCTCTTGTACGTCAACAGGTTATCGTGTGAGCTCATACCACGTATGGCCTGAGTGTAAAACTCGTGGCCCGTAAGTCCAAAACTAAAAGAAAAATGTCCAGCTCAGGATTAGTTGTTGAGAGCGGGTGTTCGAGAGCACGTGTTAATTGCAAACACATTATCACGTGAGAGCGGATGTTAATAAGTTTATCCCACATTAAGTAAATAAGATATTGAAACTTGAATTACAAGAGCGTGGAAATCACTAATTTATCAACTTAAACTTTTAAATTAAATATAAACTCGACTTATTTTAATTGATATTTTTCCGTATTCCATGATAAAGATGGGATGGTCTGACAAGTTTTCACCTTGTTTACTATCTACTTTTGTCAAGCGATGGAGTTATGTGTCACACATCACTTCATAAGGGAACACCGACTCCAATGTTACCCTCAATGATGCCTCATGCCATTCAATGATTACGCGACAAGTGGAACGATCCTAGTCATGTCATCAAGATTTAGATACCGGCTTGTGGCCGTGGTTGCCTTTAAATTTTCAACGAGCTTATTAAAAAAAAAAAAAGTCCACATACAATTCAAAAGTTAATGTTAATAAGCCGGGCATCTAATTTTCTTATATTGCAAACATTTTTTTCTGTTGACTTTAGAGTATAAGTCTCATCGAACTTACTATAGGGCGGTGCATAATCTATATATAGGTTCTGGTCAATTATAATGCGAATCTTTTTGGGCGGAGGACGAAAAAAAAAATATTGACACTTAATGTCCGTGAAAAAAAAAAGATATTTTTACTTCGTCGGATTAATCATCAAGCTCCTAAAATTTCCTTTGTATGCGTGTGTAAAATTCAGAATTTTCACGTTAATGTGAATTTTGCGTCATAAATTATAATATTTAGTTAAAATTTTACTTTAAAAGGGCATTATGCACGGTAAAATTTTTTAGTGTAAAGGGTAAAGTTTTAAGTTTAAAAGTTAAAACATGTATAATTCTTATATTACAATTAATTTCACCCATTTTTATTGGCACTTATTAAATAACCCAATACATTTACCTATTACAATATTAACATATTTTGACCTGCAGTTAAACTTTTTTGTTAAATTTTGATTATAAGATTAAAATTGCATATCTATACGATTACACGTAACATGTAAGAGCTTTAATAATTTTTTTCCTTTTTTTCTTTTACCATTGATCTAATTTATGTATTAAAATCTATAGCATATATCTGCTTTATAGAATCATCCGGATTAATGGTAAAATAATAATTTCAATCGTTTTTATCTTGCCTCATCTCTACGATCGTAACAGTAAAAATCTTCCATTAACTGCTCAGACAGACCATGCTATCTCAGTCCATATCATTTAATATCTATAATTTTAGCTATAAAAATCAGTCATATTTTTTAATGCATGACTGAAATAGTAATCTTGGAAAGATAAATTTGATGTAGTATGCTAATAAAAACTTAGGATGCTCTGCTTACTATTATGAGATAACACATTTTAAATGAATTAAATTGTAATATGTTATAAATAAATAATTCTGATCTAATTATACAAGTATTCTACATTTATTTATTTTAAATTTTTTCTATATATAACACGGATCTGTATCTAGCAACCGAACAATTGTCCAACAAAATTTTCATTGTAAACTGATAATCTAATAAAATCCCAAGTAAATAACATCCTAGTCAGACGGACGGGGCCGACAACCGAAAAATGGAAGGCCAAACTCGTGAGATTGGTGGGGCCCACATGCTGCCCGCCGGGGTTGAATTGGGACCCCATTTATTTAAATAAATTATCGCGAGAAGCAGCTCCCGGGGAAGACAGGCAGACAGGTGGGGCCCGTCATGTTCGCCACCCAATCATCACCGTGGGGCCCACGCCCTCCCCCCCAACCCTCCCCCTCGTTACTTATACGTATCGTCTTTCAACCTAATCATCGAACTGGGTCCGCCCGTGTATCCCACGCTCCTTTTCTGCGTACGCATTGCAACCTTTGTTTAATTGACGAATGAGATCATGAGAGTTCCGCCCTGGAAGCACTTTATATTATTGGGCGGCACGTCAGGTAATTTACAAAGAGAAGTAGGGATGAATTTAGAAGACTTATTTATGTGATGGGATTTTATATGAGCGTTATATGATGAATTTGTGGGGGTGAATTACATATAATTCAATAAAAATTAGATTAAAAATAATTAAAATATGTATAGCATCTTGAGTTTAATGGGACGATTGTCCCTTCGCCCACGTAAATCTATCCCCAAAAAGAAACTCGGCGCAATATTATACTTTTTAATTTGAGACTACGAAATTTTAATTATCAATTTATTCCCCTATATCTGCTATTGTATTTGTTATCAATGTTTTTCCCTTTGTAATCTTGTTTATGATTGAGATTGGAAAATTCTGGGAAAATGTCTACCCCATAAGAAAATACAAAAACAGAGGTGGCTAGAAATTCATCATATATATATACACACACACGTATGATTAGAAGAATTTGAACTCGATTAGGGTACGATTTTTTGCTCTGCGTTTATTTCTCCCTCAGCTCCATTCGCAGTAGTTGTATTCATCACAGCTTCATTCGATAAGGATTATGGAGAAAGAAACAGTAAAGGCACGTGACGATTTGAAGCACTGTACTTGCTGTTCTCTTCCCCTTCCCGCACTGAGGAGTTGCCACAAACTGCCGTGTGAGGAGGGGAGAGTTCGAGTTCTGACTTCCATGGCTGGCTGACCTACCTTCATGATGAGCTTGACTTTAGGGTTTTCTAGGGTTTGTGTGCTTCGTGATCGAAGCTCCAACTAGTTTAATCTGAACAATTAATACATACATGCATATGCCCGCAACTGCTCCCCTTATCTCTTCCCCAAAATCATACATATCTATCATTTCCAGGCAGGATATACTTTTATATATATATAAAATATATATTGATAATTCTTATACAAGTGCACTTATACGTCTAAAGTTGAATAATCGATTAACTAATCTTAATAAATTAAGAAAGTTTCTGCTAATGAGCTTGAAGATATGCAGATATGATTTGGAAAAGATTGGATAGTGAGACCTGTTCTTTTCAGTTAACCCAAAAGAAAAACAAATCCATGAGCGTGGAAGGTGATGGAAGAAAGACGAAACAAATGAGCACTGACAGTCTCACCAGTGAGAATCTAACCCAATTCAAGTGTGACGCCGCTTCACTACACCAAATAAGAAAATAAAGGAGTGCTAACAGTCATACTCATGAGAATTGAATTCCATGTGACTTTTTCCAGTTCCAATTCGATTGTGACAATACTGCGCCGAATCTTTCTCATCCTATGAGCTTAACCATATCTAGAAGATTTGGTAAAGATTGGATAGTGAACTCTTTTGACATTCGTCTAGCCGTGAGCTTAATCTTGGCATATTTTTAGGTCAGAAGATTTTATTTGTTTGGTTGACGTCCTTTGAGGTCGTAAGCTTTCGATATTATGCTCCAAGCATTCAGCCTATGAAAGAAAGAAATATTTAACACAACATTTGATTTGGAATTTGGAGTAGTGTTATCATCCTTAACTTAAAATGAGCGATATGAATATCTCTGTTTTCATTCGCTTTGAATTTAGTGTCAATTCTTTTGCAAATCAACAAATTCCCCTTTTTAGTGCTAATGGGTCTCCAACAAGGCCAAGTTAAAAGTACCTAATTCTCAAGACGGGTTAGTTACGGTGGTCTAATATCTTTCCATCTCGGTAAGCTAATAAGCCTGAATTTTATAAATGAAAAGAAAAATCAACAGGTTGGAGAGATTCAACCGTTACCGAACTGGACTCAGACTCGAATTAATTGGGATCTATTGAATTTTTGGAATGTGATATCTCGAATGAATAAGTTGACTGTAGTGCTGGGGAGAATATATGCAAACACAAATGGGACAAGATTTAAGTGTTCAGAAAAGGCAAAACACATGACAACATTTTCTCCGAAAAGATGGATCAAAAGTTGCCCTATCAAGAGTTCCACTCTGTCGTCTGCTAATTACCCATTTGTCGAAAATGCTCTCAATAATGGAAGAATATGTGAGGGCGAGAAGGTTCGAGTTGATGGCTCTTTTACGTATGCACTCAAAATAGAACTTTAGCATAAATATACACATTCGCTCGTTCAATCAATCTTAATAATGGTGC
Organism: Lagerstroemia speciosa; assembly: GCA_037672795.1. Lineage (NCBI taxonomy): Eukaryota > Viridiplantae > Streptophyta > Magnoliopsida > Myrtales > Lythraceae > Lagerstroemia > Lagerstroemia speciosa. The sequence goes on along the minus strand of CM075303.1, from coordinate 3,627,499 downwards.
TGGGTGACAAAGAAAGATAAAGGTTCTGATCCATCACTGCACCGAATCGCATCGAGTTCTTGACATGTAAATGAACCCGTACGATACCCGATGGGACAAAAAATAAGGACGAACTTATCGTGCGTGTGATTCTATTTGCAAGAAGCATCGTCATATGAATGTAACACTCATTTTTTGAGTTTTTGATGCATCACGCAAGTGCCTGTCTGGCACAGGATGTAAACACGATACAATGAATTAGAATTGTCGAACAAAGTATCTTCTTTTCGAACTGTTATATATATTTATATATATATTTACACATGAATATTAGTGAAAAAATGATTAGCTTTTATCTTTTTCAGCCTGTACAATCGTTTATAAAAATCTAACGGATTTTGACTAACTTTTATTTTTCATTGATTGGAATACTATGATTTAATTAGATACCTTGAAAAGCATCTATTGTTCATTCTATTTGTCTTGATGCCCTCATTGAAAAAGCAGACAGGAGATGTAAATTTCCCAACGTACTAATGATACCCGACTGTTGATTACCGAAAAAAAAACCCGACTGTTAAAAAAACTGGTAAATATGATATTAACGGACTCTATATTCAATTTCTTATGAATGAGATTTTATGTTCTCTTTTATTCTATTTTTATTTCTATTCTCTTCTATATCCGTGGTAAGTTTTTTTTTAAAGTAAAAATAAAAAAAGAAATATATCATACAATACTACTTAAACAAACTAAATCTGTACAGATCAGGATAACATACAAAAACGTACAAGTCAATAGACCGAGGCATCATTTTCGATTTACAAAGATTATGAGCAGTTTATATTATAATTTCTACTCTGCCATTTACAATTCCAGGAATTGAAATAATATGAGGATATCAAGAAATCATGAATCAAAACTTACAATCCCACGGTGGAGATTGCTCCCTAGTGATTGCCCATTTTTGTTTTAGACAAAAATCATGAATCAAAACTTTACAACCTCACATATGGTAAGTTATCCGACTAAAAATAGTTCTTCATTTAGTAATTTCTCCATTTTTGTTTTAGGCAAAAACAGAAAAAAAAAATAAAAACAATAATACTCCAGTTTTTTTTTCTCCTTTATCCTTTTAGGTTATATATTTGTTTTTCTAAAATTTTGTGCTTTTACTTTTTATAAGAAAATAGTTGGGAGACACACACACAGACATATATATATATATATATATATATAATATTTTCTTGAGCATTTTGACTTTCCCACACTTATTCCTGTGATCCGAAAATGAAGTTACAACTTACCAAATGGATGTTACGCATATTTTCGGGGACGGATTTGGAAACCTCGTTGAAGCGGAGACAAAACTCAATGAAAAAAATAATATTGAATAAAGTTAGATAATTTAATAAAATAGAGAAAATCAAATAATGTTAGTATAAATAATTCATAATTTTTTTGAATTCAGGGAGAGTCGCTTGCTACGTACCGCTAAATCCATCCCTACCTATTTTCCTAATTTTCCATGAGAATGGAAAAGGGGAAAACTGGGAAAACTTTTTTCAGTGGGCAGATGATAAACCTATATGTATATGTATGTACACGTATATACGCTTACTTATCTTGATATAGTTAGGGCAAACTCAATTATCTGTATCCGTGATTGTGAGTAATAATTGCGAACCCCCACTTCATTAATGAGCTTTACTTTTGGCCAAAAACCTTCGTGCCCCCAATCACAATCACCAAAAATCACTAATCCCTTTAATTTTTTAATCTACTTTAATCTATACCGCAAACTATCAGTAAACCAGCGATAATATTTTATACGTGTATATATATATGTATAGCATGCAATATCGATGACATGACGTATTTAAAATGTTCTAATTTCAGAAATTTGTAAAAGTATCCTATTAATGAAAACAATAATTTAGATCAATATTCTTAAAAGTTGAGCCCGAATTTGCCGTATTCAAACTTGGCACATTTATCAGTTTGTGAGTTCGGGGGCATCGGCTGTGCCAAATATTTCAATCTCGAGTTCGACTCGTTATAATAAATGAAGACACATTGAGTCCGTACAAGCCAGCCAAGGAGAAGGGCGTTGGGCGGGCATAGGGGAGATGTGTTGGTTGTCGAACGCAAGGATGAGAGGAGGAGAACCGATGATAATGAGCGCTTCGTAAGTGAAAGAGAAAGAAGAGGAAGGAGATGTATAAGGGAGGTGAGCGAGACACTAGAATTAATTTTTTTTAATTCTTTTAAAAAATTATTATTATTATAATATAAAATAAACTATTTTTTAAATTCATGAGTTTATCGAATCGAATATTAATAAGCTTGGTTCGTCTCATTTAATTAGCGAGTCTTAACCTAGTTCGAGTTTTCACCGAGTCAAATCTAAACTATTCACGGATCATTTCATATCATTTACAATAGACTTGAGTGTTTTAGGAAAAACTAAGTCAAAAAGTGATGGGTTCATATTTTTTTTTGTTTACACCACTGGATATATCCGGTACAGTAAAAACACATATCAAAATTAATTTGTAATGAAACTGGTATCCCTGTCAAAATCGGCAACCCACTCCCCCAATTTCTCCTCCTTTTTTCCCCCACCATTGAATGATAAAAGCATTAACTCTAGGAAGTGTTAGAATTCCCTTGTACCAGAGGGCAGGTAACAGCCTTAAATGCCTTCTTCCTCCTTTCTTATTCCCTGCCGCTCGAGAAATTCTCATAATATTATACTTCATCACGTGACATAAAAAAATACCAACTCAATTCGGTGCCGCTTAAGGAGGTCTTAGGTTCGAGACCTCACGTACGCAGACACCCCTCTTGGGAGCCTCACCCGCCATTGCCATGCGTGCGACCCGGGGCGACCAACGGATTAGTCAAGTATGGTTGGCTGAAAGATGCCATCTCACCGCTGGTGGGGCCTGCTTGGATACCGTGGCTGGCGACAAAAAAAAAAAACCAACTCAAATTATAATAAAAAGATAAATTAATGTTAATTATTTGAACAATTACTTTAATTATTACTATTAATTATTCTTTACCATATCATTATGAGATATGATTATTTAATTTTTTTTTTTTCGCCTCTCACTTATGATATGAAAGGACTATGGCACAATCACTTGAAAATAGACCTCTCATAAATGCGTAGTAAAATATCTCAATGTCGAATAAATCATGCATTTTTTGAACAAGTTACAATGATTTTCTAAATTTTTTTTTACCTAACTAGGTATAATTACATTAATTTTTTAACAAATAAAAAGAAAGATAGTAACAGCAGCAATATTGCCACTCTCCCTACATCACGTGGGATTTTGCATATTTAACTGTGAATATGTCAAATGAAGTGGTCTAATAATCTGACACTGTCAAATGGCTAACATAATTTCCCGAGCTCATGCCAAAAGAATGTACTCATATATAACCAATGCCTTGACATTAATGTGTAGAGGGAATTCGAATTCGAATATGAGAACTTGTATTCACCAAACAAAAGGAGACCACGTTTGGAAATGTCAGATCGCTTCCCTTGACAATATATTGCAACGTTAGTCACTCAGTTATAAAATTTTTCAAGAGTAAATGCTTTTGTTTTCCCAGTTACACCCACAATCCGATGTACAAAAATTCAGTGGAATTAATGGACCAGCTTCCCCCTCCGAATCCAGCCAATTAGTGCCATGAGTTGTCAAAGAAAGTCAAAAGTTGGAGGGCTTATTATTATTAGATAGCCAAACAAAGTACATGGAACACAATGATGGTCCGGTGTATGGGACAGGGCTTTCCGGTCCTGTGCACATAAGTTCACAAGAGGCCATTGCACTCCCCTCCCTCGAACGGCTTATCGATTTAGACACGACCCGAACAATAACAAGAGGAAAGCCAAGACACGGTCAAGACCACGAGCGAGAGTAAGCAAGAAAAAACTACGGGATCGTTCTGACCGATACGATTATTATTGTGTCGTACAATACATGCTAATAATGTGGAAAGGGGAAAGGGAGATGGAGGGGTTTTCAAGGTATTGGAGAAGTCAGGGCACCCAATCATTCCAGTGGACGACTATGTGAAACCGACCCGCAGGGGGTGTCATCCATCCTTCATCTTCGGCTTTAAACGGAAAGCTCTGCCGGGTACTCTCATGCACTCCCAGGAGTCATAAATTCGTCGGGCAGGACACGTGTCTCGCATAGGATAGGGGTAGAACCGCACTTGGACTCAACAACTGCCATTGAAAACCCTAGCCAACTCTGACATGATTAATCTGATTTGCCGTCTCCTTTTTAAAAAAAAAAAATAAAATCTAGGTGCAGAATTCTATAAACAACGACGATCTACGACGAGAAAAAATTCATTTCTAGTAGACTCATTATCGGCTTTGAATTTAATTTATTTGACATGATTAAATTTAGAGAAAAATGTAATTTTTTATAAATTTTGTGAAAATTTAATTAACATAAGAGTAGGTTATCTTATGAGCTGACCATTCATCAAACTGAGGTATGTTTGGAACTTAGCATAATTAACTTCGAGAACAGTAGAAAAACGCTCACGGTAAATTTAATGTAGTGTTCGAGTAAGTTATCGTACGACATCATAACCTATTAGGTTTGAGTGTAGAACCTAGCACAGTCTGAGCATGGTCGAAAATTGCTCATGGTCAGCTGTAGAAGGTCAAGTACAATCATCTTAAACATGTGCCAACTCTTATAAGTCCGATAAAAATTCAATATGAGTGATAAAAAGATTATCTTCATTTGATGCATTTGTGGACTAAGTATGTTGGCTTTGTTAAATTATTTATCATAGTCACAAGTCAATTATTATTTTAATAAAAAAATCTTAAACGATTCTACCTTAAAACTTACGTAAAAAAAAACGGATAATATTATTCCTGTTAGCAATAATTATAAATGCATTATCTATTAACACCGGTATTATTTCTAAGTGTGTATTGATTAATTGAATAGCTATGATTGACAAAATCTAATTAATTATCTTTCCATATGGAGCAAGTGGTAAACTTGGAAAGACATTGCCCAAATGGAATTCAACAATATTTTCCACCCCTTCTTTACTTTGCCTTTCTCTATATATTTGACCTTTCATCCCAATCCCCCTTTCCCCTTTCACTTCATCTACCTTCCCCTCTCCCTCTCCCTCTCTTTTCAGGTTTCACTTTACCCTTTCCCCCCTCCTCAATATTCCCTGCTATACGCTCCATCTCCCTTCTTTGCCTTTTCGTATATATCAGCTCTGCAACACTGCAAGAAGGATCCTCTCCCATGGCTGCTTTCCCCAGAAGTTCTTCAAGCTTAGAGCTGACCATCTCCGTCCCAGGCTTCACTTCATCTCACCCAAGTAAGAAAGCTATTCAAATATGGAAGACCTCGAACTCCTTCAGTACTTTTCCTGACCATTTCCATGCTTTTGAACTATTTCTTCCATCATATACAGTCCTAAGATCAACCCATCAGACCCTTGTCATCGATCTTGATCATCTCCTTCATCCTGATAGTCCGAGTTCTCAGCGAACAGATTCTTCGACAGAGCCGTTTCGATTCTCTGACTCCATCAATCGATGAATTGCCACGATATTTTCCTTTAGAGGATGTTGCTTATCTTTTGTTTGGGTGGATTCGATGCCTTTTCTCTCTTTCCCACTAGATACATGCTACATCAGTCCATTCGATCGGCATGATACGTACACATGAGATGAAATAGACATGCCACTTTGACTTTCTTGCTTTCCATGTGTTAATAGAACAGCGTGATACGATGTTACATCAAGGTTCCCTTCTACGGTGTGTAGGTGAAAATATTAATGGTTTCCCGATGAGGGATCTGGACATAAACCAGGTGCCGTCCGAGGTGGAAGGCGAGGAGTGGATGACGGTAAACGCATGCACGGAGGATGAGGAGGAGAGCTTCTCCATCAACGGCGGCGGCCCTCCCCGGAAGAAGCTGCGGCTATCCAAGGAACAGTCACGCCTTCTCGAGGAAAGCTTCCGACGGAATCACACCTTAAACACCGTTAGGATCTCGATCTCTTCACTCCCTTTTTACGCATGTGTATGCATTAATATGTGACACGAGAAAAGATAGCCATTATTGATCTCACTGAGTAGTTCGTGCTCCGTATTAATCACATACTGAACCATTATTGTTTGATCATAAATACTCAAAAATCAGAGCTGGGAATGTAAATATAGTGCGAGAAAAAATGGTTTGGTGCAATAGTATTGCCCTTTGTTTGAGGAGAGAATCTTCAATGTAACGGGTATATATCACGTGACAATGACATAATTTATGTGATATTACAAACTAATAAAATTCGGTCATCTTAAAACTTTTTTATATCCCTAAAACAAAAAATAAACTTGAAAAATAATGAAATCTTATTATTTTATGATGTCATGCATGTATCGTCACTATTACATAAAAAACTTTTATGAAACTAATAGCTTAGATTCGATTTTTATTAGTGAATTTTTTCGTGCCCATTTATTTATTTCTTCGACCTACTCATTTTAGGGCAACAACCTCCTTAATAATGGGGAAAAAATGCATATAGCTATTTATAATCCGGAAAAGAAAAGTGAAAATAAAAGGAATATGGAGAGTGATTGGCTTCTTCTTCGTGCATGGATGATTCGATTTAATGAAAGATTGATGAGATGTCTTTTCTCCTGAGCGTTTTCTGGGGTTTGTCTGGTTTTTCAGAAGCAGAAGGAGGCATTGGCGATGGAATTGAAGCTGAGGCCCAGGCAGGTCGAGGTCTGGTTTCAAAACCGTAGGGCCAGGTACTTCCTTTTTTTTTTTTCAATTATACAATTTGTTTATTTATTTGTTTTTCGAAAAAAATAATAACCCTTGATCATCATCGTCTTTATAATAAAATAAATATAGAGAAAATTAAACGGCATGCCTTCATTGGGTGGTGCTGGTGGTTGGGACAGAGAAGCTGTTGGGTTGTAGACATTAACAACGTTTGACGTAGTTACATACAAGATCTCAAAGTACAAATCTAGACGCCCTGTGCGTAAATCTGAATCAGACCCTATACACCGTATCATTCAGAAGGTAAGTACACACTTTCTTCATGTGGTAAAAAAGCCTATTTTTTTTTAATACTGATATTGTTATAATGAAACGTTATGCTACTATAATATTATAAATTTAACATATCTTATGATTAGATCTAAGCCGTTAATATATACTTACGTTTACGGGTTCAGATTTAAAACAAATCTACTGTGGAATTTTTCATATTTGGGTTAGTTTATGTACCATTGGATGATGGTGGTGATGGCGATGGTGATGAAGAAGACGCATGCCCATATATAAGCAAGTTTGAATACGTAAGAACATATTATTTTTGGTCAAAGCTTTATATTTATTCCCTCCTTCATGTCAAAAGAAAAAAGAAAACTAAAGAAATAGAAAGAATTAGAACCATATTCTAATGCTCTCTTTGTGAGCGAGTTGTCTATTTATTCCTTTGCACAAGAAGAAAACTTAGGGGACAAAACAAGACTGTCGTGTCGAGTTTTGAGCCGGGTCGGTTTACTAAGTGATAAAATTCTCATTATCATTAATTTTCTCTAATAATTAGACTGGAAACTGATACCTTACTTAAAAAGAAAAGATATCGAACCACCCGAAACAATCGGTTTAGTTTCTGTGAGTTTTTTTTTTGTCCTGTAGTTTGAAGGCACACACCAATAGCATCCTATGAATAGAATCATAGCATTAATAATATGGAGCTGCACCCCAATTCAAAAGTGTGGCAACCCCATCATCTTATGAGATGATGATGACATTGTTGAGGTGTTAGATATCGTCCAAATAATGAATATGTAACGTGACAATGTTTAGGTGGTATCAAGAACTAATAATAAAATTAAACTCTTTCAAGATTATTTTTATAAAATTCAAAAAAATAAAAGCGACCCAAGAAATAATTGAAACTTATGAATTTGTGACATCATATACGTATACATTACATACAAGACTTTCTTGTTAGATAGGGACCCTCTGACGCAGTAGGGTTAGGAGAGGAGAAAATAATTGTGTCACAAAAAGTAGAGAAATCGACAAATATAATAATAAGGCAAGAAAAGGGAAGGGGGGAAATAAAGAAAATAATTGTGTTACATTGCATGAATGTTCTGTTGGACTTTGTGGAAGCAAACATTATTATGCGGGTGGGCGGTTCTTCAACGATGCCAATGTAATTATGGCAATTGCATTAAATTTATGTGGGCAGAGAGAGTGCATGGTGTCTGTTGTCTGGCCTCGTGTGCTGCTCAGAGCTTTGACCGTTTCCCTTTGGACCTGATCCATCCACCTCCATGCAACTGTTTGATATCGATTAAGTGCTTTAACTTAAGAGCCTCTCTCGTGTGGTAATTAAGTTTATATAATGGTATCGTGCTTAACTATGAATTAAAATAATTTGAATTTCATTCTCATAAATTATGAGAATCTTTGTATTATGTAATGGTATCACCCTCTCTCGCGTGGTAATTAAATTTATCTAATGGTTGATTACCTCTTTTGTGAAGGGGAAAAAGTAATTAATAAAATTTGGTACATTAATACAGCGTTATCTTCAGTCTCGAAACGGAAGGGTTCTGTTCGATTCTTATCGGTAGAATTTCTCGTATTACTTTATTCCCACTCGTTCCTTTCTTCTTTTGGACCGACGGTCTTCCTTTGTAAGTCGAAAAGGGTTGCACTTGTGTGGAACTTTAGAATATTCGGTTCGAGTATAGTTAGGTTATGGAAGATTTTAAGATAATGGAGAAAGTTTTAACCACAGTAAAATTTTTCGGTTATGAAGTTAAACGCGAGATTGTAATATTTGAAAAAAAAATGAAAATATGATTGTAAATTTGTCCAAAAAACAGGAGCAAGCTGAAGCAGACGGAGCTGGAGTGCGAATACTTCAAGAGGTGGTTCGGGTCGCTGACGGAGCAGAACCGGCGGCTGCAGCGGGAGGTGGAGGAGCTCAGGGCCATGAAGGTCGGCCCTCCCACCATCCTTTCCCCACACAGCTCCCAGCCCCTCCCGGCCTCCACCCTCACCATGTGCCCTCGCTGCGAGCGCGTGTCCTCTAACGCACCCACCACTGGCGCCGCGTTCCCCGCCACTGCCGCGGCCGCCCAACTCTCCTCCAAACCATCGTCCACACCGCCATCTCCTCTCCAGCCGAGGCAACCGTCCGCTGCTTGTTAGTCGAAACTTTTTGGCATTTTTTGACTGGGGAAGGGGACCGGGATCGGAATGTAGGATATAGAATTGTTCATAGTACGTAGCGTAGTTCAGCCGACAGATATCAATTAATCAAAGCATTGTGGGGCTGTGGCATATATAGGATAATATTATTTGGCTTTTGCTGGTCTGATTTGAACAAGATTTCATGGAAACATCTACTAACTTTTGGCCCTTTTCCCTTTACCATCGGCTTTCAAATGTTGAAAATCTTTTCAATAGACCGCCTGGCATTTAGAAAATTTAGAGGATTCTATCTAATCTAGATTTGAACAATTCGGTTCATTGAGGGGTTTTGTCTCTCATGCTAAAAAATTTTCTTCATTTATAAAACTTAAATATGAGATTAATTAATATAAGGAGATGTTGAACCATCTCAACTAAAACTATCATATATGGACCAAACTGGATTGCCAGAGGTAGATGAGCATCTCTTCTCCTTAGATAAGGTAGTGGGTTCAAATCTTGTAAATGAAAAAAATTCATATTGTGTGAATTTTATCTCCTAATGAACTCATCCAAGCTCGAGTTAAATTGGTCAGAGTTGCTGGCCTACATGGGTAAGCTCTCGCTGATGTCTTTGGCCTAACTAATCATCTACACCTGCGTGAATAATAATCATCAGAATATTGGTAGAGGGTAATTAACTTCATTGAAAAGATTTGGGTTGGATTTCCATGGTACTTATTTACTGTAACCTAGGGTTTCATATAGCGACCTGACAGACAAATTTATTAGATCTGTTGCATTTCGGTACCTACGAACCTGTGCGTCGCCAAATACAAAATACAGGTGAAACAATGATAACATCCCGACATGGGTGATAGAATAACACGAGGAGAATATGATATAAGCATGCACTTCATGATTGACATAATTGGCCATAACAAACATCGAAAGATGGAGAGTTCATCGATATTGTACGGAAATTCCAAGGTCGTATGGATTTAGTTCGTCTTTTCCTCCTTTTTTTTTTAATTAATAGGATAGGTTTCTTCTGGCAACAAAACAAATAAGAATGAATTTAAGAGGATGGGATTGCAACCGACCCTTAAACATCCGCCGCTCATATTTTGAGATTCAATCCCTCAAACTCATTTCTTGAATTCAATCCTTCCACGGTGCTGGCAACAAGATGGCTTAGGGACAAAGGCGTGGAAGCCGAGAGTGGACATTGTTGGATGTTGTCCTGTGTCCTGGGCACACAACTTCTTCCATTCAGGATTACTGTCTTGTCTCTCTCACTTGTTAACAAGCAATTACGACAATATATCCCACAAAAGAACACGCAACCACGACAAAATACGTCAACACTTTGTCCTAATTGCAATGTTTCATCATTGAAATATGAGCACAAGTGACGACAGAAATATCGAAATAACCTAATTTTGGTTTCGTAGGGTAGGTGGCTTCGTTCTGTGTTACATTATAAATTCTCCTCGGGAGTGAATAGTTTGGCCTTTAAAATAGTGTCTAGTATCATTTTAGATTCAACATACAACAGCTAATTGAAAAGTAAAACTCTTCCAATCATGTTCTTTCTTCATTCTTAAAACTCAAATCACCGGACCTTATCAACGAGTTAATACAGTATTTCAGTGTCTCTTCGATCAAATTATCAGTGCAATGTTCCAGATTACATCACTCCCATTTATCGAACCTTCGGACCCATTGGACGATCGAGGGCAGGCCTTCAAGCTAGGAGGAAACTAGCCCCTCAATCAGTTGAAGCTACCACAAAATCGAGGTCTCCCGTCACCACAAAATCGTAGCTTCCACCCAACTTACGCTACCTAGGTCGAGGACCTCCACAGCGATAGAGGCAATGGCGTCCAGACATCCTTTTGCATTGGGAAACTGTTGGATCTTGTCCCATCTTCCATCACTTTTCTACTTTTGTCTTAAATTTTTTAGATTTGGATTTAGTCTGGAATATTTTGAGAAAATAATAATGGAGATCTTATATGTTTATCGTTTTTAATAATTTAATCTTATAAATTTGAAAATAGTTAATTTAATCATATAAGATCGATTCATTTATACTGTCAATCCAAATCATTATTATTCTGTTAATGGAACTGCTAACAGCGTAAAGTCCACATCACTAAAACATTAATGATTTGGATTAAAAATGTAACAGAATTGATTTTATAGAACTGAATTAGCCATTTTCAAACTTATAAGATTCAATTGCAAAAATGTAAAACTTCTATTGTAATTATCTACCAATATTTTCCTATAAATTCGACTTTAGTTCTCTTTATTATTTTATCAGTAAAAAATATTTAAAAAATTTAAATATTAAAAAGATTAAAAACAGTAAAAATAAAAAAAGCAATGTGGATAGAGTTAGGGGATGCCTTCGAGGCAGCCTAGGTGGTAACTAAGGGTCACCCAGGTTAAGGGTTCAATCCCTTGAGGGCACAAGCTCATGAGGATTTATCATGCCTTACCTGGCATGCGTGATTTGTTGGCTATTGCGTGTGCCCTGAGAAGGAGGTGTCGCAATTACCGTTAGTCGGGTTTAGAAGACGCTCGGATATCTCGGTTTATAAGAAGGAAAAAAAAAAAAGAATAGTTAGAGGATGAAGAGGAAGATGACCACTGTGAGCCACTGTAGAGGATGAATAGGAAGGGGCAACCACCTGAGAACCCTCCTTTTCAAAGGCCACTAGAATTTTATAGTATTTTTGACAACCTTTGAGGAATAAGGTGGCCGTTGGCATGCTTAGTCCTCTTACCATTGATTTTATCACTGCTCTCTTTCTTCTTGTTTTTTTTTTTTTTTTTTTCCGTTTTGCTAGTTCCAATATATGAGATGTCACACAGAGGTCATTCGATTTAAATAAGTTTAGCAGGCCCGTCCCGTCTGGTCCCGGCCCAGCCCAAGATGCACTGAGACCTCTTTCTGGGTGCATTAATTTCTAACCTGAAATGGAGAATCTTGTTGGTCGACAATGGGGGTGTCGTGCTTCGTTTTGGTTTCAGTTTTATATGGAGTTGGGCGGGAACTGCAAGCCAAGGAATCCGAGATAAGCCGAGGAATGGTTTTCCTTGCACGATCCTCGGCCCAACTTTGTTCGATGTTCCTCGTGCAATCGAGTTAATTTCTATCGAACGGAACATCACCGCTGTCCTATTCTGCACAACAATTCTCTTCCTAAATCTTCTTCATATTAAGCATACAACTCCACCGTAACAACACCAAATCCACCGTAACAACACCAAACGTACAAACTCCCTAGAAACTGCATGAAAATTTTCCGACAGCATCATATGAAGTGAAAAAGAAAAAGAAAAAGAAAAACGGGAGCAACGCTTAGGATCGCTGCTGGCGGTCCCGTACGAGCAGCTTCTCCTACCTGGCTGTCCGGTTGGCGTAGCGGCTTCCGGTAGTAGTAAGGGAAGTAGGGCAGGATCGGGTCAGGTGGAGGAGGCGCGCCGCCGCCGAGGCCGCCAGTGTCAGGTGGCATCAGCGGAGGCGTGTAAGGGTAGGAACCCAATGGCGGCGTGCCGGTGGTGGCAGGGGATGCTGGGGTGCCGCTTTCCACCCCAGCAGGAGGAGGAGGAGGCAGCGGCGGCGGGAAGATGTTGTCGTCCGAAAACACGCTTTCCGGCAGAGAGTTCATCAAGATCGTGATGATAAGCAGGGTCTGCGGTGTGATCATCATCGGTCGGCTAAGCGTTCGAGCCATAATCCTGCTGGAAAAGTGTAGCAGTGATCGATCGACCATAATAGAGTTTTAGGTGGAAGGCTGAGCCTTGGAAAAACCAAGATTCATATATTGGCCTAACACGAAACCTCGTCCTTTATAAGTACAGAAGGCGCTTCGAAGATAAGATTCCGAGCCCGGCTTGTAATTCGGTAAATAATTGTTCGACATGTTAAGATACATAATATTTCAAAAAATATAAAATAATATTTTTAAATTCTCATTAAATAAAAATCCGGTTCGCATCTTGGAACATTGGCAGACGCCCACATGTACACTCAACATTGACGACACAAGGGCTGCTTCGTCATTGACAAATGCAGGAGATGTTACTCGATTTATCTATCGATAAGATAACACATGCATATCCATTCGTCGACAACGATTCACTGTTTCTGGGAATCGAGCAGCTTTCCTAGGAAGAGGACTTTTTTTTTTTGTTTACGTACCGATATACAGAAATGTACGATTAATACAAATACGAACAAGATCGGTGCATTAAGAAACAAAGAATTTTTAAATATTAATTTTAAATTCGAATACTTAAAATCTTATTTAAAAAGAAGTGATGTTATTTCAACCGAACCATTTCCACAGGAATTAAGAGGATGATTTGGGTCACGGCTTATTGGATCAATCCACATCTGCTTGTGTACTTGTTTAAGGATAATTGATTACCAGTTGGACTTTTTTTCCTTCTTTTTTTGGGTGTGTATAATAGCATTTAAAAATTTATTGGACTACTAACTAATCCAGTTCGAGACGAGTCGGTCCATTTAAAGGATAAAATCCGATACCTTTAATTAAGGGGAATAAACGCCTTACTATTTGAATTAATTCATATTTTGCGACTTTTTTCGGGTGGGATTTGTTTGCAAATTACCCGTAACATGAATTTTTTTTTTAATCTTAGTACAGAGAACTATTTGAGATCATGAAAACCAATTGATTTAATTGCGATTTTTTAGGGTGCTTTTTCTGATATCAATTTTCAATTCAATAATAAATTAAATAAAAATAAGAAAATAAAATTCATTATAAAAAAAAAGTAAGCTACTAATCAAATTTATTTGAGTAAATGAATAAGTTATATAATAATAATAATAATAAAAACATGGGAACGTTGCACTTCTAAGTATCGATAGCCATCTCTATCTGTGGACGATTAACCAATGAGAACCCTTTTTGTGTCAGCCCTAATTGATTATTTTTGATAATGATGTATATATGTGTCATTCTCACAAGTAATCATGTGTCTCAATGTAAATTAGCCTCAACTATGCTTTCTGATTTAGGCTAAAATTCATGTACTGGTAATTAGGGGAAAAAATTCGATGGTCTTACCCTACAATGTGCGGCAATCATTTAAATTACTTTAAGCAGTAATAATTAAGTAACTACTCGAGTGATTACCATTAATTTACTCGTTTGTCACATTTTAATTGGTATTTTCTCACTCCACATGACGAGGTAAGATCACCTAAGCATTTATCCGTAATTAGATGATTAAATAGCATTAAGATCTAGACAAAGTATGCATAGCTCAATTCTATCACTGAACATGGAAGAAGCAATCACATGTTAGGATAGAAAACTAGGCTCTATAGATAACTGTAGGAAGAGAAAATTACTTCCTGTTACTAGAAATAAAAAATCTCAAAATAAAGAGAAATAAAACTTGATACATACAGTTGATATTGCTCTTACCTTATAATTTAGAGGTTTCGAATTAGATCTCGTCAGTGAGATTTCCCGTGAACTTTTATCCACATTTCCTTCTACCTCTCGGTTTGATTTTTGCACATAGTGCACTATGAGTGCTTTAGCCATGCAATCAGGCATTCATTGTTCATCTTTCTCTCTCTATATTATACTACTATATGACTTTAGAGGAGAGATTTGATGTGTTTTTCCTCTTCCAAAAATATCCTCAACTGGAATTATTTGAAAATTAATTGTAGGTGGATCTACCGTTATTTCATACAATCACTCCTCATCTTATAACATTTATATATCTATCTATATTATATATGGAATCACACCTTTATTCTGGTATTCTTTTCACTTTTCCAAATTACACATTTTTTACTGGCAATTACATTGGGAAAAGTAAATTTACTAACATAAAACTACATGCTAAGTATCCCTCTGTCCTTATTTTATTATTCTCCCTTATTTCATACAGTTTTTCTTCGTTTTCCTTTCTACCATTTTCACCATATATAAAATCAACTTAAATTATTGGCATGTTTATTTACACCAAATTTATTAAGTGATATATTTTGTGCATGGCACGGGCCAATCTCTAATTTATTTTATGCTTGTAAGCATTTTTAACGTTCGTAATTATACTTGAGAATGCTTACAACGCAGATCAGAATACATTTGCTAGTTTATTTCCCGATTCTTCCTATTTCCTCGTCAGTAAGGAGCATTTTGTGAAATCCAAAAAATTAGAACAAAATAGAATCTCGGTAAAAAAAAAACACAAAATAAAATATTCATAAAATATTCCCTATCTAAATAAAATTCTCCAACAAAATCTCCTAACTTGAATAATATCGCTAGCTATAAATACTAAATTATTCAATAGATTAATATGAATATTTAAAATTAACTATTTAATTTAAAAAATTAACGATTGATGATTATTTTCTGACTTGTTTAATGATAGAATTTTCCAGATCTTATCAAAACATGAATTTGGAAAAAATTAAACTGACTTAAGGAGAGAAATGTCTTAAACTTATTGGATATACACTTTAATATGATTCAACCGATAAGGAGATATTGTGATATCAGGACGAACCAATCAGATTATGTTGATAAGTATTAATTATAGTAACTGTTTGAGTGATTACTACTAATTTATTTATTTATTATATTTTAATTAATATTTTGTCTGAGGCTGCTTGTCGTCTTGCTCTTCCACGACATACTCTCTTACTTTTCTCGGTTCAAGAATTTGAAGAACAAGCTTTGATCGCAGAGATACATTCTTGTCAAACAATCCACACCACATTATTACAGTAATGGCGGACATGGCCCCTTCGACAAGAAAACGAAAACCTTAAAAGCCCGTTCGTCCGTAATTACTCCGACCACCCAGGAGCAAAATCCAGAATCCCCAAATTCGATTTAATCGCCGACAGCAGACGCAGGAGTAGGAAGACAGCAATGGCTCTCGAGAAACCCAAATTCGCATCCAATCCCCTCGCGATCTGCACTCTCTTCCTCTTCCTGTTGGCTCCAATTCGCCCGATCGACGCCCGGAAACCCCACCATATCAGCTTCAGATCCCCCGACCTCTACCCGGAGGCTGTGGTCTGGGACCCCTCGGCCGAGCACTTCATCGTCGGTTCCCTCCGCCGCCGCAATGTTCTCTCAGTCTCCGACGCTGGAGTCGTCGAAAACCTGATCTCCGACCCCGAACTCCCCGCAAACTCCACCATCCTCGGCCTCGCCGTCGACAGGGTCCGCCGACGCCTCCTCGCCGCCGTCCACGCGTTCGACTCGCTCCCCCAATTCAATGCCCTCGCGGCCTACGACCTCCGCTCCCGGACCCGCCTCTTCCTCGCTCCCTTCCCACCATCCGGCTCCGTCGAGAGGGACGTCGCGAACGATGTCGCAGTCGACTTCAAGGGCAACGCTTACGTCACGAACTCCGCCGCCGATTTCATTTGGAAGGTCACCGTAGACGGCGAGGTGTCGGTCTTCTCCATGGCGCCCGCGTTCACGTCGTTCCCCGTGGACCGCGACGCACCGTATAGCTACTGTGGCCTCAATGGCATTGCTTACGTCAGCAGGTATATGTTTCCACCAGCTCCCCCCCTATTTTCGTGGAAAATAATAAATCACATGAAAATTGCTAAAAAGGAATCTTTAACATACAAACTCTTTTCTGTTTATCTGAACGGATCCCTCAACTTGACTGACATGTTCAAATCGGTCCCTGTTAAAGGTTTCATATTATCCTTTTTTTTTCTCTCGATATGGATGGTATTCGGCACTATAATAATTTACTAATCTACCAAACTATTATACGGTGTGAGATTCACAATTAATTTCCAGATACATGTCCTAGTAGCATCATAACTTACCAATCTACCAAATTATTAGCCTGAGGTTTACTATTAATCCTCAGATACATGTTCGGAGAGAGTCAAATTCCAGACCTAACCTACTATATGTCGTCAGTTTACCAGTGAATCTGCCGCGAGGCAAGTTTCATATTATTTTTTTGGGTTAACTTCATGCTCTTATTTATCTGGCTAGCAAATTAAAAACTTTTATTGGACGACACACATTGGTAAAATCAGACAGTTCAGAGACCAGATTACAAATTTCCACTGTTGGCTTGTTGGGAAATTAGAGATCATTAGTTGTTCAGAGTCGGCTTATGAGATGAGACAAGTCAGATTCCGAAGAAGAAGGTAGGTCTGAGCGAAAAAACCCAGCCAACACGGACCGACCGGTCCCAAGTTCTTGGTTACTTTTAAAGAGGGTCGGTTCTCGGATCATTTTTTGTAGGTGGAAACCCGTTCAGTATCCGAATTTAATCGCATAGCATATGTTTGATGGAGCACTTTAGCTTTGCATTGTGTCTGAAGTATAAGATTACGCAATGGACCTTCTTGCAGTGGGTACTTGTTGGTGGTGCAGTCCAACACGGGCAAGATGTACAAGGTCGATGCGGACGATGGGACAGCCAAGGTAGTCCTGCTGAACAGAGACCTGCCTCTGGCGGACGGGATAGCGATCCGGAGGGACGGGACAGTCCTCGTTGTGTCCATGAACGAGCTGTGGTTCGTCAAGAGCAATGACAACTGGCAAGAGGGGGTGGCGTATGATGGAACCGCCC
The DNA here is from genome assembly GCA_037672795.1 of Lagerstroemia speciosa. Lineage (NCBI taxonomy): Eukaryota > Viridiplantae > Streptophyta > Magnoliopsida > Myrtales > Lythraceae > Lagerstroemia > Lagerstroemia speciosa. The sequence goes on along the minus strand of CM075303.1, from coordinate 3,609,640 downwards.
TCAACCCAGACAGGTTCGCGACGTCAGTTGCCGTGGGTGGGGATGACCGGGCGTACGTGCTGTTTGGGTACGTGATGGAAGGCATTCTGGGGAAGAGACCGGAAGGGAGGGAATGGTTTGAGATCGAGGAGGTGAGATCGGAGAAGGAGAGCAAGGAGGAGAATGTATGGGTGTATGTGGTGGTGGGACTTGGGCTGGCTTACTTCATGTTCTGGAGGTTCCAGATGAGGCAGCTTGCTCAGAACATGAACAGGAAGCATAATTGATCACTCTCTCCCTATTGTCTTTTTTTTTTTCTTTTTTTTTTCTTTTTTTTTTTCCTTTTTTTCTTCTGAGAAATTTCTTGGATTTAGAAGGGATAAGAGGAGAAAGGAGAATAAACGAGTACAAGATCTACAAGCAATCTCGAATTAGAATTAGGACATTTTAATTTCACGTCGAGAGTAGTATCATTGTATCGTATTAAGTGCTTTGCTTTAGGTTGCTAAGTTATTGTGATTCTTTTCCTTGCTAGACAGAAATTTGATTTACATTGAGGGTGTTTAACCCTTCTTCTCATTTGTCTAAACATGTGCCAAGGGTCTACCTTTTTTCACCTAAACTTGGATAATACCGGCTTACTTGAGCATACTACTATTTGGTGATACTACGCGACAAGTTTGATATTTGTGCTGATTATTTAATTTGTCTAATATATTCACAATTGAATGTAAATAGCAGGTGGTTCACTGCTAAAACAACTTTTATTATAAAAATGTTCAACAGTCTTAAGTCCATTCCACCAACTATTAAAGCGCTTTGTCGGTCCTTCCATCGCTGGAGAAATCATCCTTAGTAACCCTTTAAAAACTAACTTCGTTTTGTTGAAATTAAAGATTTGAATTCTCTTTAAGTAAAATTGTTATAATTTATAAACGAATCTTTGAACTTGAGTTTTAGTGAGCTCTGAGTTTATAAGTGGAGGTGACAGATCCACATTATTGTTGCCATTCTTTTATTTATATATAAATAAATAAATAAATAAATAAATTTTCTAGCCAATGCCAGTTTTATACCCAATCGAATTCTTAAGATTATGCTTAGTAAAACTATCGGACCATCTTTCAAATGGAAACTTATCAATCATGTACGTGGCTCTCTAGAAGGAGAAATCATCCGGTCATCGGAAATGCCACGTGTCATTATTGATGTGATATATATATATATATATATATCCATCCAATTAGTTCTAGCGGACTTGTTGGAGTTGATACCAGTAAAGGATGCACTGCCATACTGGCATGAGTTACGATTATGGTTCATTTTTCCCATCGTTTTAGTTCCTATTGCTATTATTTTACATTTTGTACTGGATCATTGATGTAACTGTTTGCCACTTGATGGAGATTGAGGACAACCGAATTTGCTATTAGACATCTCACGGAGAATTGCGTGATCTCTTTGATTGAGGACCCGCTTGGTCATGCTCGAAATACAGTTAAAACAGCATATCATCATTTTAAGGTTTTCGTGATAAATTATCTCGAATGAAATCTATCACCTAGCACAGCCTTTGATTTGGACACCGGTTTTGTGATCGTACTCCACTCGCTATAAGTCTGTGCCTACTTTTTTTCCTTTTCCCATGATGGGAGTTTATTCCCCTCAAACCCATTAAGACACCTCACAAGTCTATGAATTCAGGTGCTTCAATGTGTAAAATACATAGGTCAATAGTCTTATCAATGATTACATGTTCAAGGGAATTCGTATGTGCTTACCTTGCTTTCGCTTCATGGCTTTTATCCAGAGTTGGCAAAAGGCATAGACGCTGCACGCGACCACGACTGAGAAGATGAGGGAAGAGCTACTGTGGAAGTACTTGTTGGTGAAAAATGACATGTGAATGGGAAATAGGGATTGGGCTTAAACAAGTTATATAGGACTAAAATAAATGAATTTAAATTGGAGCTCATAAAATTAATGTAGACAATGGGAAGAGTCCTATCCCAGATGGAAGACGGAAAATAAGTTTGAAGTGTTTATAAGAGAATAGTACTCTTATATGGAATGAACATCATGCCAAAGTTATATAATATTTACCCACCTCACGTGCCTACCCAGAAGGGTGCTGTCAGAGGCCGATTTAGCTCTACTATTGTATGCGTGAGCAGCGGGTGCGTTGAATTTTCGTTTCGACTGTGGGCCCTTGTACAAGGTCGAATTTTACCTTTTCCTATAAATTTTCTCCTTCTTTTTTGCATTGGGTGACAAGTAGATTCTTTTTTGCTACAACAATTAACATTTAAGTCAAGGCTGTGATTGAGGTAGTTAGCATTTAAGACGGACATTAAATGATAATTAAGGATAGATTAAATCTGCCACTAATGGATTGAATTAATTTCGTTGACCTTCGTGGGATTTATTGGCTAGTTTAGAATTTAATTTCATCTGTTTAAGTATTAGTGTAATTTATGCATGCAACTCCTATTTACACTACAAATAGGGTCATAAGCTGAAATTTTAGACACACAGCGAAGTACAGAAACATCTACAAGCATAGCATTTGCACAGTATACGCCACATGTCTCGATATTCAGTAACTTTTACGTTCTGTAGTTTGATTTTATCCTATTACTTTCCGTAGTCGTAGTGTGACCGTGAGTCGTAAAGTTTTTATAGTTCTTTTGCATTTGTAATTGCCATCTAGATATGAGATTATTTATTATATTTCCTCCAACAGTGTTACCCTAGAAGTTCTTCTCATTCAAATTCCAGCAGCCGCCTGCTCAACCGGAAGGTTCCCAGCTGCCTAGATCCTCTCGACAATTGGCACAGACCTACCCTGAATTCTTCCCATTTCATCCACTTCCCTCCCTTTCATTTTCATTTTTCATTAAAACTATCATTCACAATTTTATTTTAATTTATTATTTAGGCCTAATATAATTGAAGAAGTCGGTACCTGTAAATACCCGGATTTAAAGAGTCCCTTGTAGTTGAAACATGGCGCTAGAGGGGTGCTAAGGACGATTTCTCCAGCAATGGAAGTACCGAATAAAGTGTCTTAATAGTTGTTCAATTGGATTTAAGACTTTTTAATATTTTTTAAATAGTTAAATGTGTGCATGAGTAGTGACAAACTTATCGACCTATTATACAAGGCCTAAACTTTCACATTTAATCTCAAATATATTAGACAAATTGAACAAACAAGTAAATATCGAGCACATCGGCCGTCATGTAGTGTCACTAAAGGATAGTATAGTTCAAATAAGCCATTGTTCTCGTGGCACATGTTTTCACAAATGCGTTGAGGGGATATAACAACCTCAGTGTAATTCAAATTTATGTTCGGCAAGGAAAAGAAAGACAATAACTTAGCAACATAAAGCCAAGCATTTAATATGATGCAACGATGGTACCTGTGGATCTTATACTCCTCCATTCTCCTTTTCGTTTAATCCCTTACAAACCCAGGGACTTTCCCAGTAGCAAAAAAACAAAATGAAAAAGAAAAGAAGAAAAAAGAAAAGAAAAAAAAAACAGTAGGGAGAGAGTCATCAATAATGCTTCATGTTCATGCTCTGAACAAGCAGCCTCATCTGGAACCTCCAGAACATGCCTCTGGGAAGAAACGCGAAACATTTATAAATGTGTGTATATGTACAATAATATTTTCTAAAATTTTTTATTATTTTATTTAAAATTCATAATAAAAGGATTGTAGTAAGGATAAAGATTTACTAGGTAGAGAACATTAACAGGGCAAAACTGAATTTATAAGTTTTACGAAAAGTTTTCATAGAATTATTTTATAAAGTATCTAAAGCTTTTATAACTTTTTATCTCTTTTTTTATATATTTCACTAAATTTTTAATAAATTATAGTAAATTTTTATATTTTAGAAGAAAATTTGATGAATGAAACAATTGTCATCTTTTATATTTTTTTAAATTTTTTAATCTTTAGTAAAATTTTTAGAAAGTTTATAAATATTATAAAATTTTCACAAAACTATAAAAAAATTTGTAAATTTTTTATTTTTTTAAAATTTTTAAGATTTACATAAATTTTTAGTTTTTAAAAATATTATTTTATTAAGAAATTTTGATTCATTTTAGTTTAATTTAATAATTATTTTCATTTTTGTCAAACGCGGTTATTATTAACCACGTTATTACATTATGGTCAGATGGATAGAGGGATGCAATTGCTGGAATTTTCACTACATTAGGAACAATTTTGTTGGCAATTTAACATTGAGTTTGAAATCAATGGTCGTGTACAACTTTAGGAACGAAATTGGCCTTTAACTCACTGTTCAATTTATTTCACCACAGCCTTGCAGCTCTATGACCGGTGCGGATCGAAGGATATCGACCACCGCATCTCATCTTCCCCTCTTCTATCCAACATAAAACTAGGCATCCATGCACACCCTTACTCATTTCATGGAGCTTAAAAAACCAATAAAATTAGAAATGAGATTTTTATGATATCTTGATTCTTGGACAAAACATAAAACCTATTCATCAAATTTAATTTTTCAAATAATAGATTTCAATTATGGAGCAACTAAAATGAAAATTACGAATAAGAAATTAATGTGTAAGCAGATTTTGGGGTTTACTATTTAGTTACTTATTCTTTATTATGCTCAATAAAATTTATCATTATTGAAAGATAGACCATAAAATAATCATTGAAAAATGACACTGGAAATGTTATATGCTTATTGTTTTTGGCAATTGAGTCGAATCAATGGTGTTTCGGATTGAAAGTATAACGAAATTGGTTTTATAGGACCAAATCATCTATTTTCAAACTCACAGAATTTAACTATTAGAAACAATAAATATATAAGACTTTTACTGTAATTATCTCAAATAAACACACAACACAGTAATTACTCTGAATAAACTAAAGACGCAATATTGCAGATGTCTTGATCGGTAGTGCAGTATCATTCATTCACAAAAGTAGTACAAAAGATCTATTAGACTACGTACAAGATATCCTTGGTAAGAAGGATATCTTGAGAATATTAATTTAAGACAAGGAATTGGGTTGTGTGGATTGGCTTACCGACCATGTCTTACAATTACCGGTCGGTTTCTACGGGATTGAGGATTGTCTTCCTCACCAAACTTCTTACTCTTTGGAGATATTGTTGGAGTCATCTTATCCAAAATTTGTTCTATTTGGTGCACTACTGTGTCTACATTCTTCCAAAAAAAAAAAAAAGCATGTAATTGCATTATTTCTTTTTTTTGAATACGAAATATGATACCCTTCAACCTAGAAGAGGACTCGGGAAAGTGGAGAATAAAATGTGCAGAACATTCCATTTTCAATAATCGGCTTAGTACCTCTTAGGCAATATATCACTGTGGTTAACCCCCTCTTGTATGCATAAAAATCAGATTGTGATGCAGCAGTAGTTACAATAGCAGAACGTATCAGCAAATAGAGTATGAGACTAAGCCTAAACGTGTATTGACAAAAAATATAATTTTAATCTCTGGCAACTTTCAGTGACGGTAAACTCGATTTCTCTTTATATCCCTCTTGTGAAGACATATCCAATCCATTGGCATCATATCATTTGAAGTGCTATAATTGAATTACCCTTTTCAGTGTACTGGTGCATAAACTTAAAAATAATAGAATGAAGATAAAATAAAAATGGTATGAAAAGTCCTACAGTGAGATTAAACTAGGACATGAATTACCTTTTAGTTGAGGTTGGGCTCCTCCATGACCATGGATTACCTTACTGGAGGATGAGAGAGAGAGAGAAGAAGTGGAGGAAACCAAACCCTTTTCTTCGTCCCCGGAAATGAGAGAGAGAGAGAGAGAGGGCAGGCATTGGTCGGCATTATCTTCGACACCGCCGCGTTGTAGGGGATGTCGAATTCCATGGAAAAGCCTTGTCGAATAACCAGTCCTTTGTTCGTAACCTCACATTCGTGGACTGTTCGACCTTGGAAGCCTCTACTTCTCTAGCTACTACTCGGGCACGCCAAGCTATGTAAATCTATACTTCACGAAAGGAAAGAAAGAAAAGAATGCTTGACCTCGTATGAGTTCCCATGAAATATCTACATGTTGAACTAAAGACATAACGCATTTCAGATTACTGTGCTACGTGACTTGTTCGGTGTAATCTACCCAACGCCTGTAGATGAAATACGACACAAGCCGAACACTCTATCTAGTCTACCATTCATTGTCGAGGACGTTAACAGACGACCCGTACGTTTTATGCTATTTAAATGTGGAGACACAAGAGAAGTAGATAAGCTAGCACACCGGACATGCTTCCCACCTACCCTCATTCTCACTTTCTCGTGCGACAAATCCGAAGTTTCTCATTCCTCGAACTACCGCCAGACACTCTCATAAATGTCCATTTGTTAAACTGGAACCTTAAACTGGGTAGTTGATTTGGTAGGAAGCACCGATTTTATTGGAGAACGTTTTCCTAGTATCCAATTAATATTTCTCATAAGACTGGTAGTCATACAATAAAGTATCTTCACGTCATTTAAAAGACAGTTTCGGAACCTCACCAACAAATGGATGGGATATAAGTTCTTGTAGCACATACCCCTTTTTTTGGTGAGCACAAAACCTTTCACTCCTTATAAATTTAGACGTTTTTCTCTAATATATGAAAATCTCTAGAAGAAATTATCTAAATTTAATGAGAATTGCATGGCAGAAATTATGAGATGATTGTATTGAAATTAGCATGGACAGGTTTACCTTCCTATATTAACAGGGTCTCCAAGGAATGAGGAAGTAGCTAGGTTAGGGTAGCTGCACGTGGAATATCTATAATTACTGAATCAAAGTCCAAACATATATGTAGATGGACAGCAGGGTAAATAGTCTGATATTTCTATACCTATCAGAATATATATATGTATATATATGCATTAAGGGGTGTTTTGTTTTTGAAGATTTGAAAAACAATAAGAGTTTTAATTATAAATTTTTCAGATTGCATATCGAAATGGATATTATTATATTTTAGGATGGATCTAGAAAAATTATCCAATTGAATGAAACTCAAGGTAAATCCACAATAAAATAAAAAAAATTCAAGGGGGTAATGTACAAAAAAAAAAGAAGATAAAACGTGCTCCATTAAATCCATCCTTGTTGGGTTTCATAAGAAGATAATGATAACGAGAGTCTTATATATCTATTGACTCTTATAAGTGAATTCTAAATATTTCAAAATATTAAATCAAGTCTTATATATTATTCGCATTACAACATCAAGTCATTTCCGCCATCTACCGTTACTTTAAGTTGACATGTATCAATATGCACATCAACACCACATCAGCGCTACGTTAGATTAAAGTAACGGTATTTGAAGGAAAGAACTCGATGTTGTAACACAAATAATATATAAGAATTTATTTAACATTTTGAAACATTTAGGACTCACTTGCAAGAATCGGCAAATATATATGTTTTCCGGTGTCTTTATCTCGTTTGATAAGTATAGTCGATTGTTTGGGAAAATACAAGATTGATCATTATAGGTTGACTAAATATAACTAAAAATGTTGTAAAATCCGTCGTAATCCAAATATTTCACTTATTTTTGGATAAAATTGGATTTTACGAATCCTATCGTAAAATTTTAACTCATGTAATACTATAACATAATTCACTTTATAACCAATACTATAAATGATTATGTAAAGTTCAAATGTAATCTCGAACGTGACAACAAAGCAAGCTTCCCCTATGGTCCAAGGTACTCTGTGAGATGCATATCATGTCCATATGTATTACAAGCTGCCGTGAGGATACCATATTTATGGAGAGAGGACAAATACATACATACATACATACATGCATATATTCTTGATACATTTAACCCGACGGTATGATTGACTAAATTCTTTTGGATTTTTGTATTTTATGTGTATATATGTATATATGGTAGGAGGAATTTTCATACTGGTATATAGTACAAGGACTCGATCAAATCGATGCTGTAACTGAACTATGGTGTGCAAGAGAATCTATGAAGGGAAAAGGTTATACTGACTACAGCTAGGGTTTTCGATGATGACCTAATTAACAGCATCTCCAAGGTCGAACAGACAACGAAGCAAAGGTTCTTCACAAGAAAGACTGATTACTCGACAAGGATCTCACGGAATCCGCTCACCCGGAGACATGATGTAGCTAGCTAGATCGAAGATTCTCTCCACCGACTGCACAGAAAGAATTGTACAGGACAATCAGCAAAGTAAGGATGTGTTGCAGAAAGAAAGCATGACAACAAACGGAGAGAAATCGATGGGATGAAGATGGTGGGATCGATGTATAGGGAAAGATCAGATCATGAGAAAGAAGATGGTGGGATGAAGAGAAGCAAGTACCTGAGCAGTTCCGTATATTGTGGAAGGAACTCAATTGACCGAACTGTGAGTGCTCCGAGTCCCCCCTGTCCATATCTATTTATAGGGGAAAATGTGGTAGATTTAATCTTCCTTTTTTCTTTCTCCTTATAATTATAATTATCTTATTTCGGTTACTACGAGACCGTAATTTAAAATGAAATAGAATGAAGAAAAGTATGAAGGAGCATATTAAGTCTGGCTAATAAAAGTCGAGTCTAAAATGTCTTAATCTTTGATCGAGAAAAATGTTAACCACAGTAATCACATATTTTTTTTTGTTATTATTGTGTTTTTTTGTGTGCAATATTCTACTTGTCAAGTGGGAGATGTACAACTCTTGGGTGGTAGGTAGAATTTAAGAGAAAATTTTTCAATTATATTGTACATCTCTCTATGTTGATTTTGGAAATAATGAAATACTAATGTGTGAGACAAGTGACCTAGAGATATTAGTTCGATCACGCTAATAGAATTTCTTATACCCATTTTATTTTATTTTCCTTCTACCATTTCTACGCATATGTACCTCCTCTGTATACTAAAAAAAATATTAATGTGTAACTAAATCTATGGAATAAGATGAGAAGGGTACCTAGTGCAATGGCATGCTGTCAAGTTAATACTAGAAAATTCAGAATTGAATTTTCGTCAGTGAAATTCTATATACATTTTATTTCTCTCTTTTTTCTCATTTCTTCTGGACACACAAACATCCTCTGTAATCAAAGAAGACCGATGAAATAAGTGCATGTTCGTTCCTTTCTCATTCGATGCTATCAAATATGGCCTAAATATTTATATAAGAGCCAGTTGTTTGGTGAATAAGAACTTGAAACTAGAAGCACATGCAGTTTGTTTAGATATGGAAATGCAGGGATGGATCCAGAAACTTCATTAAGTGGTTGACAATTTATAAAATAGTAATATTACGAATTTAGATGGCAAAATATGATTAATTCGATAAAAAAATTGGATAAAATCAAGTGAAATGCTTATAATACATTAAGAATTTTGCCGAATTCAGTAAGTGACCGCACTCCGTGCACGCACCTAAATCTATCCATGACGAAGAAGAAGGGGAGATGATTGAAAGGCTTTGTATAACTAAGTAGTGTAGAAGCCAAAACTTATCATCTAATATACTATTCACATCTAAAAATGCAGCCAGGTGTTTCAGCTTGCTTGTGCGAGTGCTTATTCTCCAAGTGATGATGTGCCAGCAACATCTTATTAGAAATTAGATATATATATATATATATATATAGACATTTAGTCACACCCTTCTTAGCGTCCACCAAGCAGTTTGATAGAAAACTAAAGGAGAAAAATGAACTTCATATAGATATGGGTCATGGGCCAGGTGGTAGGAGAGACTCTTTCTATGTAATAAGTATATCACGTGACAATACTTATGCAGTGTCACGAACGGCAAATTCAATCATTTTTAAAGTTTTTGCAAAAATCATAAAATAAAAAGACAACCTTAGTAATAACCAGACCTCACTAATTTATAACATCATATTAAATATTATTACATAATATATCCGTTATATGGATATCCTTGTCTGGTGGTAGATTTAAGCATGTGATTCTGAAACGCCGATGATGTAAATGAACGGATACTATGCTTCCGCCCGCACATGATCCCACTCTCCACCACCCCACCTGCTCCTGCCTCTTGCCCCTTTGCCCGGCCGCCCATCTACCGCTCCGCACTAGGAATATAAAAATATTTAAAGTGGGGCCTGCACATCGGTGAGAAGGGCGCATACGCCCGGCGCAGAAACAAGAGGATTTGATCCAGTTTCTCCTCTTAACTGTGGACTTCTCTTTAATGGCGCTCTCTACATGAGGGTAGAGATGGCAAAAAGAAAAGATACCAAACACAGCCTAAGCTTTCCACGTGCATAGACTACACTGTATTACGCACAGTATGTATTATTTTAATTGAATCGTTTGATAATATTGGGTTATACACGATTTAAGAAATTAAATATAGTTAATTTTTTAAGTGAAGATGATATGTATTTTTTAATTAGGATTTTAGTCCGACTTCATTTGGATATAGTTGTGGAAAATCAAAAGATTAAATAAATACAAAAATTTTATGAGATATTATCTAAACTTTGAGTAGCTTTTAAGTTATAAAGAAAATGATTTGAGGGATTTAGGCCCGACCTAAGTAATCCAGCAAGGTTCAAGACTTGAGTAATGTTTTATTTTGTTGTTCGATTTTGACGATAAAAATAATATTTTTGATGTTTTTAATTTAGAACTTTGATTTCTATTTATGCTATTTAGCTTAATCATAGATCAAAATATTTACTATTAGTCATTCTCATTTATTATAATAAATTTTATTTGCTATTTTTATACTTAATTTATTATCTATACTTATATACTACAGTAGAGTTCTAATTCTCAAAACCCTAATAAACTCCGTGTGCCAGCCTCAACAGCCTCCACATGGTAGCTTTCTTGGTTTTTTTGATTTATAAATAGAAAAATATAAGAATTACTATGTATCTGACAGATCATCCCTATCTTAGATATTTCTCTTTTTTCTCTATTTTCTTCTTCAATTTTCGGTCGATTGCTTAAGTTATATAAGCCAAAACAATTTTTTATTTAGTTAAAGTTTCTATTTAACTAGAATCTCTTTAATTTATTTAATTACCTATTGATTTGATTTAATTCCTTAGAAATTCATTCATGTAAATAAAAATCAATTTTACTATTTAAAGAAACTATTTTCCTACTTAGTTAAAATCTTTTCCCTTATATTTATCATTTTTATGTTTATTTAATTTTCATAATTTCCTTGACTGCTAAGTTATTTACCATTTTTCACCCACTCTCCCTTTCTCTTTTCCATGTTGCTCTTTACTCATTTCCAATCTTTCTTCTATTTTGACTGGTCATAATCAGATCAACATATGTTGCTATCAACATTTATTTATTTATTATTATTTTCTCATAGAATATACACTTATTATTCTTATATACAATCAATTCCTATTTTAACATAATTCTTCATAAAAAAATAATTTAATTTAGAATTATTTTATATTAGTAAATATTCATTATCCCTACAGCGAAGCGCGAAACGTTACACTAGTTAGATAAAAAACCAGGTTAACAAAATCACTCGAAAAATCGTACAATTAGATGTAGATTTTTTTTAATCCTAAATAATTATAAATATGGTGCTTTGGACTTTAATGACATACGCGAAAATTCAGCCCAGGACATTTCCCCAAAAAACTACCTGATTTGACCAATTTTACCCTGGAACACAATTCATAGGTTGCACATGTTTTCTTTTTTGATGGAGAAAGTTTATTCCTCAAATGTCCACCAGATACTTACACGCTGGACCGAACCCATCGTGGGAAGGGCTTGTGCCCCTGAAGCCCCAAGCGTTTAAACTCACGGGTGTGGGGAGTCGAATTCTTAAACCGAGGGAGTATTCCATTTAGGCACTCGCTCTATTCACCCCGGTTGTACCCAGGAGGCCATGTTGTACATGTTAGCATCTAGCAAAATGAACTACGGGGAGGATAAAATTTCGTACAGTAGTCTGTTGTCTTACTCCCTGAATACATTTTATGAACCAATTCATTTATCGAATAATAGTGTTTCGATTTATTAGAAACCGTTTCTTTTTTTCTTTTTAATCCTTGATAAAGCTTAGAGATGTTCTCCATCTATTGCTAAGGTAATAAGACCGATCCTCCCACGGACATTGGTTCCGCACAGACAACGAGGAACTTCAAGTGAATTTCGATCTCCTACGTAACGTTCGTTTATATTATTGAGCGTAGTTTGTAGAGTAGGGTTTGACATTTCTTTTCTTATTTTATAATTCTCCTCCTACCAGATGTGGAAAAGTCTACACGGTGATGGATGTATCAGGGTGACCGGTAAAGGAAGAAAGAAAAATATTGGATCACCCTACCTTATAATGATACGATGAGAAAGAACTAATTAAATTATTTTTATTAGTATATTATTAATTATTATAATTATTTGAGTAATTAACACTGATTTATTCCGCCACATTTTAATTGGTGATTTCTTATGTTACATGAAGGGGTAGGATCACCTAAAAAATTCTAGTAAATGAGAGAGTATTTCATGTAACGGGTATATCATGTGACGGTACTGAGATGATGTTATGTATCAATAAAATTTAGTCATTTTAAGATTTTTTTATAAAAATTCTAAAAATAATAACAATAAATGATAACTCTATAAATAATGGAATCCTATTGTTTTATAATATTATATCAACACTATCATCTTATATATCCATTACATGTAAGAATTTCTTACGCTATGTCTTTATGTGCCGGAACTCTATCTTATATAGAAGTGGTTTCAATTTTTGAATTTAAATCTTATCCGCCACGTGTATTATAATACAAGTTCCATATAGCCTACTGGACCTTTAATTGTATTTCCTTCTCATCACATTGATAATTTTACCATTCAACATCTCTTGCAAACTTAATTACCATTAAATAATCGAATTTGCAGTAAATTTTCACAAGTTTTTGTTTATTTTGTCAGTTCAACACAGTTACATTATTAGAATTCAGTACTTCTTTTTTACTTAGTTTTGTAAAAATTTTTAGGGTTTTCTCTCTTACTCATTATTAATTTGTATAACTCTATTGACATCTTCAATACGATAAATTCCTCGAATGTATATAATTACAATATGAAATAAAATTTTATTAATCTGTTCACACAAAAAATAAAAATTTATCGAATTAGAAATGAAACGGAACAACATTGGAGTCCAAACAAGTAGGTTGTAACATATTGAAGTCACTTGCCCAAGCCAGCTCATCTTCATATACTAATTCCAACACCGGTTTTGCTACCACTGCTGGATAACTGTGTTTGGAATTGGAACCGGAATGGGTTCTAACTGACTCCTTATTTTATTACAATGTGTGAACTAAAATATTTATTGTGCCTAACTCTTCTTATATGTACCATTTTATACGATCTATCCAATCGACTTGGGATTTATTCCTCAGCATCCGCCCTCATGTGACAATGTTATTTACACTTATCACATACTCTTATACGCTCGCTCTCAACAGTTGTCCTGTCCATCTTTCATATTTGTTAAGGCCCCACATCGATAAAATAAGAGTATAATCCTGAGTTTATAATAGAACCGGGTACCACCACCTAACAACTTAGGTTTTCGAGTGGAAATGGACTCGGTCTCTTGTAAGGCCCAGAGACTATAATATAATGTGAGCACCGGATCATCGTAATATCTGATATAAATCTGGACCCATCTCCGGTAGTCTCTCCCTGACGTAGACTGGCAAACCCGACAGTCTCCTCCCGATCTAATTGCCGACTTCGCCAACAGTAAATTCAACAATATCTAGTAGGTTCTTACCGGTATCGATCTGATATGATATCCGCGCACACCACTAGCTAAGGACTGTGTAAGTATTTGTTATGACCGGTAGTAACGAGGAGGATGTGCCGAGGTGGATGGAACCAAACATCTGTGTCCAAAAACAAGCATTTGGTAGGACCGGTAGTTGAGCCCAGAAAAGAATTGCCGGGTAAAGTGAAGGCTCAGTTAATCCCGAAAACATTTCAAACACTCCCACCTTTGCAATAATATAGTGATAAAATACTAATCAAATTACTTTTTAATTAGTAATAATTATAATAATTATTCGAACAATTAACACTAATTTACTCATTTATCACAGTTTGATCAGTATTTTTCCACGTCACGTGATGACGCAGAATCACCCGATAGTTTCTCAGGTTAATCCGTAATAATATGATCGTTTTCAGAGCTCCCACCAACTCCCCATCTTTGTCTTCGTCTGCTTATCCCACACCATTCAGTACAGCTGGACTGCGAAGGAGAAGTTCGATTGGACAGACCATCGTGCATAGTAATCAAGAAAAATACTCAGGGTCAAGCTCACGTCCCTTTCCAAAGATCAATAGTCGTCTCGAGAGGGATACTGCACTGAATGTCAAATTTTGCCCGAATTATAATTTAAGATGCATCCAAACTTGAAACTGTCCTGCAAATTTGTCAACAGTCCGTGGTGGAAAACCAGAAGAGATTTTATTTATTATCTTACATTCACGGTTTGAATAGTGCGCAGGTATAAGTTAAACTATTTTACAGCTAGCTACAAGTATCATTACACGTGCGTGTCTATATGTACTTGATTCGCAACCCGTACTCCGAACGAGATTATCAATCATATATTTAATTAGCCGAGAATCGATCACGGATGCAGAAGTTGTGGGTGGGGAGGGAGTAAAATCGTGTGAAATATTATCAAATTTTATGGAATATGATATGAATAGATAAAAATAAAAATATATAATGAGTATAAGAAAATTAATTATAAACATTCACCCAGTTTATCTTTTTATATTGGCCGAAAATTATTAACCAACTGTATTTTTTCTATGTACACTAAATAAATGGAATTTATAAAAATTTAAATTTGAGCTAAATTATTTTACTCCTCCTATGTAATATAGGTGAGACCAATTCTGGAAGAAAGAAAAGATACGAAAACTATCATCTAGAGCGATGCAGTAACAGAAATATACAAGATAGATGGAGGATCAAGTTTGTATAGTTAATAGTAAAACTTTCCCACTCAGAGCAGTAAATCAAGTTGGTTAATAAGTACACGTGGCTCGTAAAGCCCGTGAATCAATTGGATGGATCGATCCACAACCGTGATTTTTCAATTGAAATCAAAGCCCAGGATCAGAGACCCCATCACAGCCCATCTAAAGGTAGAAGTAGAGATGCTCTCGCTGTACTCTTCCGGTTCATTCGGTGTGAGTGATCGACGAGAAGATGGGATCGAACGATACGCAGATGATCTTTTTATCAAAATATTCCGTGGTTATATAGGATATGGCTTTCGATTGTTCTGGCATTTCAACAATTCAACCGCACCGACAGAGTGCGATGACCCGAATGCAGCATACATAATCAAATTCGATGATCAGATTTCTTATGCTTGGAAGATCCACTAATATGTGCAAACTGCAACTTGAATCTGTCAATGTCTGGACATGGACCGGATCGTTTGGTTGGACAAACTTTTGCTTCCCGTGTCCGATATGTGTACGGGGGAGCCCGTGAGCCGAGCAGAAAGACTGAATCAATGCTTATCTTCTAGTTCAGGCATACCGACCTTAGACTCGATCTTTTATGCGCGCACCTCAGACTCGAAGGGTTCGAAAAGAACTGCACCACTTCACATTCCATATTCCCTTTTCGATTTCTCATACCGAAAGTGGGATGAACAATGATCGATCCAAGGAAGGAACCCATTGTGGGGTAACTCCGTGGGATCGGCCTTTTTCGAGTTTGCTTTGATGTTAAGTCTTTAGCTTTGGGGAGAAGGAAGCATAACTGCTGGAACTGACTCATGTTACCTCCCCACCTTTCTAATGCCTTTTTGTTATCTGTTGTCCCTTCAAGATCTCAGGATGACTTTACTATACTTCTATATGCTTGTCTTGTTTCGCTGCCACAGCACGGAACGGAACTTGCTCTTCCGTGCGTGAAGTTTGCGGGCCTGGTTCGAGCCGGTTGCTTCGATTCGAGTCGAGTCCTTATCTCATCCAAAGCATGTCGATTTTCTGGCTGGAGCTTGCTTCAGCAGGACCTGTTGATTATGGAATTGTTGCAGCGTTTTAGTTTGCAACAATTTTGTCAATTCTCTTTGCTTATCGTACACAAGCTCTTACACTGTCGTAAATTTATCTCGAGTTTTTCGTTTTTCTTTCTTGATTTAAGCTAGACTTCATACCGATCTGTGAATTAAAGGGTAAAACTTTTGAATTATGGACTATTTTGAGGAAATATACGTGATTTAAATCCATTTTAAGATTTTAACCTTAAATTTGAGGTAAAAAAGAGTGACAAAAGTATGGAAAGATTAGAAGACTAAGCAATATATTTAGGATATTAAATTATCCTTTTTTTTTAATTCACGCAAAGATACTTTAATATAAAATATGAATAGCATATAAAAATGATAAATGTTCTAATTAAATTATACAACATAACTCGACCGGGCAATGCTTGGCCATCCAACTGCCATATCAAAAGAAAAGGTAGAGAACTATGGGAAAGGAGATCCGACCGAGTTGTACCGCATACAATCTCAAATTAATAGATTCTACATTCGATTCTTCTTGAAAAGATACTATTTTTTACTCTTTTTTCTAATTTTTTAAACTCTGAATGCTCTGTTTATGATAAAAGAAAAATGAGAAAAATACTTGTTGATTGCATTATTGAATCAACTGGGACCCTTCTCTCTTCTTGCCATTCTGATCTGTCGGCTTCATCCTCTGCCGCCCTTCTTCCATAGCAAGTCTATTTTCTCGTATGTGTCATGCTTTTCTGTCCCCAACTTTGGATTGATGCAGACGATCGTAGTCACAGATCCATTGCTCATTACGAAAGGGAAGGAGAAAAGGTCGCAAATCGATTAATGGGTAGCCTTTTTCTTCCGGGTCGGCTTCCGTCTGCTTCACGATGTTTCTTTTTACGGGAAATTTCACATCGGATTTCGATATTTTGCAAATAGTTGGCAAATGGTCTACGAAGGGAGCCTGTTTTTCCTCCCCATCCTGCACATTCCCGATCCGGCAACCCTGGAAAGCGTTGCATAAATATGAGGAGACTGCCTAACCAGTTATCCGATTGATGTGGATTTCGATTGCCGACACTTCGTTTGATTTTTGTATTTTTTTATTATTTTATATTTTACGTGAAAAATAATATGATGAATTTATCAGATTAACAATAATCCAAGGATGGAATTTGATTTGGCTTCTCCTATTTGCAACGAGATGTGAGCTGGCTGCTTCTACTATGGCCTTTCCGTTCAACGCCGGTTGGTGACAGCCGAGAGTCGATATAGTGCAGGCATTATTTTTGGAGATTTGAATTATTTTTCCCCAGAAAAAAGGTCAGAAAAAAAGAGAAGAAAATCATTTACTTGGATATTATAATTAAATATTGTGGTCTAAAACATTATAATAATTACAATTATGAACATGGAGATGGTAAATATTGACATAAATGACATATCTCGATTTTAATTAAAAAAAAGTGTGATTTTTAAATAATGGTCAGCTTATTCTTCTCGAGATCATAACACCGTTTAAACTCACGAACTCAGATAAGCTCGTGTAATGAAGGACTATGCCCATAAAAAGGAGTCGAACTCACATTCTAATGAATAATGTGCATAGCATACGCACGTTCCATCCACTCTAAATTGTCGTGTAAAACATTTGCTCCATGAATTAGTTATAATCTCAATTAACACTCCACCGGTTAAATAATATCACCTCCCACTCAATACTTTCCCCCATTATCCAATATCCTGATCAAGTCCAGCTCATTGTTTAAAGTTGAAAGGGTATCACAGCAACACCACTGCCTTAAAAGTCATTAATGTGAAAACAGGGTCTAATATCGATCGTTCTCAATTTAAAGTCAACAATTCCTTAATCTGATACCTTTCGATGAAATACTCCGTTCCATTATATTTCCTATCCTTTTTCCTATTATTCTCTAAACTCGTGAATATCTTTTGTAACGGTAAAAAAGGAAAAGTTTTCAATGTTAAACGTGGCTCTATAACGGTGGGCTAGGCCACATAATTCTTTCTACTTGTTTTTTAATTAATTCATTAAGATATTTTGTAAACCCTTTTTATTCGTTCAAGAGCGACCCGTGAAGCTAATGTAATATGGGAAGTGAATAAACATGAGTAGTAAAATTATATGATTGAGAATCTGAATACAAAACCTTTTAATTATGAAGTGGTGACTTAAACTACTGTGTTAAATCGCATTTCTTATATATCGATAAGCCTATATCAAAGGGAGGGATCGTATGATCATATCTCACCACATGACATGAGGAAATGTTAATTAGATCTTGACAGACAGACAAACAAACAAATTAGTATTAATCATGGGAGCAATAGTCTTATTTATTACTAATTTAAATAATTCTATCAATTCTTTCTTGGTATGTGACTATGAGGTTGGATATGAAAAGAGCGCATTTTCCTTCCGTTTCTTGGTGAAGAAAAAGAGCACATATTCTATGACCGATGGTTGAGTTCGAGAAGGATTAGCTCAGGGACTTTTCCAAAAAGGCAAGCTTATAATTAATCAAAATAAAATATACCTAAAATTAAAAATTAAAATTAAAATTCTTCAGATGATTGTACTCCCCATGATATCATCCCCTGACCATTTGGGTTTAATTTGTCCTTTGGTTTAGCAAGAAAACAAATGAATAAATAATATCTATCATATATAAGTAGAACAAAAGATTGGTCGGTATTAGACATGACAATTAGCATTTTGGACGTACTCCCTTCGATTGGCCTTTTTTTTCGACCGACTAATGAGTTAGATGCGTGAAAGGGACCACCCAGAAGAACTTTAGTTGGTGGGTTCATACATCGTCATGTCGAAGTCCCTACAGCTTTTTCGAACGAGTTACAATCTCATCGAGATGTATACATATATACGTGTATATAAATGCAAATGATGTCTCAATGCTTATCGATCGACACTATTACACGTACACAGTAATCAGGTGACGAACAGGCAGAAACTTCCGATTGCATCACGAAACAGTATCCGATCTAGGAGAAAGTCTTGTATATATGTAACCAGTATATCAATATCACGATATCACAAACTAATATGATTTAATTACTTTTAGGGCTATCACTTTTGCTTTTAGGGTTTTTATTTTAAAGAATTCTTAAAATTACTGAATTTTATTGTTTATGATATTATATCAGATATCACACACAATGCTCCCTCCCGATCGAGAGAGTGTTGATAGGAAGGTAATGGATGGGCACCATTAGCTTCTTAGTATCTTTGGTGGAATTCATTATGTAAAAGTACTAACCATGTAGATGTAGTAGCTGTTCAGCCTACCATCATAGAGACGCACGAACCACATGTGCCCCCTCAATGCACTACTTTCTATCAGAGGAATCATTCTTTTCCATTGGGATGGAAGAGGCAACGAAATTTTTTTTTTTTCCATAGACTCTCTTTCTCATTTACTCATATCGAAAATATCACACAATATTCGGAAATTCAAAGGGTCCTAGTTTATACATGTTCAAGTTAAGTCAGTCCATTGCCCCGTTAAAGGGTAAAACTCTCGCAATCATGAATTTTCTATATTTACGAGAGAACTCGAGATCTTTTTTTTAAGAGAGATTTCGAACCATTTCAAATAGGTCCGAGTTGGCAGTGGATGATGGCATTTCCATTCAATCAGACAGGTTCGATGGTCTAGAATTCCATGAATACCTCGAAGAATGAACAAAAGAGAAGGGAATGGAAGGTCACCATTGGTTGTGGCGTGATACCATGGTGGTGGTGCTGGGTAATGCCGGGAATGGGCATTTTTCCTTTGGACGGTCGTGAGGAATTTCTGACCGAGTGGCGGGGGCCAGCCACAGAATCTGGAAAGAGAGCTTAAGTGGAACCCTAATTACTACTAGTCATCGATGGATCTACCGCGGTTTGACCACCACCAATATAGTAAAGTCGAGCCCCGAAGACAGTGGTCTGGATCGACTCTCTAATATTTAAGTTGGAGAGGATTTGAGAAGAAATTCTTAGTTGGTCCCACCTCATCACGTGTCATGATAAAATATCAATCAAAATATGACAAGTGAATAAATTAGTATTAATCATTCAGATAATTACCATAATTATTACTAATCAAAATAATTTAATTTATTTATTTTCACAGCGTCGTTATGAGGTAAAAATGTCTAAGACTTTTTTCGAATTTGAGGGGAAGATTGTTGGTGTAAGAAGCCGGACTAAGAGATGATATGTACCTAATCACGGAGGGTTGGGCAATTGAAGATTTTACTCATTTTAATATTTTTAATAAAATTCTAAAAATAAAAATATTTAAATTTTATTAATTTATAATACTATATAAATACTATATAATGCATAGGACAACACTCTCTCCCCTGGGTGAATCAGCATGTTGTGGGGCAGACAATGTAGGACCCACTGTCGAGCGAATCGATGGGTTGGCCTGCTGTCATACCGTTGGTAAGTTGGGTATAAGCCTAGCAGACTATGTCGTATCGTATTTAAATATATAGTGTCGCGTTATATCTAAACGTGTTCGGGTTAGAAATTTCGATAATATGTATATGACATATTTATTTTTCGTGTCTAAAAGGGTTCGTATCTAAATGGTTGTGTTTAAACCGTGTCTAAATTGAGTTGACTATTTAATGAGAAATGTCAATAATATATAATTGTACTATAATAATATATGATATGATTACTAAAATAATAATATTTACTGATAATTAGTATAATAAATAAGTAAGATTAATTAATTATTGATTATCTAATATTATTTTTAATAATAAAGATACATGTAACACATGTAATATTTTATATATTATAAAATTTTCATATATAAATGCATTAAATAAATCAATATATATATAAATAGTGAATGTATTTAATAAACGTATTTAAACGTGTCGTGTCATGTTATAAAGTTCAAATCCAGTTAAACACGTTAATTTATCGTGTCTAAACGAGTTCGTGTCTAGGCGTGCTTGACCCGTTGCAGGGCAGACAATTTAGGCCCCGCTGTTGTGCGAATCGATGTGTTGGCCTCCGACCGTTGGTGAGTCGGGCAGTTGATCCCTGATCGCCGTAGTTGGCTAGGTGGTTGCTCTATTTATGGTGAAGTCTACATCAATAATATTAAATAATAATAATAATAATTTGTTAGTGTTATCCGCTATATTTGTTTTCCATTTGATGTTCAGGATGTCAATGCACCTTCAGTACGGTGAATTTATTAACGCGTAAAATTCTCTCAACCTATATTTTTTCTAATCACAATATTCGAATTCGAGATTTTACTTAAAGGAGAAGAATATCCTCTTTTCAATAAAAGGGGTCGACTTGGCAATACATATCGACTTTTACAACTTTCCGATTGTCTTTTCATCAGATAAATTTAATAGATTTTTGTTAAACCGGAAGTTCAAGCTAATCGAGTTGTGTGAACGCACTGACAATAGGAAGGAAGAAAACTTCAAAAGCTAACTTGACCGCCGACCCAGGGGATCGCACCTCGGCAGTTGGTCGGTCAAGGTGGGGACTTCTTCGATTGGCAGACAAGTAATGTGTACGAAAGAAAATCAATCCTTCAACCTAATCCGACAGTCAGCCACGATGCCCCCAGTTTCCATTCGTTCGGCTCTAGAAGAGCAGCCTTGAGTTCTTCTTTTCTTTTGGAAAAGCAATACTTTTCATAATTTAATTTTTTAAAAAAAACGCTTCTCTGGAATATTTAGGGTCAAGCAAACAAAAAGAATTATTTAGGGATAAATTATATATTAAATCGTAAACAGATAATAAAATCTGATATATAAGAAGAATTTGGTACTATTAACTATAAAATTAGATATTTAGATAAATATGAGCACGGCCTCTTACAGATTTAGCGGATATTTTATATGGCATCAGGTCAAACTTTAGTGTGAGCTTCCACCTTGTTAAATCGGAGCATCGAGCTCGTGACTAATAAGTCCGAGATTGAAATAGAATCATCATGATCGTGGTTAGTCGAATCCAAGTATGAAACTCGAGAAATCAACCCTAAGACTGAAAGAAAAATATCAGCTTCGTGATCAGATAATCAAGTGTAGAAGATAAAACCATCTCAATATCAGTTGTACAGCCTAAGGACGAAAGAGAAAGCTCGAGTTGTGGTCAGTTATCCCTCCAGTATTCATAATAATTACTTTTATTTATTTTTATTTTCTTTCCGTGTATAGTAATTATCTGTATCGATTATTTTGAGATGCTTCGTTAGTCAAAAATTTACGATAGCCAAGTTAGTCGCCACGTATATTTTCCGCCATCATATCAGCAGTCACCAACAACATCACCAAAAAAAAAAATATTATTTCTATAATATTATTTCAAATAAAGACGTTTTCCATCCAATTATCACATTTTCTTTATTTTTTTATATCAAATACTTACATCAGCAAAATCGGCATGCTTATTAGATATTTCTTTGTTTTATTCATGTAGTACCGAGTAAAAATCAAATATAAGACAATATGTACTAATTTCCATATAAAAATTACAATATATTAATCAGAAAATTAGTAATGTATTTATCTGCCAATTTGCAACAGGAATCCTTTCAAAAAATGCCATCCCAAAATCTGAGTCAGACGAACGTGTCTTCATCCATGGCAGTCTTAAGAGACCTGCGAGACTTTTTTTTATCCTCTTGATTACTACCGTTTGAAATCAAGAAATTTAATGGACGTTAACTAATTTAATTTTAGACTGGATCGATATACTGAAAGATAGAACTCTTTTAATAAAAAATACGTGGCCAGTTGTTACGTGAGACGGGTATTGAGAATAGAATTTCATACAAAAATATAAACATAAATAAATTCATGATAAACAAAAAAAAAACAGAATTAAGTACAATCATTTATAAATAAAAAAAAAAGAAAATATAAATAAATTCATGATAAAATAAGATAATTAAGTACAATCATTTATTAATTCAATTTTTTTTAATTTAGATTTGGGCCAATCTCTCGTAAACTTAGCAAACAACATCCAAAATTATGTGAAATCACACTATATATAAATCCCTCTTGTGAAAAAGGAGGAAGTCTTATATGCAACAATATTATCACGTGATAATACTTGTATTGTGACATGATCAATGAAATTTATCCATTTTAAGATTTCCAAAATCTAAAAAAAGGCCTATGATATCGTCACATAAGCACATTGTAACAAGATAACACAGTTACGTGCAAGACTTTCTCGTGCAGAAAGGTCTCGGTCCAAGAAAAACCGATTTACATAACATTGACTGGTAGGACATAATGGAGTCGGTATTTACGTCGAATCAATAATAGATGCATAGGGAATCTTTCACATCCGGACTTCCTGAATTAACCAAAAGGCAAGACGAACAAGATAACGCATCTTCACGTGGGCAGGTAGTCTCGGTCGTGAATGATGGTGCTGGTAGAGGGCGGCTACGTTTGTTGGAACATTATCGTATTGTAAGCACATACATCCAAGTGTGTGTAGGATTGAGATTATGCAGGCTTTCAAGACATGGTCTGCCATGATCCCATGTTTTATGTAAATAAAATAAAATAAAATAAAAAAGGAAAGAAAACTAACCCTTTTGCCCAAACATGATATAGAGAATCTTTTAAGGGTTAATATTTCGAGTATGTACGAATTATGATCACTTTATCATTTTTCTGCCTGAATTCTTCGTGTGACCTGTAAAGACAAAACTATCAGTTTTGTGTTACGTTTAACATGATACTCGTTCTTCTCATTGCAGTATTATTGAGAAAGTGTCTGTAGTCAGTGCTAAAAGTAAATAATTTTAAAGTATTGTTAAAATGATAAGGTTATGATAGTTTGTTTTTATTTGGGCTGTTAAATCAATCTTTAAAAATAGAAATGTAATCAATGCTAGCAAAAGAAAAATATCTCGCTTTATATTTTTATAGTAAAACGATTATAACTAATTTAGATTTGAGCACGATTACCCCATTAGAAACCAAGATTCGAGTAGACACCTCATATTAGAAGACACCGCGTTGAATCAACCAAATTAATTCACATTGGCAAAGATCACACCTTTTAAAAAATGAGGTTCGATACAGTGACATTATCCTTGATAAGATCCTAGATTTGGATATCATCAACGGAACGCTCCTCGTACCCATTTATGTCTTCTCCTTTCTATCTCCTCTTAAGTTTATGTATATCTTTTATACACGCAGAATAAAGAATCACACCTTTTTTTTCCTTTTTTTGAGATTTTCTTTTTAAATAAAAAGATGTTGTCTTCTCACCAAACCAGCGCTATAAATAAAGTAATGCCCACCAAACACTGTGTGGCTTACACATCAATTCTGCATTAGGACATGCCAACTTATTCCCTGTGATCCTTACGTGATACCGGGTGTGTGTGTGTGTGTGTATATGATGGGAGGTCGATGTTCGGGATATATAAAGCCGATAACACAGATTGAGACGTTGGTCCTAGCTAATTCTCCGTTCTCTTTCATTTTTCCTTCTTTTACTGATTTCATTTACCTCATCGCCTGAAGAAAAACGATGAGAAATTAAATGGTTTCAAGACAATAAGTTATGAGGAATTGAAATTGAACTATCGATCATAAAAACAATGTAATAGTAATAGACAGAACATCGGAGTGAAACTGATAATGTGATATACCATATCATCACTGACACGTGGTGTAACCGTTCCATTAAAGACCCTCTCCTACCGAGTGTAATTACTGATTATATGTCAAGTTCCGATTGGATAGATATACCACGCCATCATTGACATGTGGTATAACTGCTATAGTGAAGATATTCTCCTATGGTAAGAGGTGATCGAATTCGGGTACTTGTATTTTTTTTCATAATACTCTTGCTCTAACCTATATAAACCATATATATAAATTTTGAACAATGGAACCGAACCCTACCCAAAACCTGTGGTATAACATGTTTATTATTTATTCTTTACCTTTATAATATGAATTAGTTTCATATTTGTGTGATTATAATTATTTCATAATTAAATATATCTAAGTAAATTGCAGTATTTTTAAGTACTTTTTGTTATTATTTTAAGTTATAGTGATATTTTAAATTAAATATGCATAATTATTATATCAAATAATTTTTCACAGAGTTATGAAAATAATTGCTTAAATAGTTCATGAATTAGAAATGAGGAAGTTAAGAATATTTAAATTTAACTATGCAAATGAAATAACATGTTCCGATTCCGGAACCGGAACTGACCAGTTCCTTAATTTATTACCTACTCGATACCCTGCACCCCCTACTATGTGGTGTTAGAGGTAATACAAATATTTGTTTTGAAATAATCACCTGGCCAATAAAGAGGTTAGGTCCATGTATAATCTAAAAACTCAAACTTATAAATTGATGGTGTCTGCTCTATCATAAATCACGAAACAAGCCTTCTCTATCGTCCTCGAGCGAACAACTGGTCTCAAACTAGACACTTTTCTTTCGGTCTCTGGCTTACGGGTTATGAGCTCCACACTCGAGCCTAACATAGTGTGAGTTCAAAATCGACCAACTCTAATATCATATAAAATTTATACTTGGATCTCTAAGATTCTTGAGTCCGTTTTCACCTGAAAGCATAATTTATTAGGTTATAATACTCAATTCTCTTATAAATCCAAATTTTTTCTTCAACCTAATTGATATGAGAGTTAAATCTTAGCGCTCTCCTCACGCGACGACATGTTCACACTTGATATATATCCTTAAACATTTGTCCTTTAGGATACAACGATAAC
Organism: Lagerstroemia speciosa; assembly: GCA_037672795.1. Lineage (NCBI taxonomy): Eukaryota > Viridiplantae > Streptophyta > Magnoliopsida > Myrtales > Lythraceae > Lagerstroemia > Lagerstroemia speciosa. Next base: position 3,583,724 of record CM075303.1, on the reverse strand, counting down.
AATGATGATGTCAGGCTCCCGTGGTCGACTATATTGAATTTCGGGTGTATCATTAATCTTTTACGTAGTGTCACCCTATTATTACACAATCAACTGCATCAACATTCGGATGTGTGCTGTATAAGCATCAACCACGTCTTTAGTCAAAACTGTCGACAAAGAATATACGAGTGTTCCTTGAAAATTAATAATTATTCGCCCTTTTATATTATACGAAATTACAATTTTCTGTCCCAATAATTCTTATTTTTCAAATTTATCCTGTGAAAATGGACGTAACTCAGGACATGTGAATGAATGTACAAAACTGAACGAGAAATTATTAGGTGAAGCATCAATAAATAAATAAAGAATCCAGAACACTCGCAAATTCTAAGCATTTATCAAAGAAAACATAACATGCTATTGACAAGACCAAACGAACCTAACACTTCTCGGGGGTGCGTCGGTCTGACTTGAATCTGAACCCGGCCAGCCTGATAGCGCCCGAGATGTTTATGAATCAAGGATGAGTACTGGTTTGGACGCTGGGGTTTAGGTAATTAATCCTCTGGTCGGGTTGTACGTTAAATCGCTCGATCCTGATCTCTATCTATTTGCATTTCCCCGTTGTCTAGGTTAACTTCACGGCGAATGTCCTGACACTGCTTTCTGTATGGATGATCTAGAATATTGGACTAGCATATATTCATTTTAAGCATGCTTAACTTCTGCCCTGCGAAAGTCATCTTATTTACAATAATGACAATGACATTACCAAAACGTTTGTATATATTATTAAATAAAAGTTAATTATATTAAAAAAACTTTAAAATTAATTCAAATGAGTAACACTGTGTGTAGGATTCCAATTTCTAAGCAGTTTACGAGATCATAAACGGAGAGAGACTGCGTACAGCTACACCGCAGCTGAATCTATGAATCTTGTGATATTAAAGGGCTCCGAAAAAAAATAACTTATCATAATAACAACTAGATTTTTACCCATGTTATATATGGTTTGTGTTATGTTAATAAAAATTAATAAAATATATATTTATACATAATTGAATAGAGTAATTAATTATATATAATTTATTTTTTAATTACATATCTTTAACTTTTAAATAGATAGTTATAAGGTGTATTGTAAAAATAAAATTGGAATTTCTAATCTGTATGCAAGGATTACTGATGAAATAGGGAGACGCAAAATTCAAAGAACTAAAAAAAGCTATTAGAAACAGAAACGAATGTGGCAATTAGAGAGGAGATGACAGTTTTAAATTGGAGGAAAAAGGGATGGAGTGAGTAATTATGCATGTAGAATTTAGAATCGTACTCTCATTTTATTTTAATTTAAGGGTCCGAGAGATTTTAATTTTTATGCACAATACGTAAAATTGAAAAGGAAAAAGTGACGCACAAAATGGAGGCACCTTAAAATAATAATAGGACCTTACCCATACTGTGTACGATGTACTGTCTAAATTAAATTTATTAAAAATATCTATTCATGTATGATTGACCAATGTAATTATCTAAAATTAATTTTTAAATAAAAGAGTGAGAATAGTTGATAGTTAATAGTTATATCTGATGAATTTACAATCATGACTCCATTTTTTTCTAATTTAAAAGTTAGAAAAATTTTAACTAATGACATTTTAGAAAAAGGAAAAAATACATTAAAAGAGTCTACTCACTTAAAGTATTAATGGATAATATATAATAATAATAAAAGCGGCCGACGCGTATTGACAAAAAAAAAAAGTCAACGCAGCAACCCGGGAAGTCAGAAATATCTGGCACCGATATTTGAAATACGGTTTCATTTTTGAATGACGGCTTCATGAACCTGAGAATTTGTCCCGGGCAAATATTCTATATGTAACACACGACAAGTACATTCCTATAAATATTTTTCAGATTTTCACATGCATAAAAGCTTTATAATTTTTTAGAGTTAAATTTACACGTGTCAATATCTAAATATGAGTTAGACAATAAATTCGTTATGCATGACACATTAAATATTTACTTATTTGTCCCAGCAAGGCCTAAGTCACATCCTAAAACTAAACTCGACAATTTTTTACACGACACGAAAATCCGATACGAAGTTAGACGGGTTAGAGTCAAGCCTATTTAGATACGAACTCATTTACACACAGTAAATAAACGTGTTTAAATTGATTTAAACTTGTATAACATGATACGACACATTTAAACATGTTCATTAAATGTATTCACTGTTTTCATATATATTGACTGATTTATTATATTTATATATGAAAATTTTATGATATATAAAATATTACATGCATTGTATGTATCATTATTGTAAAAAATGATATTGTATGAAGATTAATTTATTAATCTTACTTATTTATTATACTAATTATCAATAAATATTATTATTTTTGTAATCATATCATATATAATTAGAGTATAATTATATATTATCGACATTTCACATTAAATGGGTAAACTCAATTTAGACACAAAAAATAAATGTGTTATTTCCATATTATTGAGGTTTCTAACTCGAATATATTTAAATGCGACATGATACAGTTTCTCAGGTCTACCTAAAACTAGTGTTGGATTTGCTTGGAGAATATACCTTTAGGGCTTTTTTTTTTTTTTTTACAAGGTGTAAACATTTCGTTAACTTTTAGGTATTACTGATTAACATAATTTTATGTCATGATGAACCTTATATGATAAATTTCAGTATTTTGTTACAAAATTTTTTATATGAAATTATATGAGTTAATATTTTACAGTATAATTGGTCACGTTTTGTATTCCAAATAAGTGCTTAACAATTACCTTTTTTTTTTTCATAACAAGGGGGAATTCTTATGTGCTCATAATTCTAAGACACGTACGTGGGCAGCAGCCTCGTAAAGGGGTATGCATTCAAAGGAGAATTGAACTCTTGGTCTCGTAAAATTTCTTACAAAGTTGATGCACGTTATATTCACTTGATTTAATCCTTAGGAGAGTTAACTTTACAATTATTTCACTCATACTTATCAATTTATACCATCAAATTTATAGTTATAAAATAAAATAATTTTATAATTCGACTTATAATTCAAGAAAATCTTAGTGTTTTTGAAAATTTGTATTAATCTTAATGTTTCCAGTTACACAAGCATAATAATCGAACCAAGGCTCAGTTGATTGCATGGTTTTCACCGATTATTGAAAATCTAATCAACCGCCTCTCGATCTGAATTAAGAGACTTCTATATAAAATTTAGTGATAATTATAACAACTACTCAGGTGATTAACACAAATTTACCCACTTGTCGCAATCTAGTTGGTATTTCCTCACGCCACATGGCGATGTAGGATTACCTAAGAATCTCCCTCTCGAAGAGCCTAATACATGGAAAAAAATGGGGAAAAAGATTCAGTAGTTCGATTGCCCATCGAGATTTTCGGGGGAAGAACGAAAGTCGGGCAAGTTCATGCATGAACCAAGAGTGCCCAAAATGGAATTAAAAATCAGGACGTGTTTCTTATTTAATATTGCAATTTTATTTCCCATTTTATTATTTTAAGTCACGAAAATTTGAAAATGTTGCTATGCTGAAATAATTGAAGTTGTATTATTATGGGAAAATTCCTATTAAAATGTTTATTGTTCCTTACATTATCTTCACAATTGGAATAGAGCTGGTGATCAGTATTTCTCGATATATTATTAGTTGAGAAATATTATAAAAAGTTTTCTTTTTCCTTTTTAAATAAATAATATATAGTATAGTAAATATCTAAAATTCTAATTCTGTGAACGGGCATCTATTCCTGAATTGACCAAGCAGCCGAAAGCTTTTGTTTTGCGCAGATTATGACCGGTGAAATATTGAAGAGGACCGACAAAAAGTCGTCAGTTGAGAAGTAATTTGCAGTATTACATCCTTATAATAACATGATAAGAAAATACTAATTAAATTATTTTAATTAATATTAATTATAGTAATTACTTGGGTAGTTAATATTTATTTATAATTTTAATTAGTATTTTATCACATTATATGACGAGATAAGATTATCTAAAAATTTGTCAGGTATAACATGTTTTTTTTATAGTACCGGATCTTACCCTATATACAACTGGTTCCAAAAATTGGACTTAATCCACTTTTTTTTGTTTTTTTTTTATCTTGTTGGGTCTATGAATTCTTGCCGTACTCGAATTCCATATTGTAATTTATACTATAGGTTCTAGATTCCCATTGAAACCTAATAATTAATTTTTATTATCTCTATTAATACAAAATTATTGGGATATTTTTTATTATTTAATTGTTGCTGAGCAATACACTTTTTATAATTTTTTTGTTAACTTACCTTTCTTATTCTTTTATAACTTAGTAGATATATATCTCATAAATATTTTCAATATGTTTAATTATTTTTTATTACTAAATTTCAAGTTATCACGATGTTTTGAATAGTATAAATTTATCAAATGTGTATAATTATTATATCAAATAAAAGTTCGTCCAGTTAAGAATACAATAATACAAGCGAGTTAATAATTAAATTTCAAGCGAAAGAGTTATAGACAATTAAATTTAACTGTACGAATCATTTCTTTATATAACTTGCTCTAGTCCCTGCCTGAGGCACATCGTTCACTGGACCCGAAATCAGTTGCGACCAATTTCTTAATCTCTCACTTAGAATTTATCCAAATTTCATCAGAATTTACCTAAAATTTACTATAATGATATATTCTTATGTGTTCCAAATTTACCGAAGTTGCTAGATTATAGTCTTCCACAGTTTTTTTGAAAAAATTTCGATCGATATCTCACCAAACTCATTTTTCAATTTATCCATCAGGACAAAAAATATGAAAAAAAAAAATATATATTCACATCGCTATTCTTAGAGGTTGTCGTCAGCTCACAAATTTGATTGGTCCATTAATCATAGTAATTAATTATGACTGTCAGGCTGTCAGCCGGCACTCGTGGACTAAAGTTGCAACTTTGACAGAGGGAATCCGCTTATTAAGAAGTTAATTACGAATTGTTTATTTATGTAGTTTAAATTTAAAATTTTATTTAGAGAAAAAGAAAATAACGAATTATGAGTCTTCTTATTCATGTCTCTCAAATTTAAAATTCCATTTAGAAAAAGAAAACGGGAAATTATCTTAGTCAATTTATAGATTGTAATTTATTTTTTTAAAAAAAATTAAAAGTAACTGGGAGATAAACGGGAATTTCATTCTTTGAATCACTTCATTATGCTCCGCTCCTGTATATTTAAAACAACTTTTTAATTTATTTTTAGCAGCCGATTATTATTCTTAATTTTAAATATATTAAATACTTCTTTGGTTTGTTAAAATAATTTATGAACATTTTTCTGCAAGGCAAGAATCTTACTCATTCCCGCGCAGAATTTTTAATTAGATCATCTGACCAAACATAAAGGTAAAGATGCTCTATCTGTCGTCATATCACATATGGTAAGACAGAAGGTCAGCTTTGAATAGGGTGCAACAAAATTCATTTTTCAAATAAATGAATATTTTATTATATGGATTTTTTTTTTTTACATTTACGATAGTTGTATTTAATTTTATTTTTACAAATTTAAAAGACAAACAAGGCAATGATCAAGATGGGCCGCGAAAGTCCGAATAATTAATCAAAAATTACGTACTGAATATTAAGACTTTATGGTAAAAAAGAAAACACAAAATTCGATATTACATTATTATTACATTAGCTTAGTTCTTAATTACTGGTTTTTTTTTTTTCACTTTTTATATAATTGCGGTGAATATAAAATTATATGGTAATATTTTTTGATAATTATTTACGTAGCAATATTAAAGGAAATAAAAGTAGTACAACGCTATCTTGAAAATCTGTTTTTATAAATAAAAATAAGCATATAATAATTTCTGGATTAGAAAATTTAATAAGTTTCATGTGAGAGGTTAGAATAAAATGAGTTTAAAAGTGAATGCACAATACAATCAGATAAATTGCTTTGTGTTTTACGAAGGAATTACTTGATCTCAAAATAATTTAAATAATTTATTTATTTTTACATATTTTACACGAATATAAGTAAATTACTTGAATTTTTAAACAAAGATGAATATTTTCCGATTATCCATTGGTCATATAGTGCATGTATTATTTAAACACATGCATTTCGAGGATGCATGCTTACATCTTATAATTGAAAATATCAATTTTTTCGGACACAATAAATAATAATTTAATTCTGAAAAAAGAAAACGATTATAAGTTTGGAAAATAATGTAGTTTGAAAATATATTCCAGAAGCAGTTAAGAAAAAACAACCTTAAGAAATGTTCTGGAGAATTCTTTCGATAAATGTAAAACGAGAATAAATAAATATCTATGTTTAAATATGTATTTTAAAAACCTTATTATTAATAAATAGGAAAATTTTATTAAATCTTATCGGTACTGTTTGTTGGCTGTAATTCAATCTTGATGGTATAACGAGGCCATGAGTGAGCGTCAAGGTACTAATATCAAAGGAAGATATATATGAAAAATTTTACAATTCGATCACCTGACTATTATGTAGGTGAAAAAATAATTATAAGTTATTAAATTCTTTTTTAATTTGAATTTTGAGTCATTATTGATAAAAAAAAAAAGAATCATTGAGCCACTAAATTGAACTTTTAAATGATCCAATGATTGGGTTACATATATATATATATATATATATATATCTCTACTAGATATGGACCCATGCTAAGCACAAAAAAATAAAAGTTAATTAGTGTGAAATATTATGACAAATTCGTATAATTATATCTTTTATTTATATATAGGAATTTGAACAGTTAATGAAAGATTTGTACTGTTAGGATCGTAGATATGGGGTGAGAGGAAAATGAATGAAATTATTATTTTGTCATTAATATGGAAATAAGATATATACCATAAATTTTAATATATAAATTATATTAAGGATAAATGTAGAAAATAAAAAAGACACTAAATATCTCACATATTTACATATAATAGCGCATATATATTATACAAATTTTGTAAATCTAAAAGTAAGAAATTAGTGGAATGGGAGGAATTTTGCATCTAAGAATTAAATTTAGAATTTTTTAATTTTTTCCGTTGAGAAATATGATTTTACAGTGAAGATTTTTTTTTTCAATGTACCGTCAAAGATTATTTAGGTTGCAAAAAGAGAGGTTTTTATTTTTTAATGGTAATTTTACTTTGAAAAGGAAAATCGTAAGAACGAGTCATCAAAATCTCTTTAGTCATTTTCATAAATAAATAAACAAATGGGTCAAAAACAGTGTCAAATTCAACGTGTCAACATTGGATAGTTTTGCGTACCAAAAAGCAAAGAAGAAAAAGAAAGCCTCCTGACACAGTTTCGCTTTCAGTTGCCCTATAAACCCTACAACATATCAGAAGATTTATTGAAAAAAAAGGAAATGTGAGAAAAATGCAAAAAGAGAAATAATTTTAAAGAAATTAGATACAGATCTGTATTATGTAAGAAAAATACAAAAATAAATGAATATAAAATATCGTGACAGATTCGTATAATTATATCATTTGTTTATAATTATTATAATTTAATTTATTTAAAATTCTTTAACTTATAGTGGTAAGTAAAATAATCTTAATTTTTATCAATATAATGTGCGAATTTTTATTTTTTATTTTTACAATTTCAAATTATTCATTAAAAAATATGACGAATTTTTACTAATAAAATTTATAGATATTGAGTCACGTATGAGAATCTGAACAATTAATAAAATATCTTTGCTATTAAAATAGTAAATATGATATGACAGGAAAATGAATGAAATTATTATTATTATTTTTAATCTGAAAATCAGATATATTATAAATTTTAATTTATAAATTATATTAAAAATAAATATAAAAAATAAAAAAAACCAAACTTCTTTACATATAATAGAATAGATAAACCTAGTAAATTAATAATAAAGAACCAACGAAGGTTGGCGCAAGTGGAAGGGGTTTGTGTCGCTTAAGCAGAGGTACCGGGTTCGAGCCCCTGTGAATGCAGCAGACCTTCTTGGGAGGGGTCCCCGGGAAACCGCCTGACAGTACCCCGAATCCGGATTAGTCGGCTAGCCTTCGGGTACCGGACACCGGGTGGGCAACCAAAAAAAAAAAATAAAGAAAAGAAAAGCAGACAGATAGAGATGGAAAGAGAGAGGAGGAAGTTTGAGGATGTGGGAATGCTTTTTGGGGGCAGAGCAATAGCATTAAAATAATATCATGATGTGGAATTCAAATTCTGTGATTAGAGAAAATTTATCTTATAAAAACTTTATTCTATAGTGCCTATTTTTTGCTCGAACATGATTAATTAATATTTATTAAATTTCTAGATACCAGTAATTCATATTATAAAAAAATAATGTCATGGCAGAAAAAGAGGAATTAGTATAATTTACGGTTGGAGATTTACATGAAGAGATTTAACCCGCATTTTCACCGGTTTTATTAATTTTTGTCTATTTCATTCTAAATTTATATATTTTTTATATATTAAACAATTGAATCATAAAAAGTTATTTTAATTATTTGAAGCGATTTAACATTTCTTTCAATTAATTAAATTGTTAAATTGAAAAAAATACATAATTAAAATAATTTTAATCTTAATAGCTTGTATTCAACCCGAATCAAGAGCAGTGATCAATGCGTAAAATTTTTTATGATGCTCGAGAGGGAGTGAGGGGACAATCGAAGTAAAGAATACATAATGTATAGATTAAATAAATAAATAATAGAAAGGTGGAAGAGGGAGAAGAGGAGAGAGAAGAAGAAAAAGAAAGAAGAGAGAGAGGTAGGGAAATGAGAGCAGGGCAGGGGGAAGCAGCAGCAGCAGCAGTAGCAGCGGATACAATAGCAACGGCAAAGGGAGCAGTGAAATACCCAGGAGGAGTTGGAAATAATATGGTGGTGGACTTCTTTGAGATGCGAGCTGATTCCGTCAGAAGGGGAAGTTTCTCCGGTTTCCTCCTTTTCCTTCTCCTGTTGATTCTCCTCATCCTTCCCCGCATTTAAATCATCACCCTTTCCTCAAAACCCGGTCTTTCTTGATCTTTTCTTCGTGAAGGTTGGTGGGTGTTCTTGGGATCTGGGGTTCTTGGAACCACAGGGGTCTGCTGTCTCTCGAATGCTCCTTCAATCGATCTGGGGTCGGTTAGATTCAAGGTTAGGCTGTTGGGGTTTGGTTCTGCTAAGCAAGTCTTGCTCTTTTGGTGTCTTTTGGATCTTTAACTCGGACAAGATATAGTGTACATTCTGTATCGAGACTGTGTCAGTAGTCTTTCTTTAGTGGGTTCAGTCTGTGTCCTCTCCTCCATTGAAGCAATTTTGTGATTTCTTTGGAGGACTTGTGTTTTTTCTTTTTTAACCTTTTGACGAAAACCACCTCTTCAGGAAACAAAGAAGAAAAAAAAAGTTCAGTTATTTTCTTCAATCCTATACCTAAATCACCCACTATTTTTCCGGTGGGTTCTTCAAGACTGATTTTGGTTTTCTTTATTGACACCCAAGTTTCGATCGTCTTTTTTGACTTCTTTTCCCTGCAATAGTGGCGATTATATTGAACACATGTTGCTTGAAAAATTCCTTTTGGGGAATTATTGGCTTCTATGAGAATAGGTGATATCACACTCCTAGATCTAATAGACAAGCTCAGGTATTTGATTTCCTGGGATATGACTTCCAGCGATCCGAAAATTCCTGGTAACACTGGTAACAGCTGTATGATATGTTGTGAGATTGATGCGAATATGAAAGACAAATTGCTTCGGTACCACTGCCTTGGTTGCGGCCGATTGTTGTGCGCCAACTGTGTTCAGGGAACTGAATCGTTGGCAGTTTTAGGTTCCAAGAAAGAGGGTGGTAGAGTGAGCATTAAGAACTGCAAGTTTTGTACCGAGATTTGTGCAAGGATTGATAACCGGAACAATAATTGCGAGAAGGTGCATCCTCGGGATAGTCCTGAGCCTCTGTCTCCATGCTTTACTAGTTTGGAGAAAGTAGATGGTCCAATGAATGTCAAGTATATTCAGAGGGATTGTCTTGCTCGATATCTTGAACCTGAAGAGCAAGGTTACTCGCCTCATGAGAGCAGTATGACTGATTTTAGTGGTCACCCGTCACCTGTATCTGTTCGATACTCTCCAAACAGGTCAGTTTCAGAAACCCTTTTCCTTTCTGTTATGTGACTGACTAAAATTTTGTTTATGTGATGGATTTGTCTGTTGCAATGCTCCTTCAATGGAAATGACTTAACTAGTGCTACTACGATGGATCTGGGACTATCAAAATAACGTCAGTGATAGATGGCATCAGTCAGTATGCTAATCTCAAGTATTACCTATCCATCTTTGCATGCACTGTTAGTTTGGATTAGATGTCAACTGCTGAGGTTGGCTTAATCGGTTTAACTATTGATGTGGCTATTATGCTGATTAATCTAATAGATGAAGCTGGAGTATATCGTGGGAATTGAAAATACCAAACACTTGGTGTTTTTCCAAACTGTTACATATTTTTCATCATTAATTTGATGGAAAATTAATGCTAAAACTGACAAGCAAGGTCAGGAAACAGTTTTAGAGTTGAACAAAGGTTATGTAATATCAATATAAAGTTCAGTCAACCCAACTGATCGCTAAATGTTAATTTGTATCTTGTTTCTTGTCCGAGCTGCATCTGAAAAAAGTTTTAACTTCGGTTTCTTCATCTAAGATATTTTATGGTCTTATAGTTATTCTCTTGTTAATAAATGATTGACTCTCTGAAATGTTTTCTGATCTCTCAGATATAGAAGTGATGAAGAAGAGCCGGATTGTTCAGGGAAGCACTTCTTTAGCCCATCTAGTGAGTCTTGTCATGATATGTCAGACATTGATACACGTAGGTTTAGCTTTAGACACCACTTTTACAGTTTCAAGTCCGCGGGGTCCACACCCTCGGACAGCCCCTCTAGGAGCCCTTTTACATTGAATAGAGGTGGGCACTTTGTACAGCACGAGCAGGAAGAAAGCCCCGTTTCTCGTGATGGTGGTTCCTTTAGTCATGAAGAGACCAAGGCCATTTTAGAAAGGCCAGAGGCAGGGACCGAGGACATGGATTATTGCTCAGATGACTCACTGATCTTTCGTAGGCAGTATGACCGATTTCAGAAATCGCTTGATTTTGATAATAATGACCTTATTTGGTTTCCTCCACTGCCCAATGATGAGAAAGATGAGATGGGAGGTAATTACTTTGAGTTTGATGATGATGAGGATGATTATGTTGGGGACTCGGCAGCGGAATTTACCCCTAGCAGTAGTCTGTCTTGCATTTTTTCTGGGAAGGAGAGACAAAATGATGGTAACAAGGAGTCTCTAAGAGCTATGGTGCAGGGCCACTTCAGGGCTCTTGTGTCACAGCTTTTATATGGTGAGGGCATCAAGATGGACCAAGAATATGGACCTGAGAAGTGGATTGATATTGTAACGAGCATAGCATGGCAAGCAGCAAATTTTGTGAAGCCAGACACAAGCAGGGGAGGCAGTATGGACCCCTGTGACTACGTCAAGGTTAAGTGCGTGGCTTCGGGTAGTCCCAGTGAGAGGTGCGGTGGCCCTTTTATTCTCTTTGGTTTTATGGCCTGTTTGAATTGCTTGAAGTTATAATTGAGATGACATTCCACTTTGTTCCAGTTCACTATCATTCAATCTTTAATTTTCCTTTCCAATCTTTTATGTTGGTCATTTTCCCCCCTTGCAGCACCCTAGTTAGAGGGATAGTTTGTACCAAAAATGTGAAGCACAAGCGCATGACTTCACAATACAAAAAACCCAGAGTACTTATTTTGGGAGGAGCATTGGAATATCAAAGAGTTCCTAATCAGCTGGAGTCCTTTGATATGCTTCTGCAGCAGGTATTCTTTCAGCTTATGCATCATGTTTTAACTCTATTATGCACGATCTTGGCACAAGAGTAAGGAACAAAGAATACGATTTCTGAAAAGTAAAAAAATTTCCTCGTTTCTTGCTGTTGTTTACTTTCACGGTTGCTTTGATCATTCTCTCTGCAAGTAGCCTTTGAATAACTCTAGGAATAACTTGTTATTTAATCTTTCTGGGGAAGTTCGTAAATGAAATCTTTCACATTTGGAAATGTCACTTTGGAGCAGGAGATTGATCATCTCAAGATGATTATTTCAAAGATAGAGGCTCTTCATCCGAATGTTCTGCTAGTAGAGAAGAGTGTGTCTTCATATGCTCAAGAATATCTTCTAGCAAAAGAAATCTCCCTTGTGCTAAATGTTAAGAGACCCCTGCTTGAGCGCATATCGAGGTGCACTGGTGCTCCAATTACTCCTTCCGTTGACAGTATTCCCACAACAAGGCTGGGTCATTGTGAACTATTCAGATTGGAGAGAGTGAATGAAGAGCATGAGGTTGATAATCAATCATGTAGGAAGCCGTCCAAAACCTTGATGTATTTTGAAGGTTGTCCAAGACGATTAGGGTGCACGGTAATTCTCCAGTGCTATAGCTATTCTGTTGTCTATTTTCTCTGCTTCCTTTTTCATTAAGTTCACGCCTTTCTTTTTCACTTTTCTTTCTAATATTTTTATTGTCATCATTGTATTATTTGACTAGTTCAAAGGGTTTACTCCTTTCATTGTTTACATGCTATAATTTAGCTCTCTGGAAGGATGTGTAGTGGTTCTATTGATCTTCATGTTATGTTTGTATTTTTGAGTTTTGTTTCAGCACAGCAAAATGTTTCCTTGGAATAATGAAAGATGTCTCTGCAGCTCAGAAAGAAAGAAAGATGTCTCTGGCTTCTGAAATTTTCTCTCAAACACTTTCGCCAGTAGCTTTCTTTCTTTCCTGTGATTGATGTTTCAAGCAGGACATGAAATCTAAGTGCTTGTCGAAAATCGAAATAGTGAAATTGATTCAAGAAAATTTAGTGCACAACCATTCCTCAATAAATATCCTATAAAATGTAAGTGCAATTTCTCACCTTTTTCATTTTGGCATTGTTTCTTTCTTTCATTTTTTTTTCTCCTGGTACAGGTCCTTTTGAGGGGTGCTTGTCGTGAAGAGCTAAAGAAGGTTAAGCATGTTCTCCAGTATGCAGTGTTTGCCGCCTATCATTTATCCCTGGAAACTTGTTTTCTTGCGGATGAAGGCGCCACATTACCTAATTTGCCCTCGAATCCCAGTAGCTCTTCAATGGAGAAGTCAGCTTCAGAAAATCAAACTTCAGTGGTTTCAGTTTCTGCTGGTCAGAGCATTCCTGGAGGAGTGCCTGATGTTTGCAGTCATGAGGAATGTTATACCACAGATTTGGAGCCTATGGGCCCAAAGATCGCAAGTTTTGTCTCCGATGCATATGGTGGTGATGTTATCTTAACTGATGTTCTTGATTCAAAGGATTCAAATGCTCTTCCTTGTCCACAGACTCGAATTCCTTCTCACACTGAACTTATTGAAGCCATAGGACAAGATGGGGGAAATGAGGTCTCGGGTGAGTGCTTCTCTTCGACTGATACCAATCAGAGCATATTGGTCTCCTTTTCAAGCCGTAGCGTGCGTAAGAGGACGGTGTGTGAACGGTCTCGGCTTCTTCGCATCAAATTCTATGGATCTTTCGATAAGCCTCTTGGAATGTATCTTCGCGACGACCTCTTTGATCAGGCATGTAATTGTCAGTTTATTTCACATCTGTTGATTAGCAATGTTCGTCTTGGCCTTTAAAGATATTTTAGCAATGTTCGTCTTGGCCTTCAAAGATATTTATTTATTTGATCTTTACTTAAATCATGGCACATCAGCCAAAAATATAGGCAGAGGGATGATAACAACTGCAAAAAATGGATTAAGGTGGCTGAAAAGATGGTATAAGGTGTAATTCTCATCAATCATGTAGTATGAGGACTTATTATCTTTCTTGTTATTTACTGATAAATAATTTTAGCATTTCATGTGGATTAATTATTTCTTTCTTGACAGAAAACTCACTGCAGGTCCTGTGAGGAACCTGCAGAGGCCCATGTTTTATGCTACACTCATCAGCAGGGTAACCTAACAGTCAATGTCAAGCGAATTCCTTCATTAAGACTCCCAGGGGAACAAGATGGGAAGATATGGATGTGGCACCGATGCCTCAAGTGTGCTCATGATGCCAATGGATTTCCCCCTGCAACCCGTAGGGTGGTCATGTCTGATGCTGCCTGGGGTCTGTCCTTTGGGAAGTTCCTTGAGTTAAGCTTCTCGAACCATGCAACAGCAAACCGTGTTGCTATTTGTGGCCACTCACTGCAGAAGGACTGCCTCCGTTATTATGGGTTAGTGCCATCAGGTTTGAATTAAATTTGGATTGCATAGGTTGGTAAAGTTATTGACTGATGGCTTGGGGTTTTAAATCTGAGCAGATTTGGGAGCATGGTGGCATTTTTCCGCTATTCTCCAATTGACATTCTCTCGGTCTGTCTGCCCCCTTCATTGCTTGATTTCGATGGCCATGTTCAGCAAGAATGGCTAAGAAAAGAAGCAGGGGAGGTAATATCCTTTGGATTGAGTTTATATATATATAATAGATGTCATAGTTGTTTTATCCCTTCACCCATAGAAGCACTATTGCTGCCTACACGAGTCAGAGGAGAACGTCAGAATTGCCTAGGTAACTTGGGACTTTTAGAGTATTCTGTGCTGGGCCTTAGCTCCTTGGTGATTCCCTGAAGGGAAAACATATATAGGAAAACATAGAGAAAGATGAGAGGCGAGGGTCTGTAATTATTCTGGTTGTGCTAGAGTTAATATGCTGTGATTGAACTTGTGCTTGTTTTGCAGCTTATGGAAAAGATGAAAGCCTTATACCTGGAGATATCAGGACTACTTGACAGCATTGAGCAGAAAAGTGCCATTTATGGAAAAGAATTTGCAGTCACGCGCGAGTTGCAGAACTACATCTTGGAGCTTAAGGAGTTGCTTAAAAAGGAAAAGGCCGGCCACAATGTAAGTTTCGGGGTGGCATATTTGCTCGTTTGCAATGTAACCAGCACCAAAGTTGATGGTAGTTTCTTGAATGCATGCAGGACATGCTTGAACCAGTGCTTGCAAATTCTTCTCTACTGGGTAATACTAGTGTAGACATTCTTGAATTAAACCGCCTGCAACAATCACTCCTGATTGGGTCCCATGTTTGGGACCGCCGACTTTATTCGCTGGATCGTCTCCTTGAGACGAACTCTCCAAAAACAAAGAGAGGCAGTGCACTATCTAACGAACTGAAAGAGTTGAAAATTAGTCCACAAAGCTATGTTTCTGAGCAGTTGAATTTAGCTACTTCATCAGTGAGTGGGGGTCAGCTGGAGAGCAAAGAGCACTTGCACTCTGAAAGGGAGACGCTTGCTGAGACTAGTGCTTCCTCTGATGAGCCCAACCTCTCGGAGAGAATAGAATCTGCATGGACTGGAAGTGATCATGTATCATTTGGAGACTGTCCCACGGGCGAGTCTCTTGGTCCAACTGGTGGTAATGATAGCCCACCGCCACATAGGAGGCTGATGGCACCGGTGAGGGTCCATTCCTTCGACTCAGCCCTGAAGATTCAAGAGAGGATCCAGAGAGGTGTTCCCCCCTCCCCACTGCATCTATCAACGATCAGGTCTTTCCATGCTTCAGGAGATTACCGTAACATGGTGAAAGATCCTGTCTCCAACATGACATGGACCAACCCTCAAATGCTCCCTCAGGATGCTCAGAAGTTAAGCCTGTCAAAGATATCCTCCGGAGCTCACTTGGCCTTAGGGGCTCGCTTATTAGTCCCACATACTGGAAATGATATCATTATTGCTGTCTATGATGATGAACCCAGTAGCATAATATCTTATGCCCTCAGTTCGAAGGAGCATGAGGATTGGGTTTCAATTAAATCGGATGAGCATGGAAACGATTGGAATGGACTGGAGGTCAATAGAGAGAACATCAGTGCAGCTTCAAGTTTTTCTTCTTTGCATTCTTTTGGTGCTTTAGACATTGACCATGTAAATAGTTTTGGCAATTACACATCTGAGGATGCTGTGTCATCATCTGTCTCATCGCTCTTCCGGGACCCCAAGAGATCACCTCATCTTCGAATTTCTTTTGGCGACAAGTCTTCATCTTCCGGCGGGAAGGTGAGGTTCTCGGTTACCTGTTATTTCGGGAAGCAGTTTGAGTCCCTCAGGCGAAAGTGTTGTCCCAATGAGCTGGATTTTGTGAGGTCATTGAGCCGATGCAGGAGATGGAATGCTCAGGGAGGAAAGAGCAATGTTTATTTTGCCAAGTCGATGGATGAGAGGTTTATAATAAAGCAAGTTACCAAAACAGAGTTGGATTCATTTGAGGATTTCGCTTCTGAGTATTTCATGTATCTGAGTGACTCTCTCAGCTCAGGCAGCCCAACTTGCCTTGCTAAAGTCCTTGGACTTTACCAGGTTTCTGTTTCCTCCTTTTCCTTTCCTTGCATTATGTTTGCCTGCATATTTTCCATTTCCCTGAAACACAGAGATAATCAGTGTTGCATTTTCAGTTCATATGCTGTGCTTACTTTTTGAAGAGAACATGAGTTGCTCACCTTTGTTCTTGATGAAATTGAAGAAATAATTTCTTCAGCACTGCAGCAAAAGAGGAATTGAGAAGTTTTATGCTGGAAATGGAAAATAATAACCATTCTCCGAAGCCAAATATTTTGTTAATGTTACATTAACAATGACCACGAAGATGGTTCATGATAAAGCAGTTCTCCCATGTTCTTTGAGAGCACAGGGAGATGGAGAACGTACTCGGATTTTCTTCTTTAAGTAATGTTTATTTTGTGGGCAGGTCACAGTGAAACACCTGAAGGGTGGCAAGGAGACGAAGATGGATCTGATGGTGATGGAGAATCTCTTCTTCAAGAGGAGTATCTCAAGAGTATATGATCTGAAAGGGTCCAACAGAGCTCGTTACAATCCCGACACATCAGGGAAGGATAAAGTTTTGCTTGACATGAATCTATTGGAGACTTTGCGCACGAATCCCATATTTCTTGGAAGTAAGGCCAAGAGGAGGCTTGAGAGGGCCATCTGGAATGACACCTCATTCTTAGCGGTAAGCTTGAATCACCTAGGTAAACTTTGGTTGGCTAGTCTTCCGTGTAGTCAGTCAACTGCAGCATTGGCCGCTAAATTTGTTCTCTCCTTCAGTCTGTAGATGTGATGGACTATTCACTGCTCGTGGGGGTAGATGACGAGAACAAGGAGCTAGTTCTAGGGATCATCGACTTCATGAGGCAGTACACTTGGGACAAGCACCTCGAGACATGGGTCAAGGCATCAGGGATTCTTGGCGGGCCTAGGAATGCTTCCCCGACTATTATCTCTCCAAAGCAATACAAGAAAAGGTTCAGGAAGGCAATGACCAGCTACTTCCTTACTGTGCCTGACCAGTGGTCCTCCTGACTATCGTTGGTCAAAGCCTCAAGCTGTGTGTATTCTTTTTCCTTGACGCGGAAATGTATTTATTCACTCTGAAAATAATAACAAGATGTCAACCCTTAGTCAGAAAGGTCAGTTTTAGTTACTTGATCCGTTTGGCCCTTCTTCATGAACGAGGAAGTTGTAATATTCGACATACAGAGGTCTCTTGTAAAACAAGCTACAGAGGTGATTCTTTGGTTGAATACATCTAACTTCATCTGATACTTTGTTCTCGACCATTGTGCATTTTCCTCATGAACAGAAGCAACTTTGTAATTAAACCCTGTTGTTTGCAACACTAATGGGAATCTTAGGATCTTCATATCTCTGACAAAAAACTCTTTTATGCTTTCTGCCCTTGTATCAAATCCTTATGCTGGCCTGGCTCTAGCTTGTAGTATGAGACGCCCAACTGGTTCCTTGTTGCCAAGGTGAAATCTCGGACTGCCTACATAGCTAACCATTGTGTCTAGTCTTGTCTTGAGTCAGGGTCATTTTCCCAGTGCTTGTGTGATCGTGCAGTCGATGTGTCTCAAGTCACCCAATAGTTTAGCCAGAGAGGATAAGTTTTTTACTTGACTCAGATAGGTGAGAATCGGAATTTTCCTTGCTCAATGACGATGATCAGTTTTCTTGCTATTCATAGCTTGGGTTGATGTGAAGTCGCTGATTTTAGCTTGTGACTTTCCTGTGCCGCTGCTGGTATTGGAAAATCACTGTCCCAAGTTAGCACTAAATCCATGAGCCCGTGAGTGCGTGACATTGACAACCATATCTGTATGTCTTAGACTCGTGAGTGATAGTCATTGAATATGACTGCTATCAACCCCGTAAAAAAACAAAAAAGCAAGACTATAGCGGGGATACAAGAACTTTTAAGTATCAATGTTCAGACACGATACATATTAGAAAAGTGGGTACATGCTTGTGATGTCTTAGTGCATCTGATTGACTCGAGAAAGAACCAATGGACGCTTCATCACCCACTGCCCTAGATTAATCAGATTAAAATTCTAGCTACACAGGTCATCTTATGGGCGAGACACTAACAATCGAGCAACCTGGTTGAAAGAATAAAGGTGTAGTTGTGGTTGGAAGGTCGTACTCTTTTCGCCATTTGGTTGATATTTTGTTCCAAATGTTGCAAAAACTAGCAAGATTTAGTAGATCATTTGGAGTTAAATTTTCTGTCATGACGTGAAGTGGGGGCCTTTCCATGGTGTGAACGTGATGATCTCTGGTTGTCTTACTCTCTGTAGCAGGGATTATTCAAATCTTGGACTGTCTGTCCATTAGCTTCAATGAAGATTAAGCGACTTTTGTTTTCTTTCGAGATTGCTGTGTCTGAAGAAGAGCAACCCATGTCTGGATTAAGACAACATTAGAAACAGTTCACAGCCTATACAAACTGATCAGATCAACAGTGATCAGAGCTCACCTGACGGAGCGAGCTTCATTACACTGCCCATGGAAAAGAAAGGAAAAGGGAAGGGAAAAACAAAAAGATCTGAATTGAAGCACACGGACTGCTAATGTCACCCCGAATCTAGTTGGGTTGAGCTCCGGCGTGCCCTTTAACCAACTCTATCTCGTATATTGGTTTAGCCTCGGACTAGTCAAGAAGCCACAGCGATCTGCACTGGTCCCTCTCTGACCGCCAGAAAACTCACCCGCTTCTGCATAAACAGAAGAGGACAATGCAATATCGTAAAAATCGATTCAAAGCGGATAACTATGAGTTGCAAAAGAAGGCCATAGACGACAGAGTTCATTGTCTGAGATGTGGAACATACCTCATGCTTCTTGAGACCTTCCCTTCTCCTTCCATGGCTTCCATTGCAATGCAGTCGCTTCTGCTCCATCAAATTGTTAGATTTCCCACGGCTTTCGATTTTCTGCACACTGTCATCATCATTGTCACCACCGTCGTCATTATAGTTGTTGTTATTAGCATTGATGTATAATCTCATAATCTTCTCGGCTGCATCGGCTTCATCTCTGCTCTCCCTCATCAACCTCTCCACTTCTCCCTTAGGAAGCCTCATCCTAACCCTCAAACCACTCCCCATCACCTCTTTCCCTTTGCCTTGCGCTGCCCCCACAGACCCGGCATCGCCATCGCTGCTGCCCGGAATGGTGGGATTGGCCATGATGGACAGGTCCGAAGCTGACCTCCGGGCCAGCATGAGGCTCTCGAGCCGGGCCTTGGCGCCCATGCTTATCCCGGACCGGACCCGCCTCGGCACTCCGTGATCCTTGGGCAGCTCCACCAGGAAATACAGCCTCCTGGGCTCCAACCTCTCGTGTGCACCGAGCGGCTTCGCCCGGATCCCGTAATGCTTCACGGACTCGGACTCGAGCAGCACCATCCCGGGGTGGTCCTTGAGGACATCTCCGGCCACCACGGGCGGCTTGAACTTCATGGTCTCGCCGGTGATCTTCATGACCTTCGCGGCCTTCCTATCTTTCCCTCCTATAGCGTTGCCCATTCTTGGAGATTCGATGGAGCGAGGGACAGCGGACAAGCTCCGAGGTTTCTGTACGAAAGTGTTCGGGTCTTACACTTGCAATTATTGTTTGGTGTGTTGGGGGTGTCGAGAGGGAGAGATGGGTTACTGCAGTATATATGGATTGGTTTAACGGTTGTTGGGAGCTCATTGGTCAATAAAGAAGCCCACTTTGAATCTCTCTTGCAAACGTTTGACAAACCTCTACATTTCTCCATGTGTGATTGATATATCCGTTCAATCAGAACTTAATATGTAATTAATAATAATATAAATATAATTATTAAATCCTTGAATGGCTTAAAAATATATAAAATTAAAGTAAATAGTGAACTATAATTGAATAAATATAAAAATAGTAAATTTTAATTGAATGAATATACCAAATTAGTAATATCTATATAATATAATCGCTCTATCAAAGATTTTCTTGGATAGTAGACTGCTTCATTAAAATTTTGTCTGATAGTAACAGGTACTTTAAGAGGATTTCGAATCTGTGCCCCCACAATGTATATGTTTCCTATTTCGCACCAAACCTAAAGTATATTATGATACTTCAACAATTATATTTATTACGTCACCCTTTAGTCATTTTGCCGACAACGTGATGCTGATGAAAATAATATAATGTAGCAAATTAGCTCAATGCAATTTGCAATTATCGTCTTAAAAAAAAATCACCTAAATGCAAGCTCCGGCAACCGCGTTAACTTCCTAGCCATTAGGTACATCACCTAATCTCATGAACTCGAAAAAAGATTTTTCGGATAACAGGTGGTGTAAATGCAGCTTGCAGACGGTTGCGTTACTCATATTCAATACGATATGTCTGGTCACGGAGGCTATTTTTCGACATCCTGTAATATATCTGGTCTTAGAATGATGCTTAAGGTTGGGGGACATGTCCAAATAATTAATTGAGGTTGGTTGGAATTTTATTGTAGATCTCGTGATTCTTGGGCGAAAATACACTTCATTTATCTAACTTTAATCAATTTTTATTTACTATTAGACATTTATAGCGGATGAATAAATACAATATAGAATATGATCTTCCGAGAAGATGGTTTTGTGAAATTTCTTGGGATTAAAAGACTAAATTTAATTAATCAATATGAGTTGATTCAAGTGATTCGACACTTCATAGAGGATTCATGTTTGAGCTTTTATGAATGAGTAAATTCGTGTTAGGATAGATGAATCGATTAGAGGTGCATTGACTTCTCGATAAAAAAGAAAATTGAATTTGATTATATTAATAAGACTATTTATACTTCTTTGATCTCGTTTTCTATATTCCTTTCAAATTAATGAATTTATTTTCTTAAAAAAAAGATTAAGATTTCAAACATCAGCCTGTGATCACCGGTAATCACGGCAGAGCTTCAATGGACTGGACCCCTCGATGCATGTGAGCTGCTGTCGGCTATGACTTTAGGGTTACAAAACTTCGAAAAACGTCGCTTTCACAAAGTTATATATATATATATATATATATGCATGTGATGTGCAAATTCAACTCATCCGATATCACAGGAATATAGAAAGACTCGAGAGCTTATATTTGAAACATGGCATAACGTGGAGCATATCCAGTACCTGTCGGGCTTGAACTCGATATAGATCTGACCAATCTTCTTAGATATCGCATGTTGAAGAAGTAAAGTGTGACGGTGATGACGTTGATACGAAATTGATGACACTAGCTAGCTAGGAGACCTCCGTATGTGTCTTCCAATCCGCTACTGTGATGTGAGATCCGTGGATTAATTGTTTACGAATTTCGTACTCGGGGTCCTTGAAAAGTTCTGTTGCTAATTAATTTCGGGAGGTCGAGATGGCTCCCTCTATGTGGATGTGAAGGGTCAGAAAGCCTCGGGAGGGAAATCGGCTCATCAACGAACCTTGCACGAACTGTATCAAGGGGATGCTAGAAAAATTGTTGGTGATCATCCAGGGAAGGGACCGAGTCCGAGGTGGACAGTCTCCAGTCAACACCATGGACAAACTGTTGGATTTTAATCCGACCTTTGTGGTATATCATTGACCAAGCATCAACCCTATTCTAACGGTTGGTTCGATTAAGTGATCTAATTAAATTTAATAATAAATGTTAAATGACATCTTGTATAGTGTGGAAACTAATGTGTGCGGAATTAGAAATTACTAAATCATCAAGTTCTAATATGCAATTATGGAGTTATGATATTTGGATCACACGTTACAAATCAATCTCCCCTGGCATTCCATTGGTCGGTATGTGAGGATAGAGAGATCCCACATCCTTTCGCGGGATACCGTGCAGACCCAGAAGATGTAAACCCAATATCTGACTTCACGACTACCGCTATGATTCAGCTACGCTTCCATTTTACGTTTATGTACAATTTCTTAATAATTTCAATACATATATTCATAGTTTTTATTCAGTATAGAAATCCTTTACGAATCATTTGTGTTGCACCACATTAACCATCTATTTTGAAATATATATATATGTATGTATGTATGTATGTATGTGTGTTGACTCGGTATGTATTGGCGTTCAAAGCCTAACCAAGCAAGAGGCAATACACAACCGGTCACGCAGACAAAACTTGAAATACGTCATCGGCCTCTTGGAGTTTATTGCTTTCCTTCATGTACAAACCGGTCTATCGACCTGCGGGGGCCGAGTCTCGAAATATATTTACATCTAACGGCCCCGGCCGGTTGGCACGACGTTTTTACCGATGCACTCGAGACAAATTTCTTCGAACAACATGTACGCCTTTACACTTTCAACAACATCTCTACGTATCTTATCTTTGCCTTCGGACTTCAAACGTCGGTTTTGGACGTTTCTGCTTAGGAAGAAAGAGCACAGACCGGGTCGTGATTCGTGACTCCAATGTTGTCCGCATGTTAATTCGTCAAAGGGTCATCAGTGAACTACTATACTTTAACGATATGATCTTAGTGCAGTCGCACATGATTTCAAACTATAACATAGAGATTCTGAGCTCGATATTCACTGTGGTAATTATTGTAATTTTATCATTTTTTTAACGCATATCCATGATAAGGTGATAAATAATTTAATAAATAAATAAGTTTTCATGCTTGACTTTTTTTTTTTAATGAAAAAAATATGACTTATCTTGAGTAGTCAGCACTCTTCATGCGACCCTTTTATGGCCAGAAACTATTGCGAGTCTTATTATAGCATTATTGATGAAACTACGTAGACCGCATGACTTATGACCGGACATCGAGTCGTGTTACGTATGGATTGTATTGTTTCATCAAACTATTAAAATGCCAATTTTACGAGATCAAATTAGGTTTAAACTCTGGAAAAATTATTCTTTATTTATTGATATATAAATAAATGATATTTGTGTTTGACAAGAAAATAAGGAGGGTAGGTGGAAATGCAGGATGGAAGAAGTAAGAGCGGGGAGAAAAAGGAACAGGGAGTGAAGAAATAGGTTCAGACTCGATAGGAAAAAGAGGGAGACATAAGGGTGGGGAGACCAACATAGGGCAAACTGCACTGGACATGCAAAACATTCTATCGGGAAATCCATTTCTTATGAAGGTATCGCTGGACATCGTACTTCTTATCTGATTGTAATTGATTCTGATATGGAGTCTAGAATTTATAGGTAGGTTGACCGAGATAGATGATGGTGAGCGGCAATGGCCGAGGAGTTTCATGCCTTAGTGGACAACGACACATTGACCTTCAGCAACTGACTCCCAGTAAAAATCTGACAGGTTGTAAATGGGTTTATAAAAGGTGAGTAGATGGCACTATAGAAGGACATGATATGCAATTGGTGGCAAAGGGATTTGCTCAAGTGGAAGGCATAGATTTTTTCATGAAATTTTGTACCAGTCTAGTCCTTCCTAAGCAATTAATATGATAGTAAGGAGAATGTGAAGTGTACTTCATATATAAGGTCAAAATCTCTCCAAAACCAGTTTGCGTCTCTGGATCTACTATGCCACAGGTACTTGTAGGCTTATGTACATGACCGTACGGCTTTGTCGGACAAAATCTGGACAACTGTAATATGAAAAAAGGACACGTGTCAAAACAAAGAACTACTTACCATTTTTCAATACAATAATACAGACATACAAAAGAAAAGATGTGAACTTTCACGATTTTGTAGTGTAGATGATCTTGTCCTTTGCATTTGAAATTTTTGTAGAGCCTTGTTATAAATGATGTTCTTTCTTGTCGAATATGGATTAAGGACCCGATTCCTATCTGGAATATTTTCAGGACAGATTATCCCTGCATAATCTATCGAGGATATCGAATAACAATGTTGAAAAAAAAAATTATCAGATCTGGTAGGTGTGAAATGAACATTAGTCTTTTTCCCAATAAGATTTGAAGAATGGCTTAATCAAAGACATTTTAAGTAGTAGGTTTGGAACTGAAACAAAGAAAAAAAGAGTAGTAGGTTTGGACCATAATTGCCTAGCTACTCTCTCTGCAACTTCCTCAAGACTCCTAAGGATTAAAATAAGCAAAACACTCCTGCCAAAAAAAAAAAGCAAAACACAACCCAAATAAAAAGAGAGAATAAGCAATGGTACAGAGACTCTTCTGAAACTTCATTAATACACTAATATAACAAATTCAGGGTGCGAAACTTTATACGACATTGATATAACGAGTTCAAGAGAGCGAAATAGTATAGTTCGATAAAAAATTGAATAAAATCAAGTTAAATACGTATAATATATTAAAATTTTTTTCCAACTCACCCAAAATCCATCCCTGTACAGTGACAATGTGTGCATGCGGAAAAATTATGCCTAATGATTGGCAGTTTCCATCCAGAAAGCTCGGGAATTCGAAGTGGTCCTTCCAAAACTGCAAATGTGTAATTCCAGCTTTCCACGAACTTCCCTTAGCCAGGCTGTGGCTGGCACTGGCAGTGGAAGATGCATTGCAGATATGGCGGGCAGAGAAAATACATCATATTTTATTTGTTTACTAAACAATTCATAGCACACGAGAGAGATCTCACAGGGAAAGTGACATATTCTTCACAATGAATTTCCGTAATGCCAACGTTATCAACTGGATTTCCATTGCACATATGGTGAGTTGCACATCGAGGCAACAACGAGAATCATAGTTTCTTATCTCTTGCTCCTCTTTGTCAGCTTTTGATCCCAGAAAAAAAGGTGGGAAAATGGGGAGCGGGGGAATCGGAATTTCAAGAATATGGAATGTGTTAGAATCAAGAGGCACCAAGGGCTATTGCTTCTGCAGTCTGTGGAGGAGCTCGAGCAATGATGTGGCCTTCCTCTTAGCCCTTTCAGTCCCGCACATGGTGAGCTCTGTCAAAGGAACCACAGCCCCGAGTCTACTGATGCACCCGAGGTTCTCGGAGTCTCTCTTGCATAAAGAGTGTAGTATTGCAGCAGCATTCTCCTTGTTTCTGGGGAGGCCGGTTCTCAAGAGATCGATTAGAACAGGAATTGCGCCGGCCTTCACCGTAGCCACCTTGGCCTCCTGACAGCTGGAAAGAACCGACAGGATCGTCAGTGTCTCATCCACCATGTAGTGGCTCGAATCAGTCAGCATCTTCAGTAATGCTGAGATAATCCCTGCGCGAACTGCACGGCCCTTGTTCCCATGATAGATGCAGAGATTAAAGAGGGCAGTGGCAGCATCCTTCTTCCCTCGGGTGCTGCCAGTTTGGAGCAAATCTACCAATGCTGGAATTGCCCCGGAGGCACCTATTATAATTTTGTTCTCATCCCCAAGCGAGAGGCTAAAGAGGGTTGCTGCTGCATTCTCACGAGCTTCCATGCTTCCTGCTCTGAGGACTTGTACAATAGAAGGAACAGCGCCAGCAAGCATTATGAGCCCTTTATTGTTCTCATATATTGAGAGGTTAAGAATGGCTGTGACAGCATTTTCCTGGATTAAGACATCCCTTGAAGTCAGTAAGTGGACGAGAGGTGGAATGCCTCCTGCCTCTGCAATCAGTATCCTGTTATCAGTGCTCCGTTTGGAGAGAGATCTTATTTCTGTCACACCAGATCTGATTTCCTCAAAGGAACCGCTTGAGAGCTTTCGAACGAGGGCCTCGATTGTTGCTATCTCACTGCTTATATCACGGAAAGAACCATCGCTATTCTTGATTTTGCCATTGACTATACCGGCTGGTTGTTCGACGTTGTGGGTTGAACACCACTGACTGATTAGACTTCTGAGTACATAATTTGGTGTGAGTGTTAGATTCTGGAGCTTCTGCCGGGTCTTTGGACATGTCAAGTTTCCATTGTCAATCCACCTCTGTATGTATGACCTCTCATATGTCTGCAAAAACAAAACACATGCATGTTAGAGGAAAACTACTGGATGGACAAATTGAGATTTGAGTTGCTGATATCACAAAGCATACCTGTCCAGTGGCTACAATAACAGGATCTCTCATTATCTCTAAAGAAATTGGACAGAGAAAATCATCAGGTACAGAAACGGCATCAGATCTCTGTTTTTCCTCAGAGCTCTTTTGGTCTGTGTTGTCATGTTGATCAGAAGCTGACGGGACATTTCTATTAGCATCTGATGAACACTCTTCTGATGATGTAGAAGAGTTTGTAGGGACCTCGATTATAAAATCTGTAGTGCATCTTTTTGAAGCAATGGGTTTAGGAATGCGGTTCAAAGTTGCAGAAACTTCATGATCAACGTTCCCAATGTTCTGGATATGCAAGGTTCCGATGGCACGGCCTGATTGAATTAGGTCGAGGTCTTTTAAAGCTGGTTGGGACATGGCCCGAGACAGCAAATTTGAATTCATAGGCCCATACTTGTCTGCAGCTCTCTTCAACTGAGCTCTAACCAATTCAACCTAGAAAACAAGGAAACAACATTGAGGGTGTATGATCACTAATTTGACCTAGGCTGAACAGTTCCACGAGTATCGCACCTGTTCTTGAACTTCTTCAGAGATGTCAAATTGATCGTACGGCAGCTTCCCAAGCGCTTTCTCCAACTTCCATGTCACGCATTGAAATTGAAAGGCGATTTTCTTTGCTTCCCCATTCTACAATCAAGAATGTTATACTTTCGGAGAGTAACAGGACACATTACTGATACTAGGTATCAGAAGTGTACCAGATATTATAACAAGCTGTTGTGAATACACAGAAATCAATACATGAAGAGAAACAAGAAAATGACCTAGTAACACATAAAGGGTTCTACATAAAAATTTTTTCTTAGTAAGAATGATTAATTTTGAGGGGAAACGTAACACAGTAATCTTTATTCGGTTTTCCCATATAAGGTTTCGATGACAGTTAACATTCTTTCCCTGTTTGCAAGAACTACATATAGAAATTCACCTTGATTGAGAATTACAACATTTTCGAAAATGATGTTGGAGAATCAACATGAAATAGTTCACATGGCATGGCACCTCTTTTGCTTAAAAAGGCATTGACTTAGAATCTTTTTGAAGCAAATTCATGATTGGAAGAGTTTACTCAATGGGCCAACTGAAAAAAAATTGTGTTGGAGACAAATTATGCATCTTCAGGGCAAAAGGGTGTTTTCCTCTAAAAGGCTGATATTCTTCCACTAAGTCAGACTTCTCCCAGTCAAATCGACTCTGCTGCAGAATCACAAGCGCGGGAAGTGCTTGATTGGATCAGCAGTCCATGAATTCCTAATTCCGCCAACAAACTCCCAAAATTTTATAGCCTCCGGCCACTTAGTACATTATATTCAACTTGAAATCACTGGAACATAAAATGTGACTGATTGATACTTAAGGTAAAAAATTCAAGAAGAACCGCAAATGCCCATTCCTCCTCTAGGAATTTGCTGCTATTGATTTGAATCCACAGAAGATTCCGCCCCCACTAATAATCGTACACTGGCAAATTAACTGAGAAAGCAAGCACAAGAACAAATCTTTAGCGTAGACTGGAAAATGTAGAAGAAAGGCGGCTTACAGAAGAGGAAGCCGAATCGAAATCGGAGGCGATGGAGAGGAGGCGCCTCGCAGCTCGCATTGCGGCGGCGAGATCCAACCACCACGAGTCGTCCGGTGAAGAGCGAGGGCTGGAGCCGCCGGTGAAATCCCTAATCTCCTCGAGCAAGTGAGTGAGCAGCGAGATCTTGCGGACGAGATCCGTGCAGTCTTTTCTGAAAAGATCTCCTCTTCCGCAGCCGGCGGCGGCTTTATGGCTGTCACTGGTGCCGCTGGAGATCCGGACAATGTCATGAATGAGCTCCAACAGCTCCGCCGTTGGGTCTTCGGCTACGTTGCCGGCCATAGCACTCTCTAGAGCTTCTCTCTCTATCTGAAAGTCTGCGACATGTAGAAGGCTGTGCCTTAAATGGGTTCTAACCGTAAAAATGCGATTAGAAGATTAAAGAACGGAATAACAGTTAACTACTTTCTCAGCTAACGCATGTACGCTGATAAACTGATAAAATATAGTATATTAAATTAAAAATTTAACTCTTATGTCAATATTTGGAGATTAATGATAGGCCTCAGACAGTATAACACAGTGTTGGATAGATCATTTGGTTACTGTACTACTGGATACCATCAATATAAAAAAAAAGTAAACTACATTAATGTGTTGAAGTGAATGCTCGAGCTTCTCCTAAAATTTTAGGCTAATTTTATCTATATTTTTATTAAATTACCTTATTTCATCTATAAAATTCATTTTTTAACACTTCATTGAGTTTCATTCCTCGATCTTTTAGATATTGAAAAAATTGTGCGTGACAATCGGATATTGAAATAATAGGGATATTTTACGGTCCGATCGTTGAATGGCTAAGCAGGTGGAAAAAAAGTAATTACATAAGATTATTTTATGGGGTCCACCATATTAATGGAGACAATTAACTTTCGAAAAATTTTACCTCCTAGTGAGCCCACTCAAGTTCCGACTCATATTGGATTAATTAGAAACAGTTAAATTTTTAGATACCAGTAGTATAAAGAATAAACCGAAAAATAATTGTGGAATATTAGATTCTTTCTTTTAATACGGGTGGTTAATCATGGGACGTTAAACTAAACTGCCAAAAGTTCAGTGTACCATGGGAGCTCTTAACTGAAATACTATTACGACGTAGTTCTCATGAGAAATTCCATTTTTTCTTATTACATTAAATTATCTATTTAGTTGTATCTAATTACTGACGGGAAATTCCAATGTCAAGTTGCCCAACTTTCTTTCTAGTGGAAGAGAAAATGATTGAGCCAATGGATATTTTCTTTAAATTAAATATTTGATCGTGAATTGTCAGATTAAACTATTGAACGATCCAACGAACAGACAACAAAAACTTATTAAGCAGTGCTCTTCCACTGACCTGTGAAATGTAATTCCCCGTCCACACTTCAGGCGTCTGGTCTATACATGCAAGCCTGTAAAGACATTATCCCTTTTTGCCATTTCCACCGAAAATAGACAAATTTTATTTTAAAAAATAAGAAGATAGTATTCAAATAAAGTTTCTTTCTCCCTTTCCTAATTCCATGGCTTTTTTTTTTAAAAAAAAAAATCGAGTACATGGAGTCTTCTTTAATCTTCTTGCCTATTTTTCCTCTCCATTCTCATAAAAAGGCTAATTAGTTTCATTAGAGGCCCACTCCCACCATACTTCCACTTGCTCTTTTAAAGATCCCATACATGTAGACATCCTTAAAATTTCCAGAACAAACAATAATTGGATCCTTAAACCAACAACTTGTCATAGAATATCTCCGAGCAGAGTTAGTTTGTGTTTCTCATCTGGTCCCGAGCAAACGAATCGAGGGGGTGAAATGTCGGGAGTCAAGCAGATAGCTCTGGAAATTAGTCATTAACCGACACGAGTCTCCTGAAGAAAATGAAAAGGGTGTCGCATATAATTTGGTTGGCAACAAAAGATTCCCTTCGAGACCAAGCAAGATGGTGGATTATAATGTCGAGCCCAGTCATGGCCTGATTTCAGGGGACAGAATCGAGAGAGACAGACAGCCGTGGGCCAGTGTTTGGTGGTTGACTTGATCCAGGGATGATGTCCGGGGAGGATGTCTTCCTTCACTTGAGAAAATCTGTAAAATTTTATGTAAATTTTATTGATTTGTTTTTTTTTTTAATAAATTATCCTAGTTGACTCTCCTGAAATCCGTCAGTTTAACTCTTTATTAAGTTTCGACCCTTACCGGAAGTTCTGGATTGGATGTATTCCTAATTTGATTGTTTGTTTATAGATTTTAACAGACAGGCAACCCGAGGCTCCTAATTATTGAGTCCCACCCACCATTTTTAGGGAAAACATTGCATGACTCCCAACCATTCCTTTCTATTCGATTTTTGCCCCAGATCTTTTATAAATATGATTTTAGTCTTCATACTTTTCTACCACGTTCACCTTCAGTCTCTATTATGTTCTTGTATTTTGATCAGCACTTCATTATTATCTTGTTGTTAACAAATTTGATATCTAGAATGGGAAGTTGGATTTCATCCCAAATATTTCATTACTTTTCTACTTTAGTCCTAAATCTTTTTTGAATTAGATTTAATTATCAACCTTTTCTCTTAAGTGTATTTGTTACGTGCCATTGAGCACTCGTTCTCAATAAACTAATCACAAGTTGCGAATTTTCTTTCTTGATCAGGCAAGAGGTAGTAACGGGCCATGAGACAGACTTTTCCTTCTATTCTAGGGCGATACAATTAACCATGAGTTCAGTTTTGTTCTTCCCCACTCGAGCTTTGAATGACCACGAGTCTTATACTCTATCATCCAATGAGGTGTGAGCCAATATGTTAATCTACTTTGATACCATCTGTAAGACTACTGGCCCATCATCCAAAATATTGACGTTCATGTAGTAACATAATTACGCTTGGCACATAGTCTTGAATAGGATCGTACCTTTGGCAACTAACTTTGAGTCGGGTATTTTTTTTCCAATACACGGACGAAGGGGGTGTGTGACCACGAGACGAGTTTTATCTTTCATCCTCGAGTTATATAACTAACCATGAATCGGATAATTTTCTTCTAATCTCGGGCCAGTGTGTTGTGAGTCCACATAATAATTACTGCTAATACTATATAAAAATTTTCATATGGTCTCTAAGAGTTTGAGTCCACATCCACATGTTAGATGTACTTTGACTTTTGAAGCTAGTTGAGCCCAATTTTCTTTCCTTATATTTTCTAGACTTGATACTTTATTTTTTTTGAAAAGGTCATCTTGGGTAGAGATAAGCATAAGAAGGTTCTAGATTGAGCGAATCGTGACTATATAATGAGCAAAACGTTGATGTAATGTGACCCTCAATGAGTGCTGAGAGAGTCATCTACGCTACGTGCTCTCTTGATTCAGGGTTTTGTGATTCCTCTCTGTGTCAAGCTACATGCCTTGAAAATTGCGCTATGTGCATGTTATCTATGTGCCTTCCATTAGGATAGATCTTCTTATCATTGTGGTGGAATAGAGATTTCTTAAAAGGAGTTGAGGAATGCCCGTTCAATAACCTCTTATAATTTCATCCCTTTGTATTTTCTAAGTGAACATAAAAACCTGTTAATTTTCTCTGTGGTGGTGTATATTTTTTCTTTAAAAAAACCATTTCTGTCCATTCCTTAGAACCTGACGCGACCTTAGAGTGCAGTTTTCTGAAACATCAGATTTCAACGAGAGATGGTAACTTCGTAGACTTGATGTGCATCAAATGAGCATTGGGCCGGGCTTGGGCCTACTAGAGGCCCAACAACTGGGCCCTGGCAAATTTTTGTACGTACCACGTAAACCACCGAGCCCATGTCCCCACCTATAAATCATCTACATATATATATATATATATATATCTATATATATTCTATGATTATATGGAAGAAGTTTAGTTAGTTAGTCTAACTTTTGAATTCTCCAAAATACCCTTGATAAATATATTGTTAATCGATAAAAAAGACAAATGGGAATGAATTGGCAAAATCACTCATATAACCACAATTACAGAATAAATAATATCTAATTTCCCATTTCTAATTATATATTTTATTTCTTTACTTATTTGTGTGCCTGCCCGTCTCTTTTGGTGACGGGACAGTCACTCACTAGCTTTCAGAGACATAAGACGAGTTACACTTTTTAAATATTAGTCATTTATAAAAAAATAATACTCAAATGTCAAAAGTAAGAATTTATAACCAACTGTACAATGGATAATTTCATGCGTAGTACAGTTCGATGTCTACTGTGTGTATATATATAAATAAATTGAATCGGAAAACCTGGGAACTCCCTTTCCAAAAAGAAAGTTTTATATATATCATGGTAGACCATATTAGTATTACCTAGCAGTGTCATAAATTAATAGAAATTAGTCATATCGACAGATTCATGAGAAAGAAATGAGATAGTAAAATATAAATTTAAATTCTAAATAAGTATTCTAAAAACTATTATATAATGCTCGATACCCTGTTCCTCTTCTTGTTCATCAATAGCATGATTTTTTTTAAGGATCTTATTTAGGTCTTTTTTTTAATTTTCTAGAAATGACCGAATTTTTATTTTGCCGCACTGATCTGCTGATGTGGCTAATTTCTATCGACCTGTGACATGACAACTAACGCTGCGGTGGTGTGCCCGAGACATACAAGACTTTCTCCTTTCCATAACTCGTAAATTCTCTTGATCATATTTATCATCGTTTTTATATTATTATTTTAATCTAATTAGTGTGATTATTACAGCTAATTTATATATGAAAATCATTAATGAATTTTAAATTCGTCCTTAGTGCCACTTAATTAAAAGCTATGTGGCAATAAATTATTATGAGAAGACGAGAGCCGTCTAACAGGTCTAATGGGTAGGTGATTCCTAGGTCGTAACTTAACCTAGCACGAGTAAGTATCAATAGGAATGTGACGGGCAGAAAATCGGGTGTTAATCAAATGTGCAGTAGGTGATTGGTGCTTTCTCACCGGATAATCGTGTGGGACTGCCATTTAAAAGTTCCCCGATCGAGAAATCTTTCAATGGCACTGCCTTATTATATAATTAATGCGAGAAAAAATCCGTAAGAATGCAACACGAATTTATTTGCCCAGAAAAGTATAAACTATCAAATAATTTCTCAATTTATCACGGGCTTTTTTTACATAAAAAAATTCAAGAATCCCCTAATTTATCAAGAACCATTTTTTTACCTAAAAAAATCGTGAACTATTTAATAATTTCCTAATTTACAGTGGCGTTAATTTATTTGTTAATTGCTTATGTGTATCATTAATTTTACTGATTGTGTACGTGACATCTATTTATTTATAAAAAAATTACAAACTTTTGTCGAATTCTCTATTTCATCACGAGGATGGACGTGCAAACATATGTTCTCTATTTTTATGACCAGATGGATGCCCCGTCCAACTCTATTTACACAAATAGTAAAATTAATGGTATAAATCAACAATTAATGGTCAAAATTAATGATATGGTAGATTAGAAAAAATATAGCATAATTTGTGATTTTCTAGAAAAAATAGTTTATGATAAATTACAGAATTTTTAGATAATTTGTACTTTTCTAGACAAATAATCATAAAATTAAAGTGTTACTTTCTCGTAAAATTGTCATAATTAATTGTCACTAGCTTTGTGCTTGCGAGTAGGACAGTCAGATACACAAACACGTTCCTCCTTGCGATGACAAGAGAGGAGATTTGCAGGTAAGAAGATTAAGTGGGGACTACTGAAATTCACATGCACGCACCCACATCGGTGGAAGTTATGCACACACACATACATACACACACATATATATATATATATATGTAAAAAATGAATATTTTATTCTCCCGATACCATAAACACCTATGAGCTCATGAATTCAGATAAGTTTATATGCAAAGTACATGTGCAAATGGTCTTATTAAAGGTCATGCGCTTTATATGGAAATCCAACCTCTGATTTCATGGAATTCCATACGATTTAGATGCGCGTCCTATTTACTTCAACTAAGTGTGTGTGTATATATATAATGCTTGTTATACATTATCTTGGATCCGAGTCACCTGTATGAAAAAAATTATGATTTAGATACAGCGAAAATACCCCACAAGTGAAATAATAGAGAATTTGCGATTTAAGTCTCGAGTTTTTTTATCTGTATCAGTTATGATTCATTAGAATTTTGTATATGAGTGGTTGATACTAAAAAGGAAAATTGCTTGTGTCGAACGCATTCAAAGTTGTCAACTACTCCCAATAAGTTAACAGTGCAAGTTGACGTTTAAACTTCGATTAAAAAAATCGTAAATCTAAAAGGAAAAGGAGCATTTTATGAAGATTCTACTCAACCCTTTGTCAAAAAGAAAAAACAAACATAGGAAAAGAAAAAGGGAACCGATGTACCAAAGTGAATTGGTTAAGGTGATAAAATATTTCTTTCCCTCAAGTAAAGTTTCGGTTCGAGTCTCGTAAATAGAGTGAATTAACCTTGTGAAAGC
This sequence comes from Lagerstroemia speciosa, assembly GCA_037672795.1. Classification (NCBI taxonomy): domain Eukaryota; kingdom Viridiplantae; phylum Streptophyta; class Magnoliopsida; order Myrtales; family Lythraceae; genus Lagerstroemia; species Lagerstroemia speciosa. The sequence continues at coordinate 3,549,153 of CM075303.1, read as the reverse complement.
TTTTCTCCTCAGCGGGTCTTCTCGACTCGAGCTGGATTAGCTAAAGTTAGTTAGACTTCTGGATATTAGCAGTTCAAATTCGATGTGTTCTTCATTTTACACGTTATGTTTAACACTACGATGCGGAATAGTAGTTTATATATGTATGGGTTGGTGAACATATGCTTGGAAAGGAAAAACAGATAACCGTATTGCATCCGAAGACCTCTAGCATCACGAACTGAACTGTTCTGCAAAGTCTTTATTAGTGGGACTCGATTTTACAGTGGGTTGGTCAACTTTATAATTGGCCATTACACACATTGAATTTTATGATTACTAAGAGCTCAATCGGTGAATCGTAAAGATTTTTATCAAGAATTTTCATTGAATCCAATCGATTTTTATTCTCATCATTTAAAATGAACTGTGAGAAGCATGGGAAATAACTTGAAAAAAAAGGGCAAATTATATTCAAAAAGAAAGGGGAACTTCACATTAGACGAATAGCTCTCTCGTCTTGGCAAAGAAAACTTATGCTAGTGTGGATGCAGGAATTAAAGAGAGCACCCGTTTTCGTGCATCAAGTTTGACCGCCAATCTTTCTAGGATTAACAAGAAAATGAGACCTGCACTGGATTATTCCTATCGTGTAATATTTAAATTTTCGTGTTTAATCGTGAATATATTAGACATATTGAACAAACCGGCTCTCAACATTGGCCCCCTTAAGTGAAACACTATCAAAGACGTAGTATAGTTTAAAAAGTCGGCGTTTTCAAAACCCAAAAGAGCACTTCTAACAGATAGTTTGACACAAATATGTAGAAGATATTTAGATATCAAACTTTGAACTTACAAAAAAAGTATTGAAGTAGGCCTCAAATAGCTATTCATTAGTCATGACAATGACATATTATGGCGTTATTTGATTTTCTATTATACCCAATTAGGGTTTTGTTTTCCACGCAACATTTTAGATTATGAATGTAACAGTCTTACTGATGGATCAGGGACATAATAAATGACTAGGCGAGTTGATCCCTTTGAAATCGGAAAAACTTTTGAATTTGTATACAAATTTTACTAATTTTATCTATATTTTACTTATATTATCCTGTTTCAACCCTTGAAATCCATCGTTTCAGAATTCATTGAATCTCGTCCCCAGTATAGAATTTCCGGATCTACCCTGATAGAGAGGGTGTGTGTGTATATATATATATATATATATATGGAGCACACGTGGCAGGTAGAAAGAACCTGAAATCCTCATTGTTAGGTATGCTGTGTACGCAAACGGAGTAACACAAAGAACACCAAGAATGTCAGGTGAATGTGTGCGATGCAACGCTTCCTGGACAATCTACGGGAGCATCAAAAATGGAATATGTATTACGATTTCTATTATGATGCGGTTGCCCCTTGAGTTCAAGTCCTTCACACCTTTGGGTCCGTCATGGTCCATACCCCGGGTTGAGCAACCTACAAGGAAGTCAAGTCGGGGCACGGTGGCCATGTGGTGGTGGGCGGCAGCGGCTGGCCTGTAATTAGGGTTTCAGTTGACGCTGCCTCGAAGAACTGACCTCAGAAACTACCAAATCGCCGTCCTGACGAACAAACTTTCCTGCGTGTGAACGGCATGGAAAGGCAAATGCATTCCCTCTTTCGGACCGGATGGCTCGCTCATGATCTTTTAACCGATCCTACTCTTCTCTACCTAACGTCGTCTCCATCAGTTCAGTCTCAAAAACCGCCGTTCATTCACACCTTCAGGAAATCTTCTGTTCTCTTTCTTCTTTATTTTTGGAGTTCGTATTCGCAAGGGGTTAGTCTCGCATCTCGGGATCCGATCACGAGGAGCAAATACTCAAGGAACTCGGTGTCACAGATCGGTTCCCTTGGATTGCAGCTGAGTTATTACTACATGCACATCTATAAGTCCTGCACGATGAGAGAGTTAGCTAGCTTGTCTAATTTCAAAGCTGTCCGATCAATAAAGACTATAATTAATATCGCATTCGAATGCTGATATATACGTCTGTGTGTGGGTGTGTCCAGTGTCAATATGTCCTATGAATATATATATGTATATATACACGTACGTATGTGCGCGCGCGCGGTGTCATCACTGTCGAAGTCATATAAAAAAATCGGTCTAATTTGGAATGTGCGTGCGTGTGTATATATATAGAGAGAGTTAGAGAGCTTGTGAGGATTTCTCGGCTTCTAAGATGGAAAAACAGGTATGAATCTAAAAGTTTTGTTCAAGCGAGGGAAATTAAATCAGTACAAAACTAATAAACGAGCTGACGTGTGTTAATATCACACCAATTCAAAGTAACAGTCGGTGACAGAAAGAACTCGATATTATAACACGGACAATATATAAAACTTAATTTATCGCTTTGAAATATTTTAGAAGCCACTTGTAAGATTCGAAAAATATATAAGACTCCCGATTGCTTTTTCTATTTTTTATCCTCACAAGTAACTGGGAAGGAGACTAAGACACTTGATTGATAATTGTTTTTAACTTTTACTAAACCAACTTTCTACTAAGTCAAAATATTTTATTTATTATTTTTGTACTTTTATACGCATGAGATAGGACACTAACCGAAAATAGTCGTAAAATTTTTGTTATTTTTTCATATATTCTTTTATATTGCATCTGTTCAGTGTTGTATACATCACGAAGGAATTTTAGAGATAACTATTACAGTCATAAATAATTAGAGCGAGTAACAAGAGAGGACTTACGTACCTTTTTTTAATCGAGAACTGAGATAAATTTAAGGTAACGTACGACAGTTATATAATCTATCGAATTATATTATTCTATTTATGATATTGTCTTTTTTCATCTTGAATAATTTTACGATTTCACTTCCATTCGCATCACTTAAATTCCGGCTTCCTTGAATTGACTTCCTTGCTCCATCACTAGATGGGAAGACTCATATTCTTTAATACACCAAGTTGACTAACCTACGCAATCCATGTGGATATGAAATGAATTAATGACCATAGGAATCGAAATTTCAGTATTAATTATTTTTTTAAATTGCAAAAATGGTATATAAATTTAGTGGGAATAAAAAAAAAAGAGAATTCTTACATGTAAGAAATGAAATTTAAAATATCTGGATTCCGTGCCGAGTACAAGTTCCACTAATTGTTTATTGATAAAAGAACAGCACGGGTGGCACTATTTCTAAGCACTTTTCTCTCCTTTTTTTATTATAAAGAAATATTGGGATAAAGGGAAGCCGAGTAAAAAAGATGTATGAGAAATTTGATTTCTGAAAAATAGACCGATTATATTTCATATAGTATTTGAGTCGGTTATTATGTGAACTCATAACAATTAGCGCGAAATCGGAAGAAAACTACTTGACTGATGGTTAATTATATAACTTGAGGATAGAAGAGAAAAGTTTGCCTCGTGCCCGGTTGTCTTCCAGTATGGACAAAAATGTCCGAACTCAGTGTTAATTGTTGAGGGCAGGTACATGAGACACATGTTAAGTATAAATACGTTACTACGTGAGGACTTTCCAAGACCAAGAGAAAAATATCGGTTCATGGTCGATTATATAGCCCAGGGGCGAAAGGAAAAAAACTCATATCGTGGCCAATTGTCCTTTGAATACTGAGAAAAATGTTCAGTTTGAGGTCAGTTATTGATGGCGGATGAATAAGTCACTTGTCAAGTATAAATACGTTGGTGAGAGAGAACATGTGTCGATGAATAAATCTCACTATCAGACAGTCGATAAATCGAAACTTAATTTATACAAAAATCGGATATCATCAGTTAATAGTTTAAATTTTTAGGTGGATATAAATCCGACTCTTATGTACCTGATAGATATTTTAAGTTCAAAGAGAGCATAAAAATGTATTATTCCAAGAAATAGCTCATATTATCATGAACAGTTACTAGCAACACGAAGCTCGTTGCGTGGTCCTCTTTGCATTCATCTGTCGATATACATTGTGTAACTATCGGACCTTCCAGGAGTCAAAAGTTCTAACCGGAAAAAACTGCCAATCCTTTTTTTTTGGTTGGAAAAAAAAACTGCCAACCATTTATAGGCTTTTTGTACCGGCGGCATCGATATTCACACCAAGAAAAAGACATTTAAAATTTTTGTTTGTGGCAATTTTGACACTGAAGTAAATCTTGACGGTCCGATCACTAAACTTTTTAATTTAAGTTTCATAATTTATTATTAATTACTTAAATTATAAAAAAAGAATGTAATCAATTAAATTATTTTCTTCACTTGCTTAACGATTTATAAGATTTTCTATTAATTAAGTTTAGGTTATCAATTAATGTTCGCGTTTGAATATCCACAGATTAAATCTAGGTCATTGAGAAAATCACCTGCATATGTTTCTCAATATATTTCGGCACTTATTTCCTTTAAGCGTTCGTAACATCTCGAATTTGAGTTTTGCGATGAAAACAATTCAAGATTTTCAGCTTCATTTCTTCTGGAACAGTAATAAATGCTTTTTTGATTATGGATCTACGACCAGAAATTTAACGAGTAATATTAGCATTCAATGGGTATTCCCAAATAATCTCATTTGTCAATTATTCAACCGTTTCAGATTATCCCTTGTCTGTCAGATTGATCTTCTTGATGTCATGTAGTAGAAAAAACAAGAGAGGAAATCTAAGCTGAGAGTACTTACGTTAACATCGGTTTATTGGAACTCCTGCCTTTCTCCTCCACACAAATTAAAAGTAAACTATATTTTTTTTTTGAAAATATTAAATGTAAACTATTATTTTTTTCTCTAATGTTTCATGATATTATTAGTTTTGTTCTTAATTAATTTAAAAAATCGTAACAATTTACTCTATTGTCTTCATTTTCGTCCATAATTCTATAAGAGATTAAATTGTAACGTTATTAATAATGACAAAGTTAAGATTAGAGATAAAACTGATAGTTGGACGAAATATTCCAACGAAATAACTGACTAATTTTCCGTAATTATCAGAAAAAAATTAATTTTCCTTGACGTTTAGGGCTTTCTGGTAGATGGGTCAACCACCAACAGTCAATTGGTCCGGCAGCCATTGTTCAACTCACCGACGCGTGCCTGAAATTAAAAAAATTAAAATAAAAAAATTAATTCTATTACTGTCTCGTGAGAATTTCTGGTGAGAAGTCCCAACAAGAAGTGGGGAATCTCTTTTCCAGATTTTTACAGGAAAATCCACCGTAGCTTTTTGGAATCTTTCCCCTGCCGTCAACTTCTCCGACTCATAAAAGTAAAACCGACCAAATGTTGACTTCAATCGCCCTAATGATGCGGTCACTTCGAAAAGTCCCTCTCCCAATTTTACCCTTTCTCATTTGCCCAAACCAACTGATCAATGCGTTTTGCACTAGCAGTGATCGTCTAAATAAAAAACCCCATCATCCACAGGCAGAATTCTTTAATTATGACGTCATCATCTTATTTCCGAATTAACATATAAAGAGGAACGAATAGTTCCTTATTGGATTAAATCATAACTTTCTTAATCTAAAGTCAATGATGATGATCTTATATGCGCATATATTGTCTCTTCTTGTTTGTATGGGAGGATGTACCGATGAAAAATAGAGGACCGGCCAAACGGATATACCACGTCATTATCGCTTACATAATATGACCGTTCCATTAAAAACTTTCTCTTGTGTTATGCCTATGAAGAACTTTAGAGAAAGGACATTAATTTAAACTTGGAGACTCTCCTGCCTTACACAATGGAGAACCCTCTAATATAATAAACATATTACTTAATAGTACCTGTATACTATCACAAATTAATAAAATTAAGTTACTTCTATGATTATTTTCTAGAATTTTATCAACAAATCGTAAAGTGGTTTAATCTCATTGGTTTGTGAAATTGTATAAGTATTGTCATGTGTTATATTTTTTGCATATAAGATTCTCTCTTCATAGCGCACAAGCACAACGTGCTTCAAATATAGAAACAACATTTATCTCCGTTTTTTTTTTATATCAGTAAGGAAACAATGTTTATCCTAGTACAAAACACCTTATACATATAAAAAAATGCACATACACCACAACTTTCTAAATCATTCAAATTCCATGGATCTTGGTGTCCAAGCAAGATTACCACAACTGCATATACATGAAAATATCAGAAAAACAATAGTCGATGCACGGGTACGACTCGAGCCGGTTAGACTAGACAGCATCGCCAAAGAGTCGGAGCAGAATAGAAGCCGGTTTCATAAGACAACAAACTGATAATCCTTCCAGCTTCCAAAAAACACATGTAAGCATCGAAGAGCATACTGGCCTTCGCCAATGCACCGCTGTTGGAGTTTGCCCGAGGTCCGGCAGTCGAGATCAACAGTGTCGCCGCCCGCCCATGTAGCCTGATAAAGGGTCGGTGGCTGTCGACGGGATAGGCCGGAGGTTCAAGACGTGGCAAAGTTGGAAGTCGTGAATGCTTGGGCTTAATTAACTAAGCACAAATTATTTTCTCATTACACGCTTGAAGGACAATAAATTTAAATGTTTTCTTAAAAATTATTTTACGCCAATACTCCGACACTCAAGAAAAAGTTTTTTTTTTTTTTAAATAGTTACCGTTAGTGTATCTGCAACTATCTATAATTATTTGTCGAACTGTTATTGACTTATTACTTATCATGAAGCTAGCATACTATGATTGCAAGAAAAAGTCCTTACCCAATTTTATAGGAACAAGAAATTAGTAAACGTGAATGAAATATAATGTTATAAAATGGTAGAAGAGTTTTACTTACACGTGATTTTTTAATATAATTGTATTATTAAAAATTAATATATTCAGTTCATCAAAAGAAGTTTCACTACTAAACTAATGGAATAAAAATCCTTTTAAGAAATTCACAAATATTCGTTCCGTCATTTTTCTTAAATTTATAACAAACTCGATCCTTTTTAATTTCAAAACTAATATAAAATTTCGCTATTTACTCTCCATATTATTACAATCTGTCCAATAAAACTCATTCCATTTTATTCATTTTCATTTCTTCGTACCAAATATAATCTTAATTCTTTGATTTGATGGATAACTTGCAAGTTTTAATCATCTTTCCTCCAGCAATAGCGGGTGATGTGGACTTGTTAGAGGATTATGACATTTCTTCCACCGAAGAAAAGGATATATGGGAATATTCCTTCTAACTGTTGTATAAACTTTAATAGTTATTACTCCTTTTTTTTCCTCATAAAAAAAAAGATAGTAACTTCCAGTCATCCCACTAGGTGATATTTGAAATTTCATTCTCAACTGCGAAGATATCAGATCACCAAATGCAATAAAACAACAAAAACATAGAGAAATTCACAACTGATGAGCAATGAAATTATCGATCACCTGGTTATTTGCCCCGGACTTCGTTACACGAACACCGAGACACGTGAAGTTCCTTCTTCTTCAATGGACCGAAAGATTTAATATAGAATGCCTTTATCGATTTCATGCGGCATATGGCTTTGCCAACTTCTTTTCACATGCAAGTACATATGCAACTACCACCAGAGAAGTGAGGAGAGAAGAAGTATGCATATCAATGCATAGTTTTTTTTCTTTCTTTTTTTTTTACAGAAGATATCCATGAGTTTTCACCAAAAGATATATTACGTGATATTCATTACAAGTCAATGTATGTTAAATATGTTAACATTTTATGTATAATTTATTAGTTACCATTTTTCTGATGTGTTTCACCACTATTGACACGTGACACGATATACCTGTTATATATATGACTTTTGCACTGTGGAGATGAGAATATGGGATTAAAGGGTCACCAAGTCTCCTCAGGTGATAATCAAAGATGTGTATGATCTCTTGATCTCATGTTAAAAGCGATTTTACTGCATCAAACATCTTTTCTCCATCAAGAGTTAATATTTCTATTATGTTGTCTTGGTTAGGAGAAAGTCTTATATGTAATGAGTATACCATGCTGATGTGTTTCACCACTATTGACACGTGACACGGTATACCTATTATGTATATGACTTTTGCACTGTGGAGATGAGAATATGGGATTAAAGTGGCACCACGTCTCCTCAGGTGATAATTAGACGTGTGTATGATCTCTTGATCTCATGTTAAAAGCGACTTTACTGCATCAAACACGTTTTCTCCATTAAGAGTTAATATTTCTATTCTGTCGTCCTGGTGAGGAGAAAGTCTTGTATATAACGGGTATACCACGAATAGTGTTAATGCGATGTTATGAGTCAATCAAATCAAACTATTTGTAGGTTTTTTTCCTTTTAGGATTTATTTTTCCTTTTTGGTTTTATTAAAATATCCTTAAAATAACTGAATTACATTGGCTCGTGACACCATGTCAACATTATCACGTAATATACCTGTTACACACAAAACTCTCTCCTTGGTGAGACTCTTACATTTGAACGTTTGATAAGTTGGTAAATTAGTGAGCTTCCTAATCTGACTTTCATGCTTAATTGCCATCTTGGATCGGCTAAGATGTGTAAATTATTATTATTATTTTTTTATTTTCTGTGCATAAAATAGCAATATAGGTTGCTTAATCCACAAATACGGCGGTGAGAAGAATGGTAATTTTCTACCAATAAAAATGAAGTGTTATTTTCCCTAAAAATTGCACTACACCCTCTTTGCTTCTTCTTCTCATAAATAAACAAATTTATCTTTTTTATAGTGTGCCTTGATATCTTCTTAGATTCTCAGTGGAGTGGAGGACCACGGCTACCGAGATTACAATTGAATAATATATCTATAAAAATAAACCTAACTGTATTTCCTGAAATTTGACTTTCTTCAACCAGATAAAGAAAATTGAATTCAACATGAAGCAAATTTAATGAATCAATTCCCCAGAAATTCTAAGAAATGGGGAAAAAAAGGAGATGAAGGGGGAGATATCGAATATTCTTTTTTAACTTGTAAGGTGAATTCATGTACACATACAATAGAGATTAGCTTGTCTCGGGTGAGACTGGTTATCACAGCACTTCCTCGGATCGATCATAGCTCGAGATCTCTGGCCAGCGTCCTGTATGGTCATCCAGCCATGAGATACCTCAAGAAGTCCGGGATATCTGCTTGAATACGAAGATCAACTCTTTGAGTACTATCTCCAAGTGAGGGGGGATGAGCTGACAAAAGGGTTGCTTCTCCCCTCAAATTATGTTTTTGGCACACACAGGAACACGACTAAACTATATCACCAACTATAATAGTAGTCTATTCCTTATATCGATATGGCTGCGAACTGCTGATGGCGGTAATAAGCCTGATGTTTTCCACTGCTATCTAGCCTTGTTGATGAGTTAGTATTGTCAATACCGGGATGAGTTGTTTATTCATGACTTAGCTGAAGAGAAGCAAAGTAGGAGATTGTGCACTGGGTGAGCCACCGGAATTTTTGCTGCTAGGATTCGGCTCCTCTTCAGCCTTTGCCTGAGAGGGGGATCGAAAGCTTATTGTGAGCTCGAGGTTCAAGTCGGGCACCTCCTTTGGACAAGTTCTGTCACCGTCACACTCCTTCACGTTATCACCATGAGATTTCACGGATGGAGAAAAATGAGGGTTTGCACTCGATGGAGCGGCTTTGATGGAGGCATTGTTGTTGTGGACTTGAGCAGTCGAGTGATGGTTGATGTTATGTTTCAACCTGTGATTGTTGGGATCGATGCCCATTTTCAAGAGTTTCCGTCGTAGATGAGAGTTCCAGTAGTTCTTGACCTCATTGTCAGTACGTCCCGGCAACCTCCCTGCAATAAGCGCCCACCTGAAGATTGTTTTTTTTTTTTTTTTCCCGTTAGAACCATCCATTCCAAAACCATCAAACCAATACACAAAAGGAAATAAAAGCACATACATCTTTGATTGTCCAAGGGTATGGATAAGAGGCCCACGGCTCACCCGATCTAATGGCACCAATTTTGGAATTTTTCTTTTCTGGTTTGGTATCGTACTATTGAAGATTTGTGTTACGTGCATCTGGTCTTCCTGATATCTAATTTGAACGATTCCTGGTTCACTTGATATATTTTCAACCCGATGCTGTTTAAATTCTGTGATCTGAAAGGACTGAGATTACATCAAGGGGGTACTTTTGTTCGAGTACCAGTTAGATTACATGAAAAGTCTCAACCATAGTGAAACAAACACATCCATACTGTTGTATCATTCAAGCACATGCATTCAGTTATCGCAAGCTTGAACTTGCAGATATGGAGGCAGGTTTAATTAATCCAGAAAAAATTAGGTAGAATTGTATTCTTAAATGTAAGGCTAAAGGTAAGATTCTGGGAAGTAGAGAAGATACTGTTTAGCATAGTGCAAAACTGGGTTCTTGGAGAAAACTGATAGGAGAAGAAAAGGGAAAACTGTTTCCTCTTACAAAAGGAGAAAGGGAAAATGGAATCATCTGTAAAACGCACCGGTTGCCGAGAAGAGCATGGAGCTTGATGATGAGATCTTCTTCATCCTCAGCAAAATTTCCTCTCTTTAGGTCAGGCCTCAGATAGTTTATCCATCTGAGCCTGCAACTTTTACCGCAGCGAAGCAGGCCTGATCACACCCAATGAAAGCTTAATCCCGGTCAGCACAAGAACTTATATGCGTACACAAATACATACATGGATATGTGTATACGGTTATAAATATTGTCACTAGCTAGCACTCTTAGGTCGCTTCTGTTGTTTCACGCGGTTTTTCAAGGTTTTTTCCGATCATATCTTAACTGGTGGCCTTAAGATGCTGGTAGCATGGCGTCGGACGGACCTGCAGCCTGGGGAAGAGTGCGCCAGCAACCTTCGCCATGTTTGCGGATGTAGTCGATGAGCTTCTGGTCTTCTTGTTTCGACCAAGCTCCCTTGTTCGTGTCACGCTTGTCACAGCACGGTTTCCTCATCACTTTGCTTTTCAGGGAGAAGCAGGTCCAGGAGGAGGATGAGGATACATATGTGTGTGTGTATAGATATATATGTGCGTTTGTATATGACATCACTGTCCCTGTAAATGTATGTATGTATAGAGACTATAGGGAGAGTAGTGGTGGAGAAACTTGGGAGATGGGACTGCGTATATTAGGGGTAGTTGTTGGAATGCATGGTGGGGAGAAAGGAAGAGGGACAAAGAAGAAGAAGAAAGACAGAAAGAAAGAAATGGGGAAGCAGGAGGGTTGACTTGGACCGGCCGGTTTGCTCCCCCATGCATGCAAATGCAATACACGACCGCGTGGTTGGGTTGCCCTCCCTTGTGACTATTTGAACATTATGGATTGCATTTAAGCACTGTAACTGTTAGTTGCCGTTTAGTATCAGTCGTTTTCCTTCACTTAAAACCTCATCGAACCTCGGAAAACACTCGGTAGCTGGCCTTGCTCTGTTGATGCGGAACACCTTATGTCCATCACGATCGGTCTCATTGGGAAAACCTAACAGAGATGCGTGGATATGACACCTGTTGGTTGATATGGATATATAAAATCAAGAGATTTCAGGTCGACTTTTTAAGTTATATTCAATTTCTTTCAGTGAGACCCGGCGATGCAAACCATGCCATTCACCTTGTGATATCGGAATGACTTCTTGCTCTGGCCGGGACATGAGCTATAGTGTAATGTTACAGAATGAATCTCGGGATCACTTGGCTTCTTCGCCTGATCAATGGCTGCAGTAGAACGGGATCTAAGCCGACAAGATGGTAATCGAGTCATGAATTCAGTCCATAGTTCATGGTTTCAGATTGATCGCCAGATCGAGTTAAGACTTATTGGTACACAGTAATGAATAGGCCGGTCCCTCGAAACCTGCGGTCAGCAGCATTGACAAACCCAGTTCAAGCAAAGTTCGGTAGCCCATGAACTCGACTTTTCTTGCTCAGTTACAACGTCAATTCAGTCTCTTTATATCTTCCTAAGTAGAAGTAAATTTACAATCAACTGCACGCGATTGGGCCGGGAACTTCTTCGAGAACCGGAGAAGGGTTTTCCGACATCTCGAAAGCCTGGATGACTACAGCTACGGGACATTGAAATGGTCATGCCCAGGCCAGTGGTCTCGGTCCCATGCCGGAGCGGTCTGCAGGTCCAGAGATATAAACTCCATAACAGTCGGGCTTTGATTTTGATTGCGTTCGAAAGGGAACGAAGACTTGAATTTCACACAAAACAGTACATTCTGACTGCGATGGTTCACATATTACAATATTTCTTAATTAATTTTCGTTTTCATTTATTCTTTTGAATTTAATTTTCAATACAAATGTGTTATATTTTGACATAAGAGAAAAATACCAGGAGTCTTATACAATTGTTGATTATAGGAAGTAAATCCTAAATGTTTTAAAGAGATAAATTAAGTCTTATATTTTGCCCAGTTTATAGTATCGAGTCATTCACCTACCGTTAGTTTAAGCTAATGTTACAATGAAGCATTAACGTTGCATTGACACATGTCAACTTCAAGTAACAGTAGGTACTGGAACTGACTCGATATTGTAATGCGGACAACTTATATCACTACAACATATATTTCTTACTTTTATCACTTTATAATATTTAAGACCCATTTATAATAAGAACCGACAAACATGTAAAACTCCCAGTATTTTTTTCTCATTGTAAAAATATCTTCTCTATGTAATAAAAAGAGAGAAGTATAATGAATTGGAGAAAAAAAATTTAACTAATGTAAAAATTATTGACGTAAATTAAAATATTTAAAATGGAGGAATTATATTCTAATTCTTTTGTAAATCTGAATAACTAGAGGAGAAATATTTTTGAAGTATGGAAGAGCTATGATCATTGAACAGTGGAGCAAGGCAAGCTATTTCAAGGTTGAACTATCTGTTGCCTTGTGGCTTAAGCAACAAGGAACAGAAGAGCCTTGGAAGAGACAAATTAAACTTACTGTTTTACCATTTTAGCCCTTAAAAAAAATTCCATTGATCCAAGGAACAGCGTGAAATAGAAGGGTATAATGGTTATTCTCAACTTCTCTTTATTTGCAGCACCTGATATATGGAAGTGTACAGGTATTTCTGACTCACGATCGAGCCAATCAGCCTGTCATGCGATAAAATCACATAATCTTCAACTTTTTTCCGGCACGAGTTTTAATTCAAAAATTTTACGCAAAGGAAAGATGTGATAAGCCAACTGAATCATACCGTATCGGTCGGTGGTAAAAATTTGTAGGGAGTAAGGTGATAAATGGCCAAATATTCAGGAACCAGTGCAGTAGTTAACTCAAATTATTATTTTTTGAATTTCCCGCGGACAAAACACAACTGATTGAAAAAGACTCAGTTCAACTCAGCTTTTAATTAATTCTTTTTCATTTTTAATTGGTTAACTAAATTTTAAAAATCCACATCACTATTTTAATTAGAGGTGGCATCACGTGAATGCACCAGAACAGTAAATGCATGGTCGCAGAGACATCGTTCGCCCTGCATCGTTCGTGCATTTGAGTTAATAGTCAGTCGCTGAATATGTTAAAGTTTGTTACGAAATTAACGTTTTAGGACAGACTTGAACAGTATAAATCTAAGATTCTATACTAAAAATGACTGATTTATTATGGGACTTCTGTCGTAATTACATAACGTAGACATGTCACCAACCTGTCTCGGCATCGGAACTAACTTGGTGATGTCAATAACACATTCATTTATCAAAAAAAAAAAAACATAGACATGTCTCCAAAAAACAACCAGTTGACTAGAATCTTTTGATTATGCAGTTGCTAGTTGCACTCCTCATCCATCCATACACATTTACAGACATCGAAAGTCGACATTCGATGTATTATATGTAATATATAAGAAAATGATACTGTAAGTCCTATATTTCATCTTTTTTACAGTTAAGTTCTATAAGTTTGAAAATGACTAATCCAGTAATATGTGATCAATCCTGTTACACTTCAGTCCAAATCTCACTGTTCAGTTGAAGAGTTTGTTAACGGCGTGAAGTCCACATAAGCAAAATAGTGATGATTCGGATTGAAAGTGTGACGGAACTTATCTCATACGATTGAATTAGTTATTTTCATACTTATATGACTCAACTACCAAAAATGCCAAACATATGTGACTCCCATTGTAATTATCTCTATAATATACATATCGAGGTAGGTTTTATTAATGTACTATATGCATGTCTCGTTCCAATACGAATTATGTCAAGTAGTTTGGCACTTAATCTCTTGTCTGGGTCTTAATACATATGAATGAAGAAGACTCATATTAGGAGTATTGTGAACCCGACTCGAACTGTATTAATCAAAGGTGCATGGGATTTCGGCATATCAATCTTGCAGACAAATTATATATATATATATATATATATTTCCCGTGACCCGAATGATTGATGATATGATCATATCCAATGTAATTAGAGAAGAGCATGCGCTATCTTAATTCGTACGCATAGCAGTGACGGAGTGTTATAAATTCTGCCATACAAACTTATCGGTGAAGTTACCATACTCTTAATATCAACGCTTTCTGACGACCCCATCCACAGATCATATGTAAGATTAAAAAAATTAAATTAAATTAAATTAAATCGAGTCCCAATAATTCAATGCAACCGTGAAAGTTAGAGGTACTGTGCTTTCAACCCTTAATCTTTTCCTTGGAGTCCTCTTTTTACTGCTGAGGTCACGAGCTCCGATCCATCAGCATATTGACCGAAACTAATGTTTGTGAGTTGGCTTACATGTACCTAACTATGGGGTATTTCCGGTGTTTCTCGAACAACTTTATTTCATGTACAGATGAAGTCCGTCCCCTGATAGCTCAATCTGCCATTCGTTCATATTCCTGCATTCGACTTCTGCACCACGTACATCCAGTGCATAAGATTTTGTGTGCAGCACGGGTGTTCGGGTTCGGTTCTAGCGAATGTACCTGGGTTCGGTTCTAATGTGTGTACAGACATAGAGAGGGTGGGCGAGGAGTACTTAGGTTTTCTGTCGCGAAGATGGACCACAAAGAAGAAACAATACACAAAGATTAATCGTTTGGAGTTCTCTTTCGTTTCATAACTTGAAACGACTCCTCATGCAGCAGGACATGGGGCCTATTAAGTGGAGAAATTCTTAAATATGCTCTCTCTTTTGTTTATTGGGTAGGTCGGCCAGGTCGACTCGACGCGAATTACCAAGTCTAGACTCCAACTGAGTTTAGGTAAAAATGACATATCACATGAATATTAAAATTTGTATAAAATTAAGTAAAACAAAAATACTGAATTATGAAATATATTCTAAGCAAATGTGACTCAAATAGAACAATTACCGAGAAAAAAAAGTAAAACTAAAAGATATATTATAAATTTAATTACTTAAATAATAATAATAATAATAATAATAATAATAATAATAATAATAATAATAATAAGATTTTCATCTCATTGGGTCCACTTGAATCTCATCTATATAAATTATGACATATTAGGTTTCTCGACAGTGTCAAATAGCTTAAAACTCGCTCTCATGTGATTTGGTGAGGTCGATGTCAGAATCTCGAGTCTCGTTCTGAGCAATATTACTACAAAAAGTTCCTCACCTTGTGCCTTGCCAAATAGCAGTTTTTTAGAGTATACTAGTCCGTTAGTGGTGTTATGATGATGTGACCAGTATTATCACCGATTGTTCAGTTCATCTAATATGTTCACGATTGAACACGAACTCCTGAACATTACAAATGAGGATAGTTGGGTCGTCACTATTGCTGCCCCTTTTTTTTAATCAAGTAATGTTAGATTTCTCGATATGATACAATGTAGATACTTTTTCACCTGTGGAATCGTCCGAGTGGAGAGACTCTTAGGTACTTTATGTAAATAGTACACAGTAAGCTTGGTTCGTATAAGAATTTCTCGTGCAAGCGAGAAAAATTCTTGAAAGAGTGTCATCGTCCGATAGGGCCAGCTGGTTTTCTTTTCTGCCGCCCCCAGCTACATAACTCCGAATCAGTGAACGCGATTGAATGTTTGTTTCTCTTTTCCTATTTTGAATGTCGATGAAAGTCTTATCAAAAAAAAAAAAACATTGTGGAAATTTCGGTCCACTTGATTTAGTACTTATAGTGTCGTACCGATCCTTTAGTGGATTGACATAAAGATTCGAAAGCAAGTGGGTCGAGAGAGAGAACTTGATACAGTTGGTACTATCGTTGTCCGTGATCCTACGGTGAGAATGGAACCTCTAGTTTCTAAACTGTGAGGTGAAATCTTGTGCTGTTATACTAAGACTCGTTACTGCTCGCGCTAATGTTTTCGAGGCGGCTAGTTCATAAGAAAACATTATAATTTATTGCACTCTTGGACCGTCTCTAGACTAGACGTGCACCAAATGAGAGTTATATGCATGTTTAGTCCTTATCGATCATCTGTGCGAGTTACACGAAAGCGACGTCCATGGGGCAGGAGTAAGAGGTTTAGTGGGTCTCAAGCAGAACATATACATATACACATATATGCGCATAAAGAAAACATCACAAGATTTAATTTGGTTGTTCTGTGTCACTGCATTGCATATGAGACTCAAATACATTCTTACATGAGCTCAGCTCGACACTTCATCCATAAACCCAATCGATGATTGTTTAATAGAGTAAACTATCAAATTGGTCCTCAAAATGTTAACGAACTATCAGTTTGATTCTCAAAGCTTGTAAGTCATCAATTTGATCATTACTTTTCACTTCTGTCAGTCAATTAGGTCAAGATATTATAATATCATTTGCATATACTGACATGGACAGTGATGATGTCCACGTCAGCGGGTCCCCTATACCACGTGATGAGTTATTAATGATTGAAGTTAAACAAATAAAATATAATTGTATCAACTTATTGATTGTCAAGTGGCATGTGCAGGGGCTTGCTGACGTGGCAGCCAATGCCCACATCATTATCCGTAAAAGGTATTATAAGTCTGAATCAAATTGACTGACGAAATTAAACAGTGAATACCAAATTGACAGTTTTGAAATTTTGAGAATTAAACTGACGGCTCACTATAAATTTGAAGATAAATTTGATTATTTACTATGTTTAACATGCTATTACAAAGTGTTATGCCAATTTTTTCTAACAACATTCACTTTTGAAATAATATTTACTAGAATATCAAATACTTATTAGTTTCATTCATCGCTTTATCTATGAAATAGGATCACTTAAAAATTTCTCCAAGACTCTCTACGTATTGACTGCTCGATGAGCACGTGCTTCTCGCGCGTGCTTTGTCGGTAGGGCCAAAACTAAAGCCATTAGAAAGGCAGTTGCGGCTTTCCACCCACACATATACATATGTATATATATGCACACACACTAGGCACGAAACCGTGTAACACATTGTATGCATCATATCTATAAAAGTAACTAGTGAAAAATTTACACAGAAATGAAGAGAGTAAATAAATATAATTAATACATAAAAAAGAATAAATAGAGCCTACCGATATGAGAAAGATTAAGGGAAGAGAAGGAAGTAAAGGTGAGTAGAGAGAACATAGAAAAGTCGGTGGTGGGAGAGAAAAAAAAGCGAGTGAATAGTTATACTTGTTAGATTTATCATCTTATTTCTCGTTAGTTCTCAATCTAATGGTTATTAAAAATTAAATTATTATACACACCAATATAAAAAGTTAAAAGTAACATAAAAAAAAAGACGTGTTTGCTTAGGGTATTAATAGATATATACAAATAGTTGCGTACCAACAGTGATGGATTTTGAGGGGTGCGGGGGCGATCGCCCCTCTGAAATAGGGAAAATCCTTAATGTATTATGCATATTTCACTTGATTTTATCCAATTTTTTTTTATTAAACTATCCTATTTCCTCATCTAAACTCGTTATATTAGTATCCCATTAAAATTCGCCTTCCTAAACTCGTTATGTTAATGTCTTATAGAGTTTCGCTCTCATGAACCAAGTTTCTGAATCCGCTCCTGTACACAACGATTCGAGGATATATAATAACGTGGATACCACCGTCCCGACTGGGCAGGTCCAATCTGACTCCCTCTCAACTGGTCGGCTATTCGACTTCTAGGAGCCGTTCAGTTCAGACAACCAACCCAACCCTAGTCGACCTCACCCCCACCGTCTCAGGACAATGTGTTGACTCATCTCCTGGGACGCGCCACGTCACTCCTCGCACAAGCTGATCTCTATACGTATCCCAGCGCCCAGCTCGTCAGCTCGAAGACTAGCTCGATAAGTTTACCCAAAGGACCCCATCCCGTAAGATTCATATTATATTATTGAGGTATGCCAACAGGGCAGCAGCCCTATTGGTGGGGCTCTGGGAGGTTGACGGAGACCTCCCAGGTTCAAAATTCAACACAGAGGATGGAGATCTGGATTTGGAAATCCCCGACAAGTAACAGATAACATATGACTGCATATTAATGTTCCAAGTATTATTAAATTTCCAAACCATATTCACCGGCCACGCAATAGCAAACTTTTTTTCTTGAAGTGCATCATCTGGTGTCGAGCAATCAAACATAAATTGATCAATTAAAGTTCGAACCTTAAAACAATAGTTGCTCTCTCCGATGATTACTTAACATTCTTCCTTAATGTAATAGTGATATTGCGAAAATGAATGACATGGATTGGTTACGATGGTTCGGAAACCTGGATATCTTAGTAGAAATCCGACGGTGCTCAAGATGATCCTGACTGTCAGCTGAGCAACTTTTAGAAATAAAATTATGAGCCATTGGAGAATCATAGACGTCAACGTCAGCTTTTCCAATAAACTCACATTTGACTAGCAGCTTCTTGTCCCATCGGTGAGTGGTTTGACCGTATAGGAACTGAGCCGACTGAGGGTAGAAAATCTTTTGTCAATTGTCAAGATTTTGCATTTGTCGAGGTCACTGCATCGCTCAGCAAATGAAAAATTTCTATGATTAAATATGTCACATATGCCTCATTTTTGCCAGATGTTTCTCAACAACCGAACATCGAGAGTTTTATGTATGTGCGTATATCGAAAGCATGCAGTGGATGGCTGCAGGGATGGAATAAGGGATTCCCTTAAACTCTTTCGAAATACTGTATAAGTTTTACTCAATTTTATCTAGTATTTATCACTCGATTTCATTGGCCACTTTTAGATAAACGTTCTATATCTGCTCCTGAATGGGGAGGTGTTTTTATGGTGAGGGTTCTCTGCTGGGGTTTCCAGATTCTTCTTTGTCAAGAAATTTCTTATCCGTGCTGCTCGATCTTCGGATGCTTCAATATTTTCGGATCAAATTTGAATCCCATGTTGATTGGGTTGTAAAATAAATCTGAGTTTATAAAATAATTAGATACTACCACTTTATAGACTGAAATTTTGGATAGAACCATGTACATTTTTTTTGTAGGAACATGTAAATATATATTTTTCTTTAATAAAAGGGATTCATAAACCTAAAAAGATAAAAAAACACAAACATAAAGGAAAATTCCTACAGCTGAAAACCTGGCTCGTCGGGGAATGAATATTGACCCAACTTGTGCAGCTTGTAATGCACAAGAAGAGTCAATTGAACCTCTTCAGGGAATGCCCGACAGCAATCGATTTGTAGCGAAAGCTTGGGGCACCTCAGTAGAAAAGGGCCACCTTCAAGGCTCCTTTTAGTGAATGGGTTCGGGAAAATGGCTTGGGCTGCGAAGCACACTCACTGAACATCGCATGGAAATTTATTTTTCCACAAGCCCTATGGCTGCTGTGGAAACAACGAAATGTTGGACTATTCAAGAAAGATAGACACAACCGAAGCTTACATGAACTTTATCTTCAGCGAGCAGCTGAATATTATGCCATGTCTGTGGTTCCACATAGAATGCGCAAAAAGCAAATTCTCGCGGGATGGGATCCAACCCTGAGGGCTTCTACAAGCTAAACACGGATGGCTCGGTCTCAAAAAATCCGGGAAAGGCTGGAGCGAGGGGCCTTATCCGGGATCACCATGGACGGTGGATGAGAGGCTTCAGGATTATTGGCAGAAGGATGGGCTCTATGGGATGACCTAAGATTGGCAAGTTGGATAGGCATCTAGAATCTATATATAGAATTGGATGCCAAGATATTGTATGATCAAATTTGGAGCAACTCTTCTTCAAACATGCATTTATTTCAAATGATTTTGCAATGTAGGCAACTAGTCAGCGAATTCAGGGAATGTAGAACAAGCCAAGTGTATCGGGAAGCGAATGGAGCAGCGGACTTTTTGGTGAAGACAGCCAGGGAGGAACTGCCGGCTGGAGGAATGTGGATCTGGGAGTCCCCTCCCCCAGGACTATGTGATATTTTAGTGGCTGACTGTCATGGGACCGTTTATCCTAGATATGTCGGAAATATATGCATGGATATGTAAAGACCTGCTTTATTATATACTATAATCATCCTATTTCTACCCCAAAAAAAAGTACAAGTTAGGTAAATACAGTTACCTACTTATGCCGACCGTTTTTTCTTCTGTAAAACGTTGAGGTTAACTGGAACAAACTGAATGAATCATTCCTTTGTCTTTGATTCGGATCCTCTTCCCCCCTTTTGGGGTCTTTGTACCTGCTGAGGAGAGCCCGAGCCATAGGCTGATCCAGGCCGTGTTTTTTTTTTTTTTTTTTTTAAGGAAGAGGTTAAAAATAGCATAAAATGTAACGGAATGGTGAGACAATGACAATCAAAGGAACCTAGGCAAATGTTGAAATAATGTTCTTCTGATTGAGTCAAATGAGCTCATTGATGAACGAGAGCCCAGTTTTGCAGAGACA
This sequence comes from Lagerstroemia speciosa, assembly GCA_037672795.1. Taxonomy (NCBI): domain Eukaryota; kingdom Viridiplantae; phylum Streptophyta; class Magnoliopsida; order Myrtales; family Lythraceae; genus Lagerstroemia; species Lagerstroemia speciosa. The sequence continues at coordinate 3,528,318 of CM075303.1, read as the reverse complement.
GATGGGAAGCCCCAACAAGGGACCGAGGATAACAATCTCATCTCAGCCCATTATTTTCACTTCCAATCCAAGTCATGGAATTGCCTTGTTTCTTTAAAGGTAAGGTTTTTGGATGCCTGAAACGGATAGGATATAAGAAGGGAGAATAAAGACACGTGAACCCGAGACTCTTGATCCGAGGTCGAGACCAGTAGCACTCCCAGACCAGATCCTCTTTCTAAGTCATTAGTAGTAATTAATGCTTCAGAAATCGGGAAAAACTATTACATAACAAGGCCGTTTAAGAAGCAACTTAAAAGAGGGAGATGAACTTTCCCAGTTTCAATGAACGTACAGAGAAGAAATACATGCGCTTAGTCGCAATTTGAAAAACTTTCAACATTCGAGAGAGACTATTAATCACTAAGCTCCATGATCATTCTCCAGGGAACATGTCATAGCAAAAAGGAGAAACTATCCGATCATAAGCATCTATGGATCTTGGTGCAAAAGACCCTGGATGATGATAATGAATGTCAAACAAGATGCTATACTGTACTAAACTAATCCGAGTCTTCTTCACTACCATCCCCTTCTTCATCTTCATCATCATAGCCTTCATCTTACTCCTCTCTTGCTTCGTCTTCTTTTTCTTCCTCCTCATTCTCGTCATCATTATCATGACTCTCACCACCGGTTTGCCGTGATTTGGCATAGTCATCGAGCGATGAAGTAGGGAATAATTCTCCAACCTTGTTTATTTTCTCAGTAGTTAACTTCTCTTTTTTCCGGCACGAGTTTTAATTCAATAATTTTACGCAAAGGAAAGATGTAATAAGCCAACTGAATCATACCGAATCGGTTGGTGGTAAAAATTTGTACGGAGTAAGGTGATAAATGGCCAAATATTCGGGAACCAGTGCAGTAGTAACTCAAATTATTATTTTTTGAATTTCCCGCGGACAAAACACAACTGATTGAAAAAGACTCAGTTCAACTCAGCTTTTAATTAATTCTTTTACATTTTTAATTGGTTAACTAAATTTTAAAAATCCACATCACTATTTTAATTAGACGTGGCATCACGTGAATGCACCAGAACAGTAAATGCATGGTCGCAGAGACATCGTTCGCCCTGCATCGTTCGTGCATTTGAGTTAATAGTCAGTCCCCGAACATATTAAAGTTTGTTACGAAATTAACGTTTTAGGACCGACTTGAACAGTATAAATCTAAGATTCTGTACTAAAAATGACTGATTTATTATGGGACTTCTGTCGTGATTACATAACGTAGACATGTCACCAACCTATCTTGGCATCGGAACTGACTTGGGGATGTCAATAACACATCCATTTATCCAAAAAAAAAAAAAAACATAGACAAGTCTCCAAAAACAAACAGTTGACTAGAATCTTTTGATTATGCAGTTGCTAGTTGCACTCCTCATCCATCCATACACATTTACATACATCGAAAGTCGACATTCGATGTATTATATGTAATATACAAGAAAATCATACTGTAAGTCCTTTGTTTCATATTTTTTACAGTTAAGTTCTATAAGTTTGAAAATGACTAATTCAGTAATATGTGGTCAATTCTGTTACACTTCAGTCCAAATCGTCACAGTTCAGTTAAAGAGTTCATTAACAGCATGAGGTCCACGTCAGTAAAATAGTGACGATTCGGACCGAAACTGTAACGGAACTGATCTCATATGACTGAATTAGTCATTTTCAAGTTTATATGACTCAACTACTAAAAATGTCAAATATATAGGACTCCTGCTGTAATTATATCTATAATATACATGTCAAGGTAGGTTTTATTAATGTACTATATGCATGTCTCGTTCCAATACGAATTATGTCAAGTGGTTTGACACTTAATCTCTTGTTCGGGTCTTAATACATATGAATGAAGAAGACTCATATTACGAGCATTGTGAATCCGACTCGAACTGTATTAATCAAAGGTGCATGGGATTTCGGCATATCAATCGTGCAGACAAATTATATATATATGTATATATATTTCCCGTAACCCAAATGATTGATGATATGATCATATCCAATGTAATTAGAGAAGAGCATGTGCAATCTTAATTCATATTCGTCGCAGTCACGGAGTGTTATAAATTCTGCCATACAAACTTATCGGTGAAGTTACCATACTCTTAATAATTCAATGCAACCGTGAAAGTTAGAGGTACTGCGCTGTCAACCCTTAATCTTTTCCTTGGAGTCCTCCTTTTACTGCTCAGGTCACGAGCTCCGATCCATCAGCATATTGACCGAAACTAATGTTTGTGAGTTGGCTTACACGTACCTAACTATGGGATATTTCTGGTGTTTCTCGATCACCTTTATTTCACGTACAGATGAAGTCCGTCCCCTGATAGCTCAATCTGCCATTCATCCAGTGCATAAGATTTTGTGTGCAGCACGGTAAAGTTGGGTCAATATTTTCCTGTGAGCGCAGCCATAGGTAAAGTTAGCTTCCTCGAATGAATAGTATAGAGCTCAAATCCAAACTTTTAGAATTTCATTTAATATAAGGTTAGGTCTGGATACTGTAAAATACATGGTACACGTGGCGGCTGCACATTAAATCTTGTGAATCGTGAAAAATGATTCGGAAAGATTTTCATCTCATTGGATCCACTTGAATCTCATCTATATAAATTATGACATATTAGGTTTCTCGACAATGTCAAATAGCTTAAAGCTCGCTCTCATGTGATTTGGTGAGGTCGATGTCAGAATCTCAAGTCCCGTTCTGAGCAATATTACTACAAAAAGTTCCTCACCTTGTGCCTTGCCAAATAGTAGTTTTTTAGACTATACTAGTCCGTTAGTGGTGTTATGATGATGTGACCAGTATTATCACCGATTGTTCAGTTCATCTAATATGTTCACGATTGAACACGAACTCCCGAACATTACAAATCAGGATGGTTGGGTCGTCACTACTGCTGTCATTTTTTTTTTAATCAAGTAATGTTAGATTTCTCGATATGATACAATGTAAATACTTTTTCACCCGTGGAATCGTCCGAGTGGAGAGACTCTTAGGTACTTTATGTAAATAGTACGCAGTAAGCTTGGTTCGTATAAGAATTTCTCGTGCAAGCGAGAAAAATTCTTGAAAGAGTGTCATTGTCCGATGGGGCCAGCTGGTTTTCTTTTCTGCCGCCCCCAGCTACATAACTCCGAATCAGTGAACGCGATTGAATGTTTGTTTCTCTTGTCCTATTTTGAATGTCGATGAAATTCTTACCCAAAAAAAAAGCTTTGTGAAAATTTCGGTCCACTTGATATAGTACTTATAATGTCGTACCGTCCTTTAGTGGATTGACATAAAGATTCGAAAGCAAGTGGGTCGAGAAAGAGAACTTGATACAGTTGGTACTATCGTTGTCTATGATTCTACGGTGAGAATGGAACCTCTAGTTTCTAAACTGTGAGGTGAAATCTTGTGCCGTTATACTAAGACTCGTTACTACTCGCGCTAATGTTTTCGAGGCGGCTAGTTCATAAGAAGACATTATAATTTATTGCACTCTTGGACCGTCTCTAGACTAGACGTGCACCAGATGAGAGTTATATGCATATTTAGTCCTTATCGATCGTCTGTGCGAGTTACACGAAAGCGAAGTCCATGGGACAGGAGTAATGGGTTTAGTGGGTCTCAAGCAGAACATATACATATACACATATATGTGCATAAAGAAAATATCACAAGATTTAATTTGGTTGTTCTGTGTCACTACATTGCATATAAGACTCAAAGACATTCTTACATGAGCTCAGCTCGGCACTTCATCCATAAATCCAATCGACGATTGTTCAATAGAGTAAACTATTAAATTGGTCGTCAAAATTTTAATGAACCATCAGTTTGGTCATCAAAGTTTGAAAACCATCCATTTGATCCTTCCTTTTCACTTCCGTCAGTCAATTTAGTCCAGATGTTATAATACCGTTTGCAGATGCTGACATGAACAGTAATGATGTCCACGTCAGCGGCTCCCCTATACCACGTGACGAGTTATTAATGATTGAAGTTAAAAAATAAACTATAATTTTATCCACTTATTGATTGCCAAGTGGCACGTGCAGGGGCTTGTTGACGTGGCAGCCAATGTCCAGATCATCATTCGTAAAAGATATTATAAGTCCGAATCAAATTAACTGACGGAGTTAAACAATGAAGATCAAATTGATAGTTTTGAAGTTTTGAGAATTAAAATTAAACTGATGACTTACTATAAATTTGAAGATCAATTTGATTATTTACTCTGTTTAATATGCTATTACAAAGTGTTATGCCACTTTTTTCTAATAATATTCACTTTCAAAATATGATTTGAAATAATATTTACTGGAATATCAAATATTTATTAATTTAATTCATCGCTTTATCTATGAAATTGTACCACTTAAAAATTTCTCCAGGACTCTCTCCGTATTGACTGCTCGATGAGCACGTGCTTCTCGTGCGTGCTTTGTCGGTAGGGCCAAAACTAAAGCCATTAGAAAGGCAGTTGAGGCTTCCCACACACACATATACATATGCATATATATGCACACACACTAGGCACGAAACCCGTGTAACACATTGTATGCATCATATCTATAAAAGTAACCAGTGACAAATTCACACAGAAATGAAGAGAGTAAATAAATATAATTAATATATAAAAAAGAATAAATAGAGCCTACCGATATGAGAAAGAGTAAGGGAAGAGAAGAAAGTAAAGGTGGGAAGAGAGAACATAGGAGAGTTAGTGTTGGGAGAGAGAAAAAGTGAGTGAATAGTTATACTTGTTAGATTTATCATCTTATTTCTCGTTAGTTCTCAATCTAATGGTTATTAAAAATTTAATTATTATACACAAATGACCAATATAAGAAATTAAAAGTGACACAAAGAAATTAATGCTTAGGGTATTAATAGATATATACACACAGTTGCGCACCAACAGTGATAGATTTTGAGGGGTACTGGGGTGATCTCCCCTCTGAAATCGGAAAAATCCTCGATGTATTATGCATATTTCACTTGATTTTATCCGATTTTTTTATTGAACTATCATATTTCGTCCCATGAACTCGTTATATTAGTATCTCATGAAATTTCGCCTCCCTAAACTCGTTATGTTAACGACTTATAGAGTTTTGCTCCCCTAAATCATGTTTTTGAATCTGCCCCTACACACCAGGATTCGAGGATATATAATAACGTGGATACCACCGTCCCGACTGGGCAGGTCCGATCTGATTCCCTCTCAACTGGTCGGCTATTCGACTTCTAGGAGCCGTTCAGTTTAGACAACCAACCCAGCCCTGGTCGACTTCACCCCCACCGTCTCAGGATAATGTGCTGACTCATCTCCTGGGACGCGCCACGTCGCTCCTCGCACAAGCTAATCTCTATAGGTATCCCAGCGCCCAGCTCGTCAGCTCGAAGACTAGCTCGATATCTCGATAAGTTTACCCAAAGGACCCTATCCCATATGATTCATATTATATGATCGAGGTATGCCAATAGGGCAGCAGTCCCACTGGTGGGGCTTTGGAGACCTCCTAGGTTCAAATCCCAGGAGAAGCGCTTCTCTATTGGTGGGAGCTTTCAGTCCTCTTGAGTTCATCAATTTCGCATGGCTTATCAGCACGTGTGGTTTGCGGGCCATTGCGCGTGCCCCAAGGAGGAGGTGTAGCAAACCACCACTAGTAGGGGTCCCGAATGACGTTCGGATACCTTGATTATAAAAAAAAAAAAAAGACCGAGGTATGAAACACACCTAGATACTGTACGGATAAAATGAGGGTATTTAACCTTTTCATATTGTTTTTTTTTTTTTTGCATACATCTGACCAATCTAATTCGAGCAGGGTCAATCTACTAATGAGTAAAGTTTAGATAAATAAAACTCAGTTATTTTTATTTTTAAGATATTTTTTAAAAAATTTAAAATAACTGTTTTATTAGTTGTAATACCACTGAGCAGATAGTAAAGAAGGTTCTATAGAGTACTGTGAAGATCCCACCTTAACTAAATAAGATAATAACAATGGATTTATAAGATAATTGGATGTCACCATCCGATAGCTTAAATTTTTGGGTAAAAACGGATTCAGGACTGTTGGAGGCCCATTACCAATAATATAATATATAAGCGACTGACCACACGACAACCTCTAAGGTAAACTCGGACCCATCTTTGGTAGTCTCTCGTTGACATAAGTCCACAAGTCCGGCAGTCCCCTTAAACTCGAGTCACCTACTCCACTAGCATTGCACTTGCAATACAACAAAATTCAACACAGAGGATGGAGATCTGGATTTGGAAATCCCCGACAAGCAACAGATAACATATGACTGCATATTACTGTTCCAAGTATTATTAAATTTCCAAACCATATTCACCGGCCACGCAATAGCAAACTATTTTTCTTAATAGGCATCATCTGGTGTCGAGCGATCAAACATAACCTGCTTAATTAAAGTTCGAACCTTAAAACAATAGTTGCTCTCTTCGATGATTACTTAACATTCTTCCTTAATGTAACAGTGATATTGTGAAAACGAATGACATGGATTGGTTACGATGGATCGGAAACCTGGATATCCTAGTCGAAATCCAACGGTGCTCGAGATGATCCTGACTGTCAGCTGAACAACTTTTAGAAATAAATTTATGAGCCCGTGGAGAGTCATAGACATCAACGTCAGCTTTTCCAATAAACTGACATTTGACTAGCAGCTTCTCGTCCCATCGATGAGTGGTTTGACTGTATAGGAACTGAGCCGACTGAGGGTGGAAAATCTTTTGTCAATTGTCAAGATTTTGCATTTGTCGAGGTCACTGCATCGATCAGCAAATGAAATTTTTCTATGATTAAATATGTCACATATGCCTCATTTTTGCCAGATGTTTCTCAACAATTGAACATCGAGAGTTTTATGTATGTGTGTATATCGAGAGCACACAGTGGATGGCGGCAGGGATGGAATCAGGGATTCCCTTAAACTCTTTTGAAATACTGTATAAGTTTTACTCGATTTTATCTAATTTTTATCGCTCAATTTCATCGGCCCCTTTTAGATAAACATTTTATATCTGTTCCTGAATGGGGAGGTGTTTTTATGGTGAGGGTTCTCTGCTGGGGTTTCCAGATTCCTCTCTGTCAAGAAATTTCTTATCCGTGCTGCTCGATCTTCGGATGCTTCAATATTTCCGGTTCAAATTTGAATCCCAGGTTGATTTGGTTGTAAAATAAATCTGAGTTTATAAAATAATTAAATACCACCACATAATAAACGGAAATTTTGGATAGAAGTATGTACAGTTTTTTTTGTAGGAACATGTAAATGTATATTTTTCGGTTATAAAAGGATTCATAAACCTAATAAAAAAGATAAAGAAAAAAATACAACCATAAAGGGTCACTGTCTTATGATTTATCATTTATGAAACTGATTATTGAATCATGACAAACAACAGAGAAAAGTTTATATGTATTCTGATAGTCTGTTATTGGCATTAGGCCCGTGTTTCTTCGATATCATGAAACAAAAGTATTGAGATATCACACAATATACGGAAAATATTCATGCAATATACAAGATTCATTTTTTCCATATATCTTGTATACTATTATAGGCAAGTCTCTAATGTCATGTAATATAAATTTGATGTAATATTTTTCTGAGATATCAATGATATCAATGAAAAGAATTGCCCACAGTCAAAGGCAATTTTACATGATATCAGAGCCAAAAGCTTGAAGAATCACACACCCAAACCATCAATGGCGGACGGAACGAAGTCAGATGAAAAAAGACCAATCGACACTTCGTCACCATTCTTTCTCAGTCCCTCCAATAGTCCAGGAGCAACACTCATCATGTCCATACTGACAGGCAATAATTATTCAACCTGGGAGAAAGCAATGAAGAGGGCTTTATGAGCGAAGAATAAACTAGGATTCATTGATGGGTCCTTGGAGAAGCGCGATCCATCATCTCCTGAATTTGATTTATGGGACATCTGTAATAATATGATTGTTTCGTGGATTTACAACTCTCTTGATAAAGGTCTGCAGGCAAGTTTGGCATATGTAGATGATGCACGAGAGATGTGGACTGAATTGAAGGAGAGATACTCACAAGGCAACCCCCAAAGGATTCATCAATTGAAGGAGATAAGTCGTCTGGAGCAAGGGGGAGATAGCGTTGTGACCTATTATACAAAGTTGAAGGCATTATGGGACGAGCTTGACGAATATGTAGATGTGCACGAGTGCACATGTTTGTCCGCCGGCAAACAGGCACAAGATAAAGAGGTAGAAAAGTTACACCAATTTCTTATGGGACTTGACACTGATGTGTATGGTGCAGTGTGCTCACAGATTCTCAACACTGAGCCACTTCCTTCCGTGAGTAAAGCCTTCTCAATTGTTAATCAAGAGGAAAAGAGAAAGATGATCCCAAAGAGAGATGACAAAATTGAAGGAGCTGCTTTTTCCGGAATTCAATCCGGAAGCCGAGACCTTGGTGTAAGGGAAAGGCCGAGCTGTGATTATTGTTTGAGAGTGGGCCATGATCAGTCCAACTGTTGGAAGCTACATGGGTGACCAGTGGATTGGGAGGCAAGATCATCTGGGCCCAAATCGAAGCCCAGAGGCAAAGGTGGGTCTAATTTTTACAATGGGCCAAGCAGATTCATCAATCGGGGCCGACAGGTGGGCCAACAAGCCCAGCACTCAGCCCATTCTACACAAGCAAAGAAAGCTGGGGCTGTGATAGGCCTAGGCCGTGAAAATTCAGTGGGCCCCGAGAATCAGACCCTTCCGACAGGCCAGGCGAACATGTTATCAATCCCAGGTCTCACAGACGAGAAATACCGAGAGCTTCAAAATTTCATCAACAAACTGAATGAACCATCGGAGCACTTGTCAGGTATGAGATTTTTATCGGATAATATTACTTGGATCCTCCACACAGGAGCATCAAGACATATGACTGGGAATTGGCGGATTCTCCAAAAAAGGAGAAAGATGATACAACCAATTTCGATTACATTGCCCGATGGTGAAGTTGTGCGGGCTAGCTCCGAAGGACAAGTCCGCTTATGTTCCAACTTTATCATAAAAAATGTGTTATTTATTCCAGGATTTACATATAATCTAATTTCCATTGGGCGATTGACTGATGAATTGCAGTGCTCAGTGACTATGTATCCAAATTCTTGTGTCATACAGGACCTCACCTCGAAGATGCTGATTGGAGCGGGTGAGATTTGGGGAGGGGTTTATCGCCTACAATGTGTGACGTCACCACCTGCACAAATTTCTTTGATGGCAAAGGATTCGAACGGAGAGTTATGGCATCGATGGCTAAGGCATCCATCAGTACCTGTAATGAAACTCCTTTCTCCACCTATTGAGATGAATCAAACTACTTCATTTTGCGATACATGCTTGTAAGCCAAACAATTTAGGAAAGCCTTCCCTGTCAGTGATAGTAAAGCATCTGAAATATTTGATTTGATACACTGTGATTTGTGGGGGCCGTACAACACAACATCTTTATCTGGTGCAAGATATTTTCTTACCATAGTTGATGATCGCAGTAGAGGAGCTTGAGTTTATCTATTATGAGACAAATCGGAAACTTATAGCCTGCTGGTCAATTTTCATAAGACGGTACAAACCCAATTTGGTAAGCCCATTAAAGTGATTAGGAGTGATAATGGCACAGAATTCACCTCTACTAAAATTTGCTAATTTTATCATGATAATGGGATTTTGCATCAAAAATCGTGCATCGACACTCAACAGAATGGTAGGGTCGAGAGAAAACATAGACATATTCTCAATGTGGCTAGGGCCTTGATGATTCAAGCCGGTTTTCCACTTAAATTTTGGGGCGAATGTATTTTAACAGTAGCTTTCCTCATCAATTACATGCCCTCACTGCTATTGTAAGGAAAGACACCTTATGAACTCTTATTTGGCAAGCCACCTACTTATGATCATTTGAAAGTTCTTGGATGTCTATGCTATGTTCATTGGAAACCTAGAAACAAGAACAAATTTCATGAAAGATCGAGGAAGGGAGTTTTTCTTGGTTATCCCTTTGGTCGCAAGACATGGAAAATTTTTGATTTGGAATCAGAGGAAATGATTATATAACAAGATGTCATTTTTTATGAAGATCAATTTCCTTTCTTGGACTGGAAACCTCCTCATGCAGACAATGTCCAACTGATTATTCCGTTAGTTGATGTTGGGCAGCAAACTCACGAAATACTAGACCAGGATGATCCGGCCCCGGTGGGCGAACAAGCTGTTGATTCGGCCCACACAAGCGAGCAAGTTGACCTGCAACAATCCATGGACCTTGCTTCCACGCCCACAGATTCAGGCCCATCCACCTCTGGGCTCGTGGAGACCTTGGGCTCTTCTTTGGACCAATCCGGTCTCCCTCTTATGGATTCCGCTCCTCTCAGTCCCACGCCCCATAATTTGGGCCAACAACCTGGATCTGGATTGGCTGACTCAAGCCCATCTATTTCACCGCTTGACACTGAGACGGCTTCTATTCCATTGCACCCAAGACGGTCAACTCGGGTTCCTCAACGTCCAGCTCATTTTCTTGATTATGTCTCTCATACGACATGCTCCGGTACTGAAACCTCCTCACCCCTCCGCATCAACTCTTCAAGTACGGTCCACCCATTTGCACATCATGTCACTTTTTCTCGGTTTTCTCATTCTCATAAAGCCTTTCTAGCCTCTCTCGACAATGTAGTCGAGCTCAAGACATATTCTCAGGCTATCCAAGATACTCGATGGAGGGAAGCGATGTCTGAGGAAATTCGAGCTTTGGAAGAAAATGGCAGATGGACTCTTGCGCCATTACCACAGGGAAAAAGGCCCATTGGATGCAAATGGGTATTTAAGATCAAACGGAATGTCGATGGCAGCATTGAGAGGTGCAAAGCTCGTCTTGTTGCTAAAGGCTATACTCAAATTGAAGGTCTAGATTTTCATGAGACTTTTGCTTCTGTGGCCAAATTGGTCACGGTTCGTTGCCTTCTTACTGTGGCACTTGCCCATCAATGGGAACTTCGCCAACTTGATGTCCACAATCCATTTTTGCATGGTGATTTGGATGAGGAGCTTTATATGCATCTTCCTCCTAGTTTTCGGTCTTCTCATCTTGATATTGTTTGTCGTCTTCGCAAGTCTCTATATGGTCTTCGACAAGCTTCCCGTAATTGGCACACTAAGTTGACTTCTTCTCTTGTCAATTATGGTTTTCTTCAATCTGTTGCGGACCACTCTCTTTTTACATATTCTCATGATGCTATTTTCTTGGTTATTCTCATATATGTTGATTACATTATTTTGGCAAGTAATAATTCGACTGCTTCTTCCACTTTTAAAGATTATTTGTCACAACAGTTTTGAATCAAAGATTTGTGGCCCCTAAAATATTTTCTTGGCATTGAGGTTGCTCGGAGTCCCAAGGGAATATATCTTTCTTAGCGGAAGTATGCCTTGGACATCTTATCGGAATCAGGCATGCTTGGTAGCAAACCTACCTCCTTTCCTATGGAGCAACAGCATTGTTTGCGAGATGATTTCGGCACTCTCATCCCCAATCCTGATCGGTATCGTCGATTCATTGGGCGTTTGATTCATTTGACAATCACCAGACCTGAGTTATGTTATTCTGTTCACATTCTCTCCCAGTTTCTGCATGCCCCGAGATAGCCTCATTGGGATGCTGCCATTCGTGTTATTTGGTATATTAAAAGTTGTCCTGGTCAAGGAATTCTTTTGTAGCCTCCTACTTCCTTGACCCTTCAAGCTTTTTGTGATTCGGATTGGGCCGGTTGTCCTATAACCAGATGGTCCATCTTCGGTTTCTTCATCCTGTTAGGCGGTTGCTCGATTTCGTGGAAAACAAAGAAACAGACCACAGTCAGTCGTTCTTCCACGGAAGCCGAATATCGTTCCATGGCTGTTGCTACTACTAAATTACTATGGTTGCGGAGTCTTCTTCAATCGCTCGGTGTTGATCACTCTCAACCCATGGAACTTGCTTGTGACAACAACGCTGCTATTCATATTGCCATGAATCCCGTATTACATGAGAGGACCAAACATATTGAAATCGACTGCCATTTTGTTCATGATCATCTCAAACAAGGTCATATTACTACTCGCCATGTGCCTAGTGAGCTTCAACTTGTTGATATCTTCACTAAGGCTCTTGGTCGTGACCGCTTTCATTTTCTCCTTTGCAAGCTGGGCATTTCTGATATTCATGCGCCAACTTGAGGGGGAGTATTGAGATATCACACAATATACGGGAAATATTCATGTAATATACAAGATTCATTCTTTCCATATATCTTGTATACTATGATAGGCAAGTCTTAAATGTCATGTAATATAAATTTGATGTAATATTTTTCTGAGATATCAATGAAAAGAATTGCCCACAGTAAAGGCAATTTTACAAAAAGCAACCCTCGAAACAAGAGAAAGCCATGCATGCAATGGATATAAGGGTATATCGCATGACAATACTTACTTATATTGTATCACAAACTTAATTTTTCTTATTAAAATACAATTTCATGCACAAGACTCCCTCCAATCTCCTGAAACTGGCTAGCATTTGAAAACAGCACAATCTTACGAATGTTCTTTATCCTGTTTCTTCGAAGAGCGTTGGAGTCACCAGCCCTGTGCGCGGCAACTTTTCAATTCAGGTCGTGAATATTTCCTTGAAAGGAGGTTCCATTGAACATTGAACCGGTCAAGGCGTGAGGCTGATGAATACGTGGATTGTGCTAGCGAATAATCTGTCTTCTTGTTCTGAACACTGCTAGATCGAGTTTAAAAACAACAGGCCCAGTTCGTTCCTGCCCAGTCCGCACTGATTTGGAATAAACCGGGTAATTCGGGATCCATCGTGTATACTTGAGAGTGGGGAGGGAGACGACGATGATATAATTACACCCTACAGCTTCCAAGTTCCATCAAAAGAATACGTTTGCTTCCAAATGAATGGGGCGACGGCAAATTCAGCGTAAAAGAGTTTTATAGAACCTACGACACTGTAACACTCAATACAGCAGCCAAGGCATTCAGGTCCCTCTCTTCTAGAAATTTTCAGCAGGATGCTATTAGGAGAGAGTGATCATCCGAAGTCGAAAGTAAGTTTCATCTAACCACTAAAGACTCTAAGTTGATGCATCAGAAGCCGGAAGTTTCTGGGTTGCATTGAAAAGTTTCGGTACTCCAAGACCCAGGTAAAGCACGGGATCAGGTCAACCACTGCAGGTTGGATCATGCATCTCCCGCACGCCTGCAAGAACCTTAACATCAGTAATGTTCTTAGCTAGTCATGCGTGAGGGAAAGAGGGAAGCTTCCATTGTTCAAAAAAATTTCACATTCACCACCTACGCAAAGAGCAGGATTTGCCAAAATTACAAGCATGACAACTTCTGCTAGGAATATGCTTCATTAAGCAAACATAAGATATTAACCACGAACGAACGACACCTTCTTCACAAGAAAGTCTTTTATGCCATGGTATTACTACGTGGCGGTACCCACGTGGTGATACTAGCCAATCAAAATCAATTATTTCCATGATTTTTTTTATTAAACCTAAAAAGTATAAAAATAACCCTAAGAATAGCTGATTCTGATTGATTAGTGTTACCATGTGGGCACTGCCATGTGGTAACACCGTTGCATAAAAGACTTCCTCCTCCTTCATAGAGATATATATCACATTCAGAAGCATCTTCAAAGACCGACGACACCTTTACACAGATTTTGTTTCATCTAGAAGCCCGGACCATTACAAAAAGTACGAGAAACAGCATAGATCATCACTACGAGTTGTCTAAAATAAAGTTGCCAGAGTACGATTAACCTCTGGATTTCAACCTCCCCTCAAGAGGATAGATGGGGCGATTCAGGTGAGATCCAAATGAATCAAATCATATGGTTCTATTTCTCAATCTTTCTGCTAGTTAGTGGTTGAGTTCCCGTCGGGTTAGCTCAGAATTCCAATTGCCCACTAGCTCTGTCATTGCTTCAGCTTCCACTTCAGTTCCAGTCCTGCTAACTGCTGCTACCGCTCAAGCTTGCGCACCACTCATTCCTCCATCATGCATCTTCATTAGGCTGAGCAATGAGCGCCATTGACGACATTCCGCCCAGTCTACCCTTCATCATAATCCACATCAATTATCTCGTCATCGCTTTCCTCCTCTTGATCTGCAGTCAAATGCGCTGCCACTGAGCTATGGACCCCATTTATGCGTGGACGGTACTGGTTCCCAAGGCGTCCCAAGTATGTTAGGATTGAAACTAAAGAATCCCTTAAAGTCCCAAAATCATACGTGTCAAAATCGTCAAGAGATTGCATAAAACATTAACGAAAGCGTACCTGGATCAATAATCGAAGACAGCATGATTGAGGGGGTTCGGTTCTTCTGGATCTACATGCAACCTTACGAGAGTTGCGGGTGACCTCTCTACCTTATGCCCTCTATGGCTAATGGGATGCCGGAGTTCGTATATATACCGTGTAACCCAGGGATCATAACCTTTTAATTGCACAATGGTGCCTAAAGTTTTATTAATTTCCAATTTCGCCCATCATAGAATTAGAAATTACTTTTGGGTATCTGCACATTAGTCCCTACACTTTACGAGTTGTCGTTATCACCCATTCTTTAAACTCAATTAGATCACTTGGTCAGAACAACTAATTGGATAACATGGATACTTGATCATTAATATATTGTTGGACCATATTTAATTGAATTAAATTCAACAATCTCCCACTTGGGCCAACGATATATCCTTGTGTCCATGTATCACCAGATTACTTTGTGAGCTCAAATTTGTTATCCTTATCAATAATCTCAACAATCTCGTCCATTGAATGCACCGATGTAGGATCAAAGAGTTATTTGTCGCATATATCGCAACTAGAACTATCAATGATCACGTACATCAACACATCCAACGACATAGATCAAGTGTAGGTATGCAACATGGAAATCGCGTATAATATGATTTGAACATGCCTATTTCTAACTTGTCCTCCTTAAGGAGATCAAACCTTAAACGTGATTTGAACATCCCTATTTCTAACTGGTCCTCCTTAAGAAGATCAAACGTTAAACTTTATACTGAAATTCAGAGTGTAGATATATTGAAATACTTTATTCTGTGTAATGTAATTCACAAATGTTGTTGTAACCAAATGGCATCAATGTACAGACTCCCACTAAACCGTAGTATCATTACATGGTATGACACCCTTATGAGTGTGTACTCACAAAAGACCATGGGTGTACATCCTTAACAAGTGGATCCACAATCATGTAGTTGTATCGGTATGCCTACAACAACTAGTCACTCTAGAGAGATTCATGTTAATGAAATAACTGTCAATATTATCACTAAATAACTTTAATGGTCTTTCAACCTTAATAGTAAGTTGTAGCCAAGTGACAAATTTGCAGAAATAATCTGTAATGGATGCATTGTTGAAAGCTATGAATTAATCTTAAAGCGGCTATGAGTATCTGCTCAGCACTCATTTGGAGGTAAATCCTTCAGCCAGTAGATAAATGCAACCCTATATTTATCTATAACTGTCTTAGCATCCAGTAAACTTAAAATAAGATTACCAAACGTCAGAATAACAAATGATCTTCGGCCGATCTGACTTACTATATGTGAGCATGAAATACTTCGTTCTCTATTAAATGCCACATAATCTAATTGGTTGTCTTTAGTGATTCATGCTAGAATTGCTTAAATTCAGCCTGTTATCCCAATAATGCACGCTATATCCAGATGTGCACATTCTTGAGCATACATCAAACTCCCAATAAGGTAAGGAAATCTTATGTATTTCCTTCGATTCATATCATTTTGGGCACTAATTAAAAACAGAATATTTACGTTAATTAAAGGAGTTTATCTTGATTTGTAATCCTTAATTCATCAACATCAATTTGACATAACTCTTTTGACATAATCCACTGATATCCAAGAGCCTTCTTGGTGAATTTTGGATCCCTAATGCAAAAGAGACGCACCCAAGACCTTTTGCTCTAAATTTATTCAATTGAAATATCTTGGTTGCGTGCAATAAGCCCATATCTTATATGCAAGTTACATATCATAGACATGTAAAACTAAAACATATATATGCTCCCACTGAACTTATACTATATATAGAATCATCAACTGCATATCTCAAAACAAATGAGACAACAATTTGATGAATCCTGCAATACTGACGACGAAATGACTAAAAGCTCATAGATGGTTTTCTTTAATTTTTAATCCATCCAGTGACTCAAAACTGACTAAGCGGCAAATGCCCGTCATAAGAGAGACTTTTAAGAAAACTGAAGAGGAAGTCTCTTCACAATAGATGTCTGCATTTTGAGTGAAACCCTTAGTGACAAGGCCAACCTTATATCTCTCCACATTGCCTTTGGAGTCCCGCTTGGTCTCAAATATTTATTTTATAACCAATGAGCTTCACACCTTATGGCAACTGGATCAGATCCCAAATGTCACTGTCCTTTATGGATTTCATCTCTTTATTTATGACATCTATCCACTCTTGAGAGTTAAGAGCTCTGTATGGTTTGATAGAAATAGATCAAATCATCATTCATCTTTTCAATATTAACGTTATGCTCTTGAAGAAATACAACACAATCATCTTAAATTTGCACTATTTCGCTCTCTAGCGGATCTCCTAATGACACATGTTCTTGAGGTTGTTGAGTTTGACTTTCTAAAATAATTTCTTGAGATTTTGTAGGAGACTTACGATATTGTCATGTTGCCCTATCAGAGACAACAATTATAAGAAGAGAAATTAATTCCTCTTCAGAGACAATATCTTAAACCTTATCTTCCTCTTCAAACTCAACTTCCTCAAAAAATTGGGCATTTCCTATCTTAATTATTGATCTTACAGTTGGATAAAAGAATTTATAAATCCCTGAATCTTTCAAAGTAACCAACAAAATAATAGTTAGGTCTAATTTGCTTTTGTTCGACCTATAAGACCTTAGTTGGACAACCCCAAATGGATACTGCTTTATACTAGACTTCTTGCCGGTCTATTACATTAGGGGATCTTAATTACTGCTTCTCGGTACTCTATTATGTAAGTAATTGAGATTAAAAATCGTGGATGTTGTCCATTTAACCCATCAAATCTACCACAATATTTGCAACCGCAACCAGATTTAATGGCCTCATGTTTTGAACACATTCAAAATCTAAGACTTCATACTAATTAGATACAGTTGTCAACAAACAAGAAAAGTCATCCATGACTTGATGAAATTTTGTGATCATTCCTGGAAACTGTAAGAAATGGTGCACAAATATTCGAATGAATCGATCCCAATATGTTTGACTTTATTACATATTATTATTATTATTATTATTATTATTATTATTATTATTATTATTATTATTATTATTATTATTATTATTATTATTATTATTATTATTATTATTATTATTATTATTATTATTATTATTATTATTATTATTATTATTATTGTTGTTTTAGTCTTATATTTGGGCTTTGATGCCAAGCTAAAACTTTATATCCTTTCTTGCTTCGACCTTTCCTCCTCTTGCACATAATGAGAAAAGGGCTTATAAAGGCTCTATTTCTCCTTTTTGGTAATTGCAACTGACTTTAAAGTAACTGAATTTTGCAAGAGGAAGTATAGTAAAAAATGGATTGCATGAGCACGTCTCCAGACAGCTCGTACTTATATGCCTTAAATTTTGAAGTAAGATCAAAGATCTTTAAGAGATATTCCCAAATGTTCCCTTTTGCCCTTATACCTTGTTGAGACAAGTCTCAATAAAAAATTGCTTGTCCCAGCCCTTTTGTTTCTCTCGAAACATTTCTCAATGGCACTTGGGAATAACTTGACATTTACATTCTTAGAGGTAGCGCCCCTGAAGTTTTCTGAAATTGCACACTCCATGTTCAACAAATTCAGCTGATTAGAACAATCTTATAGCTTAAAGCCCCATAAGCTTCAGTGGAGCAATGCACCATAAGAGCGAGTGATTGTTCTACCTGGAGAGCCAAATCTAGATCTATGCAATTAGAGATGTACACTTTTATATTTCACAGTATATGTAATTAGTATAGGGATGAAAATACTTATGGCAGAAATTGAAGTAGCAGAATAATTGAATTAGAGAACAAGCATTAAAATTAATGGAAAATTAATTAGCTCACATGCTTATTTAGTAATGAATAAAATAACAGCAAGTCCCATTACAAGATACCCAGCACAATATTGATGTTTCATCTTTAGATGAAAAGGTCAACTTGTAAGTGGTACTCTTGGTGTAGTAATCAAATACTAACAATCAGTTCTGTCAAATAATAAGTCTTCCTTTGGGCCGACTCACGTTCACATAGAAACCTCAGGATCGTTGCGCATTTATTACCATAGGCGTGTAGGAAACTCAACCAAATAGTGACCTTCCTTTGGGCTGATCATTGCCCGCATGAAATTCCATGCCCGCAAACATCTTATATATCCCAAAATAGGTCAATCTATGCAAGAGAGCTCGCTTTGGTGAGATGTTGTTTCAAATTGACCCATATCAGAATATTATACATATCTAAAAATTTTGTCATTATTTTATTCTAAAAAATCTTGATTTAGGCCTACCATATTAAATTGACAAAACTTCAAATGGACTTACATAGGCCTACACCCATTAATTCAGATCAAATCCTAATTAAAGCCTAATTAGGTCTGAATAATGCCCAACTAAATTCAATTTGAGGTCAATATAATTTTGATCCAAATTGAATTAAATCAATCTGAATTGGATTCAATTTAACTTAAATAGTACTGAACTAGCTCAAATCATACTGACTTTGATCAAAATTATCTTGTACCAGTTAAACATACACTTAAAATTGGCATAATTAATCAAACACCGGCTTAAAAATAAAACCGGCTTAATCTAATTTGTCAAAGGAATGATTACATACAATTATCTACTTTGACTGTCATACTCCATGGCTGCCGTCCATATTAGGGCGGCAGCCTCCCCAGTCCCTATTTATTTATTTATTTAATCTTAAGGATAAATTCATATAAATGTAAACATACGATGGGCTACACTTGGCAGTTGATGAACAGTCTGGATTGAAGTTGCATGCGCTAAGGAAAAAGTTTTGACTGTACGTGAGCTGGCCTTCATTCCACGCATAGGCGGTGGAACCGCGTCACTTTTATTATTATTTATTTATTTACTTTAAATAATAATTACTGTTCATCATCTTCATGCATCGAAACCTCTGCCATCCTTAAGAAACCGAGGGCCATTGGAGTTACAGGTCCGGTCCCAGACTTGAACTCCACAACTTAGCTCGAGTGCATGACCGTGTCCTAATGCGAGCACAACATAAAGCCGCTATGATCAACGACTCGAGGTTCAAATGGAGCCGACTTCGGAACTGATCGTCTAACCAATTCCGGTCGTTAGAAAATCAAGGACGGCGATTCGGAAGAAGAACTGTGAGCCGGAGCTGAGCCCCTTCCGCAATTCACAGCCATTCAACCTTAAACTCGAGTTCCAAACCACGGCGGCTGCGAGCACGACCAAAAGCTCACAGGCGACCTGTGATTGTGCCGGCTCCTTAACGAGCTGACCCCAGAGCCGATTGTGCAACAGGTCTATCTCACGGCTAAATTCATCCAAGTCACAACAGAAGCATGCATGCGGGTTGCCGTTGCTTTCATCCTTTTAACTACTAAAATCAATACTTTCTGCCTCTTATTAAAGCCAATATCAAGCAAACGCACCGATAGAAGATTGTTGATGAACAGAAACGATCAAGCCGATTAAACAAGACAATGAACCAAACAAAAATCCGTATAACTATTCAACATGTTGGCTCTGATACCAATTGTTAAGATTGAAATCAAAGAATCCTGTAGAGTTCCAAAATCATACGTGTCAAAATTGTCAAGAGATTGCATAAAACATAAACGAAAGCGTACCTAGATCAATAATCGAAGACAGCGTGATCGAGGAGGTTCGGTTCTTCTAGATCTACACGTAACCTTACGTGAGTCATGGGCGACCCCTTTCTACCTTATGCCCTCTACGGCTAATGGGATGCCGGGGTTCGTATATATAGCGTGTGACTCAGGGACATCACTCTTTAATTGTATAATAGTACCTAAAGTTTTATTAATTTCTAATTCTGGCCATCATATAATTAGAAATTACTTTTGGATAGTTGCACATTAGTCCCTATATTTCATGTGTTGTCATTATGACTCATTCTTTAAACTCAATTAGATCACTTAGTCGGGTCAACTAATTGGATAACATGGATACTTGATCATTAATATATTATTAGACCGTATTTAGTTGAATTAAATCCAACAATAGTCTTGACAGAGGGCCTATTTTGAACTAGACAGTTTCGACTAGCAATTCCAAACCATCCCTGAAGCTTCCAGGAGTAGTTCAGGGTCCCATGCCACCTGGGAACCGAAACAGGCCAATTCGACCAGCCAGTTTCGAACCGTGGCTGCCAGACTGGCAACCATCCTTTCCTCTTTCTTTGAGTGGCAGATCTTATTCTCTAATAATATAGAAAGAAAAGAAGAATAATCATATAGAAAGAAAAGTGAACTTCTTCTTCTACTAGTAGTCTAGTGGATCAAGAAAGCTCCGCCAAAAGGTGTTTTATTAAATTCAGTCACCACTAGCGGCTAGAACTAGTCCCCCAGTGATGGTTCAATAAGAAATTCAAAACTTGACATTAGAGTAAAATAAAAGATTCCACTGTATCAATATAAGAGATGAGCTCTCATGATACAATCAATCCCAAGTTTTAGTACAAACCACACATTAAAGTGTCTCAAACAAAATCTTGACCTCCCAAGTTCTCATGTCTCTCATATTATGAAGAAACTTATCGGGAAGATGATGCATCATCACCATCCCCATGATTTTAGTCCCCCTTACCATGGCACTAAAGCCCTGTGTTTCATGGCACCGATGCATTCTCAACTTGTATACGAGAAGATTTTCTGTGAAGCGGTGACGTGATATGTCCGTCCAATCAAAACTTGATATGTCATCAATAATTATACAGTTATTGTTATTAAATCCTAAAAAATCTTTCAAAATATAATAAAAACCTTAAATAAATGGTAAACTCTAAATAGAAATAATATATAAATTGTAATTTTTTTAAGAAATCTAATAAATGATGAACTATAATTAAAAAAATGTAACATATGAATTCCGATTGGACGGATATACTACATTAGCAATGCCCACATAGTATAACTATTTCACGGGAAACTTTCTCATTGTGTAAGATCCTATTCATAATATAAGACATTCTCTTATTTAGAGTCCTAAAAAATATTCTCTTATATATATATATATATATATTTTCTAAACAAATAGATTGTAAGATCTAGGAAATCTGATTTAGACAAGTAAATAGTGTCGCAACCCCAAAAAAAAAAGATCGAGTTTATGATATCATGACTAAAAAATAAAAATGAGTCACCACTAATCATTTAAGGAACTAATCCTAAAGTCGATCAGAAACATGTTATTAACCTAAGGAGCATGATACTAACCACCTAGGTTTTTTATTGATTGGTCTAGAATCAAAGTTGGATCCGAGAGTCCTATCATGTTTGACGGGCTCGTGAACCCATCGACATGCTCAAAATCGATACCCTAACAATGTTTCTAAGTTTGCCTTATTTTGTTTAATTTCAAATTTTCTAACCCTATAAGCAAGCAAACAACAGATTTTCATCATAAATCATATATCAGACTCAACAAGCAATCGTATACAATGGCAAACAAAGTAATCAATCCAATAGCATCAAATGAATAAGAGAATTATACCTTACCACGATGATTAGAGGACTGTTATAATCAATTTACATCTCAATAGTGATCTCCTAATTCATTCGGATTTCTCTTGCTCAATTCCATCCTCATGTAATCTTAAAATCCAACACTATCAATGAAGAGTCATAATAACTATTAAATCAATTTGAAGAAATAGAGCCAAGCCCTGGTCAAGTGGATTTTTATTGGTTTTCAATTTTATACGGTAAAACCAATATCTCTTTTAAAACTCCTAGCAAAAAAAAAATTCTTTTAAAGCAGATCACTAACAACATGTAAGGAAACATCCATTCATGCATGGCATGCAAAAGATAAGAAGAATATGTAAAAAGAAGACAACCCACAATTTCATCTTAAAATCAAGGATCTGACTAGTAGCAAACTCGAATTAACTCAATGATTCAAAACAATGGTAAATTTGTAGCAACACGCATCCTTGGAGTAACTAGTTCGATCATGACCCATCAACACCAAAAATCGAAGGAAAATATTTTAATTCAACAAAACATGGATGGTCACATTCATAAGCCAACGAAATCAGAGAAAACTTTATTGAACCACATTTAACTTGAATAAAGGATGACTTACAGATTGAATAGTAACCACGATCATTAACTAGTTGCTATGTTATTTCTCAATAAGAATTCAGAAAAGATTTAAGGATCTTACCAATTTACAATAAAAATCCAGATCAAATCAAAAGGGACTAGAGGTCGTTGAGACTTCAACGGCTTGATTGAGGAATACGTAGAGGTGGGACTTGGCTTGTTCAGTGCTTGCTCGTGAGCAAAAGCTAAGGGAGAAAACACAATTGCAGTAGCCTCTCGTGAAGTGGGATGTAGTCGTAGTCCATGGATGGCTGCTTCGAATTCTCTGAAGTGTATTCGGTCTCCCCTTTTTTCCGGTCCAGCTCTTCCTCCCTTTATACATTTCATCCGGGAATTAAACCTAGAAAGAGAAAAGATATTGAGGCTCAAAATCAGTCATGTATCATATAATTTTTGGATTACTGAAGCTGCAGTAATATTTTCTTTCAATTTCTGCTCCAGCCTTATAGCTGGAATATTATTAGAATATATCACTTCTAGACCTACCAATTTTTTCTTCTCCTTGGCTGAGAATGAATTTTATCTTTCCTTTATAATATTTTATGATAAATATTCATCATGTTTCTGACCATTGAAAAGAAGAATCCCACGAAAAGGCCTCAGATTTAGTGAGAAACGAATTTCTGAATCCAACTGGCTGGTACGGGCCGGCCCTGCACACTGAGACTGGTGATCAGTTTTCTCATGCTGATTCTAGATCTTTCAATATTTCGCTTTATTTTTATATTAATATTTCATGAGTTAAGATCCAAATTCCATAAGCCTTGCTCAAATTGGACCTCCCAATAAAAAGATAAGATTTTTTTCTACAAAAACAGCCACAGCCTGATTATTGTTCACAGGTCAGGCATTCTTCCTTCAAAAAAATTGTATCTCCCTCTCCAAGATGAATTTTTGGTCCAAAATCCATCAAACCAAAGGTAACTCAATGATCTTCATGATGAATTTAAATTTGCTCACTTTTAACTTCGTTAATTCCATTTTCCAAGCCTCTGATCTTGCACTAATAGTCTTGTGCCCTGAATAATTTTGACAATCTAGTATTTCTTCTCGAACTAAAATGAGTTGTCTACAAATAGTATCAGCAAAATCTTCATTGCTCAAGTCTCTTACACCTTGACATTGATTTACAACCTGTTCCTCAGATTTTCCTATCTTCGAGTTTTGTTTTAAGGCGAGACATCCGATAGACAATTCATAGTGAGTCTAGCATTGTCCTTCTCCAGTTCGGCATCATCCTCATCGTAGTCGGAGATCACACACCTCCCAAATGGTTCATCCACATCTATCTAATAGTTGTGTTCCGCAGTTTCAACGTAGTTCTTGGTTGATGATCTTGAGGTGGCTGCAAAGTGTCAGCATCTTCATACAACCCCAAGGGTCGGACTGCACTTTTAAATTTACCCTCCCATGCTCGCTTATAGGTTTGCATATGTAATCGTGGAAATTACTATGGGAAAGGATACTCGGTGATGTTACAGCGGTCAGCATCTTCATATATACTGCAGGGCCCTTTTCTGAAGTGGGTATATTTGACACGGGTGGGAAATGATTCCATGAGCCAGATCTGATTCTGATCAGAAATGGTGCAATCATGAGCTTGACAGAACAACACACATAGGGCAGCAGCTGTGTACCTTGTATTTCGTCCCAAAATGTGTATTCATTCCACCTCGACCGACAGCATCCACGAACACCGAATATTCACATCCACGAGAGATAGTGCACGAGAACACTGAAACATCAATGAAACATGAACACCACACTAAGAGCTAACAGTGTACATTGCACATTCTAAATGATGACTGCCGGAAATGCAATAGTGAAAACTAACATATACATGTAAAAGTCGAGACTCTTTCCCCCGGCCACATCAATAGATGGCTGAAAACGTTGAATTTCTGTGTCGTCCCCCATGTTTGGCAGTTGTTGCGAGGACTAGGTTATATCGAGAAAGGGTACAGTCCGAGACAACTTGGGGTTAGCCTAGTGGTTCTCTCACTAGACCCCCAAATGAGTGATTCCAGGATCGAATCCCATGTTGGGAGGGTCGATGAGAATTTTCCCAAGGATTCCAGTCCAATCGCAGATTAGTCTCGAGGTACGTTTCGGCTGGCCCGGAGATATTGTATGATGTAAACCAAAGAAAAGGGTACAGTCTGAGGACTTGCTTGTCAGCGTTCCCCGTTCCATTAAGAAGAAATACATGTGTCACTGTATATTGTGACAATACCTGTACAATATTATAAACCAATAAAATTTAATTATTTTACAATTATTTTTATGTTTTTAAAATTTTATTAAAAAATATTAACATTATTAAATCTGATTGGTTCATTATGATCACATAAGTATTATTATATGACATACATGTTACTCGGAAGGCTCTCCTCTGCAGCAGTTCATCTCCTGAACGCCTGCCAAATGGAAAAACGAAAATTATATGTTGTCGCGCATTTAGTTGAACAGTTAATGACATTTTATGATTACACGAGGCAAAATCTTGACAAAATGAAACATTTCAACCACAAAATCTGGGGGATGGGACGCACATATACCATGCTAAATGCATCCAAAAATGAAAAACGCCACATATGCTCTTGCCTTTGACAAAGTCTTGCACGTAAGAAATATATGTTATGTAACAGTATTGACATGATATTATAAATAATATAAATAAATTATTTCTATGATTATTTTTTTATTTTTATAATTTTAATAAAAAATTTAAAATAATAAAATTTTATTACTTTATAACATAATCTCAGCACTATCACGTAGTGTAAGAGTTACACGACATGCTATTTCCTTGGTGAGAGACTTGCATGTAACGAGTGTACTATAAATAATATTGATATAGTGTCACGAACTAACAAAATTTAGTTATTTTTAAGATTTTTTAATAAAATATAAAAAGGAAAAACCTTTAAAATGATTTAATTTAATTGATTCTTAACATCGCATAAATATTATCACGTGATACATCCGTTACATAAGAATTTCTCCTATCCTTACCTTAACAAGCAGTGCATTTTTGGAATCTTGTTATGGAGAGAACCAAATTCCCAAGGCAGCCTTGGTTCGTGGATATGTGTATTTGAGATGGTTCGATGCTCTTTCTCATTAATTTAAATTTTCGGTTTACATTTGTTTATCAATAAAAGACGAATAGTAATAGTAACGAACCAGTCACCGTCCCGTGACGTAATTTTTTATTAGAGTTTGACTGTGACTCAGACTGGCATAAACATGATTTAATTACCAGGACGTGAATACTGACAAGATATGTTATTCCCTTTTGACAAATCCCCATTCCAATGAATCTACCCAAAAATTTAATTATGCGATAAGAATGAATACCCTTTCTCGTTCCTTCGAAGACACGGTTTTATTATTATTATTTCTTTATATTAAAAAAGAGATAAATATGTACGATAAGTTTCACCAGCAGAGAGTATTCTGTGTAATTGATGAAAAAATTTTAGATGGTCTTACGTTGTAATGATATTGTGAGGAAAAATCAATTAAATTACTTTGATTAGTATAATTATGATAACTGTTGGAATAATTAATGCTAATTTACTTAGTTATCACATTTTAATTAGTGCTTTCTAATGTCGCGTGATAAGGTAGGATCACGTAGGAATTTCTCATAATATATATATATATCACATAATAATACTAATACAATATTACAGATAATAAAATTTAATTATTTTAAGACTTTTTAAAAAAATTTTAAAAAATGACTCTAAAAGTAATTAAATTCTATAAGGGTGCAGCATGAGCTCAGTATTATCACCGACCGCTGTGAATACTGCTTTATTAATTTGCCTCCTTCCGCCTCCTAAATTCCATGTAAACTTCTTCAGCAATCGATTTCCTTACGGACCATTAAATATCTTCCCATATATGCGATACACGAGAAAGTCTTATATGTAATTGTGTGTGATATTAGTTAATAAAATTAAATTATTTTAGAGTTTTTCTTTTATATTTTATAAAATAATTTCTCAACGTTTGATTTAATTTTATTAATTTGTATTATCATGTATGTAGCTGCTATGTACACATGAGTCTCTCTTGTTACAAACCCAGACCACGCGTACACACGTGCATGTGGATATACATATGTGTGTGTATATATATTTATATATGTATGTATGCTTCATCGTTCCTCCCACATAAACGGCTGCCCGGAATTTTGTCTGGTCAGATTTTACTTAGAAAGGAGAATAGGGGGAACACGCATAGATGGGATCAGCTTCCTTCTCCATTTCATCCTATACCACTGCCTCAAACCCACTACTAAACCATCACGGTCAGAAAAGGGCGGTCCCGTCGACGAGAATTTCGGCTCTGAGAAGGGGAGAGGAGGACGATCGAAGCCGCCGCCGCAGCCGCATCGTCGACGAGGGCATGGTCGTGCTCCGGAAGCGGATACAGGAAATAAAGAGATTCGAGGAGGGCAGCTGCGAGGCCCCGTCCCAGTGGCTGGACTGGGAGAGGAGCCACTACGAGGAGTACAACTCACTGGTGTTTGAGATCGTAGGGTTTGTGCAGACCCAGTTGATGAATTCGAGACCGGGGTTGGCACTAGGGTTTTTAGCTTTGATTGCAGTAAGTGTGGCGAGTTCTTCGGCTACGATGTTGGTTCGTGTTCTAGAGACCGTGAGATGGATCTCTTCTGCATTACATGGCATATAGGCTCTCGAATAGTAAGTTAAATCCGTCGGAATGATGGATTCTTCCATGAATACGTAGCTTTCCTCGGAAGTTTTTCCTTACCAGTTACTCTTAGTTTCTAGTTCCAGATGTTTCAATTTTGCCACTGCAGGATGGGAACTAATTAATTATTCCTCGTATTCGTGTTATTTCTGCCTGTGCTTAATGTTCACGGAACATGGGAATGAGTGCATGGCCAGGAAAAAGTCTTGTATGCAATACTGCTAACATCGTATCAAAATTCGATAGAATTCGATTATTTCTAGGTTATTTTTTATCGTTAGGGTTTTATTAAAAAAATCTTAAATTTGGTAATTTTATTATTGGTTGTCAGTACTGTCAGTGATCAGTGATCTATTTAAAGAGGGTGCAGGGTACGATTGCCCCCTGAATTCGACATAACCCGTAGAAGTTTATACAAATTTTACAAATTTTATTCATATTTATATTAAATTACAT
The DNA here is from genome assembly GCA_037672795.1 of Lagerstroemia speciosa. Taxonomy (NCBI): domain Eukaryota; kingdom Viridiplantae; phylum Streptophyta; class Magnoliopsida; order Myrtales; family Lythraceae; genus Lagerstroemia; species Lagerstroemia speciosa. The sequence continues at coordinate 3,500,512 of CM075303.1, read as the reverse complement.
TATTTACCCTTTAAAATTTGACATTTCCCTACGTATTGAATTTTGACCCCTTAACTTTATTTTTCATATCCGTCCCTGAATACTAATACATGGTATACCTGTTATACACAATACTCACTCTTTCATAGGATCGCTCATTTTTTTGATATCGATAATATCCTGTACTGTGACAACTGATTAATCCACCGTACGGTATATTATACGGTCTGGGACACTATTAACCTCCAGATATCGGCACTCTAAGAGAGTCGAACATTGTATGTATCTGATCCACTACATGTTCCGAAAAATCGCTCGTTCCTGCTGGTTGTTCATTCCCAAAAGTGTCTTGATTGTTCTTTGCTTCTTCGGTTGTCTACTCCTCCCTCTCGTTATATATGAAGCCCTCTCACGAGAAACTATTGTATGTAACGTATATACCATGTCGTAGTGATTAGGTGGCATTACCGACTAATCAAATTCAATCATTTTTATGGATTTTTTTACAATTTTGTCGAAAAAACTTAAAATAGTTAATGTGACACCAAGGTACATGGTGTACCCCTTACACTGAAAATTATCTCCCTCCCAATAGTTGAACCAGTTTCACCAATTTTCTCACCTGATGGTTAGATTTATATTTAATCCAAAAACTTAAACTAAGGTTACAAAAAAAATCTGCCCAAATCAGCACCAGAGCTGGGTAAAATCTTTGTGGGTTACGTCTTGTGATAAGTTAAAAACGGGAGATCTAAATACTCGGGATGAGTTGGAAATCGGTTTAAAGGAAAGAGAGGAGATGCACATCACAATCAATGGCGAAATGGGAGTTAGAAATACGCCTCACAAACTGTATCGTGTCATATTTAAATATGTCGTGTCTAAACTTGTCCGGGTTAAAAACTCCAATGATTTGAACATGACACATTTATTTTTCGTGTTTAAACAGGTTCGTGTCTAAATCGTGTCTAAACTGGATTAACCCGTTTAATGTGAAATATTGACAATATATAATTATACTCTAATAATATATGATGTAATTACTAAAATAATAATATTTATTGATAATTAGTACAATAAATAAGTAAGATTAATCAATTATTGATCATGTAATGCATGTAATATTTTATATATCATAAAATTTTAATATATAAATGTATTAAGTGAGTCAATATATATATATAAATAGTGAATACATTTAATAAACTTGTTTAATCATGTCGTGTCGTATTATATAGGTTTAAATCCAGTTAAACACGTTTATTTATCATGTCTATACAAGTTCGTGTCTAAACGGATTCGTGTCTAAATAAGCTCGATCCAAACCTACCTAACTCCGTGTCGTGTCGTGTCGTGTCGGGTTATCGTATCGTGTCAAAAATTGCCAGGTTTAGTTAGAAACAAGGAATATCCTGCATAGAAATATTTGCAAGTCGTGCAAGATTTTATAAATTTTTTTTGTCTTTTAAATGAAATATCTTTTAATCTAGTAAGTTATTTATTTAGAAAATATTTTGAGAAATATTAGCAAAACTTTTTTAAGATATTAAGCAGGGTAGATGGGGATATATTTGAACATGATTATGAGATCAGTGGTAATGAGTGGTTTGATTTTTCGAAGATTGTTTTATGACAATTTACCCTTGAAATTAGGATGAGAAAAGTGAGAGGATTTTCATCGGTCGGTTTTATCCTTATGAGGCCCGGCCTAATGATAGTGGTGGTGTTCGTGAGTGACATTTGTAATATCCTTTTTTGTTCGATTTAGAAAAATCTCTCACATAACCTATAATTGTTTTCCTTTGTTGAGGATATTTGTATATATACTTATATCAAATATCAAGTTTGAATTTCTTATTTCATCGTTGCGTCCAAAACGTCTCAGATCTAGTAAGTGGCACATAAGAGCAATGTTCAGCTGGTTGAAGATGTCAAGTGGAGTGACTGATGAGATAAGATCACATATTTTCTTCTCTTACTTGAATACTGCTGCTATATAAACTGATCTTTTACACAAAATACAACTATCTCATAATTCGGGAGGTTAGGCTACAGAACTAGAAGTAGCTATATCTTGGAAAGGACGATCCCAGGACTCGATTCTTCACCGTCTTCTTTGACTTACATCTATATTATTAGGTTGGAAAGAAATGAGAGAATCTTTCAAGGAATTACATAGCGAGAAAACCAAATTTTATGCATAATTTTTGAATTAGTTCGATTTAAAGGAACCACTCTACCGAGATTGGAGTATAGGATAGCAAATAACTCCTTAGTACTTCCTCTTAATCTATGAGGCCTTTTATAAATTGATGTATATTCATCATATCAATGAAATAGTTATTTATCAAAAAAGATGTCAAGTGCAGGGAGAATTTCAATGGGACCAACAACTTCGCATATGCAGTCCAATATAGCATAGAAGGACTAAAGTGGACTGATCGATGTGTTAGGATACTTCTTCAGTTTAATAAGGTTTCGGATTTGAGTTTTGTGAATAGAGAAAATTCACATTAAAAGAGATTTAACCCTAATGGATTTTTCCAGCTCAAACTAGATTAATTATGACCCATGAAATTTCTGCACGTCAGTAGTTCAGACCAAGAAAATATAGCATAGAAGGGACATTAGACGGAACAAAAGGGTTGCCTTCAAATTCCATAGGCAGTAAATTGTACAATTTCGTCATCTAAAATCCGATTTTTGGCTCTTCATTCATCTTCATGTCATAGAATTGCAAAAATCGTTGCTTCTGTCAAGATACGTCGGCAACGAAAGTAAAGATACAAAATTGCAAAAATAGTTTTATATTATACCTTTTTCTTTTTTTTTTCTTTGTACTTTTACCGACATTATATCAGTTTTGGTGGTCCGAATTTTATTTGGCAGCTAGCCAGGATACACTTGTGGCAGACGACACGACACAGCCTATACATTCATTATCCTCTTGTTATTCCTGACTTCGAGCGCTTCTCTTCTTCCTTTCTCGATGCATCGTACGTGGTTTTATGCCAGATGATTAGAATTGACTCACATTTATCGAGCAAAAGACCCCGAGAGCCGTAGTCGTATTGTGATCTCTTGAGATTCGACGTTGTGATCAATGAAAATTGTAAGGTCAGGTAATACTTGTGATCTGTTACTGATAACAGCGATGAATTCACCGACATCCTCATCAAGTCTTTCCTGATCGCGAATCATGGTTAATCATGGTTAAGGGTGCTGCTTGCCGGAAGAGATTTTGTTTTGTTGGACGGACTTAAAGTATGGATTAGCAAATGCAATAATAATAATAATAATAATAATAATAATAATAATAATAATAAGAACAAGAAGTAGTTAAAATGAATCTGAATATATATTTTTTAAAAATAGAGGTAAAAGTTGAAATTTTAAGAAATGGTTAACGGTAATTTGGTCATTTTATTTCTATTCCTTACAAGTAATAAGGAAGGGGAATGGATATCCTCCTCTATTCTAAGAGAGAGTATTGTGTGTAATTTATATATCATGTTGCAGTACTAATGTAGTAATAAGATTCAGTCATTTCAAGATTTTTTAATAAAATCCTAAAAATAAAAAAACTCTAAAAATAATTGAATCCAATTATTTAAGATACCACATTGGCACCGTCACATTCTTTACACGTTACATATAAAATTTTCTCTTATTCTGAGTGCATCTAGAGCATATATACTGAATATTGAAATACCTATTTTGCATAAATTAAATGCTCTAAATAATTATTGATCAAGAAAATGAGATAATATGGACACTGAATAAATCAGGTTGTCAAACGGTAAAGAGTTTCTATTCGCTTGATCAAGATTACATATTTCAAAAGGGTAAGGAACATTTTTGGAAAAATCTATGGAACCTAAAAATTCATGATAGATACAAACTCCTTCTTTGGAGAATGGTTACTAATAGCCTACACTGGACAAGCACAGAGGATAATATCTGTCCTCTCTATAAATTAAGTCCAGATGTTTTCTCACATTTTCTTGCATTGCATGGAGACAGTCTCATTGGGTGTTTGTAACAGCAATCCATATGTTGCAAATAGCTTAGGAAATAATTTTTAATGTCCATGATATTGTACAATTCATGTGCAGCCCACCTGATTTTCAATCCAGTGCAAAGGAAAGAGAGGGATTTTCTTTGTATGGGGTTATATTATATTATATGCTTTGGATTGAAAGAACTAGAGCCATTTATGTCGATTCACCATCTGATTTATGTTCCTTTTTGGATAAAGTGAACAAGGCTTTTAAGGAATACAATCAAATCTATATAGTTGATTTTACAGATTATGATAACTTCAACAAAGTTATAAGAGAAAGGGTATTCGACGACTTCATTATTTCTCCAACACCAGGTGTGTTTTCAACACAATAGGAAGATCTTACCAACGTTTATGATGATGTCCACATGTTCACAAGTGCAAGCTGGACCGAATCAAACTCCTGCATAGCTGGTCTGGCGCAAGTCAGAGGATCGCGACTGTTATCTTAGCATAGAAGGTGCCGTGCGATTTCACCATCGCAAGCAGAGGCAAGGGCCCTTCTACTAGCTGTAGAATTAGCTGCGTCTTATGGTTGGACTAAGATTGTTTTATTCTCTGATACTAAAGATGTTGTTCAAGCAGTAAAGAGGGTTAGGGAACCATCCTGGGATTGTAGCAATATTTTGCCTGATTTATCTTTGCATGTAATTAACCTTAACTATTGGAACTGTGTATGGATTAGAAGGGAGCAAAATATTGCAGCATATAATTAAAGTAAAATAGGGTTATGTGCTGCAGATTTTGGTATGTATTTCTTTGAGGGCTTCTCACCCCGACAGAGTCTACTTTAATCTAATACTATATGAGTTACCGATTAAAAAAAAAGGGCAGTTGTGTGCAGTAGCAAATGCTGTCACGGCTGCGAATAGATAAATTCGCAACTTGCCTACCACAGTCTTTAACTGTTCGGGTACTTGTTCTTGTCCGTGCCCTCGAATGTTCATGGCCGCATATTTGGCCAGCCTCGATGGATCGATCGATGCTACGAGCTTCGGTCGGTACGGGATTGTCTTGTTAATAATCTCGCTTCAACAATTCGGTCTACTCGCATCTTCTTGTGTAAGCTCCTAGGAAAATCAACATCGAGACCACGTATGACAAGATTAAACTCACAGGTCGCTTTCAACAACGATCAGTTGAGAGAATAATCCTGAGGAATATTAAACGAATACGATGATGGGATGGATAATTTAATTACCCTTGGCATATTCATCTCTCTCTACCACATAGATGTCATAGCATTTCATATTTTCATATTTTCTCTTTAAAATGTGTAAAATCTACCCATTTGGATACATATTCACGGTAACTACTAAAAATAACATTAATATCAGGTAAATTTGTTGTCAAAATTTTCACTTTAATTATTCAACTATTAAACATGTAAGACAAATAATTATTAGTTTTTGAGTTTTTAATTTGAATCGTTCGATTAAATTATCAGAACAGTTTATGGACTGGACTGTGATTGTCATTATAGAAATGCCACGGCAACGAATTGCCAAGGGCAGTCTTGGAGGATGAGATCAAACCAACGGGGCCAAATGGTTGACCTTCCCAAGAAAGACATTGCCTCGTCAAATTTTCCTTTTTCAAATGTCTGATTTCATACACACGTAAATTGTTCGTAAATTCGTGTGATTCTAAATAAATATCAAAATCAAATTTTATAAATAAAAACAATTATGGATTACGGTAATTTAACTCATTAATAGATAAACTCTATTCGAACCTAAATTAATCGATCGAAAATGAACTCTTGGAAACCGGATTGCTTGATGTGTATATGTGCCAATACGCAATCAGTGCTGTGGGGGGCCAACCCAAGGCCAAGGAAAATGAGTGATGTGAGCATATCCGGAGAATCGCAATAAGAGCAAGGCCCATGCCTTGTTCGTTTGTCAACTTTCCAATCAAGAGGCTAGGGCTCCTCAATAACAGCACAGCATCGATTCCTTTCACATGGCCCTATCCTATGAAACATAATAAACTTCTGACTCCTCTCCTTTTTTTTTTTCACTCTATAGTATTTCCGGGTCAGCCGAAACGTATCTCGAAACTAATCTGCGGTCGGGCTGAGATCCGTAAAAAAATTCTTGTAAACCCTAAATTCGATCCTGATATCACACATTTAGGAGCTTAGTGAGGGAACCACTAAGTCGATCCCAGGTCGGTGACTCCTCTCCTTTAGCATCATAGATTATGTCAGAATATAAATCATCCATCATCATCGGAAAATTTGGTTCGGTTCGAGTCTTGGTTACGTTTCATGGCATGTTTGGTAAATATTTCGTGAGTTTGGTATTTCTTGACTAGGAAAAAATATTATCCTTTTTTCTATTTATAAAATTTGAAAATAGAATTATATAAAAATATATATGTTGCTCATGCAGGAAAGAACATTTTTTTCCTTGAAAATTCTCTTCTCCACCATTTTGTTATTTATTTCTTATCAATTTTTTCCATCAATTCCATTTTTTATATTTATATATGGATGGTAGAAGTTCACTTTTTAATTTAACATTTTCAGTAGTTTATTATTCCCTTTTCTTTTAAATCTTTATTTGTTACTATTATTTTTGCCATGTATAACTTTTGACATTTTAATCAATAACTTACCTTTTCATATCATTTAACTAGACACGGACCTGTACTATGCACAGAAAGAAAATAAAAATAAACAAAAGTAAAATAATTAGATAAATTCGCATAATTAGATTATTTATTTGTAACTTATTATAATTTAATTAAGTTGAAATTCATTAAATTATAGCAGTAAGCAAATATTCTCAGTTTTCATTAATATGCTATGTCAATTTTATCTCTTCAGTATTAAAATTTTAACTTATTTTTTAAAAAAATGTGATAAATTTTTGCTGTTAAAATTGTATATATGCAGTGATATGAGAAAATCCGAGCAGTTAACAAAAATATTTACTGTTAAGGTCATAGATATGGGATGAGAGGAAAACGACTGAAATTATTATTTTACCCTTAATATAAAAATCGGATACATTTTATAAATTTTAATATGTAAATTAGATTGAGTGCAAAAATAAAAAATTAAAAAAAACACCAAACTTTCCAAACATTTACATATAACAGTATATAGATAGATAAAAGTTTTCTAAACTAGCACACCTGTAAATATATTTTTACTGAACAAATCTAGAGAAGAAGAAGGAGAAAATCGAAAGAGATAATTCAAAAGTTTTTTCTTTATTTTTAATGGACAAAACCAATAGCATATGTTCGAGCCAGAAAAGGAAAAAGGAGGGCAAAATTTTAAAATGAAAAAAGCATGGGCGGCTTTTGACGGTCGATATGAGCCATTCTTTACACGGAACAAGACAGCAAAATGGTTGCTGCTGTTATGCTACAGAATGACCGTGAGAAATTCTAACGTCATCTTATTTTATTAAATAATATGAGAAAATAATAATTAAAATATTAAAAATAAGTAAATTAATCTTAATCACTCGAGCAGTTATCAAAATTAATATGTACTAATTAAAATAATTTGATTAGTTCTTCTTCACTACATCATTATAAAGTATCACTGTCTAAGATTTTTTCAATGGTGGGCAAGCGTGTACGCCCACTATATCTTCACTTCAACCCGTTTGATATTACACTTGTTATTATCTGCTTGTATTAGATATATCTTGAATTTTTACTATGTAAGTTACTGTAAAACTCGAATTTGATTAAAATTTCATGCACCATGAAGCGTAAATTTTTTACCAAATACGTGGCGAAGGCGAAAGGTTCTGGGTTTTTTGGGGAAGAGAGGTATTCATCTTATTGACCGTGAGCGTGCGTGAGAGTTAGGGTTTGGTCTCAGCTTTGTACTCCGACATTGTTGACGCTTATAGTGGAGATTGAAGCTTCTCCATTAGCCGTGGACGTACGGACGGCTTCCTACTTTCCGGAACCACGTTATACCATGTTCACTTCTCTCCTCCCCTTCTACTTATATTCGGTTGTTCGTTCTGAACCGATTTCGAACAGTTTGATACTATAATGCGAATCATATTAAAGAAACACGTCGGTTACCGATTTTCAAATTTAAGTTATGCTAGGCTCATCGGTTTGAATTTATTCAACCGTGCACATGCATTTTTTTTGTGTACCATCAAGTGAAATTCACAAGTATAAATTTAAATTAAACCATTTGTTAGAAATGAATTTTTTTTTGTTTTAAACATAAAAATTTTATCAACTTTATTGTAAAATTTTAATATATATTAACTTTATATGTTATAAATAATATGATATGTGATATATATCGAAATTAAATGGTATCTTTGGGAAAACGAGAAACACGGGACCCTTTCATTTGGTTACTTCTGTGCGGTCCAATCACGAGTTGGGAAATATAAAGGCGAAAAAATACCAACTCCCAGAGGCGAATTTTGCTTCGATGAAACACAAGTTTCTCGATTTGATCCACGACCGCTTTTTATCACTTGGGATAATTCTAAGATTGGATAACAATCATTTTATTTTATTAAAATTATGTAAATTCTTAATTTATTTAAGTTTATTTAATCATCCTATTATAAATATGTAAATTTATATTGCATTTTAAAGTACATTTTACATGATAAGTTTTATTTTCTTGTAAACGAGTCGATCCGGTGCCTCGCCTCACCCCTTCCGTCCCGTCCCATTGCCATCCCAAGATAATCCTCTCACAATATGTGTGTTTATCATGAAAATTAATAAAACTAAAAAAATTTAAATGCAACGTTACAATATTTGATAAGTATACTAAACTGATTATAATACCCAGTAAACATGGATAAAATAAATGTAAGTTAAAATTCAAACTTATTCCAGATATATAAAATTTGAATTTGTGATATCCGATTTTGATAAACTTCACAATCCGATACTGTATTGCTTATTATGATATGGTACTACAATAATTTATACCGGTCGGGCGGGATTATAAGAAAAGTACTTTTCCTAGGAATTCACGAAGGCGTGCAGCGAGCGGAGACAGGGTCTTCCCACCCGGTCGGTCCCCACCCTCTCCGCTGCCGTAAAATCCGCCCTCAAGCAGCCCCCTTTCAATCACGCCTGCGAACAAAATTCATTGAATGCAAAATCACTTTGAAGATTGGCTGCCCGGAGATCGATAGGGAGGTAAAGTTGTGACTTGCGACCTTTTTTCTCTCTTCCCCGTCACTCTCCGAGCATCCAAACGCCCCCCGCCAAAACCCTATCCCTCCCCCGTTCCTTCTTTTTTCGGGCTCTCGTCCCCTTCCTCCCACCACACATTCGCAATCCCTCCTCTCGCCGCTCGCAGACACAAATCTCAGATAATCTGCAGATATTGTTTTTATTGTTCTCTCATCTTCTTCTTCCCTCTACCACTTATATATTCGCCTATTTGGGTATTCTTCCATGGCTCTTGATCTCCCATGCGGTCTTCAATTCTGCTCAAATTGAGATCTTGACGCTTATCAGAATAAGCCTTTTTTTTTTTTGTTGCTTTTGTCTTCTAACTCCTTATCTACAATTGTGAGATCCACAGGATTTTGCCCTTTTTCATGGCCTCATTAATTGCAGAAGATTCAATTGAATTCCTGTTTGATTTATTTGGGGAGAAACAGCTTCCAATGGCCATCACTTGCCCCCGTTTTATCGGGTCGGAGCAGCCGGCCATGGAGGCGGCCCGTCTGGATTCCCCTCGGTCCGTACAATCTCCTCCTCCTGTGACTCTAACCCAGGATGACCTAAAGAAGATTGCTGCCTTCAAGGCGGTCGAGTTCGTCCGGTCGGGCATGGTCATTGGCCTTGGCACGGGGTCCACGGCCAAGCACGCCGTGGACCGCATCGGGGAGTTGCTCCGGCTGGGCGAGCTGCACGACATAGTAGGAATCCCCACCTCGAAGATGACCCACGAGCAGGCGCTGTCCCTGGGAATCCCCCTGTCAGATCTCGACTCTCACCCGGTCCTTGATTTGGCTATAGACGGTGCTGACGAGGTGGACTCCCACCTCAACCTTGTCAAGGGCCGGGGCGGGTCCCTCCTCCGCGAGAAGATGATTGAAGGCGCTTGTGAGAAGTTCATCGTAATCGTGGACGATTCAAAGCTAGTGAAGCACTTGGGCGGGAGTGGGCTCGCGATGCCTGTTGAGATTGTGCCTTTCTGCTGGAAGAACACTGCGAAGAGGCTCCGTGAGTTGTTCAAAGACTCGTGCTGCGCCGCAAAGCTCAGAACTTCTGGGGACAAAGGGGAGCCCTTTGTCACTGACAACGGTAATTACATTATAGACTTATATTTCGAGAGGGATATTGGGGATCTGCAGGCTGCTAGTGATGCAATTTTGCGAATCCCATGCGTCGTTGAGCACGGGATGTTTCTTGATATGGCGACTACTTTGATTGTTGCGGGGAAGAAAGGGGTGGAAGTGATTAATAAGGAGGGAGACATTTAGGTTCTATCTCTAACAGTATTCTAGTGGTAAGGTTTGTTACTTTTTGGTGATTTTGATGGATATTTTGACAGATGATAATTGGAAGGTGGCGAAGGGTGGGAATTTTTCATTTTTCCTTAGAATCGTTGATGTTATAATCAACGTATGGGGAATGGTCCCCAATTTTGGTGGGTTCGCAGAACCTTTAGGATCTTAAGGTGACAGATGTCCTGTTCTTTCTAAGAAGAAAAATGCTATTTCTGTGCTAAATTTTTCCAAAATTCAATCACAAGATGAGTGTTTTTTTGGCAATTCTATTGTTTTCTTCTTTTTCTTCCTGGATAATTCATTCATTGATTAATTAATGGATAATCATTCTTTGAAACATGCTTCGTCTTTCTTATTCACTGATTCACTGTGAAACTTACACGGGTGGATATGATTATTATCTGGGTGTGATTAACCTCAACTCCTGATGAATTGCTTTGAGACTTTTTCCGTTATCTGTTGCTGAATCCAATCTGTCTGTCAACTCCACGATAAGTTGGATATTCGTACGTGGGAATGATCTACCTTGCATTCACTTGAAGTCTTGGTGCTGCAAGGTACTCTTACCAATTTGTAGTCCGTGTGCTCCCAAAGGATCTCTATTCTAAGCAAAAAGCGTACTTACATGCTCCTTGTTATGAGTGGTGCCTTTCTGCAGAAACTAGCCTGAGTTTTCTGTTTTGTGGCAATTGAATGTTGTAATTTCTCGGGGGCGATGGATCACAGTTACATGCGTTCCAGAGAAGACCAGAATACTAGAGATGACTCTTCTCTCTCATAATTGCTGCTCTTGGCTTTGAGCATAGGTTTTCTAAATAGTGAGTGCTGCTTGCTAAGTCTCCAATCACAGCACTGAGGTCGAGCTGGGGCATAGGCATATGCTTAAGTTTGCAGTGCAAAGGATTTTCAAATGTTCACCACCAAATTGTGGAGTGATGCTCGAGCTTTGAGGGATTTCGAGGAGCATCTTCTCTTTTGGCATGTTGGTTGTTGAAATAAGCTGGTAACTGATTTAGGAGCTGCAACACAGGGACTGCTTTATAGAGAACATAGCTGGTGCTGTTTATACATACGTTCCCACCCATTAACTTTATGCCCGTTTTATCTGAAGTTTGGTTTATAAGCTTTCTAAAGAATTGAAGATTTTTCAACAGGATTTGCTCGTGTCTGTTGCCTGTGAAAATAGGTATTTCATCCAATTCCTTGGTGTGCAGCATCATTCAATGTGAACACTTCCCCCGGCAGCCAATGTCCACTTGATCACCAGCAGTGGGATCTTTTCCTTATCTCTTCCTAAGATTCTTACTTTTCTGCATCGTCCAAAGTTGCAAATTGTGTTGCAGAGACATTCCAAGGAGCCTTACATGGATTAGTATAAACAGTAAGGTGAATGTAGCAACTCTGCAAACCAAAAATTCCTGATCAATGAGAAGAGATATAGTCCCTCACTTTATTGACCTATCATTTCGTCTTCACAATCTTGGGCACATATCATAAAATGCTGATCTTTCTTGATTCTTGTTTGACACGATGAAATGAAATGAAGCGAATATATCTGGCAGGTCGAAAAATGAATGTAGAAACTCTCTTGAAACGAGGAAGATGCATTGTTACACTAAAGAAGATGGGTAATTAATGGAAAGCAATTGAGAAGCGTCAAGTACTCCATCATGCCACATCTTCACCATCTGCCTGCAGCTCTGGAGCAGACTCGGTCCCTGGAACATTGCCATCTGCTGGTCCAAGAATGCCACCGACTCCGTGAATGCTAAGCCACTCGCTCTGGTACATGTCAGGGTTAGTAATCGTGACTCCATTCAGCGTCAAGGAATCACCGGTTCGCTTGACTTCAATCGCGAAACTTTCCAGTTTCGTCCTTAAAGTAGTTCCCCCACTGTAATTGATCAGATCCCTCATCGAGAGTTTGCAGGGAACCACATGCCTGAGAAAGATTGAAGGGTACTCAGTGAAATTGCCGATACGACCTGCCATGGATTCATCCGGAGGGGCGAATATCGTCAAAGGCTCACTTTCCTGGTATTCCGTTCCCATCAGCTGCATACCGAGGAAAGAAGCCATAACAGAGTACCCTGTTGATCTCAGCAACACATTGGCCTCCATGAAGTAATACCCACCATACAATCCAGTCTCGATGGGATTAGTTTCGGTCAATGCCACACATCGAGGACTGTCAGGGCCGGGGCTGGGGCTCTGAGTCGGGGCCTGGATCCAGAACAGAGGGTCAAAGAACTTCTCGATCTCAAAGATTGACAAGTGCCCATCATCGTAGATTGCAGATCCGACAACTTTGACTCCGTTGATCTCAATCTCGCTAGTGGGAGGTGACGAGGTCACGGTGAGGGAGTAATTGGCATTCATTGTCGGGATCTTGGACCCAAAGGGGAGGGACCGGAGGGTTTCGAAGGGGAGGGAGTGGGGACAGAAGTGGAACTGGAGCAGGTCGAGCGGGGGCTGACCGGACCGAGCAAATTTCTCATCGGAGGGAGAGAAAATGGTGACGGAAGGGAGCTGTGGGGCAGTAAGCATTTTCAAGACAAGGTTGAGGGTTAGTGCCATCGAGACGAAGCCTGAGTTTGAGAGGACCTCTGTGGCTCCGGTGATGGAGGCGGAGGGAAGACAGAAGGAAGGGCGGAGGAGAGAAAGGAGAGTGATGGAAATGAGAAGGGAGAACGCCGCCATCAATTGGAGCTTCGAGAGAGTGTGTGTGTGTGTGTCATCAGTCTGTGAAGAGTTGAAGGTAACTCTCTGGGGAGGTTTTTGTTTCGGTTGGAGAAGGCAGGGAGGGCGGTTAAGAGGAGGAAATGTTTTGGCGGGAGATGGGACACGTGGCGGCTTAGGATTCGCGGAACAATCTCCCTGGGCTTCTGGGCCACGCAGTGCTTCTTGCGAATTGTGGGCTAAGGCCCAAAGCAAATTCTAAGTATGGTTTGTGATCCGGCTGGAGTTTTTTCTCGATGCACATGACTTGGTATCCAGAAATTTAAAACGGTCTCTAGTTAATCCATGTTTCAGCATGATCGGTCCACTAAGACGTAGACAGGGTTCGGTTCCGTCTTTTTCACAGCGAAAACATTGCTCCTTGACATGGGCCAAGTTAGACGAGGCTCAGTTCATAGCTCAACCGAAGAAATTTAAAATGCGGCAAAAGGAGGAGGATAATGATACCGAGAAAAGATAAACGTGACAGCGGCAGGACAAACCACAAAGTTTTATTATGTCGAGCAACTTTACACATAGTAGTGGCCTATTTATAGAAGTCAAGATCTAATTAATCCGAGAAACAAATATGCAGAAAATGTCAATATAATATTAAACTGATACAAGAATATCATAAGATATCATTAGCCTATTTGATCGATACGATCTTATTTTTAAATATTCTGCTCTCCGATTGATAGCAAACAATTTCTCTAATATTGCAAAGTGACTCAATTATCTTATGTCTAAGCATTATCCTTTTAACATTAGAATTAGGTACGGATTTAGAAAATTAAACTATGGGATCGAAAGTTAGCGGAAAGTGAAGGATCGATTGCAAGGAGAGTGTAATAAGAGAGAAAAGATTAGTAAAATTTGTATAAATTTTTTTTCGATTTTAAGGAATGCTTAAATCAATCTGTCATCAGAATTGTCGCAATACACAATTTCTCCACGCAAATGTGCGTGGTTGACCACAAAAAGGGGAAAAGATAAAGATAAAGATAAAGCCAAAATCAGGACGACGTCGTTTACAGATTTATTTCCCTAAGATGGAGTGTCACATGAATCATGCATGATGCATCGTTGCATCGATTGCTTGGCCAAAGAAGCAAGCCGGTGAAGCGAAGAGTGGCCTAAGGGTTTTTTGTGAGGAAACTTCATTGTTGAGCTTTAAAGATGCTTAGAAGTAAACCCTCTCTCCCTCTCTTGTGCACATTAGCACGCATGCTTTCACTCTACGAAAGTCCGAGATACGATCCGTGAACGAGATCCGAACAATTACCACGAACACTCACCCGGGCGAAACCTTCTAATCGAGTCGAGAAAACGCACGCTAGAATCGTGCTTCAAACTCTTATGAGCACTCCTTACATAATAATCTATAGTACAGTTGAAAATTAATTAATCAGTGATGGTGATGCGGGAAACAGGTGGTTCAACCACATCTCCACGAAGACCGATCGAGCTGAGGATCGATCACCAACACAAACCTCATGCATTTCGTTGCCAATTTGGGACGGTTGTCAACTAACCCAAAAATTGAATATGCTCAGTAATCGAAAAAGAGGATCTAATTGCAGCGGTATCGTTCTCGACTTAAGACTAAGAGGATTTGGGTTCAGTACTCATCCGTGGAGTTTCTCGCGCACCCCATTATTTCTGCTTTCCATCTACCTGTTTATATATATCTGTGTGTCTCTTTTGTATTTCAAAAAAAAATCTTCGGAAATTAAATATTAATTGATATCGTTTCAGCCAATCAGAATACTTCCAGGGCAATTAAAAATTGGATTTGATAAATAAGTAAGGCGGAAAATAACCATTCCAATTAGTGGGTCAACAGTGCCAAATTGCGCAGCCGCCATTTACACATATATAAACTCATCGACTTTTCGTATTCATTAAAATTTTTCTCCTTAAACAAATTTTTAAATTCAAATTTTATAAATAAAAATTTTCAATAAAATTTTAAATTCGAATATTATAAATAAAATAATAAAGAGGATTTTCTCTTTTCATAAATATGACTTTACTCACAGCAAAATTAACTAATTTCATTAAATTTTTTAATACCGTGCTATAGATAACGGAGGACGGGGATGGCCGGCATGGCAGGTCGTCGATGTTCAACGGTCAAAGGTCCACCTCTGTTGGTTGGGGGCGTTCTTCTAACCGTCAACTACCACCACCACGAATGCGTCAAATTCAAAAGGTAATGTCAAATCTTCGTAAACAGAGTGCCGACGCAGTCATGGGACTCGCATTTAATAAAATCATTATGGATGTTGATAAAATTAAATTCCATGCTAATTGTGTGTCTTGAGGATTATTAAGATGATTTTGATAATTTTTGTTAGTAATAAGAGAAAATCGTAGGTCTAAATATCGAATAGGAGATAAAGACGAATAAAATGAGCACATAACTTTTACGGTAAAAATGGAATTCACAACGTCTTGGTTATGAGCCGGAATTCTCTGCCACTATACAAGGACCCGACCCCTCCTCGAATTTTGGCAATTTCTTAATATTCAAGTAAATAATCTTTTTTCATAAGAAATCAAGGGTACTTTTATAAACCGATCGAAATAAATACATCATATCCAAACCAGTATGCCAAGTAAATAATCATTTACTAATATGGATTGATCGAAATAATGTCGCAACCCTCCCTGAAATGAGATCTTATTCTCGAGCGTTCTTCTGAATGAAGAAAATGCACGATCGCCTTAGTTTCACCATATCATGAATCTAGAAAATGGACGTGGAGCAGACTGAGTGGATTCTTTCAACACGAAGACAATGCAAACTCTCATGGAACATCACCTTCTCCACCATTTGATTTGGAGTTATACACGTGTGAAAGAGTTCAGTCGAGGACAACTTCAATGCATCTTCCCATTCGAAGAATTTTTATTTTTTAATCATCTCTTTTAATAATATTTTTTTATAGCAATTTTGTTTGCCAATGTTGCAAGCAAGGACGTATTAGATTGCCAACAATTTTCGGGTATTCTTTAATATATTTTAAGGATAATAGAACACGCTACGTTAATATTGATTGATTAATTGATTTGTTTATTCACATATGTTTATCCAAAATAAAAAAAATAAAGAAAAAATAAGAATCGTTGGTCTATACTCGATTGTCACCCTTAGGGGCGCATAGCCATTGAAGTAGAAGTTATTGTGTAAATCGAATTAGTCATATTATTCATAAATTACCTGATTAATGATTACTTGACACATTTAAAAGTGCCCCTTAACCTTTACTTTCATCCATTAAATACCTATTTTTAAAAATAGTGTGACACTTTTCACTGAAATGTCAAATAATCACTGTAGCCATCCGTATCATGCGCCGGGTGAGACCTCGTCAGCCACTTGGAACACTAATTGTCCCTCGGAGTGCCTAAGTATAGTTTTCAAAATACATCACTTGATATTTAAAAATTCACTGGATTTTAGTTAATTTAGATTCGAGTAAAATAATTTTCCATTCTTAAAACTCAAATATGAAAACTTATTTAAGAGAAAGAACATCAGTCACTTTAGTTACTCTTTTTCTTTTTATTTTTTCAATTTTTCCATAGAGCTATTTTAAATTTCCAAGAGGCTAGATTAGAACAATTTGGTGATGGAGCAAAAAAGGCCTGGCATTCTACTATACAATTTGAAAATACTGACATGCTTTCATGAAATTTCACGATATAGATCGTATTTATCGTATCAACTTCTTCACCAGTAACAAAAAATACCAACAACACCTAGTAGGGTACATGAATAATAAAAAGGTACGGAAACATTCTGTAAGCCCACGATCGAGTGGTAAATCGCTTCACCAGAGAGGTTGACTCCACTGACTTTATTATTATTATTGTTATTATTATTATTATTATTATTATTATTATTATTATTATTATTATTATTACTACTTGGGTGATTAGAGAGGACATGATTAGCTTGCCAAAAAACAGTTAAGAGTAGATTAACAAAAAAAAAACCAAGCCATCACATTAATGATATCTTAGTTATCATTCATTCATTATCAAGCACCTTCATCATTTGGGTTTTCGGTAGGCTAATCAATAACTAATCCGACACGGACGTAGTTCAGTAGTATCATTTTCGTATAATTAATAAGTCTTAGATCCTACTAACTTTTTTTTATATCGATGGTGTTCAATATTATAGCAGCCCGTCATTAAATCCCAAATATCGATTCTAAGAGAGTTGAACTTTGCACCTGACCTACTGTGTGTTGTCAGCTTATCATTTGATTCGCCACTTAAAAGGGTTTAGATCCACTATTCCTTTTATTTCTTTTAAATCCATTATTCCATGGCAATAAAGAATCAATAAAAATTTAAAATGCATCAAGGTCCGTACCTTTCCTATTCCATTAGCTCGTCAACTCTGACCCGAATCTCTATTAATAATTTTCGGAAACTTATGGATGCCCAAAATCGAGAAAACCGGTTGAGGACAAGGGCTAGCCAATCAAGCTAATCTCTCTCAGGTTTGCCATAAAACCAGTACTCTGTTTGGAAATCTCCGTGTCTCCCCCACCCCCCCTTCCTCCTCCGACCACAAACAGAACACATCCGAGGATGATCAGTTCACTCCATAGATCGATCAGTACCCCACAAATCATTGAGGAAGAAGATGTTTTCCCTTGAGTCCCAGGAAAGACACCGCTAATGATCCTCTTGCTTTACATCAACAATTGCTCCGAAGTCTAAAAGGGACAACTTTTTCTTACCTTGGAGATATACGATCCCCTTCTTGTAAGTCTCTGCTTTCCTTCACTCTCCCTTCTGGGAATCTCCCTTTTCTTGGGTCGATCCCTCCTCATGATAAGCCGACAGCGTCTTCGGTCGAGGCCCCTTTGTTCTCTCGATCGATGAAAAGTGGGTCTTCCCTTTCTAGCATCTGGTTATGTTTCCTTCCTCTGTAGCTCTGTTTCTCCTTTTCGGTGTTCTGTGTTGTCGGTACTTGTTTCTGCTGGGGAGGATGGATCGAAGCCTTTCTTATTTGGTCCATGCTTAAAAGGGTCCCTCCTTTCGGAATCCTGCTTTCATAAAGTTTGTAACTTTATTCCATTCGAGAAAATCCATGAGAGTTTAATCCCCATGCTTCATCGCTCCTTTCAGCTTTCCTCTTTTGTCCCATGCTGTCCGAGATTATGTTTTTTCTTTTCCAGATGGAATTCGTCCGAGGCGATCGATTGCTGTTCCAATCACATTTTCTTCCGTACAAATCATTGCCCCTTTACTCTTGGATGTCCGCTTTTCTTGGTGTTCGGCTTCTGAACAATCTGCTGATAGTTCTGCTGAACAATATTTGGCTTCCTCAATGGCTGCCTTGACAAATTTCTGGGGCTTGCTTTTCAGGAATTGGCTAAACGAGTGCTTCTTCAAGTAGGTTCCCGCTCAAGCTTGTCTAGATTTTTCTCGGAAGAAATTGGTTGGTGTGAAGTCTAGAAATGGGGGATCACTTTGTCTTGCTCGTAGATCGGTTACTCACCGAATCGACACTAGGGGCAGCTCTCGAGAGCAGGAACCGGTCCATGCAGGTGACAACGTCGGACAAAGATGAAGCAGCCGATGAGACTCCATCCCACAAGATCGACTTCGGCGATTTGTCGTACCCGAAGAAGATGGTGGAGTGCAGGATATGTCAGGATGAAGATGAAGACAGGAATATGGAGACACCCTGTTCATGCTGTGGCAGCTTGAAGGTGAGTTGGCTCTTCCAGTTTTCTCCTCATTTTCGACCTTCAATTAACATCTGTGCTATTAGGTCATCTTTCAAACTTGTATGGTTTGTCGGAGAAATCAAATTCGGTACATGCCAATATTGCGTTTAGTGTATCTCATTCTTTTGGATTCCATAAGACTTGAGGGAAAAAGAACAGAGCATTTGGCTGCCTTGCTCCATGTAGGGATGAAATCACTGACATCTTCGGTTGTTAGTAGCTTTGGCTCATTTGGGAAAGTTCTTCTTGGGTTTCAATCATCATTTTCGTACGTGGCATTGACGAGTATGTGCTGAATGTGGTTTTTCCTGGTTGTAATTTCAGTATGCTCATCGCAAATGCGTTCAGAAGTGGTGCAACGAAAAGGGCAATACCATGTGCGAGATCTGCCACCAAGTAATGAACCAAACTAGTTTCCGTTCATTCGCATGTCCGGCTGATTCAATAGCATATTCCGATTATAATTCATCTTGGCACATCTTACTTGAGTCCTAAGCTAACTGTGATTCTCTGCTGCTTTACTGTCTTGTTTATCCAAACTCTCCCAGCAATTTAAGCCTGGATACACGGCCCCGCCCCCGCTCTTCCAGATTGGTCGTATCCCCATGAACTTCAGGTACTCAAGAGACTCGTCCAAATTACTCGAGGCGATTGGACTTTCTTGTAACTTCTGGGACGGTGTCTGACTTCTTGTCTGAGCTTCCTGCAGAGGAAACTGGGAGGTTTACAGGAGAGAGTCCAGCTCGAACGGTCCTCACTTAATAGCAATGGTTTCAACCGATCGGGACTTCACCAGTTCCGACTTCCACGAGCATTCGGCTTCCGTTACCAGAAGCCTCATGTGCTGTCGCTCTGTCGCACTGATAGTATGCTTCCAATGCCCCTCTCCTTCGCATCCCCTCCTCCCGGAATTCACTGGGTCACTTTCGGTTAACGAGCTTGATATTTTACCGCTGTGCAGTTCATGATTCTTCTGATCTTGAGGCATACCCTCCCGGTCATAGTCAGCGGAACTAACGAGTTCTCGTTCCCATTGCTTATGGTAAGAACTAAGGCGAAACGGAATGGAGTTTTTAGCCATGGAGGTTCCACGGAAATTGATTTGATTTTCTGGTTTCTTCCTGCAACAGTTACTGCTTCTCCGTAGCATGGGAATCGTCCTCCCGATTTACATCATCTTCAGGGTGCTCACAGCTGTTCAACGCCACCGCCTCCGGCAGGTACGGAATGCACTTGATGTTCTTGCTCTGACAAGCTAATCGTGAACTCGGAGTTAATAAGTGGGGATCGCCTCGATGTTGGTAGGTCCCAGCGAGTTCACTGGTTGCTTCATCGGATGAGGAAACAGAGGATTTGATCCAGTCGCATCAGCCTCAACCTGGAATCGTTCATGCTGGCTGAACTCGGGTTTGTTGGATGCAAAGCTGAGTGTTCAAGAAGTCGTTTGGATATATGTATTCGCCAGAGATAAGTAGACTGCAGGTTATCAGATCAACTGTATAAGATTAATGTTCACCGGGGGCAAAAAAAAAAAAAGATCAAAGAATAACTGTACATATTATATGTACTCATATAGAAATTTGTTTACATCATTATTGTTCTCCAAGTGGGTTCTCAATACCTTCCAAGTAAATGGGTTGCATTCACTCTTTTTTTTTTTATGTACAAAAAAAATGTTTATTCTAAGAAGAGAATTGAAGAAAGAGAGAATAAAGTATTAAGTTTCACTTGTCAAAATCGAACATATGATATTTTATTTTTAGATTGAGAATAGTATAACTAAATCAAATCATATTCCTCCTAGTTAGAGGTATGGGTACTGGGTAAAAGCAGAATCGGTATAAACTTACATGATAAATGAAGGAAATGGGTTCTTGTTCTAGTTTAAATTAAATATGCTCGAAATCAATACCAAAACCGGACACAGAGAGATTTTATTTGCGCTATTGATTTTGATTGTCCATAACTTTTTCATCCGTAACTCAATTTTCATGGAGTCTATAATGACGGATTCGTAACTTGACAAACTTCTATTTGAAATAATAATTATCGGCATTAGCCGAAGATGCAATTGCCAGTGGGGGATTCGTTCCTTTCGGTCCTAAAACATTAGCGTGAATAACACGATTTGGGACAACTCGGAGCACACTTTTCACGTGTAATAAGACATATCTCCACTGCTCCTACTGTCGTTAATGAATTGGCGGCCTCTGCCTCCGGCCGGTTCTCAAACATTCATTTTCACGCGTAGTTTAGCTCCCGATGTTCGGGTCCCTGCATGTCTCCATCTGTTTATCGACGTATTAGATCCTACGCGGATCATATAAAAGAATAAATCATGTACTTATAAGAGTACTGTATACCACATTCTAATAGTTTATGGACTCGATTTCTGTAAGACTCACTGATAGTATTAATAATATAGAGCCCGAGTGCCTTAACCCGACAAGTATCGATTGAGTTCACGGATAACATGGTGAACTGGACTGATGCAAGAATCTCTCATCCTGAAGTACATACGAGTTATTGGTTTCCCGAGGGGAACTTTCTTTTGTCCAATGCCCTCCGTTCAACGTCCGGTTGCTATCCCGAGAGGTGCCACCCGGCTTCCGGTGTCTATTCAGAACAATAGCTGGTGGTGACTGGTGAGTGGTCCCAGTCAGAAACGTAACCAGAGGTTTGGTTCGGTTCTGGGGGAGAGAAATCTGGGGATTATATCGAAAATTTGACGTGCCAGGGACATAACCAAGATAAGGAATCTTAATTGCTCGAGCTGTTAGTCAGGAGAAGATATTTGCTGTACCGAACCTATCGCGTAACAATACTGATATAATATACTCGTCTAATTAGAATTTCACATAAAATTAATATGTACTTAGTCTCAATAAAAATCCTAAAAAAATTTTAAAAAAAAACTTTAACATGTAGTTATCTCTAATTAGACAGATATATGCACTCGAGACTTTCCTCGTTAGCCCGATGAGCTAAACCTTTGTTCCATCCAGCTAAACATCAACTAAGTTTCTGGGTTTGTTAATGCGCTTTTATCAAATTCGATAAGCCATGGACTGTCTTCTGTACCGAATGGGACAAAAATCGAAATGCAGGCGAAGTTGAAGGACTGATGCGGTGCTCAGCCATTCTAAAATGGCAGAATTTTAATTTCCCCAACTGCCAACATGTTAAAAGCTCAAAGGAAAAAGAAAAGGCATTTTTTGGATTAAATTCTTACAAACTAAAAGAGAATTACAGGATTGTCCTAGCGGCACGTGTTTGAACCTTTTTTTACCTATATATATATATATATAAATTTGTGATCAGCTGAACCACCGGAGTGATAACCTGGTGGTTGATTGTACTTCCTTATCCTGGATGCATTGCCTAGGAGGTCATGGGATCGATCCCTGGAGGCGCATTCGCCATTAGGTGCAAATCTCCCAGTGGCCACCCACACACTCGGGAGCGTGGGCTGACCAACACTTGGGATTGTGGGGTTCTCACGGGTCCGGGGTGATCGCGACACCTCGTCATAAAAAAAAAATTTTTTTGATCAGCTGTAGGTTGGTTCACCGGTTGCTTTGTAACACTATCAAGGCGGAGGTTTGTGGTTCGAGCTTTCTTACCTCACTTTTTTCACTTTTTTATTTTTTGTTTTGGGAGACACAACAGCAACGACCCATTTCTTTTCTATTTCACTATTTTTTTTTGTCTTGGGAGAACACAATAAGAGCGAGCCATTTGTTTTTTAATTCACTTTTTTTATTTTTTGTCCTGGGAGAACACAATAATAGCGAGCCATTTGTTTTTTAATTCGAGAAAATGGAATGGCAAAATTTTAATTTTTGTTTGATTTAATATATATTATTTAAAACAAAATAAATATCATCAATAAATGAATATTATTATTTATCCAAAAATATATAAATATAACTAATATATAATATATTATTAAAAACTTCAGTTTGATTATAATAATAGTTGAGAGATTTTATTTCATTCCAGATTTTTATGGGTATATTAAGAGAATAATATTCCATCATTTAGGGAATCAAATCCCTATTTAAGAGAAAATAAATGAAATTATTCGTTAACAAACATATACAAAGGGAATCAATCTCTTCGATTCCCTTTCATGTGTTACCTTCACACAAAACAAATGATCTCTTAGTATAATTGACTAGGCTTGAGTGTAGTAAATCATTAGAAAGGATAAATATTATCATTATGTCCTAATTTTGTAATATATATTATTTCTATATTGCTAAATAAAAAAAATCATAAGTGATCCTATCTCATCGTATGACGTGAGAAAACACCAATCAAATGTGATAAATAAGTAAATTAATATTAATCACCCAACAATTACTATAATTATTACTAATCAATGCAATTTGATTATTTTTCCTTGCCAGTTATCGTGAGGTAGAACTATGTACGATTTTTCCATAATAAGATATCTTTGTTTAAATTAGAAATGACTTTTTTTATGAAAAAGAATTTTGAATATGGGTTGAACACAACCATATTTTTTAAAAAAAATTATATTTTAATATAATCCATTTATTTTCTTATAATACATATCATTGCATTTACTATCTCAATCCGCAACGCAGCGTGGGCTTTTAAGCCAGTGAGCCTAAAAAGGGAGTGTTATGTATGCGACGGTCTCATCACGTGGAGAAAGCTTTTATGTTATGGTGTTACTATGTGACAGTACTTACGTGATGATATTAACTAATCAGAATAAGTTATTCTTATGGTTATTTTTTATTTTAGATTCTATTAAAAATCATTGAAAAAACTGGTTTTAATTGGCTAGAATTACCACATATATACTCTCACATGGTGCATCGTGGTGTGAAAGATTTTCTCCATCACAGTGCAGATATTGTGACGCCAACAAATAAAGTTAATTTTTTTTTAATTTTTTTATACTCTAAAGATTAAAAAAATTCTGAGAAATGAATGAATTTTATTGGTCAACATTATAACATCAGTCCTGTTATGTGGTGATAATATTACATACAAGACTTTCTCCTGAAAAAGGATAGGAGAAAAAGTCGACGTGATTGTATTGATTGTATTGAATACTCATTCTAAAAAATAAAGTTGCTAGAATCCCACAGATTACTATTAGATTCGGAGTCTCTTATTATCTGTAAGTTAGATTTCAAATATACCTATGATAATTGTTTCAAAATCAAATCTCACATCGTACAATGTTAAAAGAAATCCCATTATACAACAGTAATTAGATATAGAGTCAGTTCTTATGTAAGTTAATATACCGTTACGTCCAAGTATGAAAACACATTGCGCCGTTTTAAAGCTTGAGATTGGGAGAAAATTGCTTGACTCGTGGTGAGTGAATCGCATGAGGAATAGACTTCGACTCGCGTAAAGTTGCTAGTCCAACGACAGGCTGGAGAGAAAAACCACCTCGCGGTCGTGTGTATCCTCTCGACTGAGCTAGCCTTGGGATCAGTTGTAGAGGGGATGACAAGTGTAAGTTATGCTCTCACTTGATGGCGGGGATTGAGGATTAAAGTAAATTACATATCAGATGAAAGATAGAAGAAATTCTTATATGTAAGAGCAATTGAGTAATATTATCTATAAATTTATATTTTTAAGTGAACACGGATCTAATTTTCTTATAAACGTAATAGAAATTCTGAGACAACAAACACACAGTTATCCAGTCTATTTCAGTTCCTTTCTTTGCCTTCCCCCACGACTCTCCTCTATTTCTCCTCTCCACGAACACTGCACCCAAATTCAATTCTGACCTTTTTCATCCCTCCCCCCAACTTCACGCTTCATCAAATCCCTTTAAAATTAACTAGTAAAATTAAACATGAGATCGTAAAGCCAACAAAAAGATGAAACAAAATTCGGAAGGCAATGCGTAACATGGCACGTGACACGAATTATTACACTAGTAAACCGATAAGCCGACAGCTGATTTCCTTTCGAGAATCAAGTACATGGTGCCTGTCCTAGCCCACCACGATATGATGCAGTCTTCTTCTTGCCTAACCCCATGCATAATCAATTCAAGAAGTTTAAATAAACAAATAAGTGGAAATTGCTGGAGCGGTACACTTGTTAATTATTGACCCCATGATTGATCAAAGATAAAATAAAAAGTCGAAACTATTGACTTTGTCTCTCAGTTTTTTTTAATGTCCTTGTACCATGACCAACCTACATCTGTACTTCTGTCTGTCCCCTTGATATGTTTAATTGATTAATTATTTGGCCAGGTACTTTATTTTGCTTTTTCTTTTCATTACAAATCATGTTTATGAAGCAGATAATAGTCGAATTCATAATTCTTAGATCCTACATTGAGAATAATATCACTACGTCAAATATCTTTCTCCCTTATCAATTGGATATATATATATACACATATATATATCACTTAAAATCTCCTAGGGGCCACATAATATTTCAAATTTCCCATTCAAATGTTATGTAGTAATTTTATTTTAGTAAAATCACTTGATACGCTCAACCAATTATTAGACATATCATTCAACAAACTCTTGCATGTAACAGGTATATCATACGGTGGTACTTGTATAGTGTTATAAATTAATAAAATTTAGTTATTCTATGATTATTTTTTATTTTTTATTTATAAAAAATTTTAAAATAATTAAATTTATTAATTTGTTATATAACAAAGTACTATTACCTGATATAACTATTATAAGAAGGACTCTCGGCCGCTTCTAGCACTACTTTGTGGGTTTTTAATCCCTTTGTCGATGGTAAAATCTGCCAACGTATGAGATGCACGATGTCAACTATGTTTACCCTGATCGATACAATAGAGTATTTATTATATGGAACAATGTCACCACGTGACAATATATAGTAAAATTAAGTCAATTCTTTAGGATTGTTTTACAAAATCTAAAAAGAAAAAACTAATCTTAAAAATAGTTTAATTTTATTAGTCGGTATCAGCATATAACTATTGCCATATAATAGCACTGTTACATTCAATGATTTCTTCATGAATATATAAAATTATAGTCCTATGTTGCCAGGCATATCAGTCTTCGCAATAAAGGCTAAGAAAGTGGTGGACCAGAGAGTTACACAGTACGCAATTGCCACGTCTACGCGACAAGCAATTTTTCTTTTCAATCCTTTTTTTTCTTTTCTTTTTATCGTTATGTTGTGGACATGGCTCATGGCTGAAACGAAATACTGTTTAATATGGAGAGTTCTTTTGCATACTCCAACACCCGATTGCACCCAAGTACTAGGAGGATATGATTCTTCTAGAAAGAGATCAAATCTTAGTGTGAAAAGAGGTTTGACTGCAACGTATTATTCTCGGCTCGAATACAAAAGATTTTCAGTTTAATTTTTATATCAAAATTTCTAAATCCTTTAATTTCTTCCTCCTTCTTTCTTTCTTAGATCCATCATCCTTTTTAATAATGGGAAAAAACTTTGTTTATTTGAAAAATATTGAGAAATTTATGAGAATTTACAGTCCTATAAAGTTAAAAGGAATGACTAATAAGCAGTTGGTTAAGTTAGTAAGCAGTATTAATTTTTGAGGAATGTACTTTTTTTTAACTTATGCGTCTCATTTGTATGCTGAAAAAATAAAGAAAAGAAACATATTTAAAATAAAAGTCTAATTTATCATGTCTATATTTTGATTATATTCCGTTAGAGTTAAGTGTTCTTTTGGGTAGGCTCCTTTAGAATGACTGATGTCGAGCCACATGGTAGCTAATGTACAAGTGTCCATTTATTCAATTATTTTTTTGCTTCAAATATCCGACTTCTTTGCCTATGTGTGTGTGTGTGTGTATATATATAGAAACTCATCCACACCTAAAGTATACAAGACAGCCTAAGGGAAAGCCCTTTGGAACTGTCTGCACAACAAACTATGGCTTGTCCTTGGAGCTGCAGGATCACTCAGCTGCCAAGATCTTACTGTGGCCTGATGAGCCGATCCATTTGCAGATACAAGTTTCTCAACCATCCCAAGATGATCAGATCATTGCACGAAATCGATGACGGAGGTTTGTGCATCTACATAAACCTCTCGTGGTGGATTGTGTTGTCCTGGGATGTGTTTCTTTGAATCCAGTGATTTATGTTTCGTATACTGTTGCTGATGAGATTGTTCAGCATTTCTTGATTTTGATAACACATGATACATCCTCCATTATCTTGTATGGTGGATAGAGCAAAGAAATTGTAACAAGTTCAAACTGCTTGTAATAATCTTAACTCTGTGGATCAATTCCTGTATGTGCAGGAAACTCGAGGGACATGGTCGAAGCGAACATGGCGGTGCTGAGGCGGCGGATGGATGAGATAAGGCAAAAGAATGGACCGTGGTACAATTGTTGCGATGTGAAAACCGGGTGGAACTACAATCATCTTCACACAACTGGTTTTGATCATTTCGGTGCTAAGAGCCGGAAGAAGCACATGTTAGTGGAGGCGATCGAGCTCGTCGGCCTTGTGAGCGGCGCACTCATGTTCGTCTTTCTCTTCGGGTCTTCGTGCATAATCCTTGTTCATCTTCTAGTTCATCTCATCTAGTTTCATTCTCTCTTTTATTTCTTGGTTGGTTTGGATTGACCTTTCTTGACCAGCCTCAACCCGAGGATTTATGATCGAGGGAATGAAATTCGTTGTGAATGAGAACACGAACACAGTCTTCCGGGAGTAGATCGGAATAGATATGGATCATCGCCATTTGGTATAGATGATCCTGTTTGAATTCAAATCCTCTCTACCATTTCTTTCTGTGTGCGCCTTCCTAACCTATTTCCTAACCAGCACGAGCCGTTTAGTGAGCCAAAAAAAAAAAAAACCTTGTTTGCATCCCTTCGATGAACACACACCCACTTCGGTATTTCGTCCCTGGAAGCCCTGATCTCAACTCGCACATGCAGAGTCCATTTCATGCATGTGTATACAGAGAAACACATTTGCACATGTAACGTGGTGGATGCGAGGATGATGCCTACCACCATCCAGACGAGCCGAGAAGTTCTCGGGTAAGGTGAGTTTATGAATGATGTGGTGAATTAATTAGTGCATGTTTGACATATTTGTAAATATTTAAAATTATGTTTAAAAATTAAATATTATTAATTAATAAAAAAATATAATAAAATACTGTATAATAATATATTAAACATTTATTAATAAAATTCGAAAAAAAAAAAGGACAGCAAGCCAAGATCACGGAAGAATATTCTCTCGGTGGAGTTGAGGGTCCAGGCAGACTTGCCCTGCCTTTCTCTTGGATTCTTTTTGCCTCCCATCATTGAAGTCACAACCGAGGCAGTAACTGTCCCCGAGGACAAAGTCGAGTACACATCGGTATACCATGTATTAATACTGATATAGTATAAAAATTAATAATATTTAATTATTTTTAAATTTTTTTTTACTTTTACAATCTTATTAGAAATATTAAAATTGTTTAATCATATTTATTTATGATACTACATTAGCAATATCATATATATAATCATTACACACAATACTCTCTCGTCCCGGAGAGGTTAATACGTCACCAATGAACTTAGCTAATGATTTGAAAGATGATACGACTCTCGTTGGTAACTTATTAAACAATTATTAGTGGGTTTATCCGGTCATCCGTAAAACTCTATTTACCAAACAATTCTCACCTATCCTCCAAGGTAAAATCCAAAGATGGAAATTTGACTTCGATCGAAATTATATATATATATATATATATATATGAATGAGATGAAGGACTGTTCTATGTTTCGCGTCGGTTGAGCGGTAACTCAAATCGTTGACTGTGTGGTTCTAATTCCAATTTTATGCATGTATTTCTCATCCTTCTCGTCATTTTTTTCTCTCTTAAACGCATCTATTATTCCCTTGCATGGTCACGGTCCTTACAATAGGAGAAAGGATTATCCGAATTTTTTAATACAAAAAAGGCACATAGCTGTTAAGCTAAAAGAGGGGACAACAATGGTGAATTGTTTAAGGGTCGAAAATTGCCACCATCACTAATATGATTTGGTTAAGTTAATCTGATATATTTTTTTTAATAATATCTTGAGTTCGAATTTTTTTAATAAATATATTCTTAGTTTGAAGGGTTTAATTCCTAACTGGTCAATCCCCCTTAACTAAAAATTAATTAAGATCCGGTGAATTTCTGGATTCAATAGGGCAGATAGGGGAGGGAAAAAAAAAAGGAAGAAACATTGACACCCTCTTCCTGTCCAAAGCTGTTGAAATTCTTCGATCATGCAGTATGTATGTCGATGAAATAATTTTCCTATTTCACATTCCAAACATCAATTTCACCCCCTTAATTTAATGCACCATTTTAATTTTGGAAAAAATACATTTTTTTTATCCTCAACTTTTTGTATTTTTATCATTTTGGTTCTAAATTTTTATTTTTTTATCATTTAAATCAACTTTTTAAATTTTTTACTATTTTGATCATATCGTTACTTTTCCTATCCAAAAAGGTATGTTCCATCCAAAAATAGAACATTTCATTCAAAAATTATTTCTCAACAAAAATATTTTTTAAAAAAGCATATTTATTCCCTATTAAAGAAATGTTGATTACTAGCCAATATTCCTTCTAAAATTAGAACTCATTTTCTCATAATGAGTTACGATTTTGTAATGATAATGACTATCAATCAATCTTCAATAAGTAATAGGTCTTAATTTTAAAGGGAGTGTACTCACCTATAAAACTCTATAAATATTTTTCACTTTCATTTGCTTTTTTCCTTTTTTCTTTATTTTTTGAAAAATAGTTTTTGTTGAAAAATAATTTTTGAATGAAATATTTTTATGAAAAAAGTAACAGTATGATCAAAGTGATAAAAATTTGAAAATTTCAGGACGTAAGTTATAAAAATTAAAAGTTTAAAACTAAATTAATAAAAAAAAAACGTAAAATTGAGCATCAAAAGTTCTCCCTTTTTACCGTCCGACCATAATCCTAATGGTCCATTTTCGTCCATATACACCTATATATATATATAATTTTACTAATGCACTATGTAGATAAAGAATAATATATTTAGTAATTTCTAGTTACTAAAGGATAGAGACTTCCACATCTTTTTTGTGGAAGCAATCTTTAACAAGTGTCCGTCTCCAAGCAGAGCAACATGTTGAAGTTACGTAGGCTTCGGTTGGCATGCAAAGGGACCAATCTCGTCGTGCCACTGAAAATTTACACGTATGTCAGTAATTGTCGCGTCCGAAATAGACATCCTTAATCATGTATCTGTCCGGTTCATTAAAAGAGTGTCATCCCTTTGGGTAGGATGAGCTCACGTAAGAATCTCTTCGTATGCATTAAATGAAATAATTGATCGTTTCTTTCACTTGGACATATCTTGGGGTAAATCTAGAAAAAATCATAATTAAGGTAGTTTTATTCTTTAATGAGTAGTCATGTTCAGCTGATATCAGTCAAGTTTTTTAGAAGTTTTAAACAGTAGATCATGATAAATTTGAAAAGGACGATTATTATTTATTAATTTGAAAGTGTTTGATTTCACATCGATTATATAAGATAATAATAATATATTTATAAGAAAATTGAATACCACCACTTAATGCGTTAGACTTTGGGTGGAAATGGGCACGTTCTTTTGTAAGACTCATGAGTAATAAATAATATATGAGTATCTGATCAGGACAATCTCTAATATAAATTCGAACCCGTCTCCAGTAATCACCCCCTGATGCAGGTCCACAAACCCGGCGGTTTCCTCTATGTCCAAATCGTCGACTTTGCCAATGGTCTGCTCACAATATTATATTTAACATGAAGTAAACTTCCTTTTATTCCCCTTTCTCTATCCCCTCTAAAACAAGCCATACGTGTAATGGTTATGAGCATAATACATCCAAATTAATGATTGTTTAGTATATCAATAAAAATAGCTAGAAATTCAAGTTAATGATTGTTTAGTACATCAATAAAAGTAGCTAGAAATATCTTATAAATTGTAAATATAATATTGATGTGTTAAAACATCTACTCATGTTATGAAGTGGAGAGAACAGTTTAGACAATTTTATCTCGTAATGACATGGTAAGAAAATAATAATTAAATTGCTCTGACTGATAATAATTATAATAACTATTCAAATGATTAATAATAATTTATTTATTTATTATAATATGCCCGATATTTACTTACGCCATGTGTTTATAAAAGGCAACTATAGCAAGCATAGGCTCGAAAGCCTACACGTGCTACAGCTCCTGGGTCATCAACAGGCTCTCTAAGAATGTTGAAAATTAACTAACCTAACTCTGATCATTTTCTAGGTGCATGGATGACTCTTGACCTAAAAATGTATGGCATTCACTCTCTATTTTCTCCGTCGAAGAGAGGGCCGGCATAAGGAATAGCTGAACCCAGACATTGGTCACTGTCTCGGGAAAATTGTTCATTACTAGAAAAGAGTAAGTATGCATGCACTCATCGAATTATGTAACAGAAGGCATATCTATATCTTTATTCTTAATATACTAAAATAAGATTACATAAACTTATCAGCCTTCACATGGTAGTGTGTGAAAGTTTCTTTTTAATTTTTATGTTATGTGTGGCGAGGCCACACATCGCCCTTCACTTTTGCTATCTGTGAATTTTTTTCATTTTTAAAAGTTTTTCTGTATAATGAGACCCACACAACCCTCCACTCCTTCGTCCTTCCTTTCTTTTTTATCTACATTTCCTTTTATTTATTTTCTCCTTTATTTTTATTTTCTGTGATTTTTTCTTCAATGTACAGTGAATTTAGTATCGCTTTATTTGGTGTTACTATTTTTATATCTACAATATAATGTGCAGTTATGCTGGGAGTATTCATTGTATATTCTTTTTTACCATCATTTTATTTTAACAAACTATATATATTTGTATTCTTAGTATTCTATATCTCTATTGCAAAGTGAGGATTTTACACTAGTACTATATAAAAGAGGATTTCAACAACTTCTCTAAGAGAGAGTAGGGTGAATTTCCTACTATCAAAACCCGATGGATCTCATTTTTCTCTCTCATTTTTTTATTTCCAGTATTTCTTACAAACTTTAATACTTATTCATCTATATTAGAAATAAAATATTAGTTCAGAAGAAGTATTAAAGTTTACAAAAAAATTTAATTTCTTCCACCTCTTTTTATATAGATATTCTGTAAACGAAAAACTCATGTAAATGAAAAATGAAATGATGGTATAAAATTGAAAAATATTGTCTATTTATAAAATAAATTTTGGACTAAATTTTCATTTTTTTTATTTTTAGATAAGATGATGCAATTTTTAAAAAATATATATAAATTTTGTAAACATGTCAATATTATAAAATAATATTATAATTGTATAATCATTTGTAAATAAACCCGTTAAATGTCGACCTTTTACTTGCTCCATAGAGCCAGTATAACGAGTACCGTATGTGCATGTACGTCTATCTCTCTTTAGGATTTGTACAGTTTAAATTAAAATGATATATTTCAAGTTAAATAATTAGCGTGAATGAACAAATTATATCGCTCAAGTTTTGATACTGCTATTTACAATTCTCTTATTAATTTTTTGCGCTTATCATTTTCTTTAGTTTTTTTTTGTTCTCGCGACAACACGAGTACTTTAACTCTATCAACATAAACAAGGAGGTTTTCCTGTGTGCTCTGAAGTCAAATATTGTTCCACTGCATCCTGAACACCTCCATCGGCTCCGGTTTCACTGATTAGCCATGTTCGTCTATGGTACGTATAGATCCCTGAATCATCACCAAGCTTGTACTCCGGGATCTAGTGGTCAGCCATGGACTTAATTGTATAATGCCGGCTTCAAAATTTTAGATGATAGTTATCGTAAATGCGCCTGGTTTATTCATTCCTGTTATTACACTCGATTGGATGTACGATATGCTGCTGCTGTGTGTGTGTGTGAGTGATGAGCAGGATCCGCATGGGCGGATCCGTTTTCTTCTTTATATCTTTTAGTTCCAAGAAATGATCATAAGGGACACGCAGTTCTCCCAGCACATTGAGTTCCAAGAAATGATCCCAAGGGAAGTAATAGGCAAGATCGGAATTAGGATATAGGAATAACTCTCATTGATTACTTTCTGTAAATATTCCTTGAGTATATTCGGCTACCTTTTCTTGTACAGTGTACGATCCTATACATATCAATGAGTACAATCCTCACAAACTATGAGGAAATTCCCTGAAATTACACTCTCCTATTCTTTCATTCAGGATACTCTCGAGAGCGGGGATCGCTGTTGGTTTCTGGGTTCCTGGCAGGGAGTGGTGCTGGCCTCGGTACTGATGATGCCCTGGAAAACCTTCTTCTCCTAAGAGACTGACTTACAAGCTCGCTGTTGATTAATTAAGGCCGTGAGGATTGTGCGTGTTGATCCGTTATTGCATTGTTTAGTACAGTTTGCGCTATTAACGGACCCGAGTTCAACTTTGCAGAGACCACCGGCTTTACGTTTTCCGAGGACAACTTACTCGATAATTCAATCAATAATTAATTAACGGAGCATTCTCTCCCAAGTCGAGAGACCGTACAAGACACTGAACATCCTTGCTGGATGCTGTAGCTGCAGGAAACAAAGACCAAACTCAAGAAGTACGGATGAAAACTGAAATAGAAGAATACATGCAAGAAATACGTTTGTCCTGAAAGAAGATGTGTATCTCCAAGAAGAGTGTGAAGAGGCTTGTTAATTAGCTCTCTTCCATAAGCTCGAAGTTTTTTATCTCGACCAGACGGGCTCTTCCCGGATTGTCTCTAGCAAAGGTTTTCTCGACCTACAAGCAGACAACCTGTACTTATACTCTGGCGCTGCAAAGAACCGTTCGGCTTCACCTCCGTTAATGGATCCGGGACTTTCTGACTCCGTGGCATCCTGCTGATCATTCTCGGTCCTGGCAGATACTCTCCCCGGACTAACCGAGTAGGACTTGGCGCCGATGAGACGTAGCGGGGCCATGTCAACTGCTGTGACCACAGATTTCACTCTCTTCATCGGGAACATGATGTACAAGTTCCCGAACTCGAGCTCCTCGTCTGCGCCCAGAGCGGAAAATCTCCCGCCGACATGAAGGGACAGAGAATTCACCAGGAAGAAGTTCGGGCACTCGAACATGAGCTCAGCTGCTGTGGTCGTGGGCAGTCCCCGGAGCTGCCTGACTTCACCATTTGGTAAGACAACGGTCACCGATCGGTTTTTGTGGTTCTTGTTCATGATTTGAGGCGGTAAGATCAGAGTGCAAGAAACAAAGTTCCCCATAGCTGAGAAGGCAATATAATAGCAGAGGAGAACCTCAGAAGAAGCGGGTTTAGTTCAGCCTTGGAGTCAAAATGGGTTTTTATATATAGGAGAAGTTAGGAAGTCAAAATGGTCAAATGTTTTTGCGAAGTTAACCTCCAAAAGCATTGGCCTAACCAACACATAGAGTGCCATCAGATTGGCACCATGGAGTGCCATAGCTAGGGCTTCTGTTTCAGTGGCAGTTGGACCGTCGAATCGGTTTCCTCTCGGGTCAAACCGTGCCGCCAAATGTTCGGTATCTTAATCATCATAACATTGCCAAAAGTTGAACCAAATGTCGAGGTAAGATAATATCAATGGAGGAAAATTCATCCCGTGAATCAAATTTTGAATAGTGATCTGATATAAGTCCCGTTTGAACTATTTTTCAGATGATTTCAACTGCAGAATCTTTCTTGGTCAAAATTGTTCATAAAATGGTAAATCCTAACTCATTTTCTTGTCAACTGATGGTCAATTTCGTATATGGTGCTAGTGGAGCCTCAACTATAATTAGTTTGAACTTTGGTGTAATGACTATACATTTTTTTGCCACATAACTGATATAACTGCTGTGCAAAAACTCTATAAGTTTCTGGTTAATCCAATTCAAACCGAGTCAGTCTATTAAATCCAAAACTCTCCCATCATGAGTATTCTCCTTTGATAAAAATTTGAACAAGACTTTTATTTCAGAGGGACCAAATGTCAAATCACTTGAACCAACTCATGTGCTAATGGGTGCATGTAATGGCATTATTTTAATTTGAGACTGAAACATCTCGGATTTAATTCTTATTAATTAATTTTCATCTTCCCGCACATATTTTGGGCCGATAAACTCGCTTAACAACATAAAAGAAATTACTCGACCGAAAAAAAAAAAAAAGAAAGAAAGAAGTTACCAGAAATCCTTAAGCAAGAAGATTAATTTGAGAGGGACGATCTCTAATTCCTTCGAGGTGGGTCTTCTTCCTTCAATTGAGATATGGAAGTGGGTCGTCAATCACTATTGGGTTGGGTCCACCTTTGGTTTCAGTCGGGTCCTCTGGCACCGCATTAGGGATAAACCCACCCAATTAACCGACATAATCATGGTTTTGAATGTAACTAATTAATGTTTTTCTCCTAACTCATGACCGAGATTATAGATTAATCCTCGGACATCTAAAATTGAAAACAAAAGTTCACCGGAAAAATAAAAATAAAAAAACCGAAAAACAAAAGTAGACTACAATTACTTTAGTTGGTTCATCACCTCTTCCCTCTCGGAAAAATCGTATATTTAAATTTCGTGAATAAATAAAATCAACTCTATAATTTGAGAGATTCACACCTTAATAGACTAACATGTACTGCTCAATAAAAGGAGGGTGACAGTAGTGACAACCCAACGACCATTCTCACTATGTAATGCTCGGATTTTCGTGTCCAATCGCGAACATGTTGGACGAACTAAATAACCAGTACTAATACTGACTCCGCTGATGTAGTACTACCAAAATGCTAATATAGTTTAAGAAGGCAGTCTTTGCTAAAATATAAGTTCAAGAGTCTTTTCTAGCAATATATGTTAGTTCAGGTGATTTTGCATCTTTTTTTCCTTAATTAAGAAGTTCGTTTTGAATATTATACGTAAAGAAAATGTATAACTAAAAAAATTTCAACCTTTTATGAACCGATCGATTCGAATCAAAATTAATTATATTCTATTATATTTATGAATATCGAGCATTGTTGGTTAAAAACACATAAAGTGAGTTCTCAAAATTACACGAGATTATCGGCAGTAGGTTACCCCATCCTTTTCGAGCTTTCAATATTGAACTTTTTTAATAAAGGGGGCCAAAAGAAAATCCTCCCAAAATAGACTGAAAGTTATGTTTTACTTGCAGTACGAAGTTCCTTTTGGTACAGCTTAATGAATCCAACTTTTAATCGATTGAACCACGAATCGATGGCCAAAACAAAACAACATTGAAACCAGGAAGCCTTCTCCTATTTTTTTTTATAAAGTTTCGATCTTTATAGACCTTGATTATTCGGAGAAAGAAGGCGAAATGCATCAGCAATCGTCCTCACGATCCCGAGCCAAGAGGCTTCCCTGTATCTTTTTGTTTGTCCTTCTTTGTAACCGACAAGGAGGTGACTATCCCAAACATCATTCACTGGAGTCAATCCGAACCATGTTTCAATCAAAGCTATCGGCCACGTAGTTGGACCCTTCCAACCCTCCCTTGCAAGGCCCGCCGGCATTCATTTTTTGTAATCTACACTACTAGTATCCAGATGACATTTGAGTATGCATCTGACCTCGCCCAAAATTCTTTGCCTTACATGCCGGGAATACCCTCATTTTCTTTCCTGTTCAGCGGGGAAAATAAAGATTTTGATAGAGAAGAGAATTGGCTGGCCCTCCACGATTCTCAGTTAGGACAGCAACTTTTAATAGCCAATCACCCTTTGGAGGTGACACCGATGTCGCCTCAGCTAAACCATCACTTTCCTGGACTGGAAGGAGAGGTGAGATGTACATTCGACAACTTCAAGACATCAAAGGCACATCCTGTAATCCATCTGCCCGAAGGGCCAAGGCCTCCGAGGATGAATTCCCAAAACAAAAATGATATGTTCTTATCACTATATTGACTTATGTGCTTTCTTTTTCTACGCTTTATAAGATCAGGCAGTGTTAATGGTGAAGCTAGAGAGTGACCGGTCGCTCATGGATGTAATTGTCGAGATTAGGCTGGTAGAACCTTTGGTAAGAAAGAAATTAATATGCACTGGCTTGTTAGCTTTGTATTATTACATTTTTTTTTTGTTTGTATCACTGGTATCAAGAAGTTCAAAAAGTATTGACTAGCTTAGTTCAAGTTGAGTGAACCTACTAAACAGTAAAACTCTAAGGTGAATTCTCTCTACTCACAATATTTAAATTCAAAACCTTATTTAAGGAGAAGCGATATTCGATTACTCTCAATTAATTCAATTTGGTTTTATTACATTTTTTTTCCTTGCTTAATGTTTTGATCTCTTGGAAAGGAGTGAAAGTGTAAGTCAATATGTTTTGCTTCTTGCATCTCCTTTTGTTGCCGACTTTGTCACTCTTACATCTTTATCTGGTCGAACCGAAGATGAGGTAACTGCTCGAAGGTTGTCATTCTGTTCTTGGCTTGGACTTGTAGTGAAACTAGAGTACGATCTGATAGATGCATGCATGGGTTGTCATGCATGAACTCAACCGGAAGGGCAGGAGGGTTATGTCTACCGTGGCACAGAGAGATCCAAGTGACAATCTTACAACAGCCTCTTCACCCTAAGTATGTGAATAGAAAGAATTCATCTTAAGAGAGTTTTGCCGCCTAGTAGACCCACCTAATTTGAACCGAATTAGTTATAGGTTCGTTAGATTCATGGATACTATTTGTGCATATTCTTTTTAAAAAAAAAAAATTTACAACGCCCTACGAAATTTTAGCCAGACAAAACATTCTGTCTTTTCATTAGGATAAGAACTTTTAGTAGCACAATAATCTAACAATACTGCGAGCACTTGTGTTTCAAAATGTTGTTTTATTACAAAATTTGGTGACTATGGTTGTTTCCCACTGTCAAGACTTTTGTAAAGTGATCTTGAATGTGTTGAATTTTGTATTGTGATGAGCGAACCGTTGGCGAAGTCAACGACTAAGGCTCAAGGGAATGTCGGATTTACGAGCTTACGTCTGTGGGAGACTATCGGGGATCGAATTCAGATTTACATCATTGTCAGACGCTTACATATTATATTATTGTTAATGAGTCGTACAAGAGACCGGGTTTCCGCCCCAAAAGTCTAAGTTATGAGATGGTAATACCCGGTTATCTTATAAACTCATTGTTATTCTTTTATATGACTGATGTGAAATCTAACAGAACGGATTCACTCTCCACTATAAAGAGTGATCCAAACTCAATCCTAGAGTTTCAAGCCAAACTCCCTTCACCTTATCAACTACTGTAACAGAGTTTTGTAGCGTCTCCGAGGCCTGCCTCGACGTGCTTCGTCTACAATCTTCTCAAACATGTCATCGTCCGAGCTTTGATGAATGATCATAAGTGCACGCTGGTCCTTCCTTTGTTCCTTCTCCCAAGGCATTCTTTTCTTATGGAGTAAGAGCCACCTGATCAAAGCGAGAGATTTAGGTCAGCTGAGCTAGCCGTGTCATTCGTGAACTCTATCAATGAATATTTAATACATCAATATTAAATGTCACATCACATTTTTTATTCATTATAATGATAATCTTTTAGACATGGCTTAACATGTTTGCTTACGTGTCAAATATTCATTAGTTAAGTTCACTATGTTATCTATGAACTCGACACGCCTAAAAATTTCGCCCAATTCTCATAGTTGTATTTGGTAAAATGGGAAAAGTCTTGCATCCAGAGGCATCACCATGTGACAGTACTCTCAATAATATTCGTGCAGATAACATTGAAAATTTAAATAATTTTTTTATGTAGTATTTTTATCAATAAATAACTCATCTATCTTCTTCATCTAAAGGAAGCAGTTTTATATAGTTAAATGTCCGTTTTAGATGGCATACCCTCTTTTACTAGTATTGTTGAGGGTAGCATTGGCCATGTTTCAGAATCAGACAGTTCTGGTTTCATGCTAATATAGAACCGGCCAGAAATTGTTCCTGTCACAGTTCAGGACAGGCTCAGAATCACGGTTTCAATCTGTTCGAAACAACTAGTTTAGTACTGGGTGACTGCGGCCGAATCAACTAGTTCTGGAAAATAAAAAGAATATTAATAAATTTGGAAATTAGATAGACATGGATATTTAGATATTTGTTTATATTTTATATTATATTTTGATATTCCAACTAATTTATTGCTGATATATAAGCTCTGTAACGAAGTCTCCATATGCTCTCACATATTATGAAAAATTATGAATTACCAATTTTATATCATGTTTAGAACACCGTTTGTTCATCCATCCGACTTAAAGAGAAAACCCGATGCAGTTAAATAAAAATATTGATGTAACCTCCCGTCCCGAGGCCAATTTAGGCGGTGAGACATTCACCAACTTCCTAGCTATACTCGCTGAGACTGGGAGTTTGAATCGCCGCTTGGGCCTAGAACCTTTGGAGGCCACCTGCACACGCGAGAGTATAGACTTGCTCGAACTTATGGATTTGCAGGGAGGGTATTCACGAGCCCGAGGGGACTAGTCGGGACCTGTACTTTGAATATTCCTCGTTATCAAAAAAAATATTGATGTAGTTGTTTGTCTATATGAAAAGATTGTTTTACCCATCATCACCCTCCTTTAATTCGAAACTGAATTAGGGCAAACCGATAAGTTCCCAATCTCCTTCCTCCTCCTCTCCTTCCACCTGAGATGCAACCCTCGTTTCCTGCAGCTCCCCGACCTATCTCACTTCTCCAGTCATCTTCTCATCATTTTCTCCACCAACAACATCCAAAATCAAGAGCAGTAATCCATAATTAGGATCAAAAAGGCGTTGTGGAAAGCAAAGTCGAAAGATATTTGCTTTAGAGTGGGGAATCATTCCAAGCCGGCCCGATAATGGGAAAAGACTACCACCCATTCAAGAAGCCATAAGAGCCATAGTTACAAGGGAAGTTCCGATACGTAAAAGAGGACATATCTGTTGTATATTCCCGACATTGCTGAGACTCCAAATTCCTCGGGATCACGATTAGTTGCCCATGTCGTTGTTTTACATTTGCGGGAAAGTATGGGTTTATATTTTTACTTGCCAACTGCGCCAGGCTGCCTGTTGTGTATGTATACACTTGTACATTGAATGAAAGATCAAGCGAACCGATTCCAAATTTCTCAAGTTCCATCAACCGTGAGCGAAGATCAAATTCAGGACCTATTGATCACATGTTATAAGATATTGCTGCATGAAATCATGTTTTCCTCTTATATTTTCTTTTTGTTTGCAAGAGATGTTCGTTAATGTAGAGGGGATCAAAAAGAAAGATATTGAACGAAGAGATGTGTGGAGTGTTGGATAAAAACCAAACCTCTGTTAAAAACCATCACCTGTAAACACCATACCCTCCATACTGATCATTAAGAAATAAATAAACGAAAAAAGTACGCACGTGAACTCGAGGATGTAATCTTAGTACATTAGCACAAAATTCTAACTCATAACAAGACATTTTGAGAATTTTATGCTACTTTATTTTTATTTATTTCTTATCATTTTCACTTGATCCTTATAATCGTGCAG
This sequence comes from Lagerstroemia speciosa, assembly GCA_037672795.1. Taxonomy (NCBI): domain Eukaryota; kingdom Viridiplantae; phylum Streptophyta; class Magnoliopsida; order Myrtales; family Lythraceae; genus Lagerstroemia; species Lagerstroemia speciosa. The sequence continues at coordinate 3,459,868 of CM075303.1, read as the reverse complement.
TCGGTCTTCAAGATCCGTGCGTTCTCCTTTAAGAGAACCATTTAATAAATATTTCTATTTCGGCTCATCCTCAAAATAGAAGTTACGCTATAAGCTCTACAGATTGAAAATCCACACCCTGTTCCATACTTACCGACGGTCCAACGTTGAATTAAGGGTCTAACAAGGCAGCGTTTCACCTCTGAAAATTGAATCCAAAAGCAAAGCAATGGGTTGAGGATAGATATCGCTAAAATATACCTCTTTTTTTCTGTATAAGTTTTCAGGGATGGATTTAAAAGAGAGGTGCTAGGGCACCCGTAAACTTGGAAAAACTTTTTAAAAATCTATTCAAGTTTTAGTGATTTTCATTTATATCTTGTTTGCTCCCCTTGAAATCCACCGGGTCATCCTTTATTGAGTTCCGTTCCCTTTATATTGATTTTACGGATCCGGCCCTGTAACTTATATTATATTTTATATTGAGACTAAAAGAAAAATACTTGGCTCGTGGCTGGGAGGTGAAACCCGACTCGTATTAGTTATCAGCTCGAGGACGGAAGTGAACGTTTGTCTCATGTTCAATTGTCCCTCTCGTCCGAATGTGGCAGAAAAATGTAATACTTGAGATCAATTGTCGAGAGCATGCGTTTAGAATACGTGGTAAATATAACCCGTGTCGACCATGTTTCACATTAGGTCAAGTGTTAAAAGAATAAATTTCACACATTTAATATATCATAGTCTCAAATATAAGAAAATTTAAAATACTATCACGTATGAATTTAACTTTTAGAGCAATATGATCACAATCTATTATAAATTCAGAAAAAAAAAACCCATTTTCTCTTTGTGAATATTTTTTGTCTTTTTCAGGGACAGGTGTAGTCCTGGCCACGGGCCGATTTGGCCCCGAAACTGTCCTCGAACCATAAGGCTTCAGGTTCGGGGCTGGTTCCATTGATCCCAAAAATCGAAACCGTCCGGCAGGAAAAGTAAAAAATAAAAAATAAAAAATTTTGAACCCCAACCCCCCATTCCCCCTGTCACGCTGACATCAATCTCACATTTCTTGTTTAGAAACTAAAAATCAGATATCATATTTCTTTTTTAAAATTTAAAAAAAAAAAAGATTTCTCTAAAACTAAAAATCATATATCAGATTTCTTTTTTAAAAACTAAAAACAATTTTTTCTAAAATTAAAAATAAGATTTTTTTTTTTAGCATTGATGATCATATCCATTTGATTTTTAGTGAAATCTGATTTTTAGTTTTTAAAAAAGAAATTTGATATCTGATTTTCAGTTTTAGAAAAGCCTGATTTTTAGTTTCTAAACAAGAAATGTGAGATTGATGCCAAATAGTTAACTACAATTACATAAAAAAACTAATGGAAGCTCAACTAAAATGATGCCAAATATATGTACATCTTTGACGAGAGCTCAGCTATAAGGAAAAAAAAATTGATTTTCAGTTATAAAAAATGTGAGATTGGTGCCAAATCGGAGAATGTCGAGTACAGAGTGCCAGAGCAGAGAATGTCGAGCAGAGAGTGTCTAGCGTCACTGCATTTCTGAAAGAGAGAACAAGAGAATGTCGAGCAGAGAGTCGAACAAGAATCTTGAAATAAAATTGAACGAAAGTACCAGAAACTCACCTCATGGATTTTACCTGTAGAACCGTTCTTCCACTGTCCAATAAGAATGGCTGATGGACGGAAAAAGAGGACTGAGAGGAGAGAGGGAAGTTTCAATTTTTTTGGCAAGAATGGCTGATGGACGGAGGACGGAGAGGAGAGAGGGAAGTTTTAATTTTTTTTTGCATAGGTGAGCTGGTGGTCTCCTCTTCTTTGTATGCTTTCCTCTATTACTATATATTTTCAGCCGTTAGCTCTTGCTCCGTTATTTTTTACCTTTGAAATTTTGCATGTACACTTTCCACGTGTCAGATACCTATTCGAACTTCCACGTGTCAGATACCTATTCGAATTTACTCAACCAAGGTGACTGTGTATTACACGGCCAATATTTGCTCCACCCACCCCTGCCCCCACCCTACCCATAGCACTTTAGTTTAAATTGAAATTTATTATTAGATATAAAATATAAATAAGTTTGTTATATAAATTATCGTTCAAATTTTGACACGTTTAAAATAATTGTAAAAATTGTACATATGTCGAAAATGTAACTGTGATTTACATAATGAACTCGTTATATAAATCAAATTTTACTTAATTTTAATAAAAATTGAACCAATTGGTTCGGAACCCGACGGAACGTGGTTTTCAACTCGAACCGTCCGGTTTCGAACCTCTCTAAATTGTCCAAAGATAGGTTCAAGACCGATTCTATAGGACTACCGAACCGGAACCGTCCGGTTCTGAAACCGTGGCCAGGTCTAGACAGGTGGATGAAGAACTTGTGGACTCGTTCAACTTGCCCGTATTCATGCCGACAGCATCGGAAGTAAGAGAGGCCGCTGTCAAGGTCGATTGCCTGACCCTCGAAGCGGTCGAAAAGATACGCTTCCCAAAAATCTCGTCCGAGCAGTGGAAAAGAAATACTTTCCCAACGATCTCAGAGGCCTGGATGTGCACGCCATGCTCCGCGCGGTGCTGGATGACATCTTCAGGAAGCACTTCGGGCCGGCCACAGGGGACCTGATCTTCTCGAGGCTGCCGGAGAAAGTCGTCCAGAAGCTCTCCGAGTCGCCTCCGCCGCCGTGCCTTGACCTGGGCAACAGCGACAAGTTCGAGCACCTGTTCATGGTCCTCAGGAAGAAAGGCGGCAGCGTCGTGTAATCGTTCGTGCTGTGTTGGCCTTGTCTGTGAAAATATTTGGTGGTGCCGACGCACCGAGGTGGTACACCTGCAACTCCCGATCAAATGTCGTGTCAGTTTCTGATTGGAAAGTTGCATCAGTGTCTGGTATTTTCTTGTAATCAGTTTGGAAGCAATAAACCGTGCCACCAACAATGTTGTTGTCTTGGAAACAGGTCCATGGTTTCAAATCAAAAAAGAAAATTACTGATTTATCGGTGTTGTGAGTGACCCAGCCCGGAGCGGGTCTAGGTCTATTGTCAGACTCGTCCCGACCCGTTATGATATGTTATATAATATCTTTACATATTTTAAAATTAAATTTTATTTAATTTATAAATATTTTATCTTAATAAATTAAATAATAATCACTCCATTTAGTTAAAATTATGTAAAATTCTAACTATTATATATTTATTTAATCATCCTATTATAAATATATAAATGTATACAATATAAAAATATTATGTTTCTATATAATATTAAAATATTTTCAATTAATCGGATCTACCTGTTCTAGGTGCGCGGTTGGTCTGCATTTTCAAAAACCCACCCTATCCCCAACCATCGTGGATGACTAAAAAAAAAGGAGCAGGATTACAGTAAAGAAGAAGACAAAAAAAAAAAAAGAAAAAAAAAGAAGAGGATCTGCTCTCAGTAGTCGTCAAACCCGAACTTGTTGAATGTTGTGAGAATTAAATTTCAAATCGACTAGACTGAAAAAAAAATTGGATTTATAAGAGTTTGATATCATTATCTAACAGTTTAAGCATTTAGATAAAGCTAGACCCAAAAATCTTGTAAGTTCATGTGAAAATTTTACATAGAATTAGAGAAATAATCAATTCGATATCAGTTGTTAAGACTTGATATTTGAGAGCATGTGTTTATGAAGGTTGATATTTAAGGGCACGTGTTCATAAGAGAAGTCAGGATGGAAATTTTACCAGGTGAAATGACTGAGCCCATCTAGTAATGATTGTGATACATCTTCCTCAAATTAATAAAATTCAATTATTTTTATGTTTATTTATGAGTTTTTAAATTTTATAAAATAAAATCCTATAAATCAATTTGTGCTAGAATGAAAGTACACTTGCTGTTTACCGTGATACAACATTGAGATTTGGTACCCATCTTATTTATTTCCTACTCGTCACAAGGGTTTTGCCAATATGTAGTTATTTTAATATTAATCATGATTTAGTTACTATTATTTCTAGTGTTGAAAAAGTAGCTTCTTTACCAACTATGAGTTGATTTAAGTGATTCAGCACTTGATTCCTTAAATAAAGATTTTAAATTCGAGCCTTTCATAAATAAATAAAAAAAATTATGCTAAGATTCACTTAAATCTAACTGTACTGCTGACCCATATGGGTTTCTAGAAGGTAGGTCCGTTACTAATTGCATCCTAAATTTTACCGAGAGATTGATTATGTGTCGCATCGCCGCTGGATCCGCTTCACATTTAGTGCTGTCCACGTGGCATACCAGAACCACTTTTCCTGTTTTTCTCAGTCTCAATCCTTTCATACCCACCGCCACATTTTTCCTGTTTGTCGGTCAGATCGTGCCAGGCAACCACCATACCAGGAATTTCAGACGGGTTCTTCAGTAGCTGAACTTCCTGGCTGAGAGATTATCAGCCACTCATTTGGGATAGAAGAAGTGCCACAGCATGAAGTGGACCATGGCTGGAAGTTGAGGTCCAGTGAGTTGCCGCATTATAAGTTAAACCGAGAGCTCAGAGGTAGCGTGTAAGTTGTCCCGTACAGCAGGCTCCGCCGGTGCAGCATCCATGTGTATACGCCCTGCACAAACTCTTTCTTTGTTGCTCCATCCATGAATTCTTAGGCAAGAACTACTTTTGTTTCGGCTCATCTTCCGTCTCTTCTTTGCTTCTGTGTGTGTTCACGCGTGCACATACATGTTGCTACTAATTGCTTTAGGAAAAAAAACCAAGAAAAAGTTGTCATGAGGCGAGAACGTGCACAAGCAGGACAGTGACCAGAGGGAGAATCAAAGCTGGGAAAATACAAACAATATAGACAATCCCCTCACTAAAATTCCTTCTGGAAATAGGTGTGTGATCAAACCTGTCCCACAGGATGTTCAAGGTTTCAGCGAGAGGGAGAAGGTGAACATCCCAACAGAGAGGTACTTGCAAGTCGATAATAGGAAAAGAGGGTATTATTTGTATCGAAAACCCAGATCGAGCTCAGGCCCATACACTCCCTGGCTAAGATGGACATCTCCACCGCCAGCTGCAGCCACTTGACGCATCTGCTTTGCACTTGTGTTGCGGAGTTCCATCTCAATCAGCCTTTGCAAGGCTTCTGGATGATTATTCCCTTCCCCCATATTAGGAGCTGCATCATTTCATTTCACTCTTTCAGAAAAACAGTAGTGACGGATAATGATGCTTAAAGGCGATAAAAAGAAATCACCATTAAGATATGCAACATCTTCATAGATGGGAAAAACTCAACAGGTCCAATAAGATTCAAAGAATAAATTTGCAAAACATTTTGAAAGTTACAACGTCAGAGCCTGAGCAAGCACTAAAAATTATCACAACCCCTACTCCCCTAGTTATTTTTAAAGCATTGATACGTCATTTCTGAGTTAGTTGTTATAGTAGCACCCAAAAGGAAAATTATCCTGGCCCGGCTTGGAATGAAGGAGTGGAATTAAGATCTCCAGAATGGGTCAGTGTTTACTAGTCTAGTGTAGAGAAACGAATTTCACCAACAGAAATGCCAAGAAAACTGCTGATAGGATTCGATTCCTTACCGGGATGTGGTATGTCAGCTCCGCTAAACTTCGGTTGATTATGGGCCCCAAAATGCAAACCTTGCATTGGATTCATCTTGTGATTAAACCCAGGCAGTTGATCGTTGGGATGAGGAGGCACCTGGGGGGCACCCATGAATCCCTGAAATTGGTTAACCGGAGGAAACTTGCCAGTTATGTGCATCTGCTGCAGCATTGAATGATGATGACTTGGAGGATCAAAACCAGTAAAACCAGTGCCAGGATGCTGAATTGGAGGTCGAATCATATTCCCATGAAAATCCTGAGCCATCAATTTCATCTGGGGATCATGATGCCCAGGATAAGAATCCAATAGACGAAAGTTAGTGCCCATGGGGTTGAACTGTTGAGGATGAAGCTGTGGAGAAGACTGCTGCAAGTAAAGGTTTTGAAACAGATCTTGTTCCCTCTCATTCAAAGGAACATGATATGCTGGATGCCCTTGACCCCTTATGAACTTCTCCCTCAGATTACCATCTAAAGCCGCTAGCTTCTCAGCCATATGATGCGGTGTGGTTTGAGAGGACAATCCTTCAGCTCTGGTGGGTGCCCCACTGCCTAGCATAAGTCCCCGATGATTCAAAGGTTCATTAACTGTTAACGAGCTACCGTCTTCAAAAAGCCTTGCTTCAGTTTTAATCTGTGGTATATCTAAATCAGTTTGAAGATCACCCAGCACTGACTGCTTATCCAATTTCTCCAAGTCTGACCGCTGTCTTTGGTTCAGAGTCAAACCACCAGTTTCAGAACCACTCCTGACATCGGCTTCTATCTGAGTAAAGGGAAAAGCCTGAGGATCCATTGCTTCAATCTTAGCAGAACCAGCTGAACCAGGACCGCTTTGAGCAGAGACTGGAGCTCCAACTGAGTGTAGCTCCCTCATAAAAGCTGTTCCAAAGAGTGCTTCCAGGGTCAAATTTTTCCCCAAATTGGGAAGATTTCCACAGGTTGGCTCATTGGGGTTGCCAGACTCATCGACAACTATTTCTGATTCGACGCTACCTGGATTCTCGGAAACTTTGGCATTTACATTGGGAAACAACAAAGCATCTCCATGGTCTGTTCCCTTCTTAAGCAAGGAAAGAAGATGCAATGATGCACAATTATTAACACCAGAACCTGCTCCATTCACCTCTGCATCAATACCCCATCCCTGAAGAGGCTGCTGCTGCTGCTGCTGCTTTGTGCCACTTTCACTGATTTCAGACAGAATAGAATTCTCAAGGTCTTCACATGTCAGAACAGCTGGAGCTGCCCCTGTTTTCCCTTCAGTGAACAACTCACCAGATTTATTGGTGGCAGCAATTGCAGTACTTGAGGAAATGTGCCCTTCAGCAGGATGGGAGCCCAGGAAGAGACTATTTGACCAGAGTTTATCAGAAGCTTGTGCATCCGATGAGGCACTTTTTTCACCACTAACAATTAAAGAAAGCAATTCATTTGGCTGACTGGAAACCGGATGAACCGACGGTTTTTCGTCTGCAGCAAATGTACAATAAGTTCATGAATTAGAGCAATATTAATCTTGAAGAATTTACCTGGGAACCTCAAATCAATTAGATCCATACCTTCTTCGACAAACCACCTAGCAAATCTGGAAGATTGCACTGTACGGGGGCTCCATGTGTCTTCCTCTGGACCATGCTGCTGCAAAAAATTGCAGGACAGAGTGCTAAAAGTGTCAGAACTTTTAACTAGCCATAAGAAAAGAACATAATACAGAACAAGGAACATTAAATTAAATACAAGATTTCATCCCAAAATTATTATCATATTAAAACAAAGAAGAGAATATTGACTCCAACTAAAAAATATCAAAATAAAACAAAAAAAAATTGAAATCCTAATTCAAATAGCAGCAACTTAAAACCAACACTATAGATGATTACCTTAAGGACCGTGGAGGAGCCAGAAGCATCTAATGTTAAAGTACTTCCAAAAAGTTTTTCCAATACTGTAGTGGAATTACTAGATTGTACCATAGTTTTACTCCCAGCTGTGTCATCAGGATGAACCTCCAGCATTTCGCTGGTGGATGAGGGTTCCATAACATTTGACAGATGATGATTTCCAAAAAGATCTTTTCTATTAAGAGGCTGAATGGAAACATCTAGAACTGATGATACATTTTTTTCGCTCTTGCCACTTAATATCATGTGGATATCTGTGCTTCCATGCTGTTTCATGCTCAAGCCCATTTTTTCCGATACTTGTTTCACCTCCTGAACCTCAGAAGGATTGCCAGCTAAAATACTGTCACTGGCACTTGAGATATTACCCTCAGAAACCATCTTGACCTATAAGAAGTAAACATGAGCTTTTCAGGGAAATAATGTGTAAGTCAATCAGTTATGGCTGGGAAATATATTGGTACTGTAACATTTTGAAAAACCATTTAAATGGAAAACGCAACAGAGACAAACATCCCCAAAGCTGAGAGCAGAAAAGAACTCTTCTACCTCTACTGGGCAAGCCGCAATATATACAAATAGAGATGCAATTTCCAACCTTAGCGAAACAAGGAAATCTTGCACTTGCACTCAATCACATCATATCGCCAGAGATCATTTTACCCTTTCGAATGTCATGTAAATTAATGGGACAAAGGCCACCTCAACTTGAATCCAGGAAACAAAGAAAGCGACAGAGGAAAAAGAAAGCATGTTTTCTTTTAAAAAAGGAGAGAGATTTGATTTAAGGAATGTGGAGATAAGTAACTAAGCAATAGTTATTTAAGGTGCTGCACAATTAAGGGTTGTTCAACACGAAACTCATATAGTACTAGTCATTCTTCAGATGAAAAGTACCTCTATCACATCAGACTTCCTTTCATGCAATGCTCCGGCAAACCCCGGAGGCACAAGCGGTCTGGGTGCTGGCATTGAAGATAGAGAAGATTTTGTAGGATCACTGATGCACTCCTGAGCAATGGCCTTCTCATCCACTTCGTTATTTTTGTGGAAAGTTCTCTTCTCATGACCTGAATCCTCAAGAAGTGCTGTGATATCAAAATCATCCCTCCGCCTTTCCTGATTCAATTTTTGCCTCTCTTGGAATGCTTTCTGTTGCTCTTTCCTCATCAGCTCAAATGAAGCTGCAAGCAAAAATTTGGACATTAAAATGGCTATGAAAAGCGACAACTATCTCAACAATTTAAATGCTCAAGTGCTCAGCAGACGAGGAAGAGGAGTATATATAGAACCTCTTCTCTTTCTTTCCTCTTCTGCTTTATCCTCACTCGTGCATTCAAGTGAACCAAATGTTTCATCATTGTAGGAGTCATTAGTTTCCTTCCGTTGGTGAGGTACTCCCTAGGATATATAAAATTAATGCAAAGAATCAGTACTTTGTTAAGCAAATGAAAATTTACAGAAAAATGTACTTGTACAGGAAATAGTTTCTCGGTCAACCTTATATGGGCGGGGCGGATTATATGGCTCTGTAGACCTATTCAGTCGGTAGTTATCATTTGGTCGATATTTTGGAGCTGATGCCCCAGGTGCATATCCTGATGGTCTGGGAAAAGAACCGCTGCCAAGCAGTCCATCATGCTCCGGAGCTTGCCAACCCCGTCGAGACGGATTTATGTAACGCTTACCAGAATCTGCATTCAGTGTTCAGAAATGCAATTTAAAAAACTATTAGTAATGGTGTGTAAGAACTTTGCAGAACTTTCAAAACAAGACTGCCAGTTGATCTCATATTCAAGAAACACATCTCCAAGGTCTTAGAACATCTAAGTAGGATCCCTACTAATAGAACAGCCCAGCCTGTTCTTTAACTATCCATCAAAGACAGATAGAAACAATACCATTTATCTTAAAGCAACAGTTTATGATAACAACAAGAAACTTTCTCAGGGAAGTATGTAATATTTGTTCCCCATGCTGCCACCTCAAGGAGAAAAGTATTACCAAACATTCATCATATACTCATTTGTAGAATGGTTTGTGAACAATGTATAGATTGTTTCTAGTCAGTACCTGAATCTCGATCATATTGTGAGTCCGTGTCTTTGTCGCTCCTTCCGGAAGAACGACTTTCCCACCTTCCATTGATGCCCTGACTGTAGTCATTTAATTCACCTTTGGTAGGTGAGGAAGATCCGTATTCGTTACGTCTATATCCATGTGAGGAAAAACTACCAGCAAGTCTTTGCCTCTCTTTGTAAGGATTTTCAAAATCACTGGAAGGATTTTCAAAATCACTGAACAGTGACAAGAGGAGAAGGAAAAGGAAACGGAAGTAAGAGTGAGAACAGTATCCACATGTGTAATGTCAAAATATAATTCCAGCATGCCACCAACCATTATTATCACCTTCTAAAGATTGCGAGTATATATTGTAGGATTATGCAATGATAATCTCACCTCATAATTGATTCATCATATCCACTCGGTAACTTCTTGCATATCTCTAAGCCACTCAATGATAGGAGAAATTCCCTTGAATATGATATTTTCAACCTCCTGAACAACAAAAGAGCTTATACATGTTAGAGAATTGGAGAAAAAAATGAATAAAAGCAAGCACAGAAAAAATCAAGTGTAAAAGGTAAATGGTCCTTTGCCTTTTGGTCTCGCAAGTAGATTCATTTGGCTGAGCCGACATATTTCTGTCTTCTCTTTCCAAGCTCATTATGCATCAACTTGCACTCTTCTAGTCTACCAACAAGTGATAAAAAGCAGAAACAACTTTCACCTTACAGAGAGCAATCTACTCCCCTGTCATTACCTGATAAGTCAGGATCTTTCAAATGCTTTGTCGAGGAATCAATTGCATAGCTATATAAACTACAACGTAAATCAGGCAATCCAATACCATCAAGTATTTATTTGCTGATGATTAAAACATTTACGTTCAAGACTGCAGGAACGAACAGTAGAGTCGATGAACGAAGCTACAGGAGCTGCTATAAGTCAATCCATTCCTGGATCCAGCTCAACATGCTCGGAACATCTATCCTTGAGAGTGCACTGCCACCAACTGCCTTAAGAAAGGAGCTCAAACCACGTACAGAAAAACAAGGCTCCTATCATCAACTGCCATCTGAATTGCTGAAATCCTAATATATCAGCTCCGCATCAGCATCTCAGGGAACTAATTCTAGGATTTTGCACCATGAGCTACCTGGAACGAAATGGAAACGGCAAAACAAGTCATTGACCACCATGCCACTGCCAGAAATAAAGAGTAATCTATTACGATTGTTTTTCATCAATAATTCAAGACACACTCAAGGGCCACAAGACAGTCGAGACCAAAGTACCAGCGTTCTTGACCTAAGACTAGTAGAGATCTGAAGCAGTTTCTGTTGCGATCATACTTCACCAGGGCCATCACGAAACACAAAAAAAGAAAAAAGAAAAAAAGAACCTGCTTATTATAAACACTGGAATAGATCTTCCACCCCGGAATCAAAGGACAGTCTAATTATCAAATTACCAACCCTCAGGAGCTTAAAAGTTCATACTTCCATCGAGGAAAGGCTACTGTGACCAAATTGAACCCCAGGTTCCAACTCTGGAATAACCACAGATCTTCAGCACGGAGCAGAAAATCGAGCTAACACATAGCATTAAACAACCAAAAACATCACACTCATCAAGGATCAAGATTGCCAGGACCGCAGAATCAAGAACGTGGAAATCCGAACCCTACCAGGAGCTAGAGATGAAGCAGAGAGGCGAAATGCGAAACCATCTGATGAAGGTGCAATGAAGGGAGGGATCGGAAGGCGTACCATACTGGAATCGGAACAGAACGGAATCGAAGCGCAGAACAGAGACGAAGAGTCGTCTTCTCGGAGCGTGTAAGGTTAGGGCTTGGCTTCTCTCGGCACTTTGAATTCCGGAAGCGACTGATAAGCTTATATTTATTTATTTATTTATTTATTTCCTCTTAAGATAAACTTATATTTATACCAAGAGGGGTTGGGCCGAGTGGTAAGCAGCTCGGTGCCGCTTAAGGAGGTCTCAGGTTCGAGACCTCACGTACGCAGACACCCCTCTTGGGAGCCTCACCCGCCATTGCCAGGCGTGCGACCCGGGGCGACCAACGGATTAGTCAAGTATGGTTGGCTGAAAGATGCCATCTCACCGCTGGTGGGGCCTGCTTGGATACCGTGGCTGGCGACCAAAAAAAAAAAAAACTTATATTTATAATAAGCGTAAATTAGCTAACCAGTGGAGCGAAGCGAGGTGCCATTTTGTTTTTTTCAATAATTACATTTTCCAGCATTTTCAGAAACACTTGAGATGAGCCGGTGATTAAGGAGGAGCTGAACGAGCTGGAGTTTATGAGATCGAATAAGCTGCGGAAAAGATTGTTGTACGATTCGAGCAAGCAATTTGAAAGCAAACGAGTCGAATTACGACACAGACTTTGCTTTTTTATCCGTGAAAAGTATGGACTTTATTGACAAATAGAAGAATTTCACTGCAAAGTATGAAAAAAAAAAAAATCTCTCTCACTCAATAATAATCTATATTCTTAATATATACCAACGAATGTTGACGCAAGTGAAAGGGGCCTGTGTCGCTTAAGCAAAGGTGTCGAATTCGAGTCCCTGTGAACACAGCAGACCTTCTTGGGAGGGGTTCCCGAGAAGCCGCCCGACAGGACCCCGAATCTGGATTAGTCGGCTAGTTTTCGAGTAACGGACACCGGGTGGGCAACCAAAAAATATATATATATTCATAATATACGAAAATATTGTTACAATCCTTACCAATGCTCCACATGACAATTTCCTTTCAATGAAATTTTCTTTTTCCTTTTTTTAGAACCTTTTTATACAGTAGAGCCCACACAACCCTGCACTTCCTCGTCCTTCATCTCCATGTCTTTCCTTTTCTTTATTTTCCTTTTTCATTTCTATTTTCTGTGATTTTTTACTCGATATACAGTAAATCTAATATCATTTTAGTTGTTGTTACCTTTTTTATATCAAAGACGTAACGTGCAGCTATGCTAGAAGTATCTTTGCTCTCGTATCATTGTATATTCTCTTCACCGTCATTTTATTTTAACAAATCATAAATATTTATACTATTACTAATCTATATTCCGCTACAAAATACAGATTTTACACTAGTTTAAATTAACTAAATGGTTGAACAAGGGGCAAATTTTTTTCCTACTCGCCTCGTGTCATTTTCTAACATTTTCACAGACACCTGAGAAGAGTGTCTCCTCCGAGGAGCAAACTCGTTGGTGAAGTGATAACTTGCAATAAGCTAGGTTCAAGTTCAACTCTCTCGAGGGCCCGCATCAGTTGATTAACGGCAAGCCCCATGCCATATAATATATTATTCGAATGTTACGGTACCGGACACTATCGATATAAAATAAAAATAAAAATAAACACGGAGAAGAGTCGATAATTGAATTAACGAGAAAGAGCGGAACAAGCTGGAATGTGGGCGGTCGAATAAGTTGAGGAAAGATTATTTCATTATCCGAACAAGCAATTTGAAGCAGGGGAGACGAATTACGGCATGGATTTTGTTGACAAATAAAAGAATTTCACTGCAAAACAAGAAAAGGAACGTACCTTTTTAGCTCAATATTTATTGAAATTAATCAAATGGTCTTCGGAAAGGCATTTCTTTTCCTTACTTACCTCGTGTCGTTTTTCTATTGTTTTCAAAGAACGCTCGAGTCGATTGTTGAATTAACGAGAACATTGGAATAGAAGTGGTCGATCAGCTGGGAAAATGATTATCGCACGACTCGGACGGGCGATCGAAAGCAGATGAACCGAATACGGTACGGGCTTTGATGACGAGTAAGAGAGTTTCACAACAAAATAAACTCCGTTAACGAATTAATCTCACATCGGACAAATAAACGATTAAAACTTGGTTTATAAGATAGCGGACGCTACCATCTTATCAGCTTGAACTTCTGGGATGGACCTGAATCCAATCCCTTATGGGTCAGGTAGATATTTCACACGGTATCGGAGCCAACCAAGTAGGCTCGCACCGCATCAAGACTCGAGCGTGAAACTCGTGGTCTATTAAGTTCGAGATCGGAACAAAAAATGTCCGGTCCATGGTCAATAGTCCCTCTCGCTCGAGTACGGAAAAAAAAAAATTATGGATCCAATCTCTTATGAACCAGGTGGATATTTCGCAAACTCGATATTTAACTATACAGTCGAGCCAAAAGCATAATTTTTTTCCTTACTTGCCTCGTCACATTTTCTAGAATTTTCGTAAACCTGTGAGATGAGTCGATCAATGAATTAATGAAAATGAGTCGAATAAGCCGAAGTATAAGTGGCCGGATAAGCTGGGGGAAGGATTATTGCCCGGTTTGAACAGGCAATTGAAAAGCAAAGTAAGCCGAACTGCTGCACGAATTTAACTGCAAAGTAAGCGGTAAAAAGGCCTTTCCATATATATTATCTCTATTATTTTAAGTAAATCAAAAATAATTTTACTCTGCAAGTTCCAAAAATATCGTCAATTAGATTTAGTTTTCATCATTTTCATAATTTTGATATACTTATCCATTTTATTAATTCATCACATTCGATGAACTATTTTCGTAATTCTTTGAACTGTTTTTACGATTCTCTTAACCATATAATCCCCTTTAATTATTTTTACGATTCTCCAACTCCTTACGATGTTTGCAACTGTCATAATAAATCTACTTTATTAACTAGAAAGTAACTGTCATAATAAATTTACTTTATTCACTAGAAACTCTCTCAATCCTCCGATTCCATTACATTTTTGTTTAATTTGAACTACTCATTTTTTATTTACTATAACATTAAATTTCATTTCTTTGATCTTCTTAAATTTTATATTAGAATGAATAATTCACAATTTAGTGAGTAGTACATGTCATCCTCTAGTTAAATTAAAGACAATATTAAAATTATTGTTCAAGTTTTAATTATAATAAAATTTTTAAAGGTCATTGTTCTGAATTTTACATCATTATACTTCGAATTTATTGGATTAGTTGCAAAGTTTAGTAAGCTAAGCAATGGTTTCAATTTAACTATAATTCAAGAATCCCTCTTGTTTCGGATATAAAAAATTTACTAGTCACCGATGGTGTTTACAGTTCGGCTCGGTTCTAAAAACCATTTTGAACTTAAATTAACAAAATATCATGTTTGAGATGTCAAGTTCGGACCAAATTTATTTTACGTTAAAATAACTAATCATATAGAATCGGTTCATGTACTTATATTTAAATTAATTAAATATATTTTTTTGTTTTAATCATCATTTAGAATTTAGATTTGATGTCATATTAAGTAATTAACTGAAAATTTTATCAATAAAAAATTATACAACTAGAAAAATCAGTTCTAACAGTTCAATTACTATTTTTGTTTGCTTTATTCTATTTTGATTCGATTTTTTAATTTTTCAAGTACCCCTAACAATTTTACCATAAAATTTTAACTCATACAATATCGAATTACAATATATTTTCCAATCAAAGACATTAATTAACGATGTAAAATTAACGGCAATCACAAATCACATTGAAAATAATTCGACTCAATTTTCAAGAGTTAGTTAAAGTGGATAGGATGTACGGACGGCTTATGGGTAAATCTATGAGGTCGGATGTTTAAATTCTCCATCGAGCGCGTAACCTTTGGTGAGGCAACATATGCTTTACACATGAACTGACCTGAATTTATGAGCTTGTGATATGTTTATGTGCGAGGGAGAATAAACTCCTAGTTATTAAAAATACATATCTATCTATACTTACTATTATATACAAACTTGTGAGAAATTTGGTATCTTTTTCTTTTTCCATATTCACCATTAATATAATTTATATTTTAAATTTATGACATATAGCTGATTTCCAGAGTAAGGGTAAAACAATACTTTCATTCATTTTATTCTCACCACATATCTATGATCCTAATAGCAAATATTTTTTATTAACTACTCAAATTCTCATATATCATTTCGTAGTTATAATAATTTGAAATTTTAAAAGTAAAAATGTAAAATTGATATAATATACTGATAAAAATTGAGAATGTTCTATTTACTACTATAAGTTAACGAGTTTTAAATAATTAAATTATAATAAGTTATAAATAAACGATATAATTATACTAATTTATTACAGTTTTTCACTTGCTGCAGAGGTCATGACCAACCAATCTGACTCAGACTCTGACTCTGACTCAGATACTGCATATCTGATGCCCAACCCGCAAGCAGAACCTCTTTTATTTTTTTTTATGCGTAGCATGGATTTGTGGCTAGTGTGTGTGTATATTTCGACCCGACAAGGACGGATCGGACCGGGTCGGTTACCCGTGTTCCTCACGCGTCCACGCGCAGCCTCGGCATGACGCGGCTCATCTCACTTTCCTTTTTCTTAAAATTTTTACTATCTTTAATTCGTAACCGAGGTTACTATAAATACAAAGTTCGCTTCTGGGGCTCGAAGTGCCGAGAAAAGCCAGGCCCTAACCTAACTCGCTCAGAGAAGACGACGACTCCTCTTGACTCTCTTCTGCGCCTCGATTCAAGTTCTGTTCCGATTCTGATTAGGTGCGTCTAACGATTCCTCCCTTCGTTCCACCTTCATCAGAAGGCTTCGCTTTTATGTGTCTCTCTGCTCCGTCTCTAGCTCGTGGTAGGGTTTGGATTTCCACGTCGTTGACTCTGCGGCTTTGGCAACCCTGATCTTTGTAATGAGTATGGTTCTCTTGGGTGTTCCGCGCCACATATCAGTTCGATTTCCTGCTCTGTGCGGAAGATCTATTGTTACGCCGTAGTTGGAATCTGGGGCTCGGTTTGGTCATAGTAGTCTTTTCTCGATGGAAAAACGAACTTTTTAGCTCGTGAGAGTTGGCATTTTGACAGTTTGATAGTCCTTCGACTCGGGAATAGAAGATTTCTTCTAGTTTTTAGAATCAGTAAGTTTCATCGTGTTTTGTGATGACCTTGGCGAAGTAAGTATGATTGCAATAGAAACTGCTCTAGATCTTCACTAGTCTTAGCTTGAGAACGCTTAGTTTGGTCTCGACTGCCTTATGGCCCCTGAGAGTGTCTTGAATTATTGATTAAAAAAAACATTGGTAAAAGATTACTGTCTGTCTTTCTGCAGCTTCCAATTGGGCCTTTGAAATGGATTTTGCATTGTGGATTGTGCATTTACTTTCCTTACGGAGAATTGATTTTTGACCCCAGTTTCCTTTATCTCTGTGGCAGATTTGTGCTAGGTTCTGCTTGAACAAAGTTTCTTTATTGCGGGCTGTTCCTATTGCGCATAAGGTAAGAAACCAGAATCAATTTGTTTGCAAGTTTTATATACTGCTGGTTTGGTCTTTGATAGTATGGGATAGAGCATTGTGCACTGGTTCTTTGTCTTTGTATTGACCATAGTATATGCCTTGTCCGGATAGATTATGACTTGTAAACTCAAGTGGATCTAATTCTAGATCGCATGCTTTAAACTGAAGTGATTGTTTTGAATGGTAGAGAGCATTCAGGACTTGAAGAAACTTCCTTTCATTCTGTTTGGGAATGTAGAACTTGAAATGATTCTAACAAATTTGAAGCTTTATTCTAAATCCTTTTATGTTCCTGTGCTGTGGTATGGATGCTGTGAAACTCTTCTCATTCTTGTCTAATGACATCTCATGGACATAGCTAGTCATCTTGTGCTGTAATGCGAGCTGTAGAGCTTGAGATGTATACTACATGAATCTCTCAGAGCCAATTGTGACCAAAGATCTAACTATGATTTTTCTCTTTTGTGAGATGCACTTCTGGTCATCACCATACCAAAATGCAGGAATTGAGCTGGTTTGTTTATCTTCCAAATGGACTGCAAGAGGTTCATCCAGTTGGTTGAGGAGAAGAAGAAGAGAGCACTTGAGAAAAAGGAAGCTCCCTTGAAGTGGGAACAGAAGCTAGAAGCTGCTGCCAAAGCGAAAGCTGATGCTGAGGCCAAAGCTCAGAAGCTCAAAGCTCGAAAGCATAGGAAACGATCTGATTCAGGTTCTGACAGTGACACTGATGATGATACTAGTGATGGCAGGAGAAAGAAGAAGAGCAAAAGAGCTCGCACAAGGAACGGCTTAAAGAGGAGGGACAAGAAATCCAAGCACAGATCAAAGAGACGGTCGTCAGGCTCGAGCGATGAGTATGAGAGCGACTCTGAGGCTGAACATAGGAGGAGAAACCACAAGAGGCGCAGGCACCATGATATGAGTTCTGATTCTACTGGCTCAGATTCCGATAGTGATGATGATGAGGAAGCTAGGAGGAGACACCGGAAGCATCATAAGCGGCATAGGAGGTCCGAGTCAAGTTCTTCTGATTCTTCAAGTGAGGAGGAGGAAGGTGAAATCCGAAGGAACAGTAATGCCAAGTACCAGAGAGGACATAGACATTCTCGCTCCCATAGCACGGAATCTGGTTCTGATGATTATAGAATCAATAGGAGTCAATCTCTGGGGAAATCATCTGACGAGGAATCTGGTAAAGGCTCAAAGCATAAGAAGAGCCATCATCATTGCCACCACCGCCACCATAAGCATCGCCATCACCGGTCTGATAAGGAGGATAGGGCTGGGTCTCAGCCTCCTGCAGAGGCAAATGGGAAGCATTCAGTTGATGAAGGTGATGGTCCAGTGACAAACCGTGCTCACACCCTTGGGGGTAGTAACAATTAGAGTGGGGGGATAGTGTAGGCATGGTGTGATCCCTCTGTGGTTTGTTTAAACTTCTTTGTTGGATAAATTTAGAAGTTGGAGCTGTTGCGGGCCTCGTGGATGCTCGCTGTTGCCATGTCTGAACTTTGTTCTCTCGAATTATTGTGGTTGATAACTGAAACATTTGTTGAGTTTGTGTCAACTGATGGATAGATGTTCTCGTTCAGACAAAGCCGGTTCAGTCTGTTCGTGTGAGATTGGATGATGGATTTGATGATATGCATTAGTTAAGCTTTTGTATTTCATTGAATTTGGGCGAAGCAAAGGGTAGTTGCTCTTGTGATGTATGTACCCGCAGAAGAACCTCTTGAATAATCGAATTACCATAGTGCAGTCGTACTTTGTAGTTGCACATATTGGACCTCGATTATCAAAAGTTGAAGCTTTTTGCACTCTATTTAAGAAATTGCCAAGCATATATAAAGATGTTTAAATAATATAGAAAATCACGTGGTTTTTCCAAATTTCTTACATTGTTGCTTACTTTATTAATGACCTAAAAAATTACAATGTTTGCTTTGACTTTTTTCGTTATAATAGTGTCAAAATTGCGTATGTGGCATTTTTCGTGGCAGTATAGCCTATAGGACACATGGCAATAAAGACAGTTGCTGCATGGCATTTTGGCTGAAGTGGAATTCAAAATTTTGAAAAATACTTAAAAATGTGAAAAAAATAATAAAAATTTTAGAAAAATTCATAACAATTTCAAAAACTTTGAAAATAATCTAAAATTTTTTAAAAAATATTTATGAAATTTCTAATTTTTAAAATTTTGTGATTTTTTTGAAATTTTCTAAAATATAATAATTTTTCATTTTTATCTTTCAAAGATTTTTTTAAGCTTAAAATATTTTTTTAGAATTTTTAAAAATTTTCTGAATTTATCTAAATTTTCAATATTTTTTTCTAATATTTTTAAAAAAATTTAACTATTTTTTAAAATTTTGGATGCCACATCTGTAAATTCGCAGATGTGGCAATTGTATGTATTAACACGGGTCATATAGTGCCACGTAGGAAGCCATATAGGCAATTCTGACGGTGTTATAATGGAAAAATCAACATGTGATAAAGCGGAAAAAACGGAGCAAACAAAGTGATTTTCAAGATCATTAATAAGGTAAATGATAACATACGAAATTTTGAAAAATTATATAATTTTCTAGATTATTTACCATTTGTTCAATTGTATTTCTTTTAGTACAATTTTCTCTAGCGACTTTGAAAAAAATTTATGGTTTCCAAGGATAGTTCTATCCAATATTCCCGTTTGAAGAAATTTTTATAATTTATTTTAAAATGTAGAACTAAATTAAATAAATAAAGTTACATTTAGAAGATAAATTAGGAGGCAGGGATTATGAACTTTGAGCGCGAGAAAGGAAAAGAGAAGGAAAAAAAAAGAAATTTTTAGGAGACAAAATATGGAATAAAAAGAATATTTTTAATAGTAGATTGACAAAAAAAAAAATTTAAACTTTGGTTATTAATTTTTGGTGGATTGAAGGAAAGACAATTTTTGAAATATGTTAGATTAATCGGAAAATTAATTAGAAAATTAATAACAACTAGAAAAAGGGAATAAAAAAGAGAAGGAAAAACAACCTCAGCCAGCGGCAGCTACCCCAGCAAGGCTGGCCCAACGACACCGTGATTGGAGTGAACTAAACAAAGCCGATCCCCCTGCACTGTGAGAGCTTCCTCACAAACCCTAATTTACTTCCTCTCACCGTCTGTGAAGCCTCCATCATGGCTTCCCGCAGACTCGCAGCTACATTTCTCCGATCCTCTCTCCGCCGATCCGCATCCAAGTCCCCCTTCTCAGCTCCCAAAGCTCCTTCTCCTCCTGCAGCCCATCGCCCCTCCCCCTATGGCTACCTCCTCTCCCGCGCCGCCGAGTACGCTACCGCCGCTGCGGCGGCATCCCCCCCTCCACCACCTGCTCCCGCCAAGAAGGAAGGCAGCAAGGGGAAGATCACTGATGAGTTCACAGGAGCTGGTGCCATCGGGCACGTGTGCCAAGTGATCGGAGCCGTCGTGGATGTGAGGTTTGATGAGGGTCTGCCCCCGATCCTGACGGCCCTCGAGGTACAGGGCCACTCGATCAGGCTGGTGCTCGAGGTCGCCCAGCACTTGGGAGAGAACGTGGTCAGGACCATCGCCATGGACGGGACCGAGGGTCTTGTCCGAGGCCAGCCTGTGCTCAACACCGGCTCTCCTATCACTGTAAGATCTGCTTATTTTGTAGGATTCTGCTTCTGTCGTTGAATCTTCATTAATTCCTTCATCCAGCCACCATTGGTATTGTCAGTTCAATATCAGTTCTTTCTCTGACTGATGAGCTATAGAGTAGCATTTCCACAGTAATTATGTCTATTAGTTCCAAGTCTTAGATACTGATTTGCTGCTGATACTGCTAATGGAATGGGAGCTGATAATCTCAATAGTTCGGCTTTGTCAGGTTTTATTTTCCTTTTTTGTTGAATTTGTCTCAGACCATATTTGTCTTAAATGAATTATTTTTAGTTTTCTTCCTGGAATTGTAGTGTTTATGTGGAAGAGCAAAAGCTACCGACATTTGGTTTTACTCTACGAGGTCTGTTTATAAGAAAAGTCGGCTTTTAGGTGATGTAATTTATATTTGCAGGTGCCAGTGGGCAGAGCTACTCTTGGCCGTATTGTAAACGTCATTGGAGAGCCTATTGATGAGAAAGGCGAAATCAGTGAGTAGCTGGATGTTTTGAAACTTTTCAATGCAAAAATTTTCGGTTCATTGACTTGTGAAAACTTTTTTGGTTTCCTAACAGAGACAGACCATTACTTGCCCATCCATAGAGAGGCTCCTGCCTTTGTTGAGCAAGCAACTGAACAGCAAATCCTTGTTACTGGTATTAAGGTAAATATGTGATTTGTATAATTTGCATTAGTCTTTTCCTTGCAGTCACATGGAATGCCTTGATTATTCCATGATGCCAGTTACTGATTATGTTTTCCTCCAAAGGTTGTTGACCTTCTTGCTCCCTACCAAAGGGGAGGGAAGATTGGGCTGTTTGGCGGTGCTGGTGTGGGGAAGACTGTGCTTATTATGGAACTTATCAATAATGTTGCCAAGGCTCATGGTTCATCTCTTTCCATCACATATCCCAGTTCTGCTTTATTTATTTATTTATTTTTGATAATTAATTCTGCTTTATTACTTTTCTCTGAAGTCTGTATTAATTAAGTCTATTTCCTCAATTAGGTGGATTCTCTGTGTTCGCTGGAGTCGGAGAGCGAACTCGTGAGGGCAATGACCTATACAGGGAAATGATTGAGAGTGGTGTCATCAAGCTAGGGGATAAGCAGGTCACTAAAACACATTCCTGTATTTCTCTTTCCTCTTGCCATATTTTAAGTCGTGACTTTAACTTCAACCTTGAGACATCAGGCTGACAGCAAATGTGCTCTTGTCTACGGCCAAATGAATGAGCCCCCGGGTGCTCGTGCCCGTGTTGGGCTGACCGGGCTGACTGTTGCTGAGCACTTCAGAGATGCAGAGGGGCAGGACGTGCTTCTTTTCATCGACAACATTTTTCGATTTACCCAGGCAAGCTTTATATAGTATAGACATTGAAATTTATTCAACGCTTATTATGCTACTCATTCTTCAGTGTGGCACTTCTACCTGCTGCAGGCTAACTCAGAGGTGTCTGCTTTGTTGGGCCGTATTCCATCTGCTGTCGGATATCAACCCACTTTGGCCACTGATCTTGGAGGCCTTCAAGAGCGTATTACTACAACCAAGAAAGGTTCAATCACATCAGTGCAGGCTATCTATGTGCCTGCTGATGACTTGACAGATCCTGCTCCGGCTACTACTTTTGCCCACTTAGATGCCACAACTGTGCTATCTCGGCAGGTACTGAGTTGGATCCACCTGTCTTTTCTTTTCTGTTCTGTATGGTTTGGTTAGCTGTTCCACCTTTTGACTTTCCATTTTCTTTCATGAAAATTGCATCTTGCTTCATGTTGCTTTGTCTCACGATCTCGACATATTACCCCATTTTTTCTATTTTAACAGGAAATATAAACAAAATTTGGGAGAGTTTTTCGCAACAAACCAGAAATCTTTTTTAGAATCATACAAATCCTTTATTATTATGCATTTTAATATCCTGGCTTCATGGATGTGTCTAGATTTCGGAGCTTGGAATCTACCCTGCTGTGGATCCTCTGGATTCCACTTCCCGTATGCTGTCCCCCCACATTCTGGGTGAGGAACACTACAACACTGCCCGTGGAGTTCAGAAGGTCCTTCAGAACTACAAGAACCTTCAAGATATCATTGCCATTCTGGGTATGGATGAACTCAGTGAAGATGATAAACTTACTGTGGCTCGTGCTCGTAAGATTCAGCGTTTCCTGAGCCAGCCTTTCCATGTGGCTGAGGTCTTCACGGGCGCTCCAGGGAAGTACGTGGAATTGAAGGAGAGCATTGACAGCTTCCAGGTAGGATTCTCCTCTCTTCAATCCTCTACTTTCCTTGACATTTTATGTGCTCTCTTGTCATAAACATTAAACCGTGGAGGTTGCTGCTACAGAAGCAAAAAATTGGGATTTATGTTAACATTTTTTTCTCTTCTTTTGAGTTCAACAGGGAGTGTTGGATGGGAAGTACGATGATCTTCCTGAACAATCCTTTTACATGGTTGGAGGGATTGAGGAGGTCATTGCCAAGGCAGAGAAGATCGCCAAGGATTCTGCCTCTTAATCGACATCTCTCATCTGCCCTCATCTAATTCAGTTATCTCGACAACTGCGAAAAAGATCAATAAATTCAGAGTTGCCCTTTGAGAGGATTTTCTTTTAGTTCCTTCTTCCTAAGTTTAGATATTTCAAGATGTCCTCGTTCCTTTTCCGGATCGTGATATGGAAAAGGAAGTGGAGGTGGAGTTGAAGGGCTCCAACTGCCTATGCCATCATCTTCTTACTGCAACTCTCCGAAAAAGCTGTTGAATGAGGTGATGGCATGTGACATTTTCAGAGTTTTTTATATTGTTGGCACATCAAATTCTGGGTGTATTTTTCTGTAGGATGAGCATCCACATCAGCAATAATTACCTGGACTTCATCGGTTACATGATGCTCCTGTTTGTGTTGCATCTATTTATCTTAAGAGTTGAAACTGGGCTGTGAAGTTGAACACTTTGCAATTGCCGGAGACCCAAACCTGGTTTTAAAATAGCCAGACAGGCATGCCAGGGAAAAATTGACAGAAAGAAAAGGGTGAATAGAGAAAATAGTCTATACATTCCTCTTTGGTAAATAAAAGCTATAGTAGCTGAGAGAATTCAGTTGGCTTGCGGCAACTCTTGCAGGTACACATGCCATGTACCCAGGGAAAGGAGCTATGCCCCCCTCATTCTGCCCTTTTTTGTGGGCAGGGCACATTTTTCAGGAGTCAACCATGGCTTTATGAACTGTGTTCGAAGCCACGGATCCGGTATATGTGCACGAGAGGAGGGATTCCTTAAGAGGAAATGGTGTACGAACTAATGTTGTAGCTCGTTTGAAAAAAAAGCAGAGGAATAAGGATTTGCAAGCCTCGGTCAATTGACAAGATTAGAGGAATGGGTAATTGCAGCAGGCTTGTAAATTTTTGCTGCTACTGTGCAGCAGAGCATTCTTGAATGTTTTTCATGTTCTTACTTACAAGCTGAAGGAACTGGGTTTTTACTAGGAAGAGTTTTGTATTAGAAATTTGACACGAGCTGCTGTTCAGTCAAAGTTACTTTTTAAGTTCACAGTCATGATAAATGCGTAGTAGGTTTTCTGCCCTTATTTTTTGCAAAAGTGTTTGCCTCCTGAGAAAAGTAAAAATTCTTGTATGAACTGAGGTGCCATATATTGTTAGAGGAGAGTATACTGCTCAATAAAAGCCACACCCAACTCCTAGGAACTCCCAGAAAAAAGTTCAAAAAGGGACCAAGTCCCCTAGAACAGATTTGTCTTTTGCTCTTTCTCTTGATATTCCTCTGCCGATCAAACCAAGGGCGTTTCAAACCACAATCTCGAAACTCTTCCTTAACCTTTTCCCCCAAACAGCTCCTTTGATATATCCAATCCCAAAATCGTAGCCTCCCATGTTTTCTTGTCTTTGGCCCAAATTCCTCCACGGAGTCTCCGCCCCCGGTACACCTATATAAAGATTTCAGCCCCCATTTCTCTGTTTCAAACTCTTAGAGGAAACAGCAGAATAAATAAATAAGTGATCAATCACAAAGAAAAGGGAAATGGCTTGCTTCTCTTTCCCGGCTTCGTACCCGATCCAGTGCTCCTCGACAGGCGGGGACTGGAATGACCAGAACAGGCAGAAGCTGGGTACTATCAAGAACATCACTGGGGCTGCCTCCAGTAGGCCCAGAGTGAAGCCTGATGTGGTACTTAGCCAAACCTCGGGAGTCCCGGCCACTTTTACCTCGGTGAATCCAGTCTCGGAGAACGGCCACATTTCTGAGGTGCAGGTGAGACAGAACATCCCCACCAAGAAGCAGTTTGTGGACTCGTACCGTCAAGGGGTTATCATTGAAGGTGGGGTCGGGTACAGGCAGACGGTGGTTATCAGGTCTTATGAAGTCGGTCCAGACAAGACCATAACGATTGAGAGCATCCTCAATCTCTTCCAGGTAATGTCTTGAAAGTGTCTGGGAACATTCATTCTCTTCTCCCATAAGAACTGTTTTTTGACATCAGTCTTAATGCAGGAAACAGCATTGAATCACGTTTGGATGTCTGGGCTGCTTAGCAATGGGTTTGGGGCAACACATGGAATGATGAGGAACTACCTTATATGGGTTGTCTCCCGGATGCACGTCCAAATTGATTATTACCCAATCTGGTAAGTTTTTCACTGTGTATTTACCACGTCCATCAAACTGGAACATGTGGAAAGACACTCTTGGAATTTGGATCGTAAACCTTGGAAGATGTCTTATTACAGGGGAGAGATAGTGGAGATCGACACTTGGGTTGGAGCATCTGGAAAGAATGGTATGCGGCGAGACTGGCTTATGAGGAGCCAGGTCACAGGCGTTGTATTTGCCCGAGCCACCAGGTTTGGTTCGAGACTCACTTGATTTCCTTAGGTTCCCAAGTGCCAATTGTGTTCACTTCTAATGACAGCAGATGCAAAACCTGTGAAAACACAGCACCTGGGTGATGATGAACGAACACACGAGGCGGCTCTCAAAGATGCCAGAGGAGGTCAGGGCAGAGATCTCGCCGTGGTTCATAGAGAAGCAAGCCATCCAAGAAGACAATCCTGAAAAAATAGTAAAGCTTGGCTCCAAGGTGACTTACATGAACTCAGACCTGAAGGTAATTCACTGAGTTTATGCAACATTGCACCAAAACCATCACTAAAATCACCTAGTTCTGATCTCTTAATCATTCGATGCAGCCCAAAAGGAGTGACTTAGACATGAACCATCATGTAAACAATGTTAAGTACGTCGGATGGATGCTTGAGGTATGTATAGCTATCAACTGTTAATTCCCTTTTTAGTTAAAGTGGCCTTTAAATATGAAGTTGATTTGCTCTTTAGACCATTCCTGACCATTTCCTGGAAACACACCAACTGTCAAGTATCATCCTGGAATACCGAAGGGAGTGTGGAAGCTCTGACACAGTTCAGTCCCTCTGCGAACCCGACGGTGATGGAGTAATCCTCCATGAGGGCATCGAATGCAATTCGCGCATCAACCTCCTCAATGGGTTCTCCCTGGCATCAGAGATTCTTGAGGGAAGTGGGCTTCTTGGATCGTTCAGTAACATCCCATTGAGGTTCACTCATCTCCTTCAGACGAACGGATGTGATTTGGAAAAGCAAGAGATTATTAGAGGAAGAACCACATGGAGGAAGAAGATTTCTACGATGCCATTCCCACCGGATTATTAAGATCTGCCTGGTAATGTATGTACAGAAAGGGATTTACAATGAGTCCTCTCAGAACACCAGCATGAAACAGGTGCCAAACAGATATGACTTCGGATCAAAGACACACACCGGAGTTTAAGTGGATTTGCTCTACATCCTGGAAAAATATTCTCAAACTTCTTTCTTTGATTGATTGTTTGAGGGAATCAAATTCATTGAAGGGTAATAACTCTAACAGGGCGCAACTGAAAAGGAAATAAGATCTTCTCCACACGGGCAGGAAGTATGGGGCAAGGCCTCTCTGGTCATGTAATTAATGCCAAGGCCGTTGTACTTGAAACTTTGTTGTGCGTCACTGTTCAAAGAACAAAAGAAAAAAAGAGTGATTATTTGCAGAAGAAAATGGTGTAAATTGTTCAGAAGACTAGAATGGTGAACTTTCAGTGTATGTAAGCGGTTTGCAGAGTTCGTTTTACTTGCAAGTGATAGTTCACAACCTTCAATTCATCGTCCCCTATTAGAGTTTTTGGTCACCGGAGAGCTGGCACATGCCTCAGCTGAGGACAATGCTTGCGCTTTATTGGGTCCTTGGAGGCATGTTCCCGGATTCTCTTTAGCTCCGGCTGCAGTAGAGCAGGAACGTCATTTGAATATCACCGTGGCAGTCCTATTAAGGTCGAGGATTCCCGACTTGACCAGGGACTTGAGATCAATACCGACGACCGATGCTATTGAAAGTCGAGCACCTTCCTTCCGGGACTGGAAGTATAACAGTGGATGGAAACAGTCAATTGGTGTGCCATGATCATGTGTACTTTGAAATGAATGGAGCAGTCACATTGAAAGTGCCATGATCTCAATATTCCTTTTGTTCAATTTTGTCTTCTTAACAAGTTCGTTTGATTTCCAATGAACCCGGTTTTGTGAACAGAAAAGAGAATAGCAGGAAAGCTGAATAAGATGCACAGACTTATCCGATCCTGACTCTTTGCTGTTTACTTCAAATGCTGATTAAGGCCCGAGAATCCCCCCTATTCAGTGAGAGTCTTGTTATCATGTAAGCAAAATCAAAGAATTTCACCTAACTGGTGCATTGCCAAAATCAAGAGATACGACATATATATGCTCTTCCTGGTCTAGCCTCACTCGTATATTCGTGATATAGTCCTGTCATTTGGCCAGTTTGCTGCCACCTCCCAGCATTCCTACAACATCATTAGGACCTCTGCACTAGATGGAAGATATCAATTTCGTTATGGATGTACTGAAACGCAACCACATTGCATAATTAATAGATTTCCATGAATGAACAGACTGAGTGACAAAGCCATGTTCGGCTGGTAAGCTTGGACTGAGGGATAGTGCCACCAGTGAGGATCCAAAACATTCTATGAAAATGCCATTGATTTTCATTGTTACTCTGTTAAATAATTGCTCAAAAACAAAAAAGAATGGCAGCAGAAACACCGACCTGATAATGACATTAAAAATGTGAATGTGAATGTGAATGGCAGGCCATCTTTGTCACTGTCATAGGTGGAAGAGAAATGAAGAGAGAGCTCAGCTCATTATGGTATTAAGTGCCCAAAGCTCCTGTGCTCTTCCTTAACCTGACATGCTCTATGAAATATCAACATCAAATAGAAAACATCAAAGATATTCTTGCTCGCTCCTTGGATGATAAATTTGCATAAACTTGAATAACTCGATACAGGATCAATCCCTGGCCAGTGGAGATGGAGACAAGATAAAGCCAAGGGAGGGGCATCGGGATTGTCATTTCGACCCACAAAATTATACCTAGTAGTGAAAGAAACTAAATTTGACCTTCTGCAAGAAATGGATTCACTTGGACTCCGACATCCAATGGAGGGAGGCTCAAGCCAGTGAAAGACTTCCATCTTCTTAGGAACAGGAAATTCAACCGTCCTCACACCTCAAATTTGCAAAAGCCGAAAGTCCCCAATCTAATCCGCAAATTCCAGTATTCTCATAGAATAAGTAAACTATAAGCAACCGGAAAGAATCTCAACCTTGCAGAAATCGTTCTCTTCTAACTGCTGAAATGCTAATTCACCCGCCTGAAAATGCTTTTCAAGATAAACATATGGGTTCGTGAAGTACTCCAATTAGCCTCTCAGCATTTTTAAATGCCCGCCCTATCAAATCTCCCCAAAGTTATGCATATGAGACTCTAATGAAAATAAGCAAGACATTGATCCATTTGAATACGCTCTAGTGGACAAAGATAGAAGTGTGGATTAATAAATCTAAGAGACAAGTCAAACATGAAACAAGAGACATTACCACTTTTAAACGATCTTTCTCCAACCTCCGGGATCTGCTGCTTTCCCATGAATTCCTGGCCTACCATGTCCTAAGAAATTGCCATCTTTGTTCTTTGGCTGAGACACTGAGAAAGGCCTCGCAAGGCCCATCAACAATCTAAACGAGCTGCCTTTCACGTGATCAAGACTCCTCGAGACACTCAACAGGTTGATATGCTTCTTGCTTGATGATCTCACATGTAGCTGCAACTGAAGTACTGGACAAATAGCATCTCTCCCGACAGCATGTCCTGACTTTCCCGCAAACTCGACTGTCAAGAAAAGAATAGAATACAAAATCATGTGAACTTGGGCATCGATGACAGTTGATGACTCGTGCAAGCAAGACTTGCCACAAAATTCTGGAACTTGGTGCTGGTGTTTGGAGCACAGTGAGTACTGGTCTCATCAAGTTTTGACTGGGTGAAAGCATTATTACTAACGGTGTCATACATTATTAATCATTTATTTGGAAAAAAATTTGTTGTGGATTTTGATTTGGAATACAGGAAATTCTACGGAATATCTCTTACAGATGCCACTGCCTTCTCAGGGGAAGATAAATCAAGCTTGATCTGTTCAGAGGACATTTGAATCTGCTAGATTTGAAGCACCTAGCAGATAAGAGCATTTGTTAGTGGTCTATGGGCCCAAGGACCACCAGAATCAATTCTAGGAGAAGCAGCCTAATTGGAGAAAAGCTCAACAGAACATTCAGACCTTCCATGGGATGGTCAACAGTACATGCGAGATCTTTCTGACTCATAAGACTAAGACTGGGTAGTTCTACATCCTTCTACTCGACACAGAGACTGATAACCTGAGGAGCAACTCGAGGTCTCTGGGCTGAGTGACTGCAAGATGATTGATACTTTTGTGGAAATACTGATGCTTTCACTAGTACATAAATATGGAGAGATTCCATTAGGTTTGCCAATTGGTGCTTATACTGCAATAAACAATTTATTTCTATGTGCATGAGTGTGAGTTCATTCTTCTCAAACTTGATGTCATGGAACCTTTGATTCCCATCCGGGATTGCCTATCAGAAGGATCTGCGTCAGCTTCAGGGTTAGCCATGTGAAGCGAGAAACTTGGTACTAGACAAACTCAAAAGCATGGAAAACAATATCAGATTGCCGGACAAAGTTGGCCTCATCAAAGAACTCACCAATCTAGAAATTTACATCTTAGTGCAAATCCTTCGGTCAGAGCAATGTGAGGAACAGAACTTGACACAGCTTTGTGACGCTCAGTAGAAGATGACTGTATTTGCTACACAAGAAACAGCTTAACGCTGCAACTGGACTTGTCCACTGGTGGCTTCAAGTTGAAGCAAGGAACCTGTTAAGTCCGCAAGGATACGTATCGAACTTTTTAAAAGGTTTATGGCATAAACAAAATCATCCGACCTGCGGTGGAGTCCGAATAATGCAAGATCCGTGACGTTTACGGAAATCGCCATGTCACTTAGAGACATCCTTATCCTGTGGATGTCCAGTAATGGGAACTGGCGTCTCTTGAGCTCGATGATGCAATCCCTGATCTTCGTCCACCACTTCAGTATAACTTCCATATACAGCAGATCAATCTCAGTCTCCGTGTCACCCCAGGCCACGATACAGCAGATCAGTTCCCTGATCACTGGAAGCGTATCGGCCATGACCTGTACTGCCAAATCAGCAATCGCTTGCTTCTTTTCGTTGTACGGCTCTTTGCCTGTGCCCTCCTTTTCCCTGGAGTCCTCCATTTCAACAGTCTCACTGGAAGCAGAGGCTTCTCCTGCATTTGTTTTGCTAGTAGTTGCTCCTCCTCCTGCAGAATTGCTTCCGGAATATTTAGCCACGGTGTCAGAGTACCTCCATTTGAGTTCCCTCAACTCGTCCAGAACATCTTCTACGTCAGTGGCAAGCTTTGCAAGAGCTCTCCCAACCGCTGTAGCATTTGTGGTAGGCGTCTCGCTGAGGGACACGTACGCTTCAACCACTCTATTAACCAAATCATATATTTTGTTTCCATCATCTGGGGACCCTAGAAACAGTTCCAAGACAGATCGCATCACTAAACACAATCTTTCCTTATGCTTATAATGGTGATACTAGGAGAACCGATTCAAGAAGGAGGCAGGTAAAATCACTTACTGCTGAGAGTTTTAGTGACAGTGTAATTGATCAAGTCCAAGAGGGCAAGGGTGAATTCGTTCCCACATTCTTTGAGGGTCTCAGTGAGTGTAGGCTTAGCATTCGACAAGCTTCTCTTGATGTTGCAGATAACACCACGCTGTAAAGTCCTAATCTGATATAACCAGCTCTCTAGTGAAGTAGCAGTTAATGCCCCGTCTTCGAGTAGCTTTTGAACTGTGTAGTCGAAAGAGCAATTAGCTTTACCCATGGCAACGTATTTTCAGAACTAATAATTGAACGTCGGCTTGTATGTGAAAGTGGAACAAAAGATCTGAGATCTCCTCTCCGAACAATACAAGATAAAGAAGGCAGCAGATTCTAGTTGGTTTTTGTTGACAGAATGGCTCTTCATAACATTTCCATCTTCAACGACCCAAAATGATAAGTCACATCTTTCTTGGGGAAACCACATTGTTTCTGGGTACCTCAAAGATAAGCAAAAAGAAACTTCAAGAAACTTACTCTCTAAGGCTTTCTTGGAGATGGCATGACCTAGTCGGGTGAGATTTTCTTGTTCCACTTTAACTTGAGGAGCAGCTGGCTCGTAGTGAGACAAATCCTGAATGAAATTTGCTGAAAGAACTTCAATAACACTGTTGGGAAGACCACGATGAATCAATCTAAATGATAAAACTTTTAACAGCCAAAAGGATTTGGGACATAAACCTCGTAAGT
Source organism: Lagerstroemia speciosa (assembly GCA_037672795.1). NCBI lineage: Eukaryota > Viridiplantae > Streptophyta > Magnoliopsida > Myrtales > Lythraceae > Lagerstroemia > Lagerstroemia speciosa. The sequence goes on along the minus strand of CM075303.1, from coordinate 3,428,419 downwards.
ATGTGAGAATTCATCGAAGCAAAGATTGTATGCGCACTGCAGAGTAAATCGTTCTGCTTTTTCTCCTGCGTCATCCATCCCTCTCTATTTCTGTGTGTCAAAGCTCTGAAGAAGCCGTTTGTTAGTTGGGGGTCCTTCCTTGGCGGGACAGTCTTAAATAGATAGGCAATTTGCTACCTGGTCCCTGAAGTCATCCTTTACAACACCTAACCCCCAATATCTTTTTTTGTTGCCTTGGTATGCAGTCCTTTTGACAAATCCATAAGAAAAAAGAAGGGATATGGAATCGGGAAACAAGAAATCGGCATAAGATTGATGAGGGACATTGTTTATGCTCAAGGATGTATACATGTTCCATTTAATAGTTTATAAACTGGAGTTCATATCCTGGTCACAGCTTGCAAGTAACCAAGGATTTCTGTATACTCCATTTTCAGTCCCTTGTTTGTGATAGTCAAAAGTAAAAATGTATGTGCATGAGTTGCAATTTTCTTCTGGGTACAGTTCCCCCGTAATTGGCTCTTTCATCAGTATCAAAAGTACTTGATCTGCAAGCTTTGGAACTCAGAACTAGTCTTGGGTTCTTGTATGGCCATGTGAAATCTATTAGACAGCAAAATGAGTGCTGAGTAATTGCACCCGACCAAGAAGGATATGTATCCTCAATCATATTATCCCCCGTGGCTAGAAACTCCAAATCTGCACATCTTGACAGTGTCCTTGGAAATAGCCTATGAAGTTGATTGTTGTTCAAATCCAGCATCCTGATTGAACATTTCTTTTTGGGCACCTCAGGAATTCCATGCCACTGTGCGAATTGTTGTTGTGAAGACTTAAAAACAGTCAACTTGTTGGTTAGATTGCTAAAGCATTGTGGAATTACACCAGTAGAGCTAGTCCTCGCCAGATCGAGTCCTTGGACGAATCTCCTACTGCAAAGAAGTGGTGGCAAATCCCCAGAGAATCTATTATTCGAGGCAATATAAAAGAAGATAGACTCTTGAGGGAGTGGAAGTGGTCCCTGTAGCTTCTTGAAGCCAAGGTCAAGACATTCAAGTTTTTCCCATCTTAAGGTTGACGGAATTTCCCTCAAAGCCTGTCAGTGAATTGACTGAAAGATCCAAGAACATGAGATTTTGTTTCCTCATATTTTGGAACCATACAGGTACCTGCACATGAACCTTACAGAAAATAAAGGAACCTGAAAAGTAATGGAAATGGGCTGATGTATTCGAATCTCTTGTCAACAGAGATTATTATTGATGTATTCGGATATGTGTTTGTGCACAAGATCTTTCGTCAAGAACGTGAAAAGAAGTATAAGATCGATCAACAATGTTTCTATGAATTCACATCACTGCTAATCCTTCTGTCATGTCAATGTAAGGAATAGACTTCCACAGAGCTCGCTGCTTGGCAACACTCGGTAGAAAGTTCGTCCAAATCTCTACACAGAAAAGCCTAATTTCTCAGACCAGCGCCCTGCAATCGGACTTGTGAATCAGTGGCTTGGAGGTGAGGAAGGAGCTTGCCAAGACCCAAATTTAGCTGCTCTATCGAACCCTTCAAAGTCTTTATGTCCCGGTTCAATTCATATGTTCTGTGATCGATTGCGCGTGATAAGAGGTCTGTGAGATTTACAGATTTCCTCACTGCAGATAGAGACTTGTTTATCTCATCCACCTCTCGTAACGGGAAAAGGCGAACCTTGATCTCGACGACGCTGTCCCTGATCCTGGTCCATTTCCTCAACAGACTCTCCATGAACAACATATCCGTGTCGTCCCAAACCACGAAACATCGGATGAGTTCCCTGACCACTGGAAGCATATCAACCATGACCTGCACTGCCAATTCGGCAATATCTCTCTTTTCTTCATAGGACAGCTCCTTGTCCGTGCCCTCCTCTTCTGTAGATTCCTTATCGGGAGCTTTTCGAGAAGATAATTCAACCCCAGCATCCTTCTCAACAGTCCCCTGGGAAGCAGAGGCATCTTCTTTCTCAGAAGTGGCATCTTCTTTCTCAAGCTCCCTCAATTCACGGACAGCATCTTCTATATCTGTTGCAATCTTTGAAAGAGCTCTCCTGACTGCTGTAGCATTCGTCGAAGGAACATCGCTGAGGGACACATATGCTTCGAACACTCTATTGACTAAATGAGGCACATTTCGCCCATTGCCAGATCCTGTAAAACCATTATCTGAAAGAACTCATCACCAAAAATTCATCCAAATTCCAACCCCTTTTGCTTGATTCTTGCTCCAGTCCTTTGATCACTTATCATGTGTAACCTTTGAACACCTATCATGTGTGATAAAGTTTTTCCTATTTTTCTAATCTTTGTAGAAAATTGATTCAAGAAGGTGGTACCATTACTTACCATCAAGACTGCGGATAGTAGCATAGCCAAGCAAGTCCAAGAGGGCATCCGTAATTTCGTTTGCGGTGTCTCTGAGGTTCCCAGACAGAGTTTCCTGAGCACTGGACAGGCTCCTTTTGATGTTCCAGATAACACGACGATGTAAAGTCAAAATCCTCTGCATGCAATCCTCCAGTGCTCTGGCACTTGGTGCTCCTCCTCCTTCGTGTAGCTTTTCAACTACGTAATTGAAAGAACAATCAGCCTTAACAACGACAATGTGTTTTCAGTACGAACTGTCACCGTCCAACAATGTCTTTGGCAGAACAATGGCATTGTCGTTGAAGTCTATCATCAATCATTTGTTGATCTGAAACCGATTCGAAAGAAGAGAAGGAAGCATTCCAACATGCATACAACAGAGATAACACCAGAGCTTATTGGTTTTATGCACTCTCCAAGATTCAGGTGTTTAACTTACATCCTGGAGGCTCCTGATTTCTCAACTTAACGTTCTCGATCTTGAGTATTCAGAATCTATGGAGATGTAGAAGTGGGGAAGAAGTGATTCACATGAAAGTGGGACAAAAAGATTTGAGGTCCCTTCTCCGAACAGTACAAGATGAAGAATGCAGCAGATTCTGGTCGGTTTCTTGTATGAGGATCAAGAAACTTCAAGAAGCTTACTCTTTAATGCTTGCTTGGCGAGGCGATAACTTAGCCTGGTGAGATTTCCTTGTTGCACCTCTGCTCGAGGATTCTCCGGCCGGTAGTGACACAACTCCTACACGAAATTTACAAAACCAACTTTAACGATATTGCTCGGAAGAACAGGATGAATTGATCCGAAGGATAAAATCCGTAGAAGTAATCAGAACTGTTGAGCGAAGGGATATGGGAAGTAAACCTCGAAGGTGTTTGTGAATTTGGCAAGGAAAACAGAGTGCAGCTGTTGCAGACGAGTTCTTTCTGCCTCTGCCTCAGCCATCTCCCTCTGTTTCAAGGCTATGGAGTAACCGTCTGTTAGTTAAGAAGCCTTGAAGGGAAAGTCTTTAAGTAGAGAAAATTTTTGCTAACAGGTCCCTGAAGTTTGTCTCTTGTTACATTTTAACCAATATTCTGCTTTTGAGAGTGCATCCGGAAGAAGTTTGCTGACAGCAGTCTGCCGGGACTTTCTTGTGATAAGGAAGAGGCACGAGCTTAATACAAAAAAGAAAAGAAAATAAAAATAAATAAAAGAGTAAATAATTCTTACGGTAATGATCAAATTCAAATACTCCAAGTTAGGAGTCGGAACCTTATACTCCTACATTAAGACCACGCCCTCTTTTTTGTTACCCTTTACTTTTATAATTCTCAATACAAGAGTTGCAAGCCAAATACTCATGAAATTTGCCCGATTGGTACAAATTCTTTAATAAATGTAATATTTTGTACATAAATTAAAATTTATCACTTAGTGCTACAAAATATTCTTAAAATGTAACAATTTGGTACAATCCGTCAGTTTTTAATTAACATCATTAACTGAGCTGATGTCACATTGTAATGTGGCGGTTGACTTGGATGCTACGATGGTAACACCATGTTGGTTGAACTAAGAAAAATGACATGATTATTAAATTCTCTAGTTGTGTAGCAATTTATATGTAAAAATCATAATCTCTTTCTCCACAATTTATTACTTAATCTCGACATTTTACTTACTGGAAATCAAGTATTTGAGACATGACAATGAAGATTTTTTACTCACTTATCATCGAACTTTGGAATAATTTTATTAGAACAAAATCCGGACATATACTTGTCACCATCTAATACTTAGCAGGAAAAACCATAGATAACCGACATGAACTAGTTGAGATAGTAAGACATTATGAAAGATCTCGGTTCCGAGTCCCATGATGGAAAAATTTTACACTGATCTGATCCAATCCAACTCGAATATGAGTTAGTTAGAGTTTATTTGACTTCTCAATATTATAAAATAAAATCACTATTAGACCCAGAACCAAAAAGGCTTACTGTAATTTCCGCAGCCCAGCCCATATGGACGGGCTTCAGGTTGAAGCCCAATTCCCCCGACAAGGGGAAGGAAATGAGAATCTTGTTGCAGAAAAGGGGGGAAAAAGAAACAAATTGGAGGCGGCGTGAATTCGAGGCAGCATTCAAATTCTTGAGCGCAGAGGGTTTGATGATGGCGGGTCTCTCAGTTGAGTAAAGATCCGATTGATTCTATTCAGCAATGGGCTTCGATTTTTTTAGATCCTCTGAATCTCTTTCTTCTCGGCGAAATGTTAATCTGACGGTTAGCAATGGCGTTGTTGCAGGGCAAGTCAGTGGAGGAGCTCGATTCCTTGTTCGACTACAGCCGGGTGCAGCCCGGTGACCTTATTTGCCTCGACGGTCGGTCTTCTGATTGTAGAGCTCAGAGCTTTCCTATGTTTCCGTGCCTATTCCGAATTTGGTGGTGATCTTTTTGCTGTTCTTGCAGATGAAGATTCGGACTCGAGCCCTGCCTCGAAACGGCAGAAGGGTTCCCGTTCTCCGGTGAGATTGTTATCCCTATCTACTTGGTAGGTTGATATTGAATTTATATACTTATATGAACACTGATTGATGGGGAAGCTTGTCGTGTGCAAGAAATTAAAGGAAAAGAAAGATGGTAAAGTCAAAGAGGTTTCGAGGATTGAAGATGAGGAAGAAGAAGATTGGCTGGCTCCTCCACCCAAGTTAAACACCAAGGCTTCTAGGACACAGCTTGTGGAAGATTCCACTCTGAAGGAACTGAGGTATTGGAAAGTTCACGGAATTCTTTTAGATTTTTCGATTCATTTCTCAGGATAAGTGTGTGCAAAGTTCCGCCAAGAATTAAAAAAAGGCCGCCTTATATTCTTTGGTAGCTTGCTTTGATGTTGCATTCTTGGCTAAAGTAATCTCAAGTACGTGTGCTGCTGCTCATTGGCTTCTGTCTTTGTACCACTTTAATCGGTGATATTTCCATAGGAATTAAGTCATGCTATACTAGAATCTTTTATCTATAGATGGAGAGCTTGATCTATAGACCTAAATGAGTTCATAATACAGACAAGGCAGTGGTTTTAATGGAAAAACTTTGGAAACTTAGAAAAGGACTGTTGAAAAGTCTGTGGACTGGGTTTCCTGATTTTGTTCTTCTTTATGGCGAAGCCTGTCTTTACTTCTCTGTTTCTATGAAGTGTTGAGGTGAAATGAATCAAAATCCTTTATTTATTCCTAATTCTAGCAGATGGGTCGTGCATTCACCATACAGTGTACCAGAAGAATCTAGATAATGTATACAATCAGGAGATGCCAATGTTAGGATCCTAGCAGACATCATTTTGAGGATCCAGCATTTAACAACTTAATCCAATTATCAATCTAATTGAAGGTTCCAATAGCCTCCGGATGCATGTAATAATCTTTTTCTCTTTAGATTTTTAAGGAGACCAATAGGAAAAAAATGGAGATCGTAGAATCTGGTTGTTAATGTTTGGTGAAATTCAGTTATTCCAGTCCCCACATGTTTTGTACTGATACAGTGTGTATGCATGTAATTTTTAAAATCTCAAGTATTTGCTCTAGCAGTAGACTCCAAGATGGTGTATGAATATAAAATTTGTATCCATCTGGTTTTTACCTAAATTTTCACTTTTTGATTGATTATGAGTATCTTTCCCTAAGGTAGTCCAAATTCTAGGTTCATCATGCCTTGAAGTTGCTTCATATTCTAGATATCTTGATGCATTCCCTTCTATGGATTTGGCAAATTTATGAAACACCTGTTGGAGGTTAGGTTGATGAAGCAGGAGCTTTTATCAGTGGCAAAGTCAGCCAAAGATTTTCTGGAAGATGTGGAAGGATCTACGGAAAACGAAGTCTCTGCATCACAGCAGCCATCAGTAGATTATGCTTCTTCTAAATCATCAATGCCTCACAGCGAACGAGCTAAAATAGTATTGTCCATACAGGACAAGGACGGTGTCAAGCAGTTTCGAATATATGCGGTATATTGCTGCGTACAGAATGCTATACATTCTAGTGTTTATGAAATCTTGATTACTCCTCTATATGTTTATTGAATATTCGAGATCGCTTATTTTTCATTACCGAACTGTTCTGCTTTTCATATGAATGTTACATAGTTCCATTGCTTGCTCTGAGTGAATGTTGCATGTATTTATTTCTTTCTCATTGTGAAATCTAGTATCCAGTTCTCTTGCACTCTGGAAACCTTAATGCATCAAATTTTGGTCTTTGCTTTTTGGTTTTTATGTACTCTTCTGAGGGAATCTTAGTCTCCCTGGTATGATTGATCTAAACTCTTGGGTTATAGAATTTAAATAAGTTCCACCTTTGTAGGATGACAAGTTTGAGAGGCTGTTCAAATTATATGCGGATAAAACCAAACTTAGCCTTGAAAGTTTGGTTTTTAGCTTCGATGGGGATAAAATTGCTCCAGTGGCTACACCCGAGAGCCTTGGGATGGAGGACAACGATATTGTCGAAGTGCGTGCCAAGTCAAGCTAACAAGAGGTATGAGAAAATTCAAGTCATGTCTTTCTATCGGTTCATTGGAATTTGCTGAATCTCTTTTCACCTTTTAGCTTAAGCATGAGATTGGATTTTTATACATTGGTATTTTACAGTCAATTATATGTATTTACTTTCAGTTATGTGAATTCAACAATCGTTTCTATCTAACTGAGCAGAAAGATTTGGGATTTGTTATTTGTACAAAAGATGCAGCATAAAGACCTTTTGAGAGAACCTGTATCTTTTCTTAGCCGTTATATATGGAAAGAGGAATTTGTGGGACCTGTAGGATTGAACTTTGAGATTGTTGGCTTTGGTTGGTTCTCGTGGATAAGGTTAATAGGTGTCACGTTGCACCTTAGAAGGTGTATTTTGCGAGGATTGCTCGAAAAACCCGATCTTTTTTCTTGGACAAATGATGAAGAAAGAAATGAATTTAATAATATTTTTGCTTAAGAATAGACTTCCAGAAGGATACTTCTTCAAAAAGCCAGGCAAAAATCAAGGAAATACTTCATCTTTATTATCAAAGGCTTAGTTTGGTTGCGTAATACTGGAGGGAGAAAAATTGAAAGGGGTATCCAAGCATAGATAGTGCAAAATACCTGCTGGGCTAGTTTGAAGTTGATCCAAATGTGCTTCTTGCATGGGAATCTACAGCTCTTGCCAGCAGCTACCGGCCACTAATCTAATTTGTTGTCAGCTCTTACGAAAGATATTGAAGTTGAGGTGAGGCGGAGTTTTAATGCTTAATTACTGACTAAGGTAGTGCAGGTCAGCGTTTAGTGCTGAAAGTGAGGACTGGGGGGCATTTGTTGATACAGAAGAATTCAATGTATTATAATACCACCCAAACTGACACTCAATGGCATGGTTAATATCAGCAAATCCAGTCTGGGGTTCCCATTCTAACTGCTTCTTTTGTTACCGATGCAGGAAGGATGCTACCACTGAAAGCATGCTCTGCTTTAATCAGCTCCTTGTGGTCTTTCGGAGCTTGTCCCTGTGCCAGCCATGCGATCAAGTGGTGCTGTTCTGACTCATTTTTCTGAAACTGTGCGGTTTCTGTAAATTACTTCGTCAAATGTAGTGGTGATACAGGCATCATCCATAGGATTGTTGTTGTTACGTTGAGCCTGGGGAAAGAGGACATGTGTCTCTGTAGTCTTTTTTTGGACTGCATGGAAGTCTTGTTCGACGCTTACATGTACTTGATGTGTTCCCAAACTCGAAATCAAAACCCAGTTCTCTATGGAGTTGATGGAAGCATCACTAGTGGAATCTAGTCTCTCAATCTTCACAAAGTGTGTGAATTTTTCCACCATTTTTTTCCAGAAAAGTGCCATTTATTACTATAACACTGTAATTCCCGAACTGAAGTCAGTCCCCTTACCATGATATGATTTGCAGCATCTCTTGCCAATCCTGATTAGGGGTTGATTGGGTTAAGGTCTCATATTTTTTCATGTTACTCAAATCATACTTTGTGTGGTGCCGAGCTCTTAAATTTTAGATTTCAATGCTATCATATTGAATATAAGAATTGAACCCTATTCTGAATCTTATATTATAGTAAAGTTTTGAATACTCTGTGAGAATCTGTTACTTTTCTTTTCCTTCTAGTCACGATAAATTTGTTTTTACAAGTTTAGTGCCCTCGTATTATTGTAGTCAATATTTCTTATTTCCATATAAATTTGTACTATATTTCATTATTATTTGTCATGCATAATCATTATTTTAAATGGAAATTTATTGATTTAAAAATCTAACAGTATAAAACAACGCGAGAAGAGTACAAACGAGAGGTTGTAACTTAATAAAAACAATGGCACAACCGGTTCCCCTTACACAGGTTCTGGTACACCTTTGGGTGGAACTGAAACCAAAATTAATTTTAACCGGTTCATCAATTCATAACAAGGACTTTACCCGAATATCATTAATATATGCCGAAACTTATCTGATGGATATGTTCAAAATGGAATTCGAATCTATCCGGTACTTGTACACACCCATATTTAAAGTGGATTTTGGGTGCGTTCCGGGGATGACATTACGTAGGCAAATTTTGCTCTCGGCCAGTTATTAGATCCTGCGACAAAGTTTGGGCTCACCATCTCGGAGAAATCTGGCCCGTCAGTGGTTGGGGCCCAACGCTTCCTTGTCGCATTATGGTCATTGGTCGGTCTTTGTTTCTCCGTAAAATCTCGTCCGCACATTTGAAACACGTGATTACCGTTCCAAACATGCCTTGTAAACCACAATCATTGACCCTATGAACCTTCGAGCCCAGCGAGCAATTCGGCACCACACAAAGGCGTCCACGGTGAAAGGCGTTGGGTACCTCGGCAAACCTCAATACAGAATTGTTGTAGCAAAGTTCTATTCGTATGATTTTGCACCGATATGAGTTGATAAAAATATATCTTTTCTTAAATAATATTTTAAATTCAAATATTGTAAATAAAAAAAATTTATGTTAAGTCTATAATCTGCCAACACCGATTTCAGCCCAACCGGTAGATTACTTGTGATCATCGGGTCCTTTCAATGGCGATGAGAAGACGTGCAGAACACGTCTGAACCACGTGGTTTATTTATTTTACGTTCACTAAATTGAAATCACAACCCCTTCGATTGGAGTCACGACCACTGTCAATTTCTGAGACTTAATTCACTTAAATGACCCATTCCCATCAATCTGTGAAGAGATTCGCTCTCATTGATGTATGGGGATATTTTCGTCCTTATAGACTGATCAGTGTGATTGGTATTAATCAAATTAGAGTTTTGGATTTGAAAAAACGAAGGGAAAACAGAAGGTTTTTATTATTACTAGTATTATTGAGGACTGCAGAGCAAAACTATCTAGAACCTTCTTCAATTTACAGCAGCGGTAAAAATAAAAGAGCCTCTCAACTCAAGGACCTTCAAAAAGGAAATCTAAAAAGTCCATGGTCAAAACTGCCCACCACGCCCATCCCTGAAGTTCCGAGTGGGAGAGAAACCAAAGGGTAAAAAGGGAAATATGAATATAGACAACCCGTCGTCGATCACCTTCCATCATGATCATTGGGTTGAATTCGCACCATCACTCCTCATCGCGGGGAGAACCATGGGACGAGCGCCGCTCCCACGCGCCGGGAAGTGCAATCTACGTGCTCGACGGAGGCGAGGGGTGCCCGGCAGAGGGGGCAGCTGAAGTTGCGGCGGTCGAGCCAGCCGTCGAAGCAGGCCTTGTGGAACACGTGGCCGCAGGGGAGCTGGCGTACGTGGTCCCCGTCCTTGAGGTCGCAGAGGCAGACGATGCAGCGGGGCTGATCCGAGGTCAATCCGGCAGAGAAACGGAAGGAGAGGGCGCGGTTGAGGTTGAGCTGGTCGGCGAGAGCGATGAGGCCGGCGAGGCCAGAGCCGAGGGTGGTGAGGACGGGGTCATCGAGGTGGAGGGGCTGAGGCGACGGGGAGAGGCCGAGAGAGTGGATGATGGAGCAGAGGGAAGAGCGGATATGGCCGAAGTAGGCGGCGAAGAGGGAGAGGAGCAGGAGCGGGATGGAGTCCGACGAGACGTCGCTCAGTTGGCTCTGTAGACCCATGATTTTGAATCTCCTCAGTACTGATTCTAGAAGAAGAAGAAGCAGGAGGAGGCGGAGGAGAAGAAGAAGATGACGATGGGGAGAGAATCGGACTGCTTTGCTGTTTTTTAAAGGAGGCGAAAGGGCTGGAGAGAAGGTGATGGGGATAGGCTTGTCGGGGATGAATTTTCCATGACGGCATGTGCCATGAGGATTCCGTTCAAATTAATCATAGCCTGAAATAACCTTTTCCGCTTTTCTTATTGTTTTTCATTAAATAATAATAACGATAATTATTCCTCAATAATACATGCTGAATGCTAAATATCTCAATTTTGTTGGATTCGACATCGAGACTTCTGAAAGAAATATAAAATTGTAGCATCATGAGAAATCTAATATTTAGTGTTGAGTTTTCGTATATCATATGATATAAGTAGAATTTTACCTGCAGTTAGCTCATTCAGTTAATCTTGTAAAACATGCACGTATAAAAGTTCCCCACATGCAAATGAACGTACATGCAAGTTGTCTGTCGTAGCACTTGGAAGATTATCTTTCCTTTTTCTTTTTTTTTTGATAAAGTGATAATGAGGACCATCATCTTTTTCAAGAAAAAGTTACAAATTCTCCCTTCCACGTTTGAATCCTTTTAAAACCATTCATGCTTTCGAGTTCACTATGCCATGTGCATTTGTATAGCATGCGTGCGAGGTTGCAGGAATCAGTCAGATGAATTTCAGATATCTTTCAATATGATAATAAATTGAGACGATTCTCACAATGGAAGTCATGTATTAGTGCTATTTTTATTTTCTTTTATCTTCTAATCACGCTTTTTTATTATTGAAAAAAGTATTGATTAGTGGTTACACATGATAGTGTGAATGATGGATACTTGTAATTAAATCAAACTAGAGATGATTATTAACAAAATTATGTATGATTTCAGTATCAATTATAGATGACAGTGTTTTTTTTTTCCTTGGCTCACTAAAATATTTGGGGGTAAATTTTAAATCATTAAATATTAACTTTAATATGAGAAATATGAAAGAAAAATTTTAAATGGTCATACCTTATTATAATATGATAAAAAAGAATTAATTTGAATTATTTTAAATAGTAAAGTAAGTGTTCGATAATTAATAATAATTTACTATTTTATTATAATTTAATTAATATTTAACAAGATAATTTCATTTAAAATGTCTGGAGAAATCGATGATTGAATGAAAATGCTGTCCCAAGAATTTCCAACACTAGCGGGGTTGACTATAAATTACGAAACGAACTCCCAGTAAACGTGACCGCAGATGGGAGGGCGGCGCCGTCGGGTTGATTAATTAGGGCCCTTTTAATTATAAACAAATCCCAAGGGCGGGGACCGGAGGAGATTCGGCCCGAGATCTCCGTTCCCGCGTAATTTCATTTAATTCCCCCGATTAATTATATTATCATTTACGTGAATTTATAAACTAAATAATAATATAATACAAAGTAAAATTAAAAAAACAGAGTTGTTATGAAGGGAACAGGAGATGCGATCTCGGCCGTCCGTGAAGATCCGCGTATCCACCGACAATTGTACTTTGTGGCCTTGTTTTGTAATACTTGATTAAAATAAAAATTAAATATCGGACGAGATTGTGAGAGAGAGAGAAAGAGACCCCCAAGTTGCACCTTTGAAAATTCAAATCCCACCCTGCGAAGAAAGTGCCCAATTGTGTTAATACGTGTTAATATTTACATCATAATATTAATTAATTAAATTAAATTATTTTAGAATTGTATTTTTTAAAATTTTATAAAAAATAAATACTTTAATTTTTATTGACTGATATTATTATATAAATACTATCACATAATAATACTATTACACGCGACACTCTCTCCACCCTAAGCATCTGATGTCTTTGCTTCTACTTACATCCGGATATTATCGCAAAACCGATTCATAATCTAAATTTAAAATATAATGTTTGATCCATAATGAGGGAAATCCATCGGAGTTTAAAACGGATATCAGAAATAGAGAAAAATAAAAGTAAAAGCAATGGTTTTGAATATTTATTAATACAAGAATTTTGGTAACGAGAAACGGTAAAAATATCTTCCATTTTAGAATATAAACTGCCACGTCAGCATAAATTTTTATTGGCGATAACACTGTCATTCAAGGTACTTCCTCCAACCTAGGCAGATCCAGGGTCATTGAAAAAAAAATATTGATTAAACCTGTAATTTTTATAAATAAAAAAATTAACATTGACTCTAAACCGACACAAGAGATTTTTTTTTTTAATAACCGAAGTATCTGAGCGCCTTCTGGACACGACTAGCGGTGGTTGCGACACCTCTTCCTCAGGCACACGTAATAGCCTGCAAATCACGTGTATCAAATACATTAAGATAAATCATGACAGGCTCGTACTCTCGAATGATCGAACCATTAACCTGAAAAGTAAGAGATCCTTGCACATTAGCTGGGCCGGCCCCTGGAGGCACATAAGAGACATTACTCTAGTCTCCAGGCAGTCTATTTTCCTGTTCTCGAAAAGTGGCTAGGTCGTCCGAGCCCGTCTTCATCAGTCTTGCTGGTCCCGGCCGTTGGCTCCGAATTGGCGCCAGCATAAGATTACCAAATAATGGTGTCTCCAGCTTATCTCGTCGTTTTCATCCTACTCATACATTAAATTTTAAACAAATCTCTACCGTTCAATAATTGAATTATAAAGCAAAAGGAAAAAAAGTATTACAATTGATTATACCATCGATATTTCCACTTACCAAAAATTGTCCTAGCTCATGGAAACCTCATTTTAGTGATCTTAATATGTTCATATTTCCCGATCGTAGATGGAAGTATCCCCACTACGATTTCATCTCTATCGAATTTAAGTACCCTGAGGGTAGATATAGTCATGATTCAACGAGTTAGACCTGCAATTGCTCTCCACTTGTAATTTTTTTTGACTGTATTTGATTGATTAAAATAATGAACAAAACAGATACAAATTGACATGAATAATTACGTGACGTTAGAAATTTAGCCAGCTAGGATTGGCTCGACATGCGGATTGGTTTATATATATGGCCGTCATAGTTGGAAAAATATTAATGAACTAATCATGTCCAAGTACGGGGGAATTTGTAGCAATAGTACAAAAAGTTTTAGAAATATTTCAAATTGGTACAAAAAGAAATTTTTATGCCTGGATAGTACAAAACCTTTGATGATTGTTTCTTTCTAGTACATTTAGTCAAATTCTCATTAATTGTGTCAAAAATTGATGACATGTCATCCTATGCGGCGAATTATTTTATGACGTGGACAATTCAAATTTTTGGTTAGTTGCAAATTGGTACAAAATATTTTTAGTTTGTTCAATTTTGGCACAAAAAGTTTTAGATTGGTGCCATATTAGTACAAAACTACTACTACATTGTTCATTATAATTATAGCTACCGCTACAATGTTCATTTTATAATGACAATAATTTGAACATTATAATAATGGAGAAATAATTTTTTTAATTTAGTAGAACACAATTCTATAAGAGTAAAATTTCGTCTTCATATGTACAACTTCATATGACTGCTAAGACACGAGCAGAGAAGTACACTAGGAATATTTGCCCAAAGATTATGAAAAAACTGGAAAGGTTTACTCATGGGTTTCTAACTGTAGGTCATCTAAAGCATGTTCAAGAAAATATAGTATTTCTCGGGATGATAAGTTTTTTTTTTTGACTTAGATCCCATGAAATGTAGCTGTTGGAAGTGGCAACTCTCAATGATTCATTGCTATCATTCTATTTCTTACATCCTAAACGAAAAAAGAAATCTTGAGTATTTTGTACATAATTACGATAGCTTGTATTAATATGACACCAATCTAAAACTTTTTGTTCCAAACCTAAACAAACTAAAAACATTTTGTACCAATTTGCAATTAAGTAAAAATTTGAACAGTCCACATCATAAAATATTTAGCAAGTAGGATGACATGTTATCAGTTTTTGACGCCGTCAATGAGAATTTGACAAAATGTACTACAAAGGAATAATCTTGAAATGTTTTGTATCATTTAGTCACAAATATTTCCTTTTGAACCAATTTAAAACATTTCCAAAACCTTTTGTACCGTTGGTGCAATTTCCCCCAAGTATACACGCAATATGCATACCGTACACAATCTAATGGAAGATGAGCGCGTGGACATGCTTTGCCCAATCGTGTTGATTTATTGTGCGTAAAATTATCACCGGACCTATGTAAAATTGAGTTCCTGCCCATATAAAACTAAAAGTATTACTATTAAATAGTAATATGCAATTATCTTATAAATTATATTTTAATATATTATTAGTTTAAAATGAGATTGACTCGGACAGATTTCTTGTCAACATCGGACGTGCAGATTTCTTTTCAGAGGCTCAAATAATGCACGAAAAAAATGTGCGTTCTACAAGGGACAGCGCGTTAATAGTGACCCAAACGCGGAGAATGACATTGCACACATGCATTCAGGTACAATGGACTCCGTACAGTTTATAAAAATAATTAGTAATTGCAGGGCAAGCAAATTATTATCTCTATTACTTTAAGACAGTAAATAGGTAATTTTGATCTTTTTTGGAGAACCAAAATTGCCCTTCAATATCTCCTATCTAATTTCCTTCATGTGGTATATTTTTATGGTATTTAACGAAATAAATATAGATTTTCAAGGATAACTATATCTTTTTAACCAGTTACAACCCTAATTGACCGTTTTGCTTTTTCTCTTCTCATCCTCTTCCCCACTTTCCATACGGGAAACCGATTCTTCACCCCCCACACCTCTCATGGAAACCGATCCTCCTACGTTCATCCTCGGCAACTCTCATCCTAATCATTTCAACGGTGAATATGCTGCTTACAATCAAAACACCAGAAAAAGGAAAGATCTCAGTAGCAATGTAACTGCCACTTTCAACTCCTTGGCCACCAATCAGAGGTATGGATAGGGTTTCGGATTCCTCTCATTTAGTTCGATTGTGGCTTAATTTTGAAATTTTCATCTTTTAGAATTAGGGATTGTATTTTTTGAATTTTCAATTATACTTCAACGAAAAGGAAGTGACGTTTTGAAGCTCACATACGACAGATCTCAATGTCTCCGGGGAGACCACTTCCCTTGACTACACTGTTGTCAAAGTCGACACCAAAATTGCTCACCACAGAATCTGTTTTGTAATACTGATGCTAAATTGTGGGGTACTGTGAGGAAAAATAGGGCATTTGTCACTGCCAATAATGGAGAAAATTCGATGAACGGATGCGTGATTGCTTCAGAAAGTGCCTGAGTTGCAGTATATGCTGTGTGGATGCTTTGTTGATCTGATTACAAAGTTGGTTTCATTGACTGACTTATAATATTTTCTTTGTTATATGTTTGTAATGAAAACTTCCTACAAACTGACAAGTCATCCAATTCGGGCAACAAATTGAAATGCAAAAATTGAAGCGGGTGAGTAACTATCTCATGTTTGTATTTTTTTTCTCAATTTGTTAGTAATGTCAGTAATGTCTGAACTCTGAACTCTCACTGTATCAAGTAATTTGTTTTGCATCCATAAACTGTTAATATTATGTAGTCTAACATTACATTACCCCAGGACCATATCATAATCTAAAGGTACAGTAGAATGAAACTATTTCAATGTATATATATATATAACAAATTCGAAAAAGTTGCAGTATTCTGGTTGCTAATGATTCTTATCATTTTATCCTCAATCAATTCATATGCCTCCTGTTAGTTTCATTTTTTTTTTAAAATTTTTTTGACAGGTATAATTATCAACAACCTTTGGTGAGGAAGTATGAAACCAATCATGAAAAAAGGCAGGAGCATCAGAAAGCAGGAAAGTTCAAAATTTCAATCATTTTAATTGAATAGTTAAAGATGTTATAGGAGAAACATTCCCAAGCAAAAAAGGCTTAACTTGACTTGAGTGTTGCAAGATTAGTACAAGTTTCTCCCACATTAGTTTGTTGGTCTATTAGTGATTATCTTTAAATTTCCTTTCATATATTTAGTATTGACTTGCTAATTGTTGGTTTTTGGTTGTCGATGTTTATCTTTCTTAGTTTCGGAGGATTACTGCAAGGAATTAATCAAACCGAATTTTGTGCACTCATTTTTGGTGTCATGAAGAATTTTACATGCTTGTCTTCAACGTCATACAATCTGTGAATTATTAATGTTAAAATTGTGATTTAGCAGTATATTAACCCTTCCCAAATGTGGAATTAGTTATCCAAATTTATGCTGATTTCATTTCAGTAATTATTGATATGCAAAATATCACTTGAATTATCAAAGAAAACCTTTTCTTCTATCTTCCTTTTCTTTTTTGGTGAGTCTTCTGTCTTCCTTTTAAAGACAAAGGAAACAAACTTTATGTGAGATAATGAAAAAAAAATACTCATATATATATATTTATGTACTTCTTCTATAGATAATAGAGAAAACTTTAGAAGAGAGTAAGGATGAGAAGTCCAAGGAATTGAGCAGATATTGCAGCATCGACCGGGAGGAGGGCAGCCGAAAGGATGATTGAGAGAAGAACAATGGAAGGATGAGAAGGATCGTGGGAGTAATTCTTCCTTAGTCAAAACATTTGGCGATTTAATAAAATAGACACCAAAAATATTAACTTAGTTACAAAAAATTTAGTCACTATAACTTAATAAAATTATCATTGTAAGTGTAAAGCTGTCAACCATATATATGGAATTAAGGACCTCGATCTAACTTGTGCTCGTCCAAAGATTACTTTAAAAAAAAAATTACCAGGTTTATTAGTTTCGAATATTAGTATGAACTATTTCCTATGCCTCTTTTTTAATATTTATGGAAAATTTTAAAAATAATTTTCTTTAGTAAATAAAAGATATATTGATAATTTGTTCCACTTGTTAAATATTTTTGAAATTCATTATATTTACGATATAAAAGCAATTTACATTTTACAATCAAAAGAGCATTTACTGACTTGGCAATTAATAAGACGGATATACAATAAGTTTGATACTCATATCCTTCCATACAAGAGAAATCATAACTATATGAAATAATATGCAATTAAAACAGAATTAAAAAATACAAAAGATCAATTTCCATCTCATGTGCGTAGCATCCATTCTTCTTAACAATATTCTGCATTCTAAATTAAAAACTTGTTAGATATTAGAATATAGATGTTTGATCAAACAATTTGAAAGAAATATTTCTATTTTAGTTAGTAAACTATTAAAATAGGAAATAAATTATCTAAAATTGAAAAAAATGAACCTTAAATTTAATTATAATTACCTGCGAAATCTCTGCATCTTATGTTTCCCTTGCATGAGAAGATTGACCACAACTATCCCAATAGTACTCCTTATAATCCCTTTCTCTTCGATATGAAATCCTCTGAACAATGATAGAGTTTAGTAATTTTGTCCTATTCTCGGTAACTCACACTTCAATGTAAGCCCTCTTAGAGCTGTTGGTGCTCCCACCTCATGTTGGATTGTCGGGCCTATTGCCTGGTGTTAAATCCAATCTGATTGTGGAATTCACTGCCTAACCTTAGATCTGCCCCCTGAACTGCAACTATATCTATGCTCACCAGGAGAAAAAATTATAATGGATATGGAAGAGAGTGGTAACCATAAATATGATAAGGAAGAGATAAGGAAAGTGGGAGATATTTTAAGAGGGGAAGTTGTGGGAGAAATATTAGGAGAAAAACTTATCAGAAAGTTGGAGAAATTTAAGGAGAGGAAAGTTATGGGAGAAATATTAGGTTTTAAGAGTGGGAGTTTTATGTGGGATAAATGAGATAGTATTTCTCTGTTTTTTTTAATTGAAAATCAATTTTATAATTAATTTTAAATTTAAGAGAAGATATTTCGTATATGTTTACATTTTTATATATTGGTATAACAAATTCTTAATTTTCTTTAACAAACGATTGATTTTTCATTTTTGTCAGTTAAAAATATTTTTTATTGTTTTGTTTTTTTTACAAGTTTATCTTTTTACTTTCTTCCTACACAATATAAAAGGCATTTTCAAGAATAACACCAATTTGTAAAAATTTGTAATAATAACACTATTATAAAAGGCCTTTTCAAGACTTTTTAAAAAAATCTCCACAATACCCTCCCCATATCTAATCATAATTTCTCCCTTTCTACTCCCCAGCTAACTGTCGTTCGCCCTTTATCACTTCCTTCATCCACCTTTGTCTTCTTCATTTCTTCACTTCATCTTCTCCTTTCATCTACCTTGTTCTTCTTCATTTCTTCGAAGCCGAGCTACTGTTGTCAAATCCGACCCCAAGTTGCTACTGCCTACCTCACCCCTGTGCTGCTGTGACCTGCCCCCAAGCTGCTACCGCCCGAGCCAAGCTGCTACTATTGCCCGAGCCAAGCTGCTGCAGTCTGAGCAGAGCTGTTTCTCTTTTTTATGCCTTGTTTCCAGTTCTGGTTCTTACCTCTCATTGCTGTAAACCCCTGAAACCCCTGACAAGCATCGCATTATGATATGGAGTCTCCTGACAAGCTTCTATTCCTCAAACACTTGTGCCTATGGTCTGCATTCAATTAAATTACGAGGAATGGTCGGATTGTACTGAATGGTGTCTAGTAAATATATTAGACTGATTGTTAAATTTGGGAAATATCAGTAATAGTCATTCAAGAATTTTATGTGCTTTCGAATGTAAAGTTTTTATTTGTCAGGAAAGAACTTTTTTGCAAGGTTCAACTGGTCGTCCATGATGGTTCTTCTCTAGGTTTAAGTCCTTCTTGTAGCTGCAACATTCAATCTATTCTCAGTATGCACATGCATTGTATATATGTGTGTAGAGCTTGAAGAAGGTTTCTCTAGACCCGTTGGAGAACACAATGCAAAAGACCTGGCCATCTTAGAAATGCTCCATATGCCGTACTCATTGTACTTGGTTAGCTTCGAGTTGCAAAGTACAGTAGATGTGAACTGCCATTGTAAGAGTTCTATTTTCATCTGAGTTGAATAGGTCGCGATAAGAGATAAATAGGTCCCGATAAGAGATAAATAGGTCCCGATAAGAGATAATAGGTCTCCATAAGAGTTGAATAGGTCCCGATAAGAGATAAATATGTCTCTATAAGAGTTGAATAGGTCTCAAAGAACAATACTTTAGTCAGATGTGATGAGGAGTTCTATTTACCATCTCAGTTCCGATAAGAGTTGAATAGGTCCCGATAATAAATAAATAGATCCCTAAGAGTAATGCCAATTGAGGATAATTCTATCACACTGATAGGCGATTATGTGGATTTGTTCAATCAAATTAATGGATCTCCGGTCCATTGATGTAAAGATCGAGAATGAGAATCAAATTTTGATGCTGTTGTGATCTCTGTGAGACTCCTATGAAATTTTTGCTAATACAGTGCTGAAGATTAAGTATCACCTTGGAAGACATCAATGCGATGCTGAATCGATAGAATTGAAAAAGAGAGTGATGAAAGGGTCAAGTGGTGTGGCTAAATGGCTTCTTGCTAGAGGCAGATATGAGAAGATGACCGTGGGAGTAGAGGATGGTCTAAAACGAAACCCCAATGAAGGTTAACTTGCTAGAACTGTGATTAGGAGGGCCATATCAAGCGAAATCGCCATAGGAAGAAAGACAAGTAGGTCAAGTCGTCGACAAATGTTGGAGAGAAAGAGACAGAGAATGAGATCCTGACAACAATGGCAAATATGAGTAGATATACCGATAATCTCACAACATCGGACCATTCAAGTTCAGATGGGTTGTTGATTCAGGTAACACGTCCCATGTATCTCATGATAAGAGTCTATTTATCACTTATCGTCCAGTTATAGGTGATAAGATTTGTCTGTGAAACGAATAAACCTATGGAGTTGGTAGAAATTGGGGATGTAAGAATTAAGATGTTTGATGGGTGTGAAAGAGTTTTAATTGATGTTAGGCATGTCCTTGAATTTAAAAGAAACATTGATTTCTCTGAGAACACTTGATCAATGCGGGGTACAAGTACAGGCCAGAGCGCTTGTAGTCATGAAAGGGGTGCTACAAAGAGGACTCATGTCTTACAGGCAAAGACCGGGACTACAACTGTAGTCCAGTGTGTGACTTCCTAAAAATATTTAGATGATCTCGGACACAAAAGGGTTAACATGTGCAAGACAATTAGTAAGACCTTGAAATCACCTGTGAATAAGCTAATGTCTTTTGATAGTCATGTTATTGTCGAATAGCTTAAGAACAGGACCCGAGAGAAAACTTGGAGAATGGCTGAGTTGATGAGGACTCTCGAAAGTCAGCCTGTGAAGGTAGGAGTTGATAAGTTAGGGAGGCTGCAGGGAGGCAGTAACTTTTACAAGAGAAAGAGTATGCTTAGGACAGTCAAAGAAAGCATTTAATATTACCTAAAATATTCGAGCCTGAAAGGGTGGTGATCTTGGCGAATGCTACAACTGTGTCAAAGTTAGCTTGTCGATCCATCAATTAGAAACCTGCAGAAGTTGTAGTTAGCTGCGGGCTAAGAAGACTCGTAGTCAGACAACACATTGATTGAAGCAGCTGTAGGAGAGAGGGCACCAGTTAGACTTGCAAGCATCGGGTAGTACGCAGCGACAGTTTTCAATCATACAATGTGTACTCGTAGTCTGACTGTTAGTGGTAATCAGCTGTCCTCTTTTCATTACCCTCTTAACTAAGGGTCGATCTTTACAAAAATGTCGAGCTAACGGGGGCCGGGACTAGTGATGACAGCCATGTCGAGAAGCGAGAATGACATTTGTTGACAACGGAGGATGAAAGTATTGGTGCTAAGGCTCCAGAAATAGAACAAGCCCTTTAGGATATCCTTGTTATAGTCAGGCATCTTGGAAGACTACCAAGATGTGAGGGGTTACGTAACAGTCGACGAAAGAGCAGGGACTTTAGTCTGCCTCCTACCGTGCGTCTAGTCACACCTAAATTGCCAGATGAAGCCCGATGCCTCAAACAAGTCTAAGGGAGATTGGGACTTGACTAGTGTGCACATGAAGAGGTTGAGCCCGTAAATGAGCTGGGTGGAGCAAGCAAATCCAAGATTGATCGTGGTTGGCTCGATGCAAGCCAAGGTGGAGATTTATTGAGATTGCCTTAAATCAAGTTGAATATCTGTGAGATCCAAAGATCTAGTCAGATGAGTGGAAATAGTGAAAGAAAGATATATTCGATTTTGAATTTAAAATATTCTGAACTCATATAGTCTGATCCTAAATCAAATTAGGATATTTTAAGTAGATAGTTGAAGATATCTGATATTTTTTTGGTTGTATTAGATTAATATATATATATATATATATGGTTGAATGGAGTCTTGTAAGATGAGTGAGGAATTTTGTGAGTATTCTTTCTGATAAACTTCTTTGTAACACCTAGGCGTGAGAACTTAAGAGATTGCGTTGAGATTATTTTTTTTTAGTGTTGTAACGGAGGCTTGGGTAAGAGATTGAGAATTTATGTGAAACTGTAATATCATATTGTGATCTAATGGATTATTTGTTATGTATCGGGGAGGTTTTCTCAAGTGAGGAATTTGCTACAATTCTGGTGTTCATATTTCTCATCTTATTTCTCTGTTATTTTTATTGCAGTTGCACTCAAAATTCTGACATATTGAAATAGGCGTAATTCCAACACTCCACGATCCCCGTATTCACCGCCTAATCCACTGTATTTCGTGGAGTTTTCTTATAATAACTAGTTGAAAAATTGAAATAAATATTAGGATGGAATTAAAAGAGCTCCAAGTTCCGCATATACACTAATCCACTGGCTAATCGTCCCGGATAAAAAGGTATACAAATACTACTATAATGACTACAATGGCCGCTAGGAAAAATAGTGTAAAACCTCCTAACCTACAGAAAAGCGGTAACGACGTCCACAGAACAATAGTTTGCATGATGAAACTGATGCACTGGACGTACAACAGCGACCCAAACTTGCAACTGTCAGGGAGTGGGTCTTCTAACCATCCGGCCATAGTTCCAAGCCCGCCGTTGAATACCAGGAACATGCCCAGATAAATAAGTACTGATGTCCCAGTCAGGCGCGAGAAACCGTCTCGGGGATTGCCACTTGCAATAATTAAACCACCCATTATTATCTGCAAAAATATTTTCAGATGAAGATTACAAGGAAAATTCAAGGATAAAAAAGAAAAATGGAATTGTATTAAGCAATGAGAAGAGAGAGACTTGATTACCTGCGTTATTATCATTGAAGTCCCGCAGTACAGTAAGAGCAACCTCCTCCCGAAAACTTTTACGATGAATATGGAAAAGCATATGGAAATACATTGTATTATACTTAATACTAAAATAATTATATAGATAATCTCAACGGTTACCCCAAACGATAATAGGATAACCGGACTCCATACCAAGAAAAGACCGAAGTCCGTCATCGGAATCATCACTGTTTGGACCGTTGTTATTATTGTTTTTTTATAATTTTCTTCACTGAATAGCAAGGATATGGAGTTCCTTAAGGAAACATCCATACCATTACTGCTTCCAACGCCATGGAAGTAGAAGAAATACGAAAATATTAAAAGCAAAACGGAAAGCGGGAGGTTTGATACGAAGGAAATCTTCCAAGCCATTTCTGGATAGTGAAGATTTCCAACCGTACTGATAATATATGCGAGCGGTGCCCCGATCACTGTAGTATATACGTATGCATTTTCAATTTTACCTCTGTGATCAATCTGGCTGATGTTATTGATCAATCGTTGAACTGCCTGCAAAGTTTAGAAGAGAAAATTACTATTTGAAATAGGTAATTAATGTGTCTGAATGAAATAAATAGTTATTAAATAAAAATATATAACTTACCAGAATAATCACACCAGTACCTGCCCCAGCCAAAATACGTCCGGTAACGAGAAACACAAGGGTTGGGCGAAAGTGGAAACCGTGTCCGAGAATATGGAGCACGGCTCCAGTCACCAATAGTCTGTGTCCTCTCCTCTGTGTATAGATGGTCGCAGCAGTGACAAAAAATGGGAGGGCTCCCACCGTGTACGCTACATTTAATACTTGAACAGGTACGTTAATATATTGGCATACCGTTGTTTGCGTAGCCGTTGATTGTTCATCCCATTTTTGATATAAGAATTGCCCTAGGATTGGCCGTGTAGCCAAAACACCACCTACAAAAGAGATAACATTTAATTAAAAAGAGATATGAATAGAGGATATTTGACTAAAATTACAAAATTGATTTTTTTTAAATAATTACAGAAAAAAAGGGGTATGAAGGGCTTAAATATATATCATAAATTTATTTAATTATTTTTTTTTTCAAAAACTCAAGATTACCATCAGATCCCGTTTGAAATGCAAAAAAGAACCCAAACCGACACTGCATTTGGTCTAATGTTTTGTTGATCACAATAGACAATAATGCAACTGAGAGACAAACAATTCATTTGTTTAGCTGATAGTAATGGTAGAACGTGTTACTTTCAAGGCAAAATTATTCAATAAAGGCTCCTCTTATTCAACTATCCACAGGAAATTTACGCAAGTAAAACTACAGTCATTGGGATAGTAACATGTACCGATGACATTGTTCTCAACACCTACAAGGAGGCCAGCTACCACGGCCATGGCATAGTACATGACCAAAGTAAAGGAGGTGGCGTGCACATCTCTGAAAAAGGAGAATTTGAGAAATAAAAAGAGAAACCAGCGTTAAATAGTTGCATGTGGGCTCGTATTCGGAATTCAACAGAATTTAAGGGGGAGAAAGACAAATTACATATTATCTGGAGAGGCCGCTCGAGGTAAGAGCTCTTGAGATTGTTGATGGCCATGGTCCGGGACCTAGAAAATGGTATTCACAAGAAATTAGGAAAATTAGTATCATTAAATAGTCAAAAAAGGAAAAAACAAAAGTTTTTAAAATCTTAAAACAAGGTTTTTTTTAGCAATATGATAGATAAGAGGAGATATTTTTGTAATAAACCCAATAAATAACAGGCCTAATTATGGGCTAATAATAATTTCAAGGGCCAAAAAATAAAATTATATATATCGCTGAATCCATGCATATTGAGTTCAAAGAAGATCAGCCTTGAACAAGTTTAATTCGGCAAACAACAAATCCAAAAGATAAAGTTAAAAGTAAACTAAGAATTTATTTACAAAAAATAAGAAAAAATTATATCTATACCTCTTGAATCTCCACTTCATGAATGTCACCGGAAGTCCTCTCCATCTAAAGAAGAATGTAAAAAACGATTCAGGAAAGAAGCTTCCGGCAGAAATGCTTTTTTTCACTAGTATTAATAAAGACTATCACCTCAGCCATTTCCTCAACTTGCTGTGGATCGAAGGGAGCTCGGGGTGGCTCGAACGTCTGACAGTGGCTGTATCAGCTTTTGTATCACGATGTGTCTTGGGCAACCACAAAGCCCACAGACTCCCAGGATTCTCCAAAGTCTTGCGTTCTCGGCTAGCAGCAAGCGGCTTCTGCTAAAAAAAAAATTGCTAATTTGTAAAAAAGGGTTGCAGGTAAAAGTTATTCATCATAAAAATGTTATTTCTTTATAATACTGAAAACTCATTTTGAAGATGCGATTTTGTTCCAGTATTGTAAAGGATATTTTTTTCCCGAAAAAGTTTCTAAATTCTGGATAACATGGTAGAAAGTTGGACTAGCGCTTGAACAGGATGCATTAGAACTTGAATGTTTGGGTTTCTGTCTGGATACAAGCTAAGATATGTAGAGCACTCTGTGCTTGATAAACCATGGACTGCATTCTGTGCTTATGGGCCCCGTGTAGTTATCAGAAACAGATATTTTGGGATGAATTTACTAACCTGGTAGTGAAAGTACGAATGAGCCATGGGTAGTAATAGGAAACCTAAATGAAATTATGCATGAAAAAGATAAAAGAGGGGGAGAGGTAATTAGTGAGTTCCTGAAGAGCTTATTACCTGGAGAATTTTATAAATAATACTGGATGTATAGACTTGGGTTTCTCAGGTACCGGTTTTAGCTAGAGAAACAATAGTGAAGGTTTACGATTACGACACATAAGACAGTGAATAGATAGAGCTCTGGCAAGTAAAGACTAAGGAGTGAATTGAACTCTTTCCTATAGCAGGTGTGCAACATCTTTTTTCTGAAAGATCTGACCATAATCCAATAAAACTAAAACTGTGGAACATTAGTCAAAATTGTAAAAGGAAAAAGCAAACCCTTTAGATTCGAAGCTATACATGTTGACCGGAGATAGTCAGATAGGAATACTCAAATAAGGGGCTCCAAAGCTTTTCAGGTCAGTTAGGAAATTTTCAAATACTCATATAAAACCTTCTTTTGGATCTGTGGTATTGGAATAAATGAAATCACTCAAGAATTGCATAAATCACTACAGGATGATGAGCCCTCAAAATAAAACTTAAAGTCAAATATCCTTGCTCAAATATGAGATGAAAATGCAACTGATAAGAAGAGACAACATGTGGAAGCAAAGATCTAAGGAAATGTGGCTGAAAAATGGTGATAGAAATGCAGCCTTTTTTTCATCTCTCGACTAGGATAAAAAAGGCAAAGAAATCATATTACTGCAATAAAACTAAATAACCGAGAACGGACCCACCAAGTGCCAGAGAATCTCCAAGGATTAATTCCACAAGTAGTTAGTTAATCGTGAGGGAAAAAAACTGAAATTATATCAATCCCATCATTAGATGAAATCATAAGAATAAAACAAAGGCCAGATCCAGATGATATGTCTAAGCTCTTTTATAGTCACTATTGGGAAGTCGTGGGAGAATTATTCACTAAAACAGTCTAGAAACTTTTTCATGTCTACTTATTTATTAAAATAGTTAAATAACACATTTATTACAACTAATTCCCAAACAAATGGGAGCTTGTATGTTTAATGAATTTACAACTACAGTCCTCAGTACTGTAACATATAAAGTTATATCCAAAATTTTAGCTAATGGGTTGAAAATGTTGTTGGGTTCATTATAGGTATGGAGGTCCCGTCTAAATTAATGTATAGGGCAGAGAATGAAGGACTGATAAAAGGGATAAAAGTTAAATAGGAACAGACCTACAGTAACCCACCTCATTTTTTCATTCAAGTAAATTTTAGAGAATTTCTGGGAATGGTCAAGACAGAGAATAAACTATAATAAATCGGGCACATTGTTTTCAAAAAATGCCACTGTCCACATAAGAAGGGAAGCTAAAGAGATCTTAGGTATTAGAAAACTAAATCAAAAGGCTAGCCAGGTACTTAGGAAATCCAATGTTCGTTGGAAAGAAGAGGTCAGATAATATTGCCTTCGTAGTGGACAAAATAGCAGATAAGTTAGAAGCAAAGGAAGATGAAAACCCTTTCATGGGCCGGACAGGGAGGGCTACCTTAAGTCACTTCTGTCCTTGGTAGTGCACCAATTTACACACTCTCCATGTTTAAGAAACCAAAAAAAAAAAAAATGTCAAGAAGCTAATTTCCCAAAAGATGAATTGGAAATTAGAGACACATGGGTGGGTCCAAATTAATACGGATTCAGCCAAAATGACTATTATATCTAATGCTTTTGTTTATTTGAAAAATTATCACAGCATTGTCTTTACTCCTAAGAAAAAAGGGGATTTAGCCATCTCGGGATATAATTCATGTATTGTAGGCGTAGCAAGAACAAGGCCTGAAGAAGTTGTGCAAGCATGGTTCACGAAGACAAGGAGTGGATCCCCGCTTCCAGCAGAAACAGAAGCAATACTCTTGGCTGAAGCTATAGCGGAGCCAACTTCAACACCGTGGGAGATCAAATCTATTATTTCGAATATGAAAAATCTTTTGAGGAATTTTGATAACTGGGAGTGCAAGTGGATAGGTAGAAACTATAACAAAGAAGCTCGCAAGCAAGGACAGATAGGCGCCCAGTGTAACATAGAAGGTCTGTGCATTTTAGATAAATTTCACGTATTTGATGAGCTATGTACGATGAATGATTTATATAATTGAATGAATGACCACCTTATCTATCAAAAAAGAGGGGAAAAAAAACGTGCGACTTTTCGATTCATCAGCAATTACTTTGCAGGAACTTTCAGCATCGCAAAACAAAGCCAAAATAATAAACACAAATTTATTTGGGCCCGTGATGAACGTGTTCTAATACCAAGAAGTTTTGTTACCTGAAATACTGCTCCGGATTGGCGTCAGGACGTTTTTCTATCTTTTGAGCTTGAGGTTGAGGTATGCCCTATCAGCTGTCAGAGCTCTATCGTGTTTATAGTTATAGAAGTTCAATGTATAGTCTGAGAGGAGGCACAGCAAGGAAGATCGATGTATGTAATCAAGCAGAGGAGGCACGTCAAGGAAGATCGATGTATATAATCAATTGGAGAGGAGGCACGAGATATCTAATGAGTTGGTAAGATATATAATCAGAGAAGGATGGATGGAAGTTAATCTTGGCATCCACCACACGTTTTTATAATGCACTAGAGAGAGGAGGCTGCCGGGGCCCTGGGGGAGGAAAGAAAGCAAGTCGATGACTTTGACTTCGTAGCAGCGTAGTAGTTTAGACAGGCGATCGTGAATTTCAGGCGGCAAGTTGATGTCTTTCTTCACGTCCTAATCGACCACCTAGTACGAGACATGGTAAATTGTCTTCATGTTACTTTTTTTTCATTTGCACTGCGCAGTATCACTGGATCAGCCGAAGTGCATTTTGAGCCTAAATTACAGTCGGGATGGAATCCCTCGAAAAAGTGCCGTCAACCCTCCCAACCTAGGGATCGATGTTGGTATCACCCATTTGGGGGTTTAGCAACGGAATCATAAAGCCAAATTCAGGTTGGTCCATCGTGTTACTGACCTGCGAGTCAGGTCTATGAATAATCATGAGTACATGAATAACTTTTTAATTGATTCATATTGATATCCGCACAGTAAAAAATATATTTTATTGCATGGTAATTGTTTTCTGTGTTGAGAAGTATGTAAAGGTAGAGTAAAATATTCGGCATGTAAATCATTATTTAGATATTGACACATATAAAGTAGACACTTGAAAACTATAAGAAAAGTTTACAAGTGTCATAGTTTTAGAGAGACTTACACAATAATATATATATTATCTTAAATATTTTTTCGAATTCAACGAGAAGATCGTTCCACACTCTCTATATCCATCCTTGTCCCTCGTCTTTGTCATATGGCTTCATTAACATTGCCAAATTTGGTAAGTATGACCTCGAAAGAATAAAACTTCACGTAAAGAAAAAGAAGAGATAATGGAAGGGGTAAAATAATATAATTTACGTAAAAAATATAGGTGATAAGTTAATAAAATTTGATTTTTACAAGTTGTCTCGAGTTTAACCTCCCTGCGTCCATCCTTGAAAGAAAGTCGTCGGAAGGTTTTACGGAATCCAATTCTACTCCTCTCCATTCTTTCAAATGATGAAATAAATGATCTATAGATTCACTGCATGGAAACCCATCTTCATCTTTCACCATGCTGGGTGTAATTTTTCGATATCTATCCACTTTCCTTCTCGTAGATAAGGTGTCGGGTTTAAATCTTTTAAAATCATGATCGGGGAAATTTTTATTTCTTAATAGACTAACTCGATACCACACCAATGAGTCAGACGTAAGTATTTAAGAAGCTGACTGTGGAATCTAAGCAATCCCTCGTAATTTACCATATGTGACTATTCGTGCTGTTCAAAGAAGCATGTCCATGCACGAAACATAAATAATTAGATTAACTAAGTCCATGTGGCCGAAGATTCCAAACGTACTGTCTCATTCAAGCTCGGGAATTGATTCGCATTTTAAGGCTTATTACGTGGAAGGACTTCATTAAATCAAGTCAAGACAATCGCACCATTTTCAGCTAATCGGGAATAATATTGGTGCAAGAAGTCACATGCATGTGAGAAATTTTTAAATAATCGTATTTTTATATGTAATGTAAGAAAATATTAATTAAATTATAATGAGTGAATAAATTAATATTAATTATATAAATAATTATATTATTTATTACATATCAGAATAATTTAATTAGATCATTATAAAGTAAAATCCTATAAAGTTTTTTCAATGTACAGTCATCGATGAATTAATCTCCCTAACAAGGATCGAGATTCTTCCATAAATTTCTTGTCCTTTTTTTTTTCGCTCAGGATCCATAAATTTCTTGTCAGCTCAAGCAAATTATTTATTTATTTATTTATTTTGACAATTTTATGCTAAACTCCTAGACGTTACCTTACCTATATGATGAGTTTGTTAATGTTGTCCGATGTATTTTTTTCTTTTAAATAATATCTGTTGTTCAAGGACAATGAAACTTATGAACAACATGAATTTACGAATAAAAGGTTTTCTGTATTTTTTATGTGCATTTGTACGTGTAAGAAATGCAACAAATTAAAATGGTGTTATAATAAAATTATCTGTAAAACAATTCTAATACACCAAGACATTCTCGTCCTCACACACCCTTCCACGTGGCAGCATGTCTGAATTTATATTTTCTTCTTGATTTTTTTATTTATCCGGGAGGTGTTTTTCTCCTCATCTTCTATTTATTTCATCTTCTAAAATAGATTTACTGATTTACACTAAGGGGTTGAGTCGAGTAGTAAGCAGCTCAATACCGCTTAAGGAAGTCTTAAGTTCGGAACCTCATGTACGCAGACATTTCCCTTGGGAATCTCACCCGCCATTGCCAGACGTGCGACCCGGGATGACCAATGGATTAGTCAAGTATAATTGGTTGAAAAATATTGTCTCATCGCTGATAAGGTTTGCTTGAATACTGTATATGGCGATAAAAAAAAAAGATTTACTGATTTACAATGGGCTTCGTTCAGCGAGCTCCTTCCAGCTCCCTCGCTCCATTCAATCTTCTTTACTTTTTTACCGTATAAAGAGATTTGACAAAATCTTCTCCTAACTCCTTTCCCTCCGAATCTGACAAAATTGCCCTTCTCATCATAGTCCCCTGTACTTGCGTCCCTCATCGCCGTCCTTCACGGGATCGGGCAGATCTCTTTCTCTTGCCCTCTCGCTCGATAGGCCTCAAGCGCCGCATCGCTCCTCGGTCGTCATCGCAGTTCCCGGCTTCGCTTCTTGATCGGCCGGTTTCGCCGTCAGACTTTGTATCCGGCGTAGGGTTGTGGCGGTGTTCTGGTTTGTTTTCCTCTCATCACGTCCGTTTGCTTTTCTACCGAACCCGGACTTGTCGTGACTTGGAATTTTTTCGACTGTAGATCAGGGGCTGCGGCTCTATTCCTTCCTTCCCTCCCAGCCAGACCGACTTTCCGTTTGCACTCCGCTGGTTTGTGCTGTTAGATAGATCCTTTCGCGCTGTAGAAGAAAGATATCGTCTGTCTCTGTAGGAGGTGGGGCTGGCATTACGGTAGGGCGGTTTTCACTTCAATCGACTTGGTGTCTGTAGAAGAAGTGAGAAGAGATGAATCATTACAGGTGATCAGATTTTTCTTCTTAAACAAAATTAAATAGCTAGCTCCTGAACTTTACATTTAGTATAGGAGCACCATCTTCATATTTTTTTGTATAATAGAAAACTCGATGATCAAAGATCCCTTTTTCTTGCTCTTCAAGTCTCGAGCTTAAGTCTTTAGCTCTCATCTTTTGCCTATTCTCCCAGAATAATCACTCTATCCATCTTTTTTCAGGGAACGTCACCAGGTGCTAAGAAAGTGCCTCACTTTGCATCTGTCCTTTTGCTGCAATCGAGGAGCTGGAGTAATCTTTTCTGTCTAGAGGCCGGTGGAGGGAATTGCATTTTTACTTCGTAAGAGACATTATCCTTGCAGATACTTGATCTTCTCATCAAGCATACACGATTGTCTCAGTTTCTTACGACATGGATCCCGGTAAACTCTGATATATTTGTTATCTCTTTGATTGATTTAAAAAAAATGTTTCAAGCGTTCATGTAATGGCAAGGAATATAAGTCATTATGTTTTCCAGAAAGTATTTATAGGAGTCAATCTATGCTGGTTGTTGGGTTGGTGTTCAATTGATGAAGGAAGTTAAGAGTAGCGAGCGCAGTTGTTTTGTACCAGCTCTTCTGGACCTTCACATGGAAATTTAAAATAAATAGGCTGTTGATGCTTTTTACCGTGTTCAGAACTGGACTAAACATCAAATAGGTCAGGTTATGGGTTTGTAGGTGACCAGAGGAATTAGAAATCAATTTCAAACATTGATTCGATGTGGCTTCATATGTACATCCAAGTTTTTTGAGGACTAGAAGGCTGTAATAGGCTTTTCAAAAGGCATTATGATGTTCTTAATCTTTCTCGATCAAAAGATTTCTTGAAATTGCAAGGTGTTTATTGTGGGATGGTTGCTAAAGGAATTATAATGTTCAGCTAGAAACCATTGCCTATTAAGGTTTCATCTCTTTTTTGTTTGAATTCAGGTATAATACCTTTTCTCCTGATTTTGTCAAGGAAATGTCAGTCAGATCTAAACTGAAGATTTTATCCAGTCTCATTCTCCTTATGGCCCTCCTCTGTACGTGCATCGTGGTGGGGCACTACCTGGAGGAGAATCAATAGATTAACGAATCAATTACAACTCTTGCCATCCTAAGTCGACAATGCAAACATGGGATTATTATTTTTTTTTTCGGGTCTGTTATAAGGAATTGTTGATGTATGACTCTTTCACTCCTGACATTGATTTCAGGGCATGTACACCGTGGTCATCATACTAACTGTTAACCATGGTGGGAAGAACTAGAAGTTGCCAACTTCTGGTGTTCGATGAAGATCTTTTTTTCATCTATCTTCTCCAGCCAATTACGTATGATGCTTTGCTGGGTAAGTTCGGGTTTTCTCCTGAGTTTTGTTTTCCTTCATATCCCTCGGTCTATTTTGCACAACGGGGCTCTCAAATTGTTTGCCTGTATTTTCTTAGGCTGGATAGTTTATTCTTAACCCTCAAAATTGCAATGGTGTATTTTCAAATTGTTAGAAGGTGGGTGTAAATGCAACGGTATTGTGTGTTTTGTAAAAGTGTCAGAAGCCGGGGTAAAAAAATTTCATATTTTCTAAAAATCCTTATTTCTTAGCTCTGATTCCGTCGGATATGTTCAACACTCCTTGGGGTTTCTTTTTTCAATTATATGCTTGAGTTTCCATGTTCCTGTCATCGCTTATCAGTTTCTGTGTTTCTGCAAATTGAAAACCGAGTTGCATTTTACGTTCCCTGATCATATCAAGTAAGAATTGTTTCCGATTAAAAATGTTGTTTTCTATCTTGCTGTTGATGCTCATGCACTGTTCAGATTACATTTACATGTGTAGCGCACAAATTCTTAATAGCTTACTCAGCTGCATATCTTAATTATCGCATAGCTAAATGGCAGCTTCCTAATTTTCTTTTGTTGAGAATTAATTTATTTATGGATATAAAATAAAAATATAATTCTTACCTTTTCAATTCAATTGTTTATCCACCTGTTTTTCACATTCCTTTTCCAATGTTGAGTAAATCTATACTTTGGTCCTTGATGTTTGAGCGGGCCAACACTTTGATCTTATTCTTTTTTTTTTAAAGCAACATTTAAAACCAAACATCTTTTCATTTGCCAGCAAGTTAGTCTCTGTGTGATAACACCGTCAGATTTTTCTACGTGACATCCTAATTGGTAGGTAACGACCTGGGAGAAATAATGTTTTAATGCTCGATACTCAAATCAACATTGTTTTTAATTAAATAAAAGTTATAATTACTATTTTACCCTTCACTATTAGTTAAATTCTCAAATAAGATCATCTTTTCGTGAAACCCCCTTCCCCACCGCACTATCCTACCTCGGACAGCTTCACCCCACCATCTCTAATCTTCTCTATCCTAGAATCTAATGACTGATGACATGTTTGGTTGGGTGGAATAGGAATAGTTATTCTGCATGGAATAGCTATTCCGCTGTTTGGTTGGCCAGAATAGGTCAATCCGGAATAGCTATTCCGGGTCCACCTAGAATAGAGGAGGAATAGCCATTCCTCCCACCCGGGTTGGGAATAGAAACTCTCACCCGGAATAAGATGCCAAATTACGTATTTGCCCTCGGCTGTTCATTGAAATTTTGCTTCATGCCATTGCCTCTGCAGCCCGTCTCCACCACTGCACTGGCCACTTGCCGTTGCCATTAGACTATCGCCGACGTAGTTAAGCCTCCCTGAACCTTCCCGGGCCTCCTTCGAGCCTTCCTGTGCAAATTCGTGTCCTCTCCCATGCCGCCCATGTCTCCTTCGACCCTTCCCTGATCCTTACCGTACCACCCTGTGCCTTCTCCGAACCTCTAGAGCCTTCTCATGCCCTTCGTTTCATCACAGATTTGACTATTGAGTAGAGAGAGAAAATTCTCTCTCTACTAGTTGCTCGGCTGAAGAAATGGAGGAAGGAGGAAGGGGTGGCTCGAGAGTTCGGGGTGGCTCGAGAGCTTGGGATGGCTCGGCATCTCCGGTCTGGGAGTGCTGGTTGGGGTTGGGTTGGCCATGGCTATGGGTGTTGTGGCGGGGTGTGGGTGGGGAAGAAGACGACTAACTCTCTCTCTCTCTTTTTTTAAAAAAATATTTTTAATATCATTTTTGTATATTTTTAAAATATATATAGTAAGAGTAATTTTGTCTTTTTACTTTTAAAAAATATATTTCATATCACTTTATTCTCTTCAACCAAACAGAAATATTCTTTTTCCTCATTTTACTTATTCCCCTTTATTCCTTTTCCCATTCCATTTTATTTCAACTTGATTTCACTCCAGAGTAAAATATGCATGGGATCGTTGCTCCATCTCCATCAAATAAGAAATACAGGAGATTGTTGTGCGTGCAATTGCACGTGCGAGGGGAAATAAGCAAGAAATCGAGCATGGACAGAGACGGAAAACACAGCCTAGAAAAGGGATGAACAGGAAGTTATGGACCTTAAAGGAACCTAGCTAGAAATGATACGAAGAATCTACGATGGAAACGGTTGAAGGCAAGATAGAGGTGACAATCTTGAGTTGGAGCCTTGAACGGAGAGATATTGGGCGTTTGTTTGACTGGGCGAGGCAGGGGATCATTTGCGTGGTAGAAGCATGGCCGTTTCTAAATTTGACACAAACTGCCTAAACTGTGAACAATCGAGGAGGGAAGACAGTCACTGTTAGGTACGAATTTTACGAAAAGAAAAATGATTGAAACAGTGGAAATTGTTACGCTGTAGTCGCTAGATAGTACAATAGGTGGAAAAATGGAGGCCGGAAATGAAGAGTAGGAGGTGTCGGGGGCAGAGGGGACCGGACGGTGTAGGGATGGAGCTGTTCAGAGGTGGACAGTGCGGTGGGGAGTTTTTTTTTTTTTTTTTAATAATATAATGGAAAGATGGCATTACTCAAAATTTAATGAATGGTAAGGGATAAAATGATAATTATAATTTTTATTTAATTAAAATAATGTCATTTTGAGTACCGGGCATTAGAAAATTATTTCTCCCAAAGGTTACTGGCAACTAGGATTCCATGTGAGAAAATTCGACGGAGTTATCGTGGAGGGACTAACTTGGTGACAAACGTTAGGATATTTGGATTTAAATGCTGATAAGATAGAATAAGGACTAAAGTGTTGGTTTATCCAAACATTAAAATTAAATTGTAGGTTTGACTCTCCAATATTTGACGGACCAAATTTATCAAAACATGTAATTCTTTATAAAGAGTAACCTAAAAGTTATTTGACAAGTACCTTCATTATAACCTAAAAATAATCTAATTTAGAATTAATTTATTTATAGATATAAAGTATAAATATAAATCTTAGCTGTTTACTTTAAATCTATTTTCTAATATTTATTCCCACTTCCTTATATCTTTTCTTGCATTTAATTAAAACATCTGTCAAATCTTTTGCTTAACACCCTAAACGTATTTAGTCTTGCCCAGTTGCCCCCACGATCCCATTTCAATTCTTTGTTCTCCCTTTTTTAAGAAATTTTTTCTCCTCATAAATAAATTATAGAAAGCAGTAACAATTGTATTAAGTTTTTTTTGAAATACTTTTTTCTTAAATGAAAAAAATATAAAATCTTGATAAGATAACATGGCACACTCGAGCAATATTTTGTCGGTAGGTTATTAACATCAAAACGTGAGTATTGCCAACTGGTGATACTGCTTAAAAAAAAAATGTTTGCTACACATTAAGAGTAGAACTCTTAGATTATCCATCTCAAGTTTTAAGGAGAAATCTCATTAATTTCTAGGACCACTACCAAAAAGATGTGGAATACATGTACCATCGACTATCCTTTTTTTTTTCCCCTTCTTTTCATTTTGGCACTTTTAAGCGAAAAAATTTAAGGTTCAAAAGGTAGGATAAACTTTCTTTGTCACATTCATTTTTGTTTGAAATTCTACATTACTCTTTTTGATAAGGGAACAAATGTTTCTTTGCAAAATTGATAAATTAATGTATGTTTAATTTACAAAGAAATACGTGGAAAAGAAAAACTGTAACCAAATCTTATAATGTTTATAATGGATTGATGCATTTTTATGGTACAAATGTTTCATGGAATTTTTTTTCCAGTGGACATAGGCCTCGAAATAATAGAAGGAAGATCAGATGAATAAAAGTGGTGCGGGAAGTCTTTCGGATGAGATCAAATCTAGAACTTCTGAGTCACTGTTCTAAATACTCTTTCTCATCTTATGTACATAGACTTAACTCCCTAGTGAAATGGCATCTTCACCTTGCTAGTTAAATTAGATTAGGATGATTATCAACATTATGTATAATTAAGTCAAGGTTAATTGTTAGAAAACATAGTAACCTTCGGGATTCTACCCTTAAGAAAAGAATTGTATAAAAGTTTAGGGTAAATGACTGTAAAATACACGAAGTGTGCTTATTTTTTCAGTTCTAGCATGAATTTTCACTTTTGATTAGAATGTTGGTGAATTTTTTATTCTTCTATACTTCTGTCATATCGTTAACATTCAGTTAACATTGTTGATGGAGATTGCAAACGACGTTAAAAGTGATAAATTGACAAATTTGTCCCTTTTGAAACTGCAGATAAATAACTATTTAACACATGAACTTCGTATAATTTCTCAATTCTACCATGAAATTTCATTCTTTATTGCAACAGTTAGAAATTGACAAATTTGACTCTCAATTGTGAATGATATTCCTTCATCATGTTAGGCTATACAACATTCTCAGTAAAATTAGAATTTTACAAAAAGGTTCATTGAAAGCAAATTTAAAGAGTTGCTTGAAGGATTGTTAGAAATACAAAATTCTTGGAGACAATGGCACGATTTTAAAGATCAATTTGATTTATGCATTGTAATTTTGAAATTAGTATTTCAACAAACTCCTTGTAATTTTTGAATGAAAATCGAAAATCCAAAAAAGACTGGACTTGCTCCAAAAAATCAAAATTTTAATTT
The DNA here is from genome assembly GCA_037672795.1 of Lagerstroemia speciosa. Classification (NCBI taxonomy): domain Eukaryota; kingdom Viridiplantae; phylum Streptophyta; class Magnoliopsida; order Myrtales; family Lythraceae; genus Lagerstroemia; species Lagerstroemia speciosa. The sequence goes on along the minus strand of CM075303.1, from coordinate 3,391,336 downwards.
CTATATAAATTTTGATTGATTTGTAATGTGTTAAAAAATTAGGTCTCAATCCAGTAAAATTCAATGGGATCCAAGATCGATTGAATCTATGTAAAATTAAATATCTTATTGTCACAATCCAACAACAAGATAAATAATTGCATATAATATTCCTTTTTAACATAATTGTTGTTGTTCTCGAGCATTGCGGATTTTTCCGGGTCCATGCCTGAGTTTCTCGATTAGTTTTTTCAACACCTTTAAGAGTCACCTAAAATTTTATAGCTTCAAAAGTTGGGTTTTTGTTTTTTTTGGGTTAAGTTGACATGGTTTATTCGGCTTTTCAATTTTCATATTACACTTATAACTGCAGCAAGACAAATTGGGGAATTTGAAATTGAAATATTAATTTAAAATCATGGTGTATAGATCAAATTAATTCGCAACACTGCATTTGCCCTAATGTAGTTGCTAATGTTCATTTGCTATATGGCATGTTCTTGCATGGGAAAAAATGAATTGTAAGGGCAGGTAAAAATTTCATTTGAGGGTAATAAAAGAATAAAGTTCACATGAGGGGTCGATTTATCAATTCCTCACCATTTCACTAAAAAGTGAAGGTTCATGGTAAAATTGGGAAATCGTGTGAAGTTTGTATATTAAATAATCATATATCTTCGGTATCGACATGGGTAAATTCGTCAATTCAATACTTTCAACGTCGATTTGCAATTTCGATCGACAATGTTAAAGGAATATTAACAATATTGTAGAAGTGGAGAAAAAACTAAAAGTTCCAGACCATTATAATAAAAAGTGAAAATTTATGGTAGAATTGAAGAACAAAGGAAGTTCATGTATTACCGGGTTTGCCCTTTTAAAGTTAAAGGAAAATTGGAATTCTAGTGAATAATCTAGAAAAATTTCTTGTGAAACATGGATGGAAGGTAAGGATGGTAACTAATTCATTGTGATTCTTATCAATTGTTCCTTCCTCTCGAAGTAAAAGTATGTTATGAAATCTCGGCAGGTAAGGAAGGTAATTCATCACAGATCTTATCAATTATTCCTTCTTTATTAAGGTAATTTAAGCCATCATATAAATACCAACGTTTTTTTTTTTTTTTTGAAGTCTCGAGAAGACCTCTCAATTTCCAAGGATCAAGTGTATGTATACCAGTTCATGGCAAACGCAAATATTTTCAAAGTTCTAATTTTCTCTTTCATTCTGAGTGCTTCAGATGCAGTGGTCAGGACAACCAGCATATTCAAAACCATTAAGGTACAAAAGGACAGTATCTCGTCTTTGTTCCAGATGTTCAATTCGCGTCGCAATTTTTTTTTTTTTTTTGTATAATGAAAGAAGTTTACAATTTTGTCACAAGATTACGTACGATTGCATATTATATCTTATATGAAAAAACATTAAGGTGACACATAATAATTATAAAATATTTGTCATTTCTTCCTTTGAACAGACAAAACATGGGGACATATACGATTGTGTGGACATCAACAAACAACCATCCTTACAACATCCTGCATTGAGAGGTCATAAAGTGCAGGTTTGATGTATTTTTCTTTTCTGTTCCAGCGTCATATTTCCTTCCTGGAATGTGGAGTGAAGGTTTTGGACCCATCCAAGGCTGAAGTGGTTACTTCAATTTTATCATTAATTTATTTTTATTTTCAATATATTGCTCGTCAAGTTTAGAATTTTCTGTAGATAAGCCCTCCACAAGAAATAAAACAGGCAATTGAAGGGCTACTAGTAAGAGAAAAACATCAACCAGATAGAGCGACAGCATCCAGAGCAAGGGTCGGTCTGAAACAAGGTTGTCCATTCGGTAGTGTTCCAATACGAAGATTAGCAGGTCGAAATTCGACAATGACCTCGGAAACCTACATTCAACCATTAGACGAGACGTCAAGAGGAGGTGCACAAGTAGGTATACCAGGAAAACAAGTACAAGTATTTGAAAGGTGACTTGATGATATGAATATTCTGTTGACTGCTTTTGCATGCGTATATAGTTTGCAGGGTTGCTCATAAATGGGAATAAAGTTTACAGGGGAGCTCAATCATATCTTAGTCTCTATAATCCCAAGGTGGGATCCGATCAGAGTAGTTCATCTATTATAGCTTTGATATCTAAGGACGGAAACACATTCAACCGAATCGAAGCAGGATGGACGGTTTGACCTCTATCACCTCTCTCCCTCCTATTCATTTCTTTATTTTTTAGGGGGTTTGCTTCGAATATTATTGGATTATAGAAAAAAGTTAAGATTACATAAAAAATTTGACCAACGGCGAAATTTTCTTGGAAAATTGAGATTTTGGTCTTTAAAATAATCATTCTAAATTTTGTTGTAAAATTGATGCAATATTTGAGAATACTGTATGTTTTAGAGGTAAAACATTTACCAGTCACATTTTAAGATTTTAACCCATGTAATTTCATATTACAGTTAATTTTGTAAATAAATGTTATAAATATGTGGTGTAAAATGTAGTGTAATCTACCGCACATTACAACGGACCAAACAACACCTTAATGTAGGCAAAAAGTTAGGTACTTGGAGATATTTCCCTGTAAGGGATGTGATTCCTTTCCAAACAAAAGAAAGCCAACAAAAACACAAGAGTACACTCATTAGGAGAAACATGAATACTATAAAACAGCCTAATGACCAAGCATGCATTAACTGTTTATAGAAAAAATGGAAAACAAACTTCAAAAAATGAAATTGTACTGATGTAAACCATACACGTACAATCCATATAATTTGTATCAAGCATCATAGCGGTGACAAGGTTGACTTTTGATAACATAGACCATCTCGACGTTATACTTTAAATGCATCGATCTTGGAGAGGAAGCATGACTATTTTACATTGATCCGCTTCAGGTAAACCCTAGCGAATACGGCGACGCTCAAACTCGACTCTACATATCTTGGACAGTGAGGACATCATCTTAACATCTTGTACCATGCCTTTCTCGGCTCATGATATAATTTTAAATGTAATTTTTCATCATTTCCCTTGTGGTCATTCTTATTTGCAGAGAGATGGATATCGTTCCACAGGATGTTTTGATACAAAATGTCCTGGATTTGTATTAACTTCTAGAACGACACCACTAGGATATGTATTCCCAAAAGTTTCCAAGCGGCTCCATTATGAGATCTACGAGAATTTTATAATTATACAGGTGATATCTCTATTTTTCAGAACAATTGTTGTTATACTTTCTTTTCTGTAATTTATATCTATGTACAACAAGTAATGTGGATTAAATATATATATATATATATATATATATAAGCTTGAGATATATCTTGTATAATTAGTGGTGTGTTTCCACTTTGACTAAATAAGAGGAGAAGAACCTAAATATGTTCGATTATATCATGAAGTCAAAGGTGAACTTAGCTCTCACAATAAACCGTTGGGATAAAATATTAGTACTTTGCTTGAATATTTATATCAAACGACATGATACTGATATTCTGTATTTAGCAGTTTATGATGGGCTGTACTTCCAGTAGAATATCTCGTAGATCTTTTAGTGAACGAGACATAGCAAATGAAAATAAAGGTTGGACAAGTAATTTTGGGAAAGACTAAGAACTAAATAAGTCGAAAAATAAATGGGAAGTTTAGGAATTGAATAATCTAGAAATCACAATTTTGTTTCCATCTTTCAATTTTGTGGTTTTTTTTTTCTTTTTTTTTTTTTTTTTTTTGCGTGCGAATGCTTTATTTCCTCTCTGTATTCTATAATTTCTTATGTCGTGGCTTTACCAGAGTGTTGAACAAAAAGCATGGTGGCTCAATCTTGGCGGGAGGAACGTAGGATATTGGCCAAACGAAATACTCACGACTATCGCATCAGGTGCTCAGATGGTAAAATTTGGAGGTGAGGTGTTCCAACGAGACCCGAGCCAAAACAGCCCCGAAATGGGGAGTGGAATGTATCGGGACGGGCTCTATTTCAGCACAGCTGTGGATCAGAGGGTCACCCTATTGAATTCCGATAAAATTGTCATCCAACCTGATCCAAGTTTCACCTCGGTAAAGAAGTGCGAATGCTACTTCGCGGGAGCGAATTATGATAGAGGAGGGAGTTTCGCTTATGCCTTTCTCTATGGCGGGGGTGGGGGCCCGGATTGCAAAAGGTGTGATCCCTAGCGCAGCAATTGTTCTATCTGATAGAGATTTCCCGGGAGTTAAAATTATCATGCAAGCTAATATGCCTATGAATTAGAAAAAGAAAGAAAGAAAAGTGTAATCGGTTTAATGGACGTGTGTGATTTATTTTTAAAACATGCCCAGGAACTGCTTAGTTTTCTGCTTTTAGGATGATAAAATTATCCTGTGGATAAAATAAAATATTAAAAAAAGCTTTAAAATTTTTTGATATATTCAATCGAAATTAATTTAAGCGGGAAATATGAAGTTGCAATAAGGCCAACTTTCAATTTAAATAAGTTATAATTGGATATTTGTCATCCAGTATTAATTAGTCATTATCTGGAAGATAATAAGCTCTCAATCCAAATGTGTTGATCATCGATTAACACGAATTTTTTTATTGGTATTAACAGGTGCGATGACACCGGCATTAATAAGAAGATTTATCCTTAGGAACATAAGTAGCATCGCGAGATACGATTAAGTTTCATCCATTAATATATATATATATATATATATGTGTGTGTGTGTAGCCTACTACTACTAATATAGATCCATTAATATAGTTCGATAATCTTTCCTCTTGAATGAGTCCTCCATTCAAATTATATATAAAAAAAATTCATTAGTAAAGTTATTGATTGATTTAAACCAATTTCAGAATTTTGGGATACTAAACAAGTTGAGGCACTTCTTTCTCAGATTGACGAATCGAGGAAGAAAATTGAATAACAGAAAATTAAAAGAGGTATGAGATTACGGTCACTGGGAGAGCTGAAGCAACGCTTGTAGATCCTCCTCGTAGCACAGCTTAGTCGTCATCGGAATTAGCGTCCACTCCACCTCGCAGAGTAGCTATGTTGTCATCAACTCATGGCCAGCGACTAGCAATTTTTTTTACTAATCCAAGTACCATCCCATAAATAACAATTGTTATTCGGCTGTACAATCTTATCCATTAAAGAGAATAGATGAAACGAGAAACACGACTGATAATAATAATTTGATCCCAATCATTTTCATCTTAGATAACGAATGATGCAGTTGCCATAAATGCCATCCCTACTAAGTTCTTCGTAGTTAAATTTCGGACTTCAGCTGTGTTTCATCGAAGAAGGAGGAGAAGGAGAAGGAGAAGGAGCAGAAACCCTCCAGTCCTAACTGCCGGAGAGACCATATTATATTTTGGCCGATCCCGGCCGGCTATATCATTTATTGCATCCCTCATATATACAAACAATGCCCTTTAGTAATTTCATTTAGCACGCAAATGCATTTAATTATTTCGCAGTATGAAATCAATAAATGAATACATACATGTATAAATATACATATATATATGTATGTATAAAGATATCCGAATTTTTTTCCTGATCAAACTGAAACATGACTAGGAAACCGAGAATAAGTGACTTAACTCCTGTATATTTAGGTATAAAGTAAAATTAATTTTTAAAAAAAGTTACAATGAACTTTACCTCGAATACAATAATTCTGTCTTAGCTGTATTTTTCATATCAAAAAGCCGATCCTTAATTACTGAGATCACGTAATTCTTTTTATTACATTTAATAATAATAATAATAAAATCAGATGTACCCAGTTCTCAATCTCCATCAAATACTAAATACAAACATCAGTAGTCTAGTATAAAATGTAAAATAATAGCAGTAGGAACTAAAATAATAGGAAAAATGAACCAGAATAATAACTCCAGTGTGCTGTTGATACGTTCTGTCATCTCTGTTCTGTCTCCCCTGGCATCTTCGGCCGGTATAGCAATGGCGTCCGATCCATCACTCTCAGATGTCAAACCGGCTCCCTCCAGTGGCCCATCCTCAGGGGATGTAGGAGTAGTGGGCTGCTGTGGTGCGTTCCCCTCTAGTACCACGATTGTCTGCTCCAATGCCCCATCCTCCATTTGTGCCTCATCAGAACGCTCCGTAGACTCGTTCTCCTCTAATGTGGGATCAAGATGTTGTAGTGGCTCATCCTCGTTTGGCACCTGACGAGTACGCTCTCGTACCAATCCCTGCTCAGCCGCCACTGGCACTTGAATATCCCCCACTGGCCTAATAGGAGGATGCGCTAGCTCTATCTCGCTCCTACGTATTTGGTTCCTATTACGTCTCGACAATCCAGCACGGATAAACCCTACTAGTGCGAGACATAATAGGAAGCCTCCAAATATAATAAGCGCCAGCACAACTTCAGGCTTGTCCTTGGTTGAGTGAATAAGCTCGATGGGAAGGGACAACAGACACTGAACCATATCTGGATTGATCGAAGAGGAAGCAGCTAACACGTAGATTTTTATGAACTCGTTACAGGAATCGTTACTGCGTTTCATGAATTGATCCTCATTACTGAGATACTTGAATTGCAAGTCCAATATCATCATCTGGCACGAGGAGCAGTTAGATCCCTTCTGAACTAGGTGGCACCTATGGCTAAGGTCGGTCCGAATTATGTCTGGTACCAATAGCTCAAAATCTCTCTTTGTGTGAATAGTCATGCACTCCTCGTCTGTAATCCACGAATACCAAGCACTCCACTCTGATTTGATATCAGTGCCTGGGTAACGTGGCTGGAGAGTAGACAAACAGTGTTCGATTGATTCGACTGGAGGAAGGAATAATCCGGTACGTCTAAAATAATCCTCCAATACGAGTTCTAGCCCGTTAACGATAAATATGCATCCGGATGCTGTATCATGACTTTGAGATGCTCTTATATCCACTCGATCCAATATACTAAAATCGAGTGGGCAACTACTCGATTTAGCTGTTACTAGCGAACCATAAAATAGCCCCAGAATGAAAGCAGGAGTGCAAAGCATCCGAGTCTGCACAAGTGAATTATTATGATTGTTAATGAACTCCATTTTACTTGTTTATTCGGTTAATGAGGTATTCGAAGGTTTTAATTAAGTCGGTCAGCTCATTTCGAAAATTGGCTAGACATTAAACTTGTGCTAGACATAATATGCGTTATCTCAAACCACTAAGAGGAATATTAAAAAAAGACGGAAAAGATGTAATAGGAAGCGAAAAGAAACGTCAGGAGCGAATAGTATATTTTGGTCCTAAACCTTTCACTATTTTAGTATTTTGGTCATAAATCCTATTTTGTGATATCTTTTGTCCCCAACTTTTTATAGTTGTTACTCTTTTAGTCCTCCTGTTAAATTACTCCATCCAAAGGTGCTGGTGTGTAACTTTCGTCCAATGCTATTTCGCCACTTATGAGGTGAATCATTAAAAAATCGAACTTATCAGACCGGCTTTTACAAAATTAAACCGATGCATACGTTAACTGTAATTTCCAATGATTATTGTTATGGTTATATTTGCCGTAGGTTTACTAAGCTTGTTCTCACATTCCCCCCCCCCTACTCTTTGCAGTCGTACTTACTAATTACACCTTCGTTAATTTGGTTTGTTCGAAAAATGATTCTTGTTTTCTGGTGTCATTTCCTCCAGGAGGAGTTTCCTAACACTTCTGAAAGACATTTGTTGAAAACTTGGCATAAAAAATAAACTTGATATCTGAATTTTGAATTGCACTTCTTCTTCGAGAAAACTAAACTTAATGATCATTCACCAAAAAACAAACGGAGCTTCCATCATTTTTTTTTGAAATATTATTTATATTGATTTAATCTCTTATCTCAACTTGATTACGGGTCAGTAGTCGGATTAGGACCAAAGTGACACAATAGTAAAAGGTTTTAGAACCAAAAATATAATTTTCCCTTTTTTTCTTATGAATAGTTAGTGATTTACTTGTTAAATTTACTATCCGACCCATCTTTTATTACAAATATAGCGGCTATTAAAAATTCAATTATCATTTAAAGGATAAACATGAAAACTGAAAGTGAGAAAAGAACTTTGGTTGCTTAAAGTAGTATAATAATTATTATTATATTAATAGATATAAATATGTAGTAGATTTCAAATCATGAAAATTTTTAATAACTTTAATTGATAAATCATTCTTTAGAATAACAACTGTTGCGACGGTCCGATTAATTCTCTCTGTTATAATTGGATTAAAATTCAGATCTCGGTCTCCATGAAGGGGAGGGGTCGACGAATTTAGAAGGGGAGAGAGATTTGGATCGAGGAGTATCTGGGTTGCCGGGCTTATAAGGAATTAATATTGCCAGGAATACCATTACAAATATATATATATATATGCCAAACTATATGGTAAATTGAACAACACAATAATTAATACAGCAGTATATTAAAAACCATATTTATTATATGGAAAATCAAATTCACATAGTAAATTAATCAAATTGACATGTTCACTCACCATTGTATAAGCTCGGGGTGGCTCGGACGTCTGAGAGCGGCTGTGTCAGCTTTCGTATCTCGATGTGTCTTGGGCAACCACAGAGCCCACAGCCTCCCAGGATTCTCCAAAGTCTTGCGCTCTCAGCTAGCAGCTAGCGGCTTACTGCAAAAAAACATTGCTAATTTGTAAAAACGGATTGCGGATAAAATATAACTCGTCATAAAAATGTGATTTCTTTATAAATACTGAAAACTCATTTTCAAGATGTGATTTTGTTCCAGTATTGCAGCAGTTTTTTTTCTGGCCAAAAAAGTTTCTAAATTCTGGATAACATGGTAGAAAGTTGGACTAGCGCTTGAACAGGACGCATTAGAACTTGAATGTTCGGGTTTCTGTCTGGATACAAGCTAAGATGTGAAGAGAACTCTGTGTTTGATGAACCATGGACTGCACTCTGCGCTTACGGGCCCCATGTAGTTATCAGAAACAGATCTTTTGGGATGAATTTACTAACCTGGTAGTGAAAGTACGAATGAGCCATGGGTAGTAGTAGGAGACCTAAACGAAACTATGCATGAAAAGGATAAAACAAGGAGAGAGGTAATTAGTGAGTTCCTGAAGAGCTTATTAACTGGAGAATTTTATAAATAATACTGGATGTATTGACTTGGGTTTCCCAGGTACCAGTTTTACCTGGAGAAACAATAGTGAAGGTTTATGATTACGACACATAAGAAAGAGAATAGATAGAGCTCTGGCAAGTAGGGACTAAGGAGTGAATTGAACTCTTTCCTATAGCAGGTGTGCAACATCTTTTTTCTGAAAGATCTGAACATAATCCAAGAGAACTAAAACTGTGGAAAATTAGTCAAAATCGTAAAGGGAAAAAACAAACCTTTTAGATTCAAAAATATATATGTTGACCAAAGATGGTCAGATAGGAATACTCAAATAAGGGGCTCCAAAGCTTTTCAACTTAGTCGGGAAAATTTCAAATACTCAAATATAACCTCCTTTCAGAACTGTGGTTGGAATAAATGACATCGCTCAAGAATTGCAGAAATTACTACAACATGATGAGCTCTCAAAATAAAACTTAAATTCAACTATCCTTGCTCAAATGTGAAATGGAAAAGCAACTGATAAGAAGAGATAACATGTGGAAACAAAGATCTAAGGAAATGTGGCTAAAAAATGGTGATAGAAATATAGCCATTTTTCCATCTCTCGACTAGGATAAAAAAGGCAAAGAAATCATATTGCTACAATAAAACTAAATAACCAAGAACAGACCCACCAAGTGCCAGAGAATCTCCAAGGATTAATTCCACAAGTAGTTAGTTAATCGTGAGTGAAAAAATTAGAAATTATATCAATCCCATCATTAGATGAAATCATAAGAATAAAACGAAGGCCAGATCCAAATGGTATGTCTAAGCTCTTTTATAGTCACTATTAGGAGGTCGTGGGAGAATTATTCACTAAAACAGTCTAGAAATTTTTTCATATCTGGTTATTTATTAAAATAGTTAAATAACACATTTATTACAACTAATTCCTGAACAAATGGGAGCTTGTACCTTTAATGAATTTACAACTACAGGTCTCAGTACTGTAACATATAAAGTTATATCCAAAATTTTAGCTAATGGGTTGAAAGTTTGTTGTTGCGTTCATTATAGGTACGGAGGTCCTGTCTAAATTAATGTATAGGGCAGAGGATGAAGGACTGATAGAAGGGATAAAAGTTAAGTAGGAACGGACCTACAGTAACCCACCTCATTTTTTCATTCAAGCAAATTTTAGAGAATTTCTCGGAATGGTCAAGACAGAGAATGAACTATAATAAATCGGGCACATTGTTTTCAAAAGATGCCACTGTCCACATAAGAAGGGAAGCTAAAGAGATCTTAGGCATTAGAAAACAAAATCAAAAGGCTAGCTAGGCTCTTAGGAAATCCAATGTTCATTGGAAAGAAGAGGTCAGATAATATTGCCTTCGTAGTAGACAAAATAGCAGATAAGTTAGAAGCAAAGGAAGATGAAAACCCTTTCGTGGGCCGGACAGGGAGGGCTATCTTAAGTCACTGCACCAATTTACACAATGTCCATGTTTAAGAAACAAAAAAACTTGTCAATAAGCGAATTTTCCAAAAGATCAATTGGAAATTAGAGATATATGGGTGGGTGCGGATTAATACGGATTCAGCCAAAACAACTATTATATGTAATGCTTTTGTTTATTTGAAAAATTATCACAGCATTATCTTTACTTCTCAAAAAAAAAAAAAAAGGATTTTGTAGGCGTAGCAAGAACAAGGCCTGAAGAAGTTGTGCAAGCATGGTTCATGAAGACAAGGACTGGATCCCCGCTTCAAGCAGAAACAGAAGCAATACTCTAGGCTGAAGCTGTAGCGGAGCCAATTTCAACACCGTGGGAGATCAAATCTAGTATTTCGAATATGAAAAATCTTTTGAGGAATTTTGATAACTGGGAGTGCAAGTGGATAGGTAGAAACTATAATAAAGAAGCTTGCAAGCTAGGACATTGCAGGAACTTTCAGCATTGCAAAACAAAGCCAAAATAATAAACGCAAATTTATTTGAAATACCAAGAAGTTTTGTTACCTGAAATACTGCTTCGGATTGCCGTCAGGATGTTTTTCTATCTTTTGAGTTTGAGGTTGAGGTACGTCCTGGTAGCTGACAGAGCTCTATCGTGTTTATAGCTATAGAAGTTCAGAGAGGAGGCACGAGATATCTGATGAGTCGGGAAGATATATAATCAGAGAAGGATGGATAGATGGAAGATAATCTTGGTATCCACTACACGTTTTTATAATGAACTGAAGAGAGGAGGCTGCCTGGGCCCTGGGGGAGGAAAGAAAGAAAGTCGATGACTTTGACTTCATAGCAGCGCACGTAGTAGTTTAGACAGGCCATCGTGAATTTGAGGAAGCAAGTTGGTATCTTTCTTCACGTCCTAATCGACTACCTAGTACGAGACATGCTCGATTTTCTTCCTTTTTTTGTTTATTTCATTTCTTGTTTGCACCGAGCAGTATCAATCGGCCAGCTGAAGTGCACCTTGAGCCTAATTTGCGGTCAGGACGGAATTCCTGGAAAAAATCTCGTCGACCATTCCAACCTAGGAATCGATATTGGGATCACCTATTTTAAGGGTCCAGTGAGAGAACCGAAATTCAGGTTGGTCCATCATCTTAATAGACCAACTTGATACCATATCAATTGGTCAGACGTATGCATTTAAGAAGCTGACCGTGGAATCTAAGCAATCCCTCGTAATTTGCCATATGTGACTATTCGTCTCGTTCAAAGAAGCATGGCCATGCACGAAACATTAATAATTAGATTTAGTCCATGTGGCCGAAGATTCCAAACGTACTGTCTCGCTCGAGCTCGGGAATTAATCTCTCTAATTCATGGTTTCACATCTGTACGTGTGCTCGAAGAAAATTTAGCAATAGTACAATTTAATTTTTCGATCATCTCTATCATTTTGATTAGCCACCGTACCAAATTTCTAGAAAATTTCAATACCTTTTATTATAAAGTATAATACAATTTTATTTTCCTAGTTATACTAATTTCTTGAGCTGGCACAGGCATACGGATATTTATATCATTCTTTAAAAATTATTGAAATTCGGTTATTACCGTGTATTATATTAATAGTTTGAGCTATTACTAATAAGAAAAATATGGATCGATATTTATCAATAACAGGAAATTCGTGGAGGCTGATTGGGAGGGATGCAATGCAAGCCATGTCTCCATTGGCAGCTGGCAGACATTCATTCAATAATATCAATCTCATGCCACCCGTATATTCTCCCATTTTAGGATTCCTCGTCTTTTTATAGGAGCATGCCTGAACAAGAAAATCTCGGGTTTTCTTTAGTTAGGAATTTAAAGACATGCTTGCTTATGGAGATTTTTTTTCCATTTATTTAAAAAAAGAAAAAAAAAGAGAAAAAGAGAATTGTAAAAATGTTGTTTACTTAAAAAGAAAATGAAAATTTTCCTTGAAATATATCCTCTCCTCCACTTTTCATATTTGTACATATGTAGAGGTCAATAGGTACTATGCACAGATAAGATTAGCGAAGAAAGTAAATAATTAAATGAAGTCATATTAATAAGTATATTCTTTTGGTTTTTCTTTTGTGGGATTAATTAATTAATTGAATTTCTATTATTCACGCACTTTTACTAATGATTCCGGCCGACGCTTTCTTAGGTAAAAATTCGGAGGTTTTATGCAGACTCTTGTTGTCGAGTGCGACAATTAAAGTCCTCTCGTGGCATTATTCGGTTGATAAATTGATTCGCAGTTTTAAGCTTTATTACGTGGAAAGACTTCATTAAATAAAGTCAAGACAATCGCACCGTTTTCAGCTAATCGGGAGTACTGATGCAAGAAGTCACACGCATGTGAGAGATTTTTAAATAATAGTACTTTTACGTGTGTTATAAGAAAATATCAATTGAATTGTGACAAACAAGTACTCCATGCAGGCAGGAACTTCATCAGCACATCTACCATTTTGATGCAGCAGTCTCACAACAAGGTGCCTGGATCGGCATTGCATGTACAAATGCGAAGGGCTCACTGATCAAAGCTAGGTCCTCCTACGCTGCACTGTTCAAGCCAGAAGAAGGTGAAGCACAGGCAGCCCAGGAAGCCATTCAGCTAGCTCTGTCCATGAATGTCCGACATCTTCACCTGCGAGGTGATTCCAAGGACACAGTTGAGGAGCTCCTAACAGAAGGATCACCTCAGACGGCTGCATTACAAGCCATCTTCAGTAGCAGTAGATCACTACTTCATCATTTTACATTTTGGGATGTCAAATATATTAGAAGAGCGAACAATTTTCTTGCTCACAACATTGCTCGCTGGGCATCCAGCCAATCTTTTGTTGGATCTATTCCTATCCCCTCTCTGCCTATATCTGTTTTTGAGAGGCTAGAGGGGAACGACTAGCTCCAAGATGTCACTCATTTTGATCTTATATTAATGCAAATTACCTTCTGAGCAAAAAAAAAAAAAATTAGTACCAATTTTTTCCATCTCTATTTTTAAAAATTCAAGCAAGCTTTCGTGCCGGAATGGAATGAATGCAACCGATCACTCTTTTTTTGATAGCAAGAGAAAGGAATGTACGTATTACGTTTAGTGAACAACGAATGTTTCTTTTCTCATGAATGTCATAAAAAGCTTTCTTGCATATTTAGGAATCTATAATTTTTAATATATCAAAGCTCAGTTACCGGCCCTCCTCTCCGACACAGCCTTCATTTCATCGTATCTATCACGTGATTATATTAATTTGATATATCTATTTACACAAGCAATTTATCATTTAATTGAAATTTTTAAGATATTTATTTAATTTTTTAGAATTTAATAATTATACTTTAATTATATATCAAATTCTAACTTGATGGATATAATACATTAATATTCTCACAAGACTTTCTCGTAGTCTACCGCCTTCCACGTGGCAGCACGTCTGAATTTCTATTTTCTTCTTGATTTTTTTTATTTATCCGGGATGTGTTTTTCCCCTCACCTTCTATTTATTTCTTCTTCTACAACACGTTTACTGATTTACAGTGGGCTTCATTCAGCCAAGCTCCATCCAGCTACCTCGCTCCTCTCACTCTTCTTCACTATTTTACCGTACGAAGAGATTTGAAAAAATCTTCTCCAAACTCCTTTCCCTCTGAATCTGACAAACTTTCTCCCTCGCCGTCCTTCACGAGATCGGGCAGATCTTTCTCTTGCTCCTAGATCGGCATCGCAGTTCCCGGCTTCGCTTCCTGATCGGCCGGTTTCGCCGTCAGACTTTGTATCCGGCGTTGGGTTGTGGAGGTGTTCTGGTTTGTTTTCCTCTCATCGTGTCCATTTGCATTTCTACCGAACCCGGACTTGTCGTGACTTTGAATTTTTTCGACTGTAGATCAGGGGCTGTGGCTCTATTCCTTCCCTCCCTCCCAGCCAGACCGACTTTCCGTTTGCACTCGGCTGGTTTGTGCTGTTAGATCCTGTCGCGCTGCAGAAGAAAGAGATAGTCTGTCTCTGTAGGAGGTGGGGCTGGCAGTATGGTAGGGGCGGTTTTCACTTCAATCGACTTGGAGTCTGTAAAAGAAGTGAGAAGAGATGAATCATTACAGGTGATCAGATTTTAAAAAAAAAAAATTTAAATAGCTAGCTCCTGAACTTTACATTTAGTATAGAAGCACCATGTTCATATTTTTGTATCATAGGAATTCCCGATGATGAAGGATCCCTTTTTCTTGCTCTTCAAGTCTCAAGCTTAAGTCTTTAGCTCTCATCTTTTGCCTATTCTCCCTGAATCATCACTCTATCCATCTTTTTTCAGGGAACACCACCAGGTGCTAAGAAAATGCCTCACTTTGCATCTGTCCTCTTGCTGCCATAGAGGAGCTGGAGTAATCTTTGCTGTCTAAAGGCCGGCGGAGGGAATTATATTTTTACTTCGTGAGAGACATTATCCTTGCAGATACTTGATCTTCTCATCAACCATACATGATTGTCTAAGTGTCTTTACGGCATGGATCCTGGTAAATTCTGATATATTTGTTATCTCTTTGATTGATAAAAAAGAAAAAAATGTTTCAAGCATTCATGTAATGGCAAGGAATTTAAGTCATTATGTTTTCCAGAAAGTATTTATTGGAGTCAATCTTTGCTGGTTGTTGGGTTGGTGTTCAATTGATGAAGGAAGTCAAGAGTGGGGAGCACAGTTATTTTGTACCAGCTCTTCTGGGCCTGTTTTCTTGAATGTAACTATATATCCTTCACATGGAAATTTAAAATAAATAGGTTGTTTATGCTTTTTTACCGTGTTCAGAACCGGACTAAACATCAAATAGGTCAGGTTATGGGTTTGTAGGTCCGACCAGAGGAATTAGAAATCAATTTCAAACATTGATTTGATGAGGCTTCATATGTACATCCAAGTTTTTCGAGGACTAGAAGTCTGTAATAGGCTTTCCGAAAGGCATTATGATGTTCTTAATCTTTCTCGATCAAAAGATTTCTTGAAATTGCAGGGTGTTCACTGTGGGTTGGTTGCTAAAGGAATTATAAAGTTCAGCTAGAAACCACCGCCTATTAAGGTTTCATCTCTTTGCTGTTTTAATTCAGGTATAATACCTTTCTCCCCGTTGTTTTCAAGGAAATGCCAAAGTCAGATCTGAACTGAAGATTTTATCCAGTCTCATCCTCCTTATGGCCCTCCTCTCCTCTGTACGTGCATCGTGGTGGGTCACTTCCTGGAGTAGAATCAATGGATTAACGAATGAGTTACAGCTCTTGCCATCCTAAGTCGACAATGCAAACATGGGATTATTATTATTTTTTTTTCGGGTCTGTTATAAGGAATTGTTGATGTATGACTCTTTCACTACTGACATTGATTTCAGGGCATGTACACCGTGGTCATCATACTTACTGTTAACCACGGTGGGAAGAACTAGAAGTTGCCAACTTCTGGTGTTCGATGAAGATCTTTCTTTCATCTATCTTCTCCAGCCAATTATGTATGATGCTTTGCTGGGTAAGTTCGGGTTTCTCCTGAGTTTTGTTTTGCTTTATATCCCTCGGTCTATTTTACACAACGGGGCTCTCAAATTGTTTGCCTGTATTTCCTTAGGCTGGATAGTTTATTCTTAACCCTCAAAATTGCAATGGTGTATTTTCAAAGTGTTAGAAGGTGGGTGCAAATGCAGCGGTGTTGTGTGTTTTGTAAAAGTGTCAGAAGCCGGGGTAAAAAAATTCCATATTTTCTAAAAATCCTCATTCCTGAGCGCAGATTTCGTCGGATATGTTCAACTCTCTATCGGGTTTCTTGTTGCAATTATATGCTTGAGTTTCCATGTTCCTGTCATCGCTTATCAGTTTCTGTGTTTCTGCAAATTGAAAACTGAGTTGCATTTTACGTTCCCTGATCATATCAAGTAAGAGTTGTTTCTGATTAAGAATGTTGTTTTCTATCTTACTGTTGATGCTCATGTACTGTTCAGATTACATTTACATCTGTGAAGCGCACAAATTCTTAATAGCTTACTCAGCTGCATATCTTAATTATCGTACAGCTAAATGGCATCTTCCTTTTTTTTTTTTTTTTCTTTTGTTGAGAATTAATTTATTTATGGATATAAAATAAAAATATAATTCTTACATTTTCAATTCAATTGTTTATCCACCTCTTTTTCACATTCCTTCTCCTGTATTTGACTGACGAAATTTCTCAAACCATGCAATTCATATAAAAACTAACCTAAAGGTATTTTACACAATCACGTGGGCAGGATCGTATTTCGATACTTCAATAGATACATTCCGCCAGCTTTCTAATAGATCGAGCCACGCGTCTCCTAATTGCCATTTTAATCAATCTCAGATTGTGCAGTAAGTTGACCACTCTCAAGCGTGCTAAGTATCAGTTTATCAGTGGATTGGTAAGGATTCTAGAGCGACACATCACGTTACATTGGATGAGATAGATCTTAATACTCAGTTGAAATATCAATATGTAGGTTTTAAATTATGAGGGAAAATCATTATAGAAAACTGTATTAATAAAAAAATAAAATTTATTTCATATGTTTAAACTCTTTGCAAAATCCCTTTGGGGGTATTATATAATAAGATACTTAAGTATAACATAAGCCATAACCATCTCAGGCTCAAATCGTATGGGCCCATCAAGGGGAAATTCCAGAGGTGGCAATTTTAGTTTCGGCCTGGGCCTAGTACAATGAGATCTCGATTGGGCCAAGGGTTATCTGCCCACCTTGTTTTTGCGCTGGGCCCGTGCCAGATGAATTCGAGTCGGACCGACTCGATAACCTGATAACCTATAAAGAAAATAAATAATCAATATAGAAATAATGTAAAAAATTATTTTTTATTAAATGCAAAAATATAAAATTCTGATAAGATAAAATGCCGTGCTTAGCAGTACGTCACCATGCAGGTTATTGACGTCACTACGTAGGTATTGTCACGCGGTGATACTGTTGCACAAAAGACTTGCTATACATTAAGAATAGAACTATATCAATGATGAATTTTCTCCATCCGTATAAGGGATTAAGGTGGCGGTATCTACTTAAGTCTTGTGTACCTAAAAGCTAGCAGCACTGGGAAAACATCTAAAAATGAAAGGGAGCTTTCTTTTGCGGGCTCTAAAGTCTTGTCTCCGTAGTATTATCAAAATATTATCCATCTCAAATTTTAAGGAGAACTCTCATCAATTTCTAGGACCACTGCCTAACAGACGGGGAATACATGTACCATCGACTTTCTTTGCACATTCATTTTTGTTTGAATTTCTATATTACTCTTTTAAAAGGAAAAAAAAAGAGTTTCTTTGTAAAATAGATAAATTAACGTGGCTATGATATTAAGAATTCTCGGACATAATGTTAAATTTACAAATAAATATGTGGAAATGAGAAACTATAACCAAATCTTGTAATGTTGATAATGGATTGATGTATTTTTATGGTAACAAATGCTTTATGGATTTTTTTCCCGATGCGCACAAACCTAGAAAGAATAGGAGGAAGATATGATGAATAAAAGTGGTACGGGAAGTCTCGCGTGTGAGATCGAATCCAAGACTTCTGGGTTACCGTGCAAAACTTTCTTTCTCATCTTAAGTACTAAGGACTTTACTCCATAGCAAAATGGCATCTTCACCTTGCTAATTAAGTTAGAAAAGGCCGATTATCGACATTATATATAATTAAGGTCAAGGTTAATTGCAACGAGTTCCACAACATAGAAAACATAGTAAATAATCTAAAAAATTTTCTTATGAAAAGAAATGTTTAAAAGTTAAGGAAAATTGGAATTCCGGTGAATACTCTAGAAAAATTTCTTATCAAATCTGGAAGGTGATGAAGGCAATTCATTTTAATTCTTATCAATTTTTCCTTCCTATTGAAAGTGAAGTATCTTATGAAATCTCGGAAGGTAAGGAAGGAAATTAATCATAAATCTAATCAATTATTCCTTCCTTTTGAAAGTAATCTGAGCCATCATAAATTTTTTTTAAAAAAAAACCCGTGAAATTTTACTGATAAGGAATGTTGAGAATTGAATCACATATTGATATTGATTTAAAGAATAAACTTAAATTTATAAGATAACTATGTACCGTCATTTAATAACTTAAGTTTTTGAGTGAAAACTAATCAATTTCTTATAAATTGAGATGAAATTTTTACATAGTCTTAAAGTAGGTTTTCCTACAGGCTCATACTACAACAGGTTCGAATGTGGAACTCGTGAATTATTAAGCTCGAGATCGGATGAAAAAATTCGACTCATGGCCAGTTAATCAAGCATGGAAGAAAAAGTCCTACTCCTATGCTATCCCAAGGATGAAAAAAAATAAAGTCTAACTTGTGCTAGTTTGTTCCTCCTCACACCGGAAGAAAAATGTCCAACTCGAGTTCAGTTGCTGAGGACAAGTGGTTTAACAAGGACACAGAACAAGTGTAAACCACGTTGCCATATAAGTACATGTGTGGAAGATTGAATCCCGCATTGACTGATTTAAAGAATAAAGTTGAGTTTATAAGCTAACTAAGTACCGTCATCTATTAGTTTAGATTTTTGGGTAAAAACTAGTTTAATTTATTGTGGGCTCAGATGGAAATTTTGTATAATTAATCCAAAACCTCTTAATTTTTGATTGAGAACAATACGGCTAAGCGAAGCCCTATCTCACTTCTCATCAATTTAGGTTTTGCACGCTATTTTTATTTTCTTAACATGAAGCCTTAAAAAAAGGGAACTTTGCACTGAACTGTATTTATCACAGATTCGAAGTCCAGTATTTCCAAATATCAACCGTCTTCTTTTTTCTTTTTAGGCAGTACTGCGATTTTTCGTGAAGACAATTTGAAGCGGACTATAATCTTATTCCAGACGTAGTGATCCAAGCAGCGTAAGAGAACGAGTCAATCTAATCCCAGTTTTCGATGCCCAAAACCAACACCAAACGCCTATTATATTGGAAACCTAGCTTAGCTTTGGAATCTTATTTCATTGTCTAGGTAAGAGCTAGGCATAAGAATGTGGGTGCGTTCGTGCAGCACCACGTCCATGTTAAATAATAGAACTCCATAAGGAAATGTTATTACGGATCAAATTAACAACCAAACTATACAATAGAGATTTGGTATGAAATTTGTTTATAACCGGGATTTCCATTACCCACTAGTAAACACGTCCGTAGACTTTTAGGTAGAATAGACCCAAGCTCCTATAAAACCAACGAAAGTCTTATCAGTTGTTAAGAGCATGTATTTAAGAGTAATTTTAAGTATATATTATGTTGTCATGTTATACCAACTTGGGGTTGACCTAGTGAGGGAATCACTAGGCCCCCAAATGGGTGATCTCAGGATCGAATTCCAGATTGGGAGGATCGACGGGAATTTTCCCAGGGATCCCGGCCCGATCGCAAATTAGTCTTGAGGTGCGCTTCGACTGTCCGGGGATACTGCGTGGTGCAAACAAAAAAAAATATTGTCATGTTATATAAGAGAGAGTATTGAGAATGAATAGGGAAAAAAAGTACTGCACCTACAAACTAAGGCTTCAAGGTGGAAAGTATCCAATCTCTCTAAGGCACGGTGACAAAATGTTGCTGCAATATATTCCGAAAATTAGGAATAAAAATATTTACAAATTTACTTAATGCTGTAATCAAGTCTATGTCGACTGCGCGCTCTATCTCCCGAGAAAATTTTCAATGGAGCGATCATATCATGTAGTCGATGTTGGCGCATTATATCTGTCTAATAAGGATTCACCATTTATATATTTTTCCTTTTAGGGGTCATAATTTATTATGATTTTTTAATATTTTTTACAATTTATATAATTTTCTTTTTAGGGTTCACCATTTATTAGGTTTTTTTTTTATATTTTTAAAGATTTTTTTAGGATTTAATAACAATAACTGTATAATTATGAATTACTTGTTAAGATCTGATTAGATTGATATATTTTGTCAGTATCACCTACATGATATGACCGCTCCACTGAAGACTTTCTCCTATCCCTCAACCATGGGGAAATAAATATAGATATAAAGAAAAACCTAAGAAGAAAACTAAATTGTGATTTCATCAACTTAGGCTTTGGTAGGATCCATATTTACCTTTTATACTGAAGTAAATCTTTGAATTTTCTTCATATAGTCCCATATATATAGGTCACTTTGCCGTTTTATTCAAATTCATACATGGACACTGTTACATACACGTGAGGAATCCTAAAATTTGCAAGGTATAATGTTCTCTAGCATACAATAACATTTATACATGTTATCGGCCAGCTAGACCAAGTTTATCTTAATTATAGTGCTGGTGTTACTTAATTCCTTTTCTATAGCGTGATTTTATAATCATTTTTCCAACTTTGTATTGAATCATCAACATATATCTGATAAATTGAAATAACAAGAAATAGGTAGAAATGAACTTCAAAGAAATAGTCTCAAAAGGTTTGTCGGGCACTTTAACTAGATGAAGATTAATCGGTTAGGTAAAACCCGAGTAACTCAAGATAGAGATCAATACAAACAATGGCATGGCCTATTCTACGATTGGGCTCATTTAGGCCATTTCATTTTCTGGCATACATGCATGAGTACGGATTGATTTATAGATGTCTCAGTTATGATAAGAAATTGATTAATTATGTCCAAATATAAATGTAATTAGAATACCACTCTCTTAGGTACGAAATTATTAATTATATAATCAATTTGAAATCGTATTATTTTTATTTTATAATAATATTTTTATAAAAATTGTTGTAAAATCATTGAATAAAATGCCTCAGTCATTACTTTCATCCATCAGTTTCTAGCACTTGCTGAGAGAAACATGCCCACGAGTAAGGGTATGTTTAGGTACTATGTGCAATAATGTAAGTTAAAATTAGATGTATCTTGTAAATTAGAGCGCCATATTTGTGTATGTGCACACACACACACATATATATGTATGTACATGTGTATGTGCATACATATATCGATATAGTAGTAAGTAAAGAAAGTGAAGATAGACATGAATTGAAGATCAAGTCGTTGTCATTGCTTTGTTGCTCATCCATGTTTCTCTACTTTACATCACATTCTTCATTTTGGTGGGATTATATAAATTTCCGATCTTTACCATGGCCAAGACCATTAGTTGCCCCCTAGATTTCAATATCTTGAATAGGATGAGGAGTAACCGAAGTCAAGAAATTGTATGTTTGATTTCTCCACTTGGCACAGCATAGCCTTGCATATCCACTCTCTACTCACACCATCATGACATCGACATCCGCTCACAGTGTGACATGCATTTTTCTTGTGTTATTGACAAACGGTGTGTGAGTATTCCTAGCAGAAGGGAGTTTGAGTTGCTGGTTCTTGATAGTGTTCGAGCTGATGTTATTTAGAAATGTCATATGGTTCAAAAGAATCAGCATAGTTGTTTCTACTGTCAGTACATGATACTCAAGTTACAGTAGTTGTATTTCACACCTAGCCAGTCTAGTAGTACTAATAGACACACTCGCCTGGATTATTTCAAAAGATACGTGTTAGCTGCCACTGCCCCAATTATTGCAGACATGATTTGTTGTCCCTTTTCCATTGATGCGATAGATATTCCCTTACCAAAAGAAAAGCATGGAGTAGGATTGGTGATATTTGTTGTTGAAGGTTGCATGACGTGTCTCGTGCTAGCTATTTTTATATAAATTTGCTTCAAAATACAAGAGGAGCAAATGGGTAAGGGAGATTTGGAGATGGAATTTTCTAACACCATTACGAGTGAAGGACACATTTTGGCACCGGGGGCTGGTGAGTAGGGGTGCGACAAGAGGCTATTGCCATGGTGGTCGAGGGAAACATGCCTACAAGTGAGGAGATGTTAAGGCACATAGGATCGGTGGGCCGGGGGTGCCACATGAGGGCACTGTCATGGTGGTCGAGAAGCCACAGGACAGTGATACATCGATATTTGAGGACTTGTCAGAATTAATACTGGTAGATAATGCCATGTCGGACTCAGTGACAGAGACGCGAGCACCCTATCGATCCTCCCTGATATAGTTTTTACAGCCACGATGCATTTTTTTGATCACTTTAGTTATAGTTCTCTATTATGTACTGCACTATTTATACACTGATTTAATGATGTAAGTAAAAAAATAGATGTTTCTTGTAAATTAGAGTGCCACATTTGTGCATGTGCACATATATATGAGTATGTGCGCGCGCGCACACACACATATATATATTTAGGTACATATGTGTATGTGCATGCATACATGGATACGGTAGTAAGTAAGGAAAGTGAAGAGAGACACAAGTTGAAGATCAAGTTGTCATTACTTTGTTGCTCATGCAAGTTTCTCTACTTTGCATCACATTCTTCATTTTGGTTGGATCATATGGATTTCCAATCTTCACCGTAGCAGACACGACTAGTTGCCCCTAGATTTTAGTATCTTGGATAGGGTGAGGGGCAACCAGAGCCAAGAAATTATATCCAAATGCAAGTTTATGATTAAAGCACTAGAGCTTGCGTTGGCCAAGTACTTCCGTCATAGCCATATTTTTTTTCCTCCACCTGGCATAGCAGAGCCTTGCATATCCGCTCTCCATTCACAGTAATTTGACAGTGACGTCCAATCATAATGTGACATGTATCTTCATCTTGGGTTATTGACGAGCAGTGCATGAGGATTCACTACAGAATGGAGTTTGTGTTGCTAGTTCCTAACACCATTCACGCCAATATTTCCCCGAAGTGCCATATGGTTCAAAAGAATTAGTCTAGTTATTTCTACTACCATCACATGGTACTCAAGTTACATCAAATGCATTTCACGCCTAGCCTATCTAATAGTGCTAGTAGGCAAACCTGTCTGGATTATTTCAAAATATATGTGCAAGCTGCCATCGCCCTGATTGCAACAGACATGATTCGATGCCTTTTCACCATTGATGCGGTAGATATTCCCTTACCGAGAGAAAAAACATGAGGTAGTATTGGTAATATTCATTACTAGAGGTGGCATGGTGTCTCATGCTAGCTATTTTTCTATGCATTTGCTTCACAACACAAGAGGAGCAAATGGGTGACGAAGACCTGGATCTGGCACTTTCTACCACTATTACAAGTGAGGGAGACATTCTGGCAAAGGGGCTGGTCGGCAGAGGTGCCACAAGAGGGCACTGCCATGGTGGTAGATGGAAACATGCCTACTATGGAGGGGATGTTCATGCACCCAAGGTCGGTAGGCTAGGGGTGCTACAAGAGGGCACTGTCATGGTGGTAGAGGGAGATGAGCCGCAGGACAGTGATGCATAGATATTTGAGGACCTGTCATAGTTAATACCGGCAGATAATGTTATGCCAAACTCAGTGACAAAGATGCAAGCACCACATCAATCTTCCATGATACAATTTTTACAGCCATGATGGATTTTTTTTTTATCATTTTAGTTATAGTTCTCAATTATGTACTGCCCTATTGATACACTGATTGAGTAATGCAAGTAAAAATTATGTTTCTCATCAATTAGAATACCACATTTGTGTATGTGCATATATATATATATGTAGGTACATATGTGTATGTGCATACATACATGGATGTGATAGTAAGTGAAGGAAGTGACGAAAATTTGTTTGATGCCATATACGAGAAGGGAAACTCATCGTTCTACACAATATAAGTGATTTAAGTATAATTATCTAACGGCTTAGTTTTTTGAGTGAATATGAACAATCTAAAACGATCTTTTTTTGGACTAGCTATGATAGTTGATATGGGACCCAAATCGATAACAAAGCAAGGAAATAAAATCATCCCTTTTTTTCAAGCTCAATTAATTCCTTTCTACATTTTTCATGCATGTCAATGCTACATATCCATGCACTTAACAGTCCGTGGCTCACTGTGATTTTGTTTAATCCATCCTGCATGGGTGAAGCAACGATTTGCAATCTGGCCCTAATTCTAAAGCTCCTTCCATCCAGTGCTGCTATGATATTCTGTCTTTGAACAGTACAAAATAATTGCCATCCAGTGACTCCTTTTTCTTGTGGAAAATTTTCGTAAGTAAATATAGGTTTTTTGTTGGTCCTTTTCCTATCAAAATCAGTTGGACTGCAGACTTCCCTGGACTGGTATTCTGACAAAACACAAATGTCGCACTCTAAGTCACAAGAAATATATAATTTTTACTTACATTAATCAGTGTATCAATAGTGCAGCACATAGTACAGAACAGTAATTAAAATTATCAAAGTAATCCACCATAGCCGTAAAAAACTACATCAAGGAGGATCAATGGTGTGCGGGTGTCTCTGTGACTAAGCCTGGCACGACATCATCTTCTGGTACTAACTCTGGCAAGTCCTCAAGTATCGATGCATCACTATCTAGTGGCTTGTCTCCCTCGACTGCCATGACAGCACACTCTTGCGGCACCCTCAGTCCACTGGCCCCCGATGCCTGAACATCCCCCTCACTCATAGGCGTGTCTCTCTCGACTGCCATGATAGTGCCCTCTTGTAGCACCCTCGGCCCACTGACTCCCGGTGCCTGAACATCACCCTCACTCATAGGCGTGTGTCCATGGACTACCATGGCAAAGCCCTCTTATGGCACTCCCGGCCCACCAGCCCCTGCTGCCTGAGCATCACCCTCACTCGTAGGCGTGTCTCCCTCGACCACCATGATAGTGCCCTCTTGTGGCACCCCTGGCCCAACGGCCCCCAGTGCCTAAACATCACCCTCAATTGTAGGCGTGTCTCCCTCAACCGCCATGATAGTGCCATCTTGTGGCACCCCTGGCCCACTAGCCCTCGGTGCCTGAACATGACCCTCACTCGTAGGCACATCTCCCTCGACCACCATGGCAGGGGCCTCTTGTGGCACCCCTAGTCCACTGACCCCCGTTGCCTGAATGTCTCCCACACCCGTGATAGTGGTAGAAAGCGCCAGCTCCAAGTCCCCGTCACCCATTTGCTCCTCTTGTGCTGTGAAGCAAATGTATATTAAATAAGCAAGCATGAGACACAATATGCAACCTCCAATAATGCATATCCCCAACACTACTCCATGTTTTTCTTTTGGTAAGAGAATATCTGCCACATCAATGGAAAAGAGGCATTGAATCATGTCAGTTGAAATTGGGGCGGTGGTAGCTAGCACGTATATTTTGAAATAATCCAAGCAAGTGTGGTTGCTAGCACTGCTAGAGTGGCCAGGCATGAGATGCGTATGCTGTAACTTGAGTATCATGTACTGGCAGTAGAAACAATCGGACTAATTCTTCTGAACCAGCTGACACTTTGGGGTAATATCAACTCGAACAGTGTCAGGAGCCAACAACTCAAATTCCCTTCTGTCAGGAATCCTCAAACACAGTTGGTCATTAACCCAAAGAAAATCCACGTCACACTATGATCAATTGTTGACATCGGGATAGTGTGAGTGGAGAGTGGGTATACAAGGCTCCGCTGTGCCACGTGGAGGGAAAAATGTATCGCTTTGGCGGAAGTACTCGGCTAACACAAGCTCCAGTGTGTTAGTGATAAATTTGCATCTTAATGTAACTTATTGGCTTTGGTTGCCCCACACCCTATCTAGGATACTAAAATCCAGGTGGCAACTAGTGGCATCGGCTATGGTGAAGATCAGAGGTCCACATAATCCCACCAAAATGAAAAATGTGATGCAAAGAAGAGAAACCTCCAAGAGCAACACAACAATGACAAGTTGATCTTCAACTCATGTCTCTCTTCATTTTCTTTATAAACTATTGCTCCTATTGTCCTCCATCTTTGTCTCTAACGCCATTATCTCTAGGGATATTGCTTAATCATTGGTTAACGATGAACAACAATTGAATGAACGAATATCGGCCGTAATCGCTTGTTAGGGCCATTATTTTTCATGTTAATTTTGTCGTGTAATATTGTATTTACTTAAAGGTTTCTTTATCAAAAAAAGATGATAGGGAGAAAATATGAAAATGGAATTAGATATGATAATACTACAAATGTAGGTCTTGTAGGAATCAGTGAGGATTTTTGTATGGCATAAGTTTTCAGCGAGTGGATGTAGTGGAAATTACTAGGAATATAGTTGATATTCCCTTATTTATTTTTTTTGTTTTTGGGGGAGGAGGTGTTGTTATGATATTGGTGGTCAGTGCTAGATAACATGGATGTATGCAGACATTGATTTTTGGAGGAGATCAAAAGTATGGGATAGGCTGGGGGCCATTAAGAGGAGTGTGATTGAGCCTTGGATTTGTATGGGGATTAATGCTATTTCGAAGTTGGAAAAAAAAAACCGAGAGTGGGCTTGAAGGCTGATAGATCCAACAGGGATTTTCTATGGACTTGGAGTCGACTGACCGTGGTTTCATTGGTCCTCCTTTTATGTTGTGCAATAACAAGAAGGAAAAATTTCCAAATACTTTGGTTTTTCATGGAGAAGCAATAGGTTTTGATCATAATCATCTACTTATCAACACTAATTGGTCTGATAAACATGGTTATAAATCTTTTAGGCTTGAAAACTAGTGAATCACTGAGAGGACTGTAAGGACACTATTCAGGATAATGGGGAGGGTAGGAAGGCTGCAAATTTATTTGATATTCCCTAAAGAGTTTATAAAATGGAGAACCTTTCACATTTTTTTAAATATATAAAATTCTAAATATTAACCTTTAAAATTTAAATAAATTTTGTCTCATTTGTGTTTAAAAAGTTTGTGAGACGTTCATATTGAGTTTTAAATTTTAATTTATTTTTTGAATTTTACTATTTGAATTGTTGATTTTTGAAATAGGTAGTTCCAGTTCCTTTGAAGGGTGGAACCAGCCCGTGGCCACCACCACACTAGACTATCAACCTTGGTAGTAATATTAATTGATAATTTACATAACTAATAATTACTAGTTTGCTTAATTAAATAATCTAAAATAGACGTCGTAAATTACACAGTAACACAAATAGCAAATCACTATATTAAGTAAACTAAACTTACCATTATGGGGGCAACCATCAAGTGATGTATAGGAAGGAATGGAGATGAAGCAAGCAGTTACTCTATACCAGCCGGTGAGAGTAAATCTGAGACTAAAAACAGAAAGAACAAATTCACAACCATAGCAAGCATGTTGTCAAAGAAACCCAAATTGATTAAAAAATCGATGTGATTTAATAAAAAAAAAATATTGTGTCTGATCTCCTTCAATTTCTCCAGCTCACTTAAGGTTGATAGAGAACTATAACTAAAATGATCGGAAAAATGAAGCAACGAAAACTTGATCTTCAACTCGTGTCTCTCTTCACTTCCTTTACTTACTATCACATCCATGTATGTATGCACATACACATATGTACCTACATATATATATATATATGCACATACAAAAATGTGGTATTCTAATTTATGAGAAACATATAATTTTTACTTGCATTACTCAATCAGTGTATCGATAGGGCAATACATAATTGAGAACTATAACTAAAATAATAAAAAAAAATCCATGATGGCTGTAAAAATTATATCATGGAAGATTGATGTGGTGCTTGCGTCTTTGTCACTGAGTCTGGCATAACATTATCTACCAGTATTAACTATGATAGGTCCTCAAATATCTATGCATCACTGTCCTGTGGCTCATCTCCATCTACCACCACGGAAGTGCCCTTTTATGGCACCTCTGCCGACCAGCCCCTACGCCAGAATGTCTCCCTCACTTGTAATAGTGGTAGAAAGTGCTAGCTCTAGTTCTCCGTCACCCATTTGCTCCTCTTGCGTTGTGAAGCAAATGCATAGAAAAATAGCTAGCATGAGACACACCATGCGACCTCTAGTAATGAATATCACCAATACTACTCCATGTTTTTCTTTCGGTATGGGAATATCTACTGCATCAATGGTGAAAAGGCATCGAATCATGTCTATTGCAATCAGGGCGATGGCAGCTTGCAAATATATTTTGAAATAATCCAGACAAGTTTGCCCACTAGCACTACTGGACAGGCTAGGCATGAAATGCATTTGATGTAACTTGAGTACCATGTGATGGTAGTAGAAATAATTAGACTAATTCTTTTGAACCATCTGGCACTTCGGGAAAATATTAGCCCAAATGGTGTTAGGAACCATCAACACAAACTCCATTCGGTAGTGAATACAACATAATTACCATCCAGTGACTTTTTTTCTAATGACAAATTTTCCTAAGTAAAATATATATATATATATATTTTTTTTCCTGATGGAAAACTTTGGGTGTCATGGGAGAAATGGAAATGACTCGGGTCACAAGAAAGAGGGGAGAGGAGATAGCTCGAGTTTTATTAAGAGTTCCATGGACATGCTTGTAAAAGGGGCGTAAATGATCGGGCTGAGCCATTTTTCCCTGGAGATTGTTGGGGCTCAACTTTTTCGGATTCTTAATGGGTTGAACTTCCCATATAATTTTCACTCATTTAATTTCACCCCATTTCCTACTCGGGTGGACTGAATCGTGACAAAAGTGAAAGTTTGGGACGAAAAAGATAAAAGAAGAAAAAGGACAAAGGCAGGTGAGAGCCAGAGCACGTACAGCATACAAGGAATTAGGAGGTATGGCACGGGTACGATGCACTGGGGCATGCAGCATGGAGCTTCCACATCCTTCCCGGTTCATTTTTCTGCGCTCTTTTCTTCTCTTTTTGATAAAAATAATACAAATAAGAAAGAAAATTAAATTAAATTAAAGTAAAAGAAATAAGAAGTAAGAAGTAAGAAATGAAATAGAAAATTGTGGTCAGTTCATATAAAAATTGGGTGTCTATAATCCTGAAATTTCCATTTTCTTTCGATTATACACCTCAGCCCAAAGTCCATGTTCCACTAGCCCCGTTTGCATCGACTGTTCAAAACAAATAAGCCAACATAATTTGTCTCACGAGCTGTTTCTAGATGTGTGCAAGCATTCACAAGATATATGGAATTCCCCCGGTCACGACTTACAGCACGTTTGGCTCACGAAAATAAGATGGATGGGAAATATAGTGATGAGAAACAAAATTAATAAAGAATAGAATAGGAAAAAAATTGATATTATATGGTTTGATTAGAAGTAATATAAATTGTGAATAGAGAGCAAGACTGATATTTTTTGAAAATATTTTTAAAAATAAAATCTTAAATCAATAAATAAAATAATAAAGTTGAAAATTTAAGAGATGGTTAAGGATAATTTTACCATTTTAATTTTGTTCTACTCCTTATAAGGAAAGCGAAACTACTCATTCCCCTCAATTGAATAGTAAAAAGTTCAGACATCGTTTTCCTATGCATTCATATTGTCGCATTCGCAACAGAGTTGATGACAGTGAGCAGAAGCAACTTTTATGCATTGTCTTTCTGCAATAATTTGATAATTGTGCTATGTATTCATTTACAAAGCACAAATGCGGAAGCATCTAATTTTACTTACATTAATCAGTGTATCAAGTCAACATGGTACAATTTCTAACTTGTACTCTCAATTCACTAAGTCATAATGATCACTTAAAATTTCTCAAACTGTGGCTATAATGATCACAGATGCTTCCGCATTTGTGCTTTGTAAATGAATACATAGCACAATTCTCAAATTATTGCAGAAAGACGATGCATAAAAGTTGCTTCTGCTCACTGTCATCAACTCTGTTGTGAATGCCGCAATATGAATGCATAGGAAAACAATGTCTGGACTTTTGACTATTCAATTGAGGGGAATGAGTAATTTCGCTTTCCTTATAAGGAGTAGAACAAAATTAAAATGGTAAAATTATACTTAACCATCTCTTAAATTTTTAACTTTATTATTTTGTTTATTGATTTAAGATTTTATTTTTAAAAATGTTTTCAAAAAATATCAATCTTGCTCTCTATTCACAATTTATATTACTTCTAATCAAACCACATAATATCAATTTCATTTCCTATTCTATTCTTTATTAATTTTGTTTCTCATCACTATATTTCCCATCCATCTTATTTTCGCAAGCCAAACGTGCCGTAAGTCGTGACCAGGGGAATTTCATATATCTTGTGAATGCTTGCACACATCTAGAAATAGCTCGTGAGACAAATTATGTTGGCTTATTTGTTCTGAACGGTCGATGCAAACAGGGCTAGTGGAACATGGACATTGGGTTGAGGTGTATAATCGAAAGAAAAAGGAAACTTCAGGATTATAGACACCCAATTTTTATATCAGCCGACCACAATTTTCTATTTCATTTCTTACTTCTTACTTCTTACTTCTTATTTCTTTTACTTTAATTTAATTTAATTTTCTTTCTTATTTGTATTATTTTTATCAAAAAGAGAAGAAAAGAGCATAAAAAAATGAATCGGGAAGGGGGTGGACGCTCCATCCTGCATGCCCCAGTGCATCGTACCCCTGCCATGCCTCCTGATTCCTTGTACGCTGTACGTGCTCTGGCTCTCACCTGCCTCTGTCCTTTTTCTTCTTTCATCTTTTCGTCCCAAACTTTCATTTTTGTCACCATTCAGTCCACCCGGGTAGGAAATGGGGTGAAATTAAATGAGTGAAAATTATATGGGAAGTTCAACCCATTAAGAATCCGAAAAAGTTGAGCCCCAACCATCTCCACGAAAAAATGGCTCAACCCGATCATTTACGCCCCCTTTTTTTGGTGTAGAGGGGATATTATATTACCTAACAACCATAGTTTTCAGTCACAGAGATAATAGATACATGCCTGGGGTACGAAACCCCTACAACATCAGCTTGGAGGATAGGTAAAAGCCCTACTGGGGGTACCTAATGTAAGAGTCGACTTTGAAGATGCAAATATTGAGCTTGTTCGTGCGTCCTTAGCCATCTCCCCTCTTTTACGCCCCTTTTACGAGCATGTCCATGGAACTCTTAATAAAGCTCGAGCTGTCTCCTCTCCCCTCTTTCTGGTGACTTGAGCCATTTCTATTTCCCCCATGACACCCAAAGTTTTCCATCAGGAAAAAAAAATATATATATATATATACATTTTACTTAGGAAAATGTTTCGTCAGAAAAAAAGTCACTGGATGGTAATTATTTTGTATTATTCAAAGACAACATATCATAGCACCGCTGGATGTAAGTAGCTTTAGAATTAGGAGGCAGATTGCAGAATGCAGATCATTGCTTAACCCATGCAGAGTGGGTTTAAACAAAATCAGGGTGAGTCATGTACCGTTAAGTGCATGGAGATGTAGCATTGACATGTATGAAAAATGTAGAAAGGAATCAATTGAGCTTGAAAAAAATATGAGATGAGCTTAAAGAAAGAAGTTAACAGGCTGTGGGAGTTTAGGAATAGTCAAAGTTGATCCTCGATTTCATGTCCTTGCTTTGTTATTGACTTGGGTACCATATCAACTATTATAGCTAGTCCACAAAAAAGATTGTTAAAAATTGTTCATATTCACTTGAAAACGTAAGTCTTTAGATAATTATACTTAAAACACTTGTATTTCTAAGATTTTCTTTAACATTTTTAAACCTGGCATCGACATTGTTTTTACATAGTTATAGGCTCAAAATTCGATTTGGCCCAATTTGTAAATTGACCGTTGCTTCAGCTTCCATGCATACTGTTTCTTTATTCCATCGTGCAAAAAGACTGAGTTTCCCTTCTTGCATATGCCATCAAACAAATTTTCTTTACGTGCAGGTACGCCAGTTTCCTTTCTCATTTTACCCTCTGCTTCAGCATATTCTTGCTTGTACAATATCTTCCAAACGAATTGTTAAATAATCTTATCTTACCACGTAATATAAAAAATACTAATTAAATAAAAATAAATATGTAAAATTACTATTAACCACCCGAATATTTATCGTAATTTAGTAACTAACATAATTCAATTACTATTTTTTACGAAGTCATTATAAGATATAATCTTTTTCGGGTCTTTGGGAAAAGTAAAAAGACAAAATTCCCGTGTCTTTCTCTTTCTATAAAAAATGATGGCTCTGTTTCATTTATTCCAGCAAAAGGCTTGCTTTGTTCTCAAATCACAAAAAGAAAAGAGTACGTCTGTGCGAGTTGATTCCTTCATGGCAAAATGCCTTCCCTCCTTAAATTTGTAAAATGGGAAGAATTTTTCGATAATCTGCACTGCTACCTGAGTATTTACTATAATTATTTAACTTATTAGAGTAAAGCATCATTTTGAGGATTAAACTGATGGCTCGTTACAATATTGAGTACAAAATCGTTGGTTCTATCTAATATAATTGTATTAGCATTTTTTTAATCATTATGAGATGAGTGTCTTGAATATTTACTCGTCAAAAGTTATTGCATAATGAAAGTCGGCCAGCTTATGGATTCTTACAGCCGTAAAGCTTATGGGATATTGGAAGGCTGTAACAAACGGCAGGTATGTACCCTCCATTTACACCTTCAATTTAAAAGGGGTTTTTTTCTAATAAGTTTTGAACGATTTCTTATAACCACGGTTTGAGGAATTATAAATGTAGAGATCTTATTTTGGGCCGAAAATGATACGAACCTCGATACTATAATAGTGTGTGAGCTTGTATCGATGCACGAGTTAATTTAATTTTTAGGAGTAAAATTGAAGGCTCAAGGGAAAGAGAAATAGGGCAAACACATACTCATCATGAAGATCATCGAGTCATGGTATATTACATACCCCGAGATTCGATTTGAAAAGGAAGATATGATTTTTTGAACAAAAATGGCCGCACTTGCTAAAATTATTTAACCTCAGTCAGTTTTAGTTAAAAAATCCTGACTAATTATTGGGACATTCAAATTAAGCAAGATAAATTGCATTTGATTGTTGACTTGTTGAGAATTAAAGAAAAAATAGAACATAATCTTGAGACTCTCAGATTTAGCCCAGAAGAGTTAAATTCTTAGCCTCAATGTGTTATGTAGATGAATGATGACCAGTGGAGTGCAAAAATTCTTAACTCATAGATCGGAGAGTCTTTTCTCGATGTTTTTCTTCATTGGACTCTTGATTAAACAAAGACTTGTAAGAAAATATTAGACCATGAAAAAACAAAATAAAAAGGCTGATCTGAGGATAAAAATGTACAGCTCTGGCAGGGAGTGGCAGAAGGCAGCAGCAATGGGTAGCACTCAATTCCACTTTGGTGAAATCACTGCCTGAGCTTTTGATGGAGCAGACCACGGCTATTGCTATTTTAGGGGACCCTCAGCCCTCTAAAATGGAGAGAGCACAGAGAGCAAGGGGGGGACTTCTCCATTATTCTCAGAAAAAAACCGACGTCCAGGGGAGCTGGAGGTCCACGGTCCCAACCTGCAACAACGAATACTTTCCATCTATGCTTCTATCTCCGACCACGGCACTGCCGCCTCCGGCTTCTCCTTCCGCCTTTACCCACAGCTTTGCCGAGCCCATTCCACGAACCTCGAGCACCATTAGACAGTCCCATCCCCGCTCGAAGCTGCTTCTTTTTCCTTCAGGAGCCTCGTAAGTAAGAGCATTAGCATCCCATGCCACCTTCGACGGATCCCGTGACCTCCTTGCACATCTGACCAGCCCTTCCATGCTCATGGCTGTCCTCTGTCCGATCGTCTCCTCTAGTTCATGGTTCCCGAACACCACCCGACCACCACCACTACCGGCCTTTACCATTCTGCGGAGCTCCTCCAAGGAATCTCGGGTTGGGAATGAATAGAGTCAGCTCTCTTCATCTTCTTCCCCATTAGACACACCCATTCTCGTTCATCCCCATCGCTTCAGAAGCCTGGAGTTTCTCGATCGACTCGGCCACACGAAACATACCTGTCCCGAGCTCTCACCATCCTCTATCCCGAATCCGCCATCCGCCGAGCTGCTCCAGGAGCGACTGAGAGCTGACCATCTCCGGTGCCATGCTCAACCCGTGGCTATCTTCGAACTGGAACCACTCACCATCACCCCGGCCTTACTGCTGGAGACCCCCGAACCAGTTCATCGATCCACTGCTTCCCTGACAGATGAGCCACAGACGACCCAACATCGCTTGAACTCCTTTGCTCGAGTCCGACCGTCGCTGGTTCATGGCTTCGTTGAGCATTTCCACAAACCGCAAGCACCATTCAGTCCGAGCAGTCATTCCCGAGACCAGTGCGGTCCATCACCGTGCCCCGACTGAGTCCTCTCCTCGGGCATACGGACCCGAACCTGTTGTTACCTCCCCGTCACCGACGATGTTCTCCGAGCGCGTTCACCCTCGCGAACTGGCGTTCCTCCCATGCCTCTTCCCCGCAATACTCTTCATCACCACGATTTCCTCCTTCAGTAAGTCAGGTATAATCTCACTGTCTCCCTTTCAGAACCTTGTTAAAGCTCGTCATGGGGTAAAGCTGATTGTTGCCACCATAATGTCCTCTGTTGCTAGTCGTTCTTGCTACCTCCATGGTTTTGAGCAATAAAACGGTATAGCAAACATGTTTCAATTTGATTCTCTTCAAGAGGAAAACATTTGCATGACTAAGTTAGTCTAGTAGATTGAAATGGACGAGCTAATGGTGGAGGTCAATAGTTGCCAAGAATTGTGGACGTTAAGGATTCATAGTCAAGGAGCGCAATCTTCTATTTGTTGCAAACAAGAATGTGAGTGGTCCTTCAAACGGGTTTCGTGGCGGATCATCTGGTCAATTATCTATTTATCAATCTAGTCAATTAATTGGAAGCACGAGATTTAGAAGTTTGATATGGCACATAGAGGTAAATTAAATTTAGATCAACTAACTGGATTCAGTGGACCTATGGGGGTTAAGAGGATT
This sequence comes from Lagerstroemia speciosa, assembly GCA_037672795.1. Taxonomy (NCBI): domain Eukaryota; kingdom Viridiplantae; phylum Streptophyta; class Magnoliopsida; order Myrtales; family Lythraceae; genus Lagerstroemia; species Lagerstroemia speciosa. The sequence continues at coordinate 3,355,922 of CM075303.1, read as the reverse complement.
AAGATGAGGCTTTTAGGGATGAGGGGAGCGATGGAATAAATAGGAAGTTGAAACGTATTCACATGAAAATCGTGAACGGACTGTGCCTGACTCCTGCCTTGTTTGATTTTTGGACTCGCTGTCTGTGAACCAAGGTTGAGTCATGCCTTCAATGTCTTAGTTGAAATGAATTTGATTCGGTTATAGTTGGATCGCTCGTTTCTTGTTTGAGCTGGGATTGGTGACGATTGAATCGTGATATGCTTGTTTGAGGAGTCGGGTCTTCTTTCAAACCTGAGGTTGATGAGTTGAGGAGTGACTGGAAATGAGTTGTGAAAAATCACGATGATGCTTCAGATCTTTGAAAATTGATTTTTACCAATTTTTCATTTGGATGCAAATCATTCCAAGATCATTTCTACAAATTTTGCAGATAAGTTCTTTGGATCAAGAATTTTCCAAGTTGATTTCTCAATTCGTGAAATTTACAAAATTAATCTCTTAGTTATGTGAAATTTGCACAATCAGTCCCTTAGTTCGTGAATTTGACAAAACCAATACCTTATTTTGTGAATTTATTAATGATTCCTCAGGTTTTTAAAAATTGTAAATTGGTTCCCACACCTGGATCTTAAAAATCCGTCCCCACTTGGGAATTTTTAAACCAATCAGGGAACATTTTTTAGCCTTTTAGAGTGGGCCCAACACTTTTGCTGAGTCCCTGAGTCGTTCTCCAAACTAAATAATTATCTTTGATTGAATGGATTGATGTTTGTTAGGAGTACGTGGTTTTCGTTGAGTAGTGGCATAATAGGGTCGTGAGTTTAAACATTGAATTGAGTGTTGGTGTACTGATCCATACATTGAAGAGGACAAGAATTAGACTTAATAAAACAGGGCAAGTTTAGAAACACCGGGGTATCGATTTAGTTTACTATTCCAAACTTCCGTTGTTATAATATAAATATGTGACTGTTGTCATGCAATTCATGATTGAGACTTAAAATCTTTTATTGTCGTATAAAGATTTTTAAAAAATCGTTCAAATAGCTTGTTGTGTGAGCTGTTACATAAGAGAATCAGGAAACAGATCATTACATAATTAAAGTATTAGTAATAGAGGGGCTATCTAACTTATCATGTAGAGTAATATTGGAGTTTTTGCAGGTAGGGGAAACAAAACACTATATTTTTCTTATTTTTGGAATGTGTATATTTTGTTTCACAGTAGGTTCAATCTCAACATCAAATAATTTAGCAAAGAATGAAACGCTATTATCAACTAATTAAATAAAAATATAGAGTTTCTTAATGATTAAATTATTAAGATGTAATTATAATTTAAGTTACAATTCGTCATAATTGGTTTGCTTGTTGTGCATCATCTTATTTATTATAGAAGATTTATGGATGATTGATGTTATTGTGGTGATCCGATTAGTTGCCATCTTGGTTTTAGTATTTTGAATTGGGCAGATGCGAGAGTAAATCAAAGTCAAAATATTGAATCTGGATGCAAAATTTGGATACTTGTACTAGAGGACATACTTGGTTATTTTTTTATCATCTTGAGTCTGTTGAGAGCTGTATTGACTAACCAAACACACTACCCGATATAGATATTTGATCATAATGTGGTGTTTGGTATGTTTGGATTGTAGGTGGAAGTTGCGTGGGCATTTGCACTATGATAGATTTTGAGTCTATGGTTCTTGATTTTTTTCGGTTCAATCTTAGCCATCGATAGCACTCGGTTTAGATTGAGTCCAATTGACCCTTGTGTTAGTTTATGATATATGAATTACATCATATTTATCTTGAGAATGGCCGGTCTAGTAAAAGCAACAATTGTATTTATACCGAATGCGTGAAGATATATGTGTTAGTTGTTTCTAGTTCGATTGATCTAGATATGGTCTAGTTCTTTTTTCTTTGTTTAGAGCATTTCCCTGCAAAAATAGAATATTAGAGTTGTATATGATATTATTGTTGTAGGCTTCTTATTGTGTATCGTACTAGTTAGATTTATTTGAGATGACTATGTGACATATAAGATAAAGAAAATACCTCCTAGGATTACATGTAGAGCATCCACCTATTAGTATAGCAGGAGATACTCAATGCACTGGAATAGATGGGCTGGGCTTGATACTAGAGTGTATCAATTAACATCAGAGTTAGAGGCAGAGGAGGATGGTCCACTAGGGCATACTGATTATGTAGGGGAGTTACCAAAGCATTCAAGCAAGCACCATATGTAGAGGAGGATGGTCTACCAAAGTAGCATACTCTACATGAGTAATATGCTTTGATGGAGAATTCTCCTATACCTCTGGCGCTCGATTGATATCCTCTAGTGGCTCCTCCTTTGCTTGGCCAGTATACTCTGGTGGACCATATTTGTTGCCTCGGGAGCCTGATCGATATGCTCTAGTATCAGTCCCGACTCACCTATCCTAGGTGCATGAGTCTTTCCTGCCATCCTAATCAGTCGATCATTCACATCTAATTCCCTTTTAGGCAATTACTTCTTCTTATGTGTCACAAAGCCATCCCAAATAAATTCAGCTAGTACGGCACACAACAAGAAGCTTCCAATGATAATGATAGCTACTACAACTCTAGTAGTGACTTTTTCCGAGGGACCATGCCCTAAATGAATAGAAAACAAATGCTAGAGCATGTCTAGATCAATAGAACTGGTAGCAACTAACACATTTTCATGTACTCAGTACAAGTACGACTGTTGAATTTGCTAGACCTTATGTCCTCAAGATAGGCATGCTAGTACTGAGATATCATGGACTGACATACGGAGCAACTAGATTCAATTTGAACCAAGTGCACTGATGGCTAAGATCAGTCCGAACAAAATCGGGAATCACATACTCAAAATCTCTCATCATGTCAATGCCCATGCACCCCCCATCTGCAATCCAAGCTTGCCAAGCACCAGATTGTGATCGAATATCGATATCATGGTACCGTGTTTGGAGTGCTGATAAACAACTCTCGATAAACTCTTAGGATGAAAAAACAACCTAGTATGTTGGAGATACTCCTTCTCCACAAGTTCCAGTACATTAATTAGAAATTTGCATCTAGATTGAGTATTTTTACTTTGATTAGCTCTGAGATCAACTCAATCCAAAATGGCAAAGTAAGGGGGCAACTAAGTGAGTCAATTGCAATGAAGATCGATGATCCATAAAATCCCCCATAAAAAATAAGATGGTGCACAGCAAACGAACCTACAATGGCCAGTTGCTTAAATTATAACTAATATCTTGGTATCTCATGGAGAAAGTTCATATTTTAATTTAATTTATTGATGAGAGCATTTCATAATTTTGAAAAAAAATCCTTTGTTTAAATTAATTATACAAGTATGCCAAAAAGAAGAAAAAAATCAAGCATTTTATTTCTCCCACTCAGAGACTCCAATCAGTCTTTCATAATGGATTGGATGGCGTCTCCCATCTAAAACCTTATTTATATAATGATTTGTCTCCTAATTACCTAATGTAATGGCCCGATCAATATGCTGTTTGATGTACCAATTTTTGTGGTCTTTCTATGACATAAACATTTAAGTCTTGATCCTAGGTCTTGTGGCAATTCCATTGCAGTTATAAATATTTTGGAAAACCACATAATTATATAAGGGCAATGTAGATGTCCGTGCTCAATGTTATTTAAATGTGTAAATTACAATTAAAATATATAAAAGATGTCTATCATTTTATATAAGATACTATATATATAAATATTTTTTTATGTGCAATATATGAAAAGTTATTTACTCCCATTGTTATATCATATTTTTATCCCATGAATGAATATAGACGCTTTAAAATGTGGTATTTGTAGTATCTAATGGGTGCTCGCACATTTGCTCATTCATGAAACTGTTGTTCCTACAACTCAATTTCCCTCCTTTGGAAACACTCACGAACCCTCATCATTTTTAAGATGATTCATGCAACCTCTCTCTGAGACAAGTCATGTTTCTTATCTTAAAGTGGACTATTTAGTAGAAGAGATCATGAGGGAAATTCACTCACACGGTATGAGGTTTCTTGCATTCCATTATATTAAGTACATAATTAAAGTGGACTTTACAAGAATGGAGTAATCATTCAAGGAAAGTATTAACACTATATGTGTGGTATTGGAAAATTATCAATATGATATGTAAAAATTATTATTGCCACCCTTGATTAATTCTTATCTCTAATATTTCTTGCTAACCCAACATAGAGGGCTGAAGTGGTCATAGAGAGAGAAGGGAAAAGATTAGACCAATGCAAGTTTTAGGGGAGTTGAGAAGAGAAAGGGTCGAAACAGACGATAGACAATATGTTGACAAACCTAGTGAAGAAATAGACTTGGGAAGGCCCAGGAATGGCTTCTGGCTAGGCAAAAAGAGATTTTAGAATGTTTTTAAAAATTGTGGACTACTAGACCGTCTCTAAGGTTAATGGATTCTAACCCAACACGAATTTCTGTGCTTGATTGGGTCGGCATGATATATAAAGAATGTGCTATTGTATCGTCTCTAATATTCTCTAAATTCTCCGACAATTAATTGACTTACAAATATATATTAGTTAAATCACATAGTAAATTAATCGAGCGTTTAATTACACAAAAATCACGTGGTTTGCTTCTTCTTTTTTTTAAAATCAAATATTTTAAGTTTGAAATATTTGACTTAATATATGAATAAAATGAACTACTTGAGTTAATTTTTAAAATTTTAAGCATTTGACATTTAAAAAAAATGAGCAAACCACATATTTTTCATATAATTTACTTATTAATCATTAAAATAAATTATAAACCAATAAGTATATCAATAATACATTGGTGATATAGCAAATTAAATACTTACACAAAATCAACCAACAGTTTATTAAATTACCATGTTATTGCTCACCATTAGGACTAACTAATAGTGGCCAAGTCTAGAGTGGAGGATGGAGTATCTGCTCTAGAATGGATTATCAAATACACTTGAGATGAAAAAGAAAAAGAAATAATATAATATCAGTCATCCGGTCACTATTGACATAATTAATATACCATTGAAATAATTTATTTAGCGGATAATGATTTTGTGATCCTACTTAACTCTATCAACATATAGATACAAATAGTGTTGTGTTTATTTCCACGGCAGTGGAAAAATGCAAAACTCCTCCATCCTGAAAACTATAAAAATGGATTGGCCTTTTCTTTTTACTGTAAAAGTTCAACTTTGCTTTTCTTTTTTTCAACAAATTTTAGGAGAAGCAGTAATAGAAGTGAGGAAGATGATGGTTTTTTTTTTAAACCTTTTGACGTCTTCTTTCTTTCGAAGCATACAATATCTTCCTCTCCTTACCTATTATCGAATAAAATGGATTTAATTTTTATGCAACTTGCAAGAAAATAGAGAAAGGAAGAGAATGAGGGCCCTTTTTCCCTCTTTTTATGTATGATCTCCTTCTTCTTCCGTTCGGTTCTTACAATGCGAGATTGTTGGTATGCAAGTGTGGGCTGATAGATGTAACAGAGAGAGAATTTGAGGTTGCCTGTGTGGGGAGAAAAGGGGATTGAATGAGGTGAATGAGAGAGTTGCACAGTTGAGCTGCTGAGATGTGAGAGAAAATGTGGGGGAAAGGGGGAAAAACGATCTCGCTTTATAAGAACCGAACAAAAGAGGAAGGATATCAAAGGTAAAAAGAAAAAAAGTCATTCCCTTCCACTCTCTATTTACTTGCAAATTGTGTAAAAATTGAAATCCATTTTCTATGATAATCAGTAAGCAGAGGAAGAAGATCTTATTTGCCTTGAAGGAAAGAAGAAGATGTCGAAAGGTTAAAAAAACATCCTCTTCCTCTCCTCTATTGCTGATTCTCCCAAATTCGTGCAAAAAGAAAAAAAAAAAAAAGCAAAGCTGAACTTCTACAGTAAAAAGAAAAGGCCAATCTATTTTTGCAGTTTTCGGGATGGTGAGGATAGGGGTTTTGCATTTTGCCACTAATTTGGATGGAGTCTTGTTAGAGATTGAGGATATTCTGTTTTGGAAATGAACATGACAATAACTATCTATGCGTTCATAGAGTCACAACCACAAAATCAGTATCTACTAAATAAATTATTTTAATGGTATATTAATTATGTGGATAGTGACCCGACGACTAATATTATATTATTTCTTTTTCTTTTTCATCTAAAGTGTATTTGACAAGTCTGTCTAGGGCAAATACTTCATCCTCCACCCCAGACTTGGCCACTACTACTAAGTCCTAATGGTGAGCAACAACATGCTAATATAGTAAGCTGTTGGTTAATTTTGTGTTAGTATTTAATTTGCCATATCACCAATGTATTGTTATGATATACTTACTAATTTATAATTTATTTTAATGATTAAGTAAATTATACGAAAATTATATGGTTTGCTCCTTTTTTTTTTAATGTCACAAGCTTAAAATATGAAAATTTAACTCATGAAATTTCATTTTATTCTTAGATTAAGTCAAATGTTTTAAAGAATATTAGACATGATTGAACTAATATGTGATTTAACTAATATATATTTGTAAGTCAATTAATTGTCGGAGAATTCAGAGAATATTAGACATGATACAATAACACATTCTATATATCAAGCCGGCCTATAAAGTATTATGACTCAAAAATTCAGCAAAATTTCTCCCCAAGTATCATATTTTCAAATCAAAAAATATTAACATGTCATAGCACCTTAGAAAATTTCCAAAAATAACATTTAAAAATATACCAAAATTTTTGAATCGCAACATATATTATAGAACTTTGTAAATATCAACAATGACTCCTCTCAAAATCTCCAATTGATTACTCGCTATCAAAAAACTATCTCTTTATTCTTTTCTTTTTCTGACCCATTTCTACTTCGTTGGCTTAGAGGTCACCATTGCTATACTTAGTTAATTCACATTAATTCCATACAATCAATACAACATACATATTCAAAATTACATAGTAGAGTCAACCTACAAAGTCAATTATTTACATCCAAATCATAACACAGACAATTAATCCATTACAATGACATCACATATTCAATTATCTACCATCATTCAAAATCCACCAATTACAATAGAATCATATATTTAACAACTTATCATAATCTACAATCATATAAGCCATTCAATATTTATACAAAAACATATTACATATATTTCATATCATTTCATAAAAGAAAAGAATACTCACATATTTTCTCATTAGCAGATTACGAAGTCAAACCCTTGGTCTCTTAAACCTCCCTTTTAACATGTTACTCTAGGAATTGTAGAACTTAATTGATCCCAGAATAATAAATGAGTTTCAAAAGTAATATGTGTTACTATTGGAATTTCAATGCAAATAAATTTATTTCCCAACACATTATATTTTTTCCCCCAAAAAAAGGGAAAAAAACGTAGTGTTTGCAATAGAGGATGCCGATTGGGACGGATGTCGTGGAATGAACGATCATCCTACGAACAACAAAGGCCCTCTTAATTTGTACCTTAAAATAGAAGTTAGATGATACACACCTTAGGTTGTCTCACCAATGTTCAGTGGACAATATCGACATGGAATTTAATTCACGTTGAGGTAAATATACTAAAATTACCAATATACATAATTACCAGTGAGAATAATTTCATATAGACAATATAATTTCAGAATCATGGAGATAATAATTTAGATTGCAATACACTTGGATGGCGATATTTCCAAGTGAAAAGTTATTTTCTCAAAAATGTTGACCCAGTGACTTGGGAGGGCGCTGTTGGTTAGTTTGGCTTAAGTAGAAGCCGAAAATTTTGGAAAAAGGATAGTATCATCTTATATAAACTATCTATATATTTAGACCATTTAAACTTCACGGGAGACGAAAGTATTGACGTGGAATCACAAACTAATAGAACTCAGGATACAACTACTTTTAGATTTTTTTGAATAAAATTCTTTAGATAAAAAAATAGAAATAATCGAAATTAGGCCTAGCGCGATGTTACTACGTCAATTTCGCTCACTCTCGTTTCCAAAGATTGAATCTCCTGTAGATAATTCAAATACAAATCAACTAACTGTCCATTGTGCTTTTAATTAAAATAACCTAATTTTCAATATACATGAAAAATCCTGAATTATTCACTAATATTTATTCACAAAAATATGAATTCTAAGACAGAACGTTAGTTTTCAGTTTTACGGAACCTCTAATAAACTCACAAGCTCTTTACAAGAAAAATAAAAGAAGAAAAACTAAGAAGCAATGGGAATGTTGCATGCCGCCCAAGATGGTGTCACCGCCTCTATAACCTTTGTTGCAATAAGGGGTATAGGGCCCGCCGTACAGAAAGCTATAACCATCTTTCCCTCCTCTGTCATAACTATCTCCAACAAAATAGCAACTGGTCTCCTCTACCGAGGTGAAACTCGGATCGGGATGGATGGGAAGCGCACTGGCATTTAGTACATTGACTCCTCGATTCATAGCAGTAGTGTATTCAAATCCTTCCCTAAACGTTCCACTTCCCATTTCCGGACTTCTTTTGCTCGGGCCTCGTTGGGAGATTTCACCTCCAAACTTTACCATTTGGGCACCAGATGCCATGGTCGTGAATATTTCTTTTGGCCAGTATCCTACATCGTCTCCTTCAACAATGAGCCACCATGATCCGTCTCTAAGACTCTAGAAAAACCAAAAGAAAATTACAGATTACATGAAGAAATAAATAATAATAATATGCTAAAATACAATAAACCAAAATATGACAAGAAAAAAAACTGATTTTTTTTAAAAAAAAATTATTTAGCTCTTTGATTAAAAAAATAATCACTATGAAACGGTAATTGAAACGAATGCTTTAATGCGTCCATATGTTTCTTGTCTTCATAATTCTAAGCCCGATGAAGTGCAAGAAAACATGGTTGCATCAAAGGATGTTGTTTTAATGGACAAATCTACCCCTTACCATTTTCTCTTTTATTATCCAAGTTTAACCACAAAATGAAAATATGCCTCCAATTTAGGAAAGTGAGTTATGTATAACGAGCATACCACATAATGTGTTTATATAATATCACAAGTTAATAACATTTTAAATTTTTTTATAAATAAAAATAACTAAATTTTACTGATTTGTAGCGTCACATAAGAACTATCACATGATGTATCCGTTATAAATAAACTCTTCCCTAATTTGGACGAGATGTATGTCGAGTTCCCATTCTTTCCAAATCCACGTTATCAAGTCCGTGCAAAAACATATACACAGCAGAAAACAATAACAACGATTATTTTTAATATATATAGAGATATATTACCTGAATGATTAAAATCTCTGTGTCCCACACATATTTATTCCGTTTGGAAACTATTTCGAATGCATATCCCGGTGTCCAAGCTCTAGAAGTCCATATAAATCCGGGACATTTTGTGTCAAAACATCCCGTTGAGCGATATCCATCTGTCTGAAAATTATTCTTATAAGTGCAATAAATTAGTACATTTGGAATTGTTTCATGTGTACAACAAAAGTCGTATTGGATGCTAAGACGAAGTCCTCACCGTCCAAGATGTGTACAATCGAGTTTTTGTGTCACCATACTCGCTTGGATTTACCTGAAACAAAACCAATACAATAATACACAAGAGTCATGCCTTTTGGTTCAAAGTCAAAGCTTATATCCTTATAGAACATCATAGTTCTCATCGAGTTTGTCCGGCCTGTTTCCCCCTAATTTTCTTTTTTTTTTTCCCTTTTTTATCTCAGTCATATTATGTTTTTTTCCCGGTGATAAGAGACATTAATGAGTCAAATACAAGGACTGGAAATAGAAATAGGCAGAAATAAAGGTGCACATAACTTTTACGATAATGATCAAACCAATTATTTCTCAATTATGAACGAGAGTATTGTACAACTTTATTATAGGAGCTTTTCCTAATATCACATTGTGTTTTTCCATATCTTATATTAAGAGGGGAAAAAAGGGAATAATTAGGATACTGGGCAGAGCTCTTACCGTCCATCCGGCTTCAATTCGATTGAATGTATCTCCATCCCTCGAGATCAAAGCCACAATAGATGAACTTCTCTGATTAGGACCCACTTTAGGATTATACAGGCCAAGATAGGCCATCGCTCCCCTGAAAATCTGACTCCCATTCGCAACGAGACCTGCAAACTGTACACAACGATCTCCTTGAACACATCTGATCCTGTGATGTTTCATTAACGCTTTATTATCCGTTATCCTTACTTGTACTCTTTCATGTGACAAGTCGTCAACAAGGGTCGTCGATGGCGTTGTCAAATTCTGAATTGTTGATCTTCGTATGGGAACGTGACCAAATGGACATACTTTTCTTGGGTCCATTTTCACTTTGCTCCCAGCCTCTCCTATTCGATTTCTCCCAGCTCGTACCCGTTCAGTGAGCTGTGCCACCTCTTTCGGGGTTCTCATCTGCACATATTTGCATTTTTTTGGGTAAAAAATAAATATGTAAATACTAAAAAAAAACCTAATTTCTACAAGCATTCTACAAGTATTCATATTTTAAATCATATTTATGAATAAATAACCAGCTCGCCGGTTCCGCAAAGATAAGTGAAAAAAGAATTAAATTTTTTATATTAAGAAGAATTTTAACAATAGGAAAAGAAAAAGGAAAAAAAAAAATCAAACCTGCACTTTATGATCTTTCAATGCGGGATGTTGTAAGGATGGTTGCTTGTTTATATCTACACAATCATATACGTCCCCATGCTCCGTCTGTCCAACAAAAGGAAAATATAAGATTCCATGAAAAGTTAGAGATGATCAGGCTCGACAATTTTCGAGAAAATTAGGATATACTATTTTCATTTGTTTTGTAAATTGTCTCACAAGTTTTTAAAGGAAAATAATACATTAAAAAAATAAATTGTAGGATAAAATCAAAGCAGTTGAAAAATCGCTAGTTTCCATTTTTTCCAGTTTGACGAAAACAAAAATATATATAGACTTATCTTGCTTTAATCACACGATAATCCCGTTTGCTCTTTTATTTTCTTAAAATTAGATTCACCGGAAGGACATTTATTTGCCTAAAAATAATAATATTGGGAATTTTATATTGTATATATTTCCTCTAATTCTGAAAACAAAATACTATAGGTTGTGCTTACAGCGACAATCTATTTTCTCGTAAGTAAGAAAAAGAGGCTAGTAGTAGTGCCGATCCCACCATATCATTACATAATATTTGAACTTTCGTATTCAATCCCGAATATATTAAACGAACTGAACAATTAATACTGACATTGACCACATCAACGTAGCACCACCCAAGACCTAATATAGTTTTTTTTTTTACCGGAAAAGAAACAACTCGAGACCTAATATAGTTTAAGAAGCCGATATCTGTCAAAGTAGAAGCTCAAGAGTCTCTTATGATAATATTATTCTGAGCGAAACAGGAACTTATAAGTTCAACCTTACCAAATCACATGAGAATAAATTTTAAACCATTAGACATCCGCGGTACTAGACCACCGCCTACGTGATGTACATAGCAGCAATCTATCTGAACAATACAAATGCTGAATTGGAATTCAGAAAAGGAAAAAATATTGAAAAAAAATATAAAAGGAAAAGGCTGTATCATCAAATTCTCACAAGGAAAAATAAAACCCAATTGGAGTAAGCTTTTCATTCAGTACAGAAACAATCTTTTTTTTTTTTTTACCTTAATTGTTGTAAACACGGTTGATCTCGTGGCCGCAGCACCTGAAACCACCGTAATGAAGCAGAAGATCAGAAGTACAAGCCTACTGTTCGCCATGTCTCTGCACAGCTCCGGCTCAGAAAGGTTGATGGCTTTCTCGTTGAAGGTTGCAGAGGTTTAAGTTTTGAAGGAATGAATCGAACTCAGATCACTCTAGATATCTATATATACTAATTAAAGTACGGGATATAAAAGAGATTTTCGTGATATATTGACAGAATCTTCGAGATAACACAAATTGTAATTTACGTAAGGATGATGATATTGTGATATATAAATTATATGATCTCATCAATTCGATACGCTTCAAATCGTATTAGCAGAATCTAACTTATTTATAACATTGACTTCTATATTTGTTTCAAGTATTTTGCGCCCGTTATCTTTTGGATACCGACTTCTCCTTCTCTAAAATCTGAAAAAATCTTAAATGATTTGTCACACAGTGACGCGATGAGGAAAAAAAAACTAAAATACTCTAATTATTAGTACTAATTGAGACAACTGATCGGGTGATTAACACAAATTTAAGCACCACCTCTTCTTCCTTAAAATCTAGACGTTTAAGGGAATCGGCTCTATAGGGATTTTGGAGTATCTAGTCTTGGAAATTTAGTTATTGCAAAATTGGTGAATTGAATTCATATTAATTGACAATTGAATTTCGAAGTATTTACAGGTGTGTGATTTAGTTAAACTTAACTTTAGAAAATGAAATAAAATCAAATATTGCTTAACTTATAAATCATACTCCCAGATTTACACCAAAATTTGCTTTTTTATTCCCGGGAAAAAAAATTAGCGACATTTATCAAAAACTTTCCCGAAGATAAACACTTGTATTTTGTCGATATATTTATTTTCAAGCCTACAGTGAACTCTTTTTTTTTTTTCATTTCTTCAAACAAAAATGGGTTTTCTATCCATGGATTCGTACTTTTTATTTGCGAAGAAGAAGAAGAAGAAGAAGAAGTAGTGTTTGCAATAGAGGATCTCGATTGGGAAGGATAGCCGGGAATTAAAGATCATCCTATGAACAACAAAAGCCCTCTTAATTTGAACCTTAAAATAGAAGTTAGATGACACATACCTCAGGTTGTCTCGGATGAGCTGCAGGGGAATATTTTGATATATATAGATAACATCATTTATGAATCATGGAGATAATACTTTAGATTGTCATATATTGGAATTTGAATGGCGATATTTCTTTTTTTTATGCATAAAAGAGAACACATAAACCTAAAAAGGATAGAAGGAAGATGAGATAAAAGGTGTATGGATATCCCACATGCCCGGACCTTTAGGTTGAATGACGAGAGCATTACAAATGTATCAAGTTCTCTTTCTCAACATCGTGATATATAGTAACCACCTCAGCTTCACGATTTTTGTCTGAACTACCTGCAGTATTTGCTCAATGCCTGTACCACCTCAGATTCACGGTCTTTGTCTGAACTACCTGCAATATTTGCTTAATGTTTGTTCTAGTTTGACAAAAAAAAAAAGTGATGGAAAAATGTCATGAATAAATTGTGTGAGTGAGAAACCGTTTCTCATGAAATTAGAGTAGAAATGGCACGAATAAATTGTGTGGAATGAGAAATTATTTCTTATCAAATTGGAGAAAGTTATTTGGATTATGATCGCCCGCTCAGAAGTGTAATTAAGTTAGACTAGCAAAAAGAACGTATTTGCTTTGTATTAGGAGTCGCACTCGATTGTAATACTCCCCATTTTTATATTGCGTTTTATTAATTGCCCTTTTCTTCGAAATTTTTCAGTATTTACTTTGAATGAGAGAATGAACCTATTATATAACTGTCTGCAATGGTAATTGGACAAGGGTTTAGTTTCACTAACACACCTCTTCTTTGCGGACGACATTGTTTTATCTGGGGAGGTTGATGCTGATGAGAGGCCCATGCATGGCAATCAAGAGGATTTTTTGGTGGGTCACGGGATCGGAGCCCAAATACATTAATAAAATCAGACCCTCCAAAATCGATTTTTCCAAGTCAAAAGCTATTTTCTGAGAAAATGTTGACCCAGTGACTAGGGAGGGAGCTGCGGGCTTGTTTGGCTTAATGGAAGCCGAAACATTTGGAAAAAGAATAGTATCATCTTATGTAAACTATCTATATCTAGACCACTTCAACATCACAAGAAACTATTATATGTAACGGATACATCACATATCACGTGGTAGTACTAACACTTTGTTATAAATCAATAAGATTAGACTATTTTAATTTTTTAAATAAAATTCTAAAACAAACAAAAAGTCATAAAAATAAATGAATCATATTACTCTGTGACACTACATCGGCACCATCATATTGTATATCTACCTGCCACATACAATGTTTTCTCCAACTTCATGAGAAACTCTTGTATGTAATAGATATACTACATGCCAGTGCCGATATGGTATCATAAACTAATACGATTCAATTATTTTTAATGTTGTTTTTAAATGTTTAGGATTTTATTATAAAAAATATTGAAATGACTTAATTATGTTGGCTTGTGACACCATATCAATGCTATCACATACATCACAGCTACCCCTCTGGGCGTAACCATAAGGGCCTTCCCCCTTTATGGAATGTTCGGTTTGAGCCATGGCTACTGTCTAATGGGTGAGCCCGTCACCACAGCCCCCCTCAGCGCCAAAGGTCCAAGGCCCATCCTTAGGGAAGAGGTCAAGGGTCTACTAGTGCAAGCACATTTATTTAATCGGATTTGATCCCGTGACCTCTACCCTAAGAACATCAGTCTCGTACCACTGGGCTACCACCGCGGTGGTAGAACAAGTTGAGTTATTTTACAAGAATAAGGTGTTATGATATATTATATGAAAATGAATGATATTCATTATATCTAAACATAGGGCTCTCGCACTGAGACTTGACCCACACCTATTTCGACCAATAAAAGGCTTGTCCTGACTGCTGACCCACATTGAGTTAATGAAATCCCAAGTGTTTTGCTACGGACCAATTGTTTCTTCTTGGATTTTTCCACGGGACAAAACCACCCGGAATTTCAGGGATTTAATTTGTTTAATTAGACATGACGGATCATCTAATCTTGTACGAGAATGCTTGAACATTACCTTTCCCCTTTAATTATTGACATATAAATCTTATATCGAAAAGTAATAATCGAGTTTATAAAAAATGAGTACCACTAATCTGTTAACTTCAATTTTTAGATTAGAGAAGGGACCAATCCCTTAGAGGCCTACTGAAATTTTAGATTGGTTAAAGAGAAATCATGAAAAATCTCAAGTCATCCCAAGATAGTTAGAGGAAAATTAGACAGTAACTAATGATTATTCCATGTAATTTTCGTCCATTTATAGCCTTGTGAATAACAAATTGATTGAATGAAATGAAAGATAATAACCATTCTTCATTCTAGTTGTTATCCCATCGATGAGATTTAAACTAGGGACCTCTTAATCCAAGTCAAAGATGGCTCCACTGAACGGGGCCTTCTTTGTCACAATAACCTATTCTTTGACAAGCGGTTATTGAATAAATAATTAATGCCCTACAGTTCCTTCTCTGTCATCTATTTTTGAACGTATGATATTCGTAATTATTTTCTAGCATCTACACCGATGAATATGATGACATTAAAAATGAATTTGGGTCACTGCCCTAATCTATAGATATAGCAAAAGCTAAGTGCATGCCCTTCGATCTCTTGCTTCCTCTCCAAGAGGCAAAACCCTTTAAAAGTACAACCCAATGGACTTCTAGCAATTGAAGTTGCAATCTATAAGCAGGCATTGATTCCCCTTGCAAGTTGGTGAGTCTACCCTTAATTGGCGGCATCGATCACAAATAATATGGTACTAATTAATGTCAGAGAATAATTATCGTGAGAACTAAAAAAGTTTCATACTGATTTTAATCTTTAAAAAAAAAGGTTGTACATCCAACATGAATTAGTTGAGATAATTCGACAACTCCTCCCTTTAAACAGTATATAACTTCAGTGTTGTAAATATACAAAATTTATACGCGGAAGAGTTTTTCTCCTTAGAAGGAGATGACCTAACTCGAATTGAATTAATCGTGATCCATTATCTTTCATGGTTACTGGGTGATATATATATATATATATATATATAATACAAGAACACATGTAATTGTTCCATGTCCACGATAAATGTTCTGCTTACTGGGCTACATAGGATCTATGCAATAATAAGTTTTTGTGGGGATGATTGATGGATACTTTAGAATGCTAAGAAAAATAATGAAAAAAAAAGGGTCGTGGTCGTATAATATCGAAGTCATGTGCGTGTCCACAGTGATTTCTATATAACTAGTATTGAGGATGTCTCACACACACACACACATATATATATATATGTGCAAAGTATACATATATGTATATTTTGGGTATTAGATATGATATAGCCGTCCGAGTGTCTACTTTAAGTATTAGAGTACCCTCCTCAAGCGCAGTTCTTTTGTCTCATTAATTGACCAAAGTCTACCCTGCTCAATTTTTTGTTTCGAGAGAGGACTGATTCTTATGGTTTGTGCGTCACTTTTCTTGATTATTTTGTCACGAAAGGTGTTGCGAAGTAGGCTAGATTAGAAGAAAGGTGATTAAAGGAATACGAGAAATCTCGTTTACAAGAATTGATCCAAGGTTGCTTATTTGAAGTCAGACTTGATATTTTTTGCATTAAACTGTATTTCTTCTTATCGTACTTTATAAATAAAAAATAAAAGTCGAAAACTTAGTGTCCGTTTTACTAATATATTTGTAGACAGAATACATTCTTCGTTTTAACTTCATTTTAGATTATCGCATTAATTATTGCATATAATATTAATGCAATTGATCAAAATGTTTGACAGGAGGGATTGAGTAAGTCACATGACTCAAAGCTAACTTCGCCCAATTATTTTTTTTCTTGTAAAGAATTTTTTTAATTTTAAAAGAAGTAGGTAATGTCACTTGGGAGAATACATGTGGAAGGGCTTCCACGTTCGTGTTACACACACCCACGTTGCTAGAAATATCGCTCAAGTATTCTTTGAACATATCGAAAAAATGGGATTTTCCCAACTTTAGAAGTAAATCCTCATTTTTGTCTTTTTTTTTCTATGTATTACCTGATGCATGCATAAATAATTAGTTCTGACTAATTTAGATTTAAAATAGCGCTGATGTTTTAAGAATAAAACTACAAAATTTGAATTCAAGGTCATAGATTAGAATAAGGTATACCAAGTCATCAAGATCAGATCGCATTAATTTCCATGTTATCTTTTGGGATTCTTCTAAGTGTAATGGTTGCAAAAGAGAAACAAAAGGAGTGATTAGAAACGCTAATGGAGGAGAGGAGAAGAGTTCTCTCTGGTATGATATATAAGTACATTATTATTTAATGGTTTTCATTGGTCGATTTTTCTTGATAAGCATAACCTGGTGGACCAACCCCTGGGATTTGGTCGATCTTTAGGCCATAATTTAGGCATCACTTCAATCAACAACAAACAAGTGGAAAAGTGAGAAGAAAAGCAAAGGAAAGGGAAGGAATAATTAATTGTGCTTATGATAAAGACCGGTCGGTGCAGTTGGTACCGATCTCATCCTGTGAGCCAGACATCGTGGGTTCAATCTTATCAGTGCAACTCCCCCGTGTTTCCTTTTATCCCCTCTTTCTTTACTCTTTCTAAACTTATGGGTCTTCTTTGTATATGGAAAAAAAAAATTAAGCTTCTGTCCTGGAAATTGAATAATTGTTTTAGACAAGAAATTAGATGGTGGAAACTCATTACAGCTGCAAGCTTAAAAAAGACCCAGTCTTTAATGGACCAGTTGTCTATGAATCAACAAGACTGGTTCACTCAACTCTTAGTTGGCAAGTTTTATCCATAGAGTAGGTTTAAATTAATCCACTTGATGTAATTTGTGCACGGAACAACAGTCAGGAAGAGATCAGTATTAGCTAATAAACTGAAAATATTCCGCGATCTTACTTTTTAAAAAAAATTGTGCATAGATGAACCCTAGGAAATACTGGATGTACAGTAGGGCGGTCCATTGTGGTATCAACCATAGAAAAACTTGCAGATCTGATCCTTATATTTGTGGGCTCTACCTCAAATAGCTCAAAATATCGAGGAACCTATGAGATAGCAACCTTCACGTGTTGTTTCTTTCTTCTTCTTCTTTTTTTCATTATAATTAGAGAAGTTTGTAAGCATGAAACTGCTAGAACAAAAATGTGATTAAAGGGATACGGAAAATCTTACAGGTGCAAGAATCAAACTTTGGAATTATGAATGTCTGATTGAAGATGATATTACTGTACCAAATTTTCTTTCTCAGATGTGTTAGATAAAAATCTTGTCAACTAGTCCCACCTTTCTCACCTAAAAGCCTCACTTTTATATTGTTATTATAAATCTAATTTCTCTCAGAGTAATTATATCATGTAGATCACATATTGTATTGATATCTAGATTTTCAATTTATAATATACCGCACTCTCAAAGCAAATCATGAGCTATGAAACTTTTTACAATAAAACCTCATTGGATGAGCTGATAAGTTGGGCAATGAATGGGCTGATAAATCGGGTACAACTTAAAAGTGCAAAAGGTTTTCAGAACATTTAGAAATACAACATGATGATAAACGTACGCGCGCGCACACCCCCAAAGGGAGGAGAGAACTCGGTTGATGATTATGTGACATATAAGTAAGAAGTATCATATCGCACTAAAAAGTGAATTTATTTAATGGTTAGAAAAACGTGATATAATGTTTTTTTATTAACGTGTATCGAACAATTATTACTCAAGCTCACAAATGATGTGGCGAGCGTGACACGTGTAAAATTATCTCTCCGGAGGTAGAAAGTTTTCTGTGTAAATAGTATACTATGTGACTATACTTACGTGGTGTCATAAAATAACAAGATTCATTCATTATTTTTTTAATTTTTCGGATTTTATAAAAAAAAATCTTAAAACAATTAAATCTTATTAGTTCGTGACACCACACAAATACTGTCACGTGTTCTAAGCATTACACATGTCTCCATCTCCAGCATCTGCCTGCTTAAAAAATTGAAGACAAAATGTAGCGGGCCATACGAAGGGGGAAAAAAAGCACACAGAAACCACATGTGATCATGATGAATGAGCTTGACATTTATTTCACCACTTTGGTTGAAGTACTTGACAATGCCTTACTATTCGATAACAACGGCACACCGCCTTGTCCCTCCTAGTCTCATCTCATGATCATTAAATTGTACAAAGCCCCCAACAGTCGAAAAAGAATACGAACTTTTAAGCCCCTCACCATCGAGGTACTCCAGAATATTACTCGATTAAAATGAAAAAGCCATGCCTGCACCAACTGACACGTAAATAATTCATCATCGTCCTCACTGGGAATTGGTCAAGAAGGTAACTGGCAATTTTTATTCAGTCATATGAGATGAATAATTAGTCAATATTCGACCGTTTTGAACACGATTACATCTTTGTTATCTGTATTGACAACGATTGCGTATATATATTGCTTATTATATATAATATTTTGAATACACAGTCTTATAATGCAAACACTCATATAATATATATATATATATAATACTTTGGTCACACGGTTATTAACCAAACCTATATGAGTGGTAGCATCAAGAAATCAATTATATTATATATTCTAACTCTTTTTAGTTATAAAAGAGATTATGAATTTAAAAAGAGATAATATGAAGTGAAAAATAAAATGGTGTGCACATCATATTAAAAAAATCGAACACGGACTCTTAATTCTAAATTGAGGGATTTATCGCCGCTCTTTCTTTACTGTTCAAAGGTTTTAAATTTGAATTATGTAGAACACTGACTTTCGTTTCCTATAAGTGGCAACGTCATTGGTAGCACACTTATTCCAATAGACAAACAGTAAGTTCCGGATTTTCCCCTCTTTCAGTGTCGGGAAACAAATCCGACTGTTTCAAAAGAGGGGAAGAGATTGATTCAAAGAAGAGAACACGCACATGATTTGAAAGAGTAAGGAGATATATAATTAAAGAAGACAAAGTGGGTCAGGGTTTGGAGTTGAGATGAAGACTTTAGGAGAAGCTTTTAAAATGATTCGTCGTTTTTTTTTTCCAATCCATCCCGAAAAGAAACCAAGGCCTATAAAAATAAGAATGAATGAAGTAAAGGGGACAATCAATTCCACTAAAAATCGAACATGTAATTTCTGATTTTTAAATCAAGTACAATATTATTGTACTAAATCCTTAAGATTTATGCATTTTCTCTCTTGAGTGGGAGAAGAAATTAAGTAGTTTTGTGCCATTACAAAGACAAAGCCTCTCCCTCTATCTCTCCCTCTCTCGCAGCTAGTAAGATTCGGAGAGATCTTTAAAAGAGAAAGAAAGGGTAGATTAATGTGAGATTTCAACGTCAATCACGCAAACATCCTAAACGATTGTCCATCATCACCACGTAATGGTGGGCCAAACCCTTTTTTGAGTTGTAAACTCCCTTGACAACATACCCTTTCAAACATGTCCTTTTTTCAATTAAAAAAAGTCCTTTTTTTTTCCTTTTTTACCCTCTCTCTTTCTAGATGGGGCCATAATATAAAACCCTAAGCCATTGCCAGCCCAGCTAGCTTCCTTCGCCTGTTTATTTTTCATGGTAAATTCTTATATGAACTCAATTTATTGTAAATTATTATAAAATAAGGTATTGTCCCCTTATTTTACTTAAAAAATTAATAATAATGTATCGATATTTTCTTTTAATAATATACGATACATTAAGTTCACCAAAGAATTTTTTTTTTTAATTTTCCATCGTATTCAGAGAGCTCACTGGCCGACCTTCTAGCTTTGAAAGCCAATACCATTTTTGCTCGATATGCAAGTTTAGATATGGATAAAAAGAAGAGCAGAATAAAATAATTTGAGAAACTGTAATTACAAAAAACAAACTCATGATCTCTTGGCTTCAAATTGATAGTGATATTACTGTACAAAATCCTCATATTAGGCTCGATTTTTGCAGAGATGTGCAAGTTTTTTTGTTCGATTCAATCGTTTTTTATTCCTTTCCGTCTCTTGTTGTTTCTCTTCATGCTGTAGAGGGATGCACATATAGTTTGTTCCAACTTCAATTTATTTTCAGTACCATCCTTTTTCCTACACTAAAATGAAACGTAGGTTTGAAAATTAAAAAAGCGATTGTTGTGAATAATATATAAAAATAAATATTCACATAAATATTAAAAACGAATGAAACATGCGTATCTGATGCTAGATATGCAACGATAAGCATGATAGCGACAGGTGGGCCATCAATGGTGATTACTAATGGACCGACGGTGTTTACATCTCGTTACGGCCGAAATTAGATTCACATACACACGCACGCACCTGTTAATCCTTTTAACTCATTGCATGGATCCCTTTGACTTTTGATATAGAAAACGAGTGGAGGTTCGATGGTGGTGTCGGCTCCTCGACAAAAAGCTCCAGTTTTTTTCAAGAAATCCATAATAACGTAAAATCAAACGTATGATCAGTCCGACAATAGTTATTTTTCTTATTATTTTTGACAAGGAATAGTTAATTTTATTTATTCGAACTTAAGAACTATATAACATCTATGATGAATCAAAATAGCAAAAGCTACGGCTGTAAATATAGATGTAAATTTGCTTTTAACTTGATGGGCTCGGTGAAAGTTTCATAAAAATAATTTTTATCCATGTTGAAGAAATTTAAAATAAAATAAGAGAGGATAGGAATGCAAAAAATAAATTAAAACTTTTTTAGACCGAGTGATTTGAAGAAATAATGGTAGTTCGTATATAATAATGCATATATCTAAATTTAAAAATAGATAATATCATAATTCATAAAATAATATCTAAATATATTCTAAAAACAAGCACCAACTTAATTGATCAGTGCAATCTTATTAAATATATTATATTTTCTAAATACTCATAAGAATATCTCTAACTCTCTTTCTCAAGATAAGCAGTCAGTGCGGCGAAATCATTGTCTTACACTATTGAATCTCCAATTTCAATTAGGGCATGTGATGAGTTTGACAAAAATTACATGGCTTCTTGTTCCGACAGTAATATATATAAGTCAACTGGAAAACCTCAACTTCAAAAGTCGAGAAATTAGTATTGATCTAAGATTTCTTACCTTCAAAAATTAAATCAATTAGTTTTAAAATCTTTTTAGATTTAGATACTGCAGAGGTTGAATTGAGCCTATCTTGGCTTCATTCAAAGGTCTCTTTTGCTTGCTGATCGAGTTGGCGATATGTGACATGTTGTGATCTCGCATCGATATGTACTTCATCACTGACATTTTCATGTTTGGCTCCAAACTTTTCTATCACATGTAAGTTATGTAATGATCAAGAAACAAGTAACCTATAGGGGGAGATGCCTTAGGTTGGAGTCTATGATCATTTTTCTTCCTTTTTCCCCTACCTTTGTAGTTTCTTTTGTCACAAGTCGTCCAAAAGGGGAGGTTAAAGTCCTTTTGCACACAAATTCTTCTGAGCTGACAGCTTGCTAGCAACTAATTACATCTTTCCTTTCATTTTCTTCTTAAAGTGTACAGTCATAAACAGCCGCGGTGTTTTTAAGGCACTGCCTCAACTTAAAATTAAGAATTCGAATTTTAATTCTTACGAGTGAAATTTTTTACACATTTATTTCTTTTTTCTGCACACCCCTTGTAAATTAATGGTTTCTTTTGAACTTTGAAAAAAGGAGTTTTTTTAGACATTTATAATAATTAATTTGGGATGAGAAATTAGTATGACTCCGGTCTCCATCCTTTGTTATAAGTGCGCGCAAGAAAAGATCTATGCACTCTTATCTCCATGTACCATATATGTGAAAGAGGTTGGGTTTGAAGTTTCTTTTTTCGGAAGACTTGGGTTTGATATTTCCTTTTTCTGAAAGATAATGTGAGGGAAGTCTTAGACACTCAAACAAATGAGAAAGTATAAATTATTCTTAGAATTTTATTAAAAAATCTTAAAATAGTTGAATCATATTAGTTTATGATATCACATAAGTACTAATACGTGATGAACTCATTATATAGAAAATTCTCTCCAAACAAGGCTAAGGATAGAAGGGTGAGAGAAAAGAAGAAGATACGATATTACTTCTTAGAATCTAAATTTAAAATATCTTGATTTTACATAAATAAATAAACCAAACCCTCTTTTTTTGGGTTTGAAGTTTTAAAATTTCCACTAATCAGTATGCGTGTGTATATATAATATTTATCATCACGTTGTTATTGAGTTAGGTCTTGAATCATCTCTTTGGCTTAGTGAGCATTACAAGACATTTAATACATTATTATTATTATTATTATTATTATTATTAAAGTACGTGTCATGTATGTATAGAATAGCAAGAAGCTGTTGCCATCAAATGAGTTGGAGGGAGATTGGCTAGAGATGGATGTGCAATATATTTATATATTAATGTCTGGCAAATTTCATTGTTCTATCATCACACAACTTTGTTTCCTTGTAATTGGTCGCCCGTACAATGATTTCCACTATCCATGAATTAAAGTAAGTGATTCTCCTGGGCTTGGATTGGTTCACACGGTTTAGTACTTCCCTAACTTAAAATCTCAATTTTATATCTGCGAATAGGAAAAATTCGTGGTGGAAAAAGTTTTATTAGAGCGATTTAATTCAAATGTGAATAAATCAGAAATTATCATGCTTTCGAATCTCATGCATCTGCTAATATGACTCATTTTTAAGAATATATAATACTACTAAATAGTACTGACATGATATTTCACAATGGGTTGAAGGCTTTCTCCTCACACAAACATCCTAACTTAGCTATAATATGTTTTCCAACCAAAATGAATTTTATAGCTTATATTCCTTGTGCATGTATAGCGACTCTCCCAGGAAAACCGCATAAGAATTAACAAAGAATCCTTCGAAATTAATCACATGGGCGTCCGTGTTTCTAAAACCAAAATTGTGACATAATTCACTCAATATTATTTTCCCATTATAAAAAGAACTTATAAGACAAGAAAGGACATGAGAATGGATTCCACTTCTTTTAAAAAAAATAAAGGTATGATAAAGAAAAAAAATTCAAAAAAGAACTTAGAGAGTCTAACTTTTGTGAATCGACCCTCTATCAATCCTAAATTGATATGATATCACTGTATCAAATTTCATTTTCAATTTCTTGAAGTCAAAACTCCCAAACGGACGGCAGGAATAATAAGAAAAATACAAAGTTCCATTGAATAATGTGGTGGATATATAGAAATCGGGATGACTCCTATAATATCATAGCAATATAATTAACATTATTAGTTTAAACAATGCTGTCCACCATTTTTTTATTGTTTCTACCCGCAATGCTATCCTATTACGTACTACAGTACTTAGTTCTTCGGTATTTGTCTGATAATTGGCTTGTATTCAACATTGAATTATAATATATATATTTTTTATATTATATACTTTAAAGAAGAAATGACAGCAAATATTAAATAAAATAAAGAAAATTTTATCACTATTGTCAAAAAAAAAGAGAGAAAGAAAGAAAGAAAGAAAAGGGGTCTGTTGATGGGAAGGGTGCAGTGACTGGCGATCAATCATTTGATATATACACATAGTTCGTGTCCCGTGAAACCCTCACATGCATCACATTCTTGATCTTCAGTTTGTTCTTCACAAAGTAAACTCCCTGGACCCAGAAAATGCCAAACCCCGAATAAGCTATGTGCTTTTTTTTTTCTGTACGGAACCATTGGCTTAGCAGAGAGCAATCAGCAGCAAGTTTTAAAATGGAGGATCAATGACAGGAATCCGAATTAATCTGGATTGATCGTTTTTTGGATAACAGTTGATTTATATTGAAAAAATGGAGGTTGTATGTGTGTGTGTGTATATATATATATATATATGTACCAGCAAATATTTTAGGCCAAAAACTAGGCGGGTTGGTTGATTAGACACATACATCCAAAAACGAGGGTGAGAAAAGAATTGCAGGGACAAGTGCAAACGTTGGACCCCATAGATTGTGCTGGGTTCGTGTTCCCATGTTACTCCCTCCTTTCCTCCTTGGGATGCTCCCGACATATCTATTCTTACACACAATCATTATAATTAAACTTGTAGCAATTTTTTTCTAATCTTCACTGTTCAAAATTATTCAGATGTATACTAAGTTTTGATATTAAATTTTTTTAAAGAACACACATTAGTTTAAAAAGAGATAAAATGAAAATAATATAAAGGAACATAAGTAGTTCCCACTAATTAATAAAAATTAAATTTAAAATTTATTAATTTCAAGTCGAACGTACTTCCTCTCCACATAGGATTATTGGAATTTTAAATGGGATTGAGTGAGTAATCAGTGACCCCATTTCCGGTGAAATAATAATAATATTTTTTTTTGGTCGCCAGCCATGGTATCCAAGCAGGTCCCACCAGCGGTGAGATGGCATCTTTCAGCCAACCATACTTGACTAATCCGTTGGTCGCCCCGGGTCGCACGCCTGGCAATGGCGGGTGAGGCTCCCAAGAGGGGTGTCTGCGTACGTGAGGTCTCGAACCCGAGACCTCCTTAAGCGGTACCGAGCTGCTTACCACTCGGCCCAACCCCTCTTGGTAAATAATATTATTATTATTATTAGTTTTGTGGCATCAAGTGTTTGTATATCCTTTATTATTATATATAAATACCCCCATTCATGCAGCCTTCTTCTTGCACTTGCACTTGCACCGTTTCTTCCATTCCTTCTCCCTCTCCTTGAACTTGAACTCTCCCTTTCTTAATCTCAGCCTTCCATGGCAGAATTGCTAGACTACCAATCCAAGTCCAACCCTAACCCTAACCCGACACAGTTAAAGCTCTTCGGCTTCAGTGTTTACGACGAGGAAGAGTCCTCCTCGTCCATCGACGCCCCTGCTGCCAACAAGGCCACGACCTCGTCTTCGGGATCTCCGGACGCCGGCGGTGGCGGATTCCCCTCCTCCGTCGACCGGAAGTACGAGTGCCAGTACTGCTACAGGGAGTTCGCTAACTCGCAGGCCTTAGGGGGCCACCAGAACGCCCACAAGAAGGAGCGCCAGCAGCTCAAGCGTGCCCAGATCCAGGCAGCCCGGAGCGCCGCCGCCGCCGTCTCTTTCGTCAGGAACCCCATGATTTCCGCCTTCGCGCCGCCGCCCCATCTCCTGGCCCCGGCCGGGCCCGTGGTGGTTCCGGCCGGGACGCCAGCGTCCCCCTCTTGGGTCTACGCTCCGCGAGCAGCGTCTCCATTCCAAGTTTCGCATGGGTGCGTGTTCACGAGCTCCGGCAGTGGTGGTAGGCCGGGAACAATGAGTCTGCCGTACGGTGGTGGAGCAGGGGACTCCTCCGCCATCACGACGGTTGGGTCCCACCGAGTTCACGGCCGAGCCAATGGGGGACCGGCCGTTGAAGGGCCTTCGTTGAGCAAGTTCTCGAAGGGTAACGGCGGATCCGGGTTTGACGAAAATTTGGGCCTAGATTTGCATCTGAGTCTTGCGCCGGCCGGCTCTTGACAATTGGCATCAGGTCCTCTTGGCTCTGTTCGGTTCCGGTTTGGATTCAGGTTCATTTTCAGGCTCCGAAATGCAAAAGTCTTCGAACCTCTCATATCGGGTCGGATCTTGTAAATTTTCAAGATTAATTTATTGATTTTTTTTTTTTCCTTGCGCTCTCATAACAAACAATGCGCCGTGTAGCTTTCTTGTCCGGTCTGCCTGCGACCGTTCGTTCTATGCAATGTGAAGTAAGATTACTAAGATTATATAGAACGGAAGGAAAACTTACATTTTGAGTTCAATTTTCTTCGACTTGGCATAGAAGGAAAAATGTTAATTAAAATGGAACAAAGCCTAGAGCTAAACCTTAAAGGTGCTTTGATTTGTATCTCGAACTTGTTATGAAGTAATGCGCCACTTGCTTTGACTGGACCGTATTTTTAGTCTGAACATCGATTCCCTTCCTGCAACTCTGAATTATGTAATCTATGAGATGATTTCGCCCACAGTGCGTTCGAAGCCAAACACCAGGTAAAGTTGCCGATCCTTTTAGAGATTGATACGATCATCGGTGATGATGAGTTATCCCGATTTCATAGAGGAAATGAGCAAATGTAATTGGCTTGTCTCAAAGTTAAAAGGCGGATGCACAATTGAGTTATATTGTATACACATACTTAAAAAGTTTCGATTGAGAAATAGCATTTGGTACTATTGGTACTGCTTTCATCTAATGGTCTAAAGATCTCTGATCTGAACTTACCAATGAAATTTACCGTGCTCATTTATCCCTCTTTTTTTTACCACCTTATATAGCTAGAAGTATACACTTCATTTGTAAACCGGAAAAACAAAAGGCTTTGATTGATTCCATTTATTGATTTGGTCATACGCATTTGTTTTGCATCATCTTCCATGGAAGCCAGTCGTTGCGGTTGCCCACTCTAAGCTGGGCCTTTGCGCTTGTTTGTTTTGTTCTGTTTTTTCTAAAAATTTTCATAGTACGTTGCCCTGGGCGGCAGGAGCGTTTTTATTTTAAAAAAACGTATAATTGACTTGTCATTATACATTAAAAAAAAAAAGGAGTTCGAGGTGTTAATAAAGACCGGTGGACAAGGGATGACATTTTTTTTTCTTAAGTAAAGTTCAGGTTTTGAATGAAGAAAATTCATGATTGAACAGTTTTGTAAAGTAGTGGACCGGTAGATCCAAGCGTATATTATTTAAGGTATATTTGACTTCTGAATAGTATATGATATAAGAAGAATATTTTAATTTATTGAAATATAATATTAGCACAGTATTTTCTAATAATTAAATAGCTACAAAGAAGAGAGAGATGTAGTATCGATTGCCCTTTATTAATTGGCGAGAAATAGTCGTTTGAGTAAAAAAAAATTGCCCATATATAAATGAAGCACAATTATTAGACTTCAAAAGGAAATTTAGGGTAGTTGAGTGCATTCGATCTGGCAATATCCTCACTTTGATTGGACTCGTGACAATGGAACGTGATAAAATTTTAATTAAAATAGGATAAGCAGATATAATAACTATTATTACTTAAAATAATTTAATTGATTTTTTTATTATATTATATTATTGTAAGGTATAATAATTAAAAAAAAATTTCATGATGACGGATTTCTTTGTGAATGGAAAACATTTTAGAAGTTAATTATGGTATTTAGATTTTACCAGATAATTTTGACAATAAGAACAGACTCTACCTAAACTCTCTGATGTCAATTATGCCTGTGCGGTTCAACCTCTCTAAACTTCAAAAACCGACAACCTCTCTTTCTCATAAACTTCAAAAACCGACGACTCGACGTCGGTTGATGTGCCATGTAGTGCTGCGCCGGACTGCCTGTCTGTCTTCAAGAAAATTTTGGAATGTGGGTCCAATCATCACATCCACACCCAACACTTCCATCAACATTTCAAGAAAACTTTGTCACTTTGTTTCTGAAAAACCACACGATAGGTTCTTCTCCAATCGCATATTTCAAGTTGTTATTTATATGCATGGCACCCATAGATTGTCTCATTCGAATCAACCGTATAGGACCGATTCTGCAGCATGCCTCAGTAGATACATTACATTTCATCGCATCTGTTTTCTCATACCGTGAATAAAATTATGACTCGCGGATATTGATTAGTTTAACATGATGTGTGATATAATATTTCTCTGAACTGAATCACCGATCAGCTGTGTAAATTGAAAATCGAACCATGGGAGCACAAAGGAACCTTGGTGTGGATATAAAACACAAAGAATGTGGGTAGTGGCATTCCAAACATGATCATTCTATGGGCTCCCCACAAAGATTAACGGTCAAAAGTGGCAGGTGGCATCCTTAACGTGGAAGCTTTGTTTCGGTGCAAAAGTGGGGGCCATATAGAGTGTGTTTTTCCAATTATTTTTGAAGAGCGTGATCACAGTGAGAAAAGGGATCTAGTATTGCGGAATAATCCTTAATTTAAAATTAAAGATTTTTAAATTTAATTCTTATCAGTAAAATTCTCTATAATCGTTTATTAATATTTTCTTTCTATTCCTTCATAGATATATAAATCTAATGTTTTTGTAAGCGAAAACTATAATAGTAGTAAAATTACAAATACATTTATGTACACATAATGTCATGATGCATAATACATATGTATGTATATATAGCAGTAACGAGAGTGAAAATCCTATATGTCTACCGGTAATTGAGTCCTACAAGTTGGAAAATGGTTAATTCAATCATCCAAAATCAATTCCGTTAAACTTTTGTCTGAACCGCCACTATCTTGTCGACGTGAACTTCACACTATCAATAGAAACTTTGACATAACAATAATAATTTGAACTGAAAGTGTAACGAAACTGATATTACAGTACTAAATTAGTCATTTTTAAATTTATAGAACTCGACTGCAAACAACGACAAACATATAAGATTTCTAATATTCTTTTTCATATATGTATATATATGTATGTATGTATGTATGAATGAAAGGTCGGCTGGATTATGGACTCCTCGTATGATCCCATATATGGACAGCCCCAACTAAAAGTCTAAAAGAAGAACATATGGCTGTTGAATGAGCAAGGGGAGGCGCCCTCCATCATAATATAGAATTGGCTTCAAAATTCGTTCCGTAGATCCTATCCCTATGTGTTAAATTAATAAACGTTATCATCGTCATCATTGTACGTTCTTTAGATCGAAGCCAATGAATGCTGAGATTCTTGAGCACTCAAATACACATATACAAGTAGCTAATGATGTGGAGAGAGTCCACGCTCGAGATTTAAAATACGAACGCGGTCCGGTTTTCTCAGATTCTCCTACCTGCTTCATCGGTATCTAGAAACTATATGGGTCACCCAACTAATCCAGCTCAAGCGTAAAACTCTCCCAACATGACTTTCTCCATTAATGAAAACTCGAACCCGAGTTTTGCTTAGAAGGGTATTAAGTGTCTAATCACTTGAACTAGATCATGTTAGTTGCTTTCTTTCAGATTTTCTATTTTTCTTCTTCCATTGTTGGGTCTCCTTAACTGATTCCAACCGTATACCAGGCATTTTGTACGTATATGTATATTTTCAGTAAAGTAAGGATAAGGAAGGTTTTTAAATAAGTGTCCGGTGATTTTGATTATAAATTTGATATTGTTTAACGTGTCGCTTTCTCGTTGATAAATCATATGGAATATTTGTGCAGTATGGGAAAAGAAAAAAAGTTTCCTCTATCATCTTTCGCAGCAAGCTTCAATTGACATTTTAGCACTTGGGAAAGATCCATGGAATTCCTACGTTCCCACGACTTTGCAACAAAGACTTGCTTTTAGACGTTTGACACTTTTATTTCTCGATTGTAAAGTGAGGTTTACAGGTCGATTAGTGATAAGAAAAGAGAAGAACAAAGCCAACATGAACCTTTTAAGTTCTATGAATAACCTAAAAAGGATATAGTAGTAGTAGCAGCGATCCAGTCGATTTTACTACACAATGTTTGAGTTTTTTGTTGAACCATAAACATATCAAGCGTACTGGACAGCCGGCGCTTAGCATACTAACTCATCAACGTGCTACCAAAAGGCTAATATAGTCCTAGAAATTGATGTCCTCTAGATTCAAGCATAAAGAATACCCTTCTATTGGATGTTTCGACACAATTTGTAAAAGGCATTCGAACCCAATACCTTAAACTCACCAAATCACGTGGGAATTAGTTTGGGATCACTAAATCGCAACCTATGGTGTAAAATTAACATTTCTTGATAGATAAAATCAACTCTTTACTATCGGTATCAATTATATTAAATTTCGTATATCGAATATTTGGCACTTAGCAATTAGATGAAAAGTGGGCCCTCACCTTCCAATGAAAACTTAAAGCTCCTGTTTGTGCCTCACCCAGTGATCCAATCTGATCTGGTCTGATCTGGGTGTGATGTCAGACATGCACTAAACACTGTCTCCATTGCAATTTCTTTTCCTGCCTCCTTAACCACAGATACCTATATCCTCCTCCTACAGTGAACAGCTGAAGTTTCGTCCAAATATGGCAGAAGACTAGGAGACAAAACCAAAACTGACGAGGTTTCCACTGCGTTTCAATCCTCATCACATCATGGATGAACCAATTATCGGTTCCAGCACCCGAGCCGACCCTCGGACTTGAATGAGTTTGTGACCTTAGTCGTAATCTTATCTGATGGTGAGCTATCTTACAGTCATCATGAAGCAAAGAAAGTAAAGAGGAAGTCGGTACGGTGATTCAATCCTTTCGACATATTGGTAGAAGGGGAGGGTAGTAATATCGTGCCACGTCCATTCATTTACTCTAAAATGTTAACCTATTAGATAATGACATGCTTTGTTACTTATTACTTAATATTCTCCCTCTCGCTTGAGATCCATTGCGTGGAATTAATTAAATAGGGAATAATACGTGCACGGTAACTCAAACTTGCGCTCAAATACTAAAATAGAATTGGAAGTCACTATAACCGGTTACTCTAAAAGGTTCACAGATCATATAATTGTATGATTTACTATTTATTACTTAATATCCATATATTTGGACATATCTCCTTGATTGTATTATTAGCAACCACCCGGTCTCCACTTTGATTCACACTTCTTGCGAGACTCAGCTTCATCCATTCCAAAGACATTCGGCTATCCCTTGCCTCCTCTATAATCGGTCCGATTCTTTAGTCAGTAATTAAAAATCACCTCAATATCAACTTCAAATATTATGTTCTTTTTCTGGTGTACAGAGGAGACACGTATATTTAAAAGGGATAGTCATAGCCTTCATGCAATAACATGCTATCAAGTTCCCTTTTTTTCTTTTGGATACATTCCCTGTCGAGTGAAATTTTGTTAACTATCAATACTTATCAAAAAGAAAATTTGTCAATTAGCCCTAAGGTTTTAACAAATTATCAAAGTAACAATGTCACGGCCCCTCTTGGTTTTGGCTCCGACTGCAAACGAAAGTTAACGAGTAACACAATGAATATCTGAAGAACATCAATGACACCTGCAGTCAACCAATCCGGCTCAAATTTAAATTAATCATAAAGCATTACGGTTCCCGGTACTAGGTGGGGCATTAAAAAAAAGAGAGAACAGTGCATGAAAAAGGAAAGGAGGAAGAGAAAAGACATTCCAACCAACAGGCAACAGTTTATGGGCTCCAGAAGGGCTTCGAAGCAGGCCCGAGAAGCTCTAAGGAAGGAATCTAGCGGGCCTCCTCATTCTGTAGCTCTGGCCCGTTCCTTTGACATTGATAACACAAAATTGCTTTAAATTTTCAGAATTACTAGAAAACTGGTTCACTGGGTTAGATGGGTGCATATGGATTTAGGGGTGCAGGAATGATCGCCTTACTAAATTTAAAAAAAAAAAAATTTTGTGAAATTTTATTAATTTTATTCATATTTTTCTTAATTACCGTAATTTACACTCTTAAAATCTATCCATTATATTTTTATTGAGTTTCGCCCCTAATGGGTACTTTTCGATCCGTCTATTGCTTCCAGCGCATGATAACTTCTCAAAGGCATGATTGGGAACTCGGAATTTTCAGTTTATTGGAAAAAATTGAATATCATCCACTTACTCTTAAAATTTATGCCATTCCAAAGATATTAAAATTGACATTCTAGAGGAAAATAGAATAACAAAAGTAGTAAAAATTAAAAGGAAATTTTTTATATTTAATCAGTTAAATTTCCTATATTCTTTTATTTCTATATTTCTTCTAAATATATAATCTTTTTTTAAAATTAAAAAATGCAGAATAAAATAACCATGTTAATATTATTTTTAGAGATACACTCAAACATATGCAAGAACGAATAAAGGGGACGAAAAAACAAAGAAAAATGAGACATAATTCCACATTTAGGAAAAAAAACTCATGTGGGACTGAAGTAATGAAACAAAAAGGGAATAACGAACTAATACTCTTCTCTAATGATAAAATTGCTAAATCGATACTCTTCGCTGCATTCGCATCTCCTGGTAGAACTTCTCGATGAACCTCTCCGCCCTCTGATCCACCGAGTCTTCTTCACTGAACACCGACTCGGAATCCGTATCCCCGAGAAAGGCATCCCCGGCGGCGACCGGCGGCAGGGCGAGCAGATCATAATCGCTGTCCACTGCAGCACTCGTTGCGACCTTGCCTGGACAGCCACACAGGTAGAACACCGAGCCGAACAGATCCCGGAAACTTCTACGGTTCAGTTGTCTCGAGTTGTAGAACACAAGAGGCGTGCTCGAATCCGAGAACTCGTACTCCCGCAGGAACAAGTAGTGGCAGCTCCTCCTAGGGTTCATCAACTTCATCTTCCTCGATCTCTTGAGCAGAATGAGCTTGGGGATGATGGGTCTGGTGCTCAGTCTGGCAATGTAGACCGACCTCTTCAGGAGGCCGGTGACCTTCCTGAGGATGACCAGGGGCCTCTTTCTCGTCATTTCTCGGTCTCGGGATCGGAGGAGGGAATGTTGGGTTTGTGAATTATTCTATGCAAAGGAAGAGGAGGATCTTCCTCGTTTGATGCAGAAAGAGAGAAGGTTCGAGGCTTAGTAGGAAGCAAGGAATCCATGAGGGGTCTTAAAGAGGACTGAAAAGGTGAAGGAGAAGTGAGGAGGAGATGGAGCCAAGCTGTAAAGGTGGGGAGCGGTCGGTTGAGTCCTTGGAATTATTAATGGAGGCAATGGCAGGTAGCCGTTGAAATTTCAAAAAATCACCTTTGAAGTGCGATGTTTTCCCCCTCTTTTTACTGGGCTGAACATCCTAGTGGTAATGGCGTTTCATCTTTTGGTGGGTGCGATGTAACAGTAAATTCAGTGGTAGCCCAGTGGCTCAGATAGATTACTTAGCGGGGTCAATTTGCAAAAAGCGAATGTCTGGACAACAAATTTTGATTATCAAATGAGACTGGAATATAAGATGGTGTATGGTCTGGCTCGAGTTCGATGGCATTCACTAGGAGTTCAATGTTTTTCTCAGTTATACGTTCACATGCTATTCGTAGCGAACCTTACTTCTGATAGTGCAACAAATCGTGTATCTTCAATAGTTTAAGCCCAATTGCAATTTCTTTTTCATGATGACAATTTTGGATTGAGATTCAAGAGTCAGTTTCTTGTATGTCCTCATCGCAAGCTTAGTACGACTAAAATTATTGCTTGAGGACCGACACAAACTCCAATGATCAACGTCGGAGTTCGAGTTATAGTTGTAGGAATCTATTGTCCCGTAAGCCGGTCATCGCCTTAAACCTAGATAACGCTGGGTTCGGGATAAATCAAAGGACAGCAATCTAGGGAAAAAAAATGAAAGGGCTGTTCCAGAAGAAGTTGCAGAATTCAGACCTCCCAAAGGCTAGTGTTCAAAATCATCCCTCTCTTTTCCGATCAAACCAACCAACGTCAGCTCTAAAAGGAACAGGTAAAAAGGTGCATTCATAACTCAAAAAATGATTCTTTTTGCTTGCCCCCGAAGCATTTCCAATGTTTTTGTTAAAGAGGTGTAAACTTAGAACTGATTCTTGGAAGAAAGGAATAAACGAGTGGGAGATGTTTTATTAGGTTAAGGATGATTCTGCTTCACAAGCCGCATTCCAAAGAAGTTCAATCTTTCCTGCCAATTTTCAAGCATTTTATGAACCTCATTTTCCTTTGGAACAGGCATTTTATTTAATTTTGAAGCTGCCAAACCCAGACAAATAATACTCGTATTTCAAAAAAAAAACCCTAATAAATCATAGCTACTCAAAATTGAGTTACTTTTTTTTTTACTTTTCTGAGGTATCCGAGTTTCGCCTGACTAATCATTACGCCGATCATATATGTACACCTACAAATTGGGCCTACTAAGTAATCTATCTAACAAAGTGGGCTACCACTCAATTTACTGTTACATGGTCTGACTAATCATCACGCAAAATAAATCCAATGGAGCAGTTCAGTTGAGGGTAAGACTTTTCTAGTTATAATTTTCTCCATTCAAAGATTTTCAATAAAAACGTTATTTAAAAAGAAAGACATGTTGAACTATTTCAATTAGGTACATGATTTCAACACATTTGTAACTTCTCTCAAATTGACATGGATTACGTGAAATATTCATGTGGTCCACAGGAGATTGGGTCTATATCTAGCCTAAAAATTAAATATGATAGGTTGGTGGTGTCCGCTCTCACGTGATTACATGTTTACGCTTGACACATGTTTTTAAACATCCGCCTTCAATAACTGATCTCGAGCCAGACATCTTTCTTTCAGTTTCGAGTAGGGAGACAAATTACCACAATGCGATCCTTTTCTACCGTTCTCGGGCTAACAACTGGCATCAAGCCTGACTTTTTTTCTTCCAGTCTCGAACTTACTTGGCACAAACTTCACACTGTCCTAGCATAATGTGAGTTCAGAATTGACCCGCTCTAATACTCTGTGAAATTTTCACCTGACTCATATAACATTAAGCCCATATCCAACTCAAAGGATTAAGCC
Organism: Lagerstroemia speciosa; assembly: GCA_037672795.1. Classification (NCBI taxonomy): domain Eukaryota; kingdom Viridiplantae; phylum Streptophyta; class Magnoliopsida; order Myrtales; family Lythraceae; genus Lagerstroemia; species Lagerstroemia speciosa. The sequence goes on along the minus strand of CM075303.1, from coordinate 3,320,491 downwards.
TGTAAATTGATAGTATCTACTTTTTTATAAATCATATTTCAACATTAATAACATTAATTCTTAAATGTGAGATTTATATCTCAACAGATTAATTAAAGAGTAACTTAAACATGCTGCAATTGGTACGCCAAATGATATGAATGTACAACGGGGAAAACCAAAATTTCACGTGAAAATACGTTTTCTATTTAAATGAGGTCCACGTCATATAATTTTGAGATAAATCGTCAAAATAAGCGCAAAAATTATTCGTCAAGATACGAAAAGCTCTGCTCTCCAAACGACAGCACTTGCGTAACGGCAGGGCATCAGACGGGCCAGTCAGGGTCAGCGCACCCGGTCTGCGCATTTACGATCCTGCCCTCACGCATTCGAATATTTACCACCATGACTGACCCGAACGTTAAAATCCGCCCTTCTTTTCCTCTCTCCTTTGGAGTTTCTTCTTCATATATATAAACTTCTGCTTCCCGGCGAATGGAGAACTCCATGCATAGCCTTCTGCAATCCCCGGAAGAAAGTTTTCCTCTCAGCATAATTCTGCGGGAAAGATCAAACCCAAGAGATTGGTTTGATCCAAAGAGAGTTCCTTCCTTTCAATCTCTCTCTCTCTCTCTGAAGCTCGAGTCTTGACAGTTCGTCCCTCTGGTAATGGTGTGTACTGGGGAAGGGCCCACAGAAAGAGACTGCAGTGACCGAGCGGCAACTTTCATGGCGATGGGCCCCGAGAGATCTAATCATCTCCACAACTTCTCCCTCCCGCGTCTTAGGTGGGGTGGCCAGCGCCACATGCGCTGCGTGAAGACCGACTCCCCTTATGGCCTCCAATCTCCATCGCCGGCTCCAGGGCCTGAGCCCTCCCCGTCGCGGACGGCCTCCGGGGACGAGCGGTGGAGGAGTGGATGTGGGATCATCACAAGGTTGAGTGCCGGAGATGGAATTGACTGCGACGGGGAGATTGAGGCGGTGAGAGAGAAGTTCCTGACGGATCTGAGGGATGAGATGGACAAGATTAGGGCAAATTGCCTCTCCGAGGCGGCGAAATCCGGTGAGGCGGTGGAGCCTGTCAAGGAGGAAAACACTGTTAGGCCTTGGAATCTGAGGACGAGGAGGGCTGACCGCAGGGCGCCGGTTGGTGGGTCCGATGGTGAGATTGGAAACGGCAATCTCATCTCTCTGCTGAAGCCGTCTTTGAGGAGTGGGGCGGAGAAGATGCGGGAGGAGCGGACTAAGTTCTGTCCGACTCTAACGAGGAAGGAGGTGGAGGACGACTTCATGAAGATGACGGGTCAGAGACCTCGGAGGAAGCACAAGAAGAGGCCCAGGGCTGTTCAGAAGCAATTGGACGTGAGTGGAATTTGCCATTTTTTGAATTTGATTTCTTCAAATTGGGCCTGTCTCGATTCACTCCGATCGTTTTCCGGCTAGTTTGATTTGATTTCCTTATGATCTGCAGATGCTGTTTCCGGGTTTTTGGTTGATGGAGGTGACTGTGGACACTTACAAAGTTCCTGAGATTCCCGACAATGCTAAGGTAATTTGATGCGCAAGAGGTAATTTCCAGTGAGATATCGTGGGTCCTGGAATGAATTTTGAGTGTGAATTTTCACTAGTGCTGTGCTTACTCCTTAGTGGCTCGGGTAAAATAAGAACAGCCCCACATTCAAACCCCCTTTTTACCATTAGCAAGAACTTGTTTTACTTGCATATCATAAGGAATTCGAACAACTGCTTCAAAGATTTTAGTAAATAACCAAATATAACACTTGGGCTAAGGGTCAAGTTAGTAATTTTTCGTACATCTCCCCCTCCTGGAGCCCATGTATCATATATGCCCCCAAAATAAAGAGCCTTGAATACCAGAAGAAAAGCACCTATACCTAACAAGATTTAAGTGAATACCCAAAATTGTGGCTACCTTGTTAAGACTTCACTCCAGTCACAGGCCCTGCCTTCGGCACCCCCCTCCTCTTCATCGGCAAAAGGGAGATTTCAATTTTCCCTTTCCATTTGCTGTCGAAAAATTTGGTCTTTCCTTTTGGGATCTTATATGCAGATGTACAATTGATAGTCACTTGAGCTAATGTTGATGATTTCCTCACTGGTTTCTCTTCTTTATTTGATATGCAGAGGTAGTAGATGGATGGTGTGACTGCATATACCAGGAGGCTGAATGTGGTAACATGTGAACAAATCATCTTTCCTGAGCAAAAATGTGACAAATTGCTGATTGTTTCTTTTAGTTCAATTCATATTCCTTTTTGGTGGATTGCAATAAGCTTGTTTTTACAAAGAATCATTGGTTCTAATCGAGATTGGAATACTTCTGATTATGGGATACCTTCTTGAATTTTGTTCTTGATAGATATGACACATACATTTTGTTCCGGCAGTTTCCGGCTTTTGTAAGCAGGAAATCAATTGTTTTGTCCAAAATAATAAGAATGCTGTTCAGGAAGCTCTAGCAGAGCTGCGGAACTAGCTCTATTTGCTCTATGATTTTGGGCATTGGTTGGATGAGACCCAAATGTGTTTTCCTTGCTGATAAATTTCGAATTCGAAGCCTTGCCGAATGTAGAAGATCAGTGAGACTACTACTACTATGTGAAAGCTCGGGTTCTTGTGTTGTGCTGAGATTGGACCAAGCTGCAGTTTGCTGTATCTGTCTTTGCTTGATAACCGAGGTTGATTCCAGCATGAAAACAAGATCTTACTCAGCCAGGATTTGTGCCTCATGGTAACCACATTTTGTCTTCCATTAGATCTAGTTTAGAAAAGTAAAGGTGCTCTGTTTGGTTCTATAGTCGATTTACTTCAAAATCCTTCTGGAGCTAGCTCACACTTTCACCATCTGCAACTTCTTTCCTAGAAGCCTGTAGCTGCTCTGTCATTAACAGTTAATGGCCGTTAATTTGAGTTACAAATGTTCCTTCTACCCTTTTCAGTGAATTATTATTTTTGCCAGTCAAAAAATCTAACTTTTCAACCGAAAAATCATTGCTGATGACCTTCTCTTCTGCCGCTGGCTCACTGCTTTTGAGGAGCTCGCCCCAGGGGAGGACTGCCTATAACCTCCCCTGTGGTAATGACGCTCTTAGTCGAGGCACCAACTTATCCCAGTTTTACCGAATTTTCTCAAATTAACTTAGATAATACACCAAATTAGGATGGTGGGGCTGGCCTTCAATTCCAACCCCCACCACCCTATAGAGAAGGTCGTTGGTGACACCTGGGGCTGGGATCGCTATGATCTCTCTTGGTGTGGTGAGGATTGGAGTCAAGGCTGTTACTGCCCCCCATTTTTTTCATTGGAAAGCATGATTTCTGCTCGGTGAAAATGATATTTTACTGAGGGAGGCCAAGTTAATATTCTAACTCAAATTAAGAGCTATTAATACTGGAAATATTTTCTAACAAGGAAAAAAAAATGTAAGATATGATAAATGTGAAGAAAAAATGAACGCGGTCAACTATTCTGAGGAGTAATTCACGAAAAAAAGAGGAAATTCGCATATGATCCGTGTATTAAAAATAATATTTACCAAATATTGTTTTATTTGTGAGAAATTTTTAGATGAATATAATCCACTGTGACTCATTAAGAGAAAGTATCGATGCTTTATTATTTTATTGTTCAAAGAAAGTATAATACAAGTACTTATTATTATTAATAGTTTACTGTAAATTAGATTAATCTAATGATTTACCAACTTTGAATTGGACTAATAGTTCCCTCACTAAACTCCCAAGTGGACTATGATCGAATCACAGGTTGGGAAAGTCGACGGGAATTTTCTTATGGATCTCGGTCTGACCACAGATTAGTCTCGATGTGTATTTCAGCTAGTTTGGAGACATTGTGTGGTGTAAATGAAAAAAAAATTAATGTAAGGATTTCTCTACAATGTTAATAAAAAGTGTGTCCTCTTACGTTGGAAGTATACCCTTACCATGGACTGTTACGGGGATACCAAGCCTACCGGCAGGTTCCCCGTTCCGGGTCGGCTGCTTGTTGACCGTTGGGGAGACCTGGGAATTCTAGGAGGTCAAAATGGTCCGAGAATTTGACCTGACACATGCTTACGTGGCAACTGGAACGTTCTCAAGCCCCAGATGTAGAAAATCGTGAACTGGCTATTGCCGGCGGCCTCGCAGTCGAGCGCCTCGGGCGGTGCCACTGCCAGGGGGAGGGGTGGCCATGGCCCCCTGGTAACAGCTTGTTTGACTTAGGGTTTATGAAAGTTAAGTTATGGACGTAATTTGCGAAAAGAATCTTTTTGTTTGATAATAAAAAGTGGAAGATTATGAAACGTATGCTATCCCAACTCTTTCATTTCTCGAATTTGGAGAATCATAAATAGGAATGGCAATGGGATGGACACTAACCTGGTATTTGAAGAATGAAGATCCCGACCGACCTCGCACCCTTGTCAGGTATCCAAAAATAAAAATCTTGGGCAGTTCGACAATATTAGTGTAACCAAAGTTGAGTCAAACATGATCTGTTGGGTTGAGAATGGCTTTTCATCATCTATTTGTGTTTTTTTCCTTTTATTTTATTTCATTATTTTTAATTTTTTTTTTACATGAGATAGGTTGTAAGGTTAGTAAAAAAAACTAACAAATAACTCAATCTCTTATCGAGAAATTCAATTTTAACACATAAAAAATGGAATTCTATTCCATCGGCTGCCCCATAGTGGTAGATTTGATCAGTGATATCCAAGAGAATCAGAATAGGGCGCGTTAGCTTTGGATATGTTAAGTTCGATATGCTAGCCGAGTTCCGACAAAGTGGATCCGAAGGCAGCTAGCCATGAAGTCAGGTTCGAGATTTAAGATGAGACTTGGGACTGGGGAATAATATTTTTTTATTTTATAACTGAGGTATCCGAACACCTTCCGAGTTCGACTAGCGGTGATTGCGACACCTCCTCCTCATGGCAAATGCAATAGTTTGCAAACTATGTATGTTGGGTGAGGCAGACGAATTTGACGAGTTCGAGGACTATAAAACCCCAAGTTACGAGGAATAGGCCTCTAGGGATTTGAATTCAGGAGGTCTGCAGATCTCATAAGGCCCCACCACCAAGGCTACCCCTCGTGGGCGACTGGAAAATAAGATTGGATCTACTTTAAGCGATGTCAGTTGTAATTCAATGAAAAATATGTTAATTATAAGCGGGATCAAAGAGTTGCAACGACGATGAATTTTGAGTGAATAAGAACATTCAATAATTGAATTGATGATTGATCTTCAGTTCTGGCTCTCTAGTAGCAATCGCTATCTCATCAAATTCATTAGCATATTAAGTGAATGGAAAAAAATGATTATAAATATCCCATCATATAATATTCGGCTTTTCATATTCAACTACGAACATATTAGACGAACTGAAGAACCAGTACTACGAATTGAACGAGTACTAACACTGGCCCTTTGACATAGAACTACTAAAGGCCTATTATACTCGAAAAAATCGATATCCGTCAAGACCTAAGTTCAGGAGTCTCCTTTTAACAGCATTGCTTAGAGCAAAGATCTCGATTTATAACTTTAACCCTATCAAATAGCATAAAAGTGAATTTCGAACTGTTAGATCAACGCTCTTAATATTATTAATTGTGAACTTTTGATTTAATCTGGTGAACAGTCAAATAACTAAACATAAAAGGAGATAGTGGGACGGATTCACTCAGTAACACTATTCTTTATTTTTTTTAAATGCGTAATAACACTATTCTATTATGATCCGTTGAAAGTAGTACAGTGACTTCTTTTTCATCTGGGGATAGAGCAATAGGAATTAACTAACTTCAACAACTTTTCAAGTACATATTTACTCTCTTATTAATCCAAGTTCGGCTGAATTAAATAGAAGTCATAAGATTGAATTCGAAATCCCTAAATTATATATGAGAGTGGTACCAATCGCACGAAGCGTTCCTTGAAAAAAATGTTGATGATAATTAAAATGGATTAATAGATGTAATAAGGCACATCTTTCTCTTAAATAAGTTCTCTTGTTCGAGTTTTGAAGAAAATTCACATTGAGAGAGTTTTACCCCTGGTGAACTTTTTGACTCGAACTAGATTAATTAAGGTTCATTGGATTTCTGGATATAAGTGGTCAAGATAAAAAAAAAAAAAGTTAATCACTCCGACTAACAAATCCGAGGTGGGCAATTTTCTCTGGTTTGACCGGTCGTTTTGACCTTACCCCGCCTCCTGTTTCCCCAGCTACCAGTTCCGCTATACCGGAGCAGTTTCCTTCCCTTATAAATCAATCCTAAAAGAAAATTCTTCATCATCTTCATCGTCACCGTCATCTCTGTCCACTTACCAGTTTCCATTTCCTCGAAACCTCCACGGAGCATCCCGATAAAACCCAGCGTTCGCTCTTGACTGGATCTCGATGGCAGAGGATGAGATACTATCGGCTGGAGTGGTGGTAGGAGTCGACAAGGACAAGAAAGTGATGGTGGCCATCGACGAGAGCGAGAACAGCCACTACGCCCTCATGTGGATCCTCGACAATCTCCGGGAATCGATCTCCAGCCCCAAGGCTCAGGTCCTCGTCTTCATGGCCCAGCCTCCTCCCCAGCAGGTCGTCACCTTCGCCGCCGCCCTCGGCTCCGCTCGCATGTATTGCCCCGTTTCAGCCGGTTAAGTCACCCACTCACTCCCCTTCTCTTCTCCTTATATCTTTTCCAGTTAGAGCCAGATTCATGATCTTTCTCCCTTTTTGTTCTTCTGACAATGGATTGCAGCACCGGAGTTCGTGAATTGCGTGCAGGAGAATCATAAGAAGCTCACGCTGGCCCTGCTAGACAAAGCTAAGGAGATCTGTGCTGAAAGAGGGGTATAACATGCTTCGTCCTGCTTTTCTTCAACTCATCTTCTTCTCGTCGATTGATCAATTGAAAATCCGAGAACTTGATACTAAAAGTGTTGAAGATTTCATCGTACACAGGTCAAGGTGGAAACAATTGCTGATGTCGGGGATCCTAAGACAGCCATATGCGATGCGGTCCTGAAGTACAATGTCGATCTTCTTGTCATGGGTGAGCGCGGACTCGGAGCAATTAGGAGGTTCGATTTCTGTCTCGTTTCTTATGCAAACACTAAAAGATGTTGCATACATGCCGAATGTTCAACACATTATACTGATCGAGAGTCTTTTTCGATTTCATGTTTATTGGTGTCACAGGGCTTTTCTCGGCAGCGTGAGCAACTACTGCATTCAAAATGCAAAGTGCCCAGTTCTCGTCGTGAAGAAACCTCGGTGAAAATGCTGGGACATCGACAAAATCCCTCCCATGTGCATACAGACCATGCTCATCTCTTTTAATCTTATGTTTGATACGTTTCTTATACATAGCTTGTGGACTATGCCGAGTCCCGAGTGTCGAGAAATGCTTCGGCTCATGTCCTCTGCAGTACATACGATTATATGGTTTTCCGCCTCTGCACTCGACTCTCCTCGTCGTGTGCTGAAGACTGCGTGCTTCTTTAAATGTAATGGAACATGAGATGGTGTATATATCTTGTCCTTCTGTATAGGCTGCAAACTGTGCATCGATGGCTATTGTTATCAGCTCAGTGAAACCTTGGAGGGCTAAAAAACTGTCTATAACCTTGGACATTTTTAAGATTGGGTTCTGCGTGTTTCTCTGAAATCTTAAAATAGGATTAAGACGGTCAGACCGGGAATTCAAGATGCTCTGAATTCTGTACTCAACGGTGGGATCACTAGTAACCGGAACAGAGTAGCAATTTCAGAGAGGGGCAGAGCCGGAGATTTGAAATAACTCATGGCCAGTAGACTTGTTAAAATTGTACGATATCTCTTCCACTTGAACAACATTTTTGTTTTGAATATTGTGAATATAGAGAATTCACCTTATGAGAGTTTTTTCTCTAACGGGTCCACCCGGCTCGAAGCAAATTAATGAGGGTGAGGGTCGGTTATATTTATGAATATCAATAGTAAAGACCAATAAAAAAAATTGATGGATACACAATTCCGAGTTGATTTATCTAAATCTAGCAAGTTAAAAGAAAGACGATTAAGTAATATTGAGAGAGAGGCTCTCCTCTCTTCCCTCTCTGCGTCTCGTTAATTGCACATTTCTTCAATTAGATTCTCTTCTTTGCGATATAAAACTAAGAACATTTCACTTAAATGCTATTTTCAAACTGCTTAACCTTCCTTCCATTGAAAGAACAGGGAAGTCCTTTACCTTCTCGTATTCGAACAAAGCTGCTTCGAGTAGAAAGAATTGAGGAAGAGGAATCATTCCATGGAAGCATTCAACCGCTGGCTCGTGGTGTTCGTGCTTGCCTCGGCCGTTCTGGTCCAGGCCCTCGAAGCTAATATTGCCGTGTTTGACGAGGTGTGGAAGAAACGGGCTGAAGAAGCCAAGAAGGCCGCGCTAGAGGCCTACCAGCCCCACCCTGAGAATGTCACCGAGGATTTGAATCGCCGGGTCCATGAGTATGTTCAATCTTCGAGAATCTTGATTTTGATTCCTTGGCTAAATGTTTGGAGAACTTGCTGTTAACGGATGCTTATGAATTAGGGACATGGAATCCAACAGCACACGAAGGACCTTGAGGCACAAAAAACATAAGGGTGCTTGCCTGGCCACGAATCCGATCGACCGGTGCTGGAGGTGCCGGAACAACTGGGCCACCCACAGGAAGAGGCTAGCCAGATGCGCTCTTGGCTTTGGCCGGAGAACCACCGGCGGCAAGAATGGGAAGCTCTACACTGTGAACGATCCATCGGACAATGACATAGTGAACCCTCGTCCAGGGACCCTGCGCCACGCTGTGATCCAGCCCTATCCCTTGTGGATAATCTTCGCCCACGACATGGTCATTCGGCTCAGCGAGGAGCTGATCATGACAGGCAACAAGACGATCGACGGCCGTGGCGCCAATGTTCACATCTGCAACGGGGCCCAGATCACCATTCAATTCGTGAAGAATGTGATCATCCACGGCCTCCACATCCACGATATCAACCCGGGCAACGGCGGACTGATCAGGGACTCAGTGGGCCACTTCGGGTACCGAACCAGGAGTGACGGTGACGGCATCTCGATATACGGTTCGACGAACGTATGGATCGACCATGTCTCCATGTCCCATTGCTACGATGGACTGATTGATGCGATCGAGGCGTCCACTGCTATTACCATATCCAACTGCCACTTCACGAACCACAACGAGGTAACTTGACGGCAAGGTTAGCATTTCGATATCTCGAAATGGGGCTGGAATGAGACCGGTTATTGCCCCGTGTACAGGTGATGCTATTCGGGGGCAGCGACAGCTACTCTGACGATCAGAGGATGCAGATAACGGTGGCGTTCAACCACTTCGGCCAGGGACTGGTGCAGAGGATGCCGAGGTGCCGGTGGGGTTTCATTCACGTCGTCAACAATGACTACACTCACTGGCTCATGTACGCCATCGGAGGAAGCCAGCATCCCACCATCATCAGCCAGGGCAATCGCTTCATAGCTCCTCCGAATCCTGCCTGTAAAGAGGTACGTACGTGTTGAGGAGTAAACTCTACATGGTTAACGGATCGAACCTTGAAATACGAGAAAATTACACATGATATCTTGATCGGTGGGGTAATGTCGCAGGTGACTAAGAGGGATTACGCGCCGGAGAGTGTGTGGAAGTCGTGGAGCTGGAGGTCGGAGGACGACTTGATGTTGAACGGAGCCTTCTTTGTTCAGTCGGGGAGTCCATTTACAAGGATGAACAAGAAGGATGTCATCAAAGCAAAGCCCGGAACGTTCGTAACCCGACTAACTCGCTTCTCTGGCGCACTCGACTGCAAACCCAACAAACCATGTTAACCGTGTTAAGATCACGTACGTAATTGGTCACTGTACATAGACCAGAAATCACGAAGCCCCTGTCCAAGACAGAGAGGTTTACGAAATGTATAGGTCCTTTTTTTTGGCTAAATCATTCGGGAGGTATTATAAATTAATTATAAAAATACAGAGTCTGTGAGTTGTGAAACAAAAAGGCCTTGTACATGAAATGCTGCAATCCATTGCCCTATATTATGTATAACTTTATTTTCTTACCTGCTTATCTATTTAATACTGCATAACTCAAAAGAATCAATCATAGATACTATGTCTTGAATCAAGGGTCTGATTTCCCGGGGACAAGATTCCCCCTCTGCCATAGCATTAACAAGAACAAGACAATCTAGATGAATAACTAGTTTTTAGTTTTTACCAATTATTAGACTTTGCCGGTGTCAAGGCAAGATGTAGAGCTTGTGCTTCAGCTTGCAAAGGTGATATTGCATCAACGTCCTGCACCCATATGGCTATAGGATTCATCTGTTCTCCTAGAATTCCAGCAACATAGGACCTTCTTTCTCTAAAGGCTGCAACAACATGGATCTGCATATGCCCTTCCTGAGGAAAGAGATTACCCTCCCTTGTTTCAAGTAGAAGTTCATCAAAATCCTGACCCGTTAATGCCTCTACAACTGCAGCTCTACACCTTTGATGTTATAAGAAACTTCTATTCAATCTATCCAGAAAATCAAACAAGTTAATAGTATCATCCGACAACTTTAGTCTGTTTCGACAATCCCATAAATGATACAGCAGTAGACAGCCAAATAATTGAAAGTCCACTAAATCAGCAATATAAGTTTTGAACGGGATAGGAAGAGAGCAAAGAAATTTAACAGTATTGAAAGTGGAGGTTCCAAATCAGGGCTAGTCTAACAGAGTGGGCAAGGATCGCCTTCTCTCGAGAACCATGGGAGGATCATATTCGCTAGTCTCCATATGCTTTTGCGTAAGTATTGAGCTGATAAGTTTCACACACAATTGGGTTCTGGATTTGATAGATTCGGCCTGGTTCACAACTAGTTCATTACCGACCCGAGTCCCTTCCGATCGAAAGACAATCAACATAGCACACCAAGGAATTAAGAAGAAATACAGTCAACGAAAGGCAATTGAACATTTCTATGGTAGAATTTCACACCAGTTCTGAGTTGATAGGCCTAGGACCTTGCGGTACATTTAATTTGCATGAATGAAATTGAGAGGGAATAGAATGGAATAGGAACATGAATAGATAAAATAATGAATAAAAATGTTATTTTTTTTGTTGGAGGAATAAAGTAATATAGAATGAAATATTTGAAGTTAAAAAGATAAAATTGTGCCTAATAAATATATAAAATAGTAAATATATAAAAATAATGTTAAAAACATAAAAATGACTATTCATTAAAAAAAACAAGAAGAAGAAGAAGAAGAAAATGACAAAAAAAAAAGGACTCCATCGTCTTCTCCCCCCACCCCTCCCCTGCCCACCCACCGAGCCACCATTGAACCACCACACCAAGCCATTGCCGAGTCTCGGCCGCCCGACTTCTTGAGTGGTCATGCCATCGCAAACTCTCAAGCCACCCTTCCTCTTCCTCCACCCCGAGCAACCGGTAGAGAGAGAAAATTTTCTCTCTCTACTAGTTAGTCGAATCTTGCAGTAACAAAGAGACAAAAGGACATGGGAAAGCTTGAGAGGCTCAGGGAAGGCATGGGAAGGCTCGCAGAAGGCTTAAGGGAGGCATGGTCCTACATGGCAGGAGCAACAAATTGGCACGGGAGGAGTCATGAACCGACATGGGAGGAGTGACGAACCAGTGCGGGAAGGCTCGGGGAGTTCATCGGTTGGTTGACGACAGTAGCAGGGCTGGTGCAGCGGCGAAGATGGACAGAGTAAATGGTGGCATGAAAAGAAACTTTAATGAATAATCGAGGGTAAATATGTACTTGTGCACCCTATTCCGAATTTGAAATTCTATTTCGTAAGGAGGTGTAAGGAATAGCTATTCCACGTCTATGGAGGGTAAAGCCGGAATAGTTATTCCAAATTACTCTATTCCAGTGAACCAAATACATTCCCTCCAACCAAACACACCCTCAGTAACGATCCATGTATAGAGAAACTGAAAGGTCAAATGAGTCAAATCGAATTTCCATTCAGCAGTGGGACATTATGTGCCATTTTATTCTCATTTCTTCTACTCTTTGTAGGCTTATTTGTCTCATTTGTAACAATGATATCATACGAGTTCTTTTAAACTATATTTCTACACGTAAGTATTTTGTACCTGTAACCATTAGACTGTCCTTACATCCATTAAGAGAAATTCTTAGGTAATCTGAACTAATTAATGATATAGGAATTTGATCAATGAATATTTGATACATATATAAATATTTTATATTACTTAAAAATAAATATTATTAATCAATTAAAAAATAAATTATTTAAAAAATAAATATCAGATACATTGAGTCACAGTGAAATTTTCATTTTTACTTTTTTGTAGTGGATAAGTAACAGGAATTCGTGGTCAACGGAAAGAGCTCCACTTTCCGTTTCATTAGTGAAGAAACATTTTGAATAATTTTTGACAGATAAAGGTAGGCTTTCCCTGTAAAATATTCGCTTGCGGTTCACATTTTCCTTTCATTTTTTTTCTCAGAAAATTTTAAATACTATTGCTTCACAATAATTTTATGAAAAATAGCAGAAAAGATTTCTTTTATTGCGGTCATGCGTAGCTCTGTTGGTGGTTGGAACAATTTCCATTATAAAAAGGTCACAGTCACCGTACGAATTTGATATATAACAAGTGCTAACGTGATAGTACTTATTTAATATTACGGACCAATTAAATTAAATTATTTTTAAAATTTTTTATTTTAAATTTTATTAAAAATTATAAAAATAATTAAATTATATTATCTCGTAATATCATATCAGTACTATCACGTATTATGACAATTACTCATTACTCGTGTTGACCGTGGACAGCTCAAAGGGCTTGGCCAACCCAGCAGGCAAAAAACATGCCAGAAAGACCTCAAAAGGGTTGGGGCTGCTCGTGGAGGGGACAATAATTTGATGTCCGGTAGTCCCACTTTACCTGACGCTTCGCGATTCACGGTGCGAAAACGATGGACACTTCACTGAGTCTCCGGCCATCGTACTCGTCCCTGTCCCGCCGGAGAAGCGCCTTCTCAGTCGGCGGACCCCTGATCCCTGCCGTCCGCTGGAGAAGTCCGTGCCCGACCCCTCATTCTCGGCCCGGAACCACTCGGCTGATCGTCTCTGCGGCCAGGAAGAAGCCGCCGATCGACGGAGTGAGCGACGAGCTGAACGCCATCGCCTTGCTTAACCTGGACCACGCACCGGCGCGCAGGAGGGTCCGCGACGCCTTTGCGGAGGTCCAGCAGCACCTCGATCACTGCCTGTTTAAGGTAGGTCGCTACTGCCTCCGGCTCCGTCGCTCTTCTCTGAGAATTTTAAATAAGTTCTGCTGCGTTGTGTTGAAATTGGTGGCTTACGAAGTTCCTGTCATTAATTTGTCTGCTTTTTCCATTTCCCGGTCTGTGCTGTTCGCCGGCCAGCTCGCCCCTGCTGGGATCAGAACTGAGGAGGTAGGCAAGCTGAACTGGACCAGGACTTTTCCCGGTTGTTTTCTCTGTGAAAAAGCTTTACTTTTCCTCAATGAAAAATATCCTCGGCAGTTAAATGAGGGCTCGGTGGTTGAATTTATTTATCGGTATGTTAATTAATGATCTATTTCACCGTTTAATGGGTCAGTGGTATGCGAGAAACTCCAAGGGCCTCGAGATCTTCTGCAAGAGCTGGCTGCCTGTCCCGGATGTTCAAATCAAAGGTGCTTTGTGCTTTTGCCATGGCTATGGTGATACTTGCACTTTCTTCTTCGAAGGTATAAGTCTGCTTTCCTTTTCAACAGATGGTTATTTCGTCAGCTCGGGCTCTCTAGTGCTGACAGTAACATTCCTCCCCGGGCATTTTCAGGCATTGCCCGGCGAATTGCAGCATCTGGGTATGCGGTGTATGCGATAGACCACCCGGGCTTTGGCCTTTCCGAGGGATTACATGGTTACATCCCAAAATTCGACGATATAGTCGACAATGTGATTGAGCAGTATGGAAAAATCAAAGGTCTTAGCTCTCGGCTGTTCCAATGTGTCCTTTATACATAATTGCAATGTGTACTTATTTGCGGTTTCCATGAACTTATTGCTGGCAGCAAGACCTGAAGTAAGAGGGTTACCTCACTTTATATTGGGGCAGTCCATGGGTGGAGCTATCACTCTTAAGGCTCACCTGAAGGACCCCAGTGGATGGGATGGAGTCATCCTTGTGGCTCCAATGTGTAAAGTAAGCCTGAATCGTCTTTTGGTTCTTCTCTTGTGTGTTTTTCTTTTACTTATGATCATCTGTATTTGATTTTAGCCAATTTTATTCTTTTTCCAACTGCAAGTTGTCGAAGGGTAGGATTGCAACGCTAGTAGTTCTATAACATGCTGCATTCGTATTAGAAAGCTTTGGGAATGAGGAAAACTGAGGCTTCCCAAACTATGTCCCTGTCTCTTACGACAGATCATTCCACTTCATGGAACATCAAAGGGAGAGAATATTTGTGTTAATCGACTTTGGACATAAAAATCTAAGTCCTTTTAACTCTTAAAACTTTTGAACTGGTTTCATATATTAGCAAACACATGAGAATGGTTGCAGGGCCCAGGCCGTATAATACACCGTCCGGTTGATTAGTCGGTTGCAACAATGCTGTACACCATCAATATAAATTTAAAAAAAAAAAGAGAGAGAGTAGTTGCATTCGACTATGTCCGATCATTTCCAAAATTGAACAGGAAAAGGAGAGACATGTGATGAAGATGCTGGACTTGAATAATTTTGAACTCCTTTTCCTTGGTGAATTTATGGCTTCTGAGTGGAATCCTCTATTTAGTTTGGCTCTTGATGATGGAGTCTCTGATCGGTCATGCAATTTATTACTACAGTCGAACTGTGTCTTGCCCCATTGTCTATTGGTTTGGTTCAATGAGCAACTTTACGGGATACTTTCAAAGTTAAGGACTTTCTGGTTCTGTTTTATGCTGTCCAGTGTAGGCCGGAGGTTCTAGAACTGACTGCTTCTCAAGCAAATGCATTGGACTCTGGATAGTTCTTTTTATTGCCACAGCACAGTAAACTGATTATCTTTGACAAATGATCGTTGGCTTGAGATGAGCTAATTGCTGACATTCAATTGCTGCCAAGATTGCAGAGCATATGAAGCCGCCGGAACCAATGGTCAAAGTGTTGACCCTCATGTCCAGGATTTTCCCCAAAGCAAAGCTCGTCCCGACCGTGGATCTCGCCGAGCTGGCCTTCAGGGACCTGAGGAAACGGAGATTGGTTTGTCCCTCATCCTCTCTAGTGTGGTGTAATCAATTGAAAGGCTTGGCAGGATTGCCTGTCATCAGTTTTGCTTCCTTCCAAATGTTGCAGGCTGTCTACAATGTCATCTGTTACGACGATCGAACGCGACTCAGGACTGCTGCTGAGCTTCTCAAGGCCACTGACGAAATCGAATCGCAAGTGGACAGGGTGAGACCAGATATAATTGACAAAACTAACCTATGATTCGATCCAACGTTTCAAATAGACTGACATTGTTAGGACAGATTACAATGTTATACTTATAATGTCGATGGAAGTATGAAACACTGGAAGAAGATGAAGACTCTGGTGGGTCTATAATGCAGGTTTCGGCTCCACTGCTCGTTCTTCACGGGGCAGAAGACAAGGTCACGGATCCTTCGATAAGTAAATTCCTCTACGACAAGGCATCTAGCAGGGACAAGACAATAAAGCTTTACGAGGAAGGGTACCACTGCATTCTCGAAGGTGAGCCCGACGACAGGATATTTACCGTCCTGGATGATATTGTTTCGTGGATGGATTCTCGGTGTGCTCTCAAATAGAGTATCCGATTTGACGGCAAAATTGATCTAACTGAAGCTGTGCATGTGCAACCACAAAAGGAGGATTTTGTTTTTGCTGAGGTCCGTGTCCGAGACTGTTGATTTGTCGTCTCTGTTTCCTCGTCCAGGTGCTAAGAATAAGACTGGAATCGTTGACTCTCCCTGTTGTGAACGTAATGTAAGACGAGCTGATTATTTTAAACATACTTTTTCTTTTTCAGGCGCATTATTTGATATTTAAATTTTTTTAACCTATTTATAAAACTAATTAAAGATTGAACCACCTTGTATAATTCATATTGATAATTTTAAATATATATTGTATATAAAGCAATTTACGTGCAATTTTTCCCTTTCTATATCATGGACGGATTGGTTTTGACCTTATTAATATTGTCACTTGTAGGCTTGTAGGCTTGTGTATGCACTAAATTTATCAGGGGGAATTCGGATGTTCCATGATTTAGAAAAATAATATGATTTCTTAATTTCGTATGATTAATAAAAATTCTTTTTGGTGGGAAATTATTAAAAAAGGATTTTTGTTATTAGTAATTAAAAAAGGATTTTTGTTATTAGTAATTAAAAAAGGGTGTTTTATTTTAGATAGAATGTCACTCAAATTTGGCTTGCAAAAAGATAAATAGTAAAATGCCACTAATAAAATATGTGGAAAATAGACTCGTGCAAACTGATATGGAACAATGGTTTAAAAAAAAAGGGAGGGAACAATGTGTTTGTACGGGACAGCAAACAAATAAAACTCGGGTTGAATGTATTATGAATGGAGAAGTTTTATGATTTGAAATTTTGATATTTAGTCAATCGTCTTATTCGAATTTAGATTAATTTATGGATTATAAGATTCTCATATCTTAGGTCATGTATAAAAAGATATGACATGAATAGATCAGGTAAAAGATACATATGATTGATGAAAAAAATTTTAGAATGTGTTAGCTTAAAAAGTGGCTTTGAAGAAAAATTAATTAAATAGTTCTGATTAATAATAATTAAGATAATTACTTGAATAATTAATATAAATATATTTATTTATTATAATCTAATTAATATTTTCTCACGTTATTGTCAAATTTCTCAGCATTGACAATTAAAATTAAATTAAAACATTGTGAAAACTGAAAAGGCAAGCAAAGCAAACAATGGTGGAAGAAAAGAGGTCAAATCAGCAGCAACTTCACGCGTCTCCTTGACCAGAAACTCTTTGGTGAAGCGGCTCCACCATGTGGCGCCATCACGTGGTGCAGTCCAGTACTCAAGCGTTGACATATGTCAGAGCCGCTTTGCCATGTGTATAGACACATCAGCGACGCTGACATGTATCAGTTCTGGAGTGGGTGGCTTCACCACGTGGGCACCGCCACTTGGAGGAGCCGCTCCACCAAAGACCTTCTTCCTCGTTGACACACGCAGGCGAAGCGCCGGATGCTGATCATTGTTTAGGCTCTTTTTGGGGTGATTGTCCCCCGAAAATCTGTGAAATCTCTCGATCGGAGAGATTGAGCGGACGATCGATCGTAAAGAGGGGATTCCTCGTTGCACCGATGTCACTCTTGAATCAGCTCTTCAATAGAGGCGTTTTCGGAGCAAAATGGTAACTCTCACCTTCCTTAATCGTGTCCTGAACCCTTAATTGTGACCTGGGATCAATCAATTTCTTGGCTCATTTTGGTCTGATTTGCTGAAAGTACTCAAAATTCTGTGGTTACCCTTTGAGATTTCTGGTTTGTCGTCTCAGGTATATCGTTCGGTAAATTGTATCATCCATTTTGCTACAAAAACCGATTCTTTGAGATAAATTGAAGATCTTGCAGCTGGCTGCAGTTCGATTAAACCAATCTATTCCTTATTTTACTCGTTGTGATTGTCGATCTAATATTGGTATATTCAGCTAAATCGGGGTGGGGTTCAGGATATTTTGTCGAATTGTCTTATTTGTTGGTCGGTAACCGAGGGCAAACTGTCCTGTGTAGCAAAACAAGCTTGACCTTGGCAATCTCGCGCATCAAGCTGCTGCAGAACAAGCGAGATCTGCAGCTTAAACTCATGCGCAAAGAGATTGCCCAATTCTTGCAGGCGGGTCAAGAACCTATAGCTCGGATCCGGGTGAGTTTTAAATATCAAAAAAGCCATATTTTTGTCGTTAGAAGTTTGAAATAATTTTTTACCCATGCCATGTGCTGTATGTTTTGACGTTATTGCAGGTGGAACATGTGATACGAGAACAAAATCTAACAGCTGCTTATGCTATATTGGAGCTATTCTGCGAGTTTGTTAATGCTCGGATCCCCATCGTAGAGAGTCAAAGGTATATTTTAGCTGAACAACTGACCCTGCACTTATCAGCCACATCAGTTCTGTAAAATAAGCTCGTGTTAAGATATCCTGAAATGTTTTCTCAGGAGAAATTCGAAAAGCTGAAGTTCTGATGACACTCAAGTATCTCTGTTCATTCCTGTTACCTAGATAAGTCCAGATGTATAGCATTCTCTAGCAGCACGAAAATATGTTTACAAAATTCAGGCCATAGCATTGAATCATAATCTGGACAAATTTGAATTAGATTAGATATATTACCAGCTTCAAATTTGGTTTTCCAATGGTTCATTTGACATGCATTTGGGTGGATATGGTGCCACTTAGCAGGAAAGCTCAACCATTAGTAAATGAATTCTTTTGGTTGATTCTATGAAAAGAATTCTGTCTGGTTGATACCATTAAAGAAAGAATTCTATTTGCTTGGTGATGTCTGATGAAAAGGAATTGAGATCAGGGGAGGAGTCTAAGAGATACGTACTTCTTTCCTTAGGCTTCTTCCACAAAATAAAATGTATTTAAAATTTGGAACCCTGATTATTCATTTGCTTCTTTGTTACATCAGCATTCATCTTGGTTGTCTACCTGAATACATATTTGGATTTCCTTTGCTACCATAGTGAGAAATGAAGTAAGTGACTATCTTTTTCTAACACATAAGAACATGTTCTTAAATTATGAAAAGGTAACTGCAATACGTGTGAGCTGAAAAAGTGGACTTTAGATAAGTAACATGTGGCTGATTTAAGTTCTTTGATCACCTGAAGTTTTTTGTTATGTGTAATACTAATACTAATATGACCAAAAATGTTTCATGTTCTAGAGACCTTAGGTTGGAGGAACACACGTGCCAAATTTGAAGAATGCAACCAGGCAAAAACATAAATTAACATTTGAATTATTGTGTGGGTGTATGGTATTTTCATTGCTGTAGCCATTCCACCAGAAACTTTCTTTCCATTTCCTCCTATGACTATCATGAAGTAGCGAGATTCTTTCTTCTCCAGATGTGATTATTTAGAAGTGAACAGAAAATATGCATATATATGTTCATGAGTGTTATAACAAATAGTAAACAGGTTTTGTTAAGATGAAAGCAGCACAAGAAGTTTTTTTTTTAGTCACTCTTTGTTCTATGGCCAATTGTTTACATCAAGACAGGGAGTGTCCAACTGATTTGCGTGAAGCTATTGCAAGCATAATTTTTGCCGCTCCAAGATGTTCAGATGTGCCTGATTTGCTTCTGATTAGAAATTTGTTCACAACAAAGTATGGAAAGGAGTTTGCCTCAGCAGCGGCAGAGCTCCGTCCTGATTCAGGCGTTAATCGTGAGGTTAATAAACATTCCAGAAAAATTTGAACTTCCTAAACTGTGCTGCCAATATTGAATCTCAGTTACATAACCCTGCCAATGTACATTCTGCAGTTAATTGAAAAGCTGTCCATTAGCGCTCCATCAGCTGATGCTAGACTCAAAGTCTTGAAGGACATTGCCCATGAATATAATGTAGAGTGGGATTCTTCAAAGACAGAGGCGGAGTTGACCAAAAAACATGAAGATCTCTTGGTAAGCTTTTCCAATTTCTAAGTTTATTTTTCTTTAAAAATTAACGCTGAATTTAGCAAAATCAACTCATACAGTATGGTTGCTGCGGAAATTGCCTTTTATCGTCTCTGTTTGCCCGCACAAGGGTCCAGGACCTTCTCTGTGCTGTATGGCCAGTGTCTCAGTTGCTGGATACATTAGGAACGTTGTAGATTTGTTTGTGAATTTAGAGCTACTAGTCTAAGAGAGTTTTAAGCCCCTTTTAGCTGAGTCAATCTCAGCAGTTGATTGGTATGCTTCCCATAAGAATCAGCCATCCCGGTGACCCCCGTCTTAAGAAATTCTTGTAGACTGATTCCGGATAGAATTTCATAGTAAACTCCATCAAAATCCACTTTTCTGCGCCTGAAGTTCTTCTTTTCCGCCAGTCCCACTCAACTGCTCACTGTTTTCCTCTTATACAGGGAGGCTTGAGGCAAATGCATGACAAGCCACCTCGTGTGGGGGCTCCAAAAAAAAGAGTCTCCTTTGCATCATCTTCTATTAATCCTCATGCCCCAATGACTGTAAATAGCAATGAAATTACACCTCCCAAAACTAGCTCTGAGTCACCAAGTGAAAATAAAAGCTCGCCAAAGAACGAGGATGTGATGATTAGTAACTCTTGGACTAAAACCGAGACGAGAGCAGAGTCTTCAGAGATCTTGGAGAGGGCTCGAGCAGCCATCGCTTTTGCTGAGCGTGCCTCTGCTGCTGCTCGGGCTGCTGCTGAGCTCGCAAAGATCCAGTATAGTCCTTGTAAACCTGAAGGAAAGTCGTAGAGTTCATGGCAAATAAACTGCAGATCAAATCAGCCAGCTATTTTCTGGTATCACCTGTGGGTGAGAATTAATGTCTCTCTGTAACTAAAGTTAGAGCTGTGTTATATTATGAAGTTGCTGTTTCTGATAGCGCACTGTACATATGCTGTGCAGAGAAAGTGAATATTCTCGTGCCTTGTTACGATTGATTAGCTTCTTGGAGCTGTTAAATGTTGGTTTGAACAGTGTAGTTGTAAATGAATGCTCAAATCCGAGTAAATGAGCAACTATGCCCCTGGCTGGTTAGTGGCTTCGAGTGCATTTGTTTCGTGGCAGGATTTATTGCAGCAGTCAAAAAGACAATTTGTTATCTTATGATCTCTAATTTATGTATTGGTTCGAGACTATCGAAAGCGAGGTGTTAAATCATCTGAATCAATTAAATCTGATTCATCCACATGTTTCAACATCATCTTTTAAATGCATTCTGTGCTCTTTTATCTTCCTAGTGTCCCTTCCTTCTAGTTGTAAACTTCTGGAGATCCTCAGTATTGATGTGTTATTCGTAATATACAATACTTTATCCATTATTACTCATCTATCCTTTTCTTCAAACAAATTAGACAACTCCTGTCAGTTCTTGCCATGGTCCCTTAATCCCTTCCTTTCCTTCCCCACCAGCTCAGTCTGAACTGATCCTTCACGCAGCACCATGAATAACCAGTTCTCGTGTTATAAGAAGCCATGATCTCGAAACCGATGCATTGAAGTTTATCTATCCTGGACTGCAGCACCAGCCCAATGCAGGTGTAGTTCGACTCCGGCCCACCTCCCAACCTGCGAGCATAGCCCATGCTGGTGCCGCTGCCTAGGACTTTGGCCAACGAAGTAGTCGTTGAAGGAATGGCGAGGGATTGTGGACCGGAAATGTGATGGGCAGGATACGACCCGGGAGGGCGATGGGTGAAGATGAGCCAGTTGTGATGATGGTGGTGGTGGCTGCTGGGGAGGTGGATGTGGTGGTTGCTGAGAGGTGGCCGCGGCGGATGAGGAGGCGCCGGAGTAGAGCCGAGGAGGTGGATAGACTGATTGGAAGCTGACAAGAAGACGATGGTTGAGAACTAAACTTGCAATTTGTAGAATCTGAAGAGTGCACGAGTTTTGTGTAAATACTAGAGTGATTGATGCAAAAGAAACACGGACCAATCATCGTATAAAAAGTGGAGAACATGATGCTTTGATGTTTCCTTAGTATATCAGAAAGTTACGTCGCGGTGTTAAAAAAATGAGTTAAACCGGGTTGGCGCCCTTTTAGTAATTTCATGTCAACATACATCTTCAACGTCACTTCATAATACAGGCATTTAAATTAAAGTATTGTAAATAGAAAAAATTTATTATCAAAAAAATTTAACTCTCTCTACCCAAAAAAATTAGTTATTAGAGATTTAGCCCAATTCGAATGCAGATTTGTGAGAGCTCAATTATTGAGAGTAGGAAAAATTATAATTTACATCTTGATGATAAGCCAGCAGATCGTCTGGGAGAAGGGAAAGAAGTAATGATTTACACAGCATACCCAGGTTGAGGGACGGCAAGGCTATGGTCGGCTCCGAAGACCACCTGACGGGCACGGCTCAATGCCTCTGTCTCCTTCTCTGCGACAAATCCAACACCTCAACTCGAAGTCATCAATCACATCAAGTCAAAAGCAGCCCAGCGTGATCATAATCCCTCACAACAAAAGAGCCTTTTAATTTATTCGAGAAAAGCATTCGGTGAAGTAGGACTGTCATTGGGTTCAGGGACAGATTAGGAAGGTTTACTTAAGAGGACGAAACTGAAAAAAAAATTGAAAAATAAATTTATGTAGAGTAAGATAATATAATTCAATAAAAATATAAATAAAATTACTAAATTCTATTTAGAATCTTAAAGATTTTACCTAATTTAGAGTGAGCAATCGTCTCCCGCATCACCCAAATCTATCCTGCCACTCAAATGAGTCCATTTTTTTTTTTTTCCTATTCTAAGAAGTGAGACTTCCTTCCTTCATCTCCTACCTCTCTGGGACTTTGGGTCTCTTTGTGTTAAAAGTTTTTTTTTTTAAGCTGAAAATCCCAGCAGGATAATCAGAGGAAAGCTCAACTCTTGACAAGACTACGGACGATTTACACTTATCATGAAGATTCAGTTTTGCTTTCTGTCTGTTTTTTCGCCCTTAAATGAACGATAAAACAACAAAAGAAATTGAATATATATATATATATATATATATGTATGTATGTATGTCTGCGTGTAAGATTACTTGCCTTGGCGGTGGCGATTCATGTGTCCACCCAGGGCCCGAGATTTGCAGAACTTGAGGAGACAGAACCGACACTCATACACCTTCTCGGCCTCATCCTCTCCATTGTTCTTCTTCCTCGCACCGTCGCACACCGCAATTTTTCGTCCCCCACAAAAATGAAAGAAAGAAAGAGAGAGAGAGAGATTGAGCATAGAACAACAGCTCGGAGAGATTCTTATATGAACTCAACTCATCATGTCATCCGTAAACTCCACTAATGAATATTTAATACATGATCATTGAATATCACATTATATTTTTCTAATATTTGGATGCATGTCAAATATTCATTGGTTAAGTTTATCATGTCATTCATGAACTCGACTCACCTAAAAATTTCGCCACAGCTTGAATATAGTCTGGCAACTTGACTAGCCCTCTGATCTACATCGATCCCAGAAAAATCTGAAGCCTAGTTGCTATAGTTTCAGTTTCTTGACATTTAACTCGGAGAAAATTTTCAAAAGTTAATTAATCTAACCAGCAGCTTCAATATTAATGCATTCGATGAACATGCATAGCTAGGAAGTTGCGAATGCCTCGTGATTTTTACCATTCAAAGTTTTGTGATTGACCTGATTATGCAGAAAGCAAGAAACAGATGGAAGAGGAAGAAGATTAAGACTTGGTTCTTGGTGTAGAAGGAAATCAATAATTAGTGCCGGCTGAAGAGGAGCTGCCGGCTTCGAAGTAGGGTTTGTCGTTGTGGTCAAGCGAGCTGTCATGGGCTCTCCTGCAAAGAAGCTAGTCAATGGTTGAAAGATAAAGTGTGGGCCGGGGGATCATAAACTCAAGGTGGTGTTTGAAGAGTGAAGAGACGGAAGAGATGGACTGGGAAGGGAAAACCTACATGTGGCCGTCGGCGGCAGAGAAAGACTGAAGATAGTTGAGTTTGAGTTTGAGTTCGAGTATGGAGGTCTCAGAGAGAGATTTAAATCCCATATGCAAGGCCGCACGAATCTTCTTTAGAACAACTACACTCCTGGAAAGACGATTTGAGAGAGCGGGTGTAATTCCAGGACTTTTTTTTGTTTACAGGAACGAATGATCTGGAGATGAGGGGGTCGCCGACTGCTACTAAGAACCCTAGCGCGTTCCGGCTTTCGAGCTCTAGCTTGCTCATCGGAAGACGGGTCATCACCGGGTTCTGTTTGGCCTCCGGGATTGTCATATATGACAACCGATGTTGCCCGTGACACTTAAAATCCTAGTCGACCACTAAGAAAGATACAGAAGTACTTTTTGGAGGTCAGCCCTTACCCAACCACTCAGCTTAGAGCATTCAACCTCGCTTTCACCCCTCAGAAGGACACAAGGGGGACAAAGCACTAGGTGACTGATCTTGCGATCTAAATTTCTTACCAAGAAACTGTTGATATGATCGATTGTTATTGATATGTGATACCACATGAATACATGATAATGCTGACACGATTGCTTTCTTTATGCTAGGGTTTTGAGGGTTGTAATTTCCACTTACGATGACCACAAACATATTCCAGAGAGATCTACCTGGTGACGACAAAGAAATGGAAGCTACGAAGGACAACTCATGACGTAGATGATTAAATATCTGGTGCGTATTATTTATTCACTATGAATAAATTAGAGCCGGTGGAGATTAGTTTAAATCTCATATGTAAGGTTGCAATAGGGTCGATTTTTCACTTTGATCAATCGTGATAAATTTTTATTTATTCAAGCCTGAATATGATTTCCAAGTGGACTATGTTAGAGAGATTGGGGAGGGTGGGGTCCCCTCATGGGAAGCTCCTTCAAAGTTCTCTCCTGTCCAGTGCATCATCGTACATAAACGAGTACCCTTCTCCTATGAGATGTGATGAACAGTTTACTATCACCATCTCACTGCGTCATTACTACTACTACAGTATGATAACATTCATATATATACATATACATATACAAACTTGGTGAGTGATTTGAACTAATCTAATTTTGAACATGTTCGACCATTGAGGAATATGATTGACTCCCTCTCCTAACTATGTATTTTCCCCATTCACATAACTCTAATTCGAGATTTTATTTGAGAAGAAGAAATATTAAACCACTCAACTAATCCACGTTGGTTTTGCTATTTATTTTACATTGAGGTAATTGTGGGATATCAAGAAGGGTCTGCCCGCAAAAAGCCAGTTGGTTGTCTTATTCCTTGGAAGTTCATTATTGTAAATACATATTATGTACGAGGTCATAGTTGTTTTCAACATATGAGCATTCGGAGAAAAAAAAGTATGGTGTAACAGTACCAATCTTAATCTGAGATCAAGAAAGTCCGAGTTCAAGTATCACTCATAAAATTCCTCGTATTTTATTCTTTTTTTCTTCGATCATCTTGTCAAGTTTACATGTTTTTTCTATACACTCAAAAACGCATACGAGCATTTGGAAACAAACTTGTTTTAGTCAGAGATGCATATAGAAGAGATTTTGTTTCGAAATATATATCAATAATTTCCTGACAGTGCCTAGCAAAAGACAGAGAGCTGAGATTGTGCCAGATCGGCCCAACAAGGAGATTGTCGGCCGAAGACAGGCCCAATAAGAGGCTTTCG
Source organism: Lagerstroemia speciosa (assembly GCA_037672795.1). Taxonomy (NCBI): domain Eukaryota; kingdom Viridiplantae; phylum Streptophyta; class Magnoliopsida; order Myrtales; family Lythraceae; genus Lagerstroemia; species Lagerstroemia speciosa. Next base: position 3,295,003 of record CM075303.1, on the reverse strand, counting down.
GCCCAAAATGAAACGACCAGAAGTGATGTCGTTTCTTGTCTTATCCGTTCTCGTTGTCCCCAAAAGAGACAAGGGAGGGAGGGAAGAGTGGGAAGCGAAGTTCAGCGAAGGTTGCTTCACCTCCAACGATCAATCAATGGCGTCCCTTCCCTCTATTTCTTCACCCTCCTTGACGAGACTCGCTCTGCTTCCTCCCTCTACCTTCAAGGGGAACCCGATAATCCTCGGCGAGAGTCCGGCGGAATTCCGCTTCCCGTCCCTGAAGAGCAAACTGCAGGGACGACGGCGGTCATCCAGTGCGGTGATCAGGGCAGCTTCTTCACCCGCGGCGTCGGCGGTTTCTGGATCGGCGCCGCAGAATGTGAGGTTCAGGCTTGACAATTTGGGGCCGCAGCCCGGGTCGAGGAAGAAGGCTAAGAGAAAGGGGCGGGGCATTTCCGCGGGGCAAGGCGCGAGCTGCGGGTTCGGGATGAGAGGCCAGAAGTCCAGGTCGGGCCCTGGGGTCAGGAAGGGCTTTGAGGGTGGCCAGATGCCTCTCTACCGGCGTATCCCAAAGCTCCGTGGGATCGCTGGAGGTATCAGATTTCTCTCTTATTGATGCATTCCCAGCATTTTCACTTGTTGTTTAGCCTGTTCTTGAATTCTTCTGTTGTTCTTATTGATTGTTTCCCGAGCTTTGGTGGCCGCTACGTGATCATTGATGATGTGGTGCCACTAATTTATGCTCGCAACCTGTTCTAGGGCAAGCTTCAATTAGGGCAGTCGCAAAGTATCTTCATTTGAACACTAGAACTGTTGAGTTTCAATATGATGAGAGTTTCCAAGTTAAGGTGCCCAAGAGGTGGCATTGGCACCCTTTTGGGATAATGAGTATGCAGGATGAGATGTTTGATCAAACTATCCGCTTGAAGCTTTTATGTTTGAACTTCACATTGGGGCTCAGGCGTTGAGTTGTGCTTCTTACATTGAAACTCATGCAGTTGGTTATGTGATTATCTGGTTTATACAGCCAAAAATAAGGTGGAAAATCGAGTTCATGTCGACAGCACTCTGTTTTTAAGTTGTACGATGATTGATTGTCCTTTAAAATAGGCGCAGGGTGGAAATATTATGAATTTCGTGTAAATTAAGCAGCTTTTTTGTATCCAAAATGGCATGTTCAATGCTTCAGTTTTTTGCAGAGCTTATGAGAGTATTTGAACTTGAAGACATCGGATTGTGAGCAGTATTTGTCATTGTCCCATCAATGGAATCTCTTGCTGATTTAAGAGATGGGATCATTCAAGAATAATATTTAACAATGTTAAGATAATATAATATTTATGCTACTCTCTCCTAGTGTGACATCACATACCTGACCATGAGTGCAGGTTCAACCCCTCTTTGACCGTGTAAGGTGAAGATGATGAACTCGATTGTTTTCACGGAGGAATATCTAATGTTTTTGTTGGAGTGCTATTTAGTCCAATCATGTTCTTATTTTCTTCCGAATGTGAGTAGATATAGCTTCAGAAATCTGAGTTTCTTTTGCCAATCATGTTCTTCTTTGACTGTGCTGTCACTAGGTATGCATGCGGGATTACCAAAGTATCTACCAGTGAACTTAAAGGACATCGAAGCTGCAGGATTTCAAGAAGGCGATGAGGTGTCTTTGGAAACTCTAAAGAAGAAGGGTCTTATCAATCCATCTGGGAGGGAAAGAAGACTCCCTTTAAAGGTATTCTTGAAATTTAGACTTGGTCATGCTGTTGTCAATTGAAATCTTATTCCTAGAAGTTCTAAAAATCTTTTGTCGTTCATCCAACGGGAACAGAGAGAAACCTGTATCTGTTGATGCGCGTTCTGTTTAGATTCTCTCCAACGCAGCTTCAGAACTTATGCTTTCTTTGTTTCAGATCTTAGGTGATGGGGAACTAAGTGTTAAGTTGAACTTCAAGGCCCGCGCATTCTCTGCAGCTGCTAAAGAGAAGCTAGTAGCTGCTGGTTGCTCCATGGAAGTCTTACCAGGCCGAAAGAAGTGGGTCAAGCCCTCGGTTGCAAAGAACCTTGCTCGTGCCGAGGAATACTTCGCCAAGAAAAGAGCCGCTGCTGCTGCTGCCGCCTCTGAAGATGCTGCTGCCTCTTGAGCCATATCATGCACATGTATCTGAGTCTGATTCACATATAATTTTATCAAAGCCCTTTCTTCTGCAGCAATTCATTGTCTTGTCTCTTTCTTGTATCAAATCTCGCAAGGATCAAATTAGCATCGGTTCATGAGATTGTTTGATTCAAGGTTATATAAAATGCTGGTTTGATTGGATCTAATGAAAGCAGCCTCATCATCCTCCTCCTCCTCCTCCTCCTCCTCCCCTCCTCCTCCTCCTCCTCCTCCCGTCTGTTCCATAGTTTGTAGTGGGGAAACGATAGAGCTATCAGAGGTATATCCCTTCCCTCGAGTGGGAACCTGTACCACCTTAAAGAGATTGCTTTTCCATCGATTCTGCAGAATCCCATTCTGCAATCCCCGGAATTCCATCATACTCGAATCCCAGAAAAGAGAAAACACTTTACCTCTGAAAACGAAATCGACACGTCCTGGGCCTTGCCCTGAATTGTGGGATATACGTGTAATCTGTCACGCAGAAAGATCCCAACTATTTGTGGGTTCCATTAGGTTCAATATTTTTTTCGCACTTTTTTCAATTTGCGGGTTAAGAATGCATTCTCAACTCACACCGAAGGTTTGGCAAACTACACGGGGTTTGGTATGGTAGCAGATTTTTGAGGGCTAAATCCGGTTTCGATTAGTTGAGACTGAGGTTTCTCATCTCCAATAAGTTAGGCCTAAAAATCGCAGTGTGATGTTAGCTATGAACCAACACCCACAAAATCGCAATCTCAGGAACAGTTTGGTGATTCACGTCAAAATGCTAACATTCCCGCCTATTAGTATTGAGGATAGAAGCTTGGGACCTTCCTATTTTTGATCAGTGCCCAACATGCTCTGCTTAATATCTTCCGGACTCCAAACCCGGACGCATCCAAAACTTTTAAATGATCCCATCTCGCCATGTCTCGTAAAGAAATATCAATTAGATTGGTGGTAAACATAAATTGGTATTAATCACCCACACAGCTACCTTAATTATTACTAATTAAAGTAATTTAATTAATTTTTTATTATCATATTATTGTGACATATGGCTGTTTAAATTTTTAAATTTTTTTAGGATGTAGAATTCAATTCCCAATACTCTTCTCTCAGTTGAAGATTGATTTCAACGATAACCCGAGATATATGTACATAAAAGCATGCTAATCCAGAGTTCCATAACTTGTTATAGCCAGATGCGGCGACCTATCAAGTGATTCACCCTAACGCAATTTAAGATAGAGTTGATGTGACTTAGGCCAAAATCATGTCAAGGTTAGGCAGCACCCTACTTTAAAATTTAGTGTTGAATCATAAAGAATCTCCACGAAACTAGTCTAGACCGGAACAACATCTAAATTTTAATATACATGAATTTATCTGAATTCATTAACTTATGACACGTTCATGAGTTTATCAATAAGATAAGAGTTCAATCTCGGAGAGAAGCCCTGCAATGTGAGAATCATGGGAAGAAAATCAGAAGAGTTAAGGACGTGATCGGAGCTCTTTAAGATTATCCTTTCGCGTTCGTGAATCATTTTTTCGTATGACAGATATTCCCCTCGGATGATCCATTCGAATTTTTTTCTTGGAATGGAGTTAGATCCAAAAGCGTGTTCCCGAGAAAAAAAAAGAAAAATATAAAATCTCTCGATAATGAATAAAAATAAATATCATTTCACCGAATCTCTTTCTAAATAATACAATGGACTCTGTCGATCGCTCACGCTTATCACTCAAATAAAAATTCAAATAATCAACATTAGTTGGTTGGACGGTTTATTGTCCTACTTTAAATTAAGCCTCAGTTCGAATTTTATAAATAGAAAAAATTTATGATTATGAGATTTTTATCTCTTAATGGACATCTGATTTAAGTGCTGATCAATTGAAACTCGTTAAAACATGGATGGGCATAGAAATGGGTAGGCGAGGGGCTATTCGTTCACCCCAGAATAGTAAGAACCGCTTGACCTTAGCCGAATTAGAGCGTAACACTTCTTTTTTTTTTTTTTGGTCGCCAGCCACGGTATCCAAGCAGGCCCCACCAGCGGTGAGATGGCATCTTTCAGCCAACCATACTTGACTAATCCGTTGGTCGCCCCGGGTCGCACGCCTGGCAATGGCGGGTGAGGCTCCCAAGAGGGGTGTCTGCGTACGTGAGGTCTCGAACCTGAGACCTCCTTAAGCGGCACCGAGCTGCTTACCACTCGGCCCAACCCCTCTTGGTTAGAGCGTAACACTTCAGTAGGAAAGTCTCTCAATTCCAGACGTTAAAATCAAATGCGGCCTCTTGATAGAGAAAGCACTATGCGTAACAGTGCTTATAAATAAAATCCAATTATTTCTAGACTTTTTAAGTTTTAAAAAAAATTATAAAATAATTAAATTTTATTAATTTATAATATTAGATAAATAATATCGAGCGATATTCCGGTTAACTTTCCCGTCTTAATGATAGGGCCAACCCCCACCCTTATTCGCGTACGTGTATCAGCAGCAAAATGATTGAAATGGGCAGGGGAATGGGTCATGTTTTCCATAATAATAATAATAATAATAATAATAATAATAATAATAATAATAATAATAATAATAATAAAAAGAAAGAAAGAAAGCAACATAATTGAATATAAGATTTTTGTATAGCAGCACACGATTTTAACTCATAATCGAGTTGCTCTGAATTAGGCCTAATAATTTTTTTATACAACACGACATGAGATGACATGACATAGAGTTAGGCGGGTTCTGGTTGACTCGTGTAACCCATTTATATAAACGGGTTAAATCAAGTTTAACTCACGTAATCTAACACGACATGATGAAATCCGTTTAATTATGCATTTATGTGTCAAACGCATTAACTCTTTTAAATATATTAAGTTAAAATTACAATTACACCATACGCATTTAGTTATACGGATTAAACATGTCGTGTCGTGTCAATCTGGATTTAAACGGGTCGTATACGAGTTTAGACACTTCTAACAAGGACCCGTTTAGACATGATACAACACGTATTGCCAGGCTTCCTTTGAATTTGATCATCGCCGTTTTAGTTATCTATTCTTTTTTTTATTTTCTATCATTATATTAGATTTGTACGTTTCTCTTATAACCGAAAAAAGAAAGTGACATGATTCAAAAGGAAATTCCAAATAGAATTTTTTTTCTTGCTACATCATGTTCTGTGTTTCAATTTCCAAAATCACTTGTGAAGAAAACAGATAGTTAGAATTTTTTAAGAGGTGAAAAAGAATATATATGAAAAAATGGATTTTATAACTAATATTACTTTATAACATTTTTAAAAATTAGTACTATTATATATATATCATTTTTATTAAATTTTTTATAATACTCAAAATATCCCTCTTATTCTAACCCTAACCTTCCTCCAGCATCTTCTTTCTGCCTAACAGCTGCCCAAGCCCAACGCCTAACTCCGATGCCCCCAATACTCCGACACCTCGACGCCCATGGCAGGACGAGAGGGAGAGCTCCATTGACAAGCTGAAAATGGCATAGGAGAACACCACCAGGGGTAGCAGTGGAATGGTCTAAAACTCACTTTCATGTAATTTAGTGAGGTCGATGTCACATGTTCGAGTCTTGTTCCGAGCGATATTGATAGGAGAGACTCTTGAACTTGTACCTTGATGGACACCGGCTTCTTAGACTATACTAGACCTTTAGCGGTGCTACGTTGATGGCGTCAATGTTAATACTGGTTGTTCAGTTCATCTGGTATGTTCGAGTTGAATTTAAAAGTCCAAACATTATATACTAGAGGTGACCGAGTCGTTATTATTGTCGTCCTCCTTTAAAGAGAAATAATTTAGGAAACCATATAAATCTTTTGACTAACGCTATTTCTTTTTAAATTATGTATAAATTGATACTATTTATAAAAAATAATTGGAGAAGTGTGTCACTTTTTTTATTAACACAATTTTTAATAGCAAAAAAAAAATTTCCCGTCATCCGCCCCATCCATCAAATAATTACTATATTTTTCATCTTCTTAATTTTTTGAATTTAAATTAGAAAAATCGATAACTATAATTAAATTTTATTAATTATAAAAAAAAAATTTGTCAATACCATTGAATAACGAAATTTGCGGGGAATCATGAACGAATTGCCACTGGGAGGCGGCTGGTGGTGGAATGAAATGGTCAATACGTTCTTGAGTTTTGAATCTCGAGGATCCCAGTCCGTACGACAAGGAATCGGAAAGTCAGAAGGCGCGTCTCATGTTGACAGGGGGGAGGAACTGACGTCATATTTAGACAGTCAGCCTACGTGTCGCATAGTTGGTGGATGGACGTGGCCCGTTAGTTCCCAACGTCTATGTCAGATAAAGAGAGAGAGAGAAAGAGCGGCAGACACGGCTTCTCTCTTCCCCTTGAATTTCTCCACCCACGTGATCATTTAGAATTTTTTCAGAAACTGTTAAAATCATTTATGACATTATTAGCTGAAGTTTTTTTTTTTAATAACTAAAAATTTATTCCTTCATGTAAATCTATTAATTCAAGTTAGTTTATGTATAATATATATATATATGAGGGACTTTACTAATAATTACATGCTTAAGGGATTTAAAGTTTCGATATCGTGAATTTTATTTGATATATTTCATTTTGACGTTATTTCAAATTTTGTATAATTGTACATTATTAGTAAATTTTTATTATCGTCAAATTAAAAATGTGTCAAATAGCATAACAGTAGATCTATATAAAAGAGATATTAACGGAGTCATCCTTTTTTTCCTAACTATATTTATTTATTATCTGAATCAGGATGTTTTAGGTTTATCTTTCAGCAAAATTCTGCACTTCGATCAGCAAGTGAACAGCTTTGTAAAGACTGTAGCCAACTGTTATACATTTACATTTACTGAATCGTTGAACTGCTAAACGATACGAATGGTTCATGAGCCCCTTTTGTAAGGATTATGCTACTACCATGAAAAAGTGAAGCATTTTCAGTGTGGGATGATTGTAAAAATTTCTTATACAGTTGATATGAAGTTCGATTTCATGGATAAATTGAACCACTCGAATGTCCAAAAGGTACTCAAGAAACTGGTTTGATCATTCTGACCGAGCATTTAATGAGGCCTCTTATCAACCGGAGAGTATAATTTTTCAGGTAGAAACGAGCTTCCGACTGATATGCAATTCACCTTTGATGATTTTCGGTCAAATCCCACTTTAACCCCTCAATTTCACCTTTTTCTTTTTGTTTTTAGTGATGTTTCTATAATTTCTATTTTTTAATTTTTCTTTTTTATACTTTTACGGATTTGTTGTAAATAATATATTCGGCAATTGAGCCATCAAACTAAATCGATTCAGAAAAAATTGAGAATTCTTTTCCTCTTCAATGATTCTCTCGATATTTAATTCAAATTAGCCAGGCTCGATACTTATCTGCAATCATCGACCCTATCACCCCGCTACAACAACCTCATTAGAAATTGTGAAGTGTAGCATTTCCGTCCTATGATGTTTGCCAATCGTTTAACTTGAGTACGAGGAGGGTCAAATCGCACCATCACACCAGCTCGACTTTCTCGTACGTTCCAGGTTAGGCGAGTTACAATGCTGAAAAGAGAAGAGTCGGTCCGAAATCTTCTGATCGAAACACGAACGAGCAACCAACCGGTTTCCGCGTCAGGTGGTGAAGAGGATGATTGGTCGACGGATTGGCTGATAACAAAAGCATCCCATTCGCTTGTCGCTATGGCGAAAGGTACATTCGCTCAACCAAACCTAACTCTCTCTCCTTGACTGGAACACTTATTGCATGACCATTACTTCCTAACATATCCACCGAAAAAATCGATGCTCGTGCTTTCTTCCTCGGTCGTATAATCATGAAACATGAAACCCTCTTTTATTTTCTAGCGCTCGAGCATCTTAGGCTACTGCTCGAGTTAGGTGTATGTTCGTTCGAGAACCTAGTACCCGATGCACGATTTGTGACTGAATTGAATTTCCTCATATCATGCTACATTGAATAAATGTTACTCGTAAAAATAATAATAAAGTTATGCATCTCCGTAAATTTTTTCCTATTATAAAAAATTTTTGTGATTAAGAAGAATATATAGTGAATGTAGAATAATGGAACAATAGTTACAATAACTGTGCCCTTTTTTTTTTAATTACAAATAAAGACCCAGAATAAATGAATATGACGAGTTTCATAAGTGAAAATTGAACATAATGAATCTTAAGATAAAATTATGGCACCAATTCCTGTTAAGTTAACAGTTTAGGAAAACACCGCCAGTGGCAGTAGTGGAATGGTCTAAAACTCACTTTCATGTGATTTAGTGAGGTCGATGTCACATGTTCGAGTCTTGCTCCGAGCGATATTGACACGACAGACTCTTGAACTTGTACCTTGATGGACACCGGCTCCTTAGACTATACTTGGCCTTTAGCGGTGCTACGCTGATGGGGTCAATGTTAGTACTGGTTGTTCAGTTCATCTGGTATGTTCGCAGTTGAATTCGAGAGTCCAAACATTATATACTAGAGGTGACCGGGTCGTTATTATTGCCGTCCTCCTTTAAAGAGAAATAATTTAGGAAACCATATAAATATTTTGGCTAACGCTATTTCTGTTTTTTCCCCTTTTATAACGTGCACTCGAACTTCGTTTGACCAATTCCCACAATCTCTTACATAAACATACAAACACACATGGTATGATTAATTCAAAAGTGATATCTGATGAGAGAGAATTCAAAACCCGTAATATGATCTATACTTGTACTCCTCTTTATTATCAGATCAAATGCCTCGGGTTGGCTCATTACTATTTAGAATAGGACGATTATGCCATTTTCAAATTTCGGATCCGTCTACACGAAATAAATATTCAGTTTGTAACACAAAATAATTTCATTGTATAAATTTTTACTTAAATTTTAAAGCGTGTAAAGTTGACCATTATAAATTATAAAAATTTTATAGTTTCTGAAAATGATTTATATAACAGAGTGATTGTATATTAGATGCCAGATATTTACTCATATCAAACTGATTACAAAAGGGACGCACATCTAATAATAAGATAAAATCCTTTAAACTATGTAATAATAATAATAAATAATAATAATAATTCAATATTTCTATTTTTTTTTCTGAACTTAAAACAAACGAACAGCAGGAGACGTGAGTCGGTAGCGGAGGCTCCTAAGTGCGCTCTGGGGGCTGTGGGCCCGCTCCACGAGATATTTAAGATTTCTTGATCCCGGACACAATAAATTGATTCTAATAGTCTGCTGAAAACAATATATATATATATATATATATTACAAGTTAAATGAAAAATTGTTTGAATTAAATTATTTGAATGAACGGCATGGGATGGGAGATGGGACGCAAAATTCGAGGTGATCTCTCTCGGAAGGCACCGCCCCCGCCCGGCTTGATGGCGACCACAGGTATCCTCTCTCTCTCTCTCTATATATATAATATGATATTATTTTTATTTTATAATAATATTGAATGATTCTATAACTAAGTATCAATTTTTATAGTATTATTAACTTTTACAGAATTTGATATAAAAATAAAAAAATATAAGTTATTATAATAACTTCCTATCATAAATGTGTATAAGAAAGGTTTATATTTTTTTTAGGTAAAATAGAAAGGATTATAAATTTGAAATTAGCCTAATGTACTCAGGAACGAGACTCTGGCAGTAACATATACTGTATAGTAGGTTTCAGATATCATATTAAATTTGTACATTCTCTCACTTCACAATAATTTTATCAAACCTAAAGTTACTAAAACGATTTGAGTAGGCTCACTTATCGGTGAGTAAAATAATTTATGATAAATTTTCTTAATTTTAATTTAATTTTCATCAGTTTTGTTTATATTATTATAATTTTAGCGAATTTTAATTAATTTTTTTTGTATATTTTAATAGATTTAACTCTAGTGATATTTAAGTATTATAAATTTATTAAATATGCATATTATGATGTCATATCAAACATAAGTATGTTGAATTAGGGTGCTTTTTTCTTCATATTCTGACACCCAGTCCAATTTTCTGATACCTTGTAGTTGATCATGGGTTAATTTTAACCTATTTCTTAATTTATTACTCGAACTCTTATCAGTTTTGATTGTACCGAGCAAGTACGAATACTCATGCGACCTGCCTTGAGATAACAAAATAATGCGGAAAAATAATTAATAATAATAATTATTATTATTATTAAATAGAGTCCGAGGAAACTCTCTTTTGAAAATCCATCTATGAAATTGATATGTGACAAACTGGTTTTTCTTAAAACCTTCAAACTTAAGTACTAGGAATTACATAATATGACCGCTATTTTATTATAATTTTTGAACTATCTCTCCTCTGAGCAATAAGTAAATAATAAACATGTCATATATAATAAGGTTATATCATAAAATTCTTTTAATTCTTAAATCGTATAAAGTTTTTATAATTTTTAAGGATTAAATTTACACTTATAAAAATTTGAACAATATTTTATACAATACGATTATTATATTATGAAAAATTTTAAAAAACCTTGCCCGCACTGTCCCTTGGACCAGGTACAATGGTGGCGCCGCGCCGCGACGCGATGTGATTTGCGTGCCACGGTGCCTTGACTGTACCCGATCTAAGATTTGGTACCAGTAAAGTTTGATATTATATTATACGTGCTAAATATTTAATTTAGTCACAGTTGTCGGGAGAGAACGTGCCCTTTCTTTCCCCTCTCTCCTGTGATCTGTTTGTTGCCCAATGGCAGAGGAAAAAGCTTTAGTGGCTAAATTATTATGATACGATGGGTAAGAATAAATCATATTAACTTAGTTAGTTTTTATTATAATAATTATTTAAATAATTAATATTAATTTATTTATTTATTATATTTTAATTAATACTTTATCACATCACGTGATATAATAGTATGAACTCAGAATTTCTCCTAACATCGAAGCAAGTCTCTCTCTCATCTTCTTTCTCTTTTCTCCTCCGAGTTTTTATTTCCTTTCCCAGCTTCACTCTCCTCTTTATTTATTTATTTATTTATTCTGGTGCATGTATAAATTCCACTGCTTCTCCTCTTAAATGCCTCCTTCCCATCTCTTATCTAACCCTTCTCTGGGTGTGAGGCGTTGTTGCCTATACTCTTTTTCCCCTTCTCTTTTAGAGCCCTCCTTGCGAGGAGCTATACGGTTTTAGCTCAGGTTCGTCTCTCACCCTCCCTCCCTCTCTGGTCTTTAGTTGGTGATTCTTTTCATCTGGTTAGATTGTTGAACTTTTCCTCGATCTTCCATGGTTTTTCGTTTATTCTCAGCTTAAGATGAAGAGATCTTCAAAACCGAAATCTTCTTCCCTGTGACTCTTTCTTCACCTGTCTCTCTCTTTCCTCAACAAGATCTGTACCAATCGAATCTGAAGCTCGTGAAAGTTCAGATTTTATTGGCTTCTGAGCGCCCTTCTCTCACGGAGTTTTACAATCTCTCTTCACAATTTTAGCATGTCCACTTTTATGGGTTCTGTGTGTTAGGACTTATGGGGCTTTGGAGTATAGTAATCTGCTGGATTTTTTTTTTGTTGTTGTTGTATTGAACAGGATTAGTTGACCAGATATTTCTGGTGTCTTGAATCTGTTCACATAGGTCCTCACCCACCTAGATCTGCTAAAATTACAAGCAAAGTTCTGATTTTTTTTAATCCACCTTCCAATCATCAAATTTGCCTCTAACACAAATCTGTTCTTCCATGAATAGCTGGTTGTTTATCGGGAGATCCACCAGAAGGAAATCCCAAATACAATTTCAGAAGGTAATTAGGATGAATCACTGTGTTATCCAGCAAAACGCTTTCTTGGCCCGCGAAGAGATGAGGAGGGAGGCCGTGGTTTGCCCGAAGCCCCACCGCCTCGGCTCTTTAGCTGCCACCATCTCCGACCACCCCATGAGGTCCCTTAGATGGCAGCTGAGGTCTGTAATATTCTTTTCATTCAATCAATTGTTTTGATTTCCTGAAATTGTGATAAAGAGTTACATCTCTTGAACTGAAAGGTGCTTAGCAGTCGTCTGATTTGATTCGCTTCAATTACTCATTTGCAGCAACCAAGGGGATCTCTATGATTCTAAAGCTGGTGCTGATGTTTTGGACATCATCCTTACAAAGGTTTGTCCTTTCTCCTCTTTTCACCTTACTGGCTGGAATTATAATACATAGAATGATCAGTGGACCTTTCATGTTTGCTACTTTTCCTTCACCAGATCTGCAATTGTCTTTGCTAGATCGAGTAATCGATGACCCGAACCTCAATTTCCTATATGATTCTCCAATAGTTTTTGAGTCTTCTTGGAAATGAATAAACAAATGCAAGACTTCTGCAGTTGTTACCTCTATTTTACAAAATACTGCGTATGTCTCTGGTTAACATCACCAGTTTCTGCTCTCCAAGACATGCACGGATCTGAGGAGTTTTTGTGCTTTTATCAAAAGACAGATCTTTTGGAAGTACAATGTTAGAAAGACAAATCCTTGTATTGTTTTCTATGCTGCTTTAGGGAAAAGATGAAAGCACAGACTAATTTCAGCCAATTTATGCAGGGTGGTGGTTGCAGTGTGGAACAGTCTTGTGCACAGATTGCCTCGTCGCCCCCATTTTTTTGCGGGTCGCCGCCGAGTAGAGTATCTAACCCACTAATTAAAGATGACCGGTTTGGGAACGAGAACTTCCTCCCATTCTCCCCACTCTCGCCTATTGCAGGCCCTTGTTCAGGCTTATCTTCTTCTCCATCATCGCCTCTAAGGAAAGAGGGCTGCATCAGGGCAAATTTTGTGAGCAAGCCAGCAGTGAGAATCGAGGGGTTTGATTGCCTGAACAGGAACCGCCAGAGCTGCGGCATCTCTGCCTGGGCATGAGGAGATCTTGCACCAGGCCGAGCACATCACGTGGTTATATAATTTATCATCATCACTCGCTAAACATTGACTGCTTGAGAGGAGTTTTAAGATCCCAAAGAGGGGAGAGAGCAATTTAGTTGTGTACATAAGTTGTCCAAAGGTTGTCATCTTGTAAATGCTATTAAGGTGTCCTGTCATGTAAAGTGTGTCAGAATAATTCGCTAGAGAGGTGAACCTTTGATTAGGTTCGAAGGGTTTGGGTTCCATCAGGAGGTCTGTTTTTATTAAGGATCATGAGAGATCAAATCTTTTGTCATCCATTCTTCCTGTTTTGGGTGGTGTAATTGTAAGAGTCAAGAGGGAGGATTTGGGGTGGGGGAGTCTTCAAACTTTGATTTCCCTTTTGGGTTTTCTTTGAGCGGCTTGAGAGGGTTAAAAGCTGTACAAGATCAGGTTGGAAATTGAGTAAATCAAGCCTGTAGTTTTCTGGTTTCCCTTGCTTTCCTGATAGTGTAAATCTTGGATCTTGATTTAAGTGGTAAGTTACCGATCTTTCCAAATTCATTGTGGAGAAGCAATGCTTGCTTAATTGGTGCAAATTACTAATTAAGATCTGTCTGTTGTGCGTTCTATCATGTTCTTTGATTGGATCTTCTTTTTCTGTTGATATTTCCTCCTGTTGGGACCGAATATCATAAAGTTCCAGAGGTGGGTCTGATGCAAATGATGATGTTTTTTGGCTCATGTACCTTCTCTGATGTACGACTATGGTACCACAGTAGGGCAATAGTTTTTCTTGCTGTGAAGCAACAACTCGACTCTGCTAAACACCGGAAAAGGAACTACCAAGTATGGTGGTCTAATAGTTTAGAGTTTACTCTCATGTGGCTATTCTCATGCAGTTTCATATGGTCAATGCCTCAAATTTGAATTTTGTTCTAAGCAATATTATTAAAAGAGGTTTTTGAGTTTGGGCATTGGCCGAGCTATCTAGGTCTTTGGTGGTTTGTACCGGTTGTTCAAATTCGTTTGATATATTTGCGGTACATTATGAAATCCTGAATATTATACAGTAGAGGTGATTGAATAGTTGCTACTCATGTCCTCCTTTTATTGAAAAGGAAAACTAGAAATAGAGGAAGAATTTTAATAGGAAAGATTAGAGAATGAGAAATTATGGAACTGTGCATTAATGACGTTTCTTTACTAGAGGCTAGGACCCAGAAAGAGATCAAAGGATGGAGAACAAAAAGTAGAATTTCAAATTATCTCCACTACGATATGATTATATCACTGTATAAAATCTCGTTTTATTCTATATTTAACAATGCTTTTTGTTTTTGAGAATGACAAGTTAAGGTGATGGGACCTAATCATGGCTACACTAGGCACGCTCTTGATTCAACAGCAAGCGAACATCATGAGTCCGTCTGTTTCAGCCAGAAAAGTTTCTTCGAGCCTCTCTTCTCCGAGTTTTCACACGATGGATTGTGCTATTCTCGAAACTTATCGAACGAATTTCGTTTAGCTGACTCAAGAGAATCTCATCGTAATAGTCACATTTCATTCTAAGTCCATAGCAATGCTTTTGCTTTTGTATGTACACAAATTCAAAAAGTCCGATTGATTCAGATTCGGGATAAATGGAGTTGGTTAAGAAAAAAGGTATCTATGAACTGTGAAACACCGAGTGGCCACTTCTCTGCTCTTCTAATCAGAAACGGCCAAAAAATTTCCTTTCCCTTTCCTTTTCTTATAATTGAAATAGAAAAAAAAAATTGCAAAAGATTTTGTGGCAGTAGTTAAATTGTCATAATAGCATATGATTTTGATTATATTACTTTTTTTAGCCCCGCAGCCGCCCTTTATTAAAAAAGATTAATTAAAATAAAAACGGAAAAAACACACAGCGGACAGCTTTCTAGGGGACCAGGACCGACATCATGCTCGTCTGTTGCAGTGTTTTTTTTTTGATTTTTTTTTACATCACTTAATCTTATTATCTAAATTGAAATCGAATAAATTGATCTGTTAAGAAATAAGATTTTTTTATATTTAAATCTGAAATTTTAATTAAAAAATATATTAAAACATTTCAATCAACTCTATTGATACTGTGTGAGCCTTTGAATCCCAACACAACTAAATCAGGTAAATTTGAAAAGGAAAGTGGGGAAATTAGTTGAATTGTCGTTGGCACGTTTTCTCGCGCCTAACGGGTAATGTGTACATACGACGAAATTACCCTTGAATTTCCGAGTTTAATTTTGATATGCATGATTAACCCGTCCGTGACTTTCTACTAATTTTTGTCAGAACTAGAAGAGAGAGACTTGGCTCGCGGGTTTTCCTCTTATTCGGGTCAGACCCGAATAGGCCCGAATTTTTGTTCTTCTTTGGACCAGCACGCTGAGGCCAAAGCCAGCAAAAGCCCCTTTGGGCAGGTCCAGCATCGACTTTCCAAGTGAACCCAGCAGTCCATACCCTCAGTAGGATGAGGATTATTCAATCCTCGACTTAAATACTGGACCATCCATCCAAATTTCAGAGCACGTAATTTTTTGGCAAATTAAATATAAAGAATGAGTAAAAAATTTACGAAAAATTAAGTAATGATGAAAAGAGCAGAGAGCAAGTATGAGAAAAATGAATGTAAAAGAAGAGAAGCAAGAGAAATTGAGAGTACAAAGAGATTATATAGTTACATATTCGTAAATTTACCTTTACACCTTGGTTTTTCTTAATGTAATGTTATTAAAAATTGAATTTTATATATCAGTGGATAATTTAGGAAAGCAAAAAAGACACCAAAAATAGGAGTGTGCAAAAAAAAAAACCGGTTTGGAGAGAACCGAATGAGAACCGAATCGATTTGAACAAGTTCTCCCCGAACCAGTTCTATTTTGGTGTGGTCTTTTAAAATAAAAAGCAGTTTGGTTAATTTCTATGTGTAATTGGTTAGGTTAACTAGTTTGAACTGAATCGTATTGGTTTTAATATAAAACCAATATAATAATATAAAAATGCAATTTAAAATTAATTTGGTCCAGTTTATACCAGTTTCAAATCGTTTTAAAAGCAATTCAATTTGATTCAAACTGGTTTCGAACTGAATTAAACAGTTTCAAAACCAATTCAATTTGGTTTTGAATCGGCTAACCAAATTGGTTTAAACCAATCCGATTTTTTCACACAAATCAGTGTTACAGTTCATGCTTACTATACCAAACCAAAACCGAAATAGAATTTTGTCGTTCAATTCGGTTCAAAACTTGTTCGGGAGCCGAACCAGTTTTGCACACCCCTAAGCAAAGAAAGGAGTTTCCCCCGTATATAACATAAATACAACACTATTCATTCATTTGGAGAATTTGGAGGTGTTTAGAGGAATTTGAAAGGAAGGGGAGAGGAAGGATTTGAAGGGATAATTTGTTCCTTCTTCAAACCACTCATTTATATATCATTATTAGACGGCGAATTTGGAGGAATAAAAATGTTAATTTGAACATTTTATCCTTTTAATTTGGAGGACCAATCAAACTGGAGAAAGGCATACAGGAGGCACAGTAGTTTTATGGTGGTCTCAAAATTCGAACAAAGTTGTGGTTTTGTGATGATCTCAGGAGGCTCGGTGACTCCAACTCGATGGTGGTCAAGTAAGGAAAGGCGTGCTACGGTTATAGTTTGGTGGTTATCGAGCAAGAGAAGATAGATGTAGTTGTGTAATTATATGATATGGAATTATGGTATACCTTGAGTTTCTTTTAAAAAGTTGCGATAAGTGTTTTTGTCTAAAAATTTGCTGTTCCTCCAAATTCTCCCAAATAGAAAGAATTACAAAATTGAGGTTTAGAGGGATCTCCCTATAAATTCATCCAAATAATTTATCTAAATAAGGGATTATATTATCCATTCTCTCCAAACCCCTCCAAATACCTCAATCCAAGCAAACTCCAAAATTTAAGGACTTTGAATCTATTTCTCACCCGTGAACTCTCTCTACTCCATCTTTTTACCTTTTTTTTTGTGTGTGCTCGTGGACATCTTCTATAATGAGTAAAAAGGGAGAAGTGAATTTTCATGGTGGGACAAAAGCAAAATGTACGTAAACAAGTCAGGAAAAAGGCCAATCATGGAATTAAATATAATGGGCCATAGCTGCTCTTTCATTGTCATCATCCACTAATACCTTTCGTTTCGAGCTCCCCCATGATCCACTTAGTACTAAGGCCAGTGTGGGAAACCGTACTAAGTTACAATCAGCTATGCCCCAAGAACGACCGACAAAGTTGTCTAATGGCATAAACTTCGAAGAAGTTGCGTGATAGCAATGGCTGCCTAGACCACTCACTGATAGATAGCTCCAAAGAGGTAGTAGTAACACTGGTTGCTTTTATGGGTGTTCTCTCGATCTGACAATCCATACACAGCTTAATTTTGTTACCGAGAAGCTGTGGGCAATTAGGAGGAGATGACATTCACGTTCTTCGACGGCTAAAATGTGCAGTTCCGTTGTGGGCTTATGATTTCAGTTGAACAACTTCCCATTTGCTCATGTCTCGTCTGCGTGAGTTGTCATTCGAGGTGGTGGGATTTTCTTTTTGACTTCTTCCATACTTGATTTTCCAGGAGAATTGCAAGAAATGACACTTGTCGAAATTCCATCTCTCCCCCATGTTTAAGCATTCAAACATTGGCCTTTGTATCATGTGGCCTCTATCTATGAGAAATAATTTCTCTGGCCCAATTCCGTTTCAAGTAACCGCGGCCCAGTAGACCCAGCCCATCAAAAACGGCCAGTGACAAAGTCTCTCTCTCTCTCTCTCTGTAAAACTCCCTCGGACCCTACGCTCTTACCGCGTTCCAACGGTCACGTCATCTCCCTCTGGAGATCGCAAAAATCTCTCGTCGTTGAGAGCCACAGACAAGATTCAATCTCTCTCTTGAATGCCCAAACCTTCCAACACTTCGAAACCTCTTCTGAAATCCGGAGAAAGAAGGCAGAAGGCAGCAAGTTTCGAGCTTTACAACAAACTCTTGCTACTACTCGTATGAGGAAACCCGTCTCAGAAACCATCTCGGGAGGTAGGTTAGATTCTGAAAAACTCTACTTTACAGTCTGTCATTTCTGATTCCTCGTAACTTTAAAGCCCTTGCATGTCTTCGTTCTTGGGTCGATCTGGTAATCCATACGACAAAGGTTAAACAAATTCCATCTCTTTTGACCTGATTCCTGCTAGTATCGAGGGAAATAAATTTCTTCTGCTACTTCTCAAAGCTCGCAAGCTACAATCACTTATATAGAGTTGTAAAAAGATTATTTAAATTTAACTTAATTTCACTTGCAGAAATTCTTAAGTTTGACGCAACAGAGGTCGATTTTCGGCAGAGCCTTGCATGCAAGATATTCCCTGCTGCCCGTAAGCATAGTTGGAAGCAGTGGAATTTCACTGGAGATAAGGGACTCGAATAGCTTCACGCTGGAGTTTTTTTCGATGAATCGAGGAATCTTGAGTTACGAGTTTTAAGCTTGATGTTGGATTATAAGCTTTCCCTGTGTTTCTTCTCACACCCGTCCGTTGATTAACTGATCTTTCTTTCTCCCCATCAAACGCCATGTAAATCTTAGCCTGGAATTGTCGGTTTCGATCACTTAAAAAACACCTTTTAGGAAAAAAAATCCTCTCTTGATCTTCTTGTCAGAAAGCAAGGTGCAAATGTGTAGCCGGGGCTTGCAGATTCAACAAATGTACGTGGCCAAGAAGTCTCTGCCTTCTGCAAGATGAAGTTCAGGTAAATATTATCATATCAAACAAGAACTTTATAAATGTAGATCTTCCATCATTCCCTGAAGCATGGTTACTAACTTGTTTATATTGCCCTGCCCATTCTCATGAGAAAGTAAGTTTCTGGAATGTGCTAACTGATTTCCATAACAGTACAAGTGATCCATGGTTACTGATTGCTGATTTAAATGAATTATGTTAACCTCTGATGAGAAAATGGGTGGCAGTGTAGGAACTAGAAGCAAGAATTATTTGCATAAATTGACTTAGGATTTGTTGGAAATATTTATACCTGGAGGAACAATAGAATAGGACTTGGACGTATCAGAGAGATTGGATAGGGGTATTGCAAGTGATAAGTGGAGATTGTCTTTCCCTAATGCAGTTGTTAATCATTTGACTACTTTTAATTCTGATAATTTTCTCATTCTGCTTACCAGTTGGGCCTTTTAGAACAGAGATCAATCATGTAAAAATAGTATCGGATCATATGCTTTCAAATTCTGTAAAAAGATTAAGAATTACAAAAAAGGTCAAAATAAGGGCTCCTACAACAACACATAAACTTATAGAACAGATACGAACTCAATTGAATGAAACTCTTAAAAGGAAAGATATGATGGCAAAAATCATTGAGAATTGTGGCTAAAAGACAAGATAAGAATACAAAGTTTTTCATCGTTTTTCATCTTTCTACAATTATTTGAAGGATAAATGCAATCAAATCAAACTCTAATATAACCAATGTACATATGAACCCAAGAGATAAGTTATTGCTTCATAGAAAACTTTCAAATTATTTTCCAGTCTTAACAAATACATGTTATAAGATGATTAAACTCTTAGCAAATAGACAGATTTTCTATAAGGAAGGATAAATGATATGACTCCATCTTAGATTTTTTTTTTTTTTTTTTGGTTTCCCACCCGGTATCCGGTACCCGAAGGCCCGACTAATCCGGATTCGGGGTACTGTCGGGCGGTTTCCCGGGGACCCCTCCCAAGAAGGTTTGCTGCGTTCACAGGGGCTCGAACTCGGCACCTCTGCTTAAGCGACACAAGCCCCTTCCACTTGCGCCAACCTTCTTTGGTGACTCCATCTTAGATTTTGACTTATTCATCTTGTGTTTTATTAAAAAGGTGCTTGAGGACTTTGGTTACTGTAGAGGGAGTCTCCCAACCAACCAGGAACTCTGATACCGCTTTTGCTAGGATCGTAATTACTTTATTAATCAAAGTAATTACACCGAGCATTGGTTGGATTTATTTTGCCAAGACTTAGACTCACACAAGAAGACCACAAGACACTACGCAACACACTTATATCCTTACATGCACTAACACTCACGAACACACTCATGCACATACACTAGGACACCTCACCTATCACTCATGACACCACTCTTCACACACACTTCAACTCTTGCTTTCCTGCTTCTTAGCTTGGCAAAACACACGGCAACACATTTCTTGCACAAGCTCTAGACATTTCTTGCATTTTTCATTTTTTATTATTGATTGGCTTGGCTTGCTAACTTGTGATTCTAGAAACATCTAGAGACAGTGATGATACTTAACACTCCCCCTCCCCTCATCGCTTACCGACCTGCTTCCAATTCTCTGTAGTTCTTCTTCAACTAATGCAATGTTAGCGTACATGAGATTTGGCTTCTGTACTCTTGTTGATCGTTGGCCACTGTTTGATACACTCCAGTTTGTTAGGGACTTTGTCTTGCCTCATTCTCGTCCTCGATATTGTCTTCCTCTCTTTCTTCCTCATTAGGAGTTGAACGTACCTCTACGATCTGCTTCTCCATTTTCTTTTGTAGATGGTATTTTTTCCCCCTCAGAATTTGAGTGTGGAGTCCACCATGAGGATGACAGCACCCCGTTGGTAGGATCGGAACACTTCCATCCTTTCTTTTGGCTGCCAACGAAGATACACTTTTTTTTTTTGATAGATAAAAGGTTTTTCATTAGAAATCATTCTTACACAAACAGTACATAGTCCCAAACAGCTATATATAAGCAAGCATCATGCTGGGTTACTTCCTTCATCTTCTAAAGGCCAGTACAAGCAAACATCACACAAGTCAATACTATATTCCATACCTGCTGCTTCCTCTAACCTATCGGGGATAGAGTCAAAAAATTGAAGCCCCTTTGCTTTCGATCTATAGCCAAGCTGACCCAACTTATGAGCTTCTTGATTAAGCTCTCTAGTTTTCCAAACACAATCCCAAACAGCAAAACCAGTGAGCACACAATTAATATTCAAACTTAAACTCCTAATCAACCATGGAGCATCTTTTGGAGTCATTACTGCCTTAACAGCCTCTTTTGCATCAGATGTGAGTTTGATGTTGCGCCAACCCTTGTCTTCTGCTATTTTACAAGCCAAGAAGATTGCTTGAATCTCAGCTTCCAAGGGGGAGGTGCTTTGTGAGTTCAGAAACCAAGCATGTATTATAGTGTTTGACCTTTTTGCTACTCCTGCAAGACAAGATTTGTTATTTTTAAAAGCAGCATCAGTAGATATACAGATTGTATCATGCTAGCCATATTCACTTGTTTGTTGATTTTCAGCTTCAACTTCATTATTTCTGTCATTGTTTTCCTTTATGTATTTTTCTTTTTGTGTGTTAAATTCATTTATTACCCTTGCCGTGAATGTCAAGGGATCTAGTTTATTTCCATTGTGCAAAATTGTGTTTCTTAGCTCCCATAGTCTATACAGTAATATGGCTCCATATAGGGTGATGTCTTTGCTTAGAAAAGAAGAAGTTAGGTTCAGAATTTTTGGATTTAACATGTTTTCTACCAGCTCTATCGTATTATTACAGTGGTTAGAGAATTGGCATATTTTCCACGGCGACTCCCTCCATGCTACTCGATAGTATAAGCAATCATTGAATAGATGCTTGAAATTATCGAGGCTAGTCTCGCGAAGAGGACATGGGTCTCCTTCATGCGAGAACCATGGTAGGCTTTCTGTCGCTAATCTCCATAAATGGATTTTGAGTCTGTCATGTATCTTTGTTTTCCAAAGTTTGTTCCAAAAAATGTTGTTCGTTTTATTAAATCTGTGTTCTTGATCTAATTGGTAGAATGATTTGACTGAATGTTGTCCTGTTGAAGTCGGTATCCAGTTGTATCTATCTTTCTCATCCATGTATGGTAAAGTTATTTTTAATATGTTCCTGACTGTGTTTGGTTCAAACATTGAGTTTAGTAAAGGTAGATTCCAGCTTTTTGGAGAATCTATTATCAGCTCCTCGACTTTCAAGTTTGGATTGATTTGTGTTTGTGGTAAGGGTGTAGGTTTGTATTCTGAGTTCTTATTCCCCGGGATCCATGGATCTATCCATACAAAAGTGTCTTTTCCATTTCCTATCCATTTACATGTTCCTGTCCTTAGGGTGGGTAAACATGACGTCAAATCTTTCCAAAATCTGGATATTCCATAGTTTGACCTATTGTCTTGGTTTAGAAAGTTGCCATACTTTGCTCTTAAGGCTTTTGCTGCAAGACTATCCTTGTTTTGCATCAGTGCCCAAGCTGTTTTAGACAGCATAGCCCTATTTGCTTCCTCTGTTTTTCTGAAACTGAGTCCTCCATTATTTTTTGGTTGGCAGATTTTATCCCAGCTAGTTGGAGCGTAGTAACGATTGTCCGTATTTGATTTTCCCCACCAGAAACTCCTAGTAATCTGGTCTATTTTTGAGCAAGTTTTCTTAGGGATTTTAAATAATGACATGGTGTATAATGGGGCGCTATTTAATACTGCCTTCACTAGAGTTGCCCTTCCAGCCCAAGAAAGAGTTTTTGCTTTCCAGGATTCTAATTTCGCTCTTATTTTGTCTACTAGATAGCTGAAGCTCTCTGTTCTTTTCTTTTTTATAAACAGTGGGTTACCAAGGTATTTACTATTTTTATTTAGTTTTTTAATTCTCAATGTCTCTTTTATGTTTCTCTTGATTTGGGGAGCGACTTTTGAAGAGAAAAACATCCCTGATTTTGTGTTGTTAATCTGTTGCCCTGACCAGGTACAAAATTTATCCATGATACTTTTGAATTCTCTTATTCCAGTTTGTGAAGCCTTTAATGTTACTATCAAATCATCTGCGAACATCAAATGAGTGATTGATGGTCCATCTTTGCTTATTTTTATTCCTTGAATTCTGTTTTCATTTTCTGCTTTGTATAGCATTCTTGAAAGTATTTCCATACTTATGATAAACAAGTAGGGGGATAATGGGTCTCCTTGTCTTAATCCCCTTGAAGGGTGGAAGAAACCTTTTGGAGATCCATTGATCAAAATAGATAGTGTGGTAGTACTTATACATTGGGAAATCCATCCTATAAATTTCTGATGCAGTCCCATGTTCTTGAGGATTGCTATAATGAAGTCCCATTCTATTCTATCAAAAGCCTTAGCAAAATCAATCTTAACAGCTAACGATCCCTTTTTTGATTTGCTTTTTTTCATCGTTTGTACTATTTCCTGTGTTAAAAGTCCATTTTCATTTATCCATCTACCTTCTAGAAAAGCAGTTTGATTTGGGGAGATAAATTCTTTTAAGTGTGTTTTTAGTCTATTTGCTAGAATCTTGGAAATTACTTTGTAGATATCGTTTGTTAGACTAATTGGTCTAAATTCAGAGAAACAACAGGCTCCCATATGCCTTGGAATTAAAGTTATAAAGGTGTTATTTAGCTCTCTTAACATGTACCCAGTTTCGAAAAATTGTTGGATAGTTTCTATAATTAATTGACCTACTATGTTCCAATATTTTTTGTAAAAAAGTTTGGGGAGTCCATCTGGGCCTGGTGTTTTTAAATCTGGCATTTGGTTTAAAGTTTGTATTATCTCCTCTGGTGTTGGAGTTTGTATTAACAGGTCATTTTCTTCTGGTTTTATTACCTGGGGGACCAAGTTCTCTAGATTAAAGGGTATTTCTGGTCTTTCTGATCTATATAAGCTTTGGAAGTTTTTAATAAAGTATTCTGCTATTTCTTCGTTATCTTGTATCCAATTTTCTCTATCAATTTTTATTGCTGCAATGTGATTTTTTTTGTCTTCTTATTTTGGTGGATCTATGGAAAAAGGAAGTGTTCCTATCTCCATCTAATAGCCATTGTTCTTTAGCTCTTTGCTTCCACATAAGATTTTGCCTATTCAGTTGTTCTTCTAGTAGTATTTTCATTTGCCCTATTTTATTAATATTATGAACAGATGGCTCTAAGTCTTGTAGCTCTCTAATTCTTTCAGTTAGTTCATTGATTTTCTGTTCGCAATTACCAAAAATGTTCTTATTCCATTCCTTCAAGGCTAACTTAGTGTTTTTGCACTTTTTTACAAATTGAAAAGGTTTTGATCCTATGATTTGATGTTCCCAAGCTTTCTTCACAATTTCCCTACTCCTATTATCTGTAGTCCAAATAGCTTCAAATCTGAATGGTTTTCTACGATCTGTACTCGATTTCCATAATTTAAGTTCTATTGGGATGTGATCTGATCTTCCTGATGTTAGGTGTTGTACCCCTGCCCTTGGGAATAATTCAGCCCACTCAATACTAGCTAGCGCTCGATCTATTCTTTGTTTAATGTATCCTCTCCCATTCCTATTGTTTCTCCAAGTATAAGGTGTATCTGAGAATCCTAGATCTACACAACCCGTGTCTGTAACAAAATCTTCAAGATAAGTATTGGATGAACTACCATATCCTCTCCCTCCCCATTTTTCAGATTCATTCATGATTTCGTTAAGATCTCCTATTATTACCCAAGGTTCAGTTAGATTTGTGATTTGTTGGGTAAGTGTGGTCCAGAAGCCTTCTTTTAACTGACTATAAGGTGGTCCATATGCGCAGAATAGATGCCATTTCTTATCAAAAATTGGATTTTCAATTAATGCATGGATTAGCCATCTAGAGGAAGATAGAATCCTTACCTCGAGTTCCCGGTGCCACATGAGGCATAACCCTCCCGATTTTCCTTCAGCTTCGACGCAAAACATCTTTTCCATTTTGCATGCTGAGGCAACTTTCTCACATCTATCTGCAGAGGCTTTTGTTTCACACAAAAAAAACATACCAGGACTATATTTTCTAGTAAGGAGGTTCAGGGCTTGAACTGCCGAAGGACCTCCTATTCCTCGGCAGTTCCAAGCGATTAAACTCATGGCGAGGGTGGGGGCATGATGAGGCCCGCCACCCCGGCCATTTGGACTGTATAGGCACACTCGAAGTCATTTTCCTGATAAGCCCCCATCAGTTCCTCCACCACACTTCTTGTTTTAGGGTTGAAATCAGATCTTACCTCTTCATCAATTTGCTTCTCTATATCGGCCATTGTTCCTTTGATTGCGACATGGTTCCTGTTAGTGTCTTCATTTGGCTCACCGTCTTCAGTGATTGAGGGTTTCTTCTGCACATTCGGAGGCGAGTTCTCCGTTCTCTTTCATTTTGTTCTCAACCCTTCTGCCGAAAGTATATCCTCCTGGAATTGAATGGGCTGATTCAAGTGGGTTGGGTTGGGCCTATCTTCTGCTGCCTCTAGTCCAAGAGTATGGGCGCCCTGGCCCAAAAGTGCTCCAGCCCACTTTTTGAATTTCCTCCCCGCCGTTGTAGTTCCTTTTCCTTTTTCCACCATTCTCTGACTCACTTTTGCCGAACTCTGTTCATCTGTCTTTCTGTCACTTCGGTTTGATGACGCTCCAAATTTGAAAATCTGAGATTCCGTTGCTGCTGACCCATCTCCTCCAAACTGCAAGCCGAGTCGTCTCGCGTCGGAGTTCCCGGGCGTCATTATCGGAGTGACCGGTTGTAGCTTCGGAGGGGAGAGATCTGAAGCTGCATCATATCGAAGCCAGGGGCCAAATCGTTCCGGGATGATCGTTTCTTTGGATTTGCAGCTTGTTTGCTCATGTCCGAGCCTTCCACAATCATAGCAGAAAGTGGATAGGTTTTCGTACTTCACATGGATCCAAGTACCAGTCTCGTTTTTCCTATTCAACAGGAAACTAGGACAGAGAGGGCTTTCGGTGTAGATTCTTACCAGAGCTCTTGGAAGTTCGAACCAGTATCGGAGTTCTCCTTCCTTCCAGTCGACCTGTAGAACTTCGCCTATCCTCGTTGCAAGCTTGTAGACATTTTCTTTGGTTATCATCTCAGGTGGAACCCCTCGGAATTGGACCCAGAAGTTCATTCTATTGAACTTAATTTCCTCCAATGGTATTCCTCCATTCCACCTCTCGGTCATCAGATGAATACCTCTGACATTCCATGCTCCATGTGTCTCCACGAATTCCAACTCTTCCTTATCATTGAAACAACATATTAGAACGTCTTTCTTAACTTTGTGTGGATAGATTTTCAAACCTTTTCTGGCTTGCCACATTTTCAGCAACTGTGGGATCATGATTTTGGAGGGTGGAACTCTGAAGCCCAGTGGCTTCACCAATAGAGTGAGGTCTCTTGCCTCCTGTGTTGGTCCTCCTCCGTCGTCCAGGTCAATCCAGTCGGAGTATTCAGCCATTGTCAGCTGCAGTTGGAAATTTTCGGACAACGAGTTTTCGGTGTATCCTTCGTCCATTGCGACTGAATTTTTTAGATCAGGGGGTGGTGTGTCTTGAGGTTTGATGCCTCTTTCTGTTTTATAGGTCTCTGCTCGTAAACCTTTCTCCTGATTCTCGTTCATTTTTCTGCTTTGGTCATTTAATAACTTCCATTTACTTCTCCGATTCTCCCAATCTCTCCGAAAGACTTTCAACCACCACTTTAATTTGATGTCACTGGAGCTGATCTTCGAATCTTTTACTTCTCTGAGATGGTTCATTATTGTTGATCTGCTGTTGAGAGTGTTGCTTGGCAGAAGAAGTACGTTTGTCGCTGGAGAGAATAACTTCTCAAATTGAATTTGAATGACTTCAGACCCACAAGGGGAAGAGAAAGCTCCCAACGAAGGAGAGAGTAGAAAGCTCCCAACGAAGGAGAGAACTACGAAGATACACTTGATCGCCTTCTTTAGGTACTAACATGTAGCATACACAGCTTCTCGGTACGTTCTTCTTTGCATGCATGTATACTTCCATGTTGCAGATATTGTAGATGGTCTTTTTTTCCCCTCGGAATTTGAGTGTGGAGTCCACCACGAGGATCACAGCACCTCGTTGGTAGGATCGCAACACTTACATCCTTTCCTTTGGCTGCCTACGAAGATACACTTCATCACCTTCTTTAGGTACTAACATGTAGCATACGCAGCTTCCCAGTACGTTCTTCTTCGCATGCATGTGTACTTTCATGTTGCAGATATTGCATGTGAAAAACTCCTCTGATGTTATTCCTTAGGCATGCATGCTGATTTCTCCATCTATAAACTTTAAAAATGTTTTAGACTTTTCTGTCATAAAGAAAACCCATATGTACCTTGAGAAGTCATTGATGAACGTAACCATAGCATCCTGTTAACTGACAGTTGATTGTCCCGAACATGTCAGAATGGGGCGGGGCGTATTGCATGATGTGTATCCTTAGGCATGCATGCTGACTTCTCCTTGTATCTTTGGATTCCTTAAACTTTATGTTTCAGACTTTTCTTTCATAAAGAAAACCCATACGTACCTTGAGCTCTGAACCTTTCCGTATTGGCAACCCGCCTTCACATCTCAGTGTGACTAGATCCCATCATATGGTTTGAGCACCCTAAGTTGACTAGTCGTCACGCGACGTGATGTAGGAAGCATGCCCATCACTTGTCTTCTCACCATGCACCACTGCATTGCTCTTTGTCGTTCTCTTCTTCCACCAAGTCTTCTATTATCACAGATGGTCATTGCTTAGCAAAAGCTCTATTTTGCTTCGCTTCACCAATCGATGGATGTCGCGTTGTGTGACACCGCTGCGGTACTGACTCATTATCAGCACATGATCCAAGAACCAACTCATCACCACTTGTGGGGGAGACCAACTAGGAAGTTTGATACCACTTTTGCCGGGATCAGAACCAACACGGGAGAAACTTTATTTTTCCAAGACTTAGACATGGATTACGCACACAATATTTAATCTCGTCCAACCCACAAAATCGGCCAAACATACAAAGGTTCTCACAACCCATGGAGAAATGTTTTCTATCAGTTTATTTGGACTCCTTGATTTTGTTCAAGGAGAGTTATAGCAGATGTCTTCGCACTGCATAGAAGAGGATTATAGTGTATCTAGGGGGTAGAATGTATCATGTAAACCCTACTTTAGTATCATGCACTTGCTAGCGACGCGGAGGGATCTTCAAAACTCAAGTTGTAAGTTCACCAAGCCGAGTGTAAAAATATGAACATGTAAAGCTCAATGGGATTTGACAGATGAGGAAGAGGACTATAGTAGATGTCTTTTAACCATGATTCACAATATGATAGATGAAAAAAAATTAGTGGATTATAAAACCAAGGGCCGAAGTTGTGGAACCGTTCCCTCTTTCCCATGCATCCTACCATTCTCTTTCATTCAGCAAATTGGAAAATCAACCGTCTTTCTACGGGAAAAATAAATCATCTTTGCATCCACAATAGAGAGGGAGGGAGTGTGAGTGACCGTATTGTGTAATCATACTATCATTCTCTTTCATTCACAATAATCCTACCATTCTCTTTCATTCAGCGCACTGGAAAAATCAATCATCTTTGCATCCACAATAGAGAGAGGGAGGGAGTGAGGGACCGTACCGTGTAATCAGGAATAAGAGGAGGGGTCCGAATTCTTGCTCCTCCATGCTCAATGTTGTGGTATTTTTTCGAGTACAACTTGAGAGAGAGAGAGAGACTTGAAAAATGGAGTACTCACCGGATGAATGAGTAATATGGATTGACGATCAACTTTGTACATGGTACGTGAGTGTGTGTATATATATATATATATATATACAATTTCAATGACAGAAATTATAATTGAAGATTATAAGAAATCTTGTCAGTCAATATCTATCCACCACCATATTTGGACTTTCCTTGGTGACCTTCATGAAATGTGGACTTTCCTCGTTGACCTCCGTGAAAGGTGGAAGAATGTTTATCATTATCTTCAATACTGTCCCTCAAATCGGTTGTTGGTGAAGGCATGAGACTGAGTTTGACTCGAAGATATATGAATTTATCTCGTACAAGAGGCTTGGTTAATGTATCAGCTACCTATAAGGAAGACGGAACACATCGAGTAACAAGGTTCCCAAGAGCCACTTTCTCACGTATGAAGTGATAATCTAGCTCAATATGTTTTGTCCTTGCATGGAAAATCGGATTGACTGTGAGATGCAAGGCAGAGATGTTATCAAAAAAAAGTAGTGATGGATGAAGTTGTTGAACTCCAATGTCATGCAAAACATAAGACACCCATGTGAGCTCAGTATTGAGCTTCAGCGGTTGAGCGAGCCACTGTCGGTTGTTTCTTAGCACTCCATGAAATACAATTAGCACCAAGGAAGGTACAGTACCCAGAAGTTGATTGTCGGGTGAGTTTGCATCCAGCCCAGTCAGCGTCGACAAAAGCATAAAGTCCAAGGAACTCTGACTTAGTACACGAAGACCAAAATGAGATGTGCCATGCACATAACGAAGAATACATTTCACCATTTGAAAATGTGTAATAGTCGGAGCATGCATTTGTTGACAGACCGTGTTTATTGCAAGTGAAAGATCGAGGCGAGTAAGTGTAAGGTGTTGAAGAGCCTCGACAATACTCCTGAACTTCTTGAGGTCAAAAAATGGCTTATCACCATTTTTGATTGGTGGCAGCTTAGTAGTAATCGGAGTGGCAATGGATTTACAACCTTCCATATTTGCTCGCTCAAGAAGATCAGAGGCATATTTTTGTTCAGATAAAAACAACCCTTGAGAAGTTCGTGTGACCTCAATTCCTAGGAAATAATGCAATAGGCCAAGGTCCTTCATGGAAAAGACACGACCAAGATCTTGAACCAATGCATCCAACATGTGTGAAGAGTCCCCAGTAAGAACTATATCGTCAACATATAATAAAAGCATAGTGTGACCAGCATGACGATATACAAATAGTGACGAATTAGCACTACTACAGAAAAAACCATACCCTGTAAGAAAGTCGTTGAACTTGGCAAACCATGCTTGCGGCGCTTGTTTGGGCCATATAATGAACAATGGAGCAAACAAACATGATCGGGAAGCTTAGAATCATGAAAGCCAGGAGGTTGCTCCATATAGATGGGGACATCAAGAGTCTCATGCAAAAATGTGTTGTTAACGTCAAGTTGACGAAGAGGCCAAGCCTGAGTTGTCGCCACAGCAAGAACAATACGTATTGTGCCTAGTTTAACTACGGGACTGAAGGTCTCAAAGAAATCTACACCACCTTCTTGATGAAAACCTTTTGCAACAAGACGGGCCTTTAATTGATCAAGCGAGCCATCAACACGAAGTTTGGTCTTAAAGACCCATTAACATCCGACCACATTCATAGAGGAGAGACGGGCAATGAATTCCCACGTATTATTCGCCGCAAGTGCCTCAAGTTCTTCCAGCATGGCGGCCTTCCATCCTGGATGATTAAGGGTTGTCTTGACAGTCCGCAGTTCCTTTGGTATTTTTGAAATGGCTATGTTCACATACTTCGGATTAGGCTTGATGATACCCGCCTTGGCTTGTGTCACCATGGGATGTGTAGCACTTATAGAGGTGTCAGGAGGAGCTTCCCATGAATTAGAAACTATAGAAGATGTACTAGTTGCTGGAGGAGAGGAGGATGAAGACACCATAGCAGCTGAATGCGGCTGCAACTGATTCACATTTATTAAGTCAGTAGAATGCCTAGAGGATTGAGGTGTAGTGGATGTATCTAAGTCGATGAAGAGGCAAGCTCTGTTCTGGGCTTCGTCATCAAATATATTATAAATTCCAGCATGTATTTGTTGTTGTGGCATGCGGCTCCGAGAGTTGAAAGGTGCAGATCCACTTGAGCCCATTGGAAAAAACCAAGATGATAAATCTTCATCAAAATTATA
This sequence comes from Lagerstroemia speciosa, assembly GCA_037672795.1. Classification (NCBI taxonomy): domain Eukaryota; kingdom Viridiplantae; phylum Streptophyta; class Magnoliopsida; order Myrtales; family Lythraceae; genus Lagerstroemia; species Lagerstroemia speciosa. The sequence goes on along the minus strand of CM075303.1, from coordinate 3,264,108 downwards.
ATGGACCTGGTTAGATGCAAAGGGGAAATGATGTTTATCAAAAATCACATGACGTGAAATATAAATTCGACCCGTCAATCGATGAAGACAACGATATCCTTTATGCTTCTCGCTATAGCCTAGAAAGACACATGGCAATGAGCGCTTGTCAAACTTACGAATCATGTAATTTCTCAAGTAAGGATAGCAACATAACCCAAATACCCGAAAAATGGAATAATCAGGCTCCTTGTTGAATAGAATGGAGAAAGGGCTTCAATTATCCAAAGAAGCAGCTAGCAATCGATTTATTAAATATGTAATAGTAGAGAATGCCTCAACCCAATATGACAGTGGCACTGAGGCTTGGAATAATGCTGCAAGTCCAAGCTCTACGATATGGCGATGCTTCCGTTCTGCAACACCGTTTTGCTCAAGTGTTCGGGGACAAGACATTTGATGAAGAATTCCACAATTATCGAGATGTGTGAGAAAAGCCTTACTTGTGAACTCACCACCACCATCAGAATGAAATATCTTAATTTTCCGATCAAATTGATTCTCCACAAGCTTCTGAAATGATCGGAATATGTCAAAAATATCTAACTTGAACTTCAATAGATAAAGCCAATAGTATCAAGAAAAATCATCAATGAATATCACAAAATACCGAAACTTTTGCATTGAAGGCACTGGACTTGGTCCCCAAATATCACAATGAATTTTTTCTAAGGGGAAAGAGCAACGGTTGTCAGTCAAATAAAATGGCAATTTTGAACTTTTGCTCAATTGACAACTCGTACATAATGTACTGGAAGGTTTATTCACCGAAATTAAATTACTCCTCCGTAACAATTGCAAGACATGATTGTTCGGGTGACCCAGTCAGCGATGCCACGTGATCTCATCTACAGCTTTATTCCTTGAAGAGAAAAATGCACCAAGTTGTAAATCCTTGTTGGTGTAAAGGCCTTCACGATTAGTCCCCATTAGCAGAACCTTGTGTGTCTTGGAGTCCTTTATAGAAAAACCATAGGCATCAAACTTGAAATAGCAAGGATAATCTTTTGTTAATTGAGATACAGATAGAAGATTTTTCTTAATCTGTGGAACAACGAGAACGTTCTGAAGAGGAAGTCGGCCCAATTTGTTGCCAAAGGAACCATTGCCGATGTGAGTAATTGGAAGAGAGAATCCATCACCAGTCACAACATTATCAGGCCCATAATAAGATGATATATGCTCAAGATTACCTAGATTATCGGTTATGTGAGCATTGGCACTAGTATTTGTGTGCCATTCATCATCTCCAGAATTTGAGATGTGGAGCGCAGCAAGACCTCGTGGAATATTCTCACTTTGATAACTGTTGTCAAAGCGAAAATGGCACCTCAAAGCATCATGTCTTTTTCTTTTACAAATTTGACATGCAATGGTATTGTGCCCATGAGAGTTGGATCGCTGGCTTCCTAAATGGAAAATAGAAAAATTACTTGAATCCCTGTGGCCTCCATGACTGAATGAGAAAACCCCCGCGTCCAGGATTGAATCCACGATTCCTAAAAGTATTGTGTTTTCCTTTATGGCTATTTCTCGAATTTTCATTGCGTCATTGAGAAACAAAAGCCATTGAATTGTCAGGTATCACGCTCAACTCTGCAATTGTGTCACAACTTCAGCGTAGGAAGGAATAGGAGGCCGGAACATCATTGTTTTGCATGCTTCATAGGTTTCGTCGAGCCCTTCGAGGAATCGAAAGACTTTATTGGTGTCTGACACTGGCTTCCTAATTGCTTGCAACTAATCGCATATAGATTTGAAATCATGAAGATAAACAGCCAAGGTTTTATTGCCTTTCTTGATATGCTGGAGCTGTGCAAGGAGATCGAACTCGTGCGCGATTGAGTTTTGCTTGAAGTGATCAGTGAGGGCCTTCCACACCTTTGCAGGTATTCCAAGTCCAACGGCATGACCAAGGACCTCTTCAAAGAGTGTACCCACAATCCAAGACTTTATGAGGCGATCTGTGTGTGTAACCAGGATACATAATCTGGATTCTTCACTTCAACTCCATCGTCAGATGTAAGCGTCTCGTGTGGCGCCTTCATCTCACCGGTAAGGAAACCAAGCATGTCTTGGCATTCAATCAGAGACATTACCCGTGGCTCCCAGAGTAGATAGTTGTTGTTGGTGAGTTTCAATGTGACAAAGTTCACCACATTAATGGTTGAGGGAAAGGGATATTTGACGCTTGGGAGTTGGGCAGCCATGGATGGTTGCTATCGGTTTAAAAAAAAAAAAAAACAAACACTAGCTCTGATACCAACTTGAAAAATGAAGTATTCATGGGATGAATGAGTAATATCGATTGATGATCAACTTTGTACAGGGAACATGAGTATATATATATAATTTCAATGACAGAAATTATAACTGAAGATTATAAGAAATCTTGTCGGTCAATATCTATCCACAACCATATTTGGACTTTCCTTGGCGACCTTCATGAAATGTGGACTTTCCTTGTTGACCTCCGTGAAAGGTGGAAGAATGTTTATCATTATCTTCAATAGAGAGAATTGGATCGCTTCCCTCGAGTTCTTGCATCTTCGGCCCTTCTAGCTAATCTTGGGGGAATGGTCAACGACGAACTCAACGGCTAGTTGAGCAACTAATATATTAAAGAAAAAGAGTTAAACGAGTTCCACCTTCAAGTACCAAAGAACATGCCGTTGGGTAACTCCTTATCAGATTCTGAGGATGGACCCCATCTTGCATGAAAGGAAGTTCAGCTTCCTTGAGAAATTCTCCAGCAAGGGGAACTAACTACTACATCACCAACCCTGGACACACACACAAGCAGTTCAATCAGTCAACGAGAGTCACTAGAAAGCCAAGTAAGCATACAGCTGAGAAGGAACAAAGGGTAACTTCCCAAAGAGAGAGTTTATGCAGTAAATTTGAAACAAGCTACAACTAAGAAAGACAATGCAATGGTAAGATTAAATTTGGGAAGAAAGTGAATCGACAACGGACAATCAACAACAGATAAATATATGGTAATACACACTTAAATAATGGATTTACTAACCAACGGATCCCCGTCATGCTAGCAGAACACTGGTAAAAGATAGGCAACAAGGACCAGCAAGCTCCGTAAAATCCACTAATGTATTTGCGGAGATCCTTCATCAAGGATCAATCAATAGACACATGAAATAAATTTAAGTCGTAACATCTACCAGTGCATTTCCAAGCAGATAGTGGAATCAGTCCATGGCCAAGAATAAATTGACTCTAGTTTCAAATCAGTGCTGATCTCTTCATTATCACATCTTCTGAGGATTCAAACTCCTAAGCTTGGCACTATCACAAATTTCACGATTCCGACTAGTGTAAACTCATCCTAATAACTGCGCCCCTTACTTTTTTCCCTGGATAATCGGAGTATTTATTGCCATTTATATAGATGTGGTATTTCAAAAGGGCTCACAGATGAATTATACTACAAGAGGAGCAGCATTACCAGCCTTTAGGATCGATTCTGGGATGTCTTTCACCGACCCGAGAGCTTTCTATGTATAATCAATCACTCGAGTATAACTGCACCCATGATCAGCAAAGATCCACTGCAACTCGAAGGACATAATTTCGCTCACTTGGAACATTTGAGCATCTCTTTCATGCCAAATACAGTAATAGAATATGCTGTCGGGGACAATTACTCTCATTGCTACTGCACTTGCTAGAAAAGAAAACCAAACACAATCATACCTTCGAAAATAAAGGAAAGGAAACAACTTTAAGAAGTTGGCTTCGTAGCAGGACTGCTGAAAGTTGAATCAGAGGGATCAACTGTCTTCTCGAGGTGGTCTTTCTTCACATACAAGGGTATGTATAGTACCCTTCTATTCTTCTCCAGTTCTAACTGATATTGAATGGGAAATGGTCAACAATGACTTAATCAATAATGACTTAACGGCTAGTTTAACAACGGATAAGCCATTTGAACTCAACAGCTAATTGGTCAATTCAAATAAAATAACAGCCATTTGACTCAACGGCTGACTGGTCAACTCAAGTAACAGCCATTTGAATTGTGTTTGCAATACACAACCCATTCTTTTACTTCCGTCACAAAGGTGCCCTTTCTAAAAAGCCCAGCTGCGCTTTCGAACTTCAGCTGGACTTGATCATGTCGGGCCCATTTTGGGCCACCACGCCTTTCTTCGATTGCGGAAAACAACTTCATCCGGTTTTCGTTTTCCCGGAAAACAGCGGGGACTGCTCTCTCTCATTCAAAGGTGCATCAGCCGAAAATGCTTGAGCGCGAATAATTCCTACGCCTCTAGCAATGAACATAGAAATTTGAATAAGGAGAAAACCATCCTAAAAAAAATCACTTCTAATATAGGTTGCTGGGATTGTTGGGTCAGCTATGTCCCATGCAAAATGATGAAAATGTGAAGTACAAAACAAAGGACATCACATGTGGTAAAACCTTTGAGGCATAGGGAAGCGTCCATGAATAGAGCAGGAGATACCACTACTAATCGTAGTAAGGAGAGGATAGTTGAAGCTCACACTCCATGAACCCTAGTCCCATTAAACCTGACCAGACCTCGCCAAGAAGAGACATATATATCACCCTGCTACCCATTGATCTCACCGACGTGTTCCCATGCATCTCCCTCTGTATGGAATAAGACCCTTCTCCCTATCTAGTGTCTCACATAACATTCCCGACCTATCTTAAATTTATTTCCTAAATAAATATGTCACTGCGTTACCGGAAATCTAACTCAAAAGAGGAAAAAATTCAAGAGCCAAATTGTCTTCGTGGTTTGGATCTGATAACCTATAACTCTTTGTTCAGATCTTCAAGTCTCTGAACATTCGGTTTACTATGCGATAATCCAATCATGGGAATATGAAAGACGCAGTTGATATGCGCACAATGATACATATGAGAATACTGTGTTGCATGAAGCAATCACGAAGCCTACCTAACTCGCTCTCTCGTCAAGATTTCTCGCGAATGTTAGACTGGAATAATTCAAATACAGTGAACTATATTGGTTACATTTGTGCAGTCAAGTACACTTTTCCTCATTTTCGATATGCACAAAATACTAAGAGAGAATGTTGTATCTAATTGTATATCATGTGACAATACTTATATAATATCACGAACAAATAAAATTCAGTTATTTTAAAAAAAATTTATGAAACCCTCAAAATAAAAAAATTTACCCCCAAAATATTAATTTTTATAACTCCACGAAAATATTATCATGTGATATACACGTCGTATACAAGACAAATCTCCTGCAAGGTGGTCCACGTCAACCCATTATATACCTTACATTCAACAATTTCCCAATTTATTCATCCTCAAGAAAAAGGGGAAAAAAAGCTCCCAACATAACTAGAGCTCAAAATGATGAGGAAATGAGCAAATTGACTTAACATGTAAAATTAAATCCTTAGTTTGCAATAGTTATTCTTGAACTTTATTGGAGCCACGTGTCAAGCCACATTAACTTCGTTCCGATAATTTTCAAGAACTTCGCGGACTCAATTTTTTGATATACATCTCCTGAAATCTACATACTGATTTCTTGTTTATATCCGCATTCGGGCAAACCAAATAAAAAGGCATAAATATATAAACATGGACAGGAGTCTCTTCGCATATGTCAGTTCTTCTCAATACAGAAATAAGTCAACACCAATGAACAAAACAAAATGCAAGCGTTTTCCTCGTTATAGTAAGCATTGTCCCTAGTCCTACAACGTTGTTTTGTACATCTACAAGGGGCAGAAGCACATACATATGTATGCCGAGATTTTATTTGATCACATAACTCGAACAACCTTACGGCCGGTTCCCCTTAGTACGAGCATTTGGCACTTATATGAGACCCACCAGGCTATTATGCACAGACCGAACTGTGCTGTACGATAGCACCAACTTTACAAGCGTGCCGAGTGATTCAATTTATTCGATCAAACCTGCTGAGGGAAGCCACTGCTGGGAGCAGCTTCCTACTTGCTGTGCAAAGGAAAAGATGCCGGTCCGGTAAAGGTGGCAGGCCTCTTCACGAACCTCCCTTTCATCCTCGGCCTCTTCTCGGCGTTGAGCTTTCGCACCTCATACCTTATTTTCTTAGAGAACAACCTCGTCCTCCGCTTCTCTCTGTACCGTGAGACTTTGGCTTCCCTCCCAGCTGTGTCGCCCATCCCCACGGCCACGAGTCCACCGTAGCCTCCTCCCATGACGCAGCGGTTGTGAGCTTCTCCGCAGATTCCCTGCACAGCACAAAGAAGTAGACAGACTATTTAATGCCATTGACAACGAAAATGATTCCTCGGAGATTGGAAATAAGTGTGCAATGTTCATGGCCGACCTACAAAGAGACCTCCTACTACTCGTACATCTGAACTATATAAATAGATTTGCATCGATTTAGCCCTATGAAGTACAAACTCCCACCATCGACTTACCAAAATAGACTAACAATGGAATAGAATTATACTGGAATTGTACATATATTCTCACGTTTCGAATGTGTACAATTGGATTAGAGAGCACCATGCAGATATGAAGTGCAAAGAGAAAGCAAATACCAAGCATTCTGGCCAGTGGTCATCCGAGTCGAGGTTAGGCCGATCGCCTGAGGTCCATGGTGAGTCATGGCTGCCCCAAGCTGCAATCACTGACTCGTAGTCGAGCTTCAGGAAATTTTTTCTATCCTTCTTTGCATCTTTGACCGGGTTCTCTACATCTGTATGAGCTTTTGGCTCAGGAGCCTTCTCATCATCCTCCTCTCCAAAGGTCATCGGAGAATCATAGTCGTCAAAGTTCAATTCCAACGTTTCCTTCGAAATGTCGATCACTGCATCGACTCGGTCACTGTCACCCACATCAGTTGCCGCGATACCTTCTTCTTCAATCTTCACTAAGTCTTCACTCCCTAAGGAACAATCAGGAGAATTATCATTCTCTTTATCACAATCCATCAGCCCGAGTCCTTCCATTCCAAAGGACTCATTCTCGAGGCCCTTACCAAGCAAGCTCTCTACATCGGCTGCAAACTCAGCAAGATCCATATCGGACTGAAGAAAACCATGAAAAACCTCCACCTCGGCCCCGCAAGTGACAGAAAACCCTTTTGTTTCTTTACCGTCTAGCGGTGCCACAATCTCCGGTTCCTTTGACGAGCACAGTTCGGGCTCGTCGACGAAAGGATCATATGCCGGAACTCGATAGAGCAGATGCTCCTCGTTCTCCTCATTCGATGTCTCATCGCCACCAAACTCCGGGACAAGAGGTATAGGGTTTCGTGTTGACAGGACAGGTTTTCCATGCCTCGGAGTCCTCGCCTTCTTCGTGAACCCTTGGTGCCATGACGGGGCCGAGCGGTCTTTGGTCTTCTCCTTTGGGAATTCATGCAGGTGCCGAAAGGATGCAGTCTTAATTCGAACCCGCTCGTGCCTGCGAGCCAGGGGGTTGGCGGAGTGCACTGAACCATCGCAGGATTGGCAAAGGAACGCATCATCAGCGGCGCAGTACCACCGTGCCCTCTTCTTGATGCAATTGTCGCAGGGTCTGGCGGTCTTGCCGCCAATCGAATTCGCAGTATGTTTGTGAGAAATCATGGATCGAGTTATCTGACCGAGTATCAGACCGATGCAAAGAAGTGGAAAAGTGAAACCTCAAACGGTTCAAATGACTGAATCTCACCCGTACGCCTTGTCTGCAACAAAAGTAGACTCAGGAGCTGCTGAAAAAGGTACTGCAATTATGATTGCATAATATATGACAAAGGGAGCGGTTTTTATGAGTAGTGAGTTATTAAGTCATTGGTAAATTAAATTAATAATTATTTATGTATTAATAAAAAATGCCATATAATTAAAATGGTTTTTTCACATTAGAACTACTTAACTTGGTCAGATAATTTTTCGGTGGAGGGTGGGCTCCCCGGCAACTGAGGGACCATTGAGATTCTCTTTACACAGTCTACTCTGATGTAGTGCTTTTTGGGAATAAGATGAGAGAGATGGAGAAAAGAATTGCACTACAATAATATTATTTTTAATATGAGATTAAAAATTCTTTATTCGATAATGAATGGTTTGATTTTTCATATATTTTCTTTTTTTATTTATGCCACAGATATTTAGAAGTATAACAGGTTCTCACTAATCTAATTTGAGTTGAATGAACCCATTAAAATGTAATACTGAGTTAACATGAATTATCTCTATTTATAATATTTAAATTCAAGATCGAGTTATATTATCACTTCAATCAATATACTTCTATTTCCGTGAATTTTTCTCTCCCTATCTCTCTTCTTACTGTTGACCTACGGTACTGTTCTGGGGCAAGATTTAAAAAATGATGGAATGGAGGATGGCGCCTTTGGGCCCCACACGTAGGCCTTATCTGGTACGCCATTGGCTAAAGGCGAAGAGTTCATCCGTTTCTCTTGCTTCCTATTGGCTGGCTCTTCAATCGAGGGGATTTCCAGCGGGGCCCACCTTCTAATGGGATGAGCCCTTTGGGCGTAGAAAAAATCTTCCGCGAGATTTGGCCAAGCGATAATATCAAGTAATTAAATTCGGCTAACTTAATTAGTTGAGTTTATAATTTATGTACTGTTACGTGATAATATTATTATGTGTAACACTTTCTCAAAAGTGAGGTCATCGTTTCTTCTACTTCATGGCAGAACTGTTACACTATGCAAAATTTAGGAATCAAATAAGAGTAATCACCCTACAAGGGGACGATCATGGTGGTAAGGTTTTGGGATATCCCGAGTTCAAATCCTCACGAGTGCATTTACTAGTGAGTGGAGGCTTTATAACTCTTGAATCCGTCAGATTCGCCTGTTTTACTTGATACATGTGGTTTACCGGCTATTCCGTGTGCTCCAAGGAGGAGGTGTCACAACTATCGCTAGTCGAGTCCGGAAGATCCTCGGACATCTCAGTTATAAAAAAAAAAAAAGTTAAAGAGTAATAATCCTGTGTATGTAATTATACATATGTAGCCTACTGGAAATAATCTAAATTCACGAGAGCACATTAATCGTACATCTTTTTGTCATATTTAATATGTATAAATAAATAAATAAAATGGAATATAATAAAATAATATTTTATCCTTTCGTTTTACCATTTCATTCGGTTAGACCTCTTAAAATTGTGGTCCTTTTATTGTCTTAGGGTGGATTTAACGAAAATGAACCTTGCTAAAAAAATTTCAAAAATGTTCATTTCGAGAAAAAGTGTTCAGTGCAATGTTCAATAACTTAGATGTCCTGAGTTCGATCTCACCAGCGATAATTTCCATGTCTCTTCATTCCCTCTTTCTTCTTTTATAAACTTAAATGTATCATTTATATACCGAAAAATAAAATGTCCAATTCCACCACTTCTATAAATAGCATTCAGCATCTTTTGTATATTAATACCAGAATCTGAGTTTGCCTCAAAACAAATCAATCATACAAACCTTCATTTCTTTTTTAAGCTTTCAGACGAGGAAAAGCCCCAACACTAGCATCGAATGTCTTACAGAGCTACGAACAACACGAAACTCCAAGGCCGAGAAACGACTTTCGGGTCCTTAATGATGGGATGCAGCACGTTACAGACCAAACAATAATTCCCTCGATCTTTCCTTTTCAAATGTGAAGAAGACCCTTTTGTTAGTTTATGTCCCCCTGCAAAAATGGGGTCACCCTCCCATGTCGTCCGCGGTCCCCATGATCTCGCCTCCTCTGTGAATGCAGAGAGAGAAGAAAATGAGGCCTCCTTTTAGCTCTTCTGTAATAAATTGATTCCTCCGTGGAAGGATGGCGAGTGGCCAATGGAACGATGCCATGAATGAGATGCTGTAACCGTAGTTTTCGTCTTCCCCCCTCCCATGACAGCACGTCAGTGCGAGAATGAAATCCACAGCCATGATGTTTCCATCCTTATCTATTCCCCAAGGGGATTTGAGAAATTATCTGGGGATTAATGGATCTCTTGTTCCTTTCCTTGGATAAACCCTAAAATCGTTCATTATCGTACCTCTCTTGCCCGACACCTGTTGCAAAATTTTCATGGATGACAAATCTGCTTTATAAACTGATAGGGTCCTGGTACTCAATTTTGTTATAAATTATGATCACTTTTATGATTTTTCTAAATGTAAGATTTTATTCTTTAGCATCACCGTCACATGTCAAGTGTATTTTCACGTTCTCTTAAACACTTACTATCGATAACTAATGTTAAGACATGATTTTTCTTTCGTACTCAAGTAAGAGAGACAATTGATCATGAAGCAGACCTTTTTTTTTTTCGTTCTCGGACTAACAACTTAATTTATTAGAGTTGGGCCTTCTGTTCTATACTCAATTCACCTATCAAGAGTCCCACACCTGGGTTCAATAACTAATCACGAGCCGGACATTTTTATCGTAGTCTCAGACTTACCAGCCGTGAATTTCACGTTTGAGCCCGGTGAGGTGTGAGCCCACATGATAACTTGTTATGATACCATGTAAAATTTGGGAACTTATCTTATATAGGTAGGGTTCGAACATCATAAAAAATACAGGGTAGTCAGACCCGATCACCCCTAGTAGAACCCTCAAATTCAAACTCCAGTTCAAGATCGACAAATAAGAAGATATGTAGGTAGTGTCATGCTCCTTCGGGTGATATTAGGTTCTAATTGACTTTATCACTAGTTCATTAAACGATTCGCGATGACTCCTTTCCACATTTTAGCCTCTAACTAATGACAATCGTAAGGCTTGACCGTATTATCGATTTCGGGATTACAGCACATATAAGCTAATTTTCTTCCCACGTAAACTAATAATATTCGAATCAAATGTGTCTATTGTACTTTGACAAAGTAAAGGGGGGAAAAAACAAAAGGGAGGCCCCTTGCAATATAATAATGTATATGGGTATGCGATTCTCCATATGTATGTCCTCTCCATATATGGCATATATGTGCAGGCCCATGAAAATCTCTTAAAATTAATGGGCCTTTTAAGCCCACAAGCCCATACAACTTTTAAGAGTCCAACAGCTTATATTTTATTTTTCTCCTTCACCAAGTTAAGATTCCACGTATAATCCCCTCCCTCTTCAAAATTGAAGAGGGAGTAGAGAAGAGAAAAGTGGATGCTAATTATATGTGGTTCAGGATAGGCGGGGTGCTGTCCGTATGTCCATAAATAAAGGAGGAGTAACTGTCTTCACGATGAGCAACGAACAATGAACCCTAGTAAAATTGAATATAATAAAGAGTTATTCTATTCTCAGATCCCGAAAAATACATAATTCATACCGCTCCGCTTTGTCCCCGCACCCATCTAACCAAATCAGTGTCGGGCTTGAGTTTGTGGTCTAACGGCTCAATCCCTTTGCTTCAATCACATATTTGCAAAAGCATTTACAATTCGAGTCACACAAAATTTTAATCGAATTTAAATTTTATATCAAATTACACCGCAAAAATTTAAGAAATCTCTAACATTTTCCATCTCACAAGACAACGAGAAACAGAGGGAGTTAACAGAGAAGAGTCAGGATGGGGGAGTCGAAAGGGAAAGTTTGTGCGTCTCACAGTGCACTTACATGAATCGTGGAGACTGAGGATGCCTGAAGGCTTGCACTCAGGAGGGTCGATTGATGTCTATATTTTAACTATTTATATAAGCTTGAGATCAACCCAATGGACACCAAGATTAGAGGTAAATTTTTTATAGCTGTACTCGACTGAAGATTTTGGCAGCAAGATGAGAAATTGTTAGAGTGTTTATGCAGTTCTGTACTACATATTACGACCTGAAACTTTTCTGTACTCTTTTATTACTATCAATTTTTCAAAATTATACAACAGGTTCATTTTTTCATACTAGATATTCAAATTTTATATGAAACTTTTTCAAATTATCGGGTTGTGACATGGGTGCTAATGTTGGAGAAATTCTTGTACTTAACAGGTACATCAAGTGGCAATGTTGACGTGATGTCAAAAACCAATTAAACGGACCCATTTTTAAGATTAGTTTTTTCTCTTTTAAATTTTATTTAAAAAATTTTAAAAATAAATGAATTCTATTAAATTTTTCCTTCGCTAGAGGATAGTTTTTTTTTTTTCCACAAATGCTCTTCGGTGATATATTAGTCGGTCAGATATATCACCGAATATTTCTCAATTCCATTAGATTTTCATCAGATCAGTATCCTGAGATTTTTTCCCTCTTCCCCGAGTACTTTCTCGGCTTTATGTATGGTTAAAAGGAAAAGGAACATGAAATCAGCAATAAAATAAACTTTGCTCCTCAATAAATCGATTCAAATTAAATTTAAATTAGTTAATATCTCTGTATTTTGATTATTAGATGTATTTCTAAATATTAACCAGATAATTTTATTGGCCATTCCATGGAAAAAGAAGTGCAAAATTCGAGTAAATTACATTACATTTCTTAAGCTGGAGATTCTTTTCGATTGGATACGAAATTTAAATTTAAATCATAGGATAAGATAAATGCAAATTTATAATTAACTGACGATATCTCTAAATACGAATCCTATCAATCAGATTACAAATCCTAATTATATATGTACGCAAATCTCAAGCTTTGCCAAAATACTTTCAGCTCCAGCCTTCCTTTCTCTTCACACAGCCATGCACTCCTCGAAGCCTAAGTTCCTGAAGACGATCATGAAACTCTTGAAAAAACCCGGACCTGATCATGCCGGCGGAGATCTCTCCACCCGACTCCTGGACTCCAACGAACCATTCCGGGCTCGAGATGGTCACATAGTGGTTTATGTGGGTCCAGAAGCCACAAGGTACGAAGTTCCTTTTAAGTATCTGTGGTGCCCGACTTTTAAAGAGTTCATCGAGCAATCGCAAGAGGGGACGGTCCGTGTCAACTCCGGCGGGGCTCTCCGGCTGGCGTGCAGTACCGATGAGTTCGAGCTTGTGCTTCCACATGCGGATGACTACTGCAAGCTTTTCCTGTCGCCCATATTGCTTCCATACTGTGTGTAGATCGATCAGCTTATACGCTGTCGAGAATGGTCCGCTCCTTACCGCGTTTATTGCTCTTTGAATCTCGTAAAGGGATCAACTTTGTAGCTCTCAACTGATGCTGCTACAGGAGTCCGATTTTATAGGAATTTTTCTTTGAGCTCTACAGTCTTTTTTTTTTTAATATCAAGGACTATATGGGTTTCGTTCAATTAATGATGGATAATGAGTGTTAATCACACGAAAAGTTGTCACAGTTGTCATTAACCATGCTTTAACAAGATTAAAGTTGGATCCCTGTCCCTCCGTTTAAACAGGGTTGGCCTTATTGTACTGTGGTGTAATGTTGACTACCTTGACTTTCTTTTTTGACATAATTCCCTTTTTTTAATCAATAATGTCTCAAAATTATATGGGAAGAAAATTTTCGGTGATAAGAGGAGAACTATAGGTCTAATACATGATAAAAATATAAAGAGAAATAGGCGGAGTCCTATGCCACTGCACCAAGACCCGTTACTTATATGGAAAAAAAATTACTACCTTGTGAAGGCTCATGGGGAAGGTTTAAAGTTTAGGTGGACTTGATTGGGCCTCCAAATCGAGGCCCACTTTTTAGCCCATTATCAGCAAGCCCAAAGCCAATGCCATCAAGAATTTCATTACTTCAAGGTTCTTTTCCTTTTTGCTAGAGATGCTCTCTCTTTCTCCTTATATCCATGTGTCTAACAGGGACAGATTATCGACTCGTCTTATCTCGTCATGTGACTCGAGAAAATATTAATAAAAATGCAGTAAATAGGTGACTGATATTAGACAAGAATAACAATAAAGAAGTATAAGAAGTTGGTTTTGATAAGAGTTGAACTAGCTAAGAGTCCAGTCAAATTATTTTTCTATTTTGCATCTGACAAGTTAGTATCGACCGTTTTTTGGTTGGTAATTCATCATTATTCTTCGACAAAAGGGAATTGATATACTAATATTCTTAATCTTTCTTATGAATGAAAAAGAGCGCAGAAATGGAGGTGATCTAGAAACCTTTGTTACACCATGTTCAGATTTTCATGTTCACAAATAAATATATTCAAAAGCTGCACAATTAGTTTCATCAACATAACACCACCAAAGGTTTATTGTAATTGAAGAAACCTATGTTCTTCAAGACTCAAGCTCAAACAGTGCAAACTCCAGCAGATGTTTTGACACAAGGATTAAGGCTAGTGCTGCTCTCGATCTAAAATTAAGAAATTGAAGCTTTGATTTTCGTCGGTAGAACTTCTCTTATTCATATGTTCCTATCTCCTACTATTTCTACATATTCACACACCTCAATTATAATCCGAAAAAGAAATTGACGAATGCTTTTATTTTGCTGCTCCTCGTTATTCGAAATATATAGGACCGAAGACTTGTATAAATATAATATCTTCTGGTAATATGAGGATATTATATTTACTAATAAGACCAATTGTCTACACCATCTTCCATCATCCAAAACTGATATCATACGAAGAGGTACTGCTCTAGACATATGACATCCTAGATTGTCGAACAAAACGTAGCTTGCCAAAGTGGGTGGCGGTGCACCGAAATATATCAAAGTGGAGCAACTGTCCTGTCTGAGACATGCTAGGCCATTTGCTTCTCAGTACACATGAGCTACTCGGCACCTCCTGAATGACTGGATTAGCAGCCTAATAAATATAATATCATACGCAGTTGAGCTATCAGTTTCACATTCAAAATGCATCTTATTGTATTCTTTAAGACATGGCTATGGGCAAAACAATGGGGAAATGAAAGAGAGATTGCTGCAATTACGAGGAAATGTCCCTACGACCAATAACCCAGCCACGAATTTCAATTTTTTTTTATTATAAGAGAGATCCATGAGTCTAATATGAGAATATAAAATAAAGCGAAACAAAGAAATGCATAACTCATATGGTGAGGATCGAGCTCAAAAATCTCTATATTACGAGTCGGAAACTTGTGTCACTGTATTAAAATCAGGTGGTCGATGATTTTACATTTATTTGCTAAATTATTGGGATTATTGTGGCTGTACTTCACAGACAGTTGGAGTCTTGGGGTGTTTAAAGTTGACTTCTTCTTTTCACACATTAATATCTCCGTTCAAAGTTGACCAAGACTGCATATATATACACACACATATATAAAATATATATATACACACACACATACACAACTCAAAAGCCTCCTATATACAACACTAAAATCCGAGAACTCACTTAAAAGAAAGAGATATTTTACTATTTCAACGAACGAATGTCGGTTTACTGCCTATATCTTTAGTGTGTAAGAGGTATGAACGACCGTGTATTGTGATTTAATGAGTTCACCTTTTCTACCAAAAAGATGAGAGAGAGCTCCATGGGCGCATTGAATTGAAAAGAGTAATGCCACCTGGCTACATTTATGCCAAACCAGAGACCAGCTAATCAATAAATTGACAAATAAATACATAAATGAAAATTATAACCAGCGATTGTTCAATTAAACAACATCGATCTCAGTACTGTCATCTCACATATTATGTTTAGATTAACCCCAATCATGAGATGTCCATTCACAGTAAACAAGTAATACTCATCCGATATTTAATCGGACGAGAGAAGTACATTTTGTTTGCTTCCCCTGATTGGACCAAAATACCTGCGCCCAGTGGCAATGGGTTACGTGATGGGCTGTAGCCGCTGTACCGCTGAGTAGCCAGTGAAATTTTCAGGCCAACCCCATCCTCTCTGTCTCTTGCCAATTAACCAACAGCCATCGGTTTCACATTCATCCTCTTCGTGAAAAGTTGGTGAGAATCCAAGTCTCAGACTTTACATGTACTGCGTATCAAATGAATTGCTTCAATTTCATTTTAGAGTATCTCAATCCGAGAAACTTATGTATGTTTTGAGTAAATTACGTGTGTTGGGAATAAATTGCTCGGTTTTTAATAAAAAATTATTTGAAAATATGTTATATTGATTTCATATAGTTTTATTTAGATATAGTAAATTAATTATTTTATGGTGTCATGCCAACTTTTTGGTCTTTGTGGAAAATCATATGAGCTTGCAAGGCGTTTATGTGAACAGTGGGAGCTACCTAGAGAAGCACATCTTGTCATCGTAAAAGTTAAAGCAAAGAGATGGGGAAAAAAAATATTCCAAAAAAAAAAACTACAATATATAGAGCAATAAGAAAGAGAATAGGGATCGATACACTGTTGGTCAGATCCAAGATATAGTGGTCCGTTTGTAGGATTCTTAACACTCATTTGCACGTTCGTCATTAATAACTAGTCACCAGCCATGTGTTTTTCTTCTGTGCTCGGGCGAGGGAGATAACTTACCACGAGTCAAATTTACTCATAGTGAGATGCGAGCCTGCATGATAATCTACTCCGACGTCTCGTTAAAATTTTCATAAAGCTTATAAGAGGTCCAGTACGTGTCCAGTCTAAAAATTGAGAAGTTGTGATGTTCCATCCCTGTAACACTCTCTTCCTCCTGTCCGAGGACACAGGAAGAAAAGTTAAACTGAGAGGAAGAGCAGTATCATTCTATGTAGCAGTGATCATGGGTTGCTCATTAACCTCCTAGCAATCAATGGACAACTAGGGAAAAGTTTGCTTTCCACTTTTTGTTTTGTTTTGTTTTTTTTTTTTTTGCTACTAACCAGAATTCTATATATACATATATATATGTATATATGTATGTTGGGTGTTGCCAATCAAAATACAGCCACATCTCGAAGGAACCATTAATGGTAGACGGGTAGGATCCATAAGACGACAACTGTTTGATGGTCCTTTGACACATACACACACATATATCATACGATTTAATAGAATTTAAAGTGTGTATAGCTCAGTGCCACATTTCTTGGACGGTCGTTGGGCATTGTCATAAATGCTTTTACATGTTATATATATACACGGCCTTAACAGATTCCTCACTATTGTTTTCGGTAAATATGTATTTCCTTTTACGGATAGATCGATTTTTAGATTTGACGAGCGTAAAGGAAGAAAAAGAAATCCTTTTAAATTTATATATCTCTTTTATATATCAATAGTAAACTAAATGTGCAACTAGTGCGATGAAGATTTTATCTTTATTCTCATTAGGACATAAATTTTTAAATATTGATGATGTGAATGTTAGGTTTTTTTTTCTCTCATCACTTATCTTGTGTAAGGAAACTCAACCCTCCGCCCGTGTAGCTCTCGTGGCAAAAAGTTCCAACTGTCCTTTGCTTCCTGTGTACGTGCTTCCACTACTCTGTAAACTTTTTATTTTCCGTATATATCATATGATTTTATAACCTAATAAATCTTCACTATATATATCAAACTGAGTCGGTCCACTAAGAGATAAAATTTTATTAATATGAATTTTTTTTATCTGTATGACTCGAGTTTAAGGCCTTATTTAAGCGAAAGATACGTTAAATCATCCTAGTTAATCCACGTCACTACTCCATAAACGTCTGTATCACAATCTTATCCATATAGGTGCCATAATAGTTAAAGCCTAACAGCATTGCGAGAAAATCTGGCTATGCCTAATTATGAGCTTACAATGGACGGTGTCGGTCATACAATGTCACGGTAAACCTGCCAGTGAATGTAACGTGAAACTAGTGAGCTCGATCGCTCTTTGATTTTTTTTTTTAATAAAATTTTTGCCATTCCCATGGTCATTATTTCATAAATGTGTATGTATCGACTGATTTGAAATTTGGAGTCTGATTCAACAAACATAGTGTCTCTACAATGTTGTTGTGAAATACTAAAGAACTTGTAGCGTGATCTACAAATGTCGAAAGATACCGAGCATTTTTCCTCGTTTTCATCTTTAACTTGATCGAGTTCTTGGCAAAATAAAAAACCAGGAAATATTGGACCAAGAATTTTATGCGAAAACTTTCTTCGATGCTATGACGAATTTTTACTTAGCTTGTAAAATGTTGGACCCGTAACGAACAAAAGGTTAAACTAAGAGATGGCAATGTCCAAATCCTCTTATATTTTCAAGATTTTCCGTGTATTTTTAAATGTGAGACTCTATCCTCAACAATAATAAACGTATTGATTCTTTTGGTAACTAGGCATCAAAATCTTAAATTGCCTGCATTTCAAAAATTACGCACACAAATATATATATAGTAGGTATATTTGACTCAAATCTAAATTAGTCGGGACTTTTATATATATAGATAAGTAAGTAAGGCTGTTAGACGGACACTTGGAGGGAAATCAATTAGGTTTAGATTATTTCATGTTATAGTGTCATAAGTATTGTAATCAGGCAACTCATTAAGCAATATTACATATTTGTGTGTAATCTGAGAAATGAGTAGTTTCTTTCTCCTAGTCACACAAATGATTAGTGCAATTTAGTGGCACGTCCTCAACAGAGAATCGAAGTTCTCGATTTTAACTCTCACAAATAATAACTCTTGTAACCTTTTTGCGCACCTTCCTTGTATTTCATACTATTGGGAGTGTTTCGCATCAAGCAAAAAAATTGCGAGTCCAAAGAAGCAAATTGATCGAACTTGTGAATTCTACAAATAGTCACCCTTTCCGTCTGGGAAGTATGGTGAATTGGTGATGTTGCAGTCGAGAAAGAGAGTAGAATAAAGATTACATCAGTTGTTAAATATCCAACCGATAGTAGAATCTGCCTCTGGCTCAAAGGTTAGCACGATTCTTGGGGTTGTGGCTCTCCTAAGGCACCTCCATGGGGTCATGGCAGTAAAATGATCGACACATTACATCTCTACACCAGGATTTTCGGCTCCCAGTGCCTGCATTAAAATGGCTAAATTGTTTGATGTCGTGATCAGCCACGAGCGGTACATGTAGAGTTGTGGTACATAATAAATTAAAGTTATTTGTTTTCCCTTTTGTCGATATGATTTGAATGCATTCACAATAAACCATTTGAACAATGACATTTTCTAGAATCGATCTTTGTTTTCTTAATATCAATCTTTGCTTTCCTGCTGAAATGATAAAAACCCGAGAAGGGGCCGTATCCCAATGGTCCCATCCATCCAGCAGCGTTTTTAGTAAAGAAATATCGCCGGCATTGCGGAGCTGTGCCAACATTCCACAACCGCAACCCCTCGGAGCTGAAATGCCCTATTGTGTCGTGAATGTTTTCCCCGTAGCTGAGGATTTCACCATATAATTCCAGCGTTCGTATTTCTCATATTATTTCTTGTTTCTTTTTGCTATTCACACATTCGAATTCCAAGATCTTGATGGTCTTCCGATGAAATACATTCTAGGACCAAAAGGCACCCTCGTAACCAAGAATTACACTGCCCTACGGCGTAAAATATTATTGGAGGTCGTATCATAGAATCAAGCTCAATCAAGAATTAAATTCCCATGCATCTTATAGCAAAAATAAATAAATAAATAAAATATCCCCATATGTATATGACTTTACGATTGGTTGGGCTGGTGAAGCTACAGCTATCTACAAAAACCGCCTAATTAATAAGATGTCTTGAATTTGTCAATGTGCATATGATCAAGCGACACGTTTCTCAATTCGTTATGATGAGTAAATTTTTGAATATATCAGTAATCTGTATAGGAAAAAAAATTTAGCAGATATGACTGAATATATGAGAAAGAACCATGTGTATGTATATATCTGCAACAAATTTCGATACAGAAACCAGAATGTGCACCAACACTTGTCTGTTATTATGACTTAGTTACAAGAAGATGAAGAAGACATAACAGAAGTATGTGCCTATGCCAGATTTAATCTTAATAGTATATGGCAGAATACAACTGTTTGCAGAGACAAACCATGAACCAGAGAGACATCATCAGATGAAATGAGAAGAGAGAATTAATACATGGCAAAGAGAGAGAGAGAAAGATACACAGACACAGTAAGAGAGAGAGAGAGAGAATCGGGGCTTTAACCAATCTGAAGCTCCCTCAAGCCTTTAAACACTTAAAATCATCCATTTTTGTCATTGTAATCTGAAACCCTTTTTTGAGTTCATCCCTCCCTGTCTTTCTTGCTTTGGTTTTTTAAAGCTTGACAACCTCAGGAATGTGGACTGGATACCTGTCGATGCAATCGGCCCATGGCCCGTCAACCGGCGTCTTGATGCTCCGGTTGCACTTCCACACGGCGCTGTTACACTTGAACCCGCTCCCGAACGCGATCTGCCAGACCCGGTTGCCTTTCCTCATCCTTCCCTTCGACTCGATGTAGCTCATCTCGTACCAAAGGGACGAGGAGGACGTGTTTCCGAACCTGTGCAGGGTCATCCTCGAGGCCTCCACGTGCTCGGCCGAGAGCTGGAGGTTCTTCTGGAGCTCATCGATCACCGCTCGCCCGCCCGCATGGATGCAGAAGTGCTCAAAAGCCTGCTTGAAGTCGGGGATGTAGGGCTTCCACTTGGGGTTGAAGATCTTCCTCCCGATGAGCGTCATGAGGAAGAGGAGCTGCTCCGACGCCGGCAACACCAGCGGACCAATCGTGGTGATGTTCGACTTGAGCGCCTCTCCGGCAATCGCCATGAGATCCTTCGACAGGTTGATCCCGACCTTGCCTTCCTTGTCCTCCTCCTCATACACGCACCGGAAAGCCTTGTCGTCGGCCCCCTTGTGGGTCCTCACCACGTGAACCAACCTGTACTTAGCCCTCCTACGGTCAGACCGCCGGTTCGACAACAAGATCGCAGCCCCACCCATCCGGAAGAGGCAGTTCGGGAGGAGCATGGCCCTCTCATTCCCTTGGTAGTAGTTCGGCGTGATGATCTCCGTGCTCACAATGACCGCATTCGAGTTCGGGTGGACTTGGAGCAGATCCCGGGCCAGGTCAATCGATATGAGCCCGGCGCTGCATCCCATGCCGGAGAGGTTGAAGCTCTTGATGTTGCTGCGCAGCTTGTACTTGTTAATAACCATTGCAGAGAGCGAGGGGGTTGGGGAGAAGAGGCTGCAGTTGACGATGAGGATGTCTATGTCCTTCGGCTTGAGACCTGTCTTCTGGAAGAGGGAGTCCATGGCCGAGAAGATGACGAGCTCGGCCTCACCACGGGCCGCCTCCATGTTCGGCTTGGGAGGGATGTAGTGGATCGCTGGCGGCAAGCAAGTCTCCTCTCCGAGACCCGACCGCTCAAGGATCCGCATCTGGAACTCGACGCTCTTAGGTTTATCCTTGAGGATGAGCCGGGAGTGCTCCATGAAGGTCGAGAACGGGACCCGGCACGTGACCGGTGGCTTGTAGCACGCGTAGTCCACGAGGAAGATGGTCCTCGGCTTCGACATGAAGTACACCGTGGAAATGAAGATGATGAGGAAGGCCGAGCACAGGACCTGGACCAGGTCGAAGTGGAGGGACTGCCAGAGGCCGAGCAGCTCGTCGGGGCCGAGCCGGAGGACCTCGATGAGGATGCCAAGCATGACGGGGATGAGGGTGAGGGTGATAATGTGGTTCACAAGGTACTGGTACCCGAGCTTGACATACTTGAGCTTGACGGAGTTCGAGAAGTCCGGCAACATCGGAGGCATATCTTCTTTCCCCTAGGAGAGGTATAACACCACGCTTGGTCGTGTCGGATTGGCCTTGGAAGTGTTCCTCCGAGCTCAAATGTGTGTGTTGTTGTGTACTATGTAGAGAGAAAGTTAGGGAGAGGGAGCCAATTTAAAGGCAGGGAGGGACCGATTGGGAAGGGGGAGGCAATGAATGGGAGGCAGATGGGAGGATTTAATGATGGACTTCACGTCACTCAACGCCCACTTAACTTGTATTAATTTCAAAAACTATATCTCCTCTCCTTCCTCCTTCCCCCACACCCATCTAGAATCCACACAGTTTTGTCTCGGGCTCGACTGTGCATCCATCGCTGTAAACAGTTGAGTTCATGTGTGGTTCGGTCGATTTACTGTCCGTGTTCGTAGTTGCGGCGATTGCTCTCAGTGTAGCCTTACCCATTAGGTAAACCGATTATGTGTGGGGAGATTACCTAGGCAACTACTGTCTTTTGATTCTCATGTTTTTGTTAATAATGCGTCAGATTCAGACTTTGTGTCTTAGCAATTTCCTAAGTTGACTTGATGATGATGAGAAAATGTTTTGTTTGTTTTTGTGAAAAATTTTCTCAGTATGAAGCTTTAGAGGTTTTCCCCCATCATCATTCTACGTATTTCATTTGAAGCTTCCGATAATAAGAATTTCCTACGGTCTTTAAGGTATTCTATACGAAAGCCCTGAACAATAATGTACTATGTTTTCCAAGGAGTCATTTTTTCCACCTAATCTAATATTCAAAAATTTAATATAACTTGATTAGATTAGATTTTAACCACATCAATCTACTAAAAATAAAATTCATTAATTGTAAATTTTTTCATGCATAATATTCGAATTCGGGACACTATTGAAGGTAAAAGATACGAAAACATCCCATCATTTTTTATTTTAAAAATAGCCAGTAAATAGAAAATAAAATCATAGAAGGAAATTAAAATAAAGAAACCCCAGAGGTTCTACTATACTAATCCAATTCCAATGCCTTTTTTTCCATGCAGTGAAGATGTGTCAAACGATCTCAAATAACCTACACATGGATAGTAAAAGGATTTCAAGAACAGATTACGTTATTTTGTACGCAAATCCATAAAATGAGTGGAATATATGGAAAGAAGGAACAGAAAGTGAAAGAGGAAGGCTGTAAATGGAACTTGGAAGCTCAATTATTGAAGAGTCTATTCCGAGATTAATGGAATAGGCCAGCCTTAATGATCCATCTCTCTGGGTAATCGACATTTGACAATCACTTGGACTCCGCATCCTCAAAAGGGGGAGGGACACGATTATATTACGCAGAAATAGGTACAGTAAATTAATAAAAATTAGTGATATTAATGTATTTATAAGAGATATTTAAGGCAAAAGTTATAAGATTAGATATTTTTAATAAAGGGTATCGAATATTACATAGTTCTGGCTTTTTAGAATTTTTAAATATTTCTTAAAATTTTATTATTTTTTAAAATTTTTTATTTATAATTTTTCAGTTAAATTCTTCTTCTATAAACTTGTTGATGTTACTAACTTCTATTAATTCGTTGAAATTAACAAGTAGTATTAATGTGATATGCTCGTGACAAACGCTACTTTCTCCAAAGTCAGTGTCTCCTTTTTTGTTTTTCCACTCACATTAATTAAGGTTACCTTTTCTTTTCTTTTCTTTTCTTTTCTTTTCTTTGGTTTCGAAAACCCTGGAGGTTTGACTTCAATGTCTCCGTATATTTTCCGACCACCGATCGGTTCTTCGAGCGAGCCACTACGTACGTATTGCAGTGGATCTACGGGGATTTTTATAAAAGGTTGGACTTATAATTCTGTACTAGGGCCGTTTTAACAACTGTCTATGAGTCGGGTTCTGAGTCAGTGAGATGTTAACTCACAGTATAATCTGCTCAGATACCGTGTTAAGATTTCACCGGACATACAAGAACTCGAACTCATATCCAGTTCAAAAATTTATCCATGTGTATGCAAACCTTTTGACGTGATGTAATTTTGCAACATCTGCATCATTTCTTTTGTTTGCACGGTTTTGTTCTCTAAAATACATTTCTTGAAGTGGAAGGGTATTCTTGGGTTTTAGACTGGTTTCGATACTCTCGACCCTTTTCTGTCGTGAGATTGCAGCGATACTCATTATGCCATTTGGCAAAACTATCTTTTTGCTATTACCAGGCCCATTGTTATGCTACAATTAGCAATCAATCAACTGTTGGTAAACTAAAATTACGTTTTTACCCCTCTGACAGCACTAAAAATATGTAGTGCAGTAATCATGAGATAATCATTATCATTTATTTATAAACTTTCTTTTCATTTACTTTCTTTATTGTTAATGTGCAACTTATGAGTGAGATGATCTAATTAGACAGTTACTCCCGACCCGACCCGGCTTCCTTTCATGGTGCCTCGGGTCATACGTGATCTCAATCGATACGTGCCGAAGCTCTCTACCCGGTAGTACGTGCCTAGCCCACCAGCCACGTACAAGTCTTTCAACCGGTACGAAGCCTCTCTCAGCCGGCGCAAAGTCATCACTACCCCCACCGAGTGCCAAGAGTTGATCAGACTGCATCCGACTAGGCTGCCTTCCAGTGTCCGGTTGAATCAATACAGAAACGTTGGAGGATTTCTTAATTTACATGCAAAATCAAAAGAGGGCATTGAGAAAGGAGGCCTGGTGCGGCAGCGGCATCCTCAATCCGAAGAGAAAGGTTTGTGTGTAATGCGGTATATCATGTGACATTACTGATATGATTCAATTATTATTTTTTTATTTTTAGGATTTTATTAAAAAATCCTAAAATGACCTAATCTTATTGATTTGTGATATCATATCAGTACTATCACGTAATATATTCATTACATGTAATACTCTCTCATATTTGATATCAGGAGATTCTGAGTTTAATTCTCACTGGTGGAGTCCCATTTGCCCCTTCATTAATCTTCCTTTTTCACATTCTAAATTTATGTACCTCCTTTGTAAACTTGGAAAAAAAAATGGTGATTTTGTTTTCAGAAATCCTCCCCCTCTGCTGTTGGATTTTTTTTCCAATAAATATCACACGATGTCAAAAATTCAATAAACTCTATTCGATTCAAATTTGAGCCCGCATAAAGTTTCTGCATACCTAAGCCTACCATCCGTCGCAGGATTTTTGATGTTAAAGACGGTTGGAACAGTTGGGAATTTAGAAGCCCATAGGATCCCTGTATACCCGTAGATTCACATTCTCAACTTACTTATCTACCCCTAATACAAATCATTTATCCGTACATCTATACATATATACGTATGTGAGAAATAAAAAGGATTATGTAAAAGTTTTTTTTATCTCAGCAATAGAAATTTGATTATAATTTCAACATAGACTTTACTTGTTTAAATCCCAAGGTCACTTAATAAAATGCCTATGAAAAATTTTATTGCAATTAATTGGAGGAAGTTCTTGGAAGAGAATTCATTAAATATATCAAACCATCTTGCTTTTAAACATAAATAATAATAATTTTTTTATAAATAAATTTTTGATGCAGTGTCATCACCCTCAGTTTAAAACTAATAGGTCTCAGACTCAACTAGTAAGAATCTATTTATCCTTTGTTCTTTTTTTTCTGTCCTGATAAGTTAATCTGTCTCTGGCATCGTAAATATGATAATTTCATTATTCCCGATCCCTATTATATATGTCACTCTTCGTAATATCGAACTCTTATAAAAAAATATTTAATTTGTAACTGTGACTATTAGAAAACTAACTATTTTTTTTCATATATGCCGGATGTTATCCAAAAATTCAATACAAATTCATTAATCCAGGTTCGAGGTGGATCGGCCCATTAATAGAATAAAACTCTTTCAAGATTCGGGATCAAAACCTCATTTAAGGAGAAGAAACACATTATCATCTGAACTAACTCATATGATGTTAATAAGAAAAGCCTATCATAAAATTGTTTTTTAAAAAAAAAAAACATTGTATCAGGTACCGTATACGTATGTTGAGCGTGTGTTTTGGCTGAAAAGTCCCGTCCTTGTTGTGTCACATTGGTTGTCATAATATTAATGGCATTAAATTAATCACTCTACTGATCACCAAACCAAACAACTGTCAACAACAACAACAACAGTCGTTCGCAATTGTGGTGTCATAATTTCTTCTTCCATCTCTTGTTTCCCAAACGCCGTCTCCGTCACATCTCCTCCCCTGTTAGGTGATTCTCTCCTTTTGTTCTTTAATTTTTTTTAAAAAAATATATTAAAATGAAATGCATATAATAGAAAGTGGGAATTTAGTACAGTAATATTATAACTAATTTTATATTAACAGAGTTTTAGTTCGATGATCTCCGGTAAGACTCTCCACCGCTTTATTCCCTTCTCTATATTACCCCTTCTGAACACATGCATATGTGTGTGTTTTTATGTGTGAAGACATGGACAAATCTCAAAGAATACATAAAATCAAGTATAAAATATATACAATTTCACATATTTCCTTTATTTGAGGGATCGTCAACCCTTGCGCCCACTAAATCCATCGCTGCATGAAGATTTTTGGGACGTCCTCAATTAAATAGGGAGTCATCGGTCGCTCTTATTTCTAATGGCTCGAGTGAGCTAACAGTTTGGCTCCTAGTTTTTCTTTTTCCTCCATTAACTTGACCCAAATGTCCATCATTCAACTATCGCATCAATCGTATCGTTAAACAAAGATTATGAAATTTGATATGACATCCGACCTCGACAAATCTCATCATTTGTGCACCTATATATTGACGCGAGTGACTACATGTGTGTGTGTATATATATATATGTTTCCTGTCAGCTATGCCCTTTTCTTTTTTAATTTTTAATGTGGAAAAATGGTATACGAAATTATTTGAATAAATTAATCGACTAATAAAGAAGAGGACCCATTGACAAGCAATAATTAGCTACAGCCACATCCACCAGAATTCCACCTGAAAACTTGTTAAATCCCACTTGCACAAAAATACATTTATCGAACTCTTCTTTTTTTTTAATCAGTGAGTCTGCGAGAACTCAAACCAATAATATATGCCCACTATTTAACCTAAAAAAATATTATATAAGTTCAATCTCTTACAGTCAATTATAAATATTTATAATTAAAAATTAAAAAATGTAAATATTTTAACTTGAAAATAAAAGAAAAAAAAAATGGAACTCTCGGTTGGTGGTGGAGTTTTGCCAGCGGAAATAGAGTCCCTATAAAGGTACTATTATTCTTAATCATTTTGTAATTAAATCACGGAACAGAGATTTCATTCGGAATTCATCTGGAATCAGAATCTTCATTTCTTGCTGTCACTGATAATAATGCATTACCCTTTAGTCATAAATTAAAAATAATATCAATGCGTCTAATCTCATTCTCGATTAACTAACACAAATATTATCTTACATGGCAAATATATGTGTGTGTATATGTATATGTATATAAACGAAATCCGACATTTATTACTCATCCACATATTCACTAATGTGATGCAAGCAAAGGACGGAAAAATGGAGTCTGTACCACGAACGTGAAACGGAGACAAATCCACCATTTATGAAGAGATAACGTCCAGGTTAGGTGGGCAGGTTGGAATTGGCTCCATCGCCACCCGATTGAATTGTGTTTGATTTGATCTAATCCTAAGCCGTTAACCAAGTAGCGCTTTCCGTCGATCGCTAATTAATGACGAGAACATGTAGCACGTAGGCATCGTATTATCTAGTTCGGTCGCGGGAGGTGCGCAATTTATTTCCGTCCGAGACACGTGGAGCGAAAACATGTTAGCCGGAAATTTAGCTTATTGCAATGAATTTTTTGTTTTATTTGCTGGACATTAATTCGACGGACGGTTTGATTAATTACATAAATTGTATGAAATATTAAAAATATGCAATTAAGAAATAGATTAAATCTACTTGGTGACTAAACATGTGGGCTTGTCCCGTGACATAAATGTCTGTCCGAAAGGAGGATCCCTACATAAATGCTTTCACAGGGAGATGGGTAAACGGTACTCGTCAAGACTCGTTGACAAGTAAGTTCGACGGGTATGAACGGTATCTCGAGATTTGTAAATAAAGAAAATTTACGGTTCGAAATTTTTATGTATTTACAGTTCAACTTAGCTAGAATATGAATTAATTATGATCTAATATATTTTTAAATATCAATTGATACCGTTCGAATATTTTTTACGTAATAGCATTAGCATATATTCTTAAATTAGGTGTCACTTGTCAGGATCTTTCCTCCAGAAATTAGATATCGCGGTCTGACTATAAAGCCACGTTCGGTAAGGCATTTTTACTGATTTATCATTAATAACGAGGGCTCGTCAATGTCGTGAATCTTAATACCTTCGTATGTCAAATTGAAAACGTCATCAATAATAAAAAATTTAAAACACGTGGGATACATCTAAAATTTTTACCGAATTTATAAGAGATTAGACTCCTATTTACTTAGAAAATGTCTAAATTGATAGTCAGCAATATCTTAATTTTTGTCTGGTGTGATAATGTAGCCTACACTTGTCGTGTGCTCCTAAACACGTCCGTGCACCACAGTCAGTATGAATTAGTCACATTAGCATATTTATAAGAGAGAATTTATGCGGTCAAATATAAATCAAAACCTAAATGAAAATTCAATCTACCCCAAAGAACCCACCTAAAAACCTCGTGCTTTTCCTTTTCTCGCTAATTGATATTAGGTTTTTGTAATTTTAGTTAGGTTTTACGGATTTATTTTCTTAAAAAAGTTTAAATTTCTTCCTTACGGTCTAAATTTCCTATAATGAATTTACTAACACGACCGATTCCTATAGACTTGAAACACTGTTAAATATTTTAAAATTACATCCCACTAGTCATATACCCGACTTCCTCTGTGCAACGGCACAGAACTCTCGAGAGCTCCTACGGGATGCCATCTTGATCGTGGCATGCTTCACCCTAAAGGCTACTCCACGTTCATCCTTGCTCCGAACATTATCCCTTAATTTCTCGTATCTTATAATGAATTTCCTACTTATTCGTCGAATCGTTTGCTCGATAAAATATGATGAACATCGTCCACAATGTCTTTTCCATTTACCTCAAATGCCATTAGAAGTATTACGGAAAATACGTACATACATTTACGTACTGGGACAAGTGTAGACATTCTGAAGATGGTAAGTGGGCAGGCTTCGACCTTAATTAATGGTCCAATTAATTTCAATCCACGCGGCTGTCTACTGAACATGGTCCTTTTGCCGACACGTACGCATCAAAACCCAAGCTTCTTGGACAACATTCCCATCTGCTACCAATACTTCATCACGATACCTTATCATATACGCAAAGTTGAACTGTACATTGGCATCTAAATTTTTTTAAAAAAAAATATTTACCGATGCGAACGACGTACCAGATTTTTTCCCAGGTAGGAAAGTGGGCCGAAGCATGAACGTGCAAAATTTTAAAATATTAACCGATACAAGATCGAGGGTCGGGTGTAACAATTATTGCTTTGGATCTCAATTTATTAATCCATGCTTGGCGATCCTTATTTCATCCCAATTGGACAGCGCAGGACCTTTACTAAATAAAAGTTCGCGCTTCTTGGAATCAGGACAGCCCCAAGTAAAATTAAAATTTTTTATCCTTTTTACAAATTTAGAAGGGTTAGGTGAAAAGTTCTGGCCTATTAAAGGAGATGACATTAATCGAAGAGGAACCGTGCACTGTTTTTCCCCATCTCGCATCTTTATGATACACCAGAGTTGAATGACTTTGAATTAATTCATGTTTGAATCGGACTCGACAATTCATTTAGGCTCGATACATCTTAATCATGGGGAAAAAAAAAAGATGTTAAGTTACCCGGGCCATAACATTAGTGATCTACGTATCATCTTCTATCAATTTGAATTTTGAGTGGATACGAGCCGGTATCTTATATTCTCGCTTAAAAGACCTTTGCATGGCATAATATCTTGTTACTGGCATCCTGTAACAAGGTTGACAATTTCAATTCCATGGTGATCAAAGGCATGCAAATATTAAGCCCATCGTTTTCATTACTAAAGAAAGGAGAGAAAGTTGGCATTTCATCCCCCCCTTCGAACGTGACTTCAGGGTTCCATCAAGCGACATTTTCGGCTTTTTAATGTGTACACTAGCACGGGCAGTGCCCTGCGTTATAGCCCACCGCCTATTACGTGCAAGTCCGGTGAGTTGCAAGTTGCATTCCGGAAGATTCTCAACCGCTAACTATCCAATTAGAGATCGAATTTTCGTTTTAGTTCTGTTTTTGTCTACAGCTGGTAAATTAAGCAGCTTGCATCTTCAGCTCTTGAGGGTCTGCGTTGTCGTATATTGGAGTTCTACCTGAAATAGTACTTCTCGCATTTCCAATAAATGAAGCTGCCAGAGTGGATCCACATATTCCACTCTAAAGATTAAAAGCAGAAATTGTGGTAAATTAGTTGAAATAGTTCGACATATCTTGTTATCTTAATCAAGATCTCAAGTTTGAACTTTATAAATGGAGCAAATCTAGGAATTTTATTTGAGCATTACGATCCAACTATATGTTAAAAACTGAGTGTCTATGTTATTTTCACAGTTGACCCAACTAAGTGATCTAATTAAATTTGACTTATAGGATTTCAACGGCAACTGGTAAAGTGTTGGAACAAATATTATACAAATGTTAAAAGATAATTTCTGATTTTATGATAAATAAATTTAGAAATTAATAAAATTTCATATATCAATATAAAGTTAAGGAGTGGTTGTTTTCATGCTACACATTGTAAATCTATCTCCCCTGACATCTTATTAATCGATGCATGAGGACAGAGAGATCTCACATTCTCTCTAACGGTTATCATGTAAACCCAGAGGAATCAGGTCGGGAATCAATTTCATCAACTACCACTATGGATTCATGTACGTTTCCGACTATTTTTATATATATGATCTCTTGATAATTGCACAAATATAATCGTATGATTTAATTCAATTTTTAAATCTATCAGCAAATTCATCCTTTAAATAATTCTAGCTTTCGATAAATCAGTATAATCTGAACTTGAATAAATTTGTCCATTACAAACAATTACAGATATCTGATGTGTACAGACAGAGAAAAGACAATAGAAGCAGAGAAAAGGACAAAAGATCTCGTTTCTTCTAATTCGTTTTCAAGCGTTCTTGCTTTGTCGCAAGGTCAAATGCATATCCGACTCCAAAACCTATCAATGGTGTTGTTTTCAGAGGGACGGGGGACAGTTATAAAAGTCTCCTCGAACATTAACATTCGATGCTACGTGTTCGGGATAGATGGATAAGGCTCGAGTTAGATGTAATATCGATCATTCGTAATTTTTTTAGAATATAGAGGAAGTACATGCACGTGTGAAGTATACTGATTAGCGATAAAACTTCAAAATCGAAGCAAGAAACAAAGAATTTCTGTTAGCTGGCTGGCTTACGACAATCCAAAGTGGCTAGCTACAGGTCGAGCTTGGCATTGACGTGGTCAGTCTATGCGTGCTTGTGCTCGGTCTTGTTGAATAGTCGTATGAGGTTTCTAGCGGACGATCAGCTTGTACTCGAAGTATGGTTGGGAGACGATAGTAATAAATGCAATTGACAAATGAAATCTGTAGGAATTTGGAGGAAGTGGTCTCGGTACAATGACACGAGAATCCAACTCGCAACCAAGAGATTCTAAGTTCATTCTCGCCGTCGGAGTTATATACCCATTTATTTCTCTTTATTTCATATTTTTCTGTTAGACTCGTGCATATCTGGTATCACCGAAAATCTCCAGGAATTTCAGCTAGGGAATGTACTGAATTTTGACATAATTTTGGCTCATAGCGAGCGAGCTAAATATTCAGCATATAATACATAACGGATTCGTTATATAAATCTCACTCAAATATTAACACGTGTAAAGTTTTTACAGTTTTTAATAGTTAAATTTACATTTGTCAAGATCTGAATAATGACTTACATAATGAACATATTATATATTATTACACATTCAATATTTTAGCTAGCTAGGGATCGTTAGGTTATCTGCTCATGACATGCAATCTTTTGTACTCTGCTGCAAATTTGAATACGATTTTGCTGGGCATTCACCCTTTTGAAAAATTATATTTTAATATTAGTGTATTTAATATATATATATATATATATAATTAGAGATGAAATATATATATATATGAATATTATGTTAAAGAGAGAATTAGAGTTTTATATACTATTGAGAGTTTTAACGCATGCCCTTGAAGAGGCTAGCAAGGGGTACTAATAAATACAAATCTAATTTCATACGATTTGATAGGTTTGTCTTTTAATTTAAGGTATCAGACTCGAAACATTAGCTTGAAAAATACTCTTGGGACCGGGCTTAGCAAGCACCGGCTCATGTCAACTGTACTATATTTTTTATTGTGTTATGTTGTAGAGTCAGTAGTTGTGATAATCACTCAGTTCATCCGATATGTTCGCAATTAAATATAAAAACGTGAAAATTGCATAACAAGAAATGACAATGTTACTTGACACTGTTATTGACCACCTTTTTACTTGAAAAAATATGCGCTTTATGGGTGTTAAGGGTTCCTCTCTCATGAGAAAAAGTGTTATGTGCAATAGTGTCACTGTGTGAGAGTAGTCTCGTGATGATATCAACTAATCAAATTTAATTATTTTATATTTTTTTTGTTATCAAAATTTCATAAAAAAAATTTTAAATAACTAAATTTTATTAATTAACATTATTATGTGTTATAATTAATAATCAACAAAGACATTGTCGAAATTTCTATAATCATTGGTGCATGAATATCACCGCTGCTCCAAACCTCGTAAAAATCACCAACATGGATCAACAATACCGTGGTACTTAATTTTTAGGAAAAAAGAGTATATTTTTTTCGAAATTCGTGTGAATGAGCTAATCCCACGACAATATAAATACATGTTATAGGTGACACTTCCTGTCAAGTCCCTGTCTTTGAGTTGAAGTGGCTTGCTAGACATTATTAGGGCACATGCTTCATTACTTGGTGATTGTGTCCGAATGGATTCTTAATTTTTATAGTTTACTCCCACCACTACTTCGATTTTCGACTCTAACAAGTCTCGACTCATCATGTGCAAATGCATTTAATGTTGCATCTCTTTCAAATGCCACCCACTGATACCGACCCTTCTCCGACCAGGTCGATGTGCCAAACCACCCCGATTCGTATCTTGCAGTGAATCAAAAGTTGTACACACGTATGTGTCACCTTATACGATTCAATATCAAAGAATTCAATAGAATCTGATAACAGCAATATTTAATTTTAATGAGTGTGTATATATATATATATATATGACCTTTTAATTGGCAAGGACCATCATATGAATTAATTAAATCCCGATGTAAACAGAGATTTTCCCTCTCTATACGCGTACACGTGCGTGTACTCTACATGTCGATGCACCAACCTTCATACTTTCAAATTTAAGCTCATACAAGAACGAAACTATTCCTTTTTTTTAGAGCTAGGCTAAAACCCGGTGCAAAATAAATCAAATTGTACAAAGATAGGGCACGGTATCCCCAACAACATCACCAAATAATAGTAGATGAAGGTCAGACGGGCAACAGGCGAGTCGATGAACTCCTGTGTGAAAGAACGGGCAAAATTAACTAGCCAATCCACACATGAATTCATTTCTCTATAAACATGTTGTACTGCAATACTCCACTCCTGGCTCAGAAGTCTTCGTGTATCCCTTACAATAGAATAGTTCCACCCCAATACCGGGCATTTCATGGATACCAAACGTGCCACCACCTCCGAGTCCACCTCTAGAATAATTATTCTACAGAATTAACCTAAAATTAAGAGGTACTTGGTTCGATTCTAACAATTGGGACTTCTTATGCCCATTTATTCCATCTTCCTTCTGTCATAGATTTCTCTAACGAGAATCGAACCATGACATTTCTATTAGATCAAGAGCGATATCACCGTACTTGGAACTTCCTTTACCAACTATAAAGGCTTTCAAATCACCGGTGCACTGGCCATGTGTGAACCCTCTCAAGGGAAGAAAACGAAATGGTCAAATAATCATAGTTAGGTCAAATAAGGTTTTCAAAGTTTCTCTTGCAACTTGGATACTGTCGCTTTCGTTAGTCTTCACGGCCATAATTTGTGTGCGATTGTGGTTAGATGGGCAAATCTATTCAATGGTGTGGGTATATATCAAAATATATGCATATGATAAGATTATATATATATATATAATAGGATAAGAAATTAAAATATGGCTAAGAGTCTAATCGTCTTTTAATTGTTCCGGGGTAGTCAGAGCTGTTGACGTGATATCAGTGACAGTGGGTCAATTGCCAGTTACATTGGTACTCCTCCTTGACAATACCATAAATATTTTAATCATTTTCATTTTAATTACTGGTGTCTCTCTTCATTTACTACACTTTCTCTCTTTCCATTACCGAGTGTCGCATTGGCTAAATCGTACCATCATTCACGCTGGACTTCCTTTCTTGGTGTCCCGGGCCAATGCAGCTCTTAATCGATACGTGCACCCACCTCTACCAGCAGTAATACATGGGAACCTCAGACCCAATGGCAAGCTCTTCAACCGGTGTAGGGTTGCCAACAATAGGTATAAAGACATGTTCTCCCTTCAACACAGTCATCTTTTGGTGCTCTCATTGAGACTTGAGATATGAAAAGTGTTACGGAGAAGCAGACTCGATCCAAAACTTTGCCTTCTCGCCCATGACGAAGAAGATACACCCGTCCCCCTCTCCCACCAAAAAACAAAAAGTAAAGCCACCAGTTGTATCGTCAACAGGTGTCCCCTTCGCTAGCCCTCCCATGCAATTTCTGATCTCTTTGAATTTCGAAGAATGGAGAACTTAAAGAGGAGGCTCAGCCAATAACACTACCGGCCACCTCTCCCAAACAGGATCGTCAAATGCCTAAAATGCTACAGACAACATTATTTGAGGGGGAGGTGGTCCGCCCGGCCGCCTCCGCCCCCGCCCGGCCTTCGCCTTCTCATTCCTTTCTTTGAAATTTCCAAAAAGAGGCCCTGTGATATCCCTTTTCCTAAAAGCCCGTGGCCAGGCCTATGACAGGCAAACTCATAAGGAAGAAAGTCAGACGGGGCCGCCCACACAAACGAGGCCGTAAGTCAGAAACCTCAAAGAGTGGGCTCCTGCATGTAATGGATTGTAACGAGTCCGTCCGGCACGGGATTCAGGCCTCGGCATGGATGGACGAAGAACCCTGCAAAACATTAGTTTGAAAAGGAGAAAATAACAGTGAAAGTCCTATGAATTTGTCACTTTTTAAAATTTAAGTCCGATAAATTTCAGTTTAATCTTTTTAATTTAACCCAGAGCTTCTCGGTAGGTATGTACCACTACCCAAGTTCTCCTTCTCTAATTACTAGTTATTTAGAGCTATCATGAATTATTATCAAATAGGAGAGAAAAGATTCCATAATTCCCCTTACAACGTCAATAGGTATTGACATAATCGAAGTAAATATGTGGATGAGAAGAAGTGCATTCCTGTGTTTTTCTTCTTAAGTGAATATCATTCTACCAATTTGAAAAAAAAAATCTTAATGGAGTATACCTAATAACTATTAAGAGTGTAACCAAGTAATTAGAATACGACATGCTTTCGTTTCAATTTCCTTTGATTCCTTCTTATTAGACCAATAGAAACGATCGGCATGAGTCGATTGAGATGGCAAGACACATTCCTTCCCCTTAAGTAAGTTTTTAGACTCACATCTTGCAAGTGGAGAAAATTGATGTTAAGAAATCATTACCCCTTGATGGGTGGTCGCCACGAATATGAATTTGTGCATAATTAATTTTAATTATATTTAATGTTTGGAGCGTGTAAGTTTCAGTAAGATGAATATGCAATTAAGTAATAAATTTAGAAAAATATAGTGATTTTATGTACAATAAAATTTATGAAGAGAAAAAAAAATAAGAAAAATTTGTGTGAAATGAGGGAGAGAGAGTAATAATAGAGAAAGGATAGTATCTACAAATTAATGAATTTACTATTATACCTATATTTTTATTAATTTAATGAATATTAAGAATTTAATTTTATACTTTATTGGGTAATGTAAAAACTAAAAAGAATAGAGCTGGTATACCTATATTTTACATTATTTCAATCTGCCTCAGGCCCCACTTGGTTTTTTGGATAGGGACCCCAATTTTTGGAGTTTCATTTTTCCACCCACCTAAAAACCACTTGAAATTGTAATTTATATAAGAGCTGATATAGACAGGTTTTTCGGTCTGGTTCAATCAATTTTTCCGTTTTGACTTTTCATTTTTTTTATTTGCACTATAAAGTATCCTCAGACCAGCAGAAGCACACTTCGAGAATAATTTACGGTCGGACCGAAATTTTTGAGAAAGTTCATATTGATCCTCCCAGGTTAGAGTTCAATCCTGAGATTAATAATTTAGAGGTTTAGTAGGATAACCACTAGGTCAACTCAAATTTAGTGATTCTTTGACTTTTTTATTTATACCCTAGAAAGGAGCATGAAAAGAGAGTGCGGGCGGCGTGGTGGCAACCGACCACAGCCGACATTGCCGATGACTTTGTTTGAACGGTACATTGAAGGTGTCGGGCCTCGGCCCATTTTTCACTGGAAAGCGATAATAATTTTTCCCACTTAATATTTTATTTTAATAATTAGAGATCGACCCGCACTACATATAGAACTGTCAATTATATATTTGAATAAAAATTTATATATTTTTATGTAATAATATTTGACACAATTTCAGAATTGAGTACTAGTTTATAGCATTGAAAAAAGGAAATTAGATGACAGTTATGGATCAAAGCAGTAGTTATGCTCTTACGTGTGATTTTTCAATTTCAACCCCATTTTTATTTTTCTTATTGGCTAAAAATTTAATAACCATGGGTATTTTTAAAAGATTGAAAAAGAGACCAATCGCTTATATTATTCCTTAAAATAATAGAGATCAAGGAAGAAGCATGTCAAACCATCTCTATCGTCCCGGATTTAATTATATCATATCTGCCTCTACACGGCGGAAAAAGTAATAACAAAATTATTAGTAATTAAATAACAATAGTTTAATACTTGTGGGCACAGCACGAGGAGTCCTCCAATGAGCGGAAAAGAACGGAAGCGTGGCGGAGAATACCTTCGGGATACTATGGGAAATGACAATTCTGTATGGTCGCATGCTATTTGACGTGACGTGAGAGATTAGTTTAATGTAATTTAGTTTAATTAGTCTTGTAATGGTCGGCTAGACGCAATCGTTTTTTAATACATCACGTGCCGGAGACAGCTCTTTTTCGGTAATTTAATACGTCACGTGCCGGACGGACGTGCCGGAGACAGCTCGCTCGTGCGTTCCTCGTACCAGATTTAGATTTAGAGGGAATGATACAATTGATGCATGACTGAATACAATTATACAATGCATATTTCACATCAGTAGCCAATGGAAAAAAAATAAACAGATGAGAAATTTGTATAATTATATCATTTATTTATAATTCATTATAATTTAATTTGTTTAAAATTCAATAACTTATAGTAGTATATATGGTATTCTCAATTGTCATTAAAAGACTATATCAATTTTACATTTTCAACATTATAATTTTTAATCATTCATTTTAAAAAATGATAGATTTTTACTATTAAAATTGTAGGTATAGAGTGAAATGGGAAAATCTAAGAAGTTAGCGAAAGATTTTTACTGTTACGATTGTAAATATGAAGTCAAAGAAAAATGACTGAAATTATTATTTTACCTTTAATTTGAAAATCATATTTAGATTGGTGATAAATAGAAAAACGAAAAAAAGCGAAAATTCACAAATTTTTGTATGTAATAGTGTAGATTATTGTTGGTATTATTTTATTATCAATGTTAGTACTGATATTATTATTATGTTGTGAACACGAGAGTAATTGAGATAAGAATGAGACTATACGTAAACCGTTCAGCCTTGACTCAATGGAAGCTCGAATTCCGCTCGGCTCGGACTTCACTTTTGCGAGATCACCTAGCCTTGATCTATTATAACGAGTCGAATCCGAGTTTAAAATAATGGGCCTGTCCGAGCTCATTAATTACTAAACGAGCCAAGCCTGTACCCCGGAGTACTCTTCTCACAATGCCAGCGGATCTGGCAGGGGCCAGTCTCCACACCTAATGAAACATCACCGATGATGGCTACCGAGCGAAACGTGGAGCCGAATGGGTGGTTAGTGTTTAGTTCAAAAGAACAACGTCAGCGCAGATGATCACAGGAAAAGAGCACGTGCCAAAGTAGTAGAAAGGGACACTGGCAAATTTGCAAACAGGGCAGGGGGTGCTGAATGCTGCTGGTGATGGTGATGGTGATGGCGATAATGATGAGTCATCGGGGCACCGCCTTATCCCTTCCTTCTCAAGCTTCCCCTAAACTTGGTAGTAGTAGTAGATGGTGAGTTGTGGGTGGGACATGGCCCCGTCTCACCTACCACACACTCACTAATGCATACTAAAATCGCTGGGGAGCCCGCAGTTCGATACCTCACAATCTTGAGCGAAAATCTCGAAATCGAATCTTGTAAATAAAGAAAATTCATGATTTAAAGAATCTTATCCTTTGACGATCTCCGCTTAAACGTGATTAATCTAGTCACTTAAATACAGATGTTTACAACAGATCTGATATGTTAAATCAATAGACAGAATCACGCTCCCGCGATCTGAATCACATCAGTTGCGATACACGAGATTCACGAGTGGAAGAACTTCGCTCCATGGAACAAGATCGAGTCATAATCGAGCAACAAGGCTTTAGAAAAAATAAAAGAAGAAAAAGATTGTTGAAAAATTCAACAGAAAATGACTTGCTTTGAGGTTGGGAATTCGGAATTCAAGTCCCCATGAACTACTGCTGCTCGCTTCATATACTCAGGATCGAGAAATCAGGAAAACGTCGTTTTCAATCCCAACCAACACGGATCACAATCTCGGAGGATAGGGAACACAAGATAGTAACATACAATTAAGATTTCCTTGTAACAAGGCAAACACAAAGATTGTCTCAAAACTTTGCGACACATTGAGTTGGTCGAAAATCATCTCGAAGCGCACACGGTAGAAAGGCCCTTGGACGGCTCTAACAGCACCACAAAACCCAAGGAGCTCTCTACCGATCCTCACTCTCAAGAAAAGAAATAAAATTAAACTCGTCTCGGCAAGTCTTCCGTCCCCGGTGATCTACTCACTTTCTCTACTAAGGTGCTTAAGACCATAATACTCTACTATGACGAAGGAACCGGTAATGGTAACACTTAAAAAGTATGCGCCATAATTTACTTACTAAGCTGCAAAACTTTACGAGCAGTAATATTGAGGGGTGAATCTTCGATCCATCTTCCGAAATCGTCGTTATCGAGCTCGAAATCAAAGTCGGGGAGCTCTCCCGCTGCTTCGTCATCCATCCCGCCCAGCTTTATGTCATCGATGCCGCAGAAGTCATTCATTAATTCGCCGAAATCGCACTCAAACAGAGCATCGAACTCCTTCCCAATGTCGAAATCGGGCCCCATCTCTGGCAGACCAAAGGGGTCCTCCGCAAAGCCAGGGATTGCCGGTGCAGGGTCACTAGCAGTGACAAATCTTTTGACAGGACCACTAGCTTCTTTGGGGTTGTCATTTGATGCGGAGCTGTCCAAGTCGAGGACACAGGCGGGAGAGGTGTGGGAGACCACACTTCCGGTGTCATCCGAGGCAGCTGGCCCGGAGGCTGATGCAGAGGAAGTCTGCGGCCGGAGTTTGCTCTGGCTCTTCCTGGGGGCAGCTGGCTTGGAGGCTGATGTGGAGGAAGACTGCGGCCGGGTTTTGGTGTAGCTCTTCTCAGGGGCAGAAGCGGAAGCAGCCTGTAACTCGAACTCGAGCCGCTTGGCCTCGTAGGCCTTGGAGGCTTCCTCAGGCGTATCATAAGTTCCAAGCCAAATCCGGCTTCCTCGGTGGAACGGATCCCGAATCTCGGCTGCCCACTTGCCCCATTTCCTCTGCCTCACACCTTTGAATGGCGAATTCGACGGCCTTCTCTTCAAGAGCCGAGCCTTCTCTGGGTTCTTGATGCCATTGTTGCTGTCCTGGGAGGAGCTCTCCGTCTCGAGGCCCTTGGGATGGTCACTGGGAGCAGGGATCGGCATGTTGATGAGCCTAACAAAGAGCTTCTCCCGTCTCTGGTAGGTCCTCTCCGACTCGTCCTCGCTCGAGCCCGAATCTGTGGCATCGGGATCCCGGAAGACCACTCGAATCCTCCTCACCGTTTTCAAATCTTCGGAAACTCTAGATTCCTTTCTGGGTTTCTTGCATAGATAGTTAGGGTTTAAGGGAACACTCGCAGAATCCGGGAACCCCGCCATGGACGCCGCAAAAACCTCCCGGAAGGTATAAACCCCCTCAATAATACACTCAAAAAAGGGATTTGAAAGGCAAAGGGTACAAAAGCAGAAGGGAACACGAAGCAGATCTCAGATTAGAGCAGCAGTGTCAGGTGAGACCCCCTCTGAGGAACAGTAAGAGATAAAAGAATCGCTTTATGTGAAAACCTCCGAAACACTTCACACCAGAACAAGTCCTGCGAGTCAGGAACCGGAAAACCCATCTCAGATTTCGACCAAATAAACCAAAAACAACCCATGATTCGAGCGGAGAACGTCAAAATCTCAAACCCCATGAGAAAGAAACTAACCAGATCAGCGGAAGGGACCAGAAAACGACATACCGTTTGGGTCTCAAACGCATCGAAGCGGACGGCGACACCAGGTTAAAGCTCTGCCGGGAGAAGCAGAGGAGCATCAAGCAGGAGACGCAGAGCTGCAACAGAGTAGCCACAGTAACAGACGATACGAAGCCAGCCAACATATATCGCAGCCGCTCGCCGGCCCTCCCCTCTTTCAAGAGAGAGTTCCTACTGATCGACACACAAAATGAAAGGATGAGCCAGGGAGAGAGAGCGAAAAAGCAAGAGATCGGCCGCGAGTGCAACAGATATAACAGGAGGAGGGAGCAGGGGGATCAGGAATCTATGGCCACGGTTGGATCACTGTGGAAGATGACAAACAAAGGTTTAATACGGGTTTTATCGGCCTTGCAGTGACGGAGATCAAACAAATCGACTGAACAAAACGCAAATCTCTATGCGGGTGGCAAAATATCAGACCCAAGAAATTTTTTAACCAGGAAAAATACCCCCAACAAAGAATATGAAAAGAATCGCAGGACAGGGAAACCTCGCTCAGTCGGAGAAATCAAGAAAAAGTTTTAAATATTGAACTCCGGTCGTCGTTGTCTCTCTCTTTCTCCTTACCCTTTTTCTCCCCCCTCTGTGTGGACACTCTACCTCTGCTCTCCGGCTGTTTCAGCTTCTCTCTCTTCCTCCCTCTCAGAGGCTGTTCACCTTTGGCCCGGCAGTCAAGAGGCCATTAAATAACATGAATTAAAGCTTTAACAATTCTCCTCATTCATGACTGGAAACAGTAAAAAGGGCAACAAAGGAAAAAACGATTCTTTTTTTTTTCCTTGAGTAATTATGGGAAGGAAGAGCCAGCACTAGCTGGCACTGACCATATGTGAGCAGTGTGGCCCTCACATGGCGCATGACTCATCCTTCCTTCCTCCAATGTCATGCTCATTCGGTGACACCTTACACCGATCCGAACCCCGGTAGAACGGTTATACTATATATTAATAATAACGTCATATATTAATTTAATTAAAATTTGATATGTGATCAATATTATACGGATATAATTAGTAAATTCTAAAATTTCCTTAAAATATAAAAAATATATAAACAGTGAATTTTGATTGGATGATGAAGTGATATATTTATCTAATTAAAACTTTATATATAATCAATGATTATACATGTATAATTACTAAATCTTAAAATTTTCTTAAAAAATATAAAACTCAAATAAATAGTAAATTCTAATTGAATAAGTATATAAGTAGTTGATTCTGATTGAATAGATATATTACATTAGCATTGTTTACGTGATAAGATCATTCCATTAAAAACTTTCTCCTCACAAAAATGGATTTAATCAGTGTGCAGAGACGACTAATTCAGAAAATACAATATAAATTTCACATATATCATGTATTTTTATTTAATTATTTTATTTCACCTCTATGAATTCGTCAAATCTCTCTTCCGCATAGCTCTTCCAGATCGAGGCCCTTGCAAGGTGTAATTCTTGCTCCCGCTTCGGATGCGCTGCTGAAGATTGTAATGTCAATGACGTGGTAAATAGGGAGACATATAAGCCATCGTGGATGGATCGTATTGATAGGTGAGTGAGTCCATATTAAAAATCGACATCTAGAGACGAAAATCTTCGTCCTGGGGGAGAGGAGAATCTTCTGAGACCGAATCTTCAGTTGATGGGGGAGTGCACGTTGGAAAATTTTTAATGTATTTCAGTAATTTGTATTTGAAATTTCTTGCCAACAAACCTTCGAGATCGACGGCCCAGATTGGATTTAGAGCTGCACTCGTCCCCGGGAACGGAAACGCGCGCGCGTGCCTGAGACGCACAAGACGGACCGACCGCCGGGGGCCGTGATCTACAGGCGCTGAGAGGTGCGTGGTAGCCGAAACAGCCAAGGAGCCCCGCTGCCTAGCCACATCACCGATAAATACGAAAAAATCTTAAATTATACTATTTTTAGTGATATTAAAAAATTATTTAAAGTATTATAATTAATAATAATTAAAATAATTATTTAAATAATTAATATTGATTTGCTTATTCATAATAATTTAATAGATATTTTTCTCATGCAATGTTTATGAAAGGATCATATAAGAATTTGATAAAATTATTATAGTTAATAATAATTACAGTAATCACTATGAATTACGTTTATTCCAAAAAAAAAAGTAGAGAAATTCTACCTGAGAGTGGCTGCGTTTATTGAAAATGCGTAGAAGCAAAACCAGGCACGTATTTGTCCATATTTACTGAATTGCCATACAAGTACTTGCTCCCCGAGGTTTGGCATTTTGGAAAGGGAAATTCTATTTCCTAGGTTTAAAATAATTGCCAAAAAGACAAGGGATTGGATTTTTTTATTTATACCATACAGTATCCCGGGTCAACCAAAACGTACTTTAAGATTAATCTGCGGTCTAACCGGGATCGTTAGAAAAATTTCCGTCGACCTTCTCAGCAAGAGAATTGATCCTAGAATCATTTATTTGAAATTCTAATGAGAAATTATAGTTAAAAAATCACTAGATCAATCTCAGATGGTTAAGGATTGGATCTACATATCCTAGTATATGGATATGTATTTATTTTAATAATATTTTATCTCCCTATTTTTCAAATATGCAATTCCAAATCTACCCCACAATAGAAAAAGAAAATATTTTCCCATTTCAAATTAGATTTGTATACTGGCTAAGATGGAAATAACTTAAATTCCAAAGACGCGTATACCAACAAACATCTTTTGAGCAGTACGGTACTCAATTTATCATGAATAATTCATGTTAAAATATTATTAGTTTAATGATGGGTAAAATTCTTTTAATTATGAATTTTA
This sequence comes from Lagerstroemia speciosa, assembly GCA_037672795.1. Taxonomy (NCBI): domain Eukaryota; kingdom Viridiplantae; phylum Streptophyta; class Magnoliopsida; order Myrtales; family Lythraceae; genus Lagerstroemia; species Lagerstroemia speciosa. The sequence continues at coordinate 3,220,747 of CM075303.1, read as the reverse complement.
TTCTCGAAATTTGAGTAAGAAATCTTATTTTTTTCGGAAAGATGTGTCATGTAATATCAATTGACTCGGTCTTTAAAAAAAAGTTTTTTTTTTTTTTTTTTGTAAATCGGAGAGTATAAGATTAACTTCGGTGTCTACGTGTTGGGAAACTGGGGATCCACACTAAATTCAATCACGATAAAACCCAAAAGGAGAAACTTTTTTTTCCAGATAATTATATAACAAGGAAAAAAAATAAATACAATCAAGAGTAAGATGATCTAGAACATTTGGTTCGAGTATTATTAGATTACAGAGAAAATTATGATTATATGCAAAATTTAAACCACCGTAAAATTTTCTTGGAAAATTAACTGGATTTTGATATTGTAGTGTTCAGAATAATGTAAAGTTTGGTGGTGTAAGTAGAAAAGGTTGTAAAGTCAGTTGTAAAGTTGATGTAATCTGATAATACTATGTGTTTTGAAAAGTTTTAACTTATATAATCTCAAATGACAGTCAACTGTATAATCAAATGATATAATATGTGGTGTAAAGTACAATATAATATAATGTTACATCACACTTTACATCCAATCAAATACTACCTCGGTATTGTCATCGAGAGCCCTAAAAAAGTGAGTGGGTCTAGGTACCCTATAATCTTAGAGCTGGACCCTTCTCGGAACCAATAAGAAACTATAGGTTCTATGTACATTGTTAAAATCTGCTTATTATTTATTATTTTACCTTTATAATATGAATTACTTCGATATTTTTCATAATAATAATTATTTCATATAGTTTTTTTATCATAATTATATATATAACTTTTAAATATGTTTTAGTTGCATTTAAAAACTATCTATTACTAATTTTAAGTTATAATGTTGTTTTACGCATGAAAATTCATCAAATATGCATAATTATTATGTCAAGCGAAACTCATCGAGTTAAAAATATAATGGTTCGTAAATTGGAATTAAAACGAGAAAGTTATGAATAATTAAAATTAACTACACGAATAAGTTAATACGTTACGGTTTCGATCCCAGTTCCACGTGCCCTGTATACTAGATCGAAACTAGAATCGACCGGCTCCGTAATTTATTACCAGAAACTCATCCTATTTTCATGAAGATTTATCAAGAACCTATCCAATATAGTATATTTTTATTAGTTCCGAATCCACTCTATATCGTGCACACGGCCACTATTTTTGAAAACATGCTTTCAATGGTTTTGGTCATTAAAGGTCAAATCAGAGAGAGTTTTTTCCATTAGTGCCGGCAAACTTGGTTTCAAAGGGTCAAATGAAAAGATGGCACGTGATCAAATCTCTCTAGAACCTGGGCCTATGTTCCAACGACCTCCAATAGGCAATAACCTCTAATTTCCTCTCTTTTTTTCTACCTTGTTTTTTCACCGACATTGAAGGCAGAAATGTTATTCAAGGATGCCTGTTAAAATGAGAAAGTTTTTAACATGATGGTTATATTATGTGTGCGATACTGATGTAACTATTTATTTATTTTAATAATATTTCATATCCCTATTGCTCAATAGGCAATTCCAAGTCAGCCCAAATAGAGAAAGAAAATGTTTTTCCATTTCAAATTAGATTTGCATATTGGCTAAGATGGAAATAACTTGAATTCCAAAGATGTATATAACAACAAACAGATTTTGAGTAGTGCGGTACTCGATGGATCTTGAATAATTCATCTTTAAATGTGATTAGTCCAATAAGGAGTGAGGTTCTTTTAATTGTGAATTTTGTTCACAGAATTTGAGCGTGAAATCCTATTTTTCGGAAAGATGTGTCATATAATATCGATGGACTTGATATTTTAAAAATATGTAATTTTTATAAATCAGAGATTGTATTTTAAAATATAATATTAACTTCGATGTCTACACGTTGGGAATCAGGGTCAAGGGAGCTTTCGCGAAGGCTTGGTAATACGTGTTGTGTCGAAGCATATTCGTGTTAAAAGTACCCCAATCCATCTCTGACCTATTTAATAAACATATCAAAAACTTCAAATACGAACACACCAGTTTAAAATTGGGTTGACACGACACAATACGTTTAACTCGTATAGCTAAAACATATATGGTGTAATTAGAATTTTAACTTAAATATTTTAAAATGAGTTAATAAATTTGACATATAAACACAGAATAAACGAGTTTAATCGTGTCATGCTGGATTATGTGAATTCAAACTCGGGTTAACTCGTCTATGTAAACGGGTTGGTCAACCCGTGTAGACATAAATCTCATTTAGAGTCAACTCGAGCCCGCCTAACTCCATAACATGTCGTGTTATGTCGTGTCAGGTTATAGTGTCGTATATTAATCGTCGTTATTTGGGAAATTGTGGATCCACACTAAATTCCCTCCCGGTCAAACCGAAAAAAGAGAAACTTTTAAATGATATAATTATATAATAAGAAAAAATAATAAAAAATACAAATCAATATTAATAAAACGATATAAAAGTGATTAACCAATCAATTTTTTTATGATATTAATATATTTTTCATATCATAAAATGGAATAGAAATAATAAAAAGTTTCTCATCGGTGCCGTCTTTTTTTGAAAAGATGATCTCCATGTAATTGGTCATTAGAAGTCAAATCAAAGAAGGATTTGTTTTCTTCGCTCAGGGTCGGAAAAATTGGTTGCGAAGTGTCAAATGGAAAGATGGCACGTGATCAAATCTCTCTAGGATCTAGGTCTATAATCTAACGACCTCCAAGAATTTACAATTTCCTCTTTTTACTACTTTGTTTTTTCGACGGAAATGTTATAAAAGGATGCCCGTAAATTATTTATTGTATCGTGTGGCATGTTAAAATTTTCTACATTTTCTATGATATTGATAATACAGGAAATTTTTATATATTTTTGCTTATATTATCATTAAAATTAATATCGATAATATTTTTATTAAAATCCGGTATGATAAATTGATGCAAAGCAGGCACTCATGTGGATCACCAATAAAAAAATTAGAAAATATTGAAAATAAAATAAAATATTAAAAATTGAATAAAATATAATTAAATAATTAAATAATAAAAAATATTGTCTTTGTCATAAGTAAATTCAAATAAATAATGGAAATTTGAAAAAAATAAAAAAAGCTACTCAAAATAAATAAAAACAAATTTACATTAAATTAAAATAAAATTATAAATTATAAAGTTGCTCGTACACTTGCCGAGTAGGTTCGGGATTGGGGACCGGTCAATGCTTTTATGGATACAACCTCCCTATGGTGGTGGACATGAGCAGTAGTTCGAGATCATACTTCTGTACTGACTACATAGGAACCTAAATCGAGCTTGTAAAACAGAGCTCCAATTGGGTCGGGCGAGGCCCACAAGAGTGCATGCGAGGCATTCGGAAGCTCGTAATACTGCTTCAACAACCCGCAACCTAATGCCATATTATATATTACATTATATATGTAATAAAATTAACCTTTATTTGGTTTATACGTACTTTTATTTAAATAAATCTAAAAATAATCATCATATTATATTAAAATTGATATTTATTTAACATTATAAATATGTGAATTTATATTATAATTGAAATTGTATTTCACATAACATTGACAACTTTTTTAAATTTGAGTCAACTTAGAGGCCGACCCGTCCCGTAAATGGTAAGCGTTTTTCCTCGACGAGCCTCGCCACATCCTGTACAAAAAGATCGGACGGTTGGCACGGAGCCAGCCCATCATGTCAGCTCCAGTAAAGATCCTGTCGCCTGTCTATCACTGTTCCGTACTCACTCTGGGTCTGGCCAATTAAAATAAGCCCTTCCGCTCCATACTTACCATACCGCAGCGTCGATTCTTAGCAATTGTCTACTGTGTGCTGCACATTTTGACCCTCGACGTTAAATCGCCACGTGACACTGCAGTTACCGTGGAGCAATTATTCGTTGTGCGTATATATAACAAATTTATTATATAAATTTTTATTAAATTTTAACACGTATAAAGTTTGTATAATTTTAAAATATTAACTTTATACATATTAAAATATAAATAATAATTTATGTAATAAATTTATTGTATATTACACAATGAAATTTACACATTACCATGAGAAAGGGAGGTTTATTTATTTATTTTTTGTTTTTTTAAAGAAAGGAGAAAGGTAAGGATGACTATGGCCGGTTCGGAGTGGCTGTTTGAAGGTCCGGACAAATCTTGCACTCTCGCCCATCTATTGATCCGAGTCACGGGTCAGGTCGAGCAAACATGTCTCTGACCGAAAGTGTTTCGATCGTATTTACGAAAAAAATAAGTAAATATTATGTTAAATATAGTTGGAAATATATAAATTTCTAATCCATAGTAAATTAGTTACATAAATTTAATAGAACATATAAATTTGTTAAGATACAAGATCTTATAAATTAATTTTAAAAATACAAGATTATATAATGCATTAGTGTAAAATGGAATTGGGTAGGATGGAGCCTGGTGGAGTTATTGATAAATGAAATCACACAATGGATAAATAACAAAGAAAAATTTTGATTTATAAGATAAATTGGGTTCCACCATCTACATGCTTAGTCTTTTAGGTAAAAATGAGCTCTCTCTCTTCTACGTGTAGATGAATGTTTTACACAGTATTAGAGTCAGTATCGTGTGGCTAATACCTTATCGGGCTAGAGTGTGGAGTTTAGAAAAATGTATGGCTCGAGATCAATTATTAGTCCAATTATGGAAGAGAAAACCTCGCCTCGTGGTCGTTAGTCCCTTCGTCCAAGTACATAAGGATAATACTCGACTCGAGATCAGTTATTGAGAGCGTGTATTTAAAGGCACGTGTTAAATCTAAACACATTGTCACTTATTGACGGTGCCGAGAAATGAAATTCCACATCAAATAAATTATCAAAAGATTTTTGTTTTATAAGATAAATTGAATTTCTCGCCTATAAATTTAGGTTTTTAGGTAGATAAATTGAAAGTCCATATCAAATATTAGTTGAATTAATATTTCCTCTTTTAAAATAATACTTTTTTATTAAAATGCTGTAATTTAACATTGTTTTTACACAAATTTTAATTAATTATAAGCAATTACATTCAAGTAATTAAAAAAAACAGTTAAAAAGTAAATTTTGGTGCTTGTCGACGTGACGTTGACCCCGAGGACTTTTTGAGGGCAGGAAGCCAAGTTGGAGGGCCGCGCAGCTCTAGTATAGAGTAGGGTGAGTGGATGCTAGGCGGAGAGGTGATGACTTCGTTTTCCCGCCGAAGCCGCCACCGTGGAGCCCACGCGGCACCTTTTTCGCGCCAAAACGCCCCCATCTTCCCGCCATCACTGCCCACTAGGTGCCGACACGTGTGCAACCGCATTGACGAGTGTCCAGCGGCTGTTGGGCCCACCAAGTGACTGGGGCGGCCCGAAATTGCTTGGAAGGCACCCCCACCGGGCAAAGATTTGTGAGCCGTAACCTTTCTCCTGGTTTGACGATTTTACCCCTCACTTTGTTCAGGGGCCCACAGACATGTATGATGACGTGTCCGCGACGCCAGCGCTGATAAATTGCAGAGACCAGCTCATCGGCCGGTACGATGAAGATGTTTTGGGGAACAGAATAGATATTTTTTTTTATTTATATCACGCAGCATCTCTAAATACACTCTCTAAATTAGGTAAAGTGTATTTAGAGATTAATTTGCGATCTATTCGAGATTTCTGAAAAAATTCTCATTAACTCTCCCAACCTGAAATTCGATCCCGGGATGACCTATTTAGGGGTTTAGTAAGGAAACTATAAGACCAACTCCAAGTTGGTAACAGAACGATTTTTGGACCTTTGTTCCTTTCATCCACTTGTATTTTTCCCCTTTTTTAACATGGTTAGGTCTAATATTTCAAACCTCCACTCATCATTATAAATGACGAAAAATAAAAATAAAAAAAAAATAAAATAAAAAAGGAAGGCTCACTAAGGTGCCGTTTGGTTCCGTGTAACTTTACATGGAAAATGATAAGATTACATCCCAGATTGTGCTGCTTAGATGTAAAATAAGCTGTCGTTTGAGTTTTCCTGGCTGTATTCCTTTTCATGTGTCAAGGTAGATTTTTCTTTTATTTGTTATTTTTTATTTTATTTTTTTGCTCAGAAATGTGTCAAGGTAGATTGATTGGAAAGAGTTTACGATCCAGAATGATGGAAATCTTGGATTGCAGTGGAGCCCACCATAAAAACATGTAAAAGTCCTCACGTGCCATTTTCCTTTCTCTCTCATGTTTGTCGCCGGAGTGCATTTTCAAACGGGATGAATATTTTTATAAATTTAATTACTGTAATTATCAACTTTCTGATTAATCTATCACATTTATCAAAAATAATAATTTTATTTTACCACCACATTTCATGTAAAATAATTTTTTTATAACTTAACTTTACATTATAATCTAATAATACTTGAACCAAGAACTCCCTAAATTTGTACGAGCCGAGTTGAGGGGAGGATGTAGAATTGGTGACCGGCGGAGATGTCAATTATTGAGGCCACGAGGAGGAGGAGAAAGTCTTTAGTAGTGCAGTTATATTATATCGATGGTACTGACGTGATATATCTGTCAAACTAAAACTTGACATATGATCAATAATTATACAATTATGATTATTAGGACTTGATATACGATAAATAATTATACAGTTATGATTATTGAATTCTAAAAAATCTTTAAAAATATAAAAAAATGTAAATAAATGGTGACTCATAATTGAAAAAAATATAAATAGTAAAAATTTAAAAACTAATAAATTGTGAATTCTAATTTGAGAAATATATAAATGACGAATTTTAATTGGATGGATATATCATATCAGTATCACTTACGTGATATGATCGCTTCACTAAAGGCTTTCTCGAGGAGGAGAGCTGATTATGATTAAGGTTTCATAAATGAGCAAAAAAGAATGAGAAGAAGGGTTCTAAATGAGGTGGGATACTAGATTTATTTTCTAAACTTTTTTTTCTAAAAATAAATAATAGTTACAATATAAGATAAAAGATTCATTTATGCTTGCGAATTTCTCAAATTAAATATTATTGGGCTCGGCTCAGCTCAACCCGTTTAATTGACGAGCTTGAGCCAAGTCAAGCTCGTGCTCTTTAAAACCTAACCTAATTCAAGCTTTCTCCCAGATGAGTCCGAACCGTTCGTAAATTATCTCGTTTCATTTGCACTCCAATGCACTGCAAAATGGTAAAGGGGGGAAAATATGAATGTAGAATAATAAAATAATGCCTAATGAAATCCAAAATTTCTTAGTCAAGGGCCGAGAAGATTGCCAAAAAAAATCAGGAGGATGTCACCTTTAGCTAGCAAGAAAGTGTGTTCCATGTCATCTGTTGGCGATGCTCCATTTCTTTCACTTTGAAATTTTATAAAGGATCCACATCATTGTGATCAAACTCATAACCCTCTTGCTTCCATTCTCTACCCTGTGTAAAGGGTAAAAATTTTAGATGATCTTACCGCACAATGACATGATGAGAAATAACCAATCAAATTATTTTGATTAGTATTAATTATGATAACTGTTTGAGTGATTAATATTAATTCACTCATTTGTTACATTTTGATCAGTACTTCCTAACATCACAAGGCGAGATAAGGTCACCTGACAATGTGTCTGGTTCAATGTAAAACAATTGGATTCCATAGAAAATGAGTGCTTTACACTAGACCCGCCCACGGTTCGGAACCGCCGGTTCCGGTTCCGTGGCCCTCTGGAACCGGTCTTGAACCTTCCTTTGGACGATTCAGGGGCGGTTCTGAACCGGACGGTTCCTGTTCCGAACCACGGTTCCATCCGGTTCCGAACTGGAGGCCCGGAACCGGCAGTTCGGACCCCTGCCAACTGGGGTTAGGCAATTTTTTTTTTATTTCTCTACGGTTCTGGGCCAGTTCAGGTTTCGGTTAGGAACTAGCGGTTCCGGTTTCTAAGGCAGCTGGAACCGGCCCTGAACCTTAGCCCTCATGGTTCGAGGGCGGTTCCGGTTTTGGCCAGTTCCGATTTTGGTTGGTTCCGGGCCGGTTTTGCAAGGGCCGGTTCCGGGCCCAAACCGGCCCGTGGCCAGCACTACTTTACACTGTGTTTTACAATGTTTGACTGCATTTTGCAGCTCATTCTGACTTTGCCGGGCGTAAAAATGTTATCGAGATTTTCCCTTTTTCTACAAGGCTCAGAGGTGGCAATGGCATTTATCCCTTTTTGCCCTTCGCCTTCTTCCTCTCCCTTCGTTCCAACTCTTGCTCCTCTGACTTCTTCCTCTGCCAAAGCCATAATTATGGACAGAGCTGTGTGATAATATGTGATTTTTATGCTATATTTTTTGGGGAGAAATTACAATTTTTTAAGAAAAAAATAAATATATCACTGCAAGACAATAGAAAAATTGAGGGCATTTTTGTGAAACCATATCAATTAAAATTCACATCAAATGTTATAATATTATAATATTATATTTTCACTCACTTTTTTAATAATTTAAAATACTTACCAAATATAACAATTTCATTTTAAAATCTGCTTTTTATGTAAAATAATAATTTTTCATATAATTTAACTTTCCCGTAATCCAAGATTACCTGGACCAAATGCTCCCTAATAATTTATCGTGTAAAAGGATAAATCTATAGAAAATTTTGATTTTTATCTCTCTGATAGTATGTTATCAAAATCATGCCTAGAGAATCAAGGGGTGTAACTGATCTATTGGAAAAAGTCTTACGTGTAACCGTGGTTCCACATCAAAATTACAATGTCGTGTCACAGTCCAATAAAATTTGTCCACATAAGTAATTCCATGACAGGCAATTTAGATTGTAGAGCACATATTCAATATATATATATATATATATATATATATTATTTTGATTAGAAAATTGGAAATATAAAAACCTAATAGAATTTAAAAATCCCTAAGAAAATTTAAAATATCCTAATAGATCCAACATTGATTAACAAGAAGGTGAGCAAAACCTTGTAAACTCTAAGAAATCCTAGAAAAACCAATACCCGACAATACCCACCACCATTCTCACATTCTCGTTAATTAATACCAGGATCTCTTGGGGTTTTTAGACATTCTTAGGGGTCATTAATTTTTATTTAAGTTTTTAGTTTTTATAATATTCTAATTAGAGTGAAAAACATTTTTGAATACAGGTTTTACTTAGGGTGATCGGGTTCGGGTACCTTATATTTTTTATGATATGTGATTTTACCCTATTTAAGATCGGTTTCTAAAATTTAAAACTGGACCATACCTTGTTGGTTTTAAGAACCGAACCCGACTCGGAACTCGTACTATACCATTGGTTTTGGGTACTCGTTTGGAGCATAGTCTTCTATTAATAAATAAAAATAAAAATATAAAATCGATTAATGAATAAATATCTAACAATTTTCTTACTTGATATACCCGAAGAATGTTGAAAATATCCAATTGAATGCAATAGGAGATAAGTTTTGAGATCAACAAAACTCTTACGGTAAAAAAACGAAGATTATTAGATGAAGGAAATGATGAGTTTTAGGAGGCACCAAGTGTTTGAATATGGAAATAAAAGGATAGAATAAAATATTAAGATAAAATATTATAATTTCATGCTTTGTATTTAGTAAAAATATAAATATATATTTGTAGGTTCCGAGTATCGGCTCCTATTCCAGTTCCAGGTCTCTCATTTAATGGAACAAGAATTTATTTTAACCGGTTCTTTATTCTTCTACCCGAAACCTACCTTATTCTCACGAGAATTTATCCAGGTAAGTTTCGGCCGGTTCCAGATCTACCCGATACCCGTGCACACCCCTAGTTTTCCGTTGTAAATTAACCATCATAAAATTACTTATGCGACCAGTTTTATTAGCAATGCTCGCGTGGTTGGACTATTGCGCCCAAGGCTTTCTAGGTCTGTTGGGGTTAGTTACGGATCTTGGGCAGCTACGTTTGAAGCAATTGTGGTATCCTTTGGGTCTTTACTGGCCCGGATTCGACTTGCTTTGGGCTTCGCTCCGGATTCCCTATCAAATGCCTTACCGAACATAAAAAGGGCGTATGAATGGTCCAATTGCCCACGGCCCAGGGCTAAAATAGGAAGAATCAGAACGCATGAAAAAAAAATTGTAACAAAAAAAATCTTTCAACCCTCCTTTTGAAATTTCAAAATGGGTAAATATTTAATGTGTAATAATATAATAAATTCGTTATATAAATTATCATTTATATATAATTTTACACATGTCAAGATTTTTACGTGAGTAACACACGCTGAACATTTACCCTTCAAACAGAGGTGGCGGACAAATTTGGGAAAAATAAGAAAGTTGGTGGCTTTTCAGGTAATTTAATGGTTTATCCGTAACAAATAAAAAAAAAAGGCTCCACCGGGGAAAAAAAAAGAAAAAGAAAAAGAAAAAGACGATTTAAAGCTGTGTATTGTGGACGCATTGAGGCTGGTCTTCTATTGTTAGTCCCGGAAGTAACAAACTGGTCCAATTCGTCCACTTTACTGTTATAGCGGGAAGCGCTGTTCTGGACAGCCAAAACCCTAATCCGATCATTAGCTCCCAAAAGTTGTTGCGATTCTCTGATGGGGAGCGACGTTCAGGGAGAATCTCGCCGTGAGCACCGGCGATCTTCGCCAGACGATCGGACCTCGAAGCGCCATAAGCACCGCCACCGCCGTCACAGCCACAGTAGCAGAAAGCATGGGGAGGAAACTAAGCGTCGAGGCCAAGAATTAGATTCTCCTTCTCCGCCTCGTGCCCCGCCGGGTGATGACCTGGAGGAAGGGGAAATTCTTCAGGACGAGGTGGAGATTGAATTCAAATCTCAGAGTCCGGTGTGTTCCATTGACTTTTCTTGCGCTCTGATTGGTTAGACCTTATGCTTATTTTTTGGAGATTGCTGATGAGAGGAAATTGAACGAAGAAACATATGATTCTTAACATAGAGAAATTATTTGGACCTGATACGTTCATTACGGTGGGAAAATACCAAATTTATAATGGCAACACCTATTATTGTTTCTTCTACATGGAATTTGGGATGAAGCTGACGGAATGGAGCCAAACTGAAGGTGTTGTTTGGAGAATTTTGATGTGATCACCAAATTTTATGAAAGATTATGGGAAATTAGGAAGGGCAGCAGCCCCTTACCCTCACTGCAGCAAGCATGGCATATTCCATCGCTTTTCAAGAACAGCCTGCCGCGTAGAAGCATGCCCCAATAATATTCCTGCTATGGCACTTGTCTGGCAACTAAAATTTATTCTTAGGGCCCTATTCTTTTTATATAATATATCTACTTGATTTGTTTTTTTATATATTATATTTTGTGCCTATTGTGCTGACTAAATGTGATATTCATATTTAAGGAACTGCTTGCACTTCTCGTGCATTTAATGATAATGTGCAAAAAAGAAGTTTCTGCATGGCCACTTTGGATACTGACAGCTAATTAGATTTGTAAGAGACCATCAATGTTCTTACATAATACTGATTTTGCTTGTCGAATAATTTATTTTTGTTCCCATATTAATTGAGTCATTGCACTTTTTTTTTTTTTTTAATATTTTCCCCGTCTAGGGAGATGTTGGAGAAAATTATGCGGTGCCTATGGAAGAAATTTCCCAAGTTGCTGTTGGACTCTTCAGTGAAAGGGGTGAGCTGCGGTCTGGTTTGGATTCGGATGGAATTGTAAATGGGGTTTTCAGCACTGAATCTCATAATGTTAATTGGAAGCACAGGGCATCTACGCCTCAGTCCAAAGATGGTGACATTTGGAAGAGCAGCAATAATGATGACTCAATGGAGTCTGAAGATAGTGGCTTAAGTCATAGCAAAGTTCCATCTAACAGCACACATGACGGGTACAAGGCGTCACAGCGGTCTCATTCTCATGATAGATACAAAGACGGTGTTAAGGCTGAAGGTAGGTCACATGAGGGAGATCTTGCGAAGAAAAGATCTCACTCTCGTTCAGAAACCATAAATCGGCACGAATCCATTACTTCTTACTGTGATGCGAAACGCAGGATTGATTATGACTTAGACAATCGAAAGAGGGATCTGCATTGTGAAGACTGGCAGTGTGAAATTAAAGATTCTTTGAGGGATGAAAGAAGGGAACGAAGCAGTAGTTATAGCAGGTACGATAGGAAGGAGTCAAGGCAGCGCAGTAGGGAGAGGGACATTGATATTGCTCAAAGAAAGGATGAACAAAGAAGGAGAGATGAAGTAGACAAGGATCGTAGAAAGAAGAATGAACGTGAGAGGAGCAAGGACAGGGATTGGGATCGAGATAGAAAGAGGGAAAGGCGAGATTCTAGTATGGATAGGGTGATTGATTGGAGTAGGAAAAGAGATTTGGAAAGAGAGATAAGCAGGGATAACACAGATGGGAGTAAATGTGAAAAGGAAACAGATAAAATGATCAACAGGAGTAGAAGGGGGAGGGGAAGAGATAGAAGTAGGGATAGGACTGGAGAAATGGAGAGGGGGAGGTATAATGAGAGGGAACTAAAGGATAGGGAACGGAATAGGGAAGAGGAAAGGAAACTGAAGAAAGGCAGTTTGGTTCATAGAAGTGGTGGTAGACAGAGGACTGCTGAAACTGATGAAGGAAAGTATGGAACTCTTGAACATGGTTATAGGAATGAAGATAGGTCCGAGCGCTCGAAGAACTTGAGTGATGATCCAATGTCTCGTCAAGAAGTAACAAGACAAGATTATTTGGTGAAAGTACTTGAGGATGGTGCAGATAAACAAAAAAGGTACCTTTCCATGCAGAGTAGCTTTATAATTTTCAGATGTGGGTTTTGCCATGCTGACCTGTGATGCCTTCTCTTTTCTTTTCATTGCAGTGAAGAACATGAAGAGCAGGATCTTGATGAAAGTTTTGCATTTGGAATTAATGAGCCAGAAGAGGAGGATGTTGAGAGAATCAAGGAGGAGAGTAGAAGACGAAGGCAAGCAATACTGGAAAAATACAGGAATCAGCATCAAATGGAGGAGCAACAAAACCAAGAAGTTGAACCTCAACCAGAAAATTCAGAAAGAGGTATATCTGTTTGCTGGTTGGATCGGAATGGTTTTAATTGTGTTGTGATGGCTCGTTATATTATGCACAGTGCAAGTCTCTTAGCATTACCTGTGGTCAGCATGTAGTTAAATGCTTGACATAGGATGCATTAATTTTAGAAGTAGAATGTAGGCCAATTTTCCACCTCCCTATATCAGTCTATTACCCGGTTAAATATTTTGAGAAAGGATGATTTAGCTCCATGTCAAGTTTGCTCTCTTAGGCTAAAATTGCTCCCTCACTACTGAACTGTGGGGATCTACTATTAAGCTTGAATGCTGCTCATCATCATATTATCTCTTTATGATGGGATTACTAATCTTGAATGACATTATCTGAGGGGTTTGTTTCATAATTTTGTATAAATAAATTGGTGTTAACGTCTGGTTATTGATTTGTTGTCTGGAGATTTGCTCTATGCTAATTTCCATGTGATTGGAAGGATAATCTCCCACGAACTGCTTTGTGAATTTCTTCCATAATTCCATGTTACATATGAATTGTATTAAGTTTTTCTTAATGTCTATTTGGATGCAAATACTATGTTTAAGTAATTTTCATTTAGTTTAGTTTTTCTGCTCCTTCCAATGGCAATATTTGTGTTGTAGGAGAGGGACTGGTGGAGGCTCATGGTGATTCAATTGAGGCAGCTAATGCTGTTCCAGGATCTGAACATGCAGATATTAATGTTGATGATTCATCCTATTCTATTGGAAAGTCGCCACAAGTTGATGGAGTTGTTGCTCATGCCACTACTTCTACTGGCGGACTCGGAGAGGGTACCCCAAAGGTATGTCCAAGCTTTGTTTTGTTCTCTCAGATTTTGTTTTTGAGTGTTAAATAAATTTCCATTGATAACGCACCAAGGAGGTGCAAAGCATGTACAAAAGGTAAGGGGGCAGTACAAAAGATCGTGAACTCAGCACAAAAAACCAGCAAGTTCACATGCTAAGTAGACCTTACTCTATCCTTGGCCATACCAAAAATACATATCTCTTAGCCACATTTCTATAAACCTATCATCGTGCGACTCTTCTCCATCGAGAGCTCTTCCATTCCTCTACTTCCAGACAACCCAAAAGATGCCGAGAGGTAGCATTCTTAAAAGTTTGTTCTTCTTGTGGACCCCCCTTATCCCGTGCTAGGCTTTAAGCCCCTAATCAACCGTTGCCCTGGTTACCCACTCTACCCTGCTTGTGTCAAGGCTACAGCCCACAACCTCGACGTCCACCGACAATGGAGAGCCAAATGATTAACCGATTGTTCTTCCTCCTTGCAAAGAAAGCATCGATTAATCGTAATTGTCCCTCGCCTTCTCAAATTATCAATAGTTAGAATGCATCCCCATGCAGCCTCCCTCGCAAAAAAACATACCTTTGTGGGAGCTTTATTCTACCATATTTGTCTCAAGGGGAAGTTTCTTTGCCCCAAGTCGGTATAAGAAGCTCGTAGTATGACTTGACTGTGAAGTGACCTGACTTACTTTCCTTCCAACATAATCTATCCTCTCCTTCGCTAGGTCTGTGCTTGTACAAGAAATCAAGAAAGCACACGGAAGAATTGAGCTCCCAATCTTGTGCATGTCGGTTGAAGTGAATGTCCCATGTTCCTTCTGTCACATCCTCCTTCCATACCTCCTGAATGAGCGTGTTTTTCTCCCTTGCTAGAGTATAGACCTTCGGGAACATCAAGCATAAGGGAATATCCGCACACCACACATCAAGCCAAAAAAGAGTTCGGGCACCATCACCTACCTGGATGGTTGTATTCAACTTGAATTTCATACTAAAATATCACGGTCTATTTTAGGGGTGTGCACGGGTATCCGATAGGGTAGGTTCCGGGTAAATTCTAATGTGAATATGGTTGGTTCCGAGTGGAAAAATGAGGAATCAGTTAAAATAGGTTCTGATTTCGATTCCATTGAACATGTGCTTAGGTACCTCTGCACACCCCTAGTCTGTTTTCTTACAAAAATTTTTCTAGAGAGCTAAAAATTTTTGTAGAAAAAACAATTGCGTAAGAACATGTTTACCTAGCTAAAAGTGGAATCAAGTTTCTCAGAATATTTGATTCTCCAATTGTCTAATTTATATATCATTCTACAGAAATATCTTTTCTATTCTTTAATTTTAGTAACATATATTATTTATTTATTTTACATTCTAATTGTTAGTTGACAAGTCTTTTTATTAATTTTATATTGTTTTGATGATATGGAGAAATTACAATAAGGAATGTATTTAAGCGGTCATTTTATGAAATGAAAGCTTCTGTCATTCCTTTTAGGTGCTTTAAAAAAGCACATCTATATTTTTGGTTCTGCCGTATATGTCAATATATGACATATGCACATAAGTAGACATTTTCTTGATTTCTAAACTCTAATAAATAATTTTTTCCTGAAATTAGTAAATATGTGTTAACTAGTTTCTTTGGAGAAGTTCCCTTTGTTTTTTTTAATCAAAATATGTGTTATATATGTAAGTCCAAATTTATAGATGGAAAAGAAAATGAAGAAGGAAAGAAAAATTAATTCGCTGATATCGATCTAAAGTTTCCTTCTCTGAGCTGTCTGATCTTGCTAATATGCAACATTGGAATCATCTTAGGTTTTTTCGTTGGTCTTCTTTATTGTCATAGCAATTTTCCCCTTTTGTGAACAGAGTGAGAGGTCAGAGGATATGTTCTATGATGATATATTTGGAGAGTCACCGGCTGGAGTTCGGCAAACTGTAAGTTTATTGATCAGTATCCTTCTCTTGCATTGGAAACGCTAAACTTAACATTACTTCAGGAGGTTATCTTTATCCCCTGCTGTACTTGAAATAAGGTGTATTGCCTTTGGTAAGTGGAGTGGCTCATTATGAATAAATTCTGCATAGGCCAGTTACACTTCCTGTTGTCACATATTATTCCTTTGGAAATTGGAAAGCTCTTCGAACTAGCTCATGACTATAGGTCTCTACTAATATTAGAAGGTAGTTATTATGGTATATGTTGAAGAATGAAATTCTTTATTCAAGCTAGGAACTGCTGGAATTTGATATTCATGTCATATGCTTTTATTTTGTGCGGGCTAATTTAGGCTATTTGATTTCATAGGGTAAAGATGGTGGTTTACACATTGAAAGGAGCCGCCTTCATGACAACTGGGATGATGCTGAAGGTTATTACAGTAAGAGTCAACTGACTTGGAGATTTTATTTCATTTTATTTATTTTTCCTTCAAACGTCTGGAGACCTGTCTTTGGTTCCAGTTATGCCTACTATGGAAGGAGTGGCCTTCATTCTACCCCCATAAGCATGTAGCGCTTGGTGGAAGTCAAATTTGTAGGGCTAATTAAAGTTTTTTCCATTTTATTCTTAGAAAAAAAAGGACAGTTTCCAATTTTTTTCTTGCAGTATGTGCACTGGACTTGGGTTACCCCCCATTTGTCCTACTTCAAGATTTATTAACTCTCCAATCTCTATCATGGACCAGTTTTTGTTCATTGCTGACACTGGAAGCGTCTTTTTTGCTGCAGTTGCTTAAATTGAGAAGAGAATTTGTTACTGATTTTGTTTTGGAATTCTTTTAGCAAGTGATAAGAGCTATAAATAGAGGGAAGTATAGTCTTTTCTTCTGAGCTGGACATTTTGGTCTGTTTTGAGCAGGTTATCGTTTTGGTGAAATACTTGATGGCCGTTATGAAGTTATAGCAGCTCACGGTCAGGGAGTTTTCTCCAATGTAGTTCGGTGTAGGGATGTGAAAGCAGGTATTGGCGAACCACAAGAAGTTGCAGTGAAGATATTACGAAATAAGGAGGCAATGTGAGTTGTTAGGTCAAATTGTAACTGAAGCGTAGCTTTTCTTTTCTTGTTACTGTTTTCCTTTTATGCTACACATTGATCATGCCTTGAAGCCTTTGTTGAATTCTTTGCTTTAATATGGCACAGGTATAAATCTGGTCTAGCAGAGCTTGGCATATTGAACAAATTAGTGGATGCAGATCCCGATGATAAGCGCCATTGTGTTAGGTTGTTTTCAAGTTTTAAGTACCGGAATCATCTATGTTTGGTTTCTGAATCTCTTAGTATGAATCTGCGTGAGGTTTTGAAGAAGTTCGGTCGTGACATTGGTCTTAAACTAACTGCAATAAGGGCCTATGCCAAACAGCTTTTTATTGCTCTGAAGCATCTCCGTAACTGCGGTGTTCTGCATTCTGATATAAAGCCAGATAATATGTTGGTAAGTGTATTTCACACTTTCTATAGTTATTTGGTTTTCATCTGTCTTCTTACCCCTCTCTTGTTAAACCCCTCCTGCATAGGTAAATGAGGCAAAAAATGTATTGAAGCTTTGTGACTTTGGTAGTGCAATGTATGCTGGGAAGAACGATATCACCCCATACCTTGTGAGCCGCTTTTATCGAGCTCCAGAAATAAGTAAGATTTCTTTTATAGATAAAGCACATTAAACCTGCTTTGAATTTTGTTCAGTAACGTCTGATATAATGTCTTCTATTGAAAACTGAATGTAAGACAATACATTTTACTTGCAGTCCTGGGATTGCCTTATGATCATCCAATAGATATGTGGTCTGTCGGCTGCTCCTTGTATGAGCTTTATACGGGAAAAATGCTTTTTCCTGGACGTACTAATAATGAAATGATTCGACTTCACATAGAGTTGAAGGGACCATTTCCAAAGAAAATGCTTCGAAAGGTATACAATGTTTGCTCTCCATCTTTCTCCATCCTGCACTCCCAAGTCTCTCCTTGACTTCTATGTTTGTTGTGTAACTAGCTTGAGTAGTTTATGATATAATTCTTATAGGATTCTTTATTGATGCCCAGGGCGCATTTACGGAGCTGCACTTTGATCAGGATCTGAATTTTACTGCTCTGGAAGAGGACCCTGTCACAAAACAGGTAGGCAACCAACGATAAGCCTGTTTTGCTGAATGCAGTTTGTTATCACTTATCCATTTATAATACTTTTGCAGAAGATAAAGAGAGTGATTCCAAAAATAAAACAGAGAGATATTGGATCAATTATTAAGGGTTATCCTGGTGAGGATCCGAAGCTGCTGGCTAATTTCAAGGATCTTCTTGACAAAATTTTTGTCTTGGATCCAGACAAGAGGTTGACAGTTCAACAAGCGTTAAGTCATTCTTTCATCACGGGCAAGTGAACAATGTTTGCTGATTTCACTCCAGAATGCTGTTGCTCAATAATACTCCATTAGGATCTAATCCTTATTTAGATATCTAATCACTGGCACTCTGTCTTGACATTTCCTCTGGTGGAAGAAGAGGACTACATGCTGTTTTAGCTCGGCGGAGGTTGGAGGGATTGATGTGTTTGTCAGGAGTACGCTTTACTGGCGGTTCTTACCATGTAATGTACTGTTACTATTGCAAGATAACCTGCAAAAGGTGTTTGCTCCTTGTAGTTCTTGGTTATGGCCATCACGAAAATTCAATATATATTTTTAGTTTAAATGCACTTCTTTTACTTGGTTTGTCTGTATAGCAGACAAGTTTACTTTATGAGCTGTTTATCTGGTCCAATCTTGGGATAATTTGATGGTTTACATTTTTTGCAGCTTAATTGTTACTGTTCTCTTATAGAGGATTTACTGAATTTTCAAACTCAGGCCTTCAATATTGCTATCAATATCATTGTATTTGTTTGGTTCTTTATTTTAGTATTGTTCAATTTGGATACTTGAGAGCCTGACACTATTCTTGGTTCAGGATATCTGACACTGCTATGAGGAAACCCTCTGGTGCTTGGATGCTATAAAAGGCACCTGAGAGAAGGTATTTTGGTTTGTTAGTGGTAGCTTGTTCTGGCAGCTTTGATATATGACGCATATCTGTTTATCTGCATGAATTTTCTTGACACAATATTGTAGCTGGATTTGTTTGAGGTTCTTGCTTAGTGTGCATAGCATGTGAGGATTATGGTCTCCCTTAAGAAATTTTTGGACTTCCATGTCATGAGGGAAGTGTTCTTAGGGAAAGGATCGTTTGATTACCTATGTAAAGGAAACACTGGTTGTGTTTGAACTTTTCCAAGTGCATACATGTCGGTAGTTTTTATTCTATTTCTGTTTCCTCTACGAGAGTGTTATTTTTCCATTTTTTCCTTAATATTTTCCTACTACAAATGTGGACTTAAATCTGATGAAATTACCTTACATGTGGTCCATGTGCTGGAGGCAGTTGCTGTGGAGATTCTGTTCCCATCTGACTTGAACGAGGAGTCTCTCGGTGAGTAGCTTGCTGTATGATCTGCTTCAGACTAGGTTACTGATTTCTCAATGAATTTTCTCTAATATGTATTCATTTAATCTTCCTAGGGAACAGCATCTATTCTCCTGCAACTACTGTAAGTATTCCAACATTCAAGTTCCATTATCAGTAAATAGAGACTTCAGGTTTCATATTATGGTAATGCCAGTGTTGGCATGTTCTGAAAGATCAGCATGTGTGCTTATGGTCAATGATCAAGCCATAGAAAAGGAAAAGTATAAGAAAAGAAAGAGAAAAAATTGGAAGTGCGTGTTACGAGTTTGAGCTCTTAACTCATCAGAGCAGAATATCCCGAAATTTACTTGGATTAAGGTTGATACTGTCTTGGCAATTAGTTGGAGACTTATTCTGCTAAGTAGAATGACTTTTGAAATAATATGGTTACAGACAGAGAGCCGAGAGTGCATTTATTGTTTTTTGTGGCTGTGCGCTAGTTTGTAAAATCCTCGATATATTATTCTAGCTAGATAAGGTTATAGGTCTTTTTTCGTTTTATGTTGAGAGGATGTTTAACTTTAGTTAGATGTGTATTGGAGGATTTGATGGTGTTAGATGGTTGCCGGATTCAATGTGTGTGAAGTGAGGCTTTAGGACATTTAGGCTATTGGAGTAAATAGTAAAACATCCCAAGGATGAAGTTCTTAACAAACCAACTTTTGGAAGCGCTGAGAAAGAAAATTTATGTCGTGATCAGTCTTTCTATTTCTGGATGCACAAATTACAGTGGCCAAATTGACTTGCTGTCCATTTAGGGGTGCCTCAGACAGTTTCCAGAATTCGTAAAAATGTTAAACAATGATTTGTTCGTTAAAAAGTGTAGTTTAGTTCAACAGGGCTACCAGCGTGTGGATTGTGTAGTGAAGAACTAAGATCTTGAATGTGTCTTAATTGTGCATGAACTTGTATTCATGGATTATACCATGAGCTTGCGAACGTACTTTGTAGTTGAAGAGATCATGCTCGAAAGACTGCCCATTGGTACTTGAAGATCGTGTGTGTTTTTGGATGCTGGTACGGATTTTATTTAAGAAATTGAGTCTCTCGTGAGAAAAAATGATAGCACCATTCTTTCTCGACTTGGGAGTAGTTAGCATTTGGATTTGACTTTCATTCACGGGGTTTCCTGTTCGTACCCTTGGCTTTCTTTGTCACTCCGGTACCTTCTCAGGTCATCTGCTTGCTTTCCTCTGCAAAAGCAAGAGGCTTTATAAGTTTGGAGACTTTTTATTCTCGAGGCATCGAGTAAAATCAAGGAACAGTTCGGTTTGGTGATCAAGTATCTGAAACGTCAAATAGACGATGGAATTCCGATTCCTAGGTTTCAATTTCAAGTGATGTAACTGATGAAGTCCCTCTTTGTAACGAGCCATGACCAACTCAGAAAAGCAGTTCCGAGGTAATCTGGAAATTAATTTTAAACCATTACAGAACCCGGAATACAGATGAGGAAGCACGCCTACGTGTCAGAAATTCAGAGCTATTTCTTCACTGCAGCACAACCAATCTGAGAATCGTTTTGAAGAATACACTGATAACTGTGGAATGAGTGACGGCATTGGGACTGCATTAGTGCAAGATGCAATGTAAAACAAATGAGCAGAAGCTGATACGATTAACTACGATGAATTGACAAAAAAGTCCGACAATCAGGATCGCACCGGGTAGCGTAAGCTACGACATTAACATTTATTCCACTTTTCTTGTGCAATTTATATATGCAATGAATATTTTTGTGTTTTTTTAAAAATGAACCAATTACCTGCACCTCTCACTTATATGCACACACACGCATATACGCTAGATGCAAACCCCGTGCAATGTACAACAGTGAGCAGTGTAAAGTACTACTGATATAGTAAATACGTCTTTTTTATGTAATATTTATGTTAAAGAAATAAATCGAGATGAGAAAAATGACTGGAAAGGGTAAGTAAATATTTTACGATGAGTAGTGAATGAGACGATGAATAATTAATTATAATATTAAATTATATAGTAATAGATGGATAGAGAAATGTGTGTAAATACCGTATGATTGGAAAATAATTTTTTTACAAATTGTCCCGACCAAATATTTGTGTTTACACCATTAAGGTATCGCAACTTCAACCTATAATCTTATTTTGTATTGAGATGTCACGTTGAAGATGCGATCTCTTTACAAATATAAATTTACTTAACAGAAAAAGGAATGTTGAATGTGAAAATGGAAATTTTATTTATATATAAAATCATATGTTGAAGACGCAACCTCTTCGCTAAAGAAATAAGTGTTAATGGTATAGAATAGCGCAACTCTCTACTAAACTTATAAAAATAGCATCAGTTTGCAAAATTTTTTTTAAAAAAGCACCATTTTATATTAAAAGTTAATTTTACCCTTATCCACTCCCCTCTCTCTCTCCTCTCTACATGTGTCGCCCAGCTGCTGCTTCTTCCTCCTCCTCCTGCAGCCGGCGACGGGCGAGGGGGGACGAGCGGTGTTGGGCGTCGGTTG
This sequence comes from Lagerstroemia speciosa, assembly GCA_037672795.1. Lineage (NCBI taxonomy): Eukaryota > Viridiplantae > Streptophyta > Magnoliopsida > Myrtales > Lythraceae > Lagerstroemia > Lagerstroemia speciosa. The sequence goes on along the minus strand of CM075303.1, from coordinate 3,198,809 downwards.
ACTAGCGGCGTCGGGCCAGTAGCAAGGTCGAGGCGCCAGCAACTACGTCGACCGACCAGCAGCATCGGGCGTCGGTGCGTCGGTTGCCGGGGGACGCCGAGTCGGGCGTCGGTGCTGTAGGAAGAAGAAGAAAGTAGAAGAAAAAAGAAGAAAAAAGAAGAGGCGCAGAAGGAGAGGGAGGGAGAGGAGAGGAGAGGGAGAGGGAGAGTGAGAGTGAGAGTGTGGTTGAAAATGAGAGGGGTAGTTATGGAATTATGAAAAAATAGTAAAAAGAATATATATATAGTAGTGCTAGTTTTGAAAAGTGTTATAAATTGGTACTAGTTTTAAAACTTAGTATTTTATTAGTGCTAAAAAAATTTTCACCTCAAGAAATAAGACTTAACAAATATAAACAATGTATGCAATCTCTTTATAAAATTGAGATCGCATATTTAAAATACGATCTCTTGATGATATACATAGAAATATTTTACAATAAACTATTTTTAAAGAATTTTTTTCATTACGCACAATATTTTCATACATTCCTGTAGATGGATAATATAGGTGAGATATCTTTTGAAAGAGAAAAATACAGCAAAACTATCCTTAAGCACCATATAGTGATAGGGAGAATATCTCGTGGGCCCCACAGTGGATATAATAGAGGCCCAGAAATGTAAAATGGGCCGGAGGAAATAAAGAAGAAGAAGAAGAAAATAAAACGGAGAGAGAAAATTGCTTTTTTTTTTTTTTTTTCTAAATTGACTCACTAGAACTTCTCGTCTCCGCCCAATCTCTCTTTGCCCTCCTCACGCTCACAATTGGAAGTGTTCATCCAATCTTCCAGTCTTGCCGGCGGGAACGAATCGAGAGGGGATAGGTAAGGCTGCCATTGTCGTTGCCTTCGTCGCCGATCCCGTCTGTCCCCGGTGGGATGGGAATGTTCGTCGTTGCTACTTTTCTCCGTCGAAGTTTATTCATTTCCCTTCCTAGTCATTTGATGGTTTGGGAGCTTGAACCTCAGACTAGCAGCCGGAGCTTTATTTGAAGCTCAGGAATCGTGCTTTTCTAAGCTGTGAATCAGATCCAGCTATCGTCTGATTCTATAGGGCTACAGCGTGGGAGCGTCACATTCCGTGTTTGTTTTTCTTTTCTTAATCGCAGCTGTAGCGACGTGTCTGAGCTACCGAACTGAACTCATATTCAACCTCTTATTACTGTCAGCTTTGTTTATTCCTGGATCTGAGTAATGACGCTGACGGATGTGTCAGCGTCAGAGGTCCAATTCGTTGATTGCTTTGTTGTGTTGGGATTGGATTGATGGCAAGTTAAGTGGATAAATGAAGATTTTGGTATTTTTTTTCAAGAAGCGGGTGGCATTAGCTCCTTCTTAGATTCTTAGTTATGTGTTTTTTGGTTCAGATGTACCGGGCTGATAAATGGAATTTTTGTTATATCCACCTTTGCACGACATGTTTGAAATAAGTTGTGGTAGACGCTGCATGTCAATCTCTCTCTATTTTGCTGAATGATACCTCTTGTATCAAAATTGTGCTAGTCTGGTATCACGGGGTTCAATTATTGTACCACAAAGTTTTCTTTTTAGTGGAACGGCTCATTGTAATCTAATTGAATACTTGTCCTGATGATGAAAACTTTGTTTGCTTCCATATAATTGGGACCTCGTGAAGTTTACTCAGCTGGCACGTTGTTTTCCTTGGTGCTTATTGTTGTGCAGATATCTTTTGAAGATTGAGGGCACACAATGGCTGCATTTGATGAGACACTATACCCTATAGCTGTTCTCATAGATGAACTGAAAAATGATGACATACAATTACGGTTGAACTCCATTAGAAGGCTTTCGACAATAGCACGCGCCCTCGGGGAAGAGAGGACAAGAAAGGAATTGATCCCTTTCCTGAGTGAGAACAATGATGATGATGATGAGGTGCTTCTCGCAGTGGCTGAAGAATTGGGTGCATTCATTCCGTATGTAGGGGGACTGGAGCATGCACATGTATTGCTTATGCCGCTAGAAACCCTTTGCACGGTTGAGGAAACTTGTGTAAGGGACAAAGCTGTGGAGTCACTGTGTAGAATTGGATCCCAGATGAGGGCAATTGATCTCGTTAATTCGTTTATTCCCCTTGTTAAGGTAAAATATACAATTAGACTGAAATTTGTACTTACTCTGAAATAAGCAAACTTTGCTTGCTCATGCCTTAATATGCAGAATATTTTCTTAAATGTATTTGTCAGCTTCTCTCTCAAATAGGAAATGAAAGATAAAGGTAGTGAAGGGAAAGGTGGTGGAAATTACTATTCATTTTTAAATTGTTAGATCAAAGCATCTAGGTGCATATTGTGCTTTTATGTATCTGGATTGCTTAAACTTCGAGTTTATAAAATGCCTGTCATTGACCGGTTCTTTTGATTTGGACTAATATTTCCCTGCAGCGACTGGCAGCTGGTGAATGGTTCACTGCCCGAGTTTCCGCTTGTGGATTATTTCATATCGTTTATCCTAGTGCTACTGAAATGTTGAAGACGGAGTTGCGTTCAATATACAACCAGCTTTGTCAAGATGACATGCCAATGGTTAGAAGGTCTGCCGCATCAAATTTGGGGAAATTTGCCGCCACTATTGAATACGCTCATCTGAAGGATGATATCATGTCGATATTCAAGGACCTTACCCAGGATGGTATATTAGTTTCATCTTCACCAAGTTTATTCTAACATCCTTAAAGGGATTTTGTAACCTTCCTAACTGATTAAAAGTTGCAAGGAATTGGTTTATTCTTATTATTAACTTTCTCTCTGATATGTACATGCTTGTTGAGGTGCGCCTATCTTGAGTGGGAGACTTGATCAATTCAGTACATTCTTTCTAGTTTACTGTTCAGCGTTGAAGCTATCTATACCTGAAATGTCATTATTGATTGAATTTTTTGTATGAACAGATCAGGATTCTGTGCGGCTATTGGCAGTTGAGGGCTGTGCTGCTCTTGGGAAATTGTTGGAACCTCAAGATTGTGTTGAACGTATACTCCCAGTCATTGTGAACTTCTCACAGGTAAGTTTCTATACTCATGCAAAACATTTATCAGATAATCCATTATTATTTGGTCTAGTTTACCATCTTGTCTTGGTTGCATTAAGTTTATTTTCATGGCTTTATTCATGTAAGAACATGTGGTCAAGGCTTAGTGGCAAAAATAAAATTGATCTCCATTTCCTGATGTTGGAAGGTGAGATAAATCCAGTCAGGCATAGATTAATGATCCATAATCATATTGGCTGAAGAAGTATCAATGTGGTCTTATTTCAGGAAAAAACCATTCTGGTCTCTGATGCACTTTAAGCCATTTGTCTGTCTTTACCCTTTGTATTATTCTTCATACTGTAAATTTCTTGTACAGGAGTTTTTATTTTTTGTTTTTAAAACAGTTTGTCTGTTATTTGCAAGGATTGTGATTCACCTTAAAAATTCCACGATACTTTCATTTCTATATTAACTTTTGGACTTATAATTATTATACACAAGCATTTATGATGCATTTTAAATCACCCATGATGCATTTATCAACTGTTCAAGTCAAATTGCTCTTTTCTTTTACAGGATAAGTCCTGGCGTGTGCGCTATATGGTGGCTAACCAATTATATGAGCTTTGCGAAGCTGTTGGGCCTGAGCCCACCAGGTACTGAATATTAGTGTGCTTGCATCTTTCATTGTGCTGCTTGTAAGCTTTCATTCATGAAGTCGTTTGGTACATCAATCTCTTACATCTGTTGGGCCTGAATGTGTTCCAATCTCATGCAATTTTCTTGGAATGTCTTAGAAATCAGAGGTCCTAGCTGTTTTTAGTTTCTCTAGGATATTGCTAGTTTGCATCATTTTTTCTTTGTGATTCATTTATTAAATTAATAATCCATGCTGATTTTTTAAAGGTCGGACTTGGTGCCTGCATATGTGCGATTATTGCGGGACAATGAGGCTGAAGTACGTATAGCAGCTGCTGGTAAAGTGACCAAGTTCTGCCGTATTTTAGATGCAGAACTTGCAATTGAGCATATTCTTCCCTGCGTGAAGGTAAAGTTGGTGGCTTTTTCATTTCATACTTCTGTATCTGCCATAGCTGGAATGTGGATTTTATTGATGTCTAAAGGTCCATTGTATAAATTATATAAAAAAAAATGTTTGATTATATCATTCTTTTGATAATTTCCTACAACCTGCAGGAATTGTCATCAGACTCTTCCCAGCATGTCCGGTCAGCTTTGGCATCAGTCATAATGGGAATGGCTCCAGTCCTTGGAAAGGTAGGATGCAGCATGGTTGTCTATTTGGCTATTTAGGCCGAGGAACAGAGATTTTGCTATTCTTTTCTTTAGTGAAAACTAAATGGTGATGTAGAATGTCCACAAATAAGTTCTCTCTCACAAAAGCTGCTTCGAAGTAAATTATACATGGTAGTGAAAAGCCTCTATGGCATTGATTATATAGCTCTTGGTGGGTCTCTGTCAATTTCAGTACACAAGCTTTTTACAAAAGCAAATGAAGACTGCCAATCTGGGTTTTCTAATTGTGTGGCCAAAAAACTGTCTTAGTAAATGGCATGCTAGCTTTTATTGCATATCTCCAGTCTTCATTGAGGCAGTGGTTTGCAAATTCTGTTTGCATGGCATGACTCCTTTACTATATAAGTACATATCCACATCTTTCACTGCATATGTAACACTCTTTTCTTATTACCTCCCTGTAAAAGTGGCAGAATATGTCACTTCTTTTTACTACTCTCTGATTATGCTAGAACGTGATTGCTGTTAGAGTGCTGCTATTAGTTTGTGTCATAATTTCTGTCAAAATTTGAATCGCAATTTCCAATTTTGATTGATAATGTTGTCTAATCATATTTTTGTGAAGTGATTCTGTTGAAGAACAAATTCTAAATCTAGTAATTCAACAAATTACATTGACACGATGATCAGATTTTTGGAATCTTTCATGCAATTGCTTTATGAGGATTGAGAGCCTTAAGAACTTGAAACTTTCTTAGTGGCACTGCTAGAAGCACTTCCCTTACCATCCAAATTTTTCTGTTCCATTTAACTTGATTTCACAGTTTTGAGCAAGTGGTCCTTGTATGACTACAAACTCTCGTAGGTCATAAACTAGCCTTTTGTGCTGTTTTATGAACTATTTCTGAAATGTTTAATGTGGATGCAGGATGCAACAATTGAGCAGCTTCTACCAATATTCCTTTCTCTTTTGAAGGATGAATTTCCTGATGTGCGTCTTAACATTATTAGCAAGCTCGATCAAGTAAATCAGGTTTGTTGTACACTTGTAGAACCCGGTTATTTAACTGCTCTTGCTATCTCATCTGAGTAAAGTTATCCTGTATCGTATAAGGGGTTCGGTGATTAGTTGAAGCTTGCACATGCTCTTCTCAACATGTTCAAGTCGGATAAAGCAGTGCCAGTGGGTTTATCTGGATCCTAAATGGTTGAATGTTTGTGGCAGGTTATTGGAATTGATCTGTTATCCCAATCCTTATTACCTGCCATTGTTGAGCTTGCCGAGGATCGGCATTGGAGGGTTCGACTGGCTATAATAGAGTATATCCCACTCTTGGCCAGCCAGTTGGGTGTGAGGTTTTTCGATGACAAGCTTGGTGCTCTTTGCATGCAATGGTTGCAGGATAAGGTTTGTGCAATTGTATTTCATGGCTACGTTCCTGTCTGAAGTTTCACATTTTTCTGATGCTACCTATCTTCAAGCTTTATTAATATGGTACATTTTGTTGATTCTCATTTCTCAGACCAATACTATGGTAGAAAATAACACACAGGGAGCCACTGAAGTATTAGGATGGAACAAAGAAATCATCATTCTGCTTTAGTTTTTCTGTTCTTATACATTGTTTTGTTATTTAGAGTATTAATATATATATATATATATTTGTATATGCACTGCAGGTGTATTCCATACGTGATGCTGCCGCAAACAACTTGAAGCGCCTAGCAGAAGAATTTGGTCCTGAATGGGCAATGCAGCATATTATCCCCCAGGTATAACGAATTTGGGCTATCGACTTCCTCGTCACTATCTTGTATTATATAATCAACAATACTTGCAAAAGCAGCGTGAATTTATATCCCACCTGATGTTCGGCAGGCTTTAATTGGCATTGTTTATCGACCTTTGATCAGCTAATCTAAATCTTAATTGATGATTGACATAGTTTCTCCTTTCTGCGTCAGTCGATGATAATCAGATCTTGCACTTAAAAATGCGGTTTCTGCAATTAATAGCCTTTGCTTGCTAATCACCAAATCAACTCAGTAGAGTATAGCTTCTAAAATAATTGGGTTTCTTGGCAGATCCTTGAAATGAGCAACAATCCGCACTATTTATACCGAATGACGATTCTTCATGCCATCTGTCTCCTTGCTCCGGTCATGGGCTCGGAGATTGCATGCTCAAAGCTGCTGCCTTTGGTCATCAACGCATCAAAAGATGGGTACGCATTTTGAGTCAAATCAAGCTCAATAATCAAATGAAAAAGAATAAAAATTAATAGATTAAAGATATCTAACTGCTGGCTTCATTTGGATTTTTCTCATAGGGTGCCGAATATTAAATTTAATGTTGCCAAGGTGTTGCAGTCCCTCATTCCCATCTTCGACCACTCCGTAAGTCTTCTCCTATTACAATTCCACATTTTTCCTTCCTTTGTAAAACGTGGTTAAACAAAACACAATTGGCCGTGCTTCCGCCGGCACAAAGCACATCCTCTGAGGTGAACATTACACCTAACCTTTCTGTTCCAAAACAAGGAAAATGGAAGCATGCCCAGGTTGTAATAATCAAGCAGCCCCTTTATGCTATCCTCATTATTCTGCCCCATCTTTGCTCTGATGCGCACCATTGGTGTGACACAGGTGGTAGAGAAAACGATTCATCCATGCTTGGTGGAGCTTAGTGAAGACCCAGATGTTGACGTTCGTTTCTTTGCTAACCAAGCCATTCAGTCGATTGATCAGGTAATGATGTCGAGCTAAGACACATTTCATGGAATTGGATTGACTGAACTGCTCGATCAAGTAATGATGTGGCTCACCACCACTCCCTCTATAGCTACTATTGATGCGGGTTGCAATCGCTCTTTGGTGAGCCTTTCTTTCCGACATACTGATTTTCTGAAACCTGTTGCTAACCCTTATCTATCGTATTGATAATACTAGAAATATTTCCTGTTTTACTATCTCAAAATTTTCATCCGATCGCTCCTTGTGACGAGTTCTTGTTGAGAATTTTGTCACGGTAATTGATCGGATTGCCTGTTTAATTGAAAGTGCGCCATCAGAAATTATAATTTTACGAACGGATGTCAGTGACACTGCAGAGACGTGGACGTTTAAATTCATCATGAATAGAAACATGCTTTCAGAAAATTGAAATGCGTAAACTTTCAGTTGAAATTGTAATTTGGGCAACAAATATGAAATACCGATCGGTTTTATATTGTTTTTTTTTTAAAGGAAATGGTTGATCATGAAATGTTTGTTTCTGAATTTTATTTGTTAAATACTTTACAAGGAAATAATAAAAAAATTGGTTACGTCATTCGTTATTTCTTGTGAAGAATAAAGAAAACTGCATCAGAAAAAGAAGTTTTAAACAGGTAGCCAAGTGCAGTATCGTCTTGTTCATGAGTCTTCTTCTATGCACAACCACTGTGATGACGCGGTCGGATGGATATGCTATCGATTTCTCTTTGTACGGTTTTAACAGTGGGGATTGTTGGTGCATTTCATGGGTCTTTTAAATGGTGGAATTGCGAGGACAATTAGACGTCATTCGAGTTTGAATTCCACAGCCTGTGGAGAACTTTATGCAAATTGATGCCTTACAGCTCGCCCTAAAATAATGGGGGTGAGGTTTTGGGATGAGCTCTCGTTCAAGTGTATTTCCTATCGCATACAAGGCTGTAAAATGGAAAAGAGAGTATGGGCATTGTGAAAGGAAGGGGGGGCGGGCGGGCGGGCGGGCGGGGGCAAGGAGTGAGTGATGCCGATGGTAAGTTGAGCTGCCCTGAAACGTGAGACGGCTGGGTGTTTGCCGGTCAAAATGGAATTTGAAAGGGAGTTACCTTATGAGAGACGTCACGATCTGATCTGCTCTGTCTTCTCTGCTCTTTTCCCCATCTGAACCTTTCCCACACCACTCGTTAGACAGAGAACCGTTCAGTTTAGGCATTTGAATTTAACCCGTACGGGGCATGTGATTGCGATGGAGACACCATGCATTAATGCTTGTCCGGATCCAAATCGACTTTTTTGTGGAGTTCAAATCCTGTGGCCGCTCAGAAATCAAGGAAGAGAATCAGAGATGGAGAAGCATGTATTCTAATTCAGGGTTCGAACCTAAGTTTATCTGTGGCTCTTCATGTGCCTGTATAGCAATAGAGATGTTGGAGGTCTCGATTCACAACAGAAGACCCAGTCTCCCGTGGCATACCACCGCTAAGTAAGAGGTCCCATGAGAAGAAAACCGGGAGGACGGATCCTCTCACCAAAATAGATTCGCGAGCATAAGGTCGCGAGAGCCTCTCACAGTGAGAATTGCAAGGGAAGGCAGACATCCATGAGCAGAAAGTCATGAGTGGGTAAATGAACTCCTGTCAGGACAAAATTCTTACAGCAACCTCCAATCTTGAGAGGATAACATTTGTTCTCCAAGGTTTTTTTTTTTTTTTTAAAACCATATTCAAGAAGACGACAAATTTCTATCTGGTGATTCAATCGGGTTGATTCAAGTGAATGCTCTTAATACAGAGGAAAGTAGGCTATCATGAATTAACCACGCACATTTTTACAGCAGTTGGACACTTTTCACCTATTTATGACCAAACTATGTTCAACAGATTAAGCTCTCTAGCACTTCTATGTTTCTAAGGGACCCAAAAAAAAAAAAATCAAAAACAAAAACAAAACAATAGGATGAGAAATGGAGATATAAAGGAGAACATGGAGTTCCACCGACTAGTCTCAAATGTGAGATCGAGTATCTTAATAACATATTAATAATAACATCACTTGTACCAAACCATTTTTCTTGATTCACTTGTCCCCCCTATGTTGGTGTTTTGGACTGGTTTAACCCTGTGACTCGATCCTCCCCGACCTTCCTGGTCAGATGACGCGACACGAATAGTCATACACAATTTTATATATATATGTATATATATATATCTATCTTTATAAGTTAAAAGAGAGTTACAAGAATATTCAGGGGACACGTGTTCCAATTCTTTTTCCCTATAGATATATTTTCAGCTCAAATTGAGCAAAAGTAACAGTCTGCCGTAGTGGTTATATTCATGAACGGTTTGATTTGTAATAGGGAGTTGGAGTTGAATGAAAGATTTTAGTTTTTGCTGGACTGTTTTTAAAATTAAAATCCTTATTATTATTTGTTTACAATTTAAAATATTTATATAAAATAGAGTTTAGTTAACTTATTTATTAATATGATATAAAAATTATTTATAAAAGGATCGTGTCACAATTTTGCACTATAGAATTTTTATAATTACGTTAGTTCGTATATAATGTGTGAATTTAATAATATTAATAAATCATAGAATATATTATTGAAAATAAATAAATATCATCAATAAATACATGTCAACATTTATCTAAAAATATATAAAATATACTAATATATAATTTATTATTAAAATTTTTATTTTGAGTATAAGAATATAATATATATATATATATGCATTTTATTTTTATTCAAGATTTGATTTTGTTAGTATATCAAGAAAATAAACTTCCTTCATTTAGGGGAAATCGAATTCTCCGAGAGAAATGGAATGAAATTATTTATTAATAAAGGGAACTAATATTTCTAATTCTCTCTCACGTGTTACTTCTATACAAAATAAACAGCCTTTTAACATAATTAACTAGCCTTGAATACAATAGACTATTAATAAATTATTTATGAGAAATAGATAAATATTATATTTACATCCTAATTTTTAATGTGTATTATTTCTATACCGGTAAATAAAAAATTGTAAAATATTCACTTTATCAACATACTAATAATAACGTATCTCTTTGTAAATAAATGACTTTTTTTTTTGCGAAAAAGAGATTTGATTGTGTTTTTTAAACATTTCTATATTTTAATAGAATTTATTCGTCTTCTTATAAAAGATACCGTTATATTTATTATCTTAATCCGTAACGTAGCGTAGCGCGGGCTTCTAAGCTAGTATATATAAAACAACACTCAGACACATGAGCTTCAGACCCTAATATGCTTGTCGTTTTAGTCAGCGGGCAGATGCGTACGGACACACGCGCGCTGGTGGTTGAGGCGTTTGTTGCCATCACTCACCAACCACCACCACCACACACTCCCGCCCACAACGCTCGGACAAGAAATTGATGTTACTCTACATTCCTACCGTATTAAATCGTGCCTGAAGTTGGTTTTTGCGCATATTAACTCGCGATATGTGTGTGTATATATACATAGTCGGGCTTCGATCCCAACATCAACAAGTGAACTGAAAGGAGCAAAGCCCTACAACCTGCAGTTTCTCTGGCCCAGGACGCTGGTGCCCCAATCAGTCCGAAAAGTTTAGGGCAGGGATGGAATGTGGAGCCAATGAGGAAGAAGGAAACGGGCAGAATCGAGCACGTCCTGAGGTGCAACAGCCCGAAGGTACGTCCTAGTTCCATGTATACATATATTGTTTTGCCTCCATGCATCTGTTTGTATATATGAATAGATGATTTCCCAGAAAAAAAAAATATTTTAAATGGTACACGGAAGATCATAAAACCAGGTTTCGTATCTTGGTTGGACTAACGATCTACATGTTATACGCTAAGGAATTCGTTAATTGAATTATGTTTTGTCGATTCAAGTGTTAGGGTCGTCATTCACTTTTATTTGATCCAGAATATGGTTGATAAACCCTAGACTGAAACGTGGGAGGTTTTCTTGAATCTTGCAGTTGTTTATCATCTGGAACACTCATTTGAGCAAGAGACAATGGATCCTTTCGATGAACAAAGGTTCACAAAGCTAAGATGTGACGGGACCTCGACCTCGGGCATTCATGGCGGCCGAGGGATTGAACTCATCTGAAGGATCTTCAACAATATATAAGTGTGCACAAAAAGGCGATTAAAGGCCCGAACATTACTAGTAACTCATCACCGCTATGAGATTCATCTTCATGTATACGCAGAACCCAAAGGTAAAGAAAGAACTCAAGAAGAATACATGCAAGAATCAATCGCAGCGCTGCAGAGGTTTCCATATGAGATAGATTGCAGAAGAATAACTAGCTATGGATCGGCTTTTCGTCCGTGCTTCTTCTTATCATGAAAATCGATCTTCCTTTCTATTAATCACCCGCCCTCTTTGCCTTTCTCTCGCATTCACTCATGTACTCCGATTCGAGCAATTGTATGGTAGAGTTTATATAAGCCCTAACAAGCTATGTTTAGGCCAGAGGCGAAATTCTTTTGCCCCAGAAACTTGGAATGAGGATCTGGTAATGTTTCGAAGGAGAATTAATTAAATAATTTTTTTTATTTTAAAAAAGTGAGAGCAACAGTGATAACTCAATTATCCTTGCTATGTAATATTCAAGTTTTCATTTTTAACCGCAAACTTATTAAATAAACTGAATAACTGGTATTAATATTAGGCTCGTTAATATAACATCACTAAAGATTTAATATACTTTAAGAAGTCTTAGAGAGGATTCAAATTTGAGATCTTGATCTTACCACACTGCATAAGAGTGAGAAAGTGTTCTCGTTACAACGACATCATTTTCCAACTGAAATAAGAGATATATGAATATAATATTCTTGTTAACACGATTTTCGTTATAGTTTAATCTCCTCTCTCCATATCATCTTGTAGAACAATGGATCCTCTTTTTTTAGAAAATTATTACCTATTGAAAATGTATACAAGGTAAACATAAGCACGTGTATGCATATATACATATATATACACACACATATATCGACTACGAGGAAAAGGAAAAAGACATCATCATCAAAAATTAATGTATTGATAGACATCCTGAATCATACCAATCTAATACATGATGGTGGGGTTGTCAAGACTCCCACACCCATATCAATAATAATAGAATAAAAAAGACATGAAATATCCAAGTGGCACTAGCGATTCATGACACTTGGCACCACCGGATGCATTTCCGCTAGACGCCTCTGCCTCTCGACGTTCCCGGGCCACCCTGACATCCACCAAAAAAAAAAAAAAAACCATGTTAATGTCCACATTCATTTGAATATACAACAACTTGATGCAGCAGTGTCGTTTCTGATCAAATTAAGAGGTTTAGTGTTTGGGAGAAAATTTTTATTGCAAATTATAGCCTTTAGGACTTATGGCGCGAGGGACGAAGACGGATTAATTATGATGTTTGTCGATTGGTGATTGAATATTAAGGTCAGATCTAGACTTACTAGGTTTTTGAGCAAACAAGATAGGAGTGATACCTATAGACAAGTCGAACCCGCGGTTCTGGAGCTCACGATACTCCTGACACAGTGAACAAGATTCACAGCAGCAATGGACGCAGCAGTCCTCGCATGGCTTGTCTTCGAGGTAGTACTGGCCTCTCAACTTGGTCCGGTACAAGCAAGAATACATGCACGAGCAACCAAACACCCACAGCAGCAGAGCGTACAACGAACCGCTCACACCACAGGCTGCACTAAATCCGATGTGTTAAATTCAATATCAATTATGAGCCCGATGAAGAAAGAAAGAAAATGTACAGAGAACAATATCAAGAGTTCAATCTACAAAAGGTGAATTTTGATCCAACATATGCATATGAAGTTCATATGGGATGTTAGAGCCGTACAAACTGATCCTCTATCGACTATTTCCGCGATCCTCCCAAAGGCAATACACGGACACCAACATGTTAGACAACCTGCAAAAAAAGAGAGAGAGAGAGAGATCAAGAACTCGGCAAACAACCATCTCTATTCACTGTTTCAATAAATGTCGGTATTAGTTCTACCGTATGTGTTCGCCATGTCCGAAATATAATATGCTATTTTACGAGTTCTTTAACCGTACGTATACAATCTCCAACAGGAACAAGTTGAATCTATATATCGGGTTGAATGCAGTGCAATTTATTAATGAGATTCTGTACGATTATGGACTTACAGCTTTTCGGATCTTTACAACAATCACAGAGGCCAGTCGTCCACGGCTGCCGTGGCCCATGATGAGAGTTCATCCCTCGGCCAGCAAGGGCGGAGGGGTTGCTATATTGGTCGGTCCCTGCATTATTCAGGGGAATGCCACTGAATGTTGGGGTTTGCTGTGGCGCGGTCGGGTTGTAAGAGGGCGGCAACGGTTGTGGCGGGGGTGGCGGCTGCTGTGGTGGCGGTGGCTCCATCTTCAAATTGGTGATGAACTGCGTTCGGAGGACCTTTTTTTATGTTAACAGGTGAATCCGCGTGAAGGATTTGATTTATATGAGATCGAATTTTGAACCATTTTACAAAAGGTGGGGAAGAAAAGAACAGTTCCGAGTGGAGTCGTGCCCCTTGGCAAGAATAACTGAGAAAACGGTTGGTTTGAGGAAGGAAGCCCCTCCACCCATGACATGGGGCGGTACGATCTAACCCGATTATCGGCCACAATTCTCGTTATTCCGGTTGGACCTCTTCGTTAGTACGTGGAATCGTGGAAGACTATTGGACATTTTCCTTCTAATTCAATTTGTTACCAGCACACGACCCGTGATCCTCATGATTAGTGTCGTCGAGTATAGAAGCAAATATTAAAATTAACGATAGTGTAAGAAAAAATCTATCGGCTAAAAACAATGACTAGCCATCATAAGATTGAATAGAGTAGCCTCATTGATTTTGACAAATTCGATGTCCTACCTATTGAGATCGAAAAGGTAGTGGGAATGATTTGTCTATGACGATGATTAGGAATAGCAGGAGAAAAAATGAGAAAGAGAGAGGAGAACCTGCAGACGGAAGAGAGAAATTGTTTCGGATGAGAGGCATGAGTGTAGTGAAGAATATGAAAGTGATAAGAAGTGGAAATGTTAAAAAAAGTAAAATGTCAGTAATAATTTTATAAAATGAGGATTGATTTAAATAGGCTTAAATTGGCTTGAGGGCACTTTTGAAAGGGTAAAAAAAAATGTAATTGCCTCTATCTCCTTTAAAGTAATAGAGATAATATAAAAAATCATGGGATTTATATATGTTGTACGTACAGCCTGTTATCGTAAAAAAAGTTTACTGTAACAGTATCGTCCTTAATTTAGTCTATTAACCCAGTAGAAAGTTTTGTATGTAATGGATATACCACTTGACAATGTTTGTACGGTAAAATTTTCTTGAAAAGTAGGTCAGAATATGAAACTGTGGTGTTTAAAATAATATGGAGTTGTTCGTAAAGTTTATTTTGAGGTAGCTAAAAAGATTGTACAATCGATGCAATATGAGAATGCCGCATTTTATCTAACTTTTCTTTTGATATTGCCATTCTAAGACCACTTCGGCCTCTCAGTTCTTACGTTATTTTATTGGATTTGTTAAAAATTACAAATTCTTAATATTCTTGTAAAATTTTTCGCATAAATCTACAAGAGATTGGATTCGTTTCCACATAAAAGTCTAGGTTATTAGATGGCGGTACTCAATTCTCTTATTAATCCATGTTTAACATACACTCATCCTTCATAACTGATCTCAAACCGAGTATATTTCTTTCAGTCTCGTGCGGGGTGCAAACCAACACAAGAAGAGCCTTCTACTTCTGTACTCGGACTAACATACAAGTCGGTTATTTTTTCACACTCAATAAACTGACCATGAATCAAACATTTTTCTTCAGGTCTCGAGCATAACTAGACACAAGTTTCACATTCGGGTTAGATGTATTGTGAGCCCACATAGAAAACCCCTATGATATATTGTAAAATATACACATGTATCACAAGAATTTGAACTCATTTCCACCTAAATGCTTACGCTCTTAGGTAGTGACACTCCATATTTTTTTAATAAATTCAAGTTTATACTCTAACTTAATCCGGGTGAAGGATTCGATTTATATGAAATCAAATTTTGAACCATTTTACAAAAGGGGTGGAAGAAAAGAACAGTTCCGAGTGGAGTCGTGCCCCTTGGCAAGAATAACTGAGAAAACGGTTGGTTTGAGGAAGGAGGCCCCTCCACCCATGACATGGGGCGGTACGGTCCAACCCGATTATCGGCCACAATTCTAGTTATTCTGGTTGGACCTCTTCGTCAGTACGTGGAATCGTGGAAGACTATTGAACCTTTTCCTTCTAATTCAATTTGTTACCAGCACACGACCTGTGCTCCACACGATTAGTGTTGTCGAGTATACAAGTGGATCTCAAAATTAATGATAGTGTAAGAAAAAGAACTATCGGCTAAAGAAATGACCCGCCATCATAAGATTGAATAGAGGAGCCTCATCGACTTTGACAAATTCGATGTCCTACCTATTGAGATTGGAAATGTAGTGGGAATGATTTCTCTATGACGATGATTAGGAATAACAGAAGAAAAAATGAGAAAGAGAGAGGAGAACTTGTAGATGGAAGAGAGAAATTATTTTCGATGAGGGGTATGAGCGTAGTGAAGAACATGGAAGTGATAAGAAGTGAAAAGATTAAGAAAGTAAAATGTCAGTAATACTTTTACGAAGTGATTATTGGTTTAAATTAGCTTGAGGGCACTCTTGGAAGGGTAAAAAAATAGCATAGCTGTCTCTATCTCCCTTAAAGTAATAGAAGTAATAAAAAGAAAAAAATCATGGGATTTATATATGCTGAACATACAGCCTGTCATTGTAAAGAGAATTTACTGTAACAGCATCATCCTTAATGTAGTCTATTAATCTAGTGGAAAGTTTAGTATGTAATGCGTATACTACTTGACAATGTTTGCATGGTAAAATTTTCTTGAAAAGTATGTCAGAATATGAGATTGCGGTGTTTAAAATAATATAGAGTTGGTCGCAAAGTTTATTTTGCGTGTAGCAAAAACGATTGTACAGTCGATGCAACATGAGAATGTTATATTTTATTTAACTTTTCTTTTTGATATTGCCCTTCTAAGACCACTTCCGCCTCTCAGTTCTTACGTTATTTTATTGGATTCGGTAAAAATTACAAAATTTTAATATTCTTGTAAAATTTTTCACCTAAATCTACGAGAGATTGGATTCATTTCCACCTAAAAATCTAGGTTATTAGATGATGGTACTCAATTCTATTATAAATCCAAGTTTAACATATACTCATTCTTAACAACTGATCTTAGATAGAGTATATTTCTTTCAGTATCGTGCGGGGTACAAGCCACCACAAGATGAGCCTTCTACTTCTGTACTTGGCTAACATACGAGTAAGTTATTTTTTCACACTCAATAAACTGATCATGGATTAAACATTTTTCTTCAGGTCCCGAACATAACTAGACACAAGTTTCACATTCGGGTCAGATGTATTGTGAGCCCACATAGAAAACCCCTCTGATATAGTGTAAAATATACACATGTATCGCAAGAATTTGAACTCATTTCCACCTAAATGCTTACACTATTAGATAGTGACACTCCATATTTTTTTAATAAATTCAAGTTTATACTCTAACTTAATTGATATGAAATTTGATCAATCTTCAACAATTCTATGAAACTTCTCGTCTTTGAAAAGTAACACAGTGGGAATCGTTCAGAAGGAGCAATCGAGCACACAAATCAAACAGCTAGCACCGCAATCAAGAAAAAACAACCTTACATCCCAACATAAGCATTTGCCTCCTTTTTTAAGTCATTGTCTGATTTTGAGGTGGCACCATCGTCCTAGGAGTCGGGTCAGTGGCTGACTGTTGGCTCTGCAATCTCTCCTTATTACCATGATACCCTGCGTCTCACATTCGAAAATATGAGAATTAATGTAGTCACCAAATATAAGAGAAAATTTTATCATTATTTAAAATTTTTATTGTAATCTTAATATTTATTTAATGACACTCCAACCAAGCCCACCTTTTTGAAGTTGATATACACTGCGTGACATTTAGAAGTCAACCGAATTCTAAATACCTTAATCAAGTTCGTTTGAGCACGGCTGATCCACTTACAGTAATTGAAATTCTCTTTCAATCATGAACCTTCTCCATTTATATTTTATAATACTCGAATTCAAAATCTCATTCAAGGACACTCAGCTTCATACGTACATTAGATCAGCACAGCTGGCCAGTATTTGTTATAGGACATATATATATCTGTGTGTGTATATATATAGCAAGCAGTACATGCGTGTATTTAGAGGCTTGATTAACTTATACGATTGACGAATGAAATAATGAATTAATAATTAATCAATAAGACTCAGGCTAAGCACACGTACCAAGGACAGGGTCGATCCCACGCGAATTGAGCTCGCGATATTCTTGACAAAGGGCACACGGCTCGAACATGGTGTGGACTACCCAGTCGGCGGCCGGAGCCTCCACAAGACCGAACATCCTCCTCAGCTTCCTACGGTATGGCCTTGACAGTAAGCACGGCGACACCCCATATAATATCCCGCTGGTAATGCACGCTGCAAAACACCATTCACGTATATGTAACCAGCATGTCACTTAACATACATAATAAGTGAATTAGTATTTAACACGTTAGCTAAAAACAGTCTTATATACTTTTCATGGTACTTACTCGTGTTGCCGTTGTCGAGGACATCCGCAATCTGCCCGAAGGTCACGCACGGAAACAGCGCGGTGATGAAAGCTACACCCAGTGATCACGAAATGAAGAC
Source organism: Lagerstroemia speciosa (assembly GCA_037672795.1). NCBI lineage: Eukaryota > Viridiplantae > Streptophyta > Magnoliopsida > Myrtales > Lythraceae > Lagerstroemia > Lagerstroemia speciosa. Next base: position 3,180,893 of record CM075303.1, on the reverse strand, counting down.
GAATAGAAGAGTTAGATCTCAGTTTTTTTATCACACTCGACTACTTATCCAAATCTCAACGATTTGAACCATTGGTTCGAGACATACTAAAAGGCAGGGTGCTGTATAGGAAAGAATAAAGGGTGCCCAACGTGAGTACTGGTAGGTATATACCATTGGACGGATCTTGCATACAGTCGAAGAGGCCGGTGTTCCACGGTTTTGTGCCGACGAAACCTCCGTTGCCCCTAGGCCACAGCTTCGGCAGCTGAAATCCTGAGCTGCCGGGGTAAGTGCTGCTCTGCTGGTGGAATTGCATACCGTTGGGATTGAAAATGACTCCTCCGTTGTTATACACATTGCTTTGCTGCGCAAAGTTACCGCTCGGTTGCAATGGCGAGTCTACATAGGCCTGTGGCGAGGCGCCGGTGTACCCAGATCCAGCCCCGTACCGTGCCTGGACTGGTACTTGACTGTGCCCTGCCGCTGCGTTGCCCTGGTATGCGTTGTAAGTGGCTTGATGTTGTGAGGGATTGGATGGTGGCATCGTATGCGCTGGATTCGGCAGAGGAGGCGGCTGCACAACATTCTGTGGCGGCGGCGGCTGCTGCTGGAGGTTGTATTGTTGTCGGGGCGGTTGGTGGGTTTGCGGAGGATACTGTTGTGGCGGGGTGTTGGATTGGGGCGGAGGAGGACCGGAGAGGTTAGTTTGGATCCGACCCATTTCTAGTAATGCTCTTCTCTATGAAGCCGCCTGATCTCTTGATTTGCTTGGAAGATTAATACCAGGCGCGTACATTGACAAACTTGCCCATATGGTTGACTTTTTTTTCCCCATTTTTTTATGGGTAAAAGAAGAGTGACGGTGCTAGCGCTGCTTCCGCTACGTAATATTCGGACTTTTATATTTAATTTTAAACATATCAGACATATTAAATAATCAGCGCTTACCATTGACCCACCAGCTTAACCCTACCAAAAGTTTACTAAATAATCAGTGTTTAGCTCTGATCTGACCAACTCAACCTCACCAAAAGTTTAGCATAATTTAAGAAGGTAATGTTTTCCAAGTTCAAATCCAAAAGAGTTCTAGTGAATGCTTTTAATACAATTGGGTATAAGGATTTTGAATAAGGGATCCTGGACTCGTAAAACAACATTTGAGTTAGTTTTGAAATATTAAAAAAGTTCACGGGCCTAAAAATAACAAAAAGATTAGAGAATAAAATGGCACGGGAATCTGTACAGAGTATATTAAATCCAAAACTTCTTAATTATATATTGAGAGTTATATCATTACATCAAATATCATTTCTCATACACATACAATGATGAATTTAGTGAAGGTATGTGGGGGCAATCGCCCCAAACTTAAAAAAAAACTTTAAAATCATATAAAAAATTTACTTTTTTACATTTTTATAAATTATTTTATTTTATCCGAAATTCATCTTTTTGACTCTTTTCAATTTCACTTACATAGTCTAATTTTTTAAGATCTGCTCCTGTTTAGATATAATTACAGGGTGGTGTTGTGCTGGCCACATTATGAGGACAATTTGGAGTCCTACATACGTGGGAAAGTCTTGTGTGTAATGCGTACACCACATAAGATTACTGACGTAATATCATAAACTAATTAAATCAAGTCATTTTTAAGATTAGTTTTTTCCTTTCAATTATTTTTTTATTTTAGATTTTATTAAAAATATATTAAAAATAACTAAATATTATTGATTGGTGATATTACGTCAATATTATCACGTGGTGCACCCGTTAGAAACAAGATTCTCTCCTCCCTACGTGGGAATAATTTGATGTGAAATGTGGAAATATTTTTTAAATAATGTCTGATGTTCATGTTTGGTCGCGCAGCAATTTGTCATTCTTTAGCACTGCCAATGAAGCGTTGACTTTGACATTGTGTGGTAAACGCTGACTTTTCAAGCCTGCAGCTTATTGGACAAATCCACTCCGCGGATATAATATCACGACAAATTGTCCATGTTTAGAGAAATTACATATATTTTACCTTAATAATTATAAAATATATGTAGTTGTGCAAATAATTATATTTTATATAATTATAAAATATATTTTACGTTAATATTTGTGTAAAGGTTCACATTAAATTAAGCTCAACTTAAGAATCTTCCATTAAGCCTCCTTTGTCTAGGATTTATGAAGTACATAAAATCTATATGTTTTTTGAACTTCTCTGTGTGCTTTACATTTATGAATACTCCAAATTATTAAAAATATATTAGGAAATTTTGCGTAACATATACATAATTCTCATAGTGAAGATTAAACTCGTAACTTTGAGGTTGTAAGTCGGATTATTGTGTCAATACATTAAGACCCCCAACCTCCCTCACATAGTAGGAATTTTTGCATGTTACGAAATCTAACAATTTACGAGGTTTCAAATTCGTAAATTTATCGGGTCAACTTCTTGCTAGGGCTCGATCCTTCTATTTCTGTTCTTCCTCATTTCCTCGCATAGTCTTGGGGGCGCAACTCAACTCGTGTGGTGCGATAGGAGACAGTTAAACTCGCAATGTTCTCAGAAGATACTGTGAAAAATTTGGGGTATCCCTGTGAACTAACTGTCCAAAGGCGGTAGCTTCTGACTTCTGTCCCTCTTTACTCTTTTCCAGCCATGGATTCCTACCGAATGGGGATTCAAAGGATTTGATGGGCGACGAAAAAGTTGAATATTTTGCTGACTGCCGAGGATGAGGAGCGGATGAAAGCTTTCCCGGGGCGACCGAATGTTCGGGCCCCACCAATCCATGCGAGGAAGGATGGGACCTGTTCTGCCTTCCGGTACATAGAGCCAAGGTCCATACCGAAGACAGGAACTGGAGCTTCTATCCTTCTTCCTAACCCAGTAAGAAAGGTCTGTGTGTTCAGGTTTCCTGGTTCTCTCCTTCCACAAAGCTGTGTGTCTTTTCCACCCACTGTCGAAAACCCAGTTCCCAAGTTGTTCTGTCCTGCAGGAAGAATGAAAAACTGTTCGGATATGTGTTGACATAAGATGGAACTCGAACACTAGAATACCTAAATAACGAGTTGGAAATTAGATTCAAAATACGAGATATGTGCGAACAATGATCAATGGTCGAGAACATTGTTGGAAGTATGGAATATCCTGGGTAGAATCTTGATAGATATTTGGAAGATTTTATTAATATTATTTTCTCGTTTGAATAAGATTTCTTAGAGCTTGTAATCCATTTAATTTAAAAAATATATGTAGATAATATTTTATAGGACATCAAATAAGATATAATCTTATATCTGTAAATAGAATCTTGTACAAGTTATGAATGAGTGCGCCAGTGCCGTGAAATCAGGGTCTCAGTGCCCGGGTGGTAGAATCTAGATCTGGGATTGGTAGTATCCCTTAATACTATAATCTCTTGATTTGATCTAGTGCGAATCTCTTGCTTTACCTGTTCTTATTTATCTCAGAGTTGAAAGTTTCGACATATATCCGATGATAATTTTTTAAATTTCTCATTTTATTATCTGGTTTGGAACATTTCAAGACCCAATAAGCGATATTAGAGCAATCGCGATCCCCAACAACCTAGAAGTGGCAAATGTGTAGAAGAGTGGAGGAAAAACAATGAGTTGATGGTCTCAACTTGCCAATCGCTCCATGCTAATCAACAGGCCCTCCAACTCTTCCAAACAGCTCAGGAATCAGCTATCATAATCGAAAATCACCGGGCCGTCAGTCAAGAACAGTTCATTGCTGAAAGAGGAAGCAACTCCTCGATGATACGCATCAAAATCAAGTTTTGTCTTCACAGAGCAAAAGGGCATACTTAATGAGGACAGACACAATCGTGGGCAGCACATTCAATGTAACTTCTTAACTTGCCAAGGGGGGATATAACACAAAATAGTAACATAGATAATTAATCCCTTGTTCTTTTACATAGCAAGAGGTCTACCAGGTTCAACCAATATACAAGGAGCATTTCACATATGGATGCAAGGATGACAGGCATCCATGCATACACTGCCAGTGCCATGTAGATAACAGCATAGGTGGAGAATGGGGCTCCGTAGCGAATATGGTCTAACTTGTCGAGCCCAGTGAGGACGATCACAAAGGCTTCAGTCAGTCACGGTTAGTGAAATTTCTTCCTGTGTTCTGTTGAAACTACTCCACAAATTCTGGATCTGAAAATATGATGATATAGGGGTCTTATCAGTCCCTGGGCCGAGCCAACCAGAGAGAGCTGAGAGCTCGGAGTCTCGAGACATAATCGTTGATCACGAGAAGGGCACGTGCCGCTTGCCGCGTCGTCAAAATCCGATGCATCTGTTGTAGAGTCTGCTGCCTCAACAAATCAGCCTACAGACGAAAGCAATAAAATTAACCCAACATTTTTCCAGCTAGTTTCTTTGGGTAGAAAGCTGTCTTCTGTAAGGACAAAGCATATACTATGGATGAGATATTATTACCTGGTAGAGGAAATTCTCGAGTGTGCCGAGCTTGCCCATCGCTATGGCCATTTGGCCCATGTAGTCGGCGACATTTCCGGAACCAGTGGGATTCAGAGTTGTTGAAGATAGTGTCTCAGCGAGAGACTGTTGGAGAGCTTCCATGCCCTGGGATAATGCATCTTCGGCCTGCTGGGAGGATTGCTGTAGATTGCATATGCCCATTAACTGTGGATCTGTCAAAGGCTCCAAGTGATTCCCAAGCACCTGAAATCGCGAATTCAGGCAGAAATGTATAGATCAGGGTCAAAATATCACGAAACTAAGGATGTATCCATAAGAAAAAAGACTACTAAAAGGAAGCTACAACTGGAAGATCTCTCCTAGTTTCCAAGGATAGAAGAGACATATCCTCAGAGATCTTTCATGGCAAGCTTATTAAAAACCGAACACAATCACCTTGAGTATCTCAGATGATCGGAACCCCCCAAGCCACATGAAACACCTCTCTGCCGGGGTCTTCCACATGCCAGAGAGCATATGGAAAACATCGGCTTTCGCACCGATGCTCTTTAACCTGAATATCTCATCATAATGGATCATCACTGCATCGACAAGGACTCGTAGTTCGTTGTCGCTCATTTGGGTATTTACCGCCGATCTTAGTTCGCTGATGAGTCGCTGGTGTTCATCCAGCCATCGAGCATATTCCATATCAAATGCCACTGCCCCTGGAGTATTAGAACTCCCAAGAAATCATAGCCAATGGGCAGAATTTAGTAGAGCTACTGATAGAAATACAGAATACAATGTACTGGCTTTTTTTCCCATAAGGTCACCCCATACCACTGCCAGCTGAGTGATTATGATCCCCCGAAATTCCAGTAGCAACGAACATTCCCTGCATGGATACAGTAATCGTGGATTATGAGTTTTACAGCATGGAGAGAATATATATCCCAATCTCCGATTAATTTCTATATACATCAACATGTAATGAGGTATGTGAACTGTAACAAAATGAAGAGGTGCCTCTTTTTACCTGTTGGCGTGCTCTTTGGAGCTCTTGTTCCAACTGCAGAAGCCGAAGACGGCTATTTTCCAGCTGCTGAACATATGCCTAATCCAAAACCAAAACCTATGAACGATCCAAATTTGTTTCTCTTATTACTGTAAGACATTACACACTATAACAAGGAGACATGTGGCAATGCAAATACAACTTAACTTGATATGCCCTAAATGGCCATTATGCTTTAATCCATCACAATCAGTGTGCTCAGCTCTATCAAAGTCGTGAAGAGAAGGTACAATGAGATGCTGAGAAAGAAGGATTTACCTTCTTCCTTAGTCGGCTCTTTCTGGCAGCCTCTCGATTCTGAGCCAACCTGCGGAGTATCTGGAAGAAATGAACAGAAAACGATAGTATTAAGCTTTGTTGACTATAAAAACAACAATATAACATAATGAAGCGCCATAGAGTTACAACCTTTATGTCCCCTATTCTTGTTTTAGACTGATCTAGAGAATCCACAGCAGTGGGCACTGCCCGTGAGAACCCATGAAACTGTGAGCAAAACCAATATGAAAAGAGTATCACTCAGGTAACAATAACTTTACAGTAATGGTTGATCAGAAAAGTGCATCCACTGGAACATAAATTGTGCCGTTGTTGATGGCTGTATCAAATTCTTAGGTGACACATATATTCAGGCTCCATGTATAAGATTAATGCAGTAGAATCCGTTGGAACAAATTCAGATCGAAACCCGAAAAAAGAAAATCAAAATTTGCTCATTGAATATAGTAAATTAATCGGATTACATGATCTAACAGTCAACTGATGGATCCATACAAATCATGCCAATGCAAGATATTCTAAGTCAATAGCAAATGTTCATGATTACATGCTAAGTAGCTGCACATATATCCCTACTTTACCAAGGGAAAAGGAAAGGAAATAACGGAACATTAGAAGCACATGAGCAAGAAAAAAAACCCAAGGAACAAGTTGAAGGAAGAGGGAAAGGGAATGAGACAAGAGAGAAGGAAAACCAATGCAATACATGGGGCTTGTCGTCAGTATCGACATCTGTGGAGGTGTCAGTGTGTTGGCTATGGCTGTTGTTGTCAGGGGCCATCGCCATGCCCGAGTCCCCCCAGTTCTGATCTATGCTCCCGTTCACCCCCAGCGACGTCGTATTAATCATTCCCTGCCCTTCACGGCCCGAGCCCTTCTGATCACTATACATCAACTGCTGTTGCTGCTGCTGGTGGTGATGGCCCCCGCTGATGCTCTCCTCCACGCAACCCATCTCTGAGTAAGTGCTGATATTGCACTGATCTCAAGACAAGAAACCCAATTGGGCATCATCGAAAGAGCTCAAAGGTCGAATCTTTCCAGCAATGGATGACATTCCATAGATGGATGAACATAGAGAGAGAAGATTTGGTGATGAAGCTAAAGTACCGTGTTCAAGCTTCCGTACGGAAGATTGCTCCCCACGAAAGCCAGGTTGTTGTTGGGCTTCAAACCGAACCTTGGACCTTCGCGAATATGATACAGAAGCAAAAGTAAATGAATGCCCGAGAAAGATGAAAAATGTATAGAAGTCACTGTAAGACGAGGGACAGGATGTCTCAGACGAGCTGAAAGTTGCTTGCTTCATCAGTCTAAGCATTCCAAAAGGGTCGATAATGGCTTGCTATTTAGATAATTTCCCATTTTAGATACAAATCACACAGTATTATTTCATAGTACCGGTCAAGGTGGAGCTTTTTAATATGGTGGCTCTCTTAACGTACACGTTGTGTGAAGAGAGTAGAGTGTACTTGGGCTTAAAGCAACGGCATCTTCGTGGTGAAAATCGGCAGCAGCAACCGGCGGTTGAAGCCCCCCAGCAAAATCCGGAAAGCGCGTATGGTCGCGACCGTTACTACTAATGCTATAATCGTCCCCTCCCCTGATTTTCGAGCAGTCACAGAGAACAGAGCGAGCCCGTTACTTTCAATCCCAAGAACATGTGAAAATTTAACGAAAACCCAAGAGAGAGGAGGACAGAGCGAGCTCTAAAGAAGACAGGCAGAGGAGGGAAGGGATGCTCGGTACCGGAGAAAGAAAGGAGAGTGGCAATATATCTCAGGGCTAGCTGGAGGCGGAGGCGGAGGTGGAGGCGGAGGAGGAGGAGGAGGAGGAACTGCAGCTGCTCTGAAGCTCTGCATATCGAACATCTGGTGCTGTTTTTTCACTTCACTGTACAGTGAGCCTCTCGGTCTCGCAGAGAGAAGGTGTTGGTCAGAGAGGGTGAGCTCATTGAATCATTATCTCGGAGAAACAGAGGATGGTAAGCGGCAGAGGGGGGAGGGGGGAGAGGCAAAATCTTTTGGGTAGAATTTTTGATGAACAGTGTAGCGAATCAGCACGGCAACCTTTTTCTCTTTTTTCTTTATTTATTATTTTTTTAGGTGATAATATTAAATTAAATTTTTATACATTTCGAGAACGTATATAAAATGGCAGCAGCAGGCTTTTTATTAATGCACTAATACTTGGGAATTTAGCCCCCCGATGAGCCTCACCACTTGTCTTTACTCCCCAGGGCTCTCACCTGAGCGTTCACCTCACTTCCTGAGGAGGTGGAAGAGAGATGAACTCGTGCTGTACTTTTTCTCTTTTTGAATACCTTACCACTATAAAACTTCCCCACACACGAAAGAGCCTTTAGGATTCGAATTCAGAAGGTATGGATAAATCTCTTAGCACTTGACTAGCGGGGCTGCTCCCCTGTAGGCGAACTCGTGATGTACTTGTTAGAGACTTAAGGTGGATTTGATCTAAGTATTATTAAACATTAGATATACCTTAAATTTTTAATGGTGTCATCCGACACAAGATCCGGACCCGATTAAAATTGTATAATATGAATTGTGAATACTTTCATAAACCTGTGGCGGAAGTGAAGGGATTGGGCGGCAAAGCCTAGTCCGAGCTGGACACTAATTTGATTTTGAGTGTACGTGTGGCGAAGCCTTACACTACGGACGATGTATTTTCTGGTTTTAAGAGCATAATGACTTTTCATCGTAATAGAAAGGTTCGGGTTCGGGTTCCACTTTGTATTTTACCGTTACTCGCTGTTCATAGTGAAGATCGCTGCTCTTCTTTTATCTGTGGATGTACGAATGGCACCCTGCTACCTCGAACAATGTATATTTAGTGCTCACTTCTCTTCTCTTTACTCTCGTACACTTTCATTTAATCGGCCAATTCCCAACGTTAAATCATAGGAAAAATTAAGATTATATAAAATAATTTAAATTATAGTAAAATTTTTTTAAAACAATGTATTGTAATATTTAAAATAATATAAAATTGATTGAAAAATTTAATTGATATAAGTAAAATAGTTGTAAAGCTGATTGTGAGCTTGATGTAATCTATAATGCTACATGTTTTGACTATAAAGTTCTTATTAACTATACTATAAAGTTTTACCAACATAGTTTAATATTACAGTCAATTTTACTACTAAATACTGCAATGTATAGTGTAAAGTATAACCAGACATTACATCACACTTTATGACTAACCAAACAACACTTTAGAGTAAAGTACTATTTAGAATTTTTGTGAAGCCGGATGCTCTTGAATTGTGTAAATATCTCAAAATTCTTAGCCTTTTTTTTTTTCCTGTGAATAGGGGTATAAGCTTGAAAAGGGGAAAAAAATTACTAAGACATGCAAAGATGGGGGAGCATGAGCATTACATCAGGATAAGCAGTTTCTTACATGTAAATTTATAACTTTATAAAAGAAAAAATAAACTTTATATTTATGAAATAATTATTTGTACTTGCTACCCAGAGACCGTTTATCAATTACATTTTATTGTTATTATTATTATAGGTCCATTTGTGCACGTGCCAAAAAATGTATCATGGAAGACATGCTTTACTGGCCCTTTTGGGATTTGCATGCCCATAGCAGCACTCGGATCATGCAAAGATTTTACGTTTAAACAAAACGGTGTCAGTACGAGCTCCCCAACATGCGAAAATTCGTCAATATGAGAACACGTGCATGTGATCGTTACGAGAGACGTGTGGTTGTTGCTGTGACTTATGGGAGGCATGGGCTGCGATCCTCGGCTTGGTCTACCATAGATCAGGGTTAAATGGCCCGTCACAGTGTGATAGTACAATTCATCTGGCATGGGCTGTGAACCTCGGCTTGGTCTACCATACACCAGGGTTAAATGGCCCCTCATAGTATGATAGTACAGTTCATCTGGCACGTCCAGGCAAGCGTCTGCACTTATATATACAAGCCACAGGCAACGCATCTAATTATTTAACAAAAAAAAAAAACTTACGATTTTTTTTATTTTCACTATACAATATTCCAAGGCCAACCAAAATGCACATCAAAACTAATTTGCAGTCAGGCCTAGATCCCTGAAAAAATTCTCGTCGACCCTCCGAACTTAGAAATCGATCATGAAATCACCCATTTTAGAAGAAAATCTTGTATGTAATTGGTACACCATAAAGAGCCAATCAAATTAAGTCATTTTTAGGTTTATTTTTTTCTCTTTTATAGTTTAGTTTTCCCTTTTATGGTTCTTTCTTTTAAATTTTATTAAAAATATCGTAAAAATAATTGAATTCTATTGGCTTATAATATCGTATTGGTAATGTCACGTGATGCACGATTATACACAAGACTATCTCCCATTTAGGAACATAGTGAGAGAGAGAATCATTAGGTTAACCTCTCATTGGTGGAACAAAAAAAAGAGCTTCTGATTGATATGCATGTTAATGTACTTGAACACAAATTCGACTTGGCGAGAAGTGAAAGAACGTGTAGAAAAAGCTAAGAGGTTGGCTTGAATTATGCATGAATTTTCTTATTTAGTGAAATTAATTAAAAAAAGTAAGTATATGAATTATTAAAAAATTTCAATTGTAGTTAGTATTTCAAATAACATGTTTTTCTTTTGCAATTCAAAAAATTAAACAATGAAGATCAAGATTTTGATTGATTTTGATTGAAAATAGTAGAGAAGAAGAGGAAGAAAGATAATGAGAGGGAGTATATAAGTCGGACTAGAAATTTTTGACACAGCACCTCTACAATTATTAAATTTTTAACTTTACATGCTACTAAATAATTAAAAGAGGGGCAAAAAAAATTCCATTAGACCTGAATTTTGATTGAATTTTTATATTTAATATGATTTTTTTCATTTGATCTAAGAAAATATAAAATATAATGTATTTATTTCATTTAGTACCTTTTTTAAAATTTAATCAAACATATCTAACTGATGTGACATATTAATTTTAATGAAAAATTAATCATTCCCGTTAATTTTAGTAGAAAAATAGATGTCGTGTTAAATATATCATAGTCTATACTTTATTAAGTCACAAAAAAAATTCATATTAAAAATAAAAATTTGAACAAATTACAAACTCAATTATGTATCTACCCTTAGGAATAAAGAAACCCACCAATACACCAAAAAAAAAAAAAACCCACCAAAAGGTATGCGTCTTCCTCTTTGCAATATAGGTATAGATGCAAAATCACGCGTACGATTATCCTATAGAAAGTTGTAGTGTTTAACAGATTAATTTAAACTGTGATAATCAATAATTTAAATTTTTTACCATTAGTTAATTTAAAGATTCACCGATTAAATCATCCATCCCAACCACCAAAACCGCATTGTAACAATGAATTTAGGCCAGCACGTAGTAACAAAAAGAAAGAGGTTGCTTCCGCGCACTGGAAGGGGCAGAGTCCTGAGGTGGAAACAGAGTCCAAACCCCAAGAAGGGGAGGCAAGGCAAAGCCCTCCCCTGCCCCCCCTGCAACACTCCCGTTTCTCTGTCTGCTTCGAATTTCGATTCCCTCTTTTCCTGTCTCTCTCTCTAGACCAGGGCCCCCGTATTTACCCAGCAGAGTATCTCTCATCTCCCATGGCAGTCCCTTCTTCCTTCCAGCGCCCCCCGCTCTCTCTCTCTCTCTCTCTCTCTCTCTAGGAGTAGCAGAGGAGCGGAGAAGATAGATCGTGGCGTACCTTTGCACACAGTCCCCTCCTCCACCTCCTCCTCCAGGTAAAATCTGTCAGACCCAGACCATGATGGGATTTTGATGAGATGTTTACCTCCACCGTTTTCAGCAAACCAACAAAATAATAGATTTTTTTTTCAAAAAGTTTTGAAATTTACTTCAAAGAAAAGATTTTTCTCCACCTCGAGACTTATAAATGAGGCCTTGCTTGAACGAAACCTCCTCTCCAGTGGAATTTAATGGATGCAGAGATACAGATACAGAGAAAAGAAGAGAGAGAGAGAGGGGAGCTGAGGTTTTGTTCCTGCTCATATTTTATTGATATACAAAGAGATGCACAAGCCTTTAGAAGAAATATGAAATAAAACTGATATGAACATTTTTATTCCTAAAATTGAATTTAAAATTTTTAAATTATAGAATAAGAGTAATGTTAATTATATTAAATCTTATTTTTTTTCCTGTCATATTACTTTTAATAATTTTTTTTTTTAATTTCTCGATTTTTTATTTTAGATTGAAGAAAGAAGGAGAAGAAGAGAAAGCAGGAGGAAAGTAAAAACAAAAAGTAGGAAAATCGAAAAAGCGCAGGAGAAGAAAGATATGACGCAGCGTATCCGGCGATCGTACGCATGATGACGTGTCTTTTCCTATGTGGTAACCTCGCTAACGTGGCACCGTTGGTTTGGTCTGTTCCCTTCTTCCTCGTGCAGGTCGCACCGCACGGCTGCATGCTCCCACCGTCTGGTCACGTGACCGACCTCCAGTTTACAAGCGGCGTCCTCAGAGAGATTCGTTATTGCATTTTCTCACCCTTTAACTTTTTGCGTGGTTCAATTTGCTCCCCACTCAAACTTGAATAGTTGCAATTGCCCCCTCGATTGTCCATACAAACTACCCGCCTGACCGAATTCAAGAAATTTTAGAAAAATTCAGTGGTAGAAAACCTTTGATCGGTTGTTGCAGCAATTTGATAAGAAATTTTTTTAAATTGTAATAATTCTGTTAAAAAATACATTAAAAAGATGGGCTCAACTTGATTTTATTAGAGTTCCGAAGGCGTGACAATTCGTCCTGTTCAATTATACACATCCAAATTTCTGTATGAAATCCCATTTTTTCTAAAATCAAAGAAGGAATTTGGGATAGGAGTCGTTCAAAACTAATATGAATATTACTAAATATTAGTTGGTTAAGATGGTTTAACATGCGTAATTATCTTTTGATATATTAATTTGACTCCAATACAATGGATTTATTATATTTTTAAATATCATATCATTTATGCTATTAAAATTTATTATTACTTTGATAATTTAAATGAGAGAAATAATAGTGGTGACTTAGTTATTTCTACTACGTAATATTCTTATTTTCGTGTTCAATTGCGAAAGTATTCGACGAACTAAATAATCAGTACTAATTTTGATCCGCCAACATAGCATAACTTAAAGTTTAAAATGGTTCAAGAAGCTGATGCCCGTTAAAACCCAAGTTTAAGGTCTCTTCTAGAAATGTTATTTAGAGCGAAATTCAACCCAGAACATCGATCTCAATGAGTGTAAGATTTACATCTCTAAACATCAACCTTTTGCACTTGGCGGTTATAACACATACACGCGAGTAGATGATTTTTCTTTTTCACCCCAGTGGGAATCTGATGGGAGAATCCTTGAAGGACGGGAGTTCTCATTGAGCTGTCCCAGGTATCGATCAGAATTTATTTTATTTTTAAAATTTTCCGGCTGATCAATTGGTAAAATTACAAAATATACATACATAACAGGTACAACGCATGCATGCATCCAATGCTGTATTTACCGGGCAGCGCCAGAGAATCGACAAGTTCCTTTCTTCGTCTTTATCTGAGCGGTACACGTAAATAATTATACAGAAAAGAACAAGGGGAAACTGCTGTCCTTTTGTCCCCATTCTCCCCCCAGCCTGAGGTTCCCTGCAGGAATTTGTTCCCACCAGGCTCAACTCAACTCTGGGCTCTCTTGATTTGAATCTCCATCGTTGCAGGACTATATATTCTTGCTAGCTATGTCTTGTTCATCTCTTGATGAATTAACTGGAATCTGATTTCGATCTGTACCATTATCGAAGGGCCACGTGACCACGCTGCTGGTGATCCTTGAGGAAGCTGTCAATCCCCAATCACTGTAAGTGAAAGGGATCGGGCCGAATGCAAGAGCTATTATTGGGGTTGTGAAAGTTGTTTGAAAGGGTTCGAACTCGTCACAAGATAGTTAAATTAGGTTGATCTTCCATAGTCCACTGATAGGGACCATCTCGCCGTCCTTAACCATGTACATCGGGGAAAAGTGTGATTCTCATTCTCTTTTGTACTTGCAAGAGTTGGATCTTGGGCAAACATTGGTCCATTCACAACAATTTTGTTTAGTGAATGGAGATGATGGACTCATATCTTGAATGCATATAATAAATATTGTGCAACAGTTGAAATCGATTTTTCACTTAAATTAATTTTAATTAAGGGATACAGTGATAAATGACATTAGATCCCACATCGACTATGATAAAGAATAATATTTGAGGTTTATAAGAGAATTGAGTATCACCACCTAATAACTTAAATTTTTGTGTTGAAACGAATACAACCTCTTGTTAAGCCTGCTACAATAATATAATAGGGGTAAATGATATTTTTTTATCCTCAACCTTATGTACTTTTGTTATTTTGGTCCTAAAACTTTTTTTTTGTTATTTAAGTCATTAAATTTTTGAGTTTTTATCACTTTGGTACTGCTATTACTTTTTTCATTAAAAAATATATTCCATCCAAAAAAATATTTTATCTAAAAATTATTGTTCAGCAAAAACTATTTTTCAAAAAATAAATAAAGAAAGAAAAAAGCAAATAAAAGTGAAAAATATATGTAGAGTTTTATAGGTGAGCACACCTTTTCAAAATTGAGACACATTCTTGACTGAAAATTGATTAATGAATATTATCATTACAAAATCGTGACTTATTCTAAGAAAAATGAGTTCTAATTTTAGAAGAAATATATATTAGTAATCAATATTTTCTTAATTAGATACTAGATATGCTTTTTAAAAAAAATATTTTTATTGAAAAATGATTTTTGAGTGAAGCGTTTTTTTTAATGGAATATACTTTTTTGGATGGAAAATGTATTGATATGACCAAAGTGGTAAAAACTCAAAAGGTTGAAGACTTAAATGATAAAAAATAAAGGATTAAGATTAAAATGACCAAAGCGCAAAAAGTTGAGAACCAAAAATATCATCTTCCCCTAATATAATATGCAAGCACATTGATCACGACAGTCTGGCATAAGCTTTGGGCCCAGCCAAAAGTCCTGATCCAGCGAACAGGCTGTTTTGCTCGCACCAATTTATTTAACAAATGGCACTCGCCCGATATCTGTTTCGATGTACACTTACTGTAATACTTTATTTTTCTTTTACCATTTTGTATGATGGGCCCAAATAGGATTGCCAGGCCCAATACAGAGGGTAGGTTGCAGGCCCATCATGGCCCAAATGTTAAGTGGGCCCAATAGGATCTATTCAGCCCTCACTAAGTTTGACGTCAACGGTGGCTCCGTGGCTGGATTTATTAAATTCGATTTTGATGAATAAAAAACATAATACATACATATATGTGGGTTTCCCTGGTGAAAATTAAAATGACGGATTAGAATTTTTTTTAATTTATTTTGCCCACCAGGAATTATATACATATCTGAATAAATAATAGGGCTTAAATTCATATTAGGTAAAAAGGGAATATAAAGAGACTTTAAATTCCTCGTTAATGGATACGTTAATTTTAGATCGAGAATAGTAACATTGTATAATATTTTTAACGAAGAATAGAGATTTTTTCACATGAATATATATGCACATACCAAGAAGTTAATCGAAAGACATCAGGTCAGGGCAATTAAGTAAATGACTAGGGGTCATTCTCGAATCGTCAAGCGTTCAGACGTGGCCCTCAAGTGTCCATAAGAACGTCTCTCATGATACATTTTTTAGCGTGGAAAATCCATGCCATCCTCAAACTATATATAATAAGTAACAGATGTTTTATAAATTGATATGCTTTGAGATATTAGAAAAAAGTGGCATGTTAAATTTTCGTATCACGTCAGTTTATGTGCGAAACACATGTGTGGACGGGCTCATTAAGGGCTACGTGCTCGGGGGATTCGAACCTCTGACCTGTTGAATCTTCACACGAGTCATACGTACGTCCTATCTACTCGAGAGGTTTATAATAATATTAGTGATGTGAATACAGTAATTCAATTTGATCGGAATAACAGGGCAGCGTTGAAGTTTTCAGGGTCGGCAAGCACGAAGTTTGCCATACAAACAAAGACCATGAAGATCGTGACTCCGCCAAGTCCAAAAGGCATTTTTATTGAGAAATGCATTAACGTGTCAACTCAAGCAATTGGCCATTGAGTTGAAGGCTCTATGAAAATGAAACCCACTATGTCAACAGCTGAAATTCCACGTTGCTCTAAAATCGCCGGTCAATCTTATTTCACCAACTAAAACAATTGAAGGCATCCTGTCGAAAAGCAGAAATGGATAAGTGAAACAACGAGGCTTGATATGATACATATACTGGAATGTGTCTTTTATTTTGAAGGTTTTTTATGTTTAATCTTATTTCCTTATTTTTTTAAATTTGATCATCTATCTTTAGAAAAATTATATATTGATATATTGTATTTTAGGATATTTTAGATATAAACAAAAATAATAATATTCTAAATTGAGTTTATCATGTCTATAAATAAGGGCTGAGAGTTTTCATGCAATGTGTACTTGATGTGCTCAATGGGTATTGGGAGTCTTTTGTTTAGGGATTTTTTGGGATTCTTCTTCTATTTTGGACTGTCTACCATGGGGATTGGGCTGTACCTGTTGTGTTACCCAATTTTATACTCGTCCCATTGTCGCTCAATAATAAAGACACTGTCGAGCCTCCTTTTCATGTGGATGTACGGACCGTCCTCCACTATTGTCCCAAACCATGTACATCGTGTACACAAATTATTCTCTCTTCTGCTTCACCTTTATTGTTCTACGAGATCCTAAATCCTAACAAGTAATATCAGACCCTAACATAGTAGAATTTTTATTACCTTGTCTTATGATACTTCTCGTACTTTGTTATTCCTTTCACCCTTTTAGACTCGTAAAAATAGTCATATTATGAAGCAGAGACCCATGTAATTTCAAATTAATAGTGTAAATTATCAATTTCTTCGATTTCAGAAAGACAAACTTTTAGTTAGCCTTTTTCAATCTTATCGGTGCATACAAATTATTATTCAAAAGTTAAATGAGTTATAATTAATTAAAGTTCGAACAGAAGCGATCCATTAACAGGTAAATGTCTTTCGACTTATCATGTGTTAAAAGAAAAACCACTTCAAATTTATCGACAGAATGGACAATAATTAGGATTTTCATCATGTCGAATTTAGTATTCAAATGCTGTAATGAGTCTCGAGCAACATAATATAAAACATTTCTAGTCACGTGTTTTTTTAATTGACAAAATTCCGATTCGAGACGTTGTTTAGGGAGAGAAGATATCGAACAACCAGAACCAACCTCTCATCGGGTGATATTTATGTGTCTTAGGATTAGGAACAAGTGAGACAATAAGAAGCATGAGACGGGCATGATTCATGCACAATTAGTCTCTTAATTTAAGCAGAGAAAAACATTGTACATGTTGCGCGTATGGACCAAGTCAATGACATGCATGGATCTAATGGGAAGATCTTGAGAAGATCCCAATACATTAAAACGAATTTATTAATATAATAAATTTAATATATATTCAATTCCAATATATATATATATATAAATAAAAGATTAAGATAAGACCCAGGTATATTCCCAAGGTTCTTCCCCCTCCAATCAACGACTTTTTGTCTGGACCGACTGACAGATGTTCCAATGGGCAGCAAAGGGTCAATTTGGCCTTTGGATTCACTGGAGGGCCATGATTGAAATCTTAAACAAGCATATCCTGTTAGTCCTCGTTATGTGGATCCAATGTCTATCTTCTCCAAATTGAATATCCATTTTTTTTTTACGGATTATGAAAATTTTACATTTACGGATAAAATTCTTCTAATAAATAAATTCATTTTGTGAATTAATAAATTTTTACGTTTAAGATTCAAATCTGAAACAAGAGAAAGAATGGTTGAATCACAGTTCAAATATTGATATTATTACTGTACGATAAAACCCATCCACAATTGATTGTTGTAAGGTTCATCACGAGGACATATTAATTCATGTGGATAGGTCTCGTTTCACGATAAATTCTACCTCACGTAGTATTAAATGGTAAATAAAATACGTATCGAAAAAAATAAATACGTGCCGACTATGCTGTTGCAGCGTGCGATAAACTTATAGAGAACTTAACCATGAAGACCTTGCTAAAAATCCAATTACGACCCATTCATGGTTATATAAAATTCTTAAGCAAAGGTCGAAATTACATATTCACACTATCAATAATCATTATTATATTTTATGTGCTTGTGTATATGTCCATATACACACGTGGCAAATTTAAATTGCACTTGTTTTAATCTTCCAATATGTTTTAAGGCATCGACAAGAATATGAATGAATCAATCTAGGATCAAACACTAATGTATGGGGGCGGGTTAGAAGAAATGGTTCGATTATTATACTGTAAAACTCTACGGCAATTGGGGAAACGACAGGCGCTTCGCACAGGGTCGTATCGTATATCAAATTAATTAATAGGGACAGCTGACAGTCGTTCGTATTAAGGCCAGCTCATCTGTCCTTTTTTAAAATCTGAAAGGACGCTTATTCAAAATGATAACATAAATTAAATCTTTGAGGCCAACGTAAAATACGAATTTCACAACAATTTCACTTATTTTTTTTTAAAAAAATTATCCATAGGTGAGCTGTTCGATAAAAGTTGTAGGCACGGCCTATTAACAAGCTCGGGTTATGAGCAGGTGCGGGGCCGGGGAATGCCCTTAAACGCGTACCAGTTCTTGCTGGTCGAATAATAAATAATCGTTTCGTGCTAGGGCGGGTGGAATCTGGGACGCTGTAAGATTCGAGGATCCAGCATCTTGTTCTGCGAGAGAGACAGATTAAGGAAAAAAAAAAAAGGGAATTATTGAGAATATTATTTTACTGAAAATGTGATACTAATGGGTCAAATGGAATAAAAAAAACTATTATCATAAAAATAATCATCGTGCCTGTGTAATACCCGGAATATTCGTTGTGGACCATTCCGTTATGACATTTCAAAGGCACCATTTTTATTATTATCTTCTCTTGGAAAGAATGCTCCACCTCAACCTCAATAGCTAGTTCAAATGAATAGAATGTGCATACGATTCGTGTAAAAACTCACAAGGTCGGAGGTTTGACTTCCTTCTCGAGCATGTAGTCCTTGGCGAGGGTACCCACACATATGATTTGCATATAAACTGATCTGAATCCATGACTTGTGGGAGTGTTTATGGGCCCAGAGAGAATAAACTTCTCGTTCTAAAATAATAATAATAATAATAATAATAATAATAATTTTCCATCTCAAATGTGCCTTAATTCAGGTAGTTTGATGTCTTTTTCATTTAAACAATATTTCGGGTTCGAACAATAGAAATGAAAGAAATTTCCACATGAGGGAGAGCTTTACTTTCTAAATTGACCGAACCCGACACGAATATGAATTAATAGGAATCCAATGGACTGCTGAACGTGGGAAGAAATTTGTCCTATCTGACACGAAGACGATAGTGCTCGTCTCGGGGCTTTGATTGAGATTCTCGTGCCGCCGAGCTCAAGTTTATGAGCGTAGCTGTTATTACATACAATTTTGGTTCATAAACTATGTCTTGTTAGTGCCCACATGCAAAGTTGGTACTCCATTTTTTTTTTATTTTAAATTTAGGTGCTTCAATTTTAATCATGCAATCAAGTGCAATTTTATTTGTTGGGCGGAAATAAATTACCAATTAAATAAATATTTACTGGCCGTCGAAAGTCACTTTACAGATAATTAATTACTTAATCATCACAGACCAAAGAAAATTAGATGAAAGTGCATGAACAACATTCCACAGTGTTGCTTAGCCCGACGGACCCGATATATTCTTCCACCTAACTTAGATTTATTTTCCGGTGTACGCCTAACTTAGGTTTTAATTGTAAAAGAAAGAGCATAACCCAACATTTCTAAGTCGATGATAATACATGAGAAGACGGTCGATAAAATATGTATCGCTCGTGTTGAACCGGTTTAAGGTTTAGAATTCCGATAAGTGGAATGCTATGTATCACTTCATTTCTCATTTCTCGTTCTCCGGCTAGACGCCTAAGTCGTGGTCTCCTTGGAAATACATCCGATAAAAATTCAAACGGTAAAGAGAACGATATTACCCATGACGTGCGACAAGGCCTAGAATTTCCTCTTTCATTTAATATATAACTTGGATTATTTTCTAAGGTTAGGTTCCATCAATCCCGAACAGAAGACAATACCAATTCGGATTCGTGAACTTGTGATGCCGTCCTTTCTTGAACATTTCTTGAATGAGGTCAGGATTCTTGCCGGGTCATCCAGTGTTATTTACCTTTTTATCAGAGATTAAAATCCAAAAAAGAAAAATTATTCTACTGATATGAGTTAATTGAGATGATTCAACGTTCAAAGAAAATTCAATATATCCCTATGTTAGTCAGGGTATTATGGATACCAAGGAAAGGGCTTATTCAACTGTTTGTCAACTATGGCGCTTAGCTATAAATCCCCTTTGAAGAGTTCATATCAATTAGAAACGTTGTGTTCAAAGTGGGGATAGATGTTATCACATACCCAACTTGACCATTTACACTGCTTACCAATGGAAGCTTCTGGTGGCTACTTTTGACCATTCGATCGGTTTACACGAATAATATTCTCGAACCAGATCGATCGGAACAAACCCGATTCGCATATGGGGGAAGATAGGAACCTGTTTATTTGTAGAAGACAGAGAGTTGAATGTCAGCAGAAATTTATTCTATGGAACAAGAAACCGAGTGAAATCAGCTCCAATGGGATCTGCACTGTCTTCTCTCCTCTTCTGTGCCTTTATGTGGCATGTAATGTGGACTCTCTTGAGTTGAAGTTATTAACTTTGTTAAAAAAAAAAAAAAATCTCATCCAACTCCCAGATTTTCTTTCCCTACACGATATATGAAATGAACAGATCAATACAAAGGGGAAGCAGTGGTAGTGTGACTGGAGGAAGACGTTGATGATGGAGAGGAATTCGAGTGGCTGCTGTGGCCGCTTCTCCTTCCTTCTTCTGACTGGGGATTTTGGGTTGAATTGGCCTCAGGGGCTGTGGTCGCCAGAGGGGGCGGCGTGGCCGGCAGTGCTACTGGAGTATAAATTCGGCCGGCTGCTGCAGCCTTGGCTGCATCGGTCGAAGCCGCAGCTGCATACTCATGTGGGGGGACCCATATGCCTCCGACCACGACGATCTGTGGCGGCTGTGAGCTGCTGCTGCTGCTGCTGTGGATTGGAGGGCCTGGCCTTCTTGTATGCAACCGGAATTTCTGAAACGGGGGAAATTCAGATATCGTGCAGTTTAGGTAACACTCCACAGTGAATGTAGTGTCGTGCCGATGAATCTAAGCTGATGAATTCAGTTTCAATTTCAATCTCGCAATCAAGATTCTCAGACTGAGCAGTATACAAACCTGTAAATGGCTTTTAACTTCATCATTAGTGAGGCCGTCCACCTTCATGAGCTCCCGGATTTGCTTAGGAGTCGCAGCTGCCACCACACATCAACCAATAGAGAAGTGAACAACAGCCATGAATCATCTCAGAGCTTTAGATGACAGCACCGGAGAAGAGCATATCGTACCATGTGAACCACCGAGCTGTTGAAGGGCTTGGAGGAACCTTCGGTGCAGTTCAGGAGACCAACACCGCCTTTGCTTCCTCTGTGCTGGTGTCTGCGTCTGAGTCTGCCTTTCTCTCTCTTCCTTCCTTCCACCTGCGGCGTTTTCGGTGGTGGAACTCGTGGTGGCAGCTGGTGGCGGCGAGCGTGGCTTTTCGGATGGTGGGTGGCTCTTGGCGGAGCCCTTCTGGTCTTTATTGAAAGGCTGGAAAGCCCCGCCGCTCCTCGTCACCTCCACGACAGATACCTTTCGAGGAGGTCGATGTTCCTGTGATTGAATTAGAAACCAGAAACGAGAGTCATAAACTGATGTCCGAAGACAACTCCCTGTTGGATTTAGGTTCCTAAGCAAAAGTTCGTTACTTTTTGCACCAATCAGGAGCGGAAAACAGTTCTTTTTTCAGGAAATTTCTTGCAAGAATGCTGCAAATATATAACCTCTTTGGCAGGTGGATCTGGGGGGGTCTGATTCCACAGCTGAGCAGATTTAAGCCAGTCGGATTTCATCTTACTGTCAGCGCTACTGCTCTTCTCCTTGCTCACACTACTTTCCTTGTCCATCTTCGTCTGCTTGTGTGAATGCTGCTCTTCCCCATCATCCTCATCGTCTTCGGAACTCGAAGGCCTTTTCATCGGAATGAATTCCTCAAGGACGGGAGTCCCCTCCGTCGACGTCTGCTCCGAGCACTCCGATTGCCCGTTGCCATTGTCGTTGCATTCCGCGACACCTGTTGCCGACAGCTGCTGCTGGCACGCCCCAATCGCTGCATCAAACAGAGAGCCCCCAGCCAAAGAAATTGTCAAAAAATCTCAACCCAATCCACCAAAACTTCAGAAAGCAACACCGGGTCATCAGAAAACTCCGAGAAGACATCAAATCTCAGACCTTGAGTGACGAGCTCTAAACAAAGAGGGAGCTCCCGCTGGAACACGAGGATCTTGCGCCTTTCCTCCTCCAAAGCTTCCATGTACCTCTGCATTTTCTCTGAGTAATCCGTGCCCATCTTTTCCGCAGCTCCACTGTAAAATGGAAAAGGCAGCTCACAGCAGAGCCTTCAGGCGGCGATGAACAAGATGGAGATGGTGATTGCTATAAGAGGAGGGATGTGGCTGTCTAGACTCTAGAGCATAGAGAGATCCGAACAGTGGGAAACTGATTCTGAACGAGGGAGTAAAGGCATAACATGAGAATATGTACGGGATCTAAAGAGAATCAAGAAACGGAATATCACCCAAGAAACCTTTGATTCTCCATTTTCGTTTTTTCTCTACCAGATCTCCGCAAAGAGTAGAAAATTTATATGTAATAAATATATCACGTAATAGTACATATGTGATATCACAATTCAATTAAATTAAACTAATTTTAGAGTTATTTTTTCTATTATATCTTATTAAAAAATTTTAATATTATATCTGCGTTATCGCATGAGACTCTGTCTAGAGACTCTGTATAGAGAGAGAGGGATAGGATGAATCGGACGGTGGAGGAAACGGGCGGACGTGCCGTGGTCGGGGCGTCGCATAAATAATTATTGTCAAAATGAAAAATCAAAATTTCATTTTCCAGTGTGCCCATTATCAAACCACTGGACTAATTCAAGATTGGCTTGGATGAATCCATCAAGGATGAATTTTTTCCTTATAGAAGGCTTGAACCCAAGTTTTTCTCAAGAAGAAGATGTTGAATCACCCTAATCAAATTATATTGATTAGAAAAATCGAATCTTTATTCAATGGTTTCTTGTTTCCGCCTGCAAATTTTTTTATCAGATCATAAAGTTAAAATTACATCCAATCCAGAATCTTGAGTAACATGTAATGATTCAACTCATCTCATATTTTTAAAAATTTTATTTCATTTATCTAACAAAAATGATAACTTTAAATACAAATTTCTTTTCTTTTATGCGCACCATGGAGAGATAATCGATGGAGAGAGGGGTGTCCGGGAGGGATAGGATAATGTCTTGTACAATATAGTATTATTACGTAATAGTATTTATATATTAATATTAACTAATAAAATTTATAAGTTTTAATATTATTTTTTATTTTTAGAATATTATAAAAATTCTTCAAAATTAATAAAGTTTTATTAATTTATATTATCATATAAATATTAATATGTAATAATATCATTATACAGAAGAATTCGTAGGCGGGTCGGGGCTGGCGTTCTCATCGCTGGCTCCACTCCTTTATCTGCGGATAAGATCAAAGGAAAATGTCCAGACATTAATTGAATAAAAATAATAACCTTCCTTCCTAGTATTTGTTTATTTTTTTATGCATATTATATAATATTTAGAAATTTAATAAATTTTAATTAATTTAAGGTCGAATTAGATCACTCATTAGAAGATAAACTCTCATAATCTAAATTTTATTAATTTATAAGACTCAAATATTAGATCTTATTGTATATAATTTTTATTAGCCATTTATGATCCTCACCTGCTCCATTCAGATATTATCTCAGATCTGTGTTTGATCCAACGGTCCAAATTCAGGACAAAAGCAAAAACAGGCTCCCCGTGAGAACGGCCTTATCTGATCAGAGCTCCAAATTTCCGACCTATTTTCCCTTTTTTCTTTTTGTAATCGGAATATTCCAGGTTAGGCGAAGAATCACGAGGCCTGCTTCTTTCCACAGGGAGAAGAGGAATCGAGGCGGAATCTTCGGAGGGTGGAAGCATGCGGTCCTTCCCCGCGTACCATTTAGCTTTTCCGTCGGGAACGGGATGCGTGTCTTCACGCTTGGCTAGGGACCCCATTTTCTCACTGATCAAATGAAAATTTAATTATCCCAAAAAAAAAAATATTACTGCTGAACTATGGGCTACGAAGTCGGTACTCGAATTAGCATGGGATTTAGGGATCAGGAGAATTATCTCAGAGGTGGACTCGAGAATTGTGGCACGAGCTCTTCGGGATAATCGAACTGATATGGGCTGGCATTGAGGCCCTTTACTGGATATTATTAACATAATGTGCCGGGGACTAATCAATCGTCGTTACGCATGAGTTTCGAGAAGGGAACATGTGTGCATACCGTCTTGTTAATCAAACTATTTTTATGTTCGTGGGACTCCGCAGATTAGAGGTTTACCCAACCGGTCTGCAACCTTTGCTATTTAGTGACATTGTACGGGTTTTCTATCTCCGTTTATATTCCATGTAATCAGCTTTTTTATTTACACCAGAAAAAATACTGCTACCACCACGCCCGGCGTCGGAGCGCGCGCGACGGTTCACCCATAAAACCAATGGTGGCACTGGAATGGTAAAAATCTACGTGCAGCCGGTCATTATCCATGGAGTTTGATCTACAACCACAATAACCGCGCACATGTTTTTCCTTGTGGACTTTTAACCAAAATGTTCGGGTCAGAGCTGATCATCGAACCACGGGGAATTTGTAATGCCCGAGCCTTCTCGTAAGGGCTGGAGAGTCGGAAAATTGTGGCAACAACTGTTTGATCGAGCGATATCGACCCTTATTTCCATATTCATCTCCGATATTCAGGAGCTCCCAAAAATAAAAAGAAAAAAATAAAGTTGACCGTAAAAGAAAAGTGCGAAATTTGATTCTCAACTTCTTTTTTCCATAATTATTGTCACCATAATTCTTTTTTGAGGCAGATTTAATTTTCACTTCTCTCGTGCATGCACTTTTAGATCTTTATTGTTTTATTATTGAAAACATTGTCAATGTGTAAAAAACATATGAATCATCGCGTTAAAAAGTCAGACGTCCCATGACTGCATCTCATGAGATTCCACAAAGAATGGGAAAGGAAAAAACAACCATAGCTGGCAAGGACCAATCAATCAACACGCATGTAGCAGTTACCGTGGAGACAGGCTATCATGGAGAGTTTACTTTCCCTTGCAGCCGACAAATTAACGGTCGTACCTCATCACACGTTATGAGAAAATATCCGTCAAATTATAATAAACGAGTAAATTAGTGTTAATCACCCGAACAGTTATCGTAATTATTATTCGTCAAAGTAAATTGATTGGTATTTCTTCGCTACATTATTGCAGGGTAGTATTAATTAAAAAAAAAAAAGATTTTCTTCGGTGCCGTGGGAAACATTTCCATTGGTCAACGCTCAGCAGGAACCTCACGCCCAACTCGTTTAACACGCACATGCTTTCCCTCATTAAAAAGAAACAAAAGAGATGCAGATTCGTTCTCGTTGTATGATTAGTCTTCCTTTGCTTGCTCGTGAAATAGCGCCTCCCCCGATCAAACTTTCACGAGGTTAAAACCCGGTGAGCCAGAGAGTCTGAATCTTCGGCTAGTAACTCGGAGAGATCAGACTGAACAGGCAAACAGACTACGATAAAGCGCTAGACATTAACTGCTCCTTGGAGAACCAGTTTATTTTCAACACAGACAATCCAAGGAATACAGACCATTGTGCATGCAACTGTGAATTTGAACTTGAAGTGACCATTTCACATCTGCTCCCTCAGGAATCAGACAATAAGATGTTAAATGGTAGCCGACTTTTAATATTACATCCGGTACGCTTGAATAGAGAAAGAATGGAATGGAATGGAGATTTTATCTTCCGTTTCATACATTTTGCTTAATTACACTTTTGAGAGTTGTTATGTGCATTCTATTAGAATGTATTTTCTTATCATCTCGGCGGAACGAAAATTCCAGGGGAATGTACGTTTCATTATCTCTCACATTTATATTCCTTCATATTTTCGAAACAAACCTGAGAGATTACAAATTTCTTTTCTATGTTCTATACATTTCATTCCTTAAAACTCATTCGATTCTGTCTCTCTTCATTCCTCCATACCAAGCCAAGCTTAACCTAAGTTTCTTCCAATTAATGAGACTTTTCTGTTTTACAATCCTAAATCTTTCTGGTATTCTAATTAAACCTAAAATAATTCATTGAAAAAAAAAAAAAAAAACTTGCTGGGGTTAGGAATGACTGGTGTTGCCCAAGGCGTGACCAACAAAACGCTCAACGACACTGATATGGGCTCAGGCCCAGGCCCCGAAGGAAGGTGTGCTTAAGAGTAGGCCTGGAAAAGGTCCTTTTTCCAGAGCCAGGTACTAGGCACAAGAGATGACAGGTCTTACTTATGACAATTGTCATTCGTTGGAGAGAGTCTTGCGTAATAAGTTACCGTGTTACAGTGCCTACATGATGACACCAACTAAGTCAAGAAGAAGAAAACAATGCCCAGAAATGATTTAACATCACAGTAGAATGTCTTAGATGTGCCTCCGACCAATGAAGGTTGGCGCAAGTGGAAAGGGCTTGTGTCGCTTAAGCAGAGGTGCCAGGTTCGAACCCCTGTGAACGCAGCAGACCTTCTTGGGAGGGGTCCCCGGGAAACCGCCTGATAGTACCCCGAATCCGGATTAGTTGGCCAGCCTTCGGGTACCGGACACCGGGTGGGCAACCAAAAAAAAAAAAAAAAGATGTGCCTCCGTGATAGCCCTATAGACCATAAAACAAAGCATGTAACACCAGTTGACGATCAGTGCAGACCTTTGTAATTAACAAGAATCAGGCATTTCATGGCACATGCATTCATTTACTGATGTGCACGGGAAAGGCCCATAGCCCATAGCCCAGAGGTGAAGGATAAGTACCTGCTTTCGATAGTCATTTGATGAACCCGCTCTGTCAATTTCATCTGTTGTCACAGATGGCTGAGGAGAATCAAGGAAAAGAAAAATAGGACAGCAGACGTGTTGTCAAAGCACGAACCTTAAATTGTTCAGTGTGTTTTCCTCGTGGTCTTGAAAACAACGTTATAATGATGCCAGATACGATATTTCTTGAGTGGTCCCACTGGTGTTTGAGACGTGAACTAAGCGTCGTCAATTTCCGCGATAATGACTAAGTTGGTACTCCGTATTCCTCGCAAAGGAAGGTGGAACAGAGTCGCTGAAGTGAAGATAACGGCATGGAGGAGGAGCCCGGGATTACTTTGGGCCGGGCTTATTTGAAGGTTATGCAATTTTGGTCTGGGCTTCAAGTTGTTTTAATCCATTTTGAAGCCCAGCCCATGAACAGTTCCCTTAGGGAAGGAAGATCTACTTCTTCAGTTTATAGTCGGGTCTATCCTCCCAGCAATGGGACGAGAAAAAGGGGCCTTCTATGGTGGTATCGCTCGAAACATGAAATCAAGAAATTTTACGTTCAATTCTTATCTGTAGAACTCCTCAGACCTTTTTATTCTCTCTTGTTTCTGAGCCTACGTTTTTTGTACCTAAAAAAAGAAAACAGTGCCAAAAATTTAGTGACGATGAGTTTATTCTTTTCGGATTCATGAACACATCACAAACACATCGATTAAGTTCGTGTGTAAATTACATATATGGGCAGTCTCACAAAAGGTCACCCGCGTAAGACAAAAATCAAACCTGGAACCTCGTGAGTTATGACCTACGAAAAATATATGCACATCCTATCTGTTTGAACTAACTCTTGGGATGCCTGGTGATAGACCCTAAACTTTTTTTGATGGTAATGTGGACTTTGCACCGACTGACGTCGACTTGGGAGGTAAAGAGTTTATCTGAATAATCGATATGCCGGTTGATTAGATAAGGTAGAGCATGTTCCGATTGCCAGTCGATACGACCTGAAATATAGAGAAAGAATACAAGAATCATTAAGTTTATTTCCATATTGTTTCTCTAGTTTAATTGTTAAATTGAAGGAGCAAACTATTACAGCTGGGAGTGCATATCGTTTGAAGTCAACAGTCAACTTGCTGATGGGTATGGAAAAATGGGGTTTGCCTGTATCACAGGCAATTTAGTCAAGTCTACAAGTATTTCGTTGCTTCAAACAGGTGCATAAACAGCTCAATTTTGTACAGACTTGAAACGAAAAATAAATAAAATAATCATTCTGTGTTCTTAATTTCATTAGTTTTCCATTTAAGGTGTGTTTGGTTCGCCTGTTGTTTGATTACAGGAATCTTAAAAGATAATGGAGAGAACTTCAATCATAATAAAACTTTTTAGGATTATATATCTGAATTATTTGAGAAAATAATAAATTGCTTGTAAAGCCTTACAACATAGGTAAAATGGTCTTTGTGACTATTTTACCTGTGTACATAATTCAAAAATATGTGCTTTAGACCTAAAGATTTTAATGTTTTAAATCATACAAAATCACATATTACATAATGAGTTTTGTGACCAAATAATAGGTAAAAAAAAAACTGTAATTTGTGATGAAAAGTTTGTTTCAACTTGAGATTACAATCAACTTTCAATTAAAAAAAAAGTGGCTTTATTTAATTTTTGTTATGAGAGAGGCTGAAGAAGAAGAAATAAGGGGCACAGGAAACACTAAAGAGAATCAAACTCAAGATGTATTGATTCAATTCAAGGGTGGAATTAGATCCACTTTCTGTTATACGTTGAATAAACTACATGAGTATAATATGTCTGTGGTTGTTCAATGCTTTCAAGGGTTAATGCTCAACTCTGGTTGTTTAGCACATTTGGAATATTCGTGATCGAACACGAAAATCCGAATATTATATAGTGAAGATTCGGTCGTCACTACTACCGTCTCCTTTATTAAATAAAAAGTAATAAATTACATGAAGCTCGTGCATGTGTACATTATTTAAGTTAAATGCCAATTTGTTACCACACGCAATGATTGTACCATAGAATTGATCATCATGATAGAGAGAGCTTCTTTCTCTGTGTTATGAATCATTTAGGGACAGGATGAAGAGACATCCTCCAAAAGAGCCAAAAGAAGCATCAAACAACAATGAAGCAAACAAATAGTATGAATAACATGAGAGGAAGGGGAGAGATACAGTGTGTAAGCATATGTTTCATGTTGTAGCGCAATTGCCAACCAAGACATTGTACATATATATATATATATATATATTCTCTCTTCCTTTTTGGGTGCTTCTTTGGTGCTTTTCCATCCCAGGTGAAAGAAATACCATCCCCGGTAAAAGAAGTACCGCATTCTATTTTCATAAAAAGAATCTTCTGTCGAGTTTATATATTCGGTACACATATTTCTGAATTATAACATGTTAATAAGTTATAGAGACTTTCACATTTCATAGAAGTGCCTAAGGCATCCACAAATACAAATTAAATACGGATCTCACAATTTTTGGTACTACATATTCCTTGCACACGAGTTATTTATATTAATCTTCAAGAGGAGGGCTCCAAATATTTTTTTTTTCTGGAAATATGGAATAATTAATATTGTTGAGAAATCAAGCTGATTACAGGAATTGCATAAAATATATGAGACACCCACGTTGAATGTCTGATCTTAATTTATGCACATAAACAAAGATCAAATAGGCAATTCAAAGGACATATAGAAGCAACAAATTGACAGTTAATATCCATTCTTAGCATTCTTTAGTGAACTTTGCAGCACCTAATTAATCTGATATATGATTTAGCTTTTCTTCTGCCTGTTCATGAAATATACAGTTGATCACATTTTTCATTTCAGATTACCTCTACATCATAAAAAAAGAAACCCTAAAACAAAACTTTAAAACCGAAAATCGAAAGATCGGAGGAGAAGACGTTGAAGATCATCTCCAAGCTGTGGTATCCATCTGTTTTTTGCTGCTACAGTCTAACCCCAAGAAGTCCACTCCTTCCCTCATCCTCTTCCTCCCGACGATGCTATCGTCGTTATCGCCTCCAGACACCTTGAAGATGTTCACCCCGAAGAGCCGGACCATCTGAACCGATGCTGGCTCGTTCGGCCCGTCTGAACTGGCCCCCCCGTTCCTTGGCCTGAAATCTATGTAGAGCTGCCGGTCAGGCCCCGTGGACCGCTGGAAGCAGACCGTGTCCCCGGCGTTCAGGTTCTTCTCCTTAACGAACCGGCTCCAACCTTTGGTCAAGACGTAGCTCTGGCTACTGTTCCAGTAAGAGTACCTGAACCTCCACACCTTGCCTCCGACATCCTCGAAGTTCAGCAAGACACCCTTAGCATTGTTCCCCAAGATGCTGCCCGGCAACGGGAAGTGCTTCTCGGCGTGTTGCTTCGGGATCACGAGCCGGTTCAGCTTCCCGACATCACTGGGCGTGACTGCCTTCTCGAACAGCGTCACTCGAGCATCCCGGCAGGCCCGGCCCGGGTCCGAGGAGGACCCGCTGCCCCGGACACTGTTCCCCGTCCGGTTCAGCGCGTAGCTCCGCCGGTTTTGCTCGAGCTCGTCGTTGTAGGTGTGCTTCCTAAGCATGTCCACGATCTCGGCCTTGGAGTGGGAGCCCAGGAAGGCGGCCTCCACCTCGTCCTCCTCGGTGAGCTTGAAGTTGGTCACGGCGTCCCTGCCACGGAACCGCCGGGCGGCGACGTCGTATGCCCGGGCGGCCTCGTCCTCCTCGCTGAAGGTCCCCAGCCAGACTCTCTGGTGCTTCTCGTAGATCTGGGCTCCCCATCGGCCGTTCGGCTGAGGCACCACACCCTTGTATTTTGATGATGGGAGCTTTCCGCCGCTCACACGAACCTCGGAATTGTTCCTTGACTCGGCTTCCACCCCGCCCTCGGAGTCCAAGATCACGCTCGTCCCGCTTCCCACCCGACAGAGGCTGATCTGCGGCGGAGGAGACTTCGTTGGTGGGTCAATCTGAGACACTGGATGTGGTGAAATGGAAGCTACGGAGTCGGTTGTTGTGCTCTCGTCTATGGAACTACCATCCATTTTTGTTCTGACAGGTTTCGAGATCGAGAGAGAGAGAGAGTGAGAGAGATGGGATAAGGGGAAAGTTTTGAAGGGGAGAAGAGGAGAGCTAGTTGTGTTGTTGGGTTCCTTTTGAAGGTTGAACTACGAATATATATAGGGTTTTTTCACGGGTGGTATTCGTGTATGTTAGTGTCAATCTTCAGCATATATTAAATAAATAAATACCAGTTTAGCGAAATAATTTTGTGCTGCTAATTTTTAAGTAATATTTCAATTTTGAGTTTTATGAGTGAAAAAATTTCATATATTAATAATCCAGCTTAAAATGAGTTTGAACCAGTCAGAGTATAATGAATTTCTAAACGAGGGGCGTACGGATCAACATAAATAAGTGCATAAGCTTTTGAAGGTGTGGAAGTAAAGGATAATATTAAGGGTAGTATGTGTATGTATAGGGGCTATGTGGAAAGGTGGACATGCGTGGGTCAACTTAAGGGATGGCATAAGGTAAGGAACCAGGAAGATTCATGGGGGAGAGAGAGGAATTACGGAAGTACAGTACGCATTGAATTTATTAAATGAATAAATATTAACCCAAAAAGGAAAAATAAAGTAAAACAAAAATTATTGAATGAGATGGAACCCCTCACAAGTCAATTGAAATATCGACAAGCTATGCGTTGCACACACATTGAACCTATTTAATTAAAGCAACCCGAAAATTATTATAGACCTCTCACAAGTCTCTCAGGGCACATATGTTGATAAATTGACAAGCAGCTAACTCTTTATCTGTAACTATTCCGGTAAATCACCGATACAATTCTCGTATCTGACATTTGTTCGGTCCTTTTACAAAAAAATCTTATAAATTAAATATATTTTACTGACGTATTAAATATTATTAATTTATAATATAAAATACGCGACATATCTATTATGCAGAAGATTCTCTCGGAGTACGAAGACTGAGTATGGAAGTGTTGTGGGAAGTGTATAGGGGGTGTGGACCCACATGAGCCAAGTGGGATGGGCTCACATGACAGTGTGGACCAGTGCTCTTGGTGAAGTGCATCCCCCCTGAGTTTTGGCTGATCCACAGCATGGCTTTGCCTTGCCCCCTCTCCATCTCCATCTGCATCTGCATCTCAATCTCTCTCCCTCTCTAACCCTAACCCTAACTCTCTCTCTTCAACTTTCCATCTGGGCCAATATCTTATTCTTATCTGATGTTGTACTACTATCAAGTGAATGCTTCCCCCCTTCCTTCCCCTTTCATGAAAATCTCCCTCTATTATTTGCTCCTTGGCTTTTATTCCACCAATCACAACATGTCCACTGATAAACATCAGGACACACAGAAATGAAAACAAAGGGCTCCCCTTCTTTGCATCTCAGAAACCGCATCTTTCAAGAGATCTGAATATCATTATCTATTATTTTGTGTTGTGAGCGGACCACTGACGAATTCATTGACCAGACCTATAAGCGACTATCAGAGACTGATTCTAAGTTATTTCAGTGAGAGGACTACCAAAGACGGGTATGAATTTATGTTAAAAATTGTTATTGTCAACCGCTCATATATTATATTATTGTCAGTGAGTCTTATAGGAGATCATATTCATTTCCATCCAAAGACCTAAACTATTGGGTAATGATATCAATTCTCTTATAAATTCGGAATTATTCGCTTATATTATTGATGTGAGATTTAACATTACCCAACACATGTCATAAGCTAATGGTTGTTGAACACATCAAGAAAAACAGTTAAAAATATATGATAAATTACAAATCCATACTAATATTTCGAATATCAATTAATTTATGATAGATATTACGTTATATAGGAGAGTCTCTGGTTGGGGAGGGTGGTATTCACTTCCACTAGGATGGGCTGTGGGACCTCATTTGCTTCTTCCAAGGGATGGATAAGACTTTGAAGATTTGCACCGAGACAAATTATTCCTCCACAGTTTCAATTCAGTGGACACAGATCTATGGAGAAAGAAGAGAAAAAAAGATGTATGGATCCCATCCCATGAAGCACTCTACCAAACAGATTCGTGTACCTTATGTGAATTCACGACTGTTCGGTTTTAT
Organism: Lagerstroemia speciosa; assembly: GCA_037672795.1. Lineage (NCBI taxonomy): Eukaryota > Viridiplantae > Streptophyta > Magnoliopsida > Myrtales > Lythraceae > Lagerstroemia > Lagerstroemia speciosa. The sequence continues at coordinate 3,147,576 of CM075303.1, read as the reverse complement.
TTATCGGGTCACCACCTATAGCCTCATGTGTAATCTAGTACCTTGTCGTATATGTCCTTTTGCCCTCGTCCGACATGGCCATCTCGCCAGCTGTCTCGATTAATTTTTCGCCAATTTCCCCTGGCCCGTCTCTGTTGCCAAGGAAAATCTCATCGCTGTTGCCAATGAACTTTGACATCTTCCCTTCCCATCGAAGGGAGGGACTTTTCTGTATAATAGGTGTATTGTATATTAATATTAACGTGATATTATAAATTAATAAAATTTAATTACTTTAAAATTTTAAAAATAATTTAATTTTATTGATTGTAATGTATAATATACCCGATAGAATTAACATCATCTCCATCAAATGCGGTCGGCTTCCCATTCGTCGGTTTTTCCCCGCTTCATTTATCCAATCATAAAAACCGTTCATGCCCGATTTATTAATTTAATTCGAAAACATTGACTTATGATCCCACCGTTGAGCCAACCACAATATTCTAATAGAGTTTGAATTAAACGGTTTTGGTTTAATAATATCGTTCTCGATATAAAATCAAGATGTTATAAATTTAATTTTTATCCATGGTCTTGTCTTATTATCAACTTTATTCACCTACTTTCTCATTTCTTTTAGTATGAATCCAATTTATTTACCAATAAAATCGATCTTAACTTTGAGAGAGAGTGTTTAGTACAGTTAGTACAACTCTCGTTTTGTGACGTGGAAGTCTTATATTTGATCTCGTCAGTGGAACTTCATGTGCTCCTCTTATTCCCTCTTCCTTTTACCATTTCAAGGTTTACGTGTCTCATCCGTATACCGGAAAAGTGGTCTTAGCTTTTTGTGATGTATATTCAACGATTTAGTAAAGAAATTCAATTCCAAAAAAGAAAAGAAGCTACGTGTATGTTTGAGATCTGCGCAAATTGTACTCATGCCACAACAAAGCTTAAAACAATATGGATAGAGAGCTATCAGTCAAGTGGTCGGAATTATCTGATCCACGAACTTAACAAATCAAGAAGATCAAGTCGGGTGACGTTAAGAAAAATAAAAGAAACAACTAACATTATCACGTGTGTCTATGATCCAAATTTTAAAAAAGAAAAAGAAAAAAATGGGAGACGTGTATGGCAAAATTGAGGAATTTTCCGTACGGGAGAGCTGGGGTTGGGGGGGTGGGGTCCGTGAAAGGGACCCACGTGCAAGTTGACGAAAACGGGAGCGCTCAAGACGGTGGGTCAGCGTTTTTGGGGGGGCCAATGGTTGTGCCGATATTTGATCTGCCTAGCTGGGCCCCACTCCCAGATTCCCCCACGCGGTTCTTCCCATTCCATCCACTAATAATAGTAATAATTATTATTAATATAATAACACTGTCCCACCCTCTGATGATCATATTAGCTTGTTGTTTTACGTGACGAATAATTCTACCAATTTATTATTATTTTATTGCTCGACCGGGCGGCCCAAAAAAAAAAAAAAAAACAGAAGGAACAGCGAGGGATCGTACGGTATGATATGTCTGACGATACGGACGTGATGTCCTACGCGGTTGTCTTGATTATTATCACAACTTCTCCGTGAAGGAAAATTATTCTCTCTTCATAGATAAATTCTTGTATCTAACGGAACATTATACGATAATTTTTATGTAATATTATTAATTAATAAAATAAAATTATTTTAATATTAATTTTTTTATTTTTGAACCTAATTCTTGTAAAAAGGTTTTACAGCGTCATTTTAAGAGAGAATAAAAATATTAAATCTAAATAAGCGTGCATTTTGCAGTCATTTTACCATTAAATAATTTAATCTAATAATTAAAACAAAATAATAATATTATTTTGCTCATTCATTTTGAATTGCAGGAAAATCCTTCAGGATTTCAGGGAGATCCAAGTGCAACATAGCTGTCGGGAAGGGAACTCGGCTGCGGGCATTTTGACAAGGATGGGACGCAACTCTAGCCTAGATGCGGTGTTTTTAGGAACTCTTTTGTATGATATGTGGGGACGTCATTCCACAAGACATGTTCGTGCTACACCAGCCGAAATGGCTGGAGATTGATCTGTAGTATGCAGTTTCAATTAGCTAATGAAGCATTCTTAATTACCAAAAGAAAAACTGAATCACGGGTACTTTCCCGAGCCTAGCAGAGTCCTGCTACGGTCCATCTTACAAGTGGCAACGTGTGGTGTGTGTGCCCTGGGAGCCCCAAATGCACAGGGGCAGCTTTGTCAATGTCATCCTCCGATGGGCGACCTGCGAAATTTTCCCCTGGATTGTACGTGCTGTGGCAGCTGTGGCCCCCAGAAATGCCAGACTCTGGATAATGTCTCTCCTTCCGTCTAATTATTTTATATTAAATAATAAAAATAATGAATTTATCCAAAATTTTCTCGCGAGTAACTGTTCTTTTACATGGTATACCATGATGAGATGAGGAGGGGTCTAGTTCACCGAGGTCCAGCGCAAACGCTCAAAGGAGATAAGCATCGGCTTTCGGGGACGGATTCAGAAAATCAGTACATGCGAAACGAAACTCAGTATTATGAATTTCATAGGTCGAAACAGCATAATTTAGTCAAAAAATAAATAAAATTTGCTAAAATTTGTATCGACCTTTAAAGATTTCTTCCGGTTTGAGAGGCATCGGAAATTACTGCAGATTTAGCGCCAAATAATATCTTGGTGTTAGAAGACAAATTTGACCAACCCCGCTCTCCCAAGAGAAAGCCACAAATGTAGCATGTCTGTCACGTAACAGTGATAATATGGTATTACAAGTAAGTACGATTTGGTTATTTCTATGATTAATTTTTATTTTTAATATTTTATTAAAAATATTAAAATAACTGAATTTTATTATTTCGTGACAACGTACGCCCATTACAAACTCACTCTCCCTACTCAGGTTCTTGTTTCTGTCACCAACCATAAGAATATTACGCGGCATACAAGTCATAATAAAAAAAACGAATATTCAACTGATAATTGGAGGCAAAATTAATTACGAAGAAAATAAATTTAATATATATATATATAGTGAAGTTTTTTTTTTCCTTTTTTTATCTCTGCACTTTTGCACTTTTCTTATCTAAAACATGGTTTAAAAATATGAAAAGTATAGTTGAGATCCTGCAACACAACTTCTTCTTTAAAAAAATTCTCACACGTTTGAGTCTTTTGAATGATAAAAAAAATAATTAGCAGGATTTTGTCATTCACTGGACTGACTGATTGAAATTTGAATTACTCAAGATTCATTGTATTTTAAAATAACAGGTGATGTACGCAAAAATAAAAAATGTAAAAAAAAAACCATATATGTCCAGCACTATAATTAGCTAATAGAAAGGGCACTCATGTCTGTAGTGCTCTTTATCCCTAACCTTTTCTTATTCTCTTCAACCCAACCATCTTCAATCTCCACCCACAAGAAATCCTATGATTAACAATTGGATGTTGAAGTAATGTATCTTAGAAATGATTGGATAATCCACACTATATATATAAACACATACGCATACATATGTTGTGATGAATACGAATAGGAATCGATTATCATTGGTCAGTCTCGATCGTGTTAGATAACGACATCCTTAATTTATGTTGCTCCACTTGTACAGATAAACTAAGCAGCCATTGGCTGAGTCAGTAGGAAAAGAGAAAAAAAGCCATCCCTGGATTAGTGATCTTTTTCACTTTTTTACCTTTTTTCTCAGTAAACAATTTCAACAAAATTAGCATTCGTGGATTCTGGATAAAATTTAGGAAAAAAAGGTCATGGGATCATGTTATACTTGTATATAAATAAATTCATTTATAGAAAAATTACTGTATACAATCTCCTCTGTGAAAGGTATTTTTAAGTTTTTTTTCTTATTATGTGACGCGAGGAAGAAATCGCATATAGTACTAGTGTGATATCACAAATTAATAAGATTAAAGTATTTTTAATAAAACCCTAGAAATAACTAAACCCTAGAAATAATCACATTGTATACTTATTAGATTTAAGACTTTCTCAAGATGGATGTGCCATAATTCTTCTTTTTCTTTTTCCCCTATTATTAATGTAGGAACCTTATCTATTTTTATCCACCATAATTAATTAGAACCATTTAACATTTATATTAATTTTCTAGTGGCTGAAAAAGAAACGATATCATGGTTCAACAAAAAAAATCTTTACAGGTGAAGAGCGACACCATTACACCAAATCATATTTTTCACATGTCAGATGTCTTCACATTGACACCAAGTTGCATGGTGACAGAAGAAAATTGATTGGCGATTCATCTTTAACTTTCCCTTCGACATACGCATGGATAACCACTAAGTCCCGATCAGAAGCACCAGGGAATCGAGGATAACTAGTCACACATCTCATCCAATTGCACTTTCACTAATCACAGTGTGGTCGCAGATTATCCTTAAATAACATGTGTTAACATACTTATGCGTATTTATCATTGATGCAGGGTGAACATGAATCCATGCACTCCTCCACTTACTAGGTTTTTTTTTTCTTTTTAAGTATGTACGACGTGGTTTCAGAAATTTAATAGATTTTTTACGGATTCATATTCGAGTTGGATCGGGTTAACATTTTAACAGATATGATATTCCTATAAATTTTAAATTATTTTATTTATAAAACTCGAAATAAGGAATTTCCCGGAAGGCACAAGACACAGACGTTTTATTCAGTTGGCGATGATGACTTCAGGAGTGATACACAACAATATACTATGTAGACATGACCTAACTGAGGCTAAAAGATGGCTACCAGCCGCCATGTAGTGCTAACTGATCCACGATATGCAGGTTTTACGATCAGGTTATTTCATCATTTAATAAATTAATTAAATGCCGCATAATTATCATCTTAAATTAAAGGAATTTGATAAATTATAATTATTTTTCTCACTTGCTCCGTAGTCCAACAGTTGGACCGGAAAATATTAATTCCTCTTCACGGTATATATGTAAATCGTCATGATGACATCACAATCACCGTGACATACGAGTGAATCGAAGATCTTGGACATGTTTCATGGCATCAGAAGATCTTAGATAAGGTTAATTTTGGGGCATTAGTCGTTTAAATTAATTGGGCATGCTTTATAAAGTTTTCCTGGACTCAAAGTTTCCAACCAATAAACCCTTCGTTTGGTGCAAGATAAGTGATAACGATCACGTACATGTCACATCGAATCCAGTAGGCTAATGGATCCTCATACGATGGTGGTCATACTGCTTCGGCATCTTCTTCGATGAACAAATATAATTGATCGGTTTGGGGAGGCCACGATCACAAGCTAACCTCTGTTTATAGGCTGAAAATGACTTAGATGTTTACGTTTCCGCACTAGTAAGATGCGTTGGGACACCTCGAAGAAAAATGAGGAAAACATTCCAAAGTCTAAAGAATACGCAAAACTCGAATGCCTAGAAAATTCCGCGCGGCATGTATTCGTTGCATCGCTCAGTAGGCGGAGAAAATAATTATGAGTTGTTAGATTTTTTTTAATAAGTATTACTAGTTATGAGTCGTGTTATTGGACTGTTAAGCGAATGAATAATTGGACCATACAATGTTGTGTGATTCCTTTATGAACTTCGGGGAAGCATCTAAAGCATCAAGACCGGGCATTCTCTGTCGCCTTCATCATTTGTCTCTTACCCCTCCAACTTGCCGAGCATCCATCGTCTCACACGCACTGAACACGTCGGTTACTGTGTAAAGGTACTTGGGTAGTGTGAGACACGCTGACACGTGAGAATATCGATTGAGTTAAATTGTAAATTCGAATTTATAAGGGGATTGAACAACACTATCTAATAGTTTAGGATTTCAGGTGGAAAATAGGTTCGGACTCTGATAAGTCTAGGTGGATATTTTACATGATATCATAATAGGTTTTTGTGTGGGCTAACATAATGCCAGGTTCGAGTGTTGGAACTCGTGATCAGTTAAACCCGTGAGAAGAAAAAAATGCTCAGCTCGTATCCAGTTTATCGAGTACTGGAAAATAACCGACTTGTAAGTTAGCCCAGTGATGGAAGAGGAAGACCTGTCTTGTGGTAGTTCATCTCCCTCACTCGAGACTAGAAGAAATATGCCTGACTCGAGATCAAAAAGCACGTGAAAATAGTGTAAATCACATTATCACATGAGACTGGATGTAACGAACGCAGACTAATATAGGGTTTGGTGGATGTTTTGCAATTGCTACTGCTAATTCTACTTATTTTTTTAGTGGTTGTCGTCTAATATCCGTAAAATTAAAGCAGTTCTAACCAATTCGAGTTTTAATTAAACTAGCACACTAATTGAAATAAAACTCTCACAATAATAATTTTTATCCAATACTCACAGTACAAAGAACTTTTTAATTACTCAATGATCCAACAAAAACCTAAGAAAACGTTTCGGGGGAAACGAAGTAAAAGTGAAAAACACTGGGAGGTTCGGCTGTTGCTTTTATCATACATATACCGACGCGGACAATGACCCAGAATTTGGGGTCAAACCACGTGGTCCAACTATGTGCTGTATTCATCAATTAAATTTTTTTAAAAAAAAGACAACTTGCTTCTTTTTATTTGTACATATCGATAATTAAATGAATAATACTCCCAAAAAATTAACAGATTTTTTGCCAAATATAAAAAAATAAAGAATTTTCAATATTTCCACCCCACTGTCCTAAAACAAAAAAAAAAAAGGAATAGGGTGAGATGAGTACAATAGTTTATAAGCTTAAAATTTTTGGATTAAATATGAGTTCAGTATCTTATAATTCAGTGAATATTTCAGTTGTGAGGTACTTTGACTTTTCCTGTGATTACTGTAATAATACATTTTCTTTTAATTACATGGTATTATGTATTATTTATTGGTAACCGATAATCATGAAAAATGCATTTAATTTTTTTTGCTAATAATTATATATTTGTTAGAAATCCAAAATAGAAGTTTTGGTGAAAGCTCCGTAAACACACACTTTCGAGTCAAGCAAGTGACTACTATTCCAATCAGTTGCATTACCCATCGCACACGTCCTTGACTGGGCATTCCTAACAATAAATTAAAATTGTAGGTCCGACAATTTCAAGTACTTGAAATTTCCAACCCGTGAATTACACCACAGCCACTTTCAGGGCAAAATTGTCCTTCCAAAAGGCTATGATCACCGATGTTTTACCTTTTTTTTTTTTTTTTCATGTGATACCTGTTCAGAAATTTGATAGATTATTGCTAACTTAGAATAAGTCGAATTGATCCATTAAAAAGCGAAACCCTTTTGAATTTAATTTTTCTCCAGTTTTAAAAATTAAACCGTTGAAATTGATCTTCGTTCATTTATTTTATCACAATCTTTTTTGGTAATAAGTGAGATAAAAATAATAAAAATGAGCAAAAATCAAATATTCAACTTCTAAATTATAAAATACCACTGTATCAAGACTCTTTTTATGCTTTTATCTTAACTCTTTTTTTTTTTTTTGCTTTGAAACATAATTGCTTTTATCTCAACTTGGTCGCTGCATTTGTTTACTTTGATGATGGGTGGGGCCCGCTCTCCTTGATCTTCTTCTTCAGTCGACCGACCCACCCCCACCCCCACTTGCAGTTTACAGCTGAGTTGCTTTTGTTGACCGGCGAACAAGCACTTCCTATTGGCCGATCTCTGGTACCCATTGGTCCCCTGTTTGCCACATAGGCCTCCTCATTGGCCGAGGGAGCGTGTCAGCTTCCTCCATCATCATCAGACCACACCATCCCATCCCATCCCATCCCATCCCATCCCCCTCAATTTCTGAATGGATAAGGAAATGGGCTTTGCAGCAATTACAACCGTCCACATCATGGAAATTTCCAATTTTGCAGAATGGTCCTCGAGATCACATGCACCCAAGACCGACCCCCGGTTCTTCATGGTTTTGTCACACCCCTTTCTTGGGTCTAACTTCACTTGACTTTATCAATGGGTTTCTTAGACTAGTGCCCATCAGTCGCCATCTAAAATTGATTCGTTTCCTTTGCCACCGAAAAAACCCCGTCACAAAAACAGGGACATGTTTTGGAGTGTAATGCTCGTGATAATGATCTGATTATACCGACCAGTTTCTATCTGTACAAGAATTATCAATTTTAGTTACGGGTCGGACTCAGTAGGACAAGTCTCGGAAATAGGATCGACACTTCTCCCTCCATGGACGGTCATGAACAGGTAAGATGAGTACATTAGGTTTCTCTTATTTAATTCCGCTCACACATGGGCAGCTGATGCTTATATTATGGTAATTGTCATCAAAATAGTCACGTGCGTAAATAAGAATAATTTGGGAGTCCTTATGTTTTTTTCCCCTATTTGTGCATAGTTAAAAAGCTTTAAGAAAAAGAGTGAAGGAAAAAACAAAAGAAAGGATAAAGAGTAAGATTCATTTCATAGATGATGATGAGAACAGAGCTGCCGACATGAAATTTCGTGATTTTATATTAAAAAAAGAAAATAAAGAAAAAGTCAAGAAATTAAGCCAAGTTGTGAAATTAAATTGGCAATTTGGCGATAGCAGTAGCCTAGTGGCTGTCCAGTTGGCTACGACGAATAAAATTGCTTTTGTTTTCTTCTGTGGTGGCACATAATAAACTTTCGTGACTGGTCCGTCGACGTTCCACCGCTATTTGAACTCACAGTAGAAGTATTAATATGTACTAATAGAGATAATTCGATGTCTTTTTTTAGTTAAATAAAATATTTAATTTGAATCTTATAAATATATAAGATAATCATGATTGAGAGAGTTTCATCTTATAATTTTTTATGTAGTTTGAATTAAAAAAAAGAAGGAAAAAACGTATTGCCAAGTCTTCTAAATCTTGTTTTAACCCCATTTTCACATAAAAACATGTTACTTTACGTCATGCATGATGACTTAGACAGACATATTTCAGGAAAAAAGACAACTATAATAATCTCCTGACTTTGATTAATCGGTTTCGATTTGGTTTGTCTTGTGAAGGGCAAAACTTATATCGATCAGTCACGCATGACTGCTCCCACAGAGTCGCTAATCCTTGAGCGAATGAAATTTGTAACAGAAAGCCTCCGCAGTCGATATCGCCATTCATACAAGATACTGATATTTTTCAATGTTTCAAAACGTTCTGGCAACCTGGAAATGGAGAAGAAAGTCGTCTGAGAGCATCAATGGAGGAGACTTTTGCACATCAATCGAAGTCATTGCGAAGTCAATCATTCAACTCCACCTTACGCGTTTTTCCCCCCTCTGAAACTTTTTTTTTTTTTTTTTTGGGGAGGTGGGGGGTTTGAAATGGTCAGACAGCCATTTATGTGGAAGCTCATGCTGCACATGTGAAGCCACGGAGACAGAGTATTATATAAGTTCGTATGCGAAAGAGTCAATGTTGGATTAGGAGATCGACGGTGACGGTGTCTGAGGATGGCGGTGGTGATATGTGGTGACTGACTCAGTGAATTACATATTAATAAAAATTACTCTAAAATATTCACCTGATCTTATAAGAGATTGAACATAAGTATGGTATTGTGACAACCATGTGGTCCCACACCACGCTAGCCCTGACTGTAGAAATCGTGATTCGTTAAGTCCGAGATAGGAAGAAAAAAGTCTAGCTCGCGGCCAGCTTATCGACCTGTCCGAGTATGAAAGAGAAGGCTCGTATCGTGGTAATTTATGCCCCTCGCCTGAGATTGAAGTGAAATATCATGTTCGAAATCAGTTATTAATAGAGGATATTTAAGCGCGCGTGTCAAAATCTTATTTATAAGAGACTTGAGTACTAGCATCTATTAACTTAGGATTTGAGGGGTGGAAATGGACTCATATCTCTTGTAAGATCAAGTGAATATTTTGCCTTTGTAAGCCCATACGGATGTTTTACAATTACAGATAAAATGATTCAGTACAGTAATACTCTTAGCTCTCTTGAACAGAATCACGATGGATATATATATAGTAAAAGATGATGAATGTGGCTCAGTGCGTCGATATCGTCACTTATCCGAAACTCAAATAATAGTGAATGTCGAATACTGGTGGATGGATCGCTGATACAGCTACAAGAGAACAACGTATCACAATCGACTACGAGTTACAACGTAGCGCATGCAGCTTGATTATGCTAAACATAATTATCTTTTTTAATTTACATGTGAAGGAAAAGAATCGCAAGAGAAATCGAATCTGTGATTTATTTCTTACGGGGTGACCTGGGTTTCCTTATTAATATGAATAAATGTTCCAAATACGTAGAGGCGGTCAAAACATGGTTAAGTCTGGCTGCCGTTGAACAGCCTTAGAGATTGTTTTTTTTTTTTGTCGCCGGCCACAGTATCCAAGCAGGCCCCACCAGCGGTGAGATGACATCTTTCAGCCAACCATACTTGACTAATCCGTTGGTCGCCCCGGGTCGCACGCCTGGCAATGGCGGGTGAGGCTCCCAAGGGGGGTGTCTGCGTACGTGAGGTCTCGAACTCGAGACCTCCTTAAGCGGCACCGAACTGCTTACCACTCGGCCTAATCCTTAAAACTACGTCTCTGTTCTTTTAAGGTATGTTAGGCGCCCATGTTGTCGTACAATTGGACAATAAATTAATTGATTAATTAATTAGTTTTTTTTATTAACGTTAATTAGTCAACAAAATCTTCCAGTTTCCCGAGGTATTATTTTGAAAGGGACAGCGTGTCTTCACTTAGCTTCAAAAGGTCAGTATTGCATTACTAACCAACCCAAAAATAAAACAAGAAGAGAAGACATTTCCTCCGGTTTCGCTGACGCCGGGTGTCTCCGTTGGAATAAAGTAATATATTCGTTTATATATAAGGTTTTAGATTCGAATCTTAATATTAGAAAAATTTATAAACTGGAACATATTACTGAGTTACGGGTTGAACTCGATCTTAAATTAGTTATAACTTATTCAATTTCTAAATAACGTAAAATACTTATCGAACTTAATGTTTTTCACTTGCACTGGTGGCATCCAGTAGTCCAACGGGCTCTGACTGATTCTGTTCAAGTCAGATGGCCCCCTCAGAGGGTGTGAAATTCTCTTAAGTCTAATGCAAATTCTTTACATTCACAGAATTCGAATATAATATTCTTAAATACTATGAAATCTTCCTGTTAGTATTATCGGCGGATTTTCGGGTTACGGGTTACGAAGATGACGGGGCAGATCTCTACTTAAGTGGTTAATTAATCGCGGCATCAACCCCGAATGTCAACTTCGAATTTTTTTTTGGGTCATGTGATTAAGCTTAATCATCTTACATTACATGTGTATATAATCAGGCTCCACGGTCAAAGCGGATTCAATTGTCGAGCAACTGTGTGATTAATTAATACATAATTATTTGAATTGCAGTTAAATACATATTAGTTTATACCCTCTTGAAGTCATTGAGCTGTGTCACACCTCCCAACGTACATATGACAATACAATATTCTGCACGTGTATTTCTATATTCAGGTATGTGTGCGTGTGTATATATGCACAGGCATATATAAAATCATCGGATTGGTTCCGGTTCACAGCGGGCTAGGCTGGTTCCGATCAGGTTGCGGGCCGACCCAGTCCGATTAATAGCTCTATCTTTTGTTATCCTTCACATCCAATGCTAACTATTAATTGAAGTATTGGAAGGTCAATTCATGATATCAATCTCATATTCGACTTCATTGTAGATGCTTGGAGAACTAAACCGACAACAATGAACCAGAAGATTTGCAATGCGATAAACCCACCCGAAGGGCCTGTCATATCTTGGGAATGAAATAATTGATATTAAAAAAAAACACTCTTAATTAAGATCGCATCAGATCATGGGCTCATACCATGAGCTGCAGGATATAAAATGTGCCCGTGGGTCTAGATTCGACCCGGTCCGACAATCGGATACCACTCGTGACCTGATCTTGGGACTGAAAGCCTTTGACCTTACCCATCTTGTCAAAGTCATGCAAAAAAAAAAAAAAACCAACAAACCCAGTTGACTTTGACTCTTCGCGCACTCGAGATGAGCCGATACTTGCAGGAGAAATGTCAATATCTGAGAGTATTAATTAATTCGGCATTAAATGTTGAATATCTACCGTGTCCATCTGTTTCTCTGGTATACGTCGCCCTCCACACATTGACGACTGTATGATCCACCATTGTCATGGGTTAATGTCTCTAATTATTTTTTTCGCTTTGATCCGTTTAATTTTATTAATTGTTAACGCAAGGTTGAAATTCGACCAGTAATTCGGTTGTCAATGTGAACTGTAAGGCTACTATAAATTATTTTAAAGCTTGGACTTGTAGGGTTTTGGTCCCGATTCAGTCTTTTGAATGTCCAAAGCTCATATTAGAAGATGTTTTCCTCTTTAATGGACCGATCCGACTCAAATATGGATAATCATAGCCCATTAGGCTTTGTAAAATATAGTTATGCCCAAACATTCCTGAGCTGTGGTTGGATTATTTTCAGGCTGGAGCATAGGTAAGCTCTTGATTGACAGAACTGCATGGTATGCTTCAACGGGTTTGCTATCTTCACAATCACACGGTATGGTGTAAAGAAAACCGAAACACAACGCCTGAATGAGACACCATGATCGAAAGCCGATACGGTCACAATCACTTGGTATGTTTCCATTGGACAAGATTGTTCAGCACTGTATCTAAACTTGTTTCCTCAACATCTCAAGGTCACATATGAGAATCATGAATCGAAAAGAATCCGTTTACTAAGGGATTAGCCAAATCGAAACGATGATACAATTGTTGAAAACCTTAAAAATGGCATGATGATTGAAGCGAGAAGGGTTCGAATTTCAGTGCCAAAGAGATTAAGAGCGATCATATCAACGGTCCCATTCCCCCGTGCAACTTGCAGGGAAAGGATGGTTGATCCTTTGGCACCAGCTGGGACCAAGACTTGAACTCCTCAAACGATTCCATCAGGATAAGTCTACAATTTCTCCATCAGCTCCTTTTCAAATTTGGCTTATTGGGATGTCGGTCGAAGCGGTTGATTTTACATCCAATTTTTCCATTGATGTCATGCCAAACTATACATGAATGCTAAAGATGTGCGTGACAGTGGGATGTCGGTCGAAGTGGAAATTACAAAGGCTCAGCTCGGGAAGAATTCGATTATCTCCCATTCTTACCTGCTCGTCATCCATCTGGTTTAATCAGACAAGACACCGGATCCTGCAATTTCATTAGAATCTTTGAATTCGGTATATCTCTCGTTCTCACCCGACAACACCACGCTACTATAGCTCAAAGAAAACTACAAGAAAGAAATCCGAGATCATCCCAATTGCAGGGAAGAGTGATTCATCTCGCAGACAGTAACTCCATCTGCACACAGCAGCCCATCAAATTATGGAGGACAGACTGAGAGCAGAAAATCATCACATCAGAGATAAGTGATGAGATGGGATTATGGGAATGAACTTTGAGGAACAATCAGTGTAAAACTGCGAATCCTTTACAGAGAATTTGTATGACTTCCACCATCATCACTTTTGTATTCCTAAACGGCTAAACGTGGACAGAAGAATTGTATATGATACATTTGGAGCTATGTCTGCATGATCATCCACAGTCAATATCGAGAATCGGGATGGTAAGATACAGTGCATGTTATGCATAAAATGCGAACCTTTTTGGTGAACCACATTTTCACGCTGCAACTTGTCGTTGGGAAGAAAAACCAAAATCCCCGGATCGAGTCAATTCTTCTGAAGCAGACCGGAGGCACTTTACTCCTCTTTCAAGCCTTTCTGTGCTTATAAAATCGAAGTAGTATTTGGCTCTACTCTGTTCAGGATCAGTTTAATGACTGTCAGAAACAAATGGATCATTTCCTTGAGAAGAATACCTTCAGCGGGGGCTGAAAGGGGATGGGAGTGCTTTGGCATGCTGGCTCTCCATCTCGAGCAGCATCAGCGACTTCTGCCTCTGGTATCGGTTTCTCTTTGAGGAAAGTGCTATAAAGGAAAGAAGTTCTGTTAGATTAATGATTTGGTCGAGTTCATCTTTAGGCCAAATTATTTGAGGCAAATGCAAAGTGTTGAACTTACACATCAGTTCATGAGGTAGGGCAAAGTCGTAATCGTGCCTCCGTCTCCTAATACAGCATACGTATGCCAACAACAACAGCATGCTGAATACAAGTAGACATGACAGGGCAATGGCGATTTTTCCACCAGAAGATAATCTCCCGTTTTGCCAGAACATAGGGCAAGCAGGCAAGGAGGGTACTCCGCACAGCCCTTTATTACCCGACAAGCTGCAGTAAGTGAAAAAGAAAGACAAAAAGTTATAATGCTTCTCGGGTTTACATCGAGTAAGAAGGAAAAAAAGGTCAAGGAATATATTGCATGTGTGTCTACAGCATAGGAAGACCGTTATCTGCATTACTGAAAGCATGGTGTATTCCAATAGTCCACTTTACATTCAATCTGTTTTCTCAGAACTCGATGTTTCATAGAACAAAAAACTCCAACTCAGCCTGACTTACTCAATTGCTCCCCCATGGACACCAACTGAATAGAGCTCCTCTGGCACTCGACCTTCTAATAAATTATTATTCAATAGCCTAGCAGAGGAAAGCAACAAACAGCATTCAGTCAATAATAAGTCTGCAAAACACATACTTCATTTTATCCTGCATATGAAAAATTACATCCAGAATTAGACAATTTAAGTATGGTCGGATGACGATACAATGTTTCCGCAATTCCATTTTTCTCAGGGATCATGATAACCATTTTTATTACTTATTGAGAACAGTCATTTTCTTAAAGAGCCTGCAACTTAGAGAAGAGCTACTCACACAAGCTGTAGCGTTGAGGAAGACAGACTATCTGGTATTGACCCTGTAAAATGATTATTTGATAGATCCCTGTCAAGACGGAGCAATGTGAGAAACTGTAGCATAAGTATTCCTAGCCATCATCGGTCGTCACTATGACCTCAGGTTTAAATATCAATGGATGATCAATCCAGTTGTACTTACAATCGTACAAGAGATTTCTGACCGAGACCAGAAGGAAGAGCACCTCCTAGAGAGTTTGAACTTAAATTCCTACAGTTCAACAACATAAAGGATTTCTCTCATTAGGACATAGAAATTAAAAAGTTGACAGAAGAAAGAAACATATCTCCAAATCGCTATCAAAGAAAACAAAGATGAAACGAGAGCAAAGAAGGGAAATCAAATTCTTGGAACTAAATTCAATCCAGTCAAATTGCATATAGCAAGTATAACATCCCATGCAATTAGAATCCTTCAGGCAATAAATTTTGCTTGAATACACAACAACATGCTATAGTTTTCCAACAAGAAAACCAAAATGAGGCTGCTAATATCCAGGGAAAGTTAATATTTCTTGCGGCAACATGAACAAAGAGTAAAGTAACCCAAATAAGAGTGCAGATAACACTTACAAGCTGACCAAATCGGAAAGAACCGAAATCTGGTTACTGATAAACCCCTTCAAGCCCTGACTTGCAAGGTCTCTGACAATATTAATGAAGAGATTAAATTAAACATTCCACAAAGTAAGAAGAGGCATTTAATGAAACTCAGGGAGAAAGGATCATTCATTCCTTACATCTGATAAATTATAAGGGTGGTTTTGTTCTTGTTGGGACGGCAAGTAATTCCCTCCCAAGCATCCCAGTCAGTAGGAGCACAGGGATCGCCATTCCAACCCATTCTATCAGGAACACGGAGCGACTCTTTCAATGCTCTGATAGCAAGCACTGGAAATGACATGAGCAACTCCTCAACTTCTCCAACTCAAAACACAAAGATTAGAATTTTCATTCAAAGAGTAATACAATTAGCCAGGGCCCATCAAACTATGCAGCCCTGAAAGAATCTTAAATGGTCCTACCCCACAATAACGTGACAAGAAATTTAATTTCTTTGATTAGTATTAATTATGATAATTGTTCAAGTGATCAACACTAATTTGCCCTTTTGTCACATTTTAATTAGTGCTAGGATCACCCAAGAACTTCTCATGCAGCAGCAGATCTCCAGGAACCCTCCTGTGCTGAGGATTAGATTTTTAAGTAATAGAAACGTACTTTACCAAAAGTGCCAGGAACTTTCCTATGTATGGCAGTTACTAATCACCAACGACGACCATCTAAATTTCTTAATTTCCCAAATTGAGCTGTTCACCAATTTTATTCAAATTTTCTTTCCAATAAGCAAAACTCACAAACATGAATATGACACTCCTGACACAAATTTCCTTTCCAATTTTGTCTCCACTGTTTAGACAAACCCATGAATCAGAGAACCACATAAACAAATCAAAATGACAATCATGTCAATTTCAGGTTCTCAATAACATGCTCGAGCGCATACCTTGACGAGGATCAGTGGACAAGTCAACAGGAACCAGAGCATAATTCTCGAGCCCGCTGATCAAAGGCACACCCACGACAGGGACAAGACTCACGTTGAGAAAGCTGCTGCTAAGGTTCTTCACAGTGCAGTGCCAATCATAAGCCTTGAAAGCCCCGACCTGTTTAAAGATATCGATCTGACCCACATTCTCACCGTTCACCATCACATCAAACACTCTCTGCCCTGCCCTTTTAACCTTTGAGTCGATCTCTGCGAAATGCAGCCACAGCACGTAATCGAGCTTCGCATCCACTTCCAACTCATACTCAAGAACCCCACTCTGGCTAAGGGTAACTGCAGTTTGGTACAGCTTCATGGGGAAGTAATTCGGTGCTTGATCAGTCCCCTTGATTGAGACCGAGGTTGAGATCGCGTCAATGATCTTGCGGGTGCTCGGGGTCCGAGAGTTGTAATCAGACTGCCACGACCGGCCGAAAAGGTCAGTGTCATTGCTGAAGCCCGGGCCCCACTGGCCGGACCCGCAATCTAGCCGCCCATAATTGACCAGGATGAAGTCCGTACCATTAGTGGAGTCGGAATAGTAGGACTCTGGGTCGATCTGGAGGATAGAGAGGGACCCAACTACCGGCGGATCCGTGGCGATGCTATAGAAGCACACATCTGCTTCTCCATCGCGGACGAAGGCAAGGAGGTCGGAATAGGCTCCAGTCTGCGCCACATCGAAGGGCCAGGGGGCTCGCCAGCTGAAGACGGAGGTGCCCTCCACGGCAACCTCGAAGCTCGGCGGATGGGAGCGGCCGTCGTAGTTGTCGTAGACGGTGAAGGTCCGGAAGTAGTAGCGGCCGTCGGGGAGGCCAGGGATGATGTAGCAGTTTTTCTTGCCGGACGAGAGGGGGAAGTATCGAAGTGTCTTTTCCTGGGGGAGGGAGAAGCGGAGGGGCTCGGAGACGATACCGGCGGCGCCACCAGTGAAGTAGCGGTCGGCTGCCCACTGGGTGCCGAAGCGGTCGGTGGAAGGCGTGTGGCCCCCGCAGTCGATGTGGAAGAATACATTCCCTGCAATATCCACAGACAATTCAGGTAACGCAGACATAGTAGAGTCAGTGACGGTTAGTGGGTTAGTTGAGGTAGCCTGAGGGAAAGCTTACCAAAGGGGAAGTGGGTGGCGGAGGAGGCGGGGAGAAGTGGGAGAGAGAGGCAGAGGAGGAAGAAGAAGGAAGAGGAGAATGAAGAGAGCATGATTGGATTTCCTGTGGGTATTTGTTCTCTTATCTGGGATTGGTATTATTGTGGAGGAACAAGAAGGGCAAACAAAAGTAACGATTTTTCTTGGAGAGGAGAGACGGGCCAGGGGAGAGAGTGGGAGACCGGAGCTCCATTGGCGGGGCCTGTGTGGCTCTGCAGGTGATGAGACGCAGAGGCAGAGACAGGAGAGAGTGACGTAGGAAAATGAGAGATTTTAGACTCAAACTCGCCAGTCATTTATAAACTATACTAATTAATATTTAATATATTATTATAAAATATCATATTATTATTTTATTTTAATTAATAACATTTATTTTTTAAATACATTAATTAATTTATCAATTATTCATTGATTGAATCTACACCACCTATGAGCACAAATATTTCGAAATTTTGGGCTTTCTGTTTTTCCGTTGGAAATTGGGAATTGTGATGAGCTCTTCTGAACTACTTTGACACGACAGTCAACTACATAGCTCGGGCCTTTTAATCAGGAATCCTAAGTTAAAATCTAATGGAGTTTTGTGCTTTTTCATGGAGGATATGGATGTCCATATAACCACCTGCCCCAATACAGAAAAATTCTCAGGTGATGTGAGATGCGTAGTGAACTTAACTATTGAATGTTCGATACTTAAACAAAAGTTTTAAATCACAAGTAAAAAATAAGTATTATTAGTGAATAAAAAATGCAATATTAAACACTTAACGATGTGGTAAACTGAACTCATGCAAGAATCTCTTCTCAATACAGTAACTTGAAATCATGAGAAAACGGAATCATCCAATGTTCCTACAAGAGAGAGCGGAATTCCACTAATTGGAGTTGTCCATGTCGGGTTCATGTTCTAGGATCATATCCCATCTTAATATTGTTGAAATATGATTGTATTAAGGTGTGACTTTAGCATTGTAGTAGTAGGTTTCACTCATTTTGACCGGAGAGGCTTCGTAAACTGAATCGATGATTGGAAGGAATTTCTTCAACGAATAGGATCTCTAGCAAGATGAAAAATCTCGGTCTCCCGAGCTATATTTTTCAAGTGAATTTAACTAGACTTGTTCTTCTCTTTATATTTTCGATGTTTCCTTTAGATATTTAAAAAGTCAAGCAACCTAACTAGTGTAAGTGCAAGCTGGATCAATGCACAAAAGATTAGGAATCTTCCAATTATTTTCTTTTCTTTTTAATCTATAAGACTCAGATTCTAATCCTTGAATGAGAAGAAGAAGCGTCTTTCCGCTCAATATCATCTCTTCTCATTACTCTTGATTACCTGTACGTAAAACTATAAGAGTGAAACAGGGTCCAAGGAAGAGGAAGAAGAACCGCCGGTTTCCACCATGAACTTGACCGGAAAAGAGGAGCAAAATGAATATTAATGGAGGGTTCGTTCCTTTCCGGTGAAGAAGTTAATGAGGCATCCTTGAATTTTCTTCGGCAGGAGACATTAATTTCCGGGCGGCAGAATACGGTGGTCCATTTGTTAGGGTCATGTCGGTGGAAGGAGCCCGACATGTCCGAATCCAAATTGAAGGCATACCCTCTTTGGTTGGTTAGTTTAGGGCTTTGAAATCCTGCTGTCCCTTCCAAAGCTGTGCAACGTTTCTTCAAACGTTGCGACGTCCAGTTCCTTAGTGATTCGGCCTGGCCACATATTTCCGATGGTGAATCGCATCTGGTTGGATATTCGGAGACGGGGTAAACCTGACGAGTAACATCCGCAGCAAACTTACGAGGATCTTGAAAAGATTATCTAGTCAGATAGACGTTCATTGATGAATATATAGTTTTAGAGTTGTTAAGAGAAGAGTAAAATGATATATAAGTTATATATATCGAAAATCGATCTTCGGTCTTAATTGGGGGGTAAGGCCACTTATACAAGAAAATCACATAATCGAATTCATGATTGGTCAATCTTAATTTGAGGGCAAAGTCACTTGTACAAATGAGGAGGATTTTGTTAATACTGATTTGAATTCGAGACATGTTAATTTTTTTCATTCTTTTTTTTAAGATCTCGTCTCATGTACAGGAGAAAGTCTTGTGTGTAATAGATATATTACATGACAGTGTCTACACGATATCATAAGTCAATCAAATAAGTTGTTTTTATGGTTATTTTTTACCCTTTTAATTTTTATTAAAAAAATCTTAAAAATAACTAAATTCTATTGACTCGTAATATTATATCAGTATCATCACATATTATATACGTACACTCTCTCCATTTATATAAAAAGGCAAGACATGCAGAAACCTCCTCCATTAATGAGGGTGGAGTAAATTCTGAGGTGGATGGCGTAGATAAAGGATTGGCAAGTGGTACAGGCCAGAAACGACGGTTGACAGCTTAGACACACCCCATAATCAAATCAAACTCTTTTTCTTTATCTTTATATTTTATTACAAATTTTTAATATCTTTTTCTTTAATTTTCTTTTGGGATCTTCAACTTCTTTTCTGATTGTTAATATAATGCATTCATTAATTAAACCCTGAAACATAAAAACACCGTCGTTTACGACTACTGGGCATCTAAGATTCTTACTCTTAGCAGAAGAAACCCTTCCTTCGATCTGGATCTGGCAGCGTGCGCTTTTCCCTGTTCTCCGCTTTTCCTTGTTCATGTTCATGCTCTGCAAATAAACTGTCACCCCTCGAACCGAAGTTAGGGGCTCTTTGGTACGGTCATTACTAGATTACGAGAAATATTTAGGTTATAGAGAGAGTTTGAATCATAGTAAAATCTTCTTAGAAAATGGGTTGGAGTGTGAGATTATGGTGCTTGAAATGATGTAAAGTTATTTGAAATAATTAACATCGGTTGTAAAATTTAGTAAGTATATGTAAAACGATTGTAAAATTTATTATAAAATTAGAATGTCAAGTGTTTTGGATGTGAATAATTTGTCGCATGCTAAAATTTTAACCCATGTAATCTCATATTACAACAAATTTTACATACAAATACGGTAATCTGTGATATAAAGTGTAGTGTAATACGAGGTTGCACCAACTTGACATCGAAACAAATGGAGCCTCAATCAAAATTTGGTTGCAGGGTTTCATGAATGACCTTCCAAAGTTCCCACAAACAGTAGAGAGTAAATTGAACCGTATGTAGCAAACTCGTTTGCGGTTTTTGGCATAGAAACCCTACAAAAATAAAAAAAGAGAAGAAAGATTTGCAAGCAAATCCTTAGGAACTATGGTTTCAAGAATGTTGAAATGATAAAGGAAGTAGGACACTCTCGACAATATTACCACCGTTACAGTGATATAGTAGTCCAAAATTTTCTCCCACGCATTTCGGTAAGGTTGAAGTCATAAGTTAGAGTTTCCCTCTAAATGATATTGTTAAAAAAAACTCTTGAACTTGGATCTGGATGGATACAAGTTTTTGGGAGCATATTACGAATTTGGTGGTGTTACATTGACGATGCCAGTGTTAGTACCTGTTGTTTTATTCATCAAATATGTTCACCGTTGAATATAAAAACCTGAATATTACGTAGCGTGGATTACCATTGCCATCGTCGGTTTTAAGAAAAAAGATAGAAAAGGAAGTAAGAGAAGAACCAAAAAGTAGAATATGATTCCTCTCATGATATTATACATTACAACAAAGAGAAAAAGATATGTCACAAAAAGACAGAGTAACGCGGTCCTTTCAATCCCCCATTGTGTAAAAATCATTATCAGTAATCGAAATGTTTATTTATTAGCGTTTTTGCATGGGACAACTTTCCGAGTTCGTACTTATGTGGGGGAATTTGGTTCTAGGGCATTTCCTTGAACTCAAACCTAACCAGTAATCAATTTTAACATACAAGTGCAAGACAAATGATCGATATAAACATAAATTAATTAACGATATAAAGCATGAATATAAATTAAATAAAAAAATGATGGGTCAGTTCTTTTAATATTCATTTCGTTAATTTCTTCTTTAGAGCCTAATTCACTTTCTAATTAGGGAGGGAATTAGAAAACCCGTTCAGAAGAGTTAAACTCGAGAAACAAGGTGAAAGGACGACTTGAAGGTATGAAATAAGGTGACAATCTCCCCTACATCAGGTTAGATCCATCCATGCTTCTAGTCCGATCCCGTGACACCAGGGAGTTGACAAGAACGAGAATCCACACAAAAGAGACAAGAAGATTATTAATTTATATATATATATATATATTCAGATAAAAATATTGGTCACACTTCTAAATTTGTAGATCAAATGTCCATGGAGCGGACAAACTACAAAGGGAGTTTGTTGTAATGGTTTTATTTTCGATTTGAAATTAAGAGATTTTACTCCGATTTTCATTAGTAGTACTCATTTTATCTTATCTCTTTCCTTGAGTTCGCAGGTGCTCTTCCTAATCTTCCTTCCATCCAAACTTACAATTGGAAAACACGGAGAAATGCAGATGAACCAGTAAAGAGTATTGATTGAGTACGAACCTCCAAATATTATGCAGTAGTGTGAGATTATCACTATTAATACTCTCTTTTTTCATTCAGCGAATCGATAGCTCATAAAAGTTCTGGAATCGAATTTTAATTTTTTTTAGGGCTAACATCTGGCTACAACTTATGCCAAATGCATCGGATCAGATATTTTTTTTTTTTGGCCAATATTTGCCAAATCGAGGTTATCCACACGAATTCTTTGCTCTTAGATCCCTTTTATAAATTTCTTTGACAATTAAATTGTTCGATAAAGATAAAACTAGGCAAAAAAAAAAATGTACACAACAATTCACTAACTGAACCATAAATTTTTTTTATATATATGTTTACATATCATATCTGTATCCATGAGACATGAAATCTAACAACTACCCACTTGATCATAAAACCATAACAAAATTTACAATTCCTTTGCACAAGATTTTGCATGGGCCCATGAAATTTTGAGGCATTTGACATTCTGGAAGAAGTACGTGCAAAGATACAAAATAATTAGGAAATGCACCATAAGTCAAACTACATGCACATCACAGCACGACAACATATGTATACACATATATACATATATACACAGTTCAAGTCTCCATATTTCCAAGCCTAATGTGAAAGAGCTGAACATATATTTCAGGGTCAAAGCAATACCTTTGGGATTACACCAACACAGCTTTTCGATCCCAGATTCTGAGGATGCATCATGTGATCATGTGATAGTGTGGACCCCGTTAAAATAGTCAGGAATTTGACTCGGTAGAAAGTGGGTGCATATGCTCGATTCCTAGCTGTTCTCGTGCGTTAGTGATGCCGATACCGATCTCAAGCTCGAATGGAGGTTGTGGCATGATCTTTGACCTACTATGGACTACTTCACACGCAAGTTCATCTCCGACTTTTGTCTCAACCGATTGCTCGTTTCAATACCCTTCTCCATTCTCATTTGACTAGATGATGCCGGTGGATGGATTCCTTGAAACGGTTTTTGTAAAATTCTCACCAGACCTATAAGAGATGAATTCAGCCTCTGCTTGTAGTAGTGATTGTGGTTGTACTTCGGAGATCTGGCCCAACTTCGGCCCATTAAATTCTGCCAATTTTCGGCCCAAAGCATGAATATTCATCTAACCTTGAACTTGTGGCGAGCATTTCAACCACCGAACAACAGGATTTATCGCCCGGGCCGGCAACTTTGGGCCCAGCTCTGATATGACAATATAAGACCACACTTAGCTAAAGAGTTATAGTCCGATAAGCTTATTGGGCCGAATCCATGCCGGATAAATTAAACCCAACACGGTCCAATAGTCCAATAATATTAAATATAAATTATATTATGAAAATACTCTTCCTTGAGTAAAAAATATAATCATAATTGAAAAAGATTAACATGCTAATGGGCTGGGCAAGATCCGATAAATTGGCGTGCCGTGCTTAGGCCATGCCTTATCGGGCTCCTTTATATCGGGGTACCGGCCCAGCCCATTAAAACCATCGCCAACCCAATCCCTTGTTGTGGGTACGATAACTTTTATATGCTTATTGATCGCATTCGGTTTTGTTTTCCCCAAGGAACTCAATGAGTTCGTACACATGAATCATGAGTGACAACAGCGCTAGGTCGATGGTCCTTTTTTCTTTGTACTATACCTGTGTTGAAACTTGTCATCGGCTGGAATTCCACTTATGTTTTTTTGTACCGATTTCTATTAACAAGAAGAAGGAATATAATGCGACTTGGTCCTGAAGAAGGCCACCGAGCATGGCAGATACAGATGAACAGCCGACTCTGAGTGGCCTGACAAGCAGAGCATGGAGGATACCGAAGAACAGCCGAGTCTGAGTAGCCTGAGAAGCAGCCGTACCGAATTATTCATCGGCTGTTTTCTCGAGGCTTTGCTCTTTTCCCATGATGTAGCCCGAAATCCGCATGAAATCGGCATCTCGATCGCTCATTATAGAAGAAGCAGGGGCCTCCGGTTCATCGTGGATTCAGAAAATTCACGTTCCAAGCACGAGACCTGTGAAGTGTGAATGACAACGCTGGTGCGCTGGTATCTGTTGTACCAGCAGCATTATAATAATTGGTGCAATTAAAGCATGTATTCATGTGTACGACTGCATAATCTTCTCCACGAAGTGAAGTTCGCCGAAGTTCGAAGAGGCACGAGGAATACAGCTGCAACTGTGGATCGTGTCGTACAACCACATCGGTGGTAGTTCCACATGGAGTTTTGGTTTGTTTATTAGTAGGAGTCCATGCTAAGTAGTGACCGCTTGAATGATTGAAAGAGACGAACGAACGGCAAGATTTTAAAAATCCAGTGAGTCTTGATTAGTCCAAATTTAAGTTAGAATGTGTAAAACTCTATCAGTTTTAAAATTTTGTTATCGATAGTAATCAAGCTCAAGACACTAATTAAAAAGATGCGATACGAACAGTATTAGGACAGTCAAATGAATATATTATATACATAATTAAGTATGAGGTTCTGAGTTTTTAAGAGGACATCGCAATTTTTAATTGAAAGGGCAAAGACAGTACATCAGAGGCACATTATAAAGCCTATTGAGCACGAGACGCTTCAATTTTGGTGCATGGGATGACTCGATATCCCAAAAAAGGAATATGTAGGATAGGAAAATAAATGTGAATGAGAAATTTTTCTGATTAAAAATCGAGAATGATGCTTCTGCTGATAGAGTGGCTGATGAGAGACTCTTAATGAACTCCCAAGGACCAATAGCAGATGGTTGGAAAGTTTGCGTGCGAATGTACGACGAGGCTGTGAGGACTACCCGGCCGAACCACTGGATTTCCATCCATTTACTCGTACAAGAACTAACCGAGCTTCCCGTCTGGGTATGCGTCTTTGGATTGTCGTACCACGTTCAAGTCCTATTGTCTTCGACAAATTGATGTCCCGACGCCAAGAGCTGAAATTAACAATGCCTTAGTAACCTCATAAATAGGGTGAGAAAATCTTTGGCTCCTTTCTCTGGGTTTTGTTTTTGGACCAGAGAAGTAGGAGGAAAAAAAACTGAAAGGGCACAAAAAAGAACAGATGATGGTGGAAAATTCTATGGTTCATTTGTCAAATGATTAAATAAATAGTAAAAATAATTATAAGTTATCGAATTCTTGATTTTAACAATTGATATTAAACTACTGATTGTTGAGTGGTCTAATTACTAGTCGAAAAATCTTCTATGATAAAAAAAATCTCACTTGCCCACAAGAAATAGAAAAGACCACGTGTAGCATCTGGGAGGCACTAGCCCATGGTTTACATGCTAATTACTAATTTAAGTTTTAAATATTCCAAGTGGTACTATAGCTAATTGGGTCCGATGTAATGTGATTTGTACGTGAGCTTACTCGGATCCATAGTTTTGTGGAGTAGTTTTTATGGGACCAAGGAGAATAAACTCCTCGCTCTTAAAAAAAGTTCTGATAACTTATATTTTAAGCATTTTCTTTATTTTTTTTGATGGCGTGGTTAATCTTTTTAATACTCTTTTCAAATAGTGTGAATATAAAGTTATATGAAGTACGAAGACGCTCTTATAAATTCAATTTTGTATAAAATTGATGAAAATTTAATAATAGGTAATCTTGAACTTTAGAAATTATAAAAAAATAATTGTCAAGTTACTGAATCTAAATGGAAAATATGTGTAGTCATCGTCATATCATATTATGTTATACTAGATGAAGGTCAAAATCAGATCGACCGAGACCAATGGATGATACCAATAATCGACTTTGAAAATAATATTTCGGTTCAACTCAGGAGCTGGAGATCTGAAACTCGATTGATAAGAGCAGAAGTTTAGAGCAATGTTTACGTGCAGGGAATCTTGATTCTGATTCCAAAGGAGGAGATCAAATCCTGCGAGCAGGAGTTTGGATTCCTACGAACCGCTAACATCCATACAATTCGCATCGAATCAACCAATCGAAAATAAAAATCCTAGATCTAAAGGCTGAACCCTTCCCGGTAAAGTACCGGGAAGGTTTTATAAAATTTTTCCACTGCCATATTCTTCACTGTGCTATCCCTCCAACTATATAAAAAGCAAACGGTCAGTGGTCACTGGTCACTGGACAGAGAGCCTTCTGATCAAATATCCCATTGACAGCTTATCTTGTCCGGAGGAAGAAGAAATTACAAAATTCAGATTTTTTTAAAAAGTTTATGATTGATTAATTGTTCTAAATTAATGAGATAAGAGAAAATGAGCAATAAAAAAAAACATATATACAATCCCGTATATGAGAATTATGGTCTCCTTATTCATATTTAACAATAATATTACTGCAACAAAACTAAATTACTCCTTTATCGAGAATTTTAGATTATTTTATTAAGTAAAAAAGGTAAGGGGGTAGTGCAGGTGCTGTCTAATTCTAAAGAAAGTGTCGGGTGGAACACGAGACCAAGCGAAGTGGAGCTCGGCTTTGATTTATGTAAGCTATCAGTCTTTGATTAATATCACCATGCATAAACAAATAAAATTAAATGTAATATTAAATTCAAGTTTTATTAATAACAAAATTTATAGTTTGGAGAGTACTATTTATCAGTAGGTCATTAAAACCTTACTTAACTTTTAAATATTATGTAGTGTACACAAAAAAAGTAGAACCGTTGCAAATTTTTTAATACAACGCACGGTAAACTGAATTTACTTTGAAGTTATTAGAGAGAAGACTGAACATAAGATCATAGTTTAACTATCCCGTGCCCGTGAGGAGAGTACATAATCATGGTAGGACTTATACAGATGGTATTTGAACTGACTCACTTCACTAATTTACAAGATATTTGCTTGGAACGTGTTCATTAGTCGGGTGAAATGCGGACGCTGATATAAATTCAAAAAAAAAGTAGGAAAATTCTATCTTATAATAGGTGAACTTTGGACCACAACGCAAGGCTGTGATTGGCTATCAAGACATGAGAATTGACGGGAACAGCATTGCCGGCAAGCGATACTAATTGAAAATGCATATATAATCATTTGACTATTCTTTTATATATATATATATATATATATGTATGTCACATGTTCCAGCTATAAGCTCAGTTCACACTTAAATGAAATTCTCCCTCAGATCAATAATGTCGGTGGAAGTATTATTTATGGTCCCATGTCTCACGGAACTTCTCGATTAAAAAAAAGCTCAAGTTGACGATATTGATGGATAATGTCAATTAATTAATAAACTTCTCGAAGATAGAAGGGAGGCTTCTTTTTTTTTTTTTTTAATATATTTCCTCTGACATTTTTTTCCAGTTGGGGGAAGCAAGGGAGTCTCAGGCGCAGCAACTCGTCGACTGATGCCTGCTCTTACCAAGAGGCGAGTATTGGTATTTTATTAAATTATAAAAAATAAAAAATTTAATACGTATAAAATTTTTTTATAATTTTTTAGAGTTATTTTATTAAGATTTAAATAATAATTCGTATACTGAACTCATTATTTATTACACATTGAATATATATCACCACAGTTTTTTTTTTGGCTGATTATAAGGAACTTGCAAATTTGAAAGAGGGTGATAAAAGGGAAAGAAATAACAGAGACTGTTGCCTTTGCGTCCGAGCATTTTAATAAAATGAGAATAAAATATTTTTTTAGAGAAATAGAGGAAGCATGACACGAGACCATCATGAATTCGACTGCGACACTGTTCCAATGGAATGTTTATATGTGGGTATGTATGTATAGGTATATGTTTGTAGAGACAACGTCTTCCGTTTTCTTGTATGAGTATAGTTCCAGTTCAGTGTGTATCGCCTCCACCGCCCATTGATTTAGGGGTTCGCCCGATGAACTCGAGAAAATATCTAAATTATAATATAAATTTTACTTAATTACGCCTTATTTTTTTTATTAAATTTTCTAATTTCGTCCCTCTAAATTCGTGATACTAGCTTCCCATCGAGTTTCATTTCCTTATACGAGGTTTTTAGATCCGTCAATACCCTTAACCGGTTGTTTCTTGTCTCATCACTAGAGGAAACATGATTTGAGGCGAACCATTTCTTCGTATTATATACTAATGATTTTTTATATTACGAAGGTCATTTTTTTGGTGAATTACAGAACCAAAATCCATTACATTAAATTAAATACTTAAAACACTACATAAACAAGGATTGTAACCTGTACATATTAGCATAAATAAGAGTCCTCAACATTTATTTTCATGGTTGATAAGACATGAAATCCAATATCTGCGTGGCGTGCTTGTTTTGCCATTCAGTTCTCGAACCAGTTTTTGGTGAGGAAACTTTGGGTCAAAACTTTTATGAGTATTGATACTAGGTATAAGATCATAAAACTATCCTTTCAATATAAATATTAAAAATTTATAATTGACAACATCTTTTGTCTTGTTTATTTGGTCCGACTGGAATATGAATTAATCATATTATAAAAACGTGCGAGTATAGAGTGGGAGAGAGAAGTGGGGCCCAAGGTGGTGTCTGTCTGGTGAGATCGGGGACAGTGCACGCTCGGTCGTGCCCCAATAGCTGTCTCTTTAGTCGACCAATGACGTGTCAGGACCACTCCTCCCATCCTCCTATAAAGAACCCCATTCCACCAGTACTCCTTCCTCAGCTCATCCAAACTCAAAACCACTCATCCATTAGCCAAACATATAGAGAGATCGATGGCCGTGATGGTGAAGATCAGCGGTGGCGGAGGAAGCAAGAGGAGGCTGTCGAGCCGGGGGCTTGGCGGCATCCTCAGGGAGCAGAAAGCCAGGCTCTACATCATCAGGAGATGCGTAGTCATGCTCCTCTGCTGGCACGACTAGGAGGAACCCATCAGAGTCTGGCTAGAGAGACCTCTTTCGATTGAACCGGTGTCGGGATATGCAGGAAGGAGCGTAGGCTATAAGAAGAAAGTGACATCTGCCGAGCAAAGAACGGTCGCGGGTTGGTCCTATGTCGCTGAAGCTGTTCCCGGATGTCAAATTAAGAGACCTCAGCGCCCGGGATCATGATGATAATCAATCTTCCATTATGTTGGATCTGACTCTACTTGAAGAAGGGCCTCGTCAACCAGAAGGGCCATTTCCCTCAGGTGCAAATAGCTGACTATCGTAGCAGATTAAGGGCAGGTTGTACGTCGGGACGGATTAAATCTTGGCATGAAATGAATCTTCATGTACATGTCCGTTCATTCTTTCAATTCCAGACCTCTCTTGGTTCTTTCTTGTACGTCGGGACGGATTGGATTAAATATTGGACGAGTTATGGCGATTGGCGACCGACAGGATTTGATGGCATGCATTTGCAGTCGGATTCTCGTACTCGTAGGCAGACTACATTGTCCGAAATTTCTCGTACCCGCTGGTTGCCGATATTTCGAGAATTCACTTGATCCGTTGGATTAATTTCCTTTCACATAATCAGTACTTGCGATTAAGCAATTTTCGAATCAAGAATGGGTGGTTCATGAAATGTCTATAGTTTAGACCCGCCAATCATTTGAAGTGAAGCTTCAGTTAGTTTCTATTGTTGTACACCGTATAATATTCAAAATTTCATCAGTTATGATTAATATAAATTCAAATAGGATGACTCTTACCTTTTTTTTTTTGTGTCATTTAAAGGGCGCAAAGATAAAAAGCTTATTTAAAAAATAAGAAACATCAATTTATCTAAATTAATTCATTTTATTTTGATAATTGGTGCTTTTTGGCCTATCTGACCGCTTCGTTTTTGCCTAATAATTAGGAATACATTTCCAAGAAAGTGATAAGCCTAATATTTATCCCAAAAAAAAAATTACCCTAATATTTCAGTGCCACATAGACCATTTTCTCTTATACTCAATTTGGTTGGCTGAATATTCATTTTTTAAAGTATTTATTCTATGCAAAATAATTGTTTTATTATTTTTTGATATGTTAAGTATATCTATTTCTGATATATCTGAAATAGAGGAGGGATAATATTTTTCTTCGTAATGAGAAATAGCTATTACTAATAAAAATAGAAATATAATGACAACTTTCATTAGCTAATTCTGAAACTTTTAACTTATACTGCTCCTTTTTAAAAAAAAAATCAATTTTAAAATATTTATATTTGGGTCATTTTTCTATTCTATCCTTCCATTCTGTCAAACCAAACAAAATAATTTTTATAAAAACTTAATTTTGTTCCTCATTTATTATTTTTCTCATGTGTTTTATCTCTTATCAATTTTTTCCCTAGCGAACCAAAGTAGCCCTTAGTGTTTTCAGTCGCAGTTACCTTAGCTCCCTTTCCCTTGAAAAAAAATCTTAGATAACCATGACTCACAATGACGTGATAAGAAAGAATCAATAAAATCGCTTTAATTAGTTTAATTAGTATTAATTATGGAAACTATTCGGGTAATAACACCAATTTGCTCAGTTGTCACATTTTAATTGGTATTTTCTCACGTCACATCATGAGGTAAAATCACCTAAGAATTTCTCAAATTTCCTATAGCTAGCTGCCGACATTAATCCATTCATCTCTACTTCTCAAATGGATTTAAATATTTTAAATTGAGAAAATTTATGATTCAACTGTTTTTATTTCTAAGTAGACAGATCTGAATCAAATATAAGTTAATCAGATTCTATTAAATTTTTAAATACTAATAGTAATAACCCACTATATATATATATATATATATAGACACACACGTTAATATACAAACGTAATGGCCAACTGAATCACTACTATGCATGCATTAGTTCTCTAATGACGGAAAATCTTCAAGTGGTGATCTTCCTGTCTTCAACCTAACGACATTCATTCATCTTGAGTCCAACCACTTCTCCACACTTGTCTTCAACCAAACAAAGCATCAATCAACGCAATTTCTATAGATTTTTTTTTAAAATTTATTTATTTATGCATGTTTATATCATCCACAACATAGCGGCAGAAAATTGGGAATCTATTGGAATTTGGAAATAGCTGGTTGGTCAAACTTTTTTGACCGTCTTTTTTGTCCATCAGTGTTATAGATTAGAGACCAGACCTTTGGGCCACCACGCTGCAGTTGAAAATGCTAATTAACCCGACCGAATTGAAGGCTTATAAGTCGGTTTAGTAGGACGGAATGTGGTCGAATCGGAATCGTCATTTTAGTTAAGATTCCATTTTTCTTATTTGGTTGCACAAAAAGGGATTCGAATGGCCATTCCATTCCATTCACCAAATTCTCCAAATTCAATTCCATTCCATGAAAGAAGATATGTACAAGATAATATTATGAGTTGGCAATTTTACCCTTTATTTTTAATCAAATTACTAAATTATCATAACTAATTAATAAATTTTACACTAAA
Source organism: Lagerstroemia speciosa (assembly GCA_037672795.1). Taxonomy (NCBI): domain Eukaryota; kingdom Viridiplantae; phylum Streptophyta; class Magnoliopsida; order Myrtales; family Lythraceae; genus Lagerstroemia; species Lagerstroemia speciosa. The sequence continues at coordinate 3,116,068 of CM075303.1, read as the reverse complement.
TATAATTTAAAATAATTATCATATAATTGAATTTCTTTTCTTTTACCTGTCCAGTTTTATAATGCTCTATTATATAATTATATTATAACTTAAAATAATTAAAACAATAACTTGCCTCCAATTTACAAAAACAAATAATATACTATTATACTAAAATGAAAAATAAATTCATATATTCACAATAACATAATTAATACGCTAAAATTTACATAATTTCAATAAAAATAAAACACATACAATCCAATTTATCAAGCCAAATATTCTCATAGAATAATAATTGTATAAATTAAACTTATAATATATAATTGGAATACTGGTGTTTTCCAACTCATTCGATAGGCCGTCCTCTTTCATTTTGGACGAACCTGAAAGCAAGCAAATAGCAGACGACGGCGACGGAAAATACTTTCAAACTTTCTCCATTGGATGGCACTCCAATACGCCGAACACTCTAAAACAATCGAGGACTCGAGTCGGATTGCATATTAGATGACTTCATCATTTCAACTGCCCACGTAAACACATCAAGAGACAAGTCACACGTGAGGTCGCCCTTGATATTACACCGTCATCATCAATAGTAAAGGAGAAAAGTATTACTTGTAAATGGGAGTTTTTTTTTTATCTTTTAATTAATCGATTCAACTCAAATATAAGTTAAGCATAATTTGCCGATTCGATTTTTATAATTAAGGGAGATGGTTCTAGAGAAAGATTTGGAGGGTTTGGATGGACATATTCACTGTGATTTGCAGGTTCGTTTGAGCTGTCGGGTGCGCAGAGAGAGTCTGGGTCGTGGGGCATCCTTGAATTAATTTCACTGTCGGCCACACCAAACCATATTGAATAAAAACAAGCATCGGCTCCAACGATCACATTCTACAGCAAATGTGCACTACGGGGCTTGTGAACAGATTAGTCTGTTGGTGGTTTATTTTCGTATGTTAAATGATATATGAATTGATTTCCGACCAGGAGATAAGTTTTCCGACATGAAGGTGGGTGATGGAAGTTGACAGTCTTATCAACAAAATTGCACGTTCAGCTTCTAATTCGTTTCTTTTCACACGCCAACCAGTCTACCATGCTATGTTTTCCTTTTTCCGGCGTGCACTCTTATTAGGTCATGCATGTTTAGTAGTATAAAATTAAATGGAAATAAAATAAAATGTCCCTAATAAAATTGAACCGAATGGAATAAAAAAAAAAGGTCAATACTATTACATTACATATAAAGTGCACATTCTGTTTACGGAGTCCTATATAAATTATTTCGAGTGATTTTTCAAATTTAGAAAAGTCAACCTAGAAATTCTGGTCATGATCCTGGTAGTCCAATGGCGGGCTCGAGACTGGCTAAATCAATGCAAAAATAAAATAAATTAGAGGATTGCTTCTTTCTCCCTCTTTTCCTTCAATATCATTATTTTATTACTATTCTTACCGTTTAATCAAGTTTTTAATATTAAAAATAATAAAGAAAATTAAAAAGTGTTCTTATACAAAAATATTGGCCAAATCCATAAAAAAAGTTTAAGACAAAAGTGGTAGAAGGATAAAAAGGTTGGGATAAAACATATAATATTTTGTTATCTTATTCAGTATCATCTTTAGCACGCATAATGAAGTGAGAGATTAAAAAGAAAGTTAGTTTTACCAATTAACCCTTGCATAATTAATTGAATCGCTATGACAAGACCTATATTAGAATGGGATGGGTCTTGACTAGGTCGGGTCTGGGTCTTTCCCTTGACCAATCTCATTTTATAATATTATTTTATATAATTATATAGTTTAAAATTAATTCATATAATTGTATATTTTAAAAATAATTTGTATTCATTTTATTAGAAATTTTATGTGATAAATTAGATTATACCTGTTTTATTTTTGTTGAAATCGTGAAATTTTAATATAGTAATCATGTTACTAAGAATATGTAAAATTATTTTTATTTTAAATTTATGATTATATAATATAGTATTATAAAACGAGATGGGTTAGAGGCAAGATCCTATATTATATAATATTATATCATTAATTATTTTAAACTATACATAATTCATATCTATTAATTAGTTTTGGTATTTTTATAATTTGACTAAAAATTTATTGAAAATTTTTTTGGTAAGTAAATCAGTGATAAAATTGACAACTAATAATATTAACTTAAGAGCTAAGCAAAAGAATGATCCTTCCTTCCTTAACAGGATGGAATCAAATTTGGAGAGACAGGTGAATGCCATTCTAGTGGAATGGTCATTCTAATCCCTTTTTGCACAGCCAAACAAGAGGAATAGAATGGAGTCCGGAATGATGACCCTGAATTCAGTTCATTCCCTCTTATCCAACGGACCTTAATTCAGATTTGACACAGGTTGGTCATTAAGGGCTAAATTTCCCCAAATATGAACTTAGTCCACTAAAGAAATTCAAATTCAAGACTTATTTAAAAAAAAAGAGAGACGTCGAATCACGTTGTCCCACCCAGCTTGATTGGTATGGTTTTCTTTAGTCTAGGTCCTCTTCCAATCACTAGATCCACCCACACAATGATCAGCTACTGCCTCCATCCTCACATCTCGCCTGCCACCAATAATTCAATAAATGTATGTCATCCATCGTGCAAGTTGAACCGACATGCTTTCGAGTAGCTTTTAGAGGGTTCTCGATATCAATAAGTTTGGTAGACAATTATTGGTCTTTGTTAGCCCGTGTGCACGCTCGCGTACATATCCCGCAATTTGCTCGACAACGAAAATTACAGGATCTAATATTGTGAAGTCTTGAATCTAATATCCCTGAGTAATATAGTGGATAATGTCACAATGATCTCTACTTCAACGCTCTAACTAATAAGGCCACCAGCTCACAGCAAAAGTTGGTCCTATTAGCTAGCGGATGAGACATAATACGACGAGAGTGCCCCCACAATTATTAGTAACTTTTAACTTAAAGTCACTTGTCTCCTACAAAAGTGCAAAGCCAAAAAATTGCCAGCAATTGGAGCCTCACTAATGGAGTCTGCAACAGCCAACTCGGTTGCCAAGTTTACTTGACTTTTCTTTCTCTTAAGTAAGATCTCGAATTCGACTCTTTCGAGTAAAGAAAGTTTATGATTAAGAGAATTTTTATCTATGAATGAGCTGATACTGTTGTATTATTTATGGCCTACTGAAATTCTGGACGCTGGTGGTGAAAAAAAAATTTGGATCATCGACGGGACGAGGAAGAAGAAGGGACCACCCTACAAGGAAATGTGTCGATGCCGCATACGATCAGGGCAATTGCAATCACTAATTAATCTCTCCAGCATCAAGGAATTGGCATGTGTTGGGCCCTTGGACCGTTTTGTCCGTCTCAGTGTCGTGTAGCAACCCAACTTGTGTATGATTTGTAATTGGAGCCAAAAGTAGGTTCATTCAACATTTCCCACTTTTTTCAGCTGAATGATTTAAAGCTGTAGTAATTTTGTCGAACTCCAGGGATTTCCACGGAGCGACAAGGGCTCCACCGGTGTTTCAATCGGGTATTCTGCAATGACCCGATTTCGAATGGGCCTAGTGAATATCGAGTGCAATGACAGGAGACCTTTGATACCTCGGTGCCTATACTAGAAAACTATGAGAAAGGAGGATGTGTTCCCATCAATTTCTTTTGTTCCTCCTAAGATTATGGGAGAGATTCTTAGGTGGATCGTTCCCATGTCCAAATAAAAGCAAAATATAAGTACTTTCTCTCCTAATAATTCGCGATCAACCTATGAATTTCTCGGATTATGACAGTGAAAAGACATGCAAGTCCAACGCGGATGCAAGCATTCTTTCCACTCCAGGTACCCTTGGACGGTCCCATCATTAAGGACAAGGGAGCGAGGTTTTGATGTGTTTGTAAGACTTCAATCAGATTTAGTATCAGTATGTTTTTTTCCATGAAGACAGATATCCATATTTTTCACTATATGCAGATCTAACTCTATGTAGGATCCGTTCTAACCAGACATTTTGTAGAATCATCGTTAATTTTCAATATATTTGATTACTTTTCATGTCATGCTCGAGATCCCACATTGGTTGTGGGATATATCCTTAAAAACTAATAATTTCAAGGGTACCATAGCTAATACATTTGATGATGGACGTGTGCTATTACAAGTGGTGTCAGGGCCGACTCCAATTTACATCCATCGGTCGAGGCTTGAGAATGATGGAGAACTATTTGGATCTGACCCAAGAGCCCATCCAGCCCATGATCTAGGAAGAGCTAAATATCTCGTGGTTGGTATTTCCATCAAGCTCGGTCAAGAAACAATAGTAATTTTTGGTTTACAGAGGGAATAACATGCTCGATTTCACGGAATCCCATACATGATTACAACCTCGGAGCTTATTCTGAATTACAGAGGAGCCAAATCGACTCTGAACACTAACTAGTTACTCTCACTGATACACTTTCCAGACACAGTTCATCAACTTAGCAATAGAAAATTAACAGATGACCAATGGTTGAACAGGGCAAGACACATAAAGAGTAACAAGGATCTTGTTCCATGCACTTGTCTCCCTGCGGCCCACACCGTGGATGGTCAGTCGTCGTCAGCCAAGTTTACGACAAAGTCGTCATCAAATTCCTACAGAAGAAAAAGAAGCGAGGAAAACAGATTAAAAGCATGTTCCGGTGAGGAAGTGTCTTCATTTCATTCATGCTTGCCGGTTCTTTCCATGGAAAATGTTTTCCACCATCTTGTCTGGGGGTTACACTTCATGTTTTTCAGGTTCTTTCTTAAAATTATGTTGTCTGAATTTGAAACAGTTCGGAAAACGCTGTAGTCGGTCTTGTTTTTGAAAATCGAAAACTGTTCTTCAAATTCAGTGCAAGAAAAACAGAAGTGAGGAAGAAGACTAGCAACACGTACCAGCTGGCTCAGATCAAAGTCGGGAGGTGCTCTGGGGTCAAGATTCGCTGGGGGGTCGAATTCCGGATTCTGGCATTCCTCGAGATCCCTCTTCAAGGTCTCCGGTCCCAAATGGATGTAATCGGCGAGGCGGGGCCTGTTACTCTGCCTGGCCTTCCCACTGTTCTCGGGATCTTCAACTTCCCGGTTCGGAGATTGGCTCAGGAGAAACTCGTCGCAAATGGACAGCCCTTCCACGAGCTGTTGGGAGTTCAAAAGATTCTCTTCTTCCTCGTCCCACCAGTTCGACGACCCTTCCCCAATATGCAGATTATTGCCATCTGCTGCTAGATCCACAGCATCTTCTCCCATGAACCGGTCCTCGATTGTTGAGTTCTGCACTTGACACTGGAACTCATCCAAAGATGGCAAATCGGTCGCAAGCTTTGGATGGAAGGGAAGAGAAAACAAAAAGACAATGAAACAAAAAGATCAGCATCTCATAAAGAAAACCATTGCTTCAAGCCATTCAATAAGATTACGAGGTTATAGAATTACCTGAGGGTCCTGAACACTTGCATCCACTCCACCGAATTCTTCTCCCACAGGAAGCTCGAGAGGCTGCTTGCCCTTGTCTGGACAAGACGGCCCGGGGTCAGCTGACTCAGCCGGCATTGCGCTGACAGCATCCACTTCCATACCCGCCGGATCAATGCTCTCGGGGACACCAGTACCACTCTCATTCTTCTCGCCGTGCTTGACTTGCTGCGGCTGCTGCTGGTAGAATATCTTTGATACCACGTATTCTCCGTCCTTCTCGTCGTCCTCTGTACCGAGGTGGTACTGATGCATCACCCAGCTAGTTTTCTCAGATCTGCTACCCCTCGTGTACAGGACCATGATCTTTTTGCATCCGCGCTGGACCCCATCGAGATTCACTGGCTTAGTCCTCCCAGTCTTGTGCCAGCGGACGTCCCCGGAATCGTAGCTGTCGATCTTTCGGCGCTTTCTCGTTCCGGTGTTAAACGCCCTGATGGCTTGGTGGAAGAAGTGGCTCACGCTCCCGTCTTGCCTTACACCTGAAACGAAGAAAAGATAATCCTTTAGACTAAGCCGACCACATGTCGAGACGAGAGCACTCCTAGTCCTGGGCTAGTTCAGAGATTTTTCGTTACCGGGTAAGTTCTGGGGATGTGTATAGCAGATGCCATCCTCCTCGCTTACAGTCGGAATGAACTCGCCGATGAAAGGATGCAGTTCAAAGCCTTCTTTCCCGGCTTTTCCAAGCAGATGATATACGATCTCATGATCGGCCGGGTCGAACTTCACGCCCAACGGCAATCCGGGCCACTGTTGAGCAACCTGGACAAATTTCAATTCATGTCATTGATGATCTATCTACCTCAGAAAAACATGAACACAGACAGACTGTGACGACAACAAAAGCTAGAAAACCATACATCGCTGTTGTCGATGACGTTATGGCAGTGCGGGCAAGTCCTTGTTGGGTTGGTTGCCCACCGAAAATTCCGCAGATCCGCAGCGCCGGATGCGTTCTTGATCTTCTTTGCTATCCTGTTGCTGTCCAACAACCAAGACGGCCTGGAAAGAATATCACCTTTCGAGTCATTCTGTAAGCAGACAATCTCGAAACAAGCTAAGCAAGGCGTGGAAAATTTGACTACGTCTTCCTGGTGAAGCTCAAACACAAAGCATTAGGAAAGAAAGGAGCGTGGAAGAGCTGTAAATTCTCCTATAATGGATAAAGAATCACGATCCTGAGGAGCAGGAAACAAAGAAGGAGCCCTTTGTGTAGTTTCACAGTAATAGCAGAAGACATACCCGGCATGAAAGCAGCTGAGAGACAATTGCCAGGCATAGGTGCTCTATAAAACTGTTAGGATATTATTGTCCCAATCCAACTCGGGAAAATATTATACGAATTTTACTCGATTTTATCTTTTTTTTATTTAATTATCTTATTTCTTCCCGAACTCCCCTGAAAAAATTTTCTAGATCCGTCCTAAAGTTATACGATTAGCAAGTATTAATAAATTCGTAAAAATTTTAAATATATGTTATTAGTATTTATTATTGGTCTATGAATTTACAATAAATTATCGAATATGTGTAACTATTATGTAAAATAAAAAACATATTGAGTTAGGAATCCAACCATATAAATAACACGAGAATTAGAGTATGAACGAGAAAGTTATAACCAATTAAAACGGATCGATGGTGCGAAAATTAATTCTAATCGGTACCTCAATTTATTAACCCAGATCCTACTCGAATTTCATCTGTATCTGTACGGAACCTAATAGTTTTCAATCAGTTCCGATTTTACTCGGTACCCGTACATATATATATATATATATATGTATATGTATATAAAATTTAAGAGCCGAAGCTGCCTGGTCTTTCCAAGTCAACGAGAATAAGACATTGTAAGCCCTCCGGGAAGCGCTCACAAGTGCAGGGAAAGGAAACGGTCAACGGGGGAGGGACTTCTTACCCAGCCATTTGAGACAGACAGAAAGAGAGTGAGAGAAGTAGGGAAAAGACAGGGAGGGTGATGACAACAGAGAGATCTTCCTCGTTTGTCCTGCCTGCAATGAAAGCGATAATGGTGAAAAGGAAATTAGATTTTGTTGGGAAAGTTTTGGAATTTCAACCTGTTTTTATCCTAAATTTTTACTTAATTATTAAGGTAAATTCCTTTTTCCGCAAGGACGGTGTATCCAGTCGGCGTACGGGTCTAAAGTGTCTAGGGCACGCAGTGGTAGAGGCGCGCACATTTTGAAATATGCGCGCGCAAATTTCACTGTGGTTGGTGCAAGAGTAAAAAAAGTTTCCTAATATTTGGTTTCATTAGATAGAAGGAAAATCATAAGAAATTTATTTTTTTAAGTGATAAATCGGAAAACATTTTTTTTATTTTTTTGTCCTTTTGAGAATTATTTTCTGTTTTATGGCTTAAGATTTAAATTTTAAGTGTCATTTCGTCTAAGGGATCACAAGGACAAATCGAGTGTCCTTACAGCCGCTGTCAGTCAATTGTTAAATAGTCGTGACATGAAACTGGGAAAAAAAAAAGCTCCTATTATTGACTGCAATTGATTAAGGGGTCGTCTAGTTCAAGTATTGTTAGAATACGAGATTGGTTAAAAATGAGTGAAAATTTTGAATTATAATAAAATTTTCTTGAAAAATGGATGAAAATATGAAATTATGGTATTTGAAAAACTGTAAAATTTGCTGTAAAATTTAGTGAGTAAAGATAAAATTATTATAAAGTTAGTTGTCATCTAAGAATACTATATTTTTTATATGAATTTTATTAAACACAACGTAAAATTTTAATTAATATAATATTATATTAAAGTAAATTTTACAGATAAATATTGTAATCTATAGTGCAAAGTACATAATAATATGATATGACAACCCATTTAACATTCACATCCAGCCAAACATCCCTTAAGTTAGAACTTTTTTTCACCCAAAAGAAATTGGAACTTTTTAGTTTTTACCAATTATAATGTCAAATTTTAATAAAATGTGATATTTTATTAAAATTTACAATGTGATGGTAAAATTTTTTTGATGAGCAATATTAGTTATATTTACCAAAAAAAATTACATTCAAACTTACAACTTTAGAAACAGTTCAACAACTTACCAAATATAATAAAATATACATTATATAAAAAAAAGCCCGAATCTCACCCAAAATTTCAATTATAAAATGAGTGAAAATTCATAAAAGTTGTAAAAATAGTTTTAAAAAAACAAATTTATAATGATTCAAGATATCCGCATCATTTTTCCTTTTAATTTTCTCAATATCTCTAATTTACTTCCTCATTCTTTTCTTTCTTATTTTCCATAAGAATTGACGAGAATTAGTAAATTATTTTAAACATTCAGTATATCAAATCTAAAGAAAACTCCATTCCCATTGGCTAAAAGCACACCTTTTTTACTTCAGTTCATGTAGAAAGTCCATACTAACTGTTCCAGAAATTCTTCAGACTTACGGAAATTTAACGTTGACCTTGGGAAGAGTACACTACGATTTATTTATATGAAAAATATAATCTTGAAATTTCTGAAAAAGATATCTAAAAATAAAATTTTTGGGAGATCGATAACATGTTTCTTTTTGTTGTGATTAGGCTCAGTTCAATATCTTATTTGTCCAATATAGGATTGATTTCTCAATATTTGCCCTCAAGTGGTAACGTGTTCACACTTGACACGTGCTATCTTTCGTCTCCGAGCTTACAACTGATATCGAGCTAGACATTTTTCTTCTAATCTCAAGTTATAATGTCATGAGTTCCATATTTCGGTTTAATAACTAACCACATGCTGGACATTTTTCTTCCAACCCTGGGCTTATGGGCCATGAGTTCCTCAGCCGAGTTTGGCGTGGTGTGAGCGCACATCGTAATCTACTCTAATAGTTTGTGATTAAATTTGATTATCCGATGAAAGTTCATATTTTTACAACCGATTTTATGGTGATGATATAATTTAGTCATGTATTAAAATTGAATTTTTTTTATACTTTTATCCCTTTGATTTTTAGGTACCATATGGACACAGCTAAAAACTTATGGTTACACATTTGTCACAGTAATTTAATTATTACACAAAAACACCTGTAATTCTCTATTTTGCCTTTGTTAAAAATGGAAGCTCCCAATCATTTTTCCCTTAATTTGCTTCCATTTTGGGTGCCTACTGAAGCTGTCTTGCCTTTGTTCAAAATGGAAGCTCGCCGTTGGAGAGATTTAAAGACTACTACTGTCTGCATGAGTATGTTTTCAGTAGAACGGTCATACCACGTAAACGATACTGATGTGATATGTCCATCCAATTAGCACTTGATAAGTAATTCATAATTATACAATTATGGTTATGAAATCCTAAAAATATTCAAAAATATAAAAAAAAATCATAATAAATGGTTAATCATAAAAGAAAAAAAATATAAATGGTAAAAAATTATTAAAAAATCCTAATAAATAGTGAATTCTAATAGGAAAAATATATAAATGGTGGATCTTTATTAAATGGATATACTACGTCGGCATCACGTAACCGCTTCACTGGTAATCAATAATTGTCTTTTAAATTAAAAAAATAAGAAATTACAATACCCGAACCCCACTACAATTTTGAAAAAAAAAATATCTTTAGTGATGCTCCGCTGACAATGTCATTATTAGTACTGATTGTTCAGTTAGTTTGATATGTTCGCAATTCAACATGCAAATCTAAACATTACGTAGTGGAGGTGGCTGGGTTGCCATTACTACCACTACCACTGCCCTCCTTTTAATAATTGAAAAAGAATCTTAAATAGGATATATCAAATCCACTTGTGATGCATTCTGTCTTCGAGTGTCGCGGCACCCTCACCCAGAAATTGTTCTGCTTTCGAGTTTGCGGCATTGTGTCGCGGCTTAATTTTTTTTCATAGATATTGTTGCCTCTGTGCAACCCGATTTATCCAAGCAATTTTGACTGCTTCCATTGCGCGGCATCCTAAGCATACTATTTCTCTCATAAAAGTTATTACCTCTTGGCCCTCCTTGACATACCAAATAGGGATGACAACTTTGACCCGAACCTGCCGACCTGCTCTGCCTGTCCAATTTGGTGCGGGTCTTCCCCGACCCGTGCACGGGTCAGGGCAAGTTTGAGTCTGTCTTCTAACTTGCCCCACCCTGAATCATTGGGCCCGTCTCTATTATATAATATAATATTATATGACTATATATTTTAAAAGAATACATTTATTTTAATAAATTTGATAATAACTATTTTATTTTATTAAAATTGTGTAAATTTTTAACTTATTTACTTGTACTATTATAAATAAAGAAATTTATATAATATTTTACATAATAAGTATTAATTTCCTGTAAACCGAGCTAAGCCGCGCCCTGACCCGACTCGTAAAGGGTGCGGCTATCCAAATACCCGGCCTGTCTCGCCCTATTGTGATCCCTATTACCAATCCCTACCTTCACATGCTGATTTTTGGCAGCCTTTGTCATTCTACCTCCCTCCGAGGTGAAAAGGCCTCACCTCTCGAAGAAATGCTGTTTCTGCCACGACCTTGGTCATAAACTATGTCCCAACTATACCAGTGAGGCACTGGATGAATTATCGATGGCTCTTCCGAACTCAGTTTCTTGATGCCGTTGCCCATCCTGTGGTAGCTATCAATTTCCCCCATTCTGGCATTTTTAGTATTGCAAACTTGTTGAGTGATTTGATTCATAATTCCTGCTGAGTTGCTTAGTGGAAGAATTCTTCCCCGTGCTCGAAGCATGATTCTTTCTCATATTCGAGGGCCGTCATGGGAACTGAAAGGATGGTTCCATCTATGTGTGGTGTGTGGGCTGGTGCAATCGTTACTGGAGGACACAGGTTAGGAAAAATTACCCTTCTAATTATTTTCATTTCCTCCTGGTTGTTGTTTGGAGTTCCAAATTTTTGGTTGCAAGAGACACATATATTCGTGACTGTTTGATGATTAATCGTGATCCCTGTTGGGCTATCCTTATTCATTGAGCCTGATAAATTAAAAGAATAGTTAGGAAATTGTATGGGTTTTTTGGCCATGGATCCGTCATAAGGAAGATTATTTTTCTAGGGCAAATTAATATATATTACTGTGACAAGAAGCAGAAAACAGAGGTAATACAGCAGCTGCACTGTGGCAGAAAAATTGGAGCAGCTTTCGGTATTCCACAGGTGGTTCAGGAGAAGAAACCCTGCATTATGCTATTTGTTAATAGTGAATTGGGTTTTTCTCTTAAATTGAGTGGTTTTCCACGTTAAAAATTTTGGTATTCTTCGTTTGATTTTCTCTTTACTTCATTATGTAATTGCCTATTAATTCACGTATTTGGAAAAAAAAATTGTGATTCTAGGATATTCGATTTGTCTTTTCCCAATAGCCTTCTTATTAATGCTCTAATTGTGACACCATCCTGCTTGCTTTCATCCTTCCAAGCAGTTATTTGGTCAATTAAATATGAATGAAGTATTGGATGAATAATATTTGCATAATTTTCTGGGGAGAAAACTATTGACCACTGTTTGTGATATTTATGTCTATGGATTAACATTGAAAAAAGAAATTTAGAAACTTATGCTAAACAAGAGGATTCAATTTGGTTTGATTCTGAGCTCTCGATGCTGATTATCTTGGTTCGGCCCGTTATTGGAATCACGGCGCTTATTAGTGTATTAGCTTACTGGTTTATTTCCCATTTCAAGGACACACTCTAAGGTGAACTCAGTATACCATGAAACTCATTAGAAAAAAGTACAGCTACTTTCTAGCCCCTTGTAAAAGTACCCGCACTTTTCTCTAGTAGTTTGGTTTTCGAGTCTTGACTACTCCTCTTCCTTTTTAGATTATAAATCTGCATATATCTGCACCATCCCTTTCATATTTTTCCTGTGTTTCAGAACAAAAAATGATAATGTGTGCTGTGCAACGTTCTCAGCTAGCAAGTGTCTTGACTACTGTATCGTTTTCCATCCAAATTCGTTCATCTTCATCTCGATAAGGTGCTGTGTTCTCTTCTTCGAAATGTTGCATATCGTTCAATAGTATACATTTATAACTCAGCTACTGGTTTAACTAACCCAATTGGACGGTCAAGGTCAGTGTAGTTTTGAGGACACATCTTGGTCGCACTTCAGGTTGTGATCCAGCCAGCCTGCTCCTCTATTCGCTTCTGGTGCTAGACTTGCTGTGATCGATCCATCATTCGCTTACTCCCATTAACGCCAGGTGTCATGGTCTCTCTTTTTTTTTTTTGGCTGAATGCGTCAGATAATGGACTTGGTGATGATTTGTGTTCGCAAAAAAAAAAAAAATTCTCTGTTTGCTTCCTTTTCCTTTCTGGCATTGCCTCAACCTCTTGATTCTGTATCCTTCCTTTTTCTGCTATGCAAAACTAATACTTTTGTTGGAGAGATTATTGGGTCGCTCAGCTTTTTGTGTGTTACACAAAATATAAGTACTATGTCCTGAAAATTTACATAGCACATGTATATTGTACAAGTAGTGCACGGTGAGCCAAACTCATACGATAATTTCTCTCCCCTTTTTTTTTTTTGTTGACTCACCTCTTTTCCGGATTGGTTTGAGCAATATAAGGATGTTGGGATTATGGAGAAAGTTTCAAATATAGGAAAGTTTTTTTTTTTTGAGTTATTGGACAAAATGTAATATTATGTTATTTACAAATAAAATAGTTGTAAAGTTGGATGTAATTCGAAAATTAAGTATTTTGAACATAAAAGTTTCACTGTAAATTTTTTAATAAATAAAAGGAGGGCAATTCATATAATATCAAATTAGGATAAACTTTGCAACAAAGGACTCTTATTTGTAGAGGAAAGTTAACTGTAATATGATATTATGATGAATTTTACATTGGATAAACGCATCATAAAAAAATGATGGCGACGCGTAAAACTCATTTAATATTTTGATTAAATCATACATTAGTTACAGATGAAATGAATTAAACAGACTTCGACTAGTAAAAAAAAATCCAAAGATTTCTAAGTTATTAATCCCATATGTTTGAATTTAAGAATTCAAGAATTTTTTTTTTTCAGTTGAAAAAGGAGGCACATAGCTTAAAAATGGATAGAATGAATATAGAATAAAATGGTACGAGAAATCTACAAATAATAACCAAATCCAAAACTTATTAGATTTCAGATCAAAAGTGATACAAGTCGTGTCAAACTCATTTTCTCAATAATCCAAGAACTTTAATTGTGGTTTCCTCCAAATATACAAGAAATTGATGAATTTCCATCGGAGACATATAAATTTAAAAGATGTGGACTCTTTCTTTTAATTTTCCGATAGCATACTCTCTCCCCCGAATAGTTTGCATAAAAATAGTATCGATCACATTATTTACATGTATGAAACTTCAACCAAGACATAATGTACCGGTGACACACGAATCAAGGTTGCTGTATCCGCAATGGTGGAGTTCGATAGACACGACTCGTCGGTCTCGATGTGACCGTGAGCGTGACTGGGACCGGATCAATCGTCTCACGTGTCCCATGAGCTAATACTGCTGTAGGAAAATTGCAACAGATCATCAATCTAAAGTGGAGGGAGACGTAAAGGGTGACGAGGACATGAGCATCACTCCCTCCCCACTCGAACTTCACTCAAATTCACTCCCTGCTACGTGATAGTACTGACGCGGTATCATAAACTAATAAAAATAAACTATTTTATGATATTTTTAATAAATTCTAAAAATAAAAATAAATAATTAAATTTTATTGATTTATCATATCATATCAACACTATTATATAATATATCAGTTACTTATATGACTATCTCGTTCAGGATAATTTTACCATTCAATGAATTTGGCTAACTCAAACTCGAATAGTCTGGATCATTGTACTATTAAATAGCAGGCCGTGACATATGAGAAGAATAATCATCACAATAGATGGCAAGACAGATGTACAAATTATTGCCCCTGATGATATACATCACATACATTCATATATATATATGTGTGTGTGTGTGTGTGTTTGCCATGTTAGGGTTTGCCTTGAGGTTTCTCGTGCCACAAAAAAGATTTCCCCCACTTTCCTTTGCTTCTTACACAACAACAAACATCAACAACCCACACAATTATCAAAAAACAAAAAAAAAAACAAAACAAAAGAACATCAACGACAAGCCACACCCATCTCTCACACTCTATCTTATGTCCGTACGGCCAAATTGATCGAGAAGCTCAGCAATGATGGGATCATGGGAATGTGAGTGCCCACCAAACTTCACATACAACAACACTCCCGACCAACTCCAATGAGTACTCCAGCACCTGTCATTTGATGGGCACTCGCACAATTTGGTGGACACACAGCTTATAACGGACATGCGTGTATTTTAAGATCTCTTCGGGCCTATAATTAGACGATTGCAAGTGCGCACACGGCCGCTCTAGACCTGCTGATTCGGCCGAAACAATGTGCTATAAGAATCTGCCGAAAATAGATAAGAGTTTGTTGGCTGAGACTCGATTATTTTGCGACTCGAGTTTCGCCAGTTCGGAGGTTGCATTGTCGGCAAAGACAGTTTTTTTTTTTTTTTCTTTTTCATGTTTCCTGCACATATTTTTATATAGATACATCATACATGATCAGTAGTGACTTAACTACGATTGACTTCAATATTGGTTAAAAGGGGGGTCAGATGCAGTGACATTACTCTCGACTTGAACTATGATATCATGAGTTTGATTTTGATCAGTAGAACTCCGCATACCCCTATTTCATTTTTCGTCAATCATTTTCAGATTTATTCACCTCCAATTTTCGTAACAGGAAAAAGAATTGATTTTTTGTTTGCACGTTTGGATCTTGGAAACCTTTCAATTGCACATTTTGAGTTGCATTTGAAAGGAAGAAACTACGCTTGACATAACTAATGACTTTCTTCCTGCAGGTTTTACTTATTTCATCTATTTTCTGGCTTTTGAACAAATAAAACATAACTTAAGCAAAATCTTAAATTCGAGTCTTGTGAATAGAAAGAATTTACCTTAAGAGAGTTTTGCTCCTAATGGATCCTCCCAGTTCAAACTGAATTAATCATGGTCTATTGAATTTTCATATGTTAATAATTCAGACTAAAAAGAAAAAGGATAAAACATAACTAACTTGCATAATTAGAGCTCGATTTTCGATTTTCCAGAAGATAGAGGCAGTCCGGTTTCGAAACAGACGTAAAAGGAGAACGAAATTTCATAGTTGATTCCATAGCTTTGTAGGGCTTTAAACAATGTTGTTCTCTCCTTAAACCCTGAAAATACATCATTTGCCCATTTGATATACTTGAAATCGAAACACACAGACACACCACGGTGGACGAGGTCAAGACATCTCGTCCCGAGAATTAATCGGGTGCAATAAAAGACCCGTACGTATACCCCGATATAAATAAAAATAAAATTAAAATTAAAAGAAAAAGTTCCGAATACCACCATACCCGGAAAGACCAGAAGGCAGGGAAAGCAAAACACACAATGCTGACTGGAAGATGATCACAGAGGCCTGTGTTCGAGCATGTTAACGTGAGCAGTACGCTGTCTCTTCGCACTTGCAGCAGAAGACTCGTCGCCGTTACCGCCGGCTTTCTCCATTACTTCTTTCAGAGCGTCCTGAATCGAGCTAATAGAATAGTGTTGCTGAGACTCCTGAAGCTCTTCGTTACTGTCACTGCTCGAGTCTTCTTCCCCAGTTATGAACAGCACATTCTTCACGCGTCCACCGACGGTCGTGATCTCGGCCTTCAGGGCCCTCAGCCGCATTGCCTTTAGGGTCTTGATTAGGCTCGGTAAGAGATCGGGCCGGTCCTCACAGCATATCGATGCCTTGATAACAAACTTGCCATCCTCATCCAGGGCATCGACCATCAGCTCGTCGATCTCAGTGGGTATCGGGCTCGTCTCGGCAATCAGAGAAGTCTGGCGTTTCAGCTCCTTCACATGCTGTATCACTTCCGCCAGCAATGAAGCTTTATCCGTCTGTGCCACGGAAGAATCATAAGCAACAATGCATGAGATGAGATCACCGATATGTTCCATCACTTTGGATTTGTGGACGAGCTAGGTACGATTCGTTAATCGTTGGCAGAAAACAATGTTTTTCACAGCAGTATGTCTGTATACACTTTTCATTTCACTGTAAGAACCAATAACATAATGATACATGGGGAGACATGGATCAACAATTTAACACAAATGTATGTGATCTTTAAGTTAGGGATTTAAAATTTAAAATTAGCAAAGAAGAGGGTGTATGAATATGGATGTTTTTATCTTGACACATAAGCATGAAAAGGAATAGAAGGAATGATAAATGAAGGGTACAAGATATTCTACTAATTAGTAGCAAGAATGGAAACATAAGACCTCATCATCCTAAGTTGAGTTCCACTGATCAATAGTAAGAATCAAACATAAAACATCTTCATTCCAAGTCGAGAGCAAATTAACTGTATCAAATTATCTTTCTCGTTATTGTCCAACTTTTATCGGCCTTTAATATTTTTAAATGTCTTCTTCGATTCTCCAAAATCCGGCAAGAATTTTCAATGAGAAGCTTTTTCGACTGCCCCATGGTTCCTCTCTTACCGTAC
The DNA here is from genome assembly GCA_037672795.1 of Lagerstroemia speciosa. Taxonomy (NCBI): domain Eukaryota; kingdom Viridiplantae; phylum Streptophyta; class Magnoliopsida; order Myrtales; family Lythraceae; genus Lagerstroemia; species Lagerstroemia speciosa. The sequence continues at coordinate 3,098,938 of CM075303.1, read as the reverse complement.
ATTAATGCGCACCCTCTTTAGCTTATTCCTCGGAAACGGCACAAGGGCTTGAAAAAGAAGAGGATGCAGAAGGAGTATATATAGACTACACCTAAAAACAGTCAAAAAAAAAAAGGGAGAAGAAAGTGTTATATTGGAGGGACACAAGACACAACGGACTGCACTTTCATCATGTCTTAGGCTACAGTGGCTCGTAGGTTCTTGTTCTTGTATTTTCCAACTAGAAACTAAAGAATAAACCACGTAAACAAATAGAGAATAAGGTTTGATAAAGTATTATGGCCCATGATTCGATTTATGTCAGTAGATTTATCTATTCCCATAAAGTATTTTGCAGTTAATTTCTTTTCGCACCTTTTTCTGATTCTTGATCTTTTTTTCACCTTAGCCCTGATCTCATTTTATGAATTGTACATGGAAAGGGCCACAGGGTTGATATTTAAGAACAAAACGACGTTAACCAACATGAAATCCTTACTTTGGTGGTGCTAGGTAACAAGCTCCGGAGCTTAGCGAGATGGTTGTTAATCCTCTCCCTCCTCCTCCTCTCGGCCTCACTGTGGCTTTTTGAGGCGGCAAGGGCCTTAGCATCCATTATTTCCTGTGCTGTCATCTTCCCCAGCTCAGCCTGGAGACCAAAAGGTGCACCGGAGCCCGGCACTCCACTGACCCCAAGCGTGTCCGATATGATCCTAAGTTGATCGGAGGTCGGGCAATCGTAACCGTATTGCAGGGAACTAGCCGCCCTCCGATTGAACAAGCTCCCATAAGATGGCGGCGGCGGCGGGGTAAGTAGAAATGGGTCGATGATGTGGGGATCTGGGGGAATTTGGTTAGCACCGGAGAAGTGGCTAGGGTTGAAAGCATGGACTGGAGGAAGAGCCCACGGAAGCATCGGAGGAACTTCCGGGAAAATCACCCCACCACCACCGCCACCGCCTACTCCAGTGAACATATCGGGGTCATGTGGGTGGTGCTGGAAAAGCAACTGATCATGATGGTAGGGTTGTAGGTTATGGAGACTACTACTCTGAGAACACTCCCCTTGATAGTGATCCTCTTGCTTCATCCTGCTCATCATCGATCAGTCGCTCTCGATCACCTGAATCAACTTATAATCTTCGATGGACAGAGATCACGATAAGATCATCCACAGGCAGCCTACGCAAGTTCTCACTTTGAGTGATCAATCGAAATGATTCAACGACGAGGTGGAACTACGATTTGTCAGTTGCTTCATAGGATGTTTTTGATCCAAAAGGAAGGGTTTTGGATGTAAAAAGGAATGCTTGGCTGGGTGAAAAGGCTTGATATGAACTCTCTCACTCTCTATATATCTGTCTCCTTCACCCTGGATTGTTCTCCTTCCTTAGATGGGAACGGAAAAGGCCAAAGAGCTCAAAGCTTTCTGTTCTCTGAATCTCTCCCTCCCTCTCTCTCTCTCTGTCTATCTCTTTCGCTTGGTAGGTTTTCTAAGCCACACAAGCACATAGAGAGACACAACCTCTGGGGAGATCCCCTTTTTATCCTTATTGCTCGAACCCTACAACAATGATGACTAAGCCTTCCCGAGCTTAAAAGCAGCTTTTTTCTAAGGGCTTTGGTTATTTTTCTCATGAACCACTGTCCATATTCAGAAATCCGATAAACTTAATTAACGTTTAAAATTTTTTTATTTATAAATTTCTCAATCATAATTTACAAGAATCAAACTCAGAATTATAATTAAAATGAAGACGAATTGGAACCCATTCGATCGATCCATATGTTGATTTTGGTGTTTTTTTTTTGGATATCTTTTTAGTGGATTCCACTAATAGTAACCTTTAGGATCAAGTGGGCAGACCCGCTGATAAGCTGATAACATACGGTTGGCTAGGTTCAAGGTTCGACTCTCTTTAGGAGCTGATATCTGGGGATTAATGACGCACCCTGGCTATATAATACATCATTCGGTGAATTAGTCGGTCGCTATAACTTCGGACACCATCGATATTCAAATAAAAAATTAGTATGAATAGTAAATTTATGTGTATATGTACATTTAGTATGGGGAGGGTTCTTTACACTACTGACTGCTTCCCTCTGAGATTTACTCCCTCAGGTCTTTCCCCCTTCCTTTGTTCTTACGGCACTAATTCTTTGCACATGCATACACTAAATCCACCAGTACTCCCGTTGCTACCAGATGCTGGGGACTGGTGAGAATATCTCTTTCCTTTCACATATCTGTATCTTTTTCAGTGTGAATCATCTTATTAGTGCGATAGGTCCCGAGTTCGGTTCCCACAACACCTCCCCTTAATTTTTAAATGGACTCCATTGATCACTGGAAGAAAAAAAGGACGATAAGAGTGGGATAGGCAATGAATACACAATGAGAAGTGTGGGATAGACTCATACAGAATATACATTGAGCTCTCATACACGTGTGCGTGTGTATATATGGTAATACAATTACCGTATAATTAATTGAATAGCAAAGAACTCAAAATGAGACATCTGATTCTGAATCAATTCCCGATTCTAGTTTTCTCTGTTAGCTTCAAACTGTATAGTTACATTCCAAAGAGTGGGAAGAGCCAAACAGAGCGAAACACACAGATTTGTCAACCGACCAAAGAAAGACCAGAAACAGGTGTTCCCATGAGTAATGAGAACAGGCTTGCCCATGGCTTCATTCTCCCTTCTTAGTCAAATATATATATAGATATACATATATATATATACACGAACATGGCTCCTTATACTATTCAATTAATTGGATTAGGCATATACTAAAATTACGTGAATATACATAATCACAAGACCGTATGTGTACATGGCTGAAGATATAGATATGTGTGATATGCATCACACGGAGTGTAACTCATCCATAATTAGAAGAGTTGTACCATTTTAGCAGACCGATCAAATTAAAAAATTTGAATTAATCAGCACCTGCAAGTAAGAAAGGAATCTAGTATAGTAATTTGCAATTTTACTTGGAAATCAAAAGGTATAAAGATTAAAGGGAATGCGTGTAAAAACTGTTACAATTGTGGGAGAGGAAAAGCCTCGTTCTTCCATACACCATTCTCCACATTGCCCATTTCCATGCCATTCTTTTTCCCAAAGACCTGTAATCATTGTGTCTTGGAACACACTCCTTCCTTCACCCCTCTTCTCTCCCCCTCTCCATCTCTGTCCTGTGTCTGTTCACCTTTCTCGGTGGTTTCTTCCTGAAACTTTCTCGATTTCATTCCCCCATTCAATAAATTACTTTTTATTTCTTCCTCTAAATTTCCATTGGTAAATGGTGCTTGTATCCATCCTGTCATCCAAGTCTCGTTCTCAAACATTCCTATATTGACTGCGTAGCTATCCCCACTGGTTTCCCGTTAAACCTAGTAAAATCTACCAATTTACCTATATGAATTAATTAGTTAAAAAAATAATGGCACGTTTCTTTTTGGTTTAAGGATGATATCAAATTTAAGTTGTATAAGTTGAGATATTCATGATTAGAAGACCTCTATTTCATAGTGATTCAAACCCATATTAGTCAAAATTTATTAAAATTTTAGATTTCAGATCATCTATACAAAGAAGAAATTTATATATTATAATATATATATGTATATCATAGACTGTGTTCAATGAGTTACGACACACGAGCCAATCGAAAGTAGATTTATATTGATATTAGTAATTTTTTCCTGAATATAATAGCCATTTGAGTGTTCAAATAAGTGAAATCTACAGTCTGTACATTTTTGCTAGCTAGTTCATAGTATTCTTCCTTCCATTTTAACCATTTTTCCCGTATGTATACTATATAATATTTAAAAATTTAATAAATCTCGGTCTCGGTTTAGTGTCATATATCAACTTGGAGAATCTTTTTATTGATTGTAGCATAAATTTTATATTCGAGTCAGGTCGACCTATTAACATGGTAAAACTCAAGAATGGTGTGCTAGCACTAGGACCGCATAAACAGCATCTGAAGATCAACAATTAATAGCTTTTGTGAATACTCTATATATATATATAGCTTTTCATTCAATATATATATATATATGTATATATATATTTCATGTGTGAACTAATATGAGTTTGTCGAGACTATTCGACATTTTTTTCTCAAATAAAATCTCAAATACAGTTATATTGAATGAAAAATCCATGCCTATGAGAAGTTATCTCCCAGTGGATCAAATCAAATTCGACCAATAATAACTGGTGAGAAAAGCCTCCAAGTGCTGCGTATTTTTTATCCGATATATCAGACTTGAGAGGCCACAGAAAAAAAAAAAAAAAAAAAAAAAAAAAACAAAGTGTTTCCAATTCACCGGGGGAAAAAAGAAACTAAGGAAGTGTATAGGACGCATCCACTCACATTTTGACAAGTGGCCAGCTATCCGTGATTCTAGCAACATGTTCAACTCTTTGCCGGGAGCCGGTCTTCTGTATGGCTTACTGAGGCCAACAAACCATTTTCACTCTTTATGTGTTTATGGAAATTTACAAGTTTTTTTTTTTTTTTTCATTTTCTTCTCCTCTTTTACCCAAGTACCATTTGTTTCTGTCTTATTACATTACGGGAAATATTAAAATATAGGATAATTTTGGTGGATTACAGGTAAAAATATGATATTATTATATTTCACAAAACATGTGAAACCAATTTTAAAGTTTGGTGATTATAAATGAAATGATTGCAAAGCTCTGGTGTAAAGAATTTTTCATTTATGTGCTGTTCTGTTTATTAGTCAAAACTAATTAAATGTAATTCAAGAATTTTACGTGCACTTTACATGTAAAAATTTCATCAACTATACGGTAAAATTTTAACCAATATAATCTACTGTGACGACAAATATTACAGTTTATACTATATGGTGCGAATATAATACGAGATTACATTGTATTTTGCATGTAACCAAACATTGTCTGAAATAACGCGACAACAAGTATTACCTCTGCAATGTCTTTTTCTGTGATTTTTCCGATCAGTATCTCGCTGTTTAAATTTTTTTCCTACTGTAATAATTGAATTCAAGGTCTTATTAAGAGAAACCGTTCAAGATAGGAAAATTGTCGAATAATTTCAATTACCTTATTTCGATAACTGTACCTAATATTTTAATAATGAGAAAAAAAGTAGAAAAAAATTAGTTTACTTTTGCCTTTTAACAGCATTATACTCTGAAATCTATATTAAAGCGGTCTTTGTCTCTCTGCGTGTTCTGTCTTCTCCGACCAGTTTTCACAAACGTATGATTTTCTAGTCTTAATCAGTCTGTTCAGTGTAGACGATGAACCGAATCATTAACATTGACGAAGGCCTATGTGACAGGTCGATCGTCTAAACAAATCCTAATTAATAATGATACATTTTAAACATTTGCAGATGGTTGGTCGAGACACGATCCATCGCTTTTAACATTTTTGGTTATTCTTTCCCTTCCTAATCTCTTCTAAGACTTGTCCAATTGAATTAATTGGACAGCTACATTTTCCTCCGACATTCGAAGTTGATTTCTTCCTATTAAGATCCAAAACCCAAGTCTGAGGAGAGCTCAAAGTAAGGCAGGAGAATCGGGCTAAATAGGACAAGATGAGATAATTCATAAAAGTATTGGTAAAATAGAATTTAAATAAATTTTACAGGGTCCTTTAAGTTTTAAGGGAAGCCACTCAACCTGCAAGCAGTACATCTATATATATCCGTCCATACATTGGTTGAAGTGGCTCGACTTCTCATACTCTTAATGAAATTCTCAAATTCGAATCTTATTAATAGAAAAAAAATTTTACATTATAAAAGTTTTATTTCTTAACGAAACCGGTATGGTGATAAGGTCATAGACATGTCGGGTTCTTATTGCGCTCTCCTCCTATTTGCTAGGGTAGGGCTATCAATCCCTAACCCTAAAGCTCCAATGGCCTTTCAGTCGGAAAGAAAGAGGCCGTAGCCGATGGTATATTTCCTTGGACCCTTTTCTGGGAGCACGCATGGGTACTCTGGTCCCCCGGATTTGCCTTTCATCATTCCGCCCTTTTAATAGATTCTTTTTAATGATATTAAGTTTTTTTAATATCTAATCACATCAAAAATAAATAAACGAATCATTTTTTTTTCTGGATAAAACTTAAATTTTTAGGTTGAATATTAGTTCAAAATTCATGTCCAACCATTGGAAATTTTATGCATGTAATAGGATTAGGAACCATTACTTATCAATTTAATCTTTCAGATTTGATACGAGTCCAAAAACTCTTATAGCTCGAGGGAAGTTATAACGGATGATAATCGTACATGTTCCTCTTGATTTCAGGTCAATAACGATGTCTTTGCACTAGATTTCCTTATTCATGCTAATATTTTTTTTTATTTGGTAGTTTCCATTTTGTAGTTTAAATTTAAAAAAAATTCTCCTCTCCATTCAATGTTCAAACATCTGATGATACGCTGCACTTCCCACTGTCTTAGATACATGCCCCACACTGGAAGCACTCGTTGTGGGGCTTATGATGACATCAATCTCACACTCTCATGACGCTTGATCACTCCTGTGTACTACTAATTATTACATGATTTATTTAATTAATGGAGCTTCCCTAGGCTAATAAAACATATATGAATCGGCCGATATAGCTGTACACCTTTTTATTTAATTTAAAATTTGAATTCGAGTCTTGTAAATAAAAAATTGTTGTAGTCCTTAACAAACCAATTGAGTTTGGATTTGAATTTGAATTAATTATTAGATTATTAAAATTCTGAATATCATATATTGTATTACCCAAAAACGATCATATATTCAAAGAAACAGGTTGATTGCCAGTATACATGTTCTATACAAGTTCTACATGGGGTTGAATTAACTTTTCTCATATGATACGAGGATTTTAAATCTTGAAATCGAAGTTTACCTGGGAGCAGAAGTCGGTTTTCACCAAAAGCTTTGGACTCATGATTGATGTCGACGTATTAGATACGTTTCAGTCCCAAGAATATCTTTCTCTATGCATGTTACGATAAAAATTCAATCTAATTATCATGCATACCTATGTACTTATTTTGGGCACAGATGATACACACACATACATATAATATATATATATATATATGCTTGGATTTTTTTACAGCCTATTGTCCAAAAACTCTCAGTAATAATTCGTTTGACTAACGTCGGTGCCACTAAACGGTTATGGCACATATAACATAATTAACATCTTGCTAAGTAAGAAAGAGAATTTGGTATAGTTAGTACCACCATTGATATGAGATCAAGATGTTTTGGATTCGATCTAACCGGTGAAATTTCTCGCATCCCCTGATTCTCTTCCCGCTTAATATGGAAAAGGAAAATCAGCCATTTTATTATCTTGCAAGCAAGGTTTGGAGGCCATTTGAGTTCGATTTAAAGAAGTACTCGATGCTAATTGAAGTGACGATGATGATGGCAATGTTTTATTCAACTTGCATGAGAGCTTATAGCTAGTGGTGATTCGCAATGCAATGAAAACGAAGCTGCGTGCCATACCTTGACAGGGGTAATGCATATTCACGCTTCTAGTTGCCAATGGGTGAACTTTCGATGACGAGTTCGAAATTTAGTGGAATTACTCCATGGTCGGAGGCAAATCGATGCTTGATCGAGAATGTCTCATCCACTCGATAGGATAAGATACCCAATATTCACTGATAAGCAGAGACTAGTAAGTCGTGGTTTGGTATAATTAAAGGGGAATTCGACTTTCCCTATTTGATATATAAACTTTCTGCCGATTTTTGAAACCATGATGTGCCTCAAGATATTACAGAAAAGATAAATGTTCTCTTTGATCGCTTGTATTTTCAGTTTTAACCCCAACTGTTTCTTTTTTTTTTTTTTTGCCATGAAAGTCTGATATGCCGGTGACCTCTCCAAAGGGTCGACTGTGGTCGGAGTCGAGGCTGCTATATCCTCCGATTTTCCTCCACTCTAATAAGAGGGAAGACTACCTAGCCTGGGTCTACGGTGGTCGAATGTCCAGGCTAGAGTATTTCGAACTTGAACAGAGCTAATCAGTGCTAGCTAGCCAGGCTCGAGATCCTTATCGGTCTTAGTCTATGTTATAAACTATAACAATGCTACTAACGTCCCGCTGATATCTTTTCATTTATATTATATATATATATGCACAGACACATACAATCATATATATACGTACATATAAAGAAGCAGCCCTTCTGTAGAATTTTTCTACGGATGCATCCCTACATCCTGATATGAAGTAAAGAAGAATGTGCCCAAGTTTCTATGAATTGTAGCCCCAAAGTGAGACACGCATAAAAAGAGCGTCTTCCCCCCCTGCTTTCTGAATCCCACGCAGCAGCTGAATATTCGATTGTCTGGATACTCAATTGAAGTTCTGAAATGCTCTAATTGTTTCCATGGAACAAATTTGTTAGCTGAATATGTATGAATGTATTTCTACATCAACATACTCAATTTTGATAGATGGATTCCCATGTGATCACTTTTAAATCAAGGATGAGATTGATACAATAAGGTTTGATACGGTGGTATTACTCCTGATCTAGAATCAAGAAAGAGTTTATGAGTCCGATTTTGTTAGCAGGATATTTTTACCCTTTTCTTTGTCTCTTTCTCCTATCCTTCTAGGCACGTGCACCTCCCCTGATGTCAAAAAAATGTCAAAAATAAATCATTGCAATATAAGTCTGATTCTCGTCAATGAAACTCTACATATCCATTTATTTCTATTTTGAGACCCCTCGATTTATGATCAAGAAGTTTCTAGTACGACTCACCGGCAGAACTTCCCTCGTAATGTTTTATTTCATCTTCATCATACGCTTTTATTTAAGGGCTTCCCATGTAATAGAAAGTACCAAAAGTAAATTAATGTAATTATGAGTATGATTTTTATTAGTAGGACTTCGTACAGTTCTTTATTCTCTTTTAGAAAAGATTGTTTGATTTATTAACATTGTTCCTCGATCTAGACCAAGAGCTTACTGTCCCATTAGCCTCATTTTAATTGGAAAAGGAATAATCATTGCGATTAGTACTGTTGATTGGAACTGGTTTGAAGATGACTTTCTTATATGTTCTGATCACTTGGAATTCACTTAAGAATGCGCTTGAATTGTGTTAAGATCCAATTATGTCCATTTTTAATTGATTTGAGAGGAAGTAAAGGCAACCTAAAGAGCCTAAGGCCTGTATGGGAAACTCGATCTTGCTTGAGCGGCACTCTTTGGACCTTCACATGAAGAGGCATCATTGCCTGCTGCCCAGCTTTAGGGAACTGAAAAGAATAAGCCATCGATGGGCCATGTTTTTGACTGCAAACCCTTAAATATGTATTTACACATATAAAAATATGTGTGTGTATATATATATTGGCTCGTAAGATGGAGAAAGTTTACGTGCTAGTGCTTATGTCATAATATTACTTATATGGTATCATAAACTAATAAGATTAAGTTATTTTTATTATATTTTTTAATTTTTAAGACTTTATAACAAAATTTAAAATGACTGTATTTTATCTGTTCTTAACATTGCGTAAATACTGTCATATAATATACCATTAAACAGAATAAGCTATTTATAAGATAAATATATACATATGTGTGTGTATATATATCGGCTCGTAAGATGGAGAAAGTTTACGTGATAGTGCTTACGTTGTAATAGTACTTATACGGTGTGACCAACTAATGAGATTAAATTATTTTTATGATTATGTTTTTTTAATTTTTAAGACTTTATCAAAAAATTTAAAATGACTGTATTTTATCTGTTCTTAACACTGCGTAAATACTATCATATAATATACTATTAAACAGAATAAGCTATTCATAAGATGAGGGGAATGGCATAAAAGACTGATCAATTAATGTCTACTGTTCATTTGCATGACCATCCTTTTTCATTCAACATAGCCACCTTATTGGATCAAAATATATTGATGTCTCGATATCTTCAAACTACGCTTGAAGCCGGGTCTCGGTATGTAAAATTGTTCTAGGACCATGCATGCTTGTTTGATTGATCTTCCTTTTCTTTCTTAAAGCACTTGCTTCTGTTAGGTTCGTGGTCTTAGTCAAATTTAGGAGGTAAGATTATGTTTTTCCCGCATGGTTTAGCTAGCTTTCCTTCTCGCATAGGTCTGTGAAAGTAGTAGGAAGTGAGAAAATGGGGTTCAGCACCATGACAGTTCACTCCATTTTCAACACCTTGATTAAGATTTTTCGACCTCCTATATGTGTCTGATTGAGTGGTTACGTGGTGATGCCAGTCAATAAAATCAAGACATTTATTTAGGATTTTTTGTTTTATAAAATCCAATATGAAAAAATAACCTTAAAATAACATGATTTGATTCACAGTATCATCACATAAGCACTGTCACGTAGTGACACTGCTACGTGCAAGACTTTCTTCCTCCTAGGCCAATCCCTAAGCTTACCTTATGTACAAAAGAAATATTGTCTCTGTATAATTGGTACCTCCCTCGGCCTAAGATCAAGAAATCTTGTATTCGATTCTCACAAGTGAAACTTCCCGTGCTCCTTCATTCTATGGTCATTCTATTCCATTCTAAGTCTATATATATATGTCTCTTTTGTATTAAAAAAAAAAAAAGAAAATATTGTCACCAATATGAATTGGTTGAGATAGTTTGGCGTTTCTTCCCTTAAGTAAGGTCACGGATTCAAATCTTATTAATAGAGAAAATTCATATCTTGAAAGTTTTGCTCCAATAAAATTCTAAAAATAGAAAAAAATAAATTTATAAATATATGAATTATATTTGTTTAAGATATAATGTCAGAACTATCATGTGATATACTTATTACATGCGTGAGATTTTCTTTTCGAGATAGTCTTCGCGAATTACTCATAAATTTTTTTATAAAAATATATATAATCATTTGGGTTAAGCTTTGGGTGGAAGATTAATTATTGGTTAATCCAGATGCTGGGTGATATATTAAAAGCTACAAGCGAAAGCTTCAGATTAAAGATTCGCCTCTTTTGATAATGATGAACGCTTTCCGTTTGGCATGCAGAGAGAAATAAAAGGTGTCCCTGTCCCAACATGTGTACTTAGAAAAATCAATTTTAAAAATGAGACACCGGAAAGGGAAAAAAAATATTTATTTCCCTTGCTCCATTTTTTTTTAAAAAAAATTGTAGATAAAAAAAACCAGATAATTAGGTCGGAGGAAATAAACAAAACGTGAGATTCTCTATTTAGAAAGTAAATGGAAAAAAAAGAGAATGAAATTCAAAATCATAGTAAAATGAGCCAGAAAATGAGATTGAATAATTCGATAAAATAAAGTCATGTAATTTATAATTATTTTCGAGTTTAAGGGACAACTCCATTGCTGACGGGCTGAAATCTACCCTTCGGCATGGGGTGCAGATTTCCGGCTTCTTGAATAAACTCAAAATGTACTGACAATTTAGATTTTTAAATGAAAAAAATACAGCAACATGTAAGGTCCGCTAATAATAGCATAATATACGAGTGCATGACGACAATCATTGACGTAAGTCAGGATTTGTCTTCGGCAGTCTCCTCTAGGCCCAGTCGCCTGCATAACTAACGGTCCACTCACAACACACAATTCAACGTATGGTCCATGGAAAAGCTTCCAGTTCGAGCGTCGGACGACACTATAATTTACTGTCATGAACAATTGAAATGTCTCTCTGTGATCTGTGTCCAGTGTCCATCCACCTGGCCTCGCCTCCCTTTTTTTTTAATGGATTTTGCATATAATCTTAATAATAATTGGATCTGATCCGTTTGATGCGTAAACTTGAAGCTTCGGGCACTCTTCACAGCCTAGAAAGAGCCTGCTCGGCCAAATCAAATGATAAACATTAATGAAGAAGGAGTGGGATGATATCAATAATTCAATGCATTCAACTCGTTTTAATTCATGCTTAATTATCGATTGTGCACTTGTTATCCCGATGCAAACATATGAGGTCCCTCTCGTATATGCTCGACTAATTCTTACATTACGGTATAACAGGTACATCATGTGACAGTATTAATGTAGTATCACAAACTTGTAAAATTCTGTCATTTTATGACTTCTTTTAATAGAATCCTAAAAATAAAAATAAACCCATCAAATCTATGTTAATTTGTGGTGCGATGTTAGCATTATTATGCAGTGTATTTATCACATACGATACTTTCTTATGTTAGTTGAGCTAGTTGAATACCCATTTGCCTTAGACAAGGTTTAATGTTCAAATTGTGAGAATAAGAGAAAACAAGTCAATGGAACGCGGGGGGAGTTTTATCAATTGGTGACCTGTACCAGATCTAACATGGATTACTCGGATCTCATTGTACTTCTAGACGCCAAGACGTGCAAGTCCGAAAACGATGGGCCGGGCTTAGTTTTTTGTGCAGGCCGCATTTACAGGTTGGGCCGGATTCGCATTTAAAAGCTCGATTGGGCTTTTCTATAGGATCAGGCCTTCGCCTACATAGTCGGAGCTCATGCACAGATCACACCGATCGGCCCGTTAACATTCAATGTGGGCCTGAAACGCCACCAAGAACCCGACACAAGCACGACGCTGAGAAGCACTTCAATTGAAATTAAAGATGCCAGTCTGTTACCGAGGATCCCCGTATCTCCGGCTCGATCATCGCCTTCTATCGGATCGGAATCGAGAAGCTCGTCGCGGGTTTTTCACGGACAAGTGCAAATCTCCCTGGTAGTTGATTTTTTTTTTCTTCTTTAGTAAGAGCTGACCTCATTCCGATCCAAAAGTGGGCAGAGCTGTGAATGTATGTCGGCAAGATTTTGAATTGTATTCCCCGATAGGTGCAAAGCGCCAAGACTGCTACTGTGCATGAATGCAGAAACCTCCAAAAAGACATTGTACGTTCATCCTGTAAGATCTTTATGCATATCCAACTCGTTTTAAATACGTTCAATTCCGATTTCTGTCCCCTAGCGAATAATTAATTCTTTGATTTGCTGTGTCGGGGTCGAGGTTTCGTATGATTAATTCCCGCACACTCTTTAGGTATCGTGTAGTGTAATCCAGATATACTCTGCAGGTGATTTCAGAGGATACGATCTTCTAAGTGATTGCAAGGTGAATTGGACCGGGTTCGCCTCCTCCCCTTAATTTTTATGTGCTGTATATGTTAAGAAAAAGAAGTCTATGAGATTGATGCCGGCATGGATTGAAGGGGATACAGTCCTCTCATCCAACACTCAAATCTCTTTATAAACCAGTCCGCACATTTAAATTTACCCTATCCTGTGTGCTTATAATATATGTACATGCAATCATGGGAATCAATCGGGCAAAAAGTAGGAATGCCACGATATAAGAAAGGCGATCGGGATGTTATTTACACACAAAAACCCATAAAATGTCAAATAAATTTCACTTGTTTTGTTCATTTTCATTAAAATGTCATATCTTATCCTCTTTAACCCACTTTCTATTCTTCCCCGAGTTGGGGAGTCAATCCCACATGGGAAAAATAAGATAATAAAACTTAGTTTGTACGATAATTAAGCACTTGATAACTTATGCTTTTAGGTAAAAACGGATCCAATCTCTTGTAAGTCCAGGTGGAGAATTTTACATGTTTTCAAAGCAGGTTCAGGCCTAAGTTTGGAACTGTGAGAGGAAGAAAATTACTCAGCTCGTGACTAGTTTATTAAGTTTCACGTTTCAGGTGATGAATGGCAATGGGTTGTAAAAGTACGCTTTGCCGGCAGAGAAGAGAGATCAGCTCCTTTCTGGCCCCATCACCACAGCTGTCTCTCCAGCCCGGCTTTAATGTCCCCTTCTTTCCCTCCCTAGAAATTATTGGAATCAATCAACCTGCAGCCATCTACTCCTTCTCATAATACCCACAAACAATAATCCATGTCTATACTATTTTCGAAGAGATTGGGGAAGTTTTATATTGTCCCTCCGACAGGAGGCTGATTTGATCTATCATACCATCGGATCAGCTAGATCGACTCTTGTCTCAGCCACAGTATGTTACTTTGTTAGGATATACTGGGATTGATGTTTCCTTGTTAGACTCAATCCCGTGTTGGAAAACCAACACCGGACACTGTCTTTTTATTAGATGGGTTTGGTTTTTCGACTATCCCGATCATATAGTAGTCTAATGCCAAATAGTATCTTGTAAAAGTTCTTAATTTGATAAACGTAGTTTACAAGAGTTGAGAGTTCAGTATATAGATTTAATTTTTGTAATTGTATTATTTCGCTCTTGGGAGATTCCATGTGAAACCGTGCCTTCTCATGCTTACAACTCCCACATTTCTTTCTAGATCTTTTCAGGTTACAAAAGATACTTGTGATTTTAGAAGAAGATGAGAGGAAGAGGAGAATATGAGACAAAAAACCCGCTACTGAGAATCAACTCGGAACCTCATAGTTTCGGATCACAAGTATTGTTTCCGTGCCAATTTCTCTCTCTCCCTTACTCTGATAAGTCTAAAGTGATAGGAGGAACCAGGAAGTCAACAGATAAGTATCAAACTCGGGAATTAAACCCCTCCTTTACATCAATTCAGTATTCTCTGACCAAAGTAGATTGGTCGAGGTGGTTTGACACATCTTCTCCTTAAGCAAACGTCTCAAATCCGAGTTTATGAATAGGAAAAATTTAGTTTGCAATAAATTTACCTCTTAGTAGACCGACCAGACAAAAATTAAGATTAGTTAAGACCCGTTTACTGCAAGAGGGTTTACACCGTATTTTTAACTCATGTACATATTTAGCCACTATTAACTGCAGAATTGCACCAATTTTCTCTTCAAGCAAAGAGTTTCTGCTGGACAAACGAAGGAGGTCAGACTCAGAGTTTGAGCAATGAGGGCCACGGGGCCAAACACATACATCAGATCAGCCATGGGGGGTGTCGCCCTATTTTCGGGGTTCTAATAATTTTTTGCCTAATAAAAGTTCGCTTGGACACTAGCCCTTTTCTTCCCAACTGTTTGGCCTTAAATTGGTTGAGCAAACTATTACAGAAATAAGAGCCTGCACGCCTTGTGATGATCTTCTTTATTTCTGAATCGGGATCAATTTCTTCCTAGATGTATATCAAATAGAGGCTCGGTTCGACCCCGTCTTGCTAGTCGAATATGCTCAATCCATGACAAACTGAAGGCCTCGATATCCATCTTCCGAAGATGTTGTTTGTCTATGGTGGATCGTATAAGTTGATGGTGAACTCCTCACGGTTTTGACCCTGAGAATGCTCGTACTCCAGCAGGATACAGTTGTTGAGAAATAAAACTCACATTGAACAATCGATAAATTAAAACCTGGAGTATAAGAAAATTAAAACACTGCTTCCTATAAGAACAGGTTTTTAGCTGAATATGAGTCTAATATCTTGCAGACACATTGATATTTTATATTGTATCAGAGCCAATTATCATGTGGGCTCACATCATGTTAGTTCCAGACCGAAAGAAATGTACTCGGATAGTAGTCAATTATATAATCCTGGATGGAAGAGAAAGGTCGCCTCTTGGATATTGACAGAAGAGAAAGGTCATGTTGTGGTACTTAGTTGTCCTAGTGCGGAAGAAAGATACGCTACTCGAGGGTAGTTGTATAAGGTGGGTATTAAAGAAACATGTCAATTAGGATTGAGCAGTAAATCTCACGACGAATAATTTATATGTTGAAACTTAGAACATAATAGTATTGAAGTACGACTTGTTATAAGTTTAGATTTTTAGGTGAATGTAACTCAATTTTTTATAGGTATGGTGAAAAATCTTACAAGGACTAACGCAGGATCGAAATTTTAATCGGAGATCCACAGACATGTAAGCAGCTACCTACCAAACAATGACACAGGGAAGCAAACGAGAGAGATATAATATACCAGCTGGATCATCTGCTGTTCATATATGCACTCAGTAGATCTGAAAGCAGCTGGTCAAAGCATTCAAGTTGGGGCAATGGGGCACCATGCCGTCACTAAATAGGGTTGTAGCAGAAGGATGAATCCCTTGTCCACAATAAAAATGCAATCCATGGATTGAGTATTATTCGTCTATCCAATAGACGACGAATTTGATTTATCCGGGATGTAAATGGGACCATGTTTCGGGGTATAGATCTGTACTTGGAGTAGTTGGGGAGTGTTAGTGTGAGGAGATCTCCCTCTGGATTTGCCTCAGGGATTATTCAATGAGGTGATCTATGCCTTAGCTTATATATTTTTGTATCCCAAAAAAAAGGCAAAAATAAAATAGTTTTCTCAAATTATTAAAATTTTAAATAATGGACGGTAAAATCTGAAAATAAGAATATTAATAATAATATTCAATTATGGTGGTATTGAAGAGGAAAAATGAAATGGAAAAGGTGAAAAAGAAATGGTAAACAAAAGGGAAGACAAGCTGGGGCCGCGATGTGAACCACAGGGTCCTTAGGCGCGCGTGGGAAAAAAAGGGGGCTGAAAGGGCCGTCTGGGACCGAGCCGTGGTCACGAGGAGACGGCGCAGCCACGGCGTGAGAAGCCGAGCCGCGACCGCTCCCGGTCGAACTCAAAGAGGAACCCCTGTTGCATCAGATTCCCGATCACCGAGAACGCTCCCTCCGCCGTCACCGACCGTATCCCCAGGCACTTCACCCCCTCCGCCGTGTCTATGAAATAGTTCCTCGGCGGCGGCGCCAACACAGCTCCTCCCTCCAGCTTGAAGCTCAGCCTCGGCAGCTTCATTTCCCGCTTCCCTTCCAGCCCCGTCACGTTCAGGCACAGGTCGAAACCCGGCGTTGGCATCTCCGGGCTCGGCAGCTTCACGCGCCTCCTCATTGCCGCTAGTACCTGCCGGTAAGCTGCCTGGGCCAGGAATGTCAGTGTCGTGCCGGAGTCGATGATCGTGCCCCCGTTGCCCAGCTGGCCGATGGACCACACCGAGGGGCGGACTCGGAGCCTCACTCCGTCGACGAACACGCTCTGGATGGATATGTAGTAGAATGTGGGCGAGAGAGGGTTGGTGAGGAGCGGAGTGAAGCTGAAATCGGCCCCATCCGAGACAGTTGCGTTCTGAGCGCCGCCGCCGATGATGAGGAAGCTCGTGGGAGGAGGGGAGAGGGTGTAGTCCATGAAGCAGTAGGAGAACCTGTTGCCGAAGCGGCGGCCCAGCTGGGAGGTGAACGAGATGAGTCCCTGGCCCAGGCCCATGACTCCCTGGGCCCCATTGAAGCTCGCTCCGGTCACGCTCGGCCCCGAGACCTGGAACCCGCAGCCAAAGTCCAGCCCCTTCAGCTGGGCTACCCGGTTGGAGCTGGTGTTGAGCGTCGCCGTCTCCGCGGAGAAGAACCCGGAGGAGACAGACCCATCGGAGTAGGAGTACTCGTAGCGGCAGGGGCTGTGGCGGCGCGTACGGTTGCAGCGAGGGCCGCGGGTGGCTTGGGGGACGAGGCGGCACGTGGCGGCGTAGCAGTGGTGGGGGCGGAAGGAGGAGGAATGGCGAGCGAGGAAGGAAGACCCCGGAGGGTGGGAGGAGCAGTTCCTGCAGGCGGAGCAGCGGGCCCAGACGAGGTCGCTACCGGTGTCGGCAACGAGGTGAAGCCGCTGGGGAGGGGTGCCGAGGTGGAGGGCTACGAAGTACTGCCCGGTGCCGGAAGAGGCGCCGGAGTTGACCGGGGACTTGATTCCTGGGTGGGTGAGAAGGGAGTTGAGGCGGCGGAGGTCGAGGGAGAGTGCCTCGAATGGGGAAGGCGGAGGCATTCTGTGGAGCAATGGGAGCTTGAGGAACTCGCCGGCGGAGAGAGCTGCTAGTTCGAGGAAAATAATGAAGAGGACGACATTGACGGCGGGAGGTGTAACCATTGTTGTTCTTGGGAGGACAGAGAGAGTGGTGAGGCTCACAGTGAGAGAAAGAGAGATGCTATTTGGATACAATCGAGGAGGAACATACGTATTGTATACGTATATGTCTTCGTATCCATATGGTATAATGTACCGCACGTGGTTTTGGCTAATGCAACTCCCATCTGTCTTCTCCGTGGTGGATATTCATTATGTTCTGGTGTGACCGTATCACGTCAGCCGGCGGAGTTCATCTTGTGTCGATAATGGAAAAGCAACCGTAATACTAAAATGAATTGGTTGAGATGGTGAGGTATTTTCTCTTAAGAAAAATATCGGATTCAAGTCATGTGAATCAAGAGAATTTACCTTGAAATAGTTTTCCTCTTAGTGGGTCCATTGGACTCGAATAGGGTAATTAAAATTCATAGGACTTATAAATATCGGTGGTACAGATCGAAAAAAAAGAAAGAACGACTTATGGTACATAAATAATGTGATGCATGTGTCATATCTATCTTCGGAAAAAGTTTTCAGTGGAGCAGTTATATCACGTAAACAATATTGAAATGGTATATCCGTCCAATCGAAACTTGACGTGTTATCAATAACTATATAATTATATTTATTAAATCCTATAAAAAAAACTTTAAATAAATGGTAAATCATAATTAAAAATAATATATAAATGGTTAAAAAAATACTTAGAAAACCTAATAAATGGTAGATCCTAAATAAAAAAATGTAAAAGATAAATTCTTATTGAACGAATATATCACATCAGACCGCTCCACTGAAGACTTTCTCCCACGTTAGCCATCGCACGGTCCTTGTATGGCGCGCTATACGACAAACCATTGCTATCGAGAAAGGAAAACTTATCTGCCATTTATGTTTTTTTTTTTTTTGGCCAAGTGATATTTGATTGCACTATGCACACATGCCCTCTATGTGATATTCGATGTTAAACATTCTAAATATTTCCAGCTCATAATCTCCGCGTTATTGGTGAATCTAGGGCTACGTACTTATCCCACGGATTATAAGAGGCCGGACATTATGTTTAGTCGATATTGAAACCCTTGCCCTCCATGCCTATAACCTTAACTTGTCGATATAGTCATACAGATAGTACATTAAATATTGTTAGAGTCCGATAAAGGGCTGAAATTAGGAAAAATGAGGCTTGGTGCAGTGTATCGGTACTAAGAGATCTTGTATTCAATTCTTATCAGCGGGATTTCATGTACCTCTTATCCTTTTTTAAGCCTATACACTCCTTTATACACAATGAAGATACCTTGAGCTCGATTCTTACTATATAAGTTATGTGCTCTTTTACACCTCTTTATCTCCTCCTCTTATATTAATTGTACCCGCCCTATCGTGTTGGCAACCACGCTGCCCATGAGGTTTACATGTTTAGGTGATTACCGAACCGATTTCTTATGGGTCAACTAATAAAATTTAATTAATATACTATCTCTTCACTAACCCGATATAATCTCATAAACTTGTAGTGTAAATCCGTAGCCCGACAGTCACTTAGAAAATTGAGATTGCAAGTTGGAAGGACAAAACATGTAACCACGGATGTAGTAGCACATACAAAAATGTGTAGTAGTGGATGCAGTATTTAGTAATGAGACAAACTTGAGGTTGATCAAGTGGTTCTCTCACTAAATTTTTAAGTGTGTGATTCCATGATCGAATTCTAGGTTGGAAGGATCGACAAGAATTTTCCTAAGAATCCTCGTCCAACCACAGATTAGTCTTGAGGTGTGTTTCGGCTAACTCGGGAATACTGTATGATACAAACTAAAGAAAAGTATTTAGTAGTGGGAAGTATCATGTGCATTTACGTGACAAGATCAAGATAGCAACTCAATCACCTCCAGGGGCAACGGCCCAGTGGTAGGCTTCTTGAGAAACCTCCAAGAGCGCCCGGGTTCGAAACCCCCTGGAGGTCGGCATCCTGGGTTTAATGTGGGGCCCAGGGCTGTAAATACACCCTCCGGTGGATTAGTCGGTTGCTACGGCGCCGGATACCATTGTATCAAAAAAAAAAAAAAAGATAGCAACTCAATCCTCCGGGCATCAATTTTGCCACGCGGTTCAAGTGTCATAGCGACTTGATGTTATGTTCTCTCTCTTCCGTTTATTGGTACAATCAATCAAGAGATTTAACCAATGGGAATTAACTCGGATGACTCTATCGACTTTCTCTTGAATGAGGACTCGGTTAAAAATATGTAAAAGTAAAGTTACGTGACCCGGATGATTTTACAAATTCAAAGCTAGCTTTGGTAGAAGTACGATGGACTTTTAGAGCAGTTGGCTCTTGTCCTAAAATTCGTAAGTCGATCGAGATTCTTTAACTTTTCTTAAATAAAATTTTGGACCAAATCTGTTTAATCAAGAAATTTTGTGTTTAAAAATTTTTACCCCTTACTCTACAGATCCGTCTCTAATCTAAGTTGTCTAAGCATGATTAAATTTTGGAATATAAGATTATACGTGAAAAGACATAACATGAGCTGTCTTGATTGATCTCGATTTAGATGCGCTAGTTCATCGGGCCGCGAGTGAAATTGTCTTGAGGTTGGGGCTCACCAGGACACGGCTCAGCGGGGAGGATCATTGGCATTCAATGATGATTTGTCCGTTTGCCATTTTTACGGGCCACTAGGAGACCGACACCTGTGCCGTCCAGCTGTAAGTGCTCATTCTCCTGGCCCAGTCAGTCGGATGTTTGACCGGTGGCCGGGTCCCCCTTGGTGAAAAGATTCTGTACCAATCCCGCCCCCAAAGAAATGAAAAAAAAAAAATTATTCTTGAAAATATTTTAATCCACGACAGTGGATTTCCGGCCACTGATATCTCACGTGTGAATAATTCTATTTCTTTCGGGTAAGGAAGAGGACAGGTCATTGAACGTAACATAACAGTAGCAGCAGAGAGAGTTTTCTTCTAAGGGAGATCGAGACGCACCGCGCGATAATCGAATCGAATGTTGTACGTTGAAAGTAGCTGGAGACCCGGAGAAATGCGACCCTTTCTTTGTCATCGGAGAAAATTAAAATGTGAAAAAAAATTGTTATTATCAAGGACATGTATGGCATGTAGTGTACCAAAAAAGGGTGAGGGGCAGAAAAATATTATTTGGAGCAGCAAAAGAACTTCGAATGTTAGGTCAGATGAATAGAATATTACGTGTGCAAGCTTCATGAATAATTATTTACAAGGTTGCATGTCCAGTCATTCTTTGGCACGTGTAGTCATTGATTAGACCCCTCGTACACGTGAACTTATCTGAATTCACAAATTTATGGGCCGGAAGGAATAGATTCATCCAATATTGAAAATTTTGAATCTAAAAAATCCACAGGTCCATCAGCCGTTCCACATGGGCTTTTATTGGGCCCATCAACAAAGAAAGAGGTCGAGTTGGGCCTCCGAAGCCCAACATATTCGAACACGATAACTTTGAAGTCATAATCCATATTGAGAGATTTCAGTCCTGCGTCATCAGTGGTTTGCCATTATTCATTTTAGCATGTATTCATCACGAAAAATTATTAGATGACCCTACTTCACAGTGATGTAATGAGGAAGAATCAATCAAATTACTTTAATTAGTAGTAATTATGATAACTGTACGGGTGATTAACACTAATTTGTCTGTGTCACATTTTAATTGGCACTTACTCGTGTCATATGACGAGCTAAGATCACTTAAGAATTTCTCATTGGTCGCCGGTCCTCTTTATCATTTTTTGTAGTTATTTTTATAACTATTGTCAAAGTTAATTTTATTTTCCTATACCTAAAAAGTGTCATGATGGGAAACTTGGTGAAAATTTTAGAATTTGACGTAAAAGGGTACTTTTTGTAGCACGTCTAAATTTCTCACAACTTTACCAACATCAATTAGGTAAGATGGTTTATTTGAGGATTATTCATCGTAAATAAGATTTAGAGTCTGAATCTTGCGAGCGAAAAATTTATGATTAGGTGAATTCTATCTCTCATTTGGGGGCCTGCTTGAATTTCAATTAGTAGAACTCTTCTTTTTTTTTTTTGCATATTATCTGATTCAGACCGAAAAATTTTCTCGAGCTTTTATTTTTTGCTTTATGTGGAAAAACGAATAAGGCACAATTATTTTATAAAATTAAACCTTCTATAAGTGAAAAAATAGAATAGGAAATTAATATAATAAGCAAAAGTAAAACTGAAAGATCACTTTTTGGAATTTATTATATTAATAATAAGGATGAGTCGTACTTAGAATGATGAATTGCTTATGACTATTGATATTAAGGCAGAAAATTCGGCTACTTCATCCATCTACGTTTCCAAGGGGTGTGCAAAAAAACCGGTTAGGGGAGATTGAGCTCGAACCGAATTGGTTTGAGTCGGTTATGTTTCGATGTGATTTTCTAGATGAAAAGCAGTTCAGTTAATTTCTAGGTGTAATTGATGCGGTAACCAATTTGAACTGAATAAAATTAATTTTAATATAAAACTAATATAATGATACAAAAATACAATTCAAAACTAATTCGGATTGGCTCTAACAGTTTTAAAACCAATTTCAGTTTGATTCAAATTGAAATTGAACCATTTCAAAGCCAATTCAATTTGGTTCGAACCGAACCAAACCGTTTCAAAATCAATTCAATTCAGCGCGAACCCGTTGACCGAACTGATTTAAATTAATCCGACTTTTTCACGCAAACTAGTTATAGTTCATGCTTGCTATGCCGAGCCATAACGAATCGATTTTTGTAGTTCGGTTCGGTTTGGTCCGACACCGCTTTGGCCCCCAAACCGGTTTTTACGCACTCCTAACATTTCTTAGATTGAACAAGCAACGTAAGTCTCAGCCCCATGCATGAAACCTTATTGCAAAGAGACCATGTGGCCCAAATCAAACCCTAGTCAGACCAGAAAACCCCCAGAAAGCCCTACCCAACTGCACCACGAGAAACTCAGAAAAAGGCCTTTGGTGTGTCGCTCGCCACTGGGCATCCGCCCCTTAAACTTAAGCACTGCAACTTCAACCTTGTCGATGGCTAGCTCGTGGTTGAACACTGTGATCCCTGACCTTGCCGATCGTTTACCTGAGGTTGAACCCTTTGCGATAAGCCGCCGGGCAGGGCATCTCAGTCCGGCTGGAACTTTGGACAAGAGTCCAGTAGACTTTCTGATGCCGCGGAGATGTCGGGATGAAATTTTTCTTGGATCTCAGAAATATTGAATCTTGCTGCACTGTAGAACATTAATCAACAGGAAATGCATATTAATCAATCTGGTAACATCAACATTTTGTGGCCAAATATGAATATGAGGACCAGGAAATTTACTTTCCAAAAAAAAAAAGAATATCAGGAAATTTTCTAGAAATTTTAAGCTTTTTACCCGTCTCTTTCACCAAAAGTTTGTCGGAGCTTATGATTAAAATAGTATTCTTTTTTAAAATAATTCTTAAACTAGTCTTCCCAAAAAGTTATTTTCCAATCTTGTCTTCTTAATGCTCATGTGGCAATATCTACAATTAATATCCTACATGTCTTCTAACTCACTTCTAAAATATCTTATGTGTCGTCCACCTCATTCCAACTCATAATTCTTTATTTCTTTAAAATCTTTTTTTAGGTCGTTTTTTTAAGTTAAAAAATCATACCGAAAACTGTTTAGGAATATGAAAACCCACCGCTTAAGGTTTGGTTTTTTCAGACATTTCCCTAATTTTTAATATAATAATAAATTAAATACAAAAGTAATAAAATAAAATTCATTATAATAAAAAAATACTAATTATAAATATTTTAGTCTATTAAGAAGATAAACTATATAAATATGAATCAAGATTTAAGTTTAAAAATATCAAATATATTACTTTTATTATCAAGATCTAATAACAAGATAGATTATCACATATAATATATACTTAACATAATTTTCGGCTTGCTTTCGAGCCCCGTTGAGTTTTTCAGGTCGGGGTCGAATTTTTTAGTCCCATTTTCTCCTCCTTAAAAACAGTTTTGAATTTACCCTGAGACCCATAAATTCGTATTGTGGATCTGTGTTTTAGGTTTTCATTTTTTATTTACACGTCTAGTAGTGAGTAGTAGGGTGTCACATCAAATTATTTAGGGATAAGTTACAAGATAAATGTTAAATTAAATGAAATATTTATCATGTCAGTACTTTGAAGACTAGAGTGCAAAATATTTCTTGGAAAATGTTAGTTTAGAAAATATCTTTGAAAAGAGAACTATTTTGGTCAAAAAATCAAGTTTGTCATTCATATATAGAAAAGTGTACGTGCGAAGGTTACTGGTTTCCCTTCCCTAGTCTGCTCCATTGTTTATTCAAATTCGAGTTAAGTCTGACTTATAAAATGGTAAAATTTTCTACTTCATAATTTTTTTATTTATAATATTTAAATTTAAAATTTTATAAACAAAGTATCGATTTATTCTCACCAAATTATTCTTAACCTCTCTATGATGTAGGGGGAAAAGTACCTCACAGTATATAGATAATAATAACATATATCTCTGACATGAATACTATATGCGACGCACGTGCCTAGACAAGTTGAGAAAAGCCTTATAGAAAGGAAGTTTCGTCCGATGCTGAACTTGATCTGCAGTTTTTAATTAACTTATAAGATTGGTATAATTATTTTTTTCATGTGCTGAGCGATTCGATGATTGAATTGTATATTTCCTCCTTGGAAAAATTGTGTTACGTGAATTTCGATTTGAAAACAGGGGGAAGGTTCATCTGTCTTATTTATGTGGCCATCATCGATGCTTTACTTTAGGGAAACAATCATTGGATACATTAAACGGGAATATAGCGAATGGAGCCCCACGGCCACCAGATAAAAAAAAAAAAAAAAGGAAAAGAAAAGGGAAAAGGGTTTGCCACTCTTAGATTTCGATTTACCAACAATTCGATCATCTGCAAACATCGAGGGCTTGGACGAATTTCAAAGTTCTGGCCTTGAGCTATACCCAGGAAAACCAGAATGTACAAACAATTGTTTCAAAAATATCCTGCGCAGAGAATGGTTTTTCTTGGAATAAAAGATTGTTCCTACTTGCCATACATAGTAAATGTAAAGAGTCCAAATCAACCTGTAAATCATAGAATCCAAGGTCCTCCTTTTTCCTTTTGCAATGCCTTGCTGCAACTCCCATGTCCAATCTGTTGTCGGTCAGTCTAGTAATAGGAGACGAAGAATCGGGGACCAAACATGAGCAGTGGTTGGAAAGTTGAAAAAGAGGTGGTCTCTCGACTTGTTATCTTGCTTGCACAGCTCAAACAAGGTTGATATGCTAGTGTCCCGTAATATATGGACTCGGTCTTTTGTGCTCATTCTGTTCTTAACAAGTTGGGTTTTATCGAGGATTTGCTATCAGCAAGTGGGTTCAATGAATTACGATTTATTGAGATTCGTTCACTTTTCTAATATCGTACAGGGTAAACAACAAAAACAAACTGACAGTCGGTTTATCTATTAATACTTTAAGCAAACATCTCTTTTTAGTGTCACATTTAACTTTTTATATTTGTCATTAGTGTGTTTAACAATTAAATTTTTAATAACCCTTAGATTTGGAATTAACGAGGGATAAGATAGTAAATTCAACAACTATAACTACCCACTCACTTTTTTTCCTCTCTCACCACTTACTTTTCTCGGTTCTATTTCCGCTTTTTCTTTTTATTTTCGATAGGCTTCACTTATTTATATATATTAATTATATTTATTCATTCTCTTTATTTGTATATGAATTTGTGGTTTATAACTTTTATTGATATAATATGTATTGTGTTGTGAGTAACAACTTTTTTAGTCAACAATTTTCTTTATTCACAGGAGCCGATTAAAAGATTTTAATTAAGGAAAAGAGATGTTAAGTTATTTGAACCAACCACGTTGATAGTATCACATATCTTCTTCTTCTTCTTTGTTGGAGTATTATATCTTCTTAGATTACATATGATCTAGAAGTGGTGTTATTTTTCGGCCATAAGGGAAACTCGTATGCCTAATACAGGGGTAGGAGATAAAGAGAAATAAATAGATATATAACTCTCACACAGTCATAATCAAACTCAAGACCTTTAAGTTGTGAGGCAGAGTATTGTACCACTATACTATGATCACATCCTCAAAAATGGTGTTCTTCGATGGGATGGTATTATCTTCTCATTAATGGTGTTGTTCGATGGGATGCTATTATCTTCTCATTAATGGTGTTCTTCGATGGGATGCTATTATCTTCTCATTGTCCAGTATTGCTGAAAACGCATACATATTGTTTTCAAATTTGTAGAGATGAGTTTAAAGATGTGATGGATGGACATATACACACATATGTGTAGGCGGCGCACGCTATGTCAAATTTTCCTGTTGATTGTGAAGGTTCCACTCACAAACGTTTTTGGAGTAAACACTGAGCATTATAACATGCGAGACCTCTTCATATACACGCATACATATCAAACGTCACTCGAGAATCTTTTTTTGGGGCTACCAGAGAGACTCTTGAGCCAAATGGGTATACAGAAAATAAAAATACAAGAGAAATTCTATCAATGATAATTGAATATCAAAACTCTCTTGATTTTATAGAAGGGTGGAAGACATGTAAAACCTTTTTTTTTTTTATAGTTTATACAATGTCAAATAATAGTCATTACTAGTCCTTTTTTATGTGTTTCACCGAATATCTATGAATGGATTCTGACTCATTTAAGTTTAAGTCGGATGAACCTTCTAAGGATAAGCTAAACGAAAGAGACGTTTAAGTATTTCAGATTGTTGTAGCTACTTTTCTTTTGTATATAAAGGGAGAAAGTCTTTGGGTGTAACGGTGATACTATATCAGCGTTATCACGCGACATCACTAGTCAATAATAATTGACTACATCAGCTATTTCATGATAACAAATTTAGACTACAAACCATGCACATATTCAATTTTTTCCATATTAAAAATACTAATACCCTAAATAAAATTTTAAAACTCTAGAAAGTTCTAAGAGATCTTGGCATCAATTATAGAGAAGGAGAGAATGATATTGATTATTATTGGGGGTGTGGTTTTTAGATTCCTTAGGATTTTAGGATTTTTATTTTAAAACAGAATGGTTTGAGTATATATGTTATAGTCTAATTTTCTAATCATAGAACTACTGATGTGGCTAGTTGTTATTGGATTATGATACCAAGTGATAATACTGATAGATATCACCATTACACCTAAGACCTAAAAGGAAGATGTGATTAAAGAGCACTAGAAATTACATTGATGAGAAATGAACTAATGACCTTTTTTGTTCTTAAGTCGAGGGCGATACTGTGGCTACATCTACTTAGTCTTGTGCATAAACAACGGTCATCTAATTATATCACCCTGAAAAAGATGGTTTCTTTCACTTTCTTCTCGAGCAAAGTATCTTTCCTTTCATATGAATTCTCTCCTTCACATAGGGTCTTTTTCCTGCGAGTGATTTTCAAGCTCTCTTCCATCCATGGTCTTTCTCTTCATAATAATATAGGTTAGATCTCATCATCCGTCAATCTCATCTCTTAAAGGGGCCACTTACAATCATTCAATTTAAAGGTGTTGTCATTAATGACACGGCAAATGGTGGTCCTGCACTAATTTGTTGCTTCAATTCTTCATGAACATCATGTTAGTTCAATATGAATCCGTGGTGATCCATGTAGCTAGCCATCAATACAGTATATAGAGATATAAAACTCAAAACCCATGAAATAAAATACCATGCTCGTATCATAAGGTGTTGACATGATCTGGTGGGACTTTTGAGTGTCGAGCTAGCTAGTTGCATGATTTAACCGGTTATTGGAACGAATTGTCTAGTGTATCCAATAGAGGCCCTCATCAAGTGAGCAATTATCTTAGTCCAATTGTTAAAAAAAAAAAAAAAGAGTCTATTAGGGACAAAAGAGATCCTGAATTTAAACTTTGTTGTGAGACACTCATATCCTCCCTTGAGCCTCGGATCCACTCTTCACTCTATAAGACAAGCCAGTTCTCGATCGCTATACACCGTGATGTACAGTGGCCAATATCCTTGCACTCATTACTTGTGATCTTTTTGTTTTTTGGATAAGTGTCGTTTGATTCCATTAAAATAATTATGTACAATATTTTACGAAAGGTCCTCTAAGTTTACTAGAGGAGCAAGCTTGCTAGTAGCTAACTTGTGTCGGATTTTGGGTATGGAGACTAACTTAAGTTTGACCATCATAATAATCATATCTCTGGTTACAAAATGTTCCACTCTCTTAGATTGAAAAACTTTCATGTTTCTCTTAAACCAGATAATTACTTGTGATAATATTTGCTTGACCTATAGAATTTTAGAAATCTTAACATTTTCATAATAATTAGTAAACATGGATCCACAATTTCTAAGATAACAAGTCTACGAGAGAGCAGTAGCCTAACCTAAAGACCTAGAGGCCTTTTTTATTTATTATAGAAGAGAGAGAATGGGAGGGAGAGGCAGAGTCTCGTGCAAGAAGCCCTAGAAATGTCAAAAGAGAAAGTCTGAGAAATGAAAAGGAAAATACATAAAACACACAAACACAAGGGGTCTCCCCAGTCAAAGATGCATCTGTGCCCCCCCTCCCCCCTCTCTGGGCCTAAAAGCAGATTGAATAAGTGGGAGGAGTACACATCCCTTCCATCCTCACCACTAGCTAATTGACTGTGATTGACATTCTCTCTCTCACTCTCTCCCTCACTCACACACACTCTCTCTCTTAGGGTTTCTTAGGGTTTGGATAGATAGGTACCCTTCTTCTCCACCACCACCCTCTGGTTCGTAGTTCTGCAGGACTAGCTAGCTCCCTTATCTCCCACCACCACGCCCGGTCTGTGCGGGGGTTTGATAAGTTTCAGCAATTCAATGCTTTGCGGAACATGATGACCGAGTTATTGTATGATTTATAATTAAAAGTTTATAGAACCAGAATGTATCAGGATGAGGTGTGTAGGGTTCTTCGTATATGATCGGTTTAGCACGATATTTAACGTTATAACAAGGCTCCGACCCAAACCTATATGCAGATAAGGTTCAGTTGGCTCCAAGCTATATGATGTAGGACTTGAAATATTTTGAGAAATAAGATCCACCTGTGATATCAATAGGGACTATCTCTTGAAAAGATCTGTAGCTTCAAAATGAAAATTTAAATTAACAAATGTATAAGCTCTACCTGAGAGGAATTTTGATTGATTATGCCAAGCATTCTTTTTTGGTTTAACCGGCCAAAATGATTGTCAGTGAGCATTATAATTGTTTCTTTATGATCCCTTTTGAACTTAATAAAGCTCTTTCTTTCAAAAGGTGAATAAACTTGTATTTGAGTCCCCGAAAAGCTAATTAATCATTTCAATTCGAGCAAACACGCGTGTTTTCAATATAAAGTGTATACATGATTCTTGGGCACAACTCTGACACGATGGTGATGTAAAAAAAGTTGTAAACCCCAAAGAACAGTACTAGATTCCTGAAAATATTGCTATTTCTATATTATACATCACTTATATATATATATATATATATATCTTCAAATGTAGTATATGGGATGAGTTGCTATCAAACAACCACCTCTTGTATGCTTCCCACTCGAAGTTATCCATTACCACTATCGCTTGCACCACTCTCCATCTCTTTCTCCTGCTTTCTCTGCCACTCACCCTCTGCTTTGCTCTCTCTCTCTCTCCCTCCCTCTCTCTCCCCCCCTTGAAAAGTCCAAACCCTAGCTCTATCACTACCCAGCTAAACAAAAAGCTTACCTCTGCTCACCATAAATGTTCACGGAACATGAACGTTAATGTTCAATGAAACATGTTCTTTCTTTCTCCTTCTACTTCCATATCTGAGCCAGCAAATTCATCAGGTTGTCTATGTAGATGATCTATCATGAGGTAGCTTTGCTGTGCTCTTTGCCGTGGTTAGGGCTACCTCTGTCTAGCTAAAATATCATCGGCTATATCTAGGGCAGGGTTTCGTGAAGATTTTGATGATGAATTGTCGTCTTTAATGGTTAATCATCGGGAGATCAAGTACTGTCGTGCCTCTTATATTTACCTTGGAGAAATTTAGGGAAGACATGTTTCCCTCCAACAGCTTTTCTGACCTTCATCTACAGTACACGGACAAAACCCTAGTGAGCGGGAGGTCCTTTTTGCCGTCCGCTCCGTTGGCTTATGATCTGCAAGATGAATTGACATTTGAGCAGCTGCTGTTCCCGGAAGAGCCGGTGAATGAAGCCTGCGATTATGGTGATATCAACTTCCTGGGTTCTTGTAACACGAGGGTGCAGGAGACGGCTGATGATGGTGTTGATCAAGCAGGGCTTGTCGACTCTGCCGACCGATCATTATGTTCGGAGGTTTTTCCGAGCAAGAGAACGAGGAGCAAAGTCACAGGTTCGAGGAAAGCACGATCAATGCCTCGGAAGAGAACAGGGAAGACAGACCGGCACAGCAAGATCCACACGGCAAAGGGCCTGAGGGACCGGCGGATAAGATTATCAGTCCACATCGCTCGCAGGTTCTTCGACCTTCAGGAAATGTTAGGTCTCGACAAGGCCAGCAAGACCATCGAGTGGCTGTTAGCAGAGTCCCAGGATGCGATTGATGAACTGTCCAAGCAAAACTGTTCGCACTTGAGCACGAACTCCACCCCTGAAAGTGCAATGGCATCAGAGATGAAGGAGCCCGAGGAGGAGGACGACGAGGACGAGCAAGTTTGCGGAGGAAGCAAGAATAAGGTACAATTTACTAATTGTATGAACAGGGATTCGAGGGACAAGGCGAGGGCAAGAGCAAGGGAGAGGACAAGAGAGAAGTTGATGATGAAGGAACCGAATTTGGAAGATCCAAAACGGATACATGAAGAGGAAAACCATAACCGTCCAAGTCTTGATGGTGGGTTTCTTTGGACTACTGAAAATGGTAGGGTTTCGGATGATTTCACTGGCCATGAGATGAATTCCTTGAGCATTATCGAGAAATTCCTCGGAATCACAAGCACAGCAGCTAAAACCAGCTCGTTTCCCGATTTCGACTTAGGAAATGATGATTGCTATGAGATGATAGGAGGAATCGATTTTCTGGAAGGTAATATAAAGTATTTGCGGATAGTAAGTCATCATTCTTCATTTGTATCTAACTATATAGTTCTCAAGGCAATTCTAATTCAATTTTATTGAAAATTCCAGGACTCAACCACTCGAAATAGGCGGATTCAGTCTCAGGATCTGCACCAAATTAATGGTCAGAAAACTAAGGAAAAAAGTGCTTCCTCATGTGGTCCATTTACAAAGCTGTCTATTTTTATGGCAGATTGTCTCTCCATTTTTATTCCAAGTTGTTACGTCAGCAAGATTCATGAGGTAAGTTCAAGTATGTTGAGCACTCGTGGTTAATTATGTAAACGGTGAATTTTTTCCACAAGGATGTGATTATTGAGCCCTTCACGATTGGGCTGCAGACTCATCAATCTCTTCTTTATGTGTATCTGTCAGGCCAATGTATGTGAAATGTTCATCAGTAATGAATCATCTATATGCTTTATATGTTGCCTCAGTTGTTGCTATATACAGACTCATTCATTTCATTTGAATATAATGATAATTTATTTTATTAAATTGAATTTAGTTCTTGAAAAGATAGTCCAATAAGACGATATGATTAATACGGAAATCTTACTCATTCATTTTTCTATGATAATATAATGTGTAATGAGTCATCACAGTCATGTAAAATTATGGCAAAAAACCGACTGTTTGGTTGATCAGTCTTTATTTATAGTAAAACTACATGTAATTTCTATCATTTAACGAGAAAGAATTACCCATAGAAAATGGCTGGTGGTGTCAATTTCATGGAGCACCAAATAAAATTGGTTATTAACAAGAATAAGTTGAGAGATATATAATACCTGGACTCATGCCTGCTAGAATTGTGCAAGAGAAAAGATTATTCTTCCTATTAATTACAATTTTATATTTTTAGCCAAATAGTAAGCCAAGAAAAGCATTGCACTGTTGGTGGCATTGTGTTTTCAACATCAAATATTTGTGTTTAATATATCTGTGTAGCTTGGAGGTGCAAATTCAAACATTATGCAGCCAGCAAACAGGACATTAATCAAGCAACTCTCAGCATACTATGTAGCCTCCAAGACAATCGTCAGATGCTGCAACTGAGCTATCTTAGCTACAACTTCCACAATTGTTCTGATGACTCGACAACCTATATGAGGTTGTGGCTCTTGGTTCCTTAATTGGATCATCATGTCCGTGGTGGGACTAAAACATAGGGTTTGAGGGTAACTGAGAGCAACTTATTACATTAATGAGTTTCAGTGTCTCTAATTAATCATTGATCTAGTTAATGCCTAGCTAATTAGCTCCGTGGCACTTTGATTAGATTATCCTATGCATGGAAAGAGGGTCTGGTACAGTGATATCATTTTTAGTTTAAAATCAAAATATTCCATATTTGATTATTAACAATAAAATCCTTTACAATTCTTTATTTCCGTCTTTATTTTATTCTCTTTTATATCCATGAATCTTTGTTTGTCAATGAACTTGCCTTCGTTCTTTTTGGAATTTGAAATGTATATATGCGGTCGTCGTCATCATCATCGTCCTATAATACCCTAGCAATGAACTAATGAAGAGGCTTTTCAGATGCCTGCGCATGGTATCTAAGACTTTGTGGTTTGTGCTTTTCTGACTAATTTGAAACGCTGTTCCTCATCACTATCGGCACCTGTACTCTGCTTGCCACTGCCGTACTTAATTTCAATAAAAGCTTCTGTTTCCTTCCCAGATTGGAAAAAAAAAGTGTTGTTAATCAGTCCAAATTAATGTTCCGATCCTTGCGGCTACAGGAGCAAAGCAGTTTTATTATTAACAGTTGAAGACATTAGTACAGTGATATTATCTTTAATATAAATTAAGAAGTTATGAATTCAGTTGTTATTGATACGATTTTTTATATTTTTTATTCTTATATTCGTATTACTCTCTCATTTTGAGTCTTCATTATAATTGGAAAAAGGTGATTTTAATATTGTTTTTTAGCTCTATTTTGGAAACCAGGAATATAAGAACTATGACGCCCTAATCATTTGATTTCTGATCTTCTCCTTTGTTTGGAGGCATTGTTTACTAAAATTACGTACTGATATTGCATATATACAGGCATTGTTTACTCAACTTACGTACTGGTATAGTATAAACATACATGATGGCATGTATAAACGCATTTTTGTATATTCAGGAGTAAACCCTTTTAAATCAATTATGTGTTAGCTAGCGTGTCTTGATTAACGATTCAGGTGCCACTAGCAAAATTCGCGCTAAACCCGGAATATCCAGAGCTGTTCTGGATCGGCAATAAGAGTAAGATGTAGCTTCTGAATGTGTGTTTTGGAATCAACTGGGAAAAATGGAGAGGGCAGCTTGAGAGTTAAATGTTGAATGTTGAGAGTTGCAGCATACCGTGTGCTTATCACTGGCTAGTTTTTCTGACATTATTGTAGTACCTTCCAAAAATTTTAGATAAGATTACTCGGGGAAGGTGATAGTGTAAAAATCGATTTCAAGATCACCATGGAAGTTTGATTATTCTCACTTTCTACTACTCTTACTAAGCATTACACATGTAAAATGGAGCCGATGCAGTTGTGATGTGGATGTTATATATTTAAAGTGAGGCACGTTCATATTCTTAAAATCATTGAATCTCATATATATACTCAAAATTTCATCATTGCCCAACAAATATGAGATTAAGGTACGGAAAAACTCCCTCTTAAAACGCTAGTATCCTTGTTGGGCTCTTTGGGCTGGATTCGAGTAATTTCTTGCCACTTGAATTAGGATCTAGACTATTCCTAACGATTCTGGCTAATAGTCAGCCCAATATAAAACTACCTGCAAATCCCTCATGGTTGTGGGATGAAATAAACTCTCAAATCATCACCTAAAAATGCTAATTATTGATACCCTTAAAATCACTATACCACACACACATATATAAGATCACGTGCTTAGTAGTACCGATACACGATGAGGGCATGATTTCTATGACAGCCAAGTTCACTTTTTACCTCTCTGCTCACCCAATGTCTTCTCACATAAACATGAAAAAAAATTCTTATCTTACAATGATATAATAAAAAAAAAACCAACAAAATTGATCCTATATCTTGGACTGAAGAGTTTCAGACAGGCATAAGTTGGAAGGGACAAACTCTCGACTCTATCCCATATATATTATTATGAACAACTTACATTACATCTATGTCATTTGACTCGAAAGGAATCAAAAGGTGTTTCATAGTAAAAAGATGAATGAGAGCCCACTAGTGAGCAAAATTTTTAACCTTGTTAGATGTAGATGAGCAGCACTACCTAGGCTACCACAGCAAATAACTTCAGTTTTTTTGCAGCCCTCTTTACACTTAGGGACCTTTTGTAAATGGATGTATATTTTGATGATTTAGTACCGATGAAATACCTGACTTCTCAGGAAAAAAAATTGATCCTATATATCAACAATGATACATTATTTGGGTGTGTTAACATTCTCATATTTATTTAAAACAATTAAGTTGATAATTCCTCCTATTATATGGAGGTGTGGTTATTGAATAATTACTCCATAAAGGTGGCTTTTTCTTTTGGATGATGATACTGAGGCAAGCATAGAGTTTCAAGTCCTTGACATTAGAAATATTATTATAATTGTGACAATTGAGATTTTATACAAAGAATTACAATTTAAAAGTTAATATATTTAAATGTGAGATTGCCATTTTGCACCAAACTATCACACTCGTTGAGGGTTTTGCTTTCTTTTTGGGGCACCTACCCTCTCATTGTTACGGTCCCGACGATCTTCGGCCTTACTGCTTATTGGGCCCAGCTGAGGCCGACTCGCAAATTGGGCCTAGCGGTCATCTTTGATGCAATCTATTCCGATCACAAGTAAGATATTTGTTTTATGGCTTATATATATTTCGGGTAGTAGAAGTCTAGGATAGATAGGCCACAAAAGTCACAAACATGAGTTGATTTAAGTGATAAAATACTTATTCTCCTTAAGCAAATGTTTCGAATTCGAGTTTTTGTGAATGAAGAAAACTAATGCTGGGAGAGATTTACCGTTAGTGGACCGACCCGACTCGAACTGGATACTGGTGTTGCACACAAAAAAAGGGATAGGATACAAGGTGATTAGAGGTACAAGGGAGGTTCACTGAGGGACTCTCCAAGTCCCATGTAGTTGGCTGGAAAATAATTGACAAAAAATAAAATAAACGGAGAATAAAATTTGAAAATTTTTTACAAAGAATATCATCAATTCCATCTCGTTCAAGGGTAATTTTATTATTTCACTTTTGTTACTTATAAAGAGTACGTATTCCTTATGGAGTAATGGGGAATACCATCAGTTATCAGTTCCACGAACGACTCGTACATTTATTATGTCAATACCCATCATGTTTTTTGGATACGTGAAAAGGGTCGTGCTAGGCAGAATGTTGTGGAAAAGCTCCTTTTACTACAAGGCATCATTTAGCTTTCTTTCACTGTTTATATATACTTTGCTTTGTCCATGGAGAATATCGAGTGAGTGTCCATTCCCCCCCACCATTTCCCGGTGCAGTCCACCGGTCGAGGCCACCTCACGAAGAGCGTAGTGGAGCCAGCTTCGTCTTTACCCTAACCTAACCTTTATAAAGTTGTCCATACACATGCTTAATCAAATCAATTAAGATGCTATAAATGACAATTAATTAGCACTTAATCAAACAAACATAATTCGTCGTTTGACAATCATCCCAAATTAAATTATGATCCTCCTCTCTCCTTCGGTCCCTTGGATTTTAAGGAACTTCCATTTCATTGGATGGAGTGGAGTGGGTCCAACTGCCCCCATCACTCCTCATTCTCATTTTCATTCCCTCCCCCACCATCATCGATAGATTTATTAAATAGGCACAAAAAGGTAGCTATGTTTTCCCACATGAAAGCAGTGAAGTTAACAAGAAAAGCCATAAACATTACCCACATTAATTGATTGATTTGACATATCGTACTCGATTATTATTAATTAAGAAAATTCACGATTTGCAAAACCTTATTCCTCAGCAGCACGGGATGGATTGAAGGGAAAACACGAGACGATTATCCTGTGAACTCAGGAAAACTTATAAATATTACATATATTTTATTGATGCCATCTATTTTTCAATTAAATTATCTTAAGTCATGCCTTAAACTTATCTTTTTACCCATTTTTTAAACTTTTCTTGGGTTTTAGCTCCCCTGAAAAAATTTTATGGATCAATTTCTACTGATCTCGATTTAGATTAGTAATTTATTTTCTAAATGTTAGATTTTGCATAGTTTAAAAAAAAACACCCAACATTCCTACTTTCTAATAATGCACATATGTTTATTGTGCCTGTATTTATGTATATATGTGGTATATGAGGTTGTGTACGTGTGTATGTGTGTATATATTTAGCACCACCTTCCTTATAGGGGTTCATGCTGTCATAAACTTGTGAAATTTCTTCCATCTACTAAACTCAATTTGGTGGTGGCTCTCTCCTCCTACCTCTATGCTCCATGCTTCCTTTCATGATCTACATCCTCCTCCTCCATCTTCTTCCTCCCCTTCATGGCTCTGAAAATCTCCCACCTGCTCACCATCACCTTTCTCTGGCTCTCCCTCATCCTCCTATTGCTTCTACATTTCAATAATGTCAAGCCCGTCTTCATCAATAACCACGACAAGCAACAAGCAAGCACCATGGTGTACCCACCTTCGCTCACTCGCCGGGTTTCGACCGACCGGAAGGTTCTGGCAAGCAAATTCGACTTCACTCCATTCCAGAAGCACAATCGCCGCCGGTGGCAAGATCACGGGGAACGAGGTAAGAGCGAGATCGACCCTCGTTATGGGGTTGAGAAGCGCCTGGTCCCGACCGGCCCGAATCCGCTGCATCACTGACGGATTTGAAGCTGTGGTCGGGATATGAATCTGGTTTACACGGTGATTCCATCTCCTGCGGGAATTGCGAGTACTGGTTGAATCCTAGCCTCTGTACATGTATTCATCTCGACAATTTGACGTACATAATATACAATTTTGGGCTTTCATTAAAATGCTTTGCGATCATAAGTAGATATTCTTGCAACAGTTTTTATTACAAAATTTGAGTATAGAGCTGGAGCTACATTGATTTGTTTGTAGCACTTATTATTTAAAAATTTAATGGATTCTGACCAGTTCGATTTTGAGTTGGGTCTGTATATTAAAGGGGTGAAACCCTCTCAATCATGAGTTTTCTCCATTTATACGATTTGAACACATGATTCTGCTTAAAAGAAAGCTGCGCTGATCTAATTCAACTAACTCTCATAATGGGTTGGAGTTGTATTAAATTTCATTTGAATTATTAAATTTCATTTGGGATGAATAATCATATGAGTACCTGTCAAGGCAAGGCAATTAGAGATAGTTGATGCACCATAAAGATATATATATATATATATATATGTATGTATGTCGGTTAGATTTGCTCTCTTCAAAGGTTGCACAAAACAGGGTTTTTAGTGTCACATGACACCCAGCTCTACGCTTTATTTCGGCCAGAAAAATCATCGATCCGTTTACCTATCATATATGAATACATATTCATATTTGAGATTTTCAATGGAAGTCATATCCATAAAAAAAAATGTCGTATCTAATATTAACATATGCTTGTAGGGACGAATCTAGAAAACCAACCTAAGAACGGAATTCAATATGAAGAAAAATGTCAAATTTTAATGGAAAGAAATTATATAACTTAACAGAAATATTGATAAATTTTATACAGATTTCTACAAATTATTTAAGTTTAAGGGGGGCGATCACATGTCCCACGCCCTCTTAAATCCATCCTTGGGTGCTTGTAATTTAAAAAAAAAAAAATTCTTAATCAGTTATATAATCGATTTTTAATGTTATATTAAATCACGAATATGTAAAATGGTACATAAAAGTCAACGTACAATGGTAGCTTGAACTGAGATTACAAGTAGTACCATACCTTCAAGTTTTAAAACTTATATAAAGAATTGTAATTTCAGTTTAAGGAGTTATAATATGCGTTTAAAAGAATTTAAGTGATCGAAACTTTTCTAATTTTGAATTGATATTGCAACTTTTCAAAAAGTCGAATTGAAGTTTCGGCTCTTTAAACTTTGATTACAAATGGTACCATACAATTAATATTTTGTAAATTCTTCCACGTAAATATATTTAAACAAATTTAGATTTTGAGAATTTTTACTAAT
Organism: Lagerstroemia speciosa; assembly: GCA_037672795.1. Classification (NCBI taxonomy): domain Eukaryota; kingdom Viridiplantae; phylum Streptophyta; class Magnoliopsida; order Myrtales; family Lythraceae; genus Lagerstroemia; species Lagerstroemia speciosa. Next base: position 3,060,623 of record CM075303.1, on the reverse strand, counting down.
GAGAATTGTACTCATAACTTCGTAATTTTAAGTTAGAGTTATACCAACCGCATGAATTTTTTTTTCTGTTCCGTATCTTATTTTAATATATTATATTTTTCTACCTCTTCCCTTGTACTCTTTTTACTAAGTTATCATTGAATTTTATATTTACACCACAAAACATTACATATTTAGTACATTAATTATAAATACAATTTTAATTATTTACGTACTTACTTCTTTCACTAATCTTATTAAATAAAATTTGGGTATATCACGAGCCGAATGCTAACATGATCTTATGAGTTCATCTTTACCGACGTGGGTGTCACTTTTTAAATACTATTTTTATTTTTGGAATATGGTAATCTAGAAGGTTAAAGAAAATCAAATAGAACGATGGACCGACAAGGATTCAGGCAAGATGGTGCGTTAGCCACTGGTTACCACTCACCTTTGGGATGGTGGTGAAATGATTGTTTTAATTAATATTAATTATAATAATTGTTTATGTGATTAATACTTAATTATCTATTTCTTTTAATGTAAATTGGTACTTGTTTCATGTCTGATTACGTTTGTTAAATAATTGTCCTTTATTAATCAATGCAGAATTATCCTTTGATGCTGATCTTACAACCACCTCGAATTAGCCACCTAGTAATCCTCACTAGTTCCAAACATCTAAGTAAAATCTTATATTTGAGTATTATGAGTAGAGAAAATTAATCTTTGGAGAGATTTATTCCTAGTGAATCCATTTGGCTCAAATTAGATTAGTCACAGTTTATTGATCTTATGCGTGGTTCTTATTAGAAAAAAGAGGTATACATGCATATATATATATATATATATATATATATATATGTTATGCTGCCCTAATAAGCTAGGTCTTGCCGTACTGCAAACTGAGGAAAGCTTCTCGGATGTTTTAGGGAAAAAAAACGAAGAAAAGCTCGAGAAACTTTTGCTAGAAGATACATATAATATATATATATATATATATGTGTGTGTAAATGTATATATGGAGAGAGAGCATCATTATCAGAAATTCTCAATGGAGTCGAGTTTACTGTAAATTATTGGGATAAAATACTAGTGTTTTACTTTATTTGGATCTGAAGAGCAAGAATAATACCAGGCGTACTCTATATTAACAGTCTGTAATGAGCTCAATTCACGTGAGAATATCTCCATCCTCTTGATCATCATAGATTTGGTTTCATCCTCAGCTGTAGATAATGAATGCTGCTGGGACCCAACCGTTTGGAGACATTGATGAGGAACAGCCCCGCGCCATCGAGAATTTCTGTAAATGTTTTGCAAAATCTAACCAGAGGAGCAGGTAGTTTGAATTATTACTAGCCGGAGAAGGCAATCAGATGTCGATAAATCAATCACCAGAGAGCGATCTTCGGGCATTCATAAATCACGCCTGCCACTCCTAATTAGATGTAATGAATCTTGCGATTGCTGCTTGGATCTCATCGATTGTGATCGCGTTTGATACGTGATAATGGAATTGCGTAGAAAATTGGCAATTTTTTGGTTAACGAGTAGTCTAGAACTTTTGGAAAGAAATGTTCATTTACCGATTAGATTTGAAATTCTATCGTCATAGATTTGGAATCAAAGGGTCATAAGTTCTAACCTCCCTTGTAACCAAATACAGAAACTCCATCGCAGTGGAATGCATTTCACAGATGTTAAAGCATAATCAAATGAAGATGATATTAAAGGATAAGATGCGATTTTATTCGTTCTGTTTCATTTTCAAAAGAACTGGAAGTCGTCATGACCATTTAGATAACGACATGATTTATTATTTATTACTTAATAATTTTTTGCATGCAAAAATGCGAAATAAATTATCGACCGGATCAGGATCAGGGAAAGAAAGCTTAAACCGAAAAGGGACCTCGGTATAACCGAGACCCAGTTATCCGAACCACGTATATTAAATTTGTGATCTTCTTTCATTTTTTACTTCTTCGATTATCTTCATTATTTCGTGACTTGATCGTCCAAATCCCAACGCCAGATTAGTGCCACTTGATGGCTCATTACCTGACGTTATCAGATCAGATTAAAAGGTGAAAATCGAGTGAGATGTTTCTGTGCCCTTGCAACCTTTGCAACTTCTCTGATCTTCTTGTGCCACCTCATAATTCAAAAACTAATTAGACCCCTATTGATCTTCGTTCGAGTTAGTCACTTATATTAATCTATCAGGATCTTAAATTTTATAAATAATAAATTTTCTTAATTTAGAATTTTCGAACCTAAAATCTTGTTTAAGAAAAATACAGACAATCAACCACCTTGATATGTGATTTTTTTGCCATGGTTGTTAGGATATTATTTAATCTTACTAATTTGTGTTATTTTTTTTTATTTACACCACGGGCATCTAGAAAATTAACAGACCATGGTTAATTTAGTTTGAGCCGAGTAGTCCTATTAGGGGATAATACTCTGGAAAAGTAAATTTTATTCGTTTATAAGACTCGGTTATAGTACTTTACTTAAGAAAAAGAGACGTTTTATCACTTCAACCAATTCATTTTATTTATTAATTCTCGTTAGTTAGTCATTGGGATTTGCCGACTAACAAATTGCCTCCCAGAATATTCTCATATGTATGTGCCACCCATCGATCACATTCAAACTTGGAATGAATATATAAAATAGAGTACAAGGAGAGATATTTATGATGTCATAAATACTTGGTGATTTTGAAACCCGATATTATTATTGACCCATCGAATAATACTAAAAAATTTTACATATTTATGTGTCACAGTAGATTAAATAACTATAAAAATAAATAATAAATATGTAACAATATCGGAAAGTTAATGTTAAAATACTAAAAACATATTAACATAATCTTATTTTATAAAATATTACATTTTTATTGTGGTAACAATATCTCTCACAACACTCGTGGCTAATTCCTCGTACCTTGCTTTTCTCTTATGTATAACCCTTTTCCCTTTTTTGCCACCATACTTTAATTTAAATTCCCACTAAAGCTGTGAAACGGAGAGTGAATCAAAAACCAAAAATGGACTGAACCGAGAGGTGTATGGTCATCCCATAGAGCCCCAAGAAGAACACGACCAAATCATCAAATTAGGGAAAAAAAAAATTTAAGAATGATACTGGAAAAATAGTGGCACTGCTGAACCAAGTACTGACTCAATGCTGTCGATGTCTTGAGAGAGTTCATGTTTTACACTAAGCGTATAGTGGAATGTACAACGTTATCAGTATGTCTATTTCTATAATGATCACTACAATGGTCGTCGCAGAACTCGGCGACTTCTGTTGGAGGAGATGGGAAGGCTTCAGTGTATATAGAAGAAAGTAAAGGATTTTAGAAGTGGGTAGTGCATTACATGAGAGATGAGACTCATGATGTCTCCACCTTGTTTCCTTCTCCGGTTTGTGAACTGATACGACTTCTTAGTTCTTCAAAAGCCTTCATGCTCTCTGCATCAAATCCGCCAGCAAACTGGAAAGGAAGGGAAAATTTCCACATTATGCACATGCTACACGGAAACGATTCACTATTCTCGACATGTGAAAGAGGGGAAAGAGATACACCTGCTCTCATTAAATATTTTTGAGAATGATAAGATGCTTTCTTTGGTATTTAACGCTAATGGCAGATGGAGGAGAAATCTACCTGATGGACCCGGAAAGCAAATCTCACGCCTTGCAGAACCAAAAACTCTCTGTTAGGTTCCTTCTCAGGACCGCTCAATGCATCGAGTTCTGAGGTGACACGCTTCATGTACTTCCTTGCCAACTGAACTGATGCGAGCTTGATCTGGAAGCGAGAAATGTCTTCAGTATCTATACTACACATCACATATACGTTTGAAGGGAAAACAGAAATGCATTATCATTACTGCTTTATGAATTTGTTTAGAGGGGCCAAAGGAGTCCCTTCAGGACCAGCACATAGGATTATTCTCCATTTGAAAATTGACCACCTGTTTGCCATGATTGCCTAGATTGACCGACGATTTTCGCAAGGTTCTTCGTTTATGTGCGAAAGACGAGAAAATTTGGGAGACATTGAAAAAGTATTTCATCCTGAATTATATCCAAGTTACCTTGCCAACAACTCCTGTATCTGATAACCAGTCAACTGGGATCCCGAATTCCCTGTATCTTGAAATTGCCATGTCCCTTGTTCGAAGGAGCGCATAAACACTTTGCTCAACTCTGTCAGACCAAGAAACATGGACAGATCAGCTTAATTTACTTCAGCATGTAACATTTTAAAATTAAACTATCATATAACAGAACAAAGCAAAACATACTTTTCAAGCAATGAGTACATCTTCTTTAGGGCAGCTTCACACTGAAGCTTGGGATCATCCTCGAAGGATGAAAGTCGTTTCTCTAACTTCGTCAAATCCTGGTACTCGAATGCTGCCTCTCTCAATGCATCTGTTTTACCTTCGGGCCAATCGAAATGCTTCAATACAGCCCTTTCATCAACCTTATAAAGCATGATACAGCACCTCAGCATACAGTTATTCAGAAAATAAACAAATATAGCAGCTAAGCAAATGATAATATTTGTAAACATTTTTCCCCAAATACATGAGTGGCATACCAAGAATGAAAGCTCCTCATCTAACCAGTTGATGAAGGCCACAAGGTCTTCTATACTGGTAAAGGAAGCTGCTCTAACTTCGGTTGCTAGGGATTGAACGAAATCGCCTTGACTTTCCACATCAGCTTTCACCTGTACCCAAGCCAATAGAAAATGAAGTATTAGTTGGGATTGGGCTTCATAGGTGGAAGGAACAATAGTTGCGAAAGAATAGAAAGTAAACTCACAGCTAGTAGGAAGGATGACCGATTTTCTATCTCTCCGATCATGTTACTCCTTGCTTCTGAGACATTCAACGATGAAGAAATAATAGACGAGCTGTCCTTCTTCGCCTCCCGTTTCATCAGAGTCTGATAGAACTCGACCAGCTCAGGAGCACGATGGACTTTATCACCACTCCCTGCCCCTTTGGGAAGGCTCCCTGGTGGCGGAGGAGGCCTGGGCGGCCCCCCACCTGGAGGGGGTGGAGGCAGCGGAACACCTGGTGGCAGTGGTGGACCACCTGGCACTGCACTGGGACCAGTGCTATTTGAACCAACAGGGACAGCACCTGATGGCTTAGGAGGTGGTTGAGGAACCCTTGTTGGCCTCCGCTCGATCTCCTGGAGCTTCATCTTGCTCACCATTGGAGATTCCTCCGTCTTATTACCCGATTGGTCGGTCAAATCAATCGATTTTCTCTCCTTTATCTGTGCGAGCTTAGGGGGCAGAGCCAGAGGCGTTCTCCCCCGGTCATCCCTGAGCCTGGATTCAATATTTGAACCTGAGCTTCTAATGGCAGTACCGAATTTCTCAACTCTTGCCTGCTCAGCCCTCTCCTTGATCTGCTTCTCCCTCTCCACGGCCAACTTGTGACGGTCCTTGTATGCAGGGTACTTTTCATCCAACACTCCCTCGACAGACTTAGACATCAAATGGAATGAACCTGCCACAGAGTTCAAGGAATCACCTGAAGGAGTCTTTGGAGAGTTATTAGCAGCCTCCTGTTCCATCTTACCGAAAGTAGTGATTGCTATACTATCCCCAGCGTTCCTGAGCATCAAGGATTCAAGTGGGCCCCGTGGGCGGATGCTCATGCTAGCCCTACTTGGGGACCCCCCAGAGAATGATTTTGCAGGAGATGAGAAAGCACTTGAGTCATCCTTGCTCCTGCCCCATTTCTTTAATTTCTGCATCAAGCTTGGTTTTTTACTCAAGCTACTATACCTGCTCATAGAACTATTTACAGATGCATTGTCAAAATCTTCGCTCCCAGGAGAAGACGGATGAGAGAAATTACTGTCTAGGTCAGTGTCGCCTTGCCCCCGTTCTGACTCCGCATACTCTAACATTAATTGTTTTGCTCTCTCCTGAGATCTCGGGCTCAGGCTCTTGCTGAGATCACGGGCTGATATTTTTCCCTGTGGTGTCTGGAAATTCCGGAGCTCAAACCGCAAGCAAGCATTGACCCAGCGGAGGTAGACTAGCTCCTCAACTTCACTGAACCTGTTCATCTGAAGGCCTTCCACTTGCTTCAACAGGTCCTCATTCGCATGCCTCAGTTTGTTGACCTCCTCCCTTGATGCAGCAACTTTATCACTCTGAAACAGGAGCAGATTTGAGCTGTTTGGTTATAAATAACTTAGCCATAAAAACTCTCTTTTCATCTGCTGAAAATTGTCCATGATCAGCAGAAACCAAGACAAAATTGCTGAGTTTTCATTAAGGTTGATATCAACTAGAATGCAACTCAATCTGCTTTTCCTTACCTCTTTCGTTTACTTCTCTTTGAAATGAAAGTAGAAAATCAGCCAGTGATACATTGACACATTGCTTCTTTTTGAGCCAGCAAATGGGTTCTAAACAAAGCTGCACTGGTATTCCATCGGAACAAATAATATGCAAATAAAAAAGATGTGCAAATAAAAAAGTTTCGAGGAAGTAGAAGCAGCAAAGCATGACATATCGAAGAAAAGTCAAAACCCAGTAGCTCAGGGAAGTAAAAATCTGTTCTAACCTCTGTCATGCTAGAAAGTTCTGTAACTTTAGCTTCAGCAGCATTAAGTTTTACAATCAATTCCCTCTTCTCGTGCTGAAGCTCTCTGTTTATCCTCTTCAGCTCCACGACTTCCACCTCCAGCTCTTTCACAGCCTTCAGATTCTTCTCGACATCAACATCCATTTTCATCGCTTTCTCCTCCTTCGCCTGAAGGCTCGAGACCTGCTGCTTAAGCAGCAATAATTGTCCCTTTGTTTGATTAGCTTCTAACTGAATTTGCCTTTGGAGCTCCTTAATCTTGTTTCGAGCCACATTGAGCTCCTTTTTGGCCAAAGCTCCTGTAGAGATCTCCTCCTGAAGCTTCTTCCTCTCTGCTTGTAAGGAGTTTATAGTGATGTTTAACATATCAATCTCAACAGTCTTAATCTTAAGCTGCCTCTGCAGCTCAAGAATATCTGATTCCTGTTCCTTCAGCCCATAATACTCCAGCAGTTCTCCTTCAAGCTTCACTTCTCTTTCCTCCAACTCCTTCACTAGTTTACGTAACCTCTCGAGTTCATTTGCACTGTTCGCCATCTCGGTCTCATAGACTATGTCTTTGTTTGCCTCGTTGGACTTATCAGGTAATGGGAAATCAATCTCTCCCGACAAAAGATCTTCAAATTCTGGTAAAATATCATCATCTTCAAGGTAAGGAGTGTTGCTGAAGGCAGGACTGATTATGCTGTTTATCAGTTTGACTTCCTCTTCCTCTTCCTCTTCCCCCTAGAGACGGTGGATTGATTGATAATTGAGAAACTGAATCTAACGTGCAATCTCAAAATACAATATGTAACCGAAAGTTGGGTTATGAAAGAAGCTTACATTCTTCTCTTTGACACCATCAGTGGAATATATAAACTGCTGTTTGTCTTCCCCATCCCCTTGTTGCTGCTTGAACCTCGCTCCATCATCTTCTGGGATTAAAGTTAGTGCAACTCAAATGATGTTTCTTTGGAATAGTTTTACAGAAAATTAACAAAGAAAGAACGCTTCAAGTATTGGAATGGAATCAAAGAACTGAAGAAAAATCAGAAACAAGATTGTAGACATACCTCTCGGCCTTGAGGTTTTAACGTTAAGCTGCTTAACTGCATAAGCTGCAACGGAAGCAGCAACCAAGAAGCCTAACCTGACTATCATGTCGGAATTGCCGAAGAGGAATCCTCAACCATCACTCCCATAATTTAGTATTCACAATGAGCGAATAGCATGAGAATGGATTGGTAGAGCAGCTCGCAAGACATTTCCTATGAGCAGCAATACACCGTGCCCAGCTGCATCAGAACCCAGTATCAGGGTCGAGCTATATGAGCACGAAACTTACTCTTATCAGGCTTGTGTGACCCAGGGGGAGTTTGGCACGTTTTGCAGTTGTCAGACGCTAGGAATTGTAGCACAAAGTCTTGTTGCTAAGAGCCACAGTAACCACCAGATAACTAGCGGCCAGTCTTTCTCCAATAAGATGAGAACACGCCCAAGGAAAGGGTGGGTCTAACGTGTGACTGCCTCCCTTCATAGAAAAGAATATATCTAGTGTTAAAAAAAGTGTCCATAAGCAAGACACACTTCATCCACTGCAATTTTGAGAAAGACCAAGAGAGAGGTGATTCTGTATATCCTGGCCCTTAGAGAAAAGGAGGGTAAGATGCGTTCTCCCTTTCCCTCTCTCTGGGTTTTCTCTCACATTTTCTTGAAGGTCATCGTACAGCTAACTTTAGTAGGTGTTAGTCCATTCGTTTTCCATTCCAATACGACCAAATTATGGCTAATAACAACTGAAGGAGCATATACACATCTCACCAATCTAAGCCACCCAATCAAAGTCTCTAGCTTCTTCTCAACTGTTCTGATTTAAAAGCGATGCAAGTGAGATAAAAAAATCTTAGTGGGATAGGCAATTTGACCCACAAAAATTATCAGGAAAGTAGATATATGTGGACTGAAAGATTAGGAAACATGAAAACCCTTTTTTTTCTCCTGTTAGATGGAAATCAGGCTTCAAACCAAAAGAGTAGAGGAGCAATGCTATTTTACCCATTAACACAACTTGAAATTGTTTAGTTTGAGCCATAAGTAAAATGAAGCCAACCAAAAAGAAGAAGAAGAAAGACTTCTTGTTGGATGATTGACCCACCATAATCTTTTTGTCTTCTCTCTGATATATCATGGTATATGTTTTGTTTTATGTGATGAGATCGACCACAGGCCCTGCGTATCCTCTGACCTTATCTCCTTTGGATGTTATGGATGGAAACCTGATGGGTTTCGGCTGCCCCAGAGGTATCATTCACATAAAAGAAAATTGAGTAAACAAACATTCTACACTTACGAGTGAAAAGATAACGAGATAAACTAAAAAATAAAACTATTTATTGGATGAAAGTTGATTTCAGCAACTGCTCAGTAGACTTATACATCCAAAAGATAAGCAAACCTCAGTTTGCATTGGGAAAAAAACCTCTTGTTCAAGCGGTTATTGGATAGTTCTCCATAACAAGCTGAGGGCAAGAAAATATTCACGGGCTAATGATATATGGAAAAGAATCTTCAAAAGCTATCAGATGTGAGACGTCTGGCCCAGGAATTTGATGTTGTTAACTAATCGACGGGGATATTTCTTTAAAACCCCAACAAGCAAATAGACAAGAAACAGGACAAAGTCCCCCACTGGGTCATGAATGTTATGGGCTCCACTCTGCCCTCCCCTTGTCTGCACAAAAGTTTTCATCCTCAAGCTCGGCAAAAAATTCTTAGCAAGAAAATGAGCAAAATAAATATCCTAACTTTCCGTTTCTTTTCAATGGAACCAGTGAAGAGAAGGGTCATCTGAGGAATAAACAGCCAGGGGCAGAGTCATGTAAGATGGGTTTCTCCATTTTATTGAGATAAGACCGTAATAAGACTGCAGAGACACAGACAAGACAAAAGCATGCCTAAATTATCATCGATTTCTCAAACCAAAAGTGGGTTCAAATGTTGCCTATAGTGGAAACGCGCACAGAAGCGTCGCGAGAAGATAAGTGTCTCACCCATTTGAGGCTGTGAGCAGCGTCTGTACAGAAGAAGACAGTTACAGAGAGACGCCACGGTTGGAAGGCAGATTTCGAAGCGCATCAGTTGCATTTGCCACCGGCAGCATTTTCAAAAGCTCTCTGGCTCTGTATTAGCAGCGGCGCAGCTTCTGAGCTGCTGCCCACTCCTGACACTGGTATCAGCTATGGCGGGCCTCAGTTTCTTGATTCCTTTCTGACGAGTCCTATTTTAAAAAAATAATTTTTTAAAAACCGTCTCGGATAAACTATTTACGTCAATACCGTCAAGAAATCGCATCTTCAACTTGCGATCTTATTTTTGTAATGAGATCGCATGTTGAAGATACAATCTCTTTATAAATATAAATTTACTTAACAGAAAAAGAAAGGTTGGATGTAAAAATGGAAATTTTATTTTTACCTAAAATCACATCGTCAAGATGCGATCTCTATGTACAAAAAAACTTAATAAATATAAACAATGTATATTTGTAAAGAGATCGTATATTTAACATGCGATCTTTCAACGGTATTCACAGAAATAGTTTAACCGAAACGATTTTTAAAAAATTATTTTTAAAATGCACAATATTCCGGTACATTCCTCCCTTTCTGACTCATTTCTGTGTAGTAATTATGAAATTCCGACCAAAGGCGCCTTTATGTGTGGATGTGCATGCGGAGATGACATGTAATCTTTTGATGTGCGCGAATGAATCGAGGGAATCAAATAAAATAGAATGGAAAGATTGTTGCCTTTTATCTTTTGATATATATATATATATATATATATATATTAATAACCGATATATTCGGGCGCATTCCAGATCAAACTTGCGAGATTGCGACACTTTCTTCTTCGAACACACACAATAATCTCAAACTACACGTGCCAAATAAGTTAGATAAATCTAACTGACTCGATGATTAGGTACGCCTATTGAGGGTCAAACCTCCAGCACGGTTGCCCGTGGAGGGCTCTTTTGATTTAGAATTTCATTATCATTCTAATTATGAGCTCAATTTGATAAATGATTCTTCTTTCAAAAAGAATTTATGAATTTTGGTTCTATCACATTTATTGAATTTGTTTCAAATCCAATTCATCTTGTTTTTATGATTAATATAAAAATTTATTAATTACTTTTAGATGCAATTACATTTGCTCCTCCATGCAAGTCGATGAAAAAGGACATGCAGTTATGCCACAACCATGTCACTTATGACATGCTAACAACGTCATATCACTAAGCATAATTTTTGCAATTTCCAAGTCTTGCCAACGATGTCTTGTTGACGACTGGGAATTTATTTGCCGGGTGGAATTTATCTACCTTGAGACATGAATTGGATCTCGTCTTCTATTCTCCTGTCTCTCTGGTGACCTTGAAACTCCAGGATGAAGGGTGTAGTAACGGTTCTGCCGGGACCCCTCAATCCTCATGCTGAGTTCTAGACTTCAACCAGTGAAAATGGCACGGCTCACGAAGAAAGTCCACGAGAATTGGGCACTGCAATGTCGTTCGGGTTACACCATCTCCATCTGCCCAGTTCAAGTAGGATTAGTTGGGATGAGTTTGGGAAGGCAGATGAGTGATTTGATTGTCTAGCACTTCAGTATGCTTGCCATTTTCGTTGCAATCTTATGTTGTTCTCAGCATTTCATTAAAAGAAGCAAACAAAGACATGCTAAGCTCCCAAAGCAAGCACTCTCATGGCATAAATGACAGGTGACAGTATGTCAAAACTGTCACTCGGGGGATATCATTTTAATTTCCACCTTCAATCCATTCAACTTGTTCAAGCTTAACATTTACAAAACCAGTATCTTTACTCGAGGTGGAAAAGACTAAATGAATGGAAAAACACAAACAGCAGCTGAATCGGATAAGAAAACTCCTTGCCTGAATGGAAAGAGTGGCTATTGATAAGATTGATCATTCCCACCTCCACCTCCACCTCCTCTCCACCTCCTCCAGAACCTTAGCCCGGGCATGACTCTTCTTTGCTTCATCCTCTACCCAAGATCTGCAAGGGTAAAGGTTTACTTTCAATGAGGACTATGTATTTCATCGTAGCCAACAATTAACAATCCTATTGATTTCCAAGAAATCGTCGACCAATCAATCTTTCACAGGTCTCTGTGCTAAAAAATGAATCAGTGCAAGTTAGTAATAGCTCAGGATAATTCAAATATAGACTTTCAGAAAAACAATGCAGAAAAGATCCACACGGGGGAGCATATTCAGAAGCATGGATATATTGCAGCCAATCCTTACAACTGAGTTGATTTGATTCTAATATCATTATCAGGTCATCACTACTGACAAAACAAAAGCCTTTTAGTGGAGCATCCTGGCTTCTCAAACAGAAAAGGATTCCAGGCTAAGGCCAAATCTCAATTTACCTTAGAATTCGTGAGGCTTCCTTCTCAGCTTCCAAAATTGACTTTGTATCAAGAAATCCTTCCTGCTTCCTCAGCAACTCCCCAATCATCTCGAGCACATTAGACTGTTCAGCCACATAAGCGGCTCTCTCTGATGAAAGCCTCTCTGACATTTCATTGACTTCTTCTTTGAGACTAAGGAGCAGTTGTCTCTGACAATCTAGAGCTGCTCTCTCCTTCACATGATTTTCCAAAGTCTTCTGCTGAATGATCTTCTCCTGCTCCAGGTCACAAACTGCTGCAACATAATCCTTTTGAATTTCAATTTCCACGCCTCGGGCATCTTCTTCTTTTAGCTTCTCATCCCAAGTCCTCTTTATGTCTCCCCTGCTCAGCAACTCAGTTCTGATTTCTTCCATCTCAAGCAGTCTTGAAGAATTCTCGGCCTCTAGTCTTGCTAGCTCAGCCTGAATTGCTTCCGTCATTCTGCCACTTACAAGAGCCATAGCAGCTTGTGCTTTTGTTGAAGGTTTGCTTGGTTGAAATCACTTAATTTGACCTACACATAATGTTTTTCACACTCTTGAGTGTGTCCAAGTACTGTAAGCAGTTACTAAAAACGAACTCCCTGTGAGAGTTTGATATCCTGGTTATTTGATCCTAAGAAATGGATCTAAAAGAAAGTTTAGAGAGAGACCAAAGACTGTTCTGATAATGCTCCTGCCACCAGCCATCAAGTCCATGAAAAACTCGGGAGACATGTCTGAGTCGATTTCCTTCACATCCATTAATCCAGACTTTGACCTTGATATCTGCACTGTAGACAAGTCAGGCTTTTAAGCACTAGAAGAGACTTCAAAGCATTAATCTTCATGAAGCTGAGAAATTAATTGTCAGAAATATTCCAATGAAAAAAGAAAAACAAAATAAAAGAAACAATTAACGCACTCTACGTATTACCTTTTCTTCTATTCCAGGAACAAAATCGTACTCTAACGGAACTCTCCAATTTATCAGATCTTGTCTTGAGATAAACCTGCCCCAAAAGTGTTTTTGTATAGGAGAATGCTGGAAGTTCACAGGAATAAAAGATGGGGGAGGATAATTACTTCTCTAGGGAAAATAAAAGCCTCTCTTGGCTTTCTGAGTGATGACGACCAGGATTCTTCTTGGAAAGCTTGCTTGGGATGATACCAGCCTCAGCCAGTGCTTACAAAAATGTAAAGGATATATATTAATTTTTGACATGATTAGACAGATGAAAAAAAGACATAAAGTGGAGGTAAATGCTACCTTGAATCGAGCTTAAGTCTGAATCATCTGCATCCACATCATCAAATGCAGCAATAGTCGAACTAGAAAGAGATATTATTGGAACAATTCTCCGCCTTGGGTTCCTTACAGAGCAAATGATATTTTAAATTCCAGCTCATGCCACAGAGTGCAGGTGCAAGAAGTTCAAGTTTATACAAAATTCAACTAAGTATTACCTTTGCAATGAAGAATTTATTCGAACCAACCAATGTGCATATTCCCTTCCGGTGCACAGCTGATCAGCTTGAACACCATCTTCAATATCTGCACACCTTAATAACCGTCACACTCATGCTCAGGGCTAAATTAATAGTTTGCAGCTGGGTACATTTAATTGCCTAAATTTGCAATCAGCATAGTAGCAATCTGTTATCCAATAGACATACAGGGATAAGAGACTCTGTTGGAGCTATATTATTAGTTTAGACCTTAGACAAATCGCATAGAACTACACCCTAAAGCATTTTATATCTACTTTCAGCAGTTTCCATCTGAAATTTTCTTCAGATAATTATAACGACAATACGCATGTTAAGTGAGCCTAGAAAGACCGCACCGGATCGAAATTGAGATAGTCTGCAGCCAAACTCATTTAACAAGCGATCAGAGGAGGACAATATTCATCCAAAGAAGAAATAGAGCAATATGTCTTCGCTAATTAATAAGGCTTTGGGCAACAATAGTTTCGACAATATTTAATGGACTTCAGCATCAATAGTGTCCAGCATGTCTCTCAAAAGACAAACCTTCAGGCTTCTTAGTAGCTTCAGAGCTTCCTGCTGAGTTGAACCTACTGCAGCTGGAATTATAACACGTTCTAGTTTGATGTCCCTCTTTGCAGTCTCTATAATTTGCCACACAGAAAAGGGATCAACATAGGATTCTCTGACAAAGAACTGAGGAGAAAAAGGAAATGTATAATACTATTAGTGGATATTATTTGACACAAACGGCAAAATCACCACTAGACATGGTAGCCATTAACAATCTCTGGTAGAGTAAATTAAAAGTTACTGTTCAGAAGGAAACAACAATCAATCTTGCACTAATATGATTGTTTTAGCTATAAATAGAAATGAATATTTGGCAGAATCCACTCAAGCCAAAAAGCACCTGAAGCCACAGCATCACCGATTACATCAGACACACTTTCCATCCCTGAGCTTTCTCTACACTCGACAGCACTGCTATTTGCTGAACCCTCAACAGTATTTTCGCTGAAATTATGTTGACTTTCAGCCTTATGCAACAGACCTTGCAAGGAATTCAAGGGACTATGGAATGTAAACCCTGAAAAATAGACAAAAGCACAAAAAGCCCCTCGTCAGCTAACTGACCTTGCAAGGAATTCAAGGGACTATGGAATGTAAACCCTGAAAAATAGATAAAAGCACAAAAAGCCGCTCGTCAGCTAACCGACCACCCCCATGTATACACTGAATTAGCCTGGGCAACATGTTTTCAATAGAAGAGAGATCATCCACCAAATAACTAAATTTATATACAAAGTGTGCATGCTTGCTCAATAATTTGACTAAAGGTCTCACCACCACCAAGTCTCCCTTCAGTACACCGAAGAGCTACTTACAGTGCCACAGAATTGCTGCGAACTAGAAATATATAACTCCTTTTCTTCTTGTTCTTTTTTCCTATAGGAAATATCTATTTCACTTGCAGTGCTTGCTCTCTATCAACTAACACAAATATATTAAATCAGCAGCACTTGGAACTGAGACAATTTCAGCAAGAGCCTCGGGGTCAAATGTGGAAATCACCCATTCACTTGTACGAGGAGAATAGCTGAAAAACCATAGTTTGCCGATGACCTTGTCTAGAGAGCGAGAATTGAGCAATGGCAGCAAGTAACACAGCAAGAGACGCCCCGATTCCCGCAACTACGAACGCGGACAGCCCTGTACAAATAAGAACAAACCTTAGAGCTCGATCGCTTGATCAGAAATGAAAGACTCGAGACATAATCAGAAGCCACGTGCTCTGAAGCACCTTTCCTTCCTTCATCCCGAGCCACCGGGTGCTCCACGACGGCCCAACCATTGAACTCGGAGCTCGAACCGCCGGAATCCCAGGAGAGGTCGGGACCTCGCTCGGCGAGTGTAGGACACGCGCGACGAAGTTCCGGTTTCGAGAACCGGAGCGTGCTGAAGAGTGAGTACTGTTGACCGAGGAATATAGGGAGGCCGCGGCGCCATGTGCTGCCGGAGGAGAGGAAGAAAGACGGCGGGGGAAATACGGTGGACGAGCTCATTTGGGTAGTGGGTCGGGTCGGTAGGGAGAGATCCGACCCGTAATCGGAGTACTCGAGAGGAAGACTCAAGCCTGCTCTGGTTGCTCTGTACTGCGGGGAAGAAGCTAACTGGCAACTTACCCAGAGAGATGTTCTCAACTTACCACATGATTCAAGAAATGAATACTTAATATATTATTATTAACTATTATAACATACTTTTTACTTTTGTTTTTTTGTCACCAGCCACGGTATCCAAGCAGGTTCCACCACCAGTGAGATGGCATCTTTCAGCCAACCATACTTGACTAATCCGTTGGTCGCCCCAGGTCACACGCCTGACAATGGCGGGTGAGACTCCTAAGGGGGTGTCTGCGTACATGTCGAGACCTTCTTACAGCATTTCAAAATGGACCTGCTCGCGATTCTTTTTTTTTTTTTTGGTCGTCAGCCACGGTATCCAAGCAGGCCCCACCAGCGGTGAGATGGCATCTTTGGCAATGGCGGGTGAGGCTCCCAAAGGGGTGGCTGTGTACGTGAGGTCTCGAACTTGAGACCTCCTTAAGCGGCACCGAGCTGCTTACCACTCGGCCCAACCCCTCTTGGTGACCTGCTCGCGATTCAGTTCACATGCCATTAGTATTTCTATATTCTCCATGTCGGCGTCACCCGTCGCTGAGGCCAAGGAGCGGATCCCCCAAACGCTTCCAAGGGCAAAGCCAAGGCTGGGCCGGGCCGCCGATGGGCTTGTCGACGACAACGGACCGGACGGCCTTACCGGTGGTGAGTACGTGGAGTGTTGAAGGCAGCTCAAGGAAGGCGGGACTGATGGAGGAGGCTGCGAGGTCGCGGTCTTAAGTTGCCGAGAGAGGTAAATTGGGAAGAATTTATGATTTTTTTTCTAGTTTTTGGTTGTGATTTATTTCGGCGTTTGGATGGATTGATCTTTCAAGCTTTGAAGAACTTGTAGTTTAGTTGTTTTTGGGCGAAGGGGTACCTTCTCAGGCTCATTCTAATGCTTCACTGTTAATGGGGTTCATTCAAGTAGCCTTTTACAGAAATGTCAGGAAGTTCACTTCAAGAAGAAATTTTGAGATGCCACTTGTTGGATAAATATTTCGCGATTCCCCACAATGTCATTCATGTGATAGCTTTGTTGTTCGAATCAGACCGCGTAGTGGTGGGTTATGGATTCACTATCCAGCTGTTATTTGTATTTTTGGAGTTGAGAGCAGTGGACCCTAAAATACCGATCTTTTCTATGATCAGGTACTGGATTATTGGAATCATATGAAACTTGATGAAACTCAAGGAAGAAGCTTGATGCTGAGAATAAAGAGGCAACTTGCTGATAATAGAGAGCCTGCAGAGCCTCAAAGAGGTGATGGGAATATAATAGGTGATGGAAATATAAGAGCTGATAATGCTCGAAAGGAGATAGACATACGAAAAGAGGGGAGTTGGAATAACTGCTGAGGGGAGGTCTGAGGATCTTCACCTTCAAGAAGAATTGAAGATGGGGATAGAAAATGTTAATATCAAAGGGAGTTGCTTCTGAAGAAAGCCAATGACCTGAAAGAGGGAAGTAATAAGTTTGTCAGGGATTGAGAAGCTTTGGATGTGAAGAGTGCAACATACTGTCGAGTAAAGATAAGTTCATGAAGAAAAAAAAGAGATTAAGAAATGGCAGTGTGAGGAAGAAAGTTTGAGAAAACCAGAAGCTAAATGGAGAACATTAAGATAGATGGAGGCACCGAAGTTGGAGAATGGCTCGTTGAATGCCAAGATGGGGGCATGACAAATTGAAATTGTTTGAAAAGGTGGAAGATGAACGAAAGCAAGTACTTCGAGGAAGTGCAGAAGGATATAGAACTTAAAAGAATAAATGAGATGAAAGAAATAGAGCAGAGAGAGGTAGATGAAGCAAGATCACATTAAGACTTGAAGATATTGATCAACTTGTTGCTCTAAGCCGAAAGCTGAAGAAGCAAACGGAATGGTTGATCAGGGAAAGAGGCTGCTTCCTTGAATTTGTTGATAAGCTCAAGACTTGTGGAGATCATGGAGACATGATGGGGGAATTTTACTTTATGATCTACAGTCGCATGTGTTGAGGCATTTGGAGGATGTCCTGCTGCCAAGACTGGGATGAATGACTTAGAATGGTTAAATTAACCTGACTCCTTTTAACAGGAACTCCACGAAGAAGCCTATGTCTTGGCTTGACCACCGTCCATTGAAGATTCTCTACCAAAGCATGGAGATTTGTAATACTTCTGTAACAGATGAGAGAGCCAGAGGGTCTAGAATTGTGAGGGAATGGAGCCTGTGCTCAAGATTTTAAGTCTAATGAAAATGTCAAAAGGGGTGGATGATTCTCACTGGCTTTCTGTATATGATAACAGCTACTTGAACAGTCAAATGCAACATGAAGTTCCTGGAGATCAGACCTCATTGTCACATAAACTCTGTTGAGCCAATCTCCTTTTGGTGGGATGGATAGTCCTCAACCGGTCCTTTCATTGACTTCTGTTCCAAAGGCTTTGAATGCTTTTTCCATATTCACAAAGAAACTTGCCTTGCTACTATGCATTAAAATGGGATTTGGGATTGGCCAAGAACAAATGATCCCCAAGCTGCTTAGTAAAGCTGTTGGCAGATACAATACAAAGAGCAGTATCTGACTCCTTCCTTGGATCTTTCATCCAAGTATTCTGGTTCTCGAGGATGGAACTCTCCAAGGAACATAAACCGAAAGTCAACTGGCACAAGCTAATTCGGCTTACTGGGCACATACTGCAAGTCTCATTTATAGCTTGGTTGTCTATGAGATATAGGTTGAATACAAAAGCCCATCCAAAGTTGTGGGGTTGCGTTCCCGATTACACATGCATGTTTTGTCAAGCATAACCTGAGACTAGTGATCACATATTCTTCTCCTATGATGCTACCAAAAGAATATGCGAAACACTTCAGGCTGATTGCTTGCAGCTGAGACGGATCGGGGACTGGACAGGGGAGTCAAATCTTGCCATCACTACTTATAACAGGAAGAGAAAAAGGAGTATTATTCAGACGAATGCTTGGGGCTGTTATATATCCATGATATGGAGAAAGCATAATTACAGGAACTCCCAACAGGCTTCTTCCTTGGAAATAGTCATCCTTACTCGGATTAGGCAGATGATTAGACTGAGAGCAGCTATTGTTTGATCGTACTATTTCTCACTGCATGCGTGCTTTAAATTAGGAACCTTCATCTTTAAAATTTTTGTGCATTTGTTGGAGGAATACTGCTTGATTAAAAAACAAATGAGGTATGCTTGTCAGTTTTGGTAAATGGTTATTAATGGTGGAACGTAATTCCCTTCACCTGCCAGCACATAAATTCCACAAAGTATTAGTGTAAATTTAATTACTGATATCTGTTAGCTCTTCTTAAGTATCAGCTACTGTTACTTTTGTACAAATTCTGCACACATAATTTGCACCTTCTTATTGACTGTTGTGATGAAATTTGCTTATTCCCTATTTGGAAAAGGAAGGAAAACTAAGAGCTTTGAAGTAACTAAGTGTGTAGGAAACACACCAATGGTGCCAAATTCAACCATAAGTAACTGGACAAACCAAGCTATGGGTGAATTTCGAGGATGATGCAAAGTTGTTCGGTAGCAAAACAGTCAGTCTTGGAATTGTTTGATAGGATGATAGATCTGTATTTCTATACCAATGATTAGAAATCTCACTGTGTATTTGACTGTCGATCACAAAACTGAGATCTATTAACAAAAATATTGCTTCTGATCCTTCACCTCGATTTGCTTCAGTGCCAGCAGTGCTGTAGCAGCGAACGCCTCTTCTGACGTGAAACAAGATGGAAAGCAAGAAACAGAAGATGGGAAAGACAGTACAAGCTGCTGCATCTGAAGTTAATAGTTTGCCAGCTTGCAGCAGGGATGATGACTATGGTATTCGTTTGAACTTGGCTCAGGTTACAACTGTGAGAAGATAGTAAGATTAATTTTCTAATATTATTTATTTATCAGGAAAGAGTTGGAGAGATTTAGAAAAGAGGGTCACAAAATATGTGTTGTTAAATGAAAAAAGATACAGCGAATAATTTTAAGAAGAATACTTGAAAAGAATGTTGGAGAAGAGTGCAAGTAGTAGAAGTTCTGAAATCACTTAAGCGAAATTCTCACATGCTAACTAGCATTGAGAATGCTTTTACTTATCCTGAAGATATATCTGTACCTGAAATGAATACTCAAAGTCTCCCAAACTCTCTCAAATTATATCAAATCCCTCATAAGTATCCAGATTTGATGTATTCTCTCTAATAAACACATTTCACATAATTGAATTGCCCGATGATGAATATGAGCTTCATTGTGATTGGCACTGTCTTTTAACTAAAGAATGCT
Organism: Lagerstroemia speciosa; assembly: GCA_037672795.1. Classification (NCBI taxonomy): domain Eukaryota; kingdom Viridiplantae; phylum Streptophyta; class Magnoliopsida; order Myrtales; family Lythraceae; genus Lagerstroemia; species Lagerstroemia speciosa. The sequence continues at coordinate 3,040,587 of CM075303.1, read as the reverse complement.
GTGAAATTAGTCTTGCCTTCCTATTAATGATGCTTGCTGTTTAAGGATTTGAATTTGTTGATGTTTTTTCAATTTTTTTCTTTGTGCAGTTTAGTGCAAGATACACCATTGATGAGAATGCCAAAGTCAGCGGGATAGTTGAGAGGGCTGAATTGATCATGGAAATGAATGATACTCTGGAATTTGATAATGAAGAAGAGATTGGGTGTTAAGCCGGGCAGGGAGAAGTTGATTGCATTGAAGTGCTGGATCATCCTGGTGAGATATCGATAAGTAAGAAGGTCTGGACTTCTTCACTGCAAAAGCTCTCTCAAGGCTCTACCATTGGCCAAGCCCACAGACTGACCTGTGGCTTGAGAAATACAAAGGGCTGAGCCGTTGGCACTGTAATTCCTGAAGTTGTAGCCAGAGGTTCCAAGAAATTGGCTCCATTTAGAGAGTTGTCTCTCAGTTTACGTTTTCCTTTTAATGGTTTACTTTTTAGTATTCTATGGAGAGCGTTTCAGATACTGAAAAGGGTCATGAGGGAGTTGGGTGTGAATGTGTCTTTTGCCCCTCTATGGACTTTGACATTGGACCACCAGTGTTAGTCAGATACATGCCGGTCAAATTTTTCTTCTCAGCATTGTGCTTTCAATTCTACTTCCCTGTTTCGCACAGTAGTAGTAGTAGAATGCAACTAAATGTAGTCTTCGTTGCTGGAGGAGATCAGCTGCTCCTAGTAGGTGCAAAATATTAAGGAAACTGATGGAATAGGGACCATTCAAGCTAATGCCGTTGACTTGGCCCTCAGCCTGCAGATCTTGACTCCCTCGGTCCAACCCTTCTCCTTTCTCAGCACGGGGTGACCACCTCTGACAACGACACCAGGGCACGAGGACCGCTCCCTCGTCTCAAGCCGAGAAGACGAGAGCGCAAGAAGGTCTCGGATCTCAGTCCATTGGTCTGGTTAGAAGGGTAAGGAGACCTTTCAATCCATTGTTGAGTAGAACATTCAAATGGAGGATAAGAGAGAGGGAGGCCAACGACAGAAAGTGACTTGTCAGACTGCTGCTAGGTTTAAGAGGGGCCCTGCTTTCTGCTTCCTCCTCCTGCCTCTGCTTCTGCCTCTGCCATCTCTACAACAACAAAGAAATTTTAGTGGTGCTTGGGTTCCTTTGTGGGCTATGGTATACACACATAGTCTGCCCCTTTATTGCCCCCCCTCTAATGTCTAGGAGTCCATAGCTTTCTTTCTTCTCTGGACCATTACCCAATTTCCAATGGTCTTTTGCTCCCTCTTCCCTTCCTGCCATGGATAAGAAAAAGGGCAGAAATTAAAGGGACGTCCTGCATGGTCAAAGGAAAATTTTATAAAACCTTCACATCATTCAAAACTTATATAATGTCAATTCAAATAACTAAAACTCCAGTCTGAAGAGTTGTAAATGATCGGTTATAACTCACTGAACTAAGGGTACGACTATTCAAATTGATGTTATAACTATTTGAACCGAAATTAGGACTGACGGTAGAGTCTTCTTGGGGTAGAAATGTCACAAGAACTAGAAGTTTTCTCAAGAAAACGTACCCCTCTTATAAATAGGAACTTGCACAATTGATTAACGCGGAACAGTCTCTTTTGGGTCATATCGGTCTCATTACATCCATAGGGGAAATGGGGCAGCACATTCTTGTGTAAAGAAACTTTTGAAAATACAACATAGTTGAATATCGCTGGTTATCGATCTATATGTTTTTGATTTAAATTAGTAGGGGTGAAAGCTGATGATAATTGGAGAGGAGAAAAGGAAAATCGATCCTTTTCGATTAGAACAAAGGGCCAAAGTTCCGGGGCCCAGGTCTGCAGAGCGCCCCCACCCTTGCAACCCTTCAATGCTCTTTCGTCCTTCCTCTTTCCTCTTAATCTCAGGGAAAAAAAGTAAAGGAAAAAGTGTTAATGGTGGAGAATAGCACAACTGTCAATCAAACTTACAAAAATAACACAAGTTTACAAGGAAAAAACAACGCACAGCCCAAATGAAAAATAAAAAAAAATATCATATTTAGTTATTTAAAAAACCAAACATCCCGAGAGGAAAGGACGAAAAGATACTCACAGGATTTATTTTAAAAAAACCAAACACACAATGTTAAAAAAAAAAAAAAAAGAAAAGGGGATGTGTCCTTTTGCTCTTCCGTGCAGTTACATGCATCTCTCTCTGTATCTCCCTCCGTGCATTTCATTGCATGGTTACTGAAAATTTCTGATGAAGCGGCAAGAAAGAAAATGGTGCTCTTGTTCAAACCGTAAGACACATCTTTTTGTTAAAAAAGAGATTAAATTTGAGTTTTATAAATAAAAAATTTATATTTTAAGAATTTTATCATCTCGATAAATTGGCCCGGTTTGAATCTGAATTAATCAAGATGTATTAGATTTCTGGGTATTTTGTGATATATTCAACGAATATCACTCATTCATTATGGATGGGCAAATACCTAATTAATACTAACTTAAGTGAGAAATCATTTCTATATAACTCAGTAAAATTCATACTTAAATCATTTCTGATTTCGCTCTCCTCGTCCTCAAAAGGAGTAATATTCATCACCCGTGGTTGATCCGGCCTCGGCTTTGTCTCTTTCTGCTCCTCTTCAATGCAAGCGGCTGGCTGGCTGGCTGGCTGGCTGGTCCCACTTCCTTACCTCCTCAGAGATTAGCCCAAAACCCTAATGCTGACAGGATCTGACCTCCCACAGACCTTCAACCTTAACCACCTCCCTTGTCCTGCACTGGAAAATTAACAATAATTTATCACCTTTTCATTCAATTACTAATAACTTATCAGAATTTAATACGTCCCTTCCAACTCCAACTAGCCTGTTCTTCCTTAGCCTCAGTACAGCCTATCTTTGCTTTATCCCTCCCCAGCTACTCTACAATCACACAATAATAACATCTTACTTATCTAGGTTTATTTATGTTGTAAGTTATGACAATTTGCACTATTACTAAACTGTTTAACAGAGTAATTCAATAGTTTATAAGTTAATAGCTTATGATTAATTTTTTCACTTGCTGAATGATCCTGCCACTAGACATGTACACAGACAAGAGTTAAGTTGAACTACACACAACCCCTTTGTCCTATGTTTACATATGGAAGCTTTTATAATTCAGCTGTCATATTTTTAAATAATTTAATTCAATAACTCATAATAAACTGTTTGAATTAGAGAAACTAATTTGAAAATTCATAACTGTTTTTTTTCACTTGTTTAACCACATTGTGGTTAGATAGTAGAAATTTCCATTTATGCTTTTATATATATATATATATATATCCTTCTTTCATGTGATGGTGATCATCAATGCAACCTGTGGGAAGAGGTAAATCTCTTTTATTTTTTATTTTTTAAGTTGGGAGTTATCATTTGGTGAAGAATTTCATTTCTATGTGGGTAAAAATAAAGTACTCGTCTTTCAAACAGCTTATGAGAAGGTGTCTGGTGTACACGGACCAGATCATGGGACCAGATCACATGTCTTCTCAAGGAGTACATTCCTGATAACGCGTGTTCTACAGGGTTGCCCTCATAAAAGGACTAGATGATGTATATGTAGATCTTCCATCGATCACATCCCGGTCAACCTCGATGAATTCGACTGTGTACATTGCCTGATAGGACCCGCTCGCAACTTCTCCGGGTATATCAATCATAAAGACCTTTATGACTTTTTGGAAGATGAGATATTTATATACCTCTGTAGATCTGTAGGATCTTATAGTGCTTCATGCACAGAGATATCAATTGCCAAAGCACTCTTAGTCCTTTCAACCCAGTGTCAAAGAATTACTCAACTAAATATTCCACTGAAATTTTAATAAGGTTTTGTAAACAAAATTCTCTCTCTCTCTCCCCCTCTCTGTATATATTCATACTGATGAATAAAATAAGGATAATAGTAATGCTAATTCAATAATGTTTGGGTTTTTGCATTCGAAAACAAACATTATACATGAACCGAACAACCAATACTCGGCACCACAAATCCCATAAGCATTTCACCACCAACAGTTCAGTATAGTTCAAGAAGTCGATGTCCTCCAAGATCCAGATTAAAAGAGCACAATTCTACAAAAAGTTTGAAAAAATTCGAATATGAAACTTTATATTCACAAATATATAAAGTAGCAAAATTTGAATCACTAAAACCTAGTACTGAGAATTATCCAACTAATAAGAATTGCACTAATTTAATCAGGTTTTGTAAACAAAAATGCATGAGAAAATATCAAAATGCGTATATGGAAAGAGAGGATTCGGGCCAATTTTCTTAATTGCTCTGACCTTGGGAGAGAATTGACATTACCATTTACTACTACAAGCCTATGCTTGGAGAACCGCGCCTGTGAACTTATTTCTTGTTATGCTCTTGCTTTCCATCCTCATATGGCCGCCCCCCATTCCTCCTCATCCTCTTCCCTTTCCTCTTCCTATAAAAACAAACATTGAAGGAAGCAAAATCCTCCCTCTTTCAAGCCCCCGTCTCTGTCTTTCTTTCCTGTTTCCCTTTAAAAAGTTAGCTCTTTGGTTTCTTTTCTCTTCGCGATGAAACAGCCCTTCGGGCACTTTCAAGAACATCACATATAGACCCCGCCAGTCAAGTTCATGGGAGGGAAGTGGGACCGGGTCTTACGTTGTCTTCCTGATCTGCCGTTGTATTACTCCACCTCCACTTGCTGTTCTTGAGTGGGGGAAGGGCTCAGACACTGATTTCGACCCACCGATATTACTCTCTTTTCCACTTCTTGGATGCTCGGATTTTGAATTACAGGGGCACCGGAATCCCGGCCGCCATGGAGAGCTTTGTTTTCGTTTTCTTCACGTTCATAGTGGTGTGTCTGGTTCTTCAGAGCAGTGTTGCCGACGAAAGTTACAGCAATGGAGCTTCAGATGAGGCCCCAATGGAGAAAACAGAGAAGGAGGCTCTATACTCTGCCATAAGAGGCTTTGTGGGCGACTGGTGGAATGGCTCAGATCTCTATCCTGATCCTTGTGGCTGGACTCCCATTCAGGTACCTCAGTATTCCCCTCTTCGAACTCCAAAAAGCCTGGAATCGAACATACATGACTTCTTTTTGATTCATTTTACATGTCCTCACTAAAATCAACTCATATGTGTAATACCACTCTTGTTCTTAGCTGTCCGGCTGTGGTTGAACGGAAACTGATTAAGAACGAATTTGGAGATCAATATCACTATCAAAGATTATATTTTCCCTTGGGTCATATACGAGAAAGTTAGTTCGGTTGATTGATTTATATGGTTATTTTTTAAAAAAGATTCCGATTAGTTAATGGAAGGGGAAGGTTCTGCGTCTCTGGGGCACTGTTTGGTCATTGGATCTTAGATTTAGACATGTGGCCAATGTAGCACGGATAAGATGTTGGACCAGTCTGCTCTTTCTTTCTTCTCTAACAAACCTTTTTACTTAAGCTTTTCTTTCAAAAATAAAGGAAAATTTCTTTAAAGCCTTCCTCTTATTTAACATTTCTAAGTTGTATCTTCTTCTCGTGCCTCGTGGGAAGTATGGTAACACATACGTTAATCCCTCGATCAGGACTTCCAGGAAACACCGAACATGTTTCATATATTAGAGTGCAGGTGACACAGTAGATAGCAGAGAAAAGGGGCTCGCACCGTACTATCTATTACTGTGAAGAGATGTTTTGAGATGACGGATCGATTTGGGAAAGACACATCCCATGTTGTTCTTGAACTTGCTCTCTCGTCCATGGTAGTATTTATGAGTCGAAGGTCCCACAGTTTCATCATCATGACCTCCATTATTTGTATCTAAGTGGGTGCTTTCGGTGACATAGAGTTTCAGGGATGACGCAACCCTTGAATCCCTTTTTCACTTGTCTGTCGTCAGTCTTCCAAGATTTGAAATGTTTCACATCTTCTTGATTGAGGGATACATGGATAACCGAAGGAAGATTCCCGCAGTTAATCACGTCTGTGGAAAAGATGTGATCTTTTGCTCTCAGTTTTTCTATCACCAGTGTCACCGTTTTGGAATATTTAATCAATGGCATGGTGAACTTTCTGCCCCTTTTTTCCCTGCAGGGAGTGTCCTGTGATTTATTCGATGGGCAATGGTATGTGACATCATTGAACATCGGACCAGTTCATGACAATTCCTTGGATTGTGCTGCCAAGCCTCTCTTCACTCCACACCTGTTCCATCTCAAACACCTGAAGTCACTCTCCTTCTTCAACTGCTTCATCTCGCCAGCCCAAACTCTCCCATCGGATAGCTACTGGGACGACAGCAGCTTGGAATCGCTGGAGTTCCGATCGAACCCCGGACTCACTGGGGGAATCCCATCTAGCTTCGGTGGCCTCCTGAAACTCCGCTCACTGGTGATCCTAGAAAATGGGCTGAGCGGTGCATTGCCCACGGACCTCGGGGGCTTGTCCAGCCTGAAGCGGCTAGTCCTAGCCGGAAACCGGTTCACGGGCCCAATCCCCTCCAGCTTCGGTGGATTATCCAAGCTATTAATACTGGATGTAAGCAGGAATTCACTCTCCGGATCTCTGCCTCCATCGATTGGAGACATGACCTCGCTCCTGAAGCTCGACTTGAGCAACAACAAGATACTAGGGAAGCTTCCAAGCGAGCTTGGAAAGCTCAGAAACCTCACCCTCCTGGACCTGAGGAACAACAACTTCTCTGGCGGATTGACACTGTCACTCCAGGAGATGGAATCCGTGGAAGAACTAGTCCTGTCGGGAAATCCAGTCGGCGGAAAGCTCAACGTTCTAGATTGGCAAAACCTCAAGAGCTTGGCAGTTCTGGACCTTTCCGGTGCCGGCCTCATTGGAGAGATCCCTCAGGCATTTTCACAGCTCAAGAAGATCAGATTCTTGGGTCTGAGTAACAACAGCCTCTCAGGAACTCTGCCTCCAAAGCTTGAAACTTTGCCCTGCCTCAGTGCACTGTACATAAACGGCAACAACCTGACAGGGAAGATTAAGTTCTCCTCGGGGTTTGTCACCAGGATGGGGAGGAGGTTTGGGGCCTGGGACAATCCTAACCTGTGTTACCCAGCTGACGAGTTGGGTCCAACTGGTAATTTCCCATACAGAGTAAGGCCATGTGGGAAGGAGGAGGATGGGGAGAAGCAAATGCTGGTGGGTTCCATCCCAAGACGCAAGCTATTGGGTGATGATGGAGATGTGGGAAATTCCTATTTCTTGCCCCCTTTGGGATTCTCGAGCAATGGTGTTAATGATCTTCAGTGTTGCAGCTTTTGGGTAGATGTGCTGTTGCTTGCCCTAATATTAAATTATTTGCTATAATATTTTTCTTCTTCTTCTTCTTCCTTTTTCTTTTGTAGTATGTAGTCTTTAGTGCAATGTTTAGCAAAAGAGGGAAAAGAGAGCTTGGAATTGTAATCTGAAACTGATATCTGGAAATGTTAATGGAACTTAGCTGCATCTATAGACTCAAAAATCTAGATCTTGCTTCTCTTTTACATCACTCGAAATCCTTCATCTTCTTCAATGTTTTTTATGTGATCTTCGCCGGTAGCAAGTATGCTATCCGGTGGTGAAATTGGCATACGATCAGTGCTTGAGGAACAGGACCAACCATCCCCTTGTTTGACGTATTTACTCGGCCCAGCTTTTCCTTGTGATAAAAATCTAATGAGCTATAACTTGTCTTTTTGAACTGCATTGGGGAGTGAAACTCTTTTTATCATCAATTTTTTTTATTTACAATACTCGGACTCAAGATATTACTTGAGAGGAAGAGATGTTGAACCATCCCCGACTAGTTCAGGTCAGTAATAATAACTAGCTGAATTTGGTTGAGGGAATCTGGTCAGGGGACTGGCTTTGCTTAGTTAAGAGGTGGGTGTGTCCTCTCAAGGAATGGAATGGGCCACTGCTTTTATGCCCCTTCAATACAACGAAAATGAAGTGATGGGGGTAACAGGAGAAGCAAATCTGAAGAGAATAAATACCCTCGGAGGGTAAATATATAACAAGCTTGTTCCTTCAATCTTTCTCGAATTTTGACACATGCAAATTTTGCTGTTGCATTTTACTGTATCAAAATTTGAACGGAACAAATTCATTATGTACGCATTGAATATTTTCTCGTTTGAGGGAGAGTAGATAATCACTAGCTTTTTCATCTGCCCCTTTTTTTTTTACCTCTCCCGACTTAATAGAAATGAAGTATGGGCTGAAAGGATATGATCTGAATGCACTGACACAAAATTTCGGTTCACAACCCTTTTTTATCACCAAAAAAAAAAAATTGTCAGTCGAACATCACTATTTTTCGATAAAATATTTGTTGATTATTGCTCATCCATCCATTATTGATGTGTAATACCTACTCATCGAGATCTGATCGCTATCTTTCGGGAATATTTTGAGAATATATTTCCAATGAACATACTCGATCATATCGCAGCTATGATACCCTCCGCAGGTCGAGGCCTCCTCCATCCCCCAATGCAGTAAACAAGCCTTTAAAGCTATTTCCAGTTCACTTCTAGAAGTAAGAAAGCACGTAGCCGCCCGACAATGCACACACAGTGAACGGCAAGAACAATAACATGAGCGGATTGAAATAGTTAAAGACATCTATCGTCCTAAAGTAATGTTTTAGGTTTGCATTTTTATGGGTGGAAAATATTCATGTTGAACTTTGCCTCCCCGGTGACCAGATCCCGTTCGAACTTAAATTATTCAGAGTTCATTGGCGTAAGTTAAAAAGCAAGCCTTGGCCTGGGAAGCTATTAATGGAATGTTTGCTTTTGCTTCTTTTGGCTGAGCAGCCTGGGGATATGAGGAAGGGGAAGCCGCCCTATTGTTCACGGGGCATCAAAAGGTTATCTCATGAGGGGGAGACAGTGAGTGAATGGATGAGTGTGAGACGGAATGCTTTTCCCCTTTTCTCCTCTCTGCTTCTCTCGATTGGTCTTTTCTCCAAGTTTCACTCTGAGTTTGTTTGGGATACTGTTGTTCTGCCCATGGACATCTCTGTTCAGTAAAACCTTAAGGCCGCTGTTGTTGATTAAATCTCATACTGTGAGGTTAATAAAAGAAAAGTTCTGAAATATAAGAGGAGCTTAGCACCACCGCCTGCCTTGTTAGACTTCGTAAAATTTTGGCTGTTGTAAGAGGTTGGACCTATATCTTCACGTGGTAGGTCGGTTAATTTTCTTCTGTACTCGGATATGGGAGGGAAAGATTGATAACGGTACAGACTTTCTCTCCCTTCCTCTGACTAACAATCCATATGAGTTGGGTTTTGTATTCTACACTCAATTTTTACCAACCAAGAGTTTTATACTTGCGTTTCCGCAACTAACCATGACTTTCATATTCAAAATTTCATAACTAATTATGAAATAGAGCATTTTTCTTTTGTGCATGAGCTAACTAGCCACGAGTTACCCGCTGCATTTTTTTTTATGATAACCCTCGCGATAATGAGTTCACATCTTTGCTGGACTCAGGTGATAACCTGCTCTGATACCATGTAAATATTCTACTGGACCTACAAGAAATCGTGCCTATAGTCACTTAAGAGTCTTACCACGATTCTAGATATTACCTGTACGATGCAAGACTCAATCCTCGAAAAAACTTTTAGTTGAATACGTGTCTAACCTCTTATAGGAGTGTGAGTACAGAAAAATACATGGCTCGCGGTCAATGAATTAAGTACGGATAAGAAAGGTGTGGGGCTTGTCGGCTATGTCTTCCTTATGTGGTCGACCAGTCATTATCCTTCTTTTTTTTTTTTTTTTAATTCTTCACGATTTGAGATTATGCTCTTGACACCATCCTCACGCAGCAAAATATTGGTCTTTTTATGCTAAGCGTCTCCTGTCAAACGATCGCCCTCAACAACTGAGATTCTAAATCCGACACGAGAGAGCTAAGGTGAATATGGTTCCAACTTTATATCCAAAACCATATCCAGCAGAACATACCATTCGGTTTTGGTTTTAAAGGGTTTTCGAATCGAACCGAACCACGGACTTACTACATTGGTCACACTCCCCCTCATACTAAGTTGGGCGAAGGCCCAACCCAGCCTGGCAAGGCCAGTTTGACTCAGCTGAAGCCCGGCCCGTCGTGAGTTGCCGGACAATGGATTGTCCATCCACGTGGCAACCTCCTTGTACCCGTCGACTTCTACAAGTTTGTGCAAGTCCATATATAAAATATATATACACACACACATACACACACACGTAAAAGTAATCCTACCAAGGAACGTGCACTGCAAGTAGATTCTTTTTTATTTTTGGTTATTCTTCAAAAGAATTTGAAAAAAAAATGAATCTGGTTGAGTCCATGAATCTTGGTAGGGTCAATTTCTCGTTAATGCACAATTAATTAATTAATTAATTAATTAATTCAAAGATACAGAGAAAGAGATAAGATGTGACAGTGTGACAGTGTGGACTCGATGACGGAAAGATGCCGGAAAATGTTGTGAAACTCAACTGCATGCACAGTATCTTCCCGGTCCCGACTCGATTCAGTTTACTAGCTCTAACACGGTCCCTACCTATATCTTCCTGGGAGTTTCCAAACACTTCTCCAGCAAAGACGAGGCACGTACACCAGACCGTTGACATCTTTAAATCGTTGACATATGGAAAAAAAAAATTTTCCGGAAATTTGAATAAAATAAAGAAAAGAAATTGCGCGTCAAACAGCTTGCGGAGCACGCAGGCAAGCTGCCAGATGTTCTGTACGCGGAAGCCCCTCGTCATATTCTTCAATTAAAATCAACTTTTTCTCGAATTTCATAGACGCCGTCTGCATTTTCCGTAACGGTGAAATGAATTAATTACGTGGCATTTACTTTGAAAATGATTTTTTTATCTCATAGAAATTAGAAGGAAGACGGAAATAAAAAAATGAAAAACTCTATTAAAGGGAATCGTATTTATAATATTTTAATCTCAAAATGAAAATGAGGTTCTTATATTAAATCTTATTACAAATTTTAGATTTTTTTTTTTCGATTATGACATAACATACATACTGTCACCTGTTGATATACCGGTCACGCAGAAGACTCTCTACCTGCTGGGAAGCATGCACCGACTTACCTAAACATATTAATTAATTTTTTCCCCAAAAAAGATGAAGGCGACACATCATGGAAAACGATGTGGGAAGACCCGAACTATAAATTTTCAAACTCGTGATGGTGAAGCGGTCAATACTTGGATGTAGTCCCAAATCCTAGTTATTGCATTTAAATTAGAAATTAATATTGTTGAATTTTGTGTTGCTTGTGGGAGCATACCGTTGACGAGTCGGCAACTTGGGTAGAGAGGGAACTGTCAGGTTTGTGAGCTTACATCGTGAAGGGGCTACCGAAAGCGGATCTGGATCCAGATTTACACCAGAGATTATCGTGTGGTCATACACTCATATATTACGTTATCGGTAAGATACTGGACATGTTTCCATCTAAAAACCTAATCTATTAAGTGATAGTACTAAGTTATCTTATAAACTCATTATGATCCTCTTATATGATCGATATAAGGTCTAATAAATTTCATTGTATAACAGCATGGTTTATTATTTATTACTTGACATATGGGAATGACCCACGATTTAGATCAAGCGGAGATTTTGGGACAACAAATAAGAAAGTAAAATCTAATGTTCGATATACAGACCGTCATATTCAAACCCGTCCAAGTTCAAAATAAGTAGGTCGACTAAGAAATTGGTGTCTAAACTTCACCCACAAACATAAGTAATTTCACAAATAAATTTAAAAATAAATATATATAAATTTTCTTAAAATGTCAACTCACTTTTTCAATCTGAACAATTAGTATTCAGAAGTCCAATAAATCCTGACAAATTCAATTCGAGCTCGATGAACCAGGGATCAGTGAAACTCTTCCAAGATCAATTTTACTCACGGTCAATTTGGTCATTCCATTCGTCCTGATATTTAAAAAATTGATTCATAAAATGGACATGAAGATGAAGCCATCTAGGGTTTGGTTAATTCAAGAAAGAGGAAATGCATTCAAAAGAAATGGGATGGCATACGAGCTTCAAAAAAATGCTCGATCATTCTCCAATTGAAGATTGACCGATCACTCGAAGACGGGTGATGAATCGCGATCCGTTTATCGTGTCTTGGAACAAACCCATCTTCATATCGAGATGTTAGGACAGTCAACTTTACTTCGAGAATGAATCGATCGATCGATTGAGCCGACCGGTTAGTTAAGATCCACCAGTTTAGAACCAAACTCTTCGACCGATTCAGTCCCGCCTTTGTAGCTTCTCTATGGGCAATTTCTTGAAGTTACTATTCATAAGTAATATAAAATACAGACACACAATATATATATATCTATATCTATATATATATAGTATCAATTTTTTCCTTTAATTTCACTGGTATTTTCCCAGCTATTTCCAGGAAGCGTGCCAGTTGCCAAAAAAGTTAAGTCTCCATATGATTCATGATTATTTCTTCTTCAACTACACTATGATTAAGAAATTATGCAGACGAGATGCAATAGTAAGAATCAAGGCACGGTTTTGAAGAATCCAATCGGACCGGTGACGATTGTGCCGGTTAAAGAGTTCCGAGAAACACGCATTATTTATAAATGGGTTTCATTTTTTTCAGTCATGAACGGGACTAAAGTTAGGTATTTTGCAATTTTATTCTTTCTGGCCTCCGAAAAAGGAAATATATAGACAATGAAATATTAAATTATTATTAATATATCAAATTTTGCGAATAAAAATAAACTGATGAGAAAAATCAAGCAGTTTTTGCATTTCTAGCCCCAGCCCCCCCCAACTCTCTATTGAGCGGTGTTTCTTTTCCGCGTGAAATGCGAGGGTTAAAAATTTCTAATTATATTATTTCCGATCGGATATTAATACATATTGTATTAATTTTTATCAGCAGAATTTAACCAAAAGAATTCTCCGGAGTAATTGTTTTTCGTTGCTCAACTTCCTGTCGGTGCAACACAAATTTGTAAGATCTCTTGGGAAAAAAAAAGAAAATAAGGTAGTAAAAAAGGTGCCTCTCACGTCTTTTTTTTTTCCATTTTTTACTTGCTCTAAAAATATTATTAATAAAAGCAGCACAGATTAATTATTTCTTGACTTTTTTATCTTTTCTTTTAAAATTTCCGTTGACAATTCACAAACACGGTGACGTGTTCGCCAATCCATCCTCTCCGTCTTCAAAATCCCGTTCTCTCCTCATTTATTTATACAAACGTTTCACCAAAAACCCTACCGAACCAGAGAAACCACTACATCGTCTCCCCCATTCTCCTCTTCAATGGTGTTCTCCGCCTCCTCCTCGATCGTGAAGGCCATCGTCGTGATCCTGCTCGTTCTCATCGGCAACAGCACCTCGGCCCTTGCAGCTCGGCCCGGTCGCACTACCTCGATGATCCACCAGTTCCCGCTGAAGCCCGAGACGGAAAAGTTTATAGACTACCAGCAACAAGATCAGCCGAAGCCCGTCACGAGCTTTAGATACCGGGGGAGGATGTTCGGGTTCTTCCCGAAGGGATCGAAAGTGTCTCCCTCGGGCCCTTCCAAGAGGCACAACGCCGTGGTCGCTTCGGCGCCCAAGAGTTGAGTAACCGGTCTGCAATCGCATTCCTTTGTTCTTTTTGTCTTGATTGATCGATCATCTGTTAAGTTCACATGGAAAACATATATATACATATAGGATATAAGCAAAAGGTGGCCCGGCAAATAACTTGATTGTTAGAGGCTCATTCGTTTAGATCGAGAGAGAGATTGTATAGGACATGTTCCATCTGTCTGCTCAAATGTATTGTTTAATTCTTTTTTCTAGTAATTCCAAAGAATAGCAGATCGCTTACATACATCAGAAACGCATTTGATCGATGAACAGTCCATAATTCCATTTGAATCGGTTCAATTATTGTCGTGGAACAGTCTGCTGTTTCTGCAGCTAACAAAGATTCCGCTTTTTCCAAAAGCTCAACCGGGAACTTACGTGAATCGGTTAAAATAGTTTGACATTTATTTTCTTAAATAAGGTCTTGAATTCGAGATTTACAATAAAAAAATTCACATTGTGATAATTTTACTCATCAGTGTACCGAACGGACTAGAACTTTATTAAGTTTTTTACTAATACTTTTTTTTCCGCCGGATTTAATAATGTGTTAGAATAAATTGCATCCTGTAAAGATGGATGCATTTTTATACTAATCATCAGAGTCAACTAAACAGGAATAAAACAGTTAAGCCCCGAAAAGAGGCCGGAATTGGCGAGCGAAAAAGTCAAAGGAGTTGCCATCTTTGACCATGGACTCGGGCGTGCCCCGTTCAATCGGGCAAACTTAATTAATCCGTTGCCTTAGCCATTCATTATTTTGCAAGGTGTTCACCGATTTTCTCTTGGATTTGTCTCAGATTAGCTCTGGAATTAGCTCATTAAGCACGGCGAAACATATGCTCAATGGATATGATTGACAATTTAGTAGTACGTTGGTGGATAATCGATTTCGCTAGTAAACAAATTGTCTTCTCGAAGAAAAACGATCGTGGATTACTCACTTTTACCTTATGATTGACCCCACTAAGCTTAGAACGATGAATATAATTTGCGACTGCGGCAAACTAGGATTAAAGATGAAAAGACACTAAAACATATAAAAGGAGAGGCTTTAGTATGACGAACTATGTACAATATACCATCGATTCATCGTGTCACGAGTTCAATTAATTAGATCATTTTCACGTAATTAGGGAAGATCGATGACGTCTCTTTCCCTTTGTCCAAGTCCTCGGGGATGAAAAGGCAAAAAAGGATTAGTTATGTAACTGGTCGATCCCAAGTAAGTGTTGGATCGGGCCTGACCTTTTGATGTGTGCTTTTGAAGAAGAAGACGAGTCAAAAGTGCCACGATGAACATGCCGGTCATGTCACTCTTCTTTTAATTTATTGTTAAAAATATTAATCTTATATGCTCACGTTAGTCCAAAAATTTGGCGGTAGTTTTATTTATAAGTGAATTTTCAAGTATTTAAAAATTTAATAAATATTAACTTATTTATATTATATATTTAAGGTACCGAAACACTTTAATCAATAATTTTTAGTAATTGGATGGTGTATTTTATTTACTGAATTATGGGATTTGACCAATTAGAATCAAATTTTTTCCATGCTGACGGCTTCTCGCCCAAACGCAGATTTGCCACGTTGGCCTTTCACGTATGTATTTATCAACTAAACCTACTTATTATATAATTATTAAAAAATTAAATTAATGGAGAGGACGGACCCTAGAAAGGAGACCAGATGACCGAAACAAGGCCGCATGTCACATTAACGTTGAAGTTTTACTTCCAACACCGGAAATTTTTCTTAATTAAGAAAGTATTATGTAAATTAATGTCTTTCTTTAGAAAAAGATGAAAATTTCTGAAATACATGTTAAGACAATATTTAAAAATCCAATAGCTTCGTATTAATTTAACTTTAAGTCGAATCTGTCCACTAGGATCTAATCATAAATTTTCATTATTCGCAGGATTCGAAACTGAGGACTTACTTAAGTAGAAAAGATGTCGAATTATCATAATCGGCCCATGTCGGTAGCTTTGGTTTTTTTTTTTAGGAGGGAATGTAAGTTAAGTAGCTAGTCGGCATGATTAAATAATTGTTGTCGACCGATGCGTTTTGAGGGCCGGTCAACTTCCGGTGTTTGGTCGGCTTGCCTTCGTCAAAAAAAGGGTACCAATTCCTCCAATTTGACTTCTGGATCATCTGCACATGTCCAATAATTTAGTATTAATGAAGCGAGCTAGATCTTTGCCGGGAATTCAGCGTTAAGAGCTACAACATTGGCATATAACATTGTTCGAAATACCGAGAGGTTGCGGCTGAAATGTCCCGAGCGAAAAAGTCCTAAATGATTATATCTCACAGTGACACGGTGAGGAAGAATCGATGAATTTACTCTCATTACCAATAAATAAGACAAATGCTCTATAGCGATTAACACTAATTTGCTCGTTTATCACAATCTGATCTGCATTTACTCACATTACGTGCTGGGATGGGATGATCTAAGAATTTCTCATCATGAGCGGTTCGAGTCTCCCCCGTGTTTAGTTAAAGGGATCCTTAGGCCCAGGTCCATGTGGAATCAATCTCGACAACTTATGGGATCGGACACCAATGTTCTTACGGTGAAGGAGAGCTGTTTGCTTCATTGTCGTTCAGCGGTCTCTTGGCCATAACAAATATACAGAGTTAGGCATGATCACTGCACCGTTTAATAGTTTAATTCAATTGGACTAACTAATAAAAAGAATTTAACAAGTCATAATCATTTTAATTAACTGCTAAGCGGTTTAGTGACTATCGGTGACTAACGGGGTTTTCTTCTTAGGCCCAGACCCAGAAGCTATCTCTCCAATGGATACCTATCCACTTCGAAGCCCACTGAGGTGCAGCAATGGCGGCCCAGTGAGTTCAGCACATTTCGTTTTCCTGCCACGTATCAAATCGTCCGACCAAACTACAAATCACAAATCGAATACAAGTGTCGGTGCCATGCCTTCTTAACTAGATCTTTCTTGTCGAGTCCCCCCAGAATAGATTTCATTAGGGCTGTCACCTCGTCCTCGATCTCGAAAGTGCGCAAGATTCCTCTCTAGCTCTCGACCGCATGTCGGAATATAGTTACCTCGAAATCTTGTACTCAAAAGTGAAGATATAGAAAAGGGATGCCCCATGTTCTGAAAAGGCCCGTCCACCATGGCTGCAGTTCTGGGAGTGAGGTTCCATCAAATTATGTGCATGCATGTCCTCCGACATGCACCCATGATTGATTTGAAGCCACCCTACAGCTTAGCTAGCTCCAACTAATAACCCCCCACCTTCTAACCTTTGTGGTCTCGGGGTCCATCTTACGTTGATTATCATGTCCACCCACATTACTAGGAAATTAAAAACCATCACGAAAATTTAACGAGACCGTGACGTACCGAATGGACAAGAATTTGGGTAGATAGGGTTGTAAGTAGAGAAGCGAAAAAAAAAGAAAGAAAGAAAGAAAGAGAAGTGGTGATACAGTAGTATTACGCTCAGTTAGATATCAAGAGATTTTGAATTCGATTCTTATCAATAAAATTTTCGTCTCTTTCTTCTAGTCCTTTTTAGGTCCATTGACTTCCTTTGAACCGGAAAGGGAGGAGTTATAATGAAATCGACAAATCAGAGGCATTTTCATAGTCATGGTAAGAATTTTGTTGCGTAATGTACATGCTTAACGAGACAACAAATACAAGTAGTTAGTTAGAATTAAGCGTTTTAGAGTTTCGGGGTGCATACCCAAAAAATATATATATTTAAGTACAATGAAAACATAAAATGCTTTTAGTACTCATTTATTTGTGCTATACGAGGAATTGGCCTATGTACATTGAGTGCTCTTCTGTCTTAGTTATGCTGCCTTTATGAAGATTGGACTTCACCTTACCTTAGCCATTTTCCCAGTGAAAAACGATATCTAACATTGTTAGCTGCCAGTTAGACCGGTTTTTCAAGGCTACCCGTGTTAAATAATTGTTGAATTGAAATCGAAAATTCACATGACTAGTCCGATGGCCTTGTCATACTGGGTAGAATCTTGATCGTTCGATTTCATATCCTCCTGCAAATCGAAAGCTGAGTGGCAATCAAATCAAATAAACTTTGTCCGAGTCCAAGTGACCCTCATGTTGCTGTAGACAGCCAAAAGTAACAACATACCTTTGCAAGAAGACCTCTTTTAGACTTTTTCTTAGCTTAAGCTTACTTTTGACAACGCAAACCGGCTCGATCTTTCGTACCGATCTGGAAGGTACACAGACATGACAAGCACGAATAATTGAATTGGCTCGTGGCACCAAAGAAGGTTGGCGCAAGTGGAAGGGGCTTGTGTCGCTTAAGCAGAGGTGCCGAGTTCGAGCCCCTGTGAACGCAGCAAACCTTCTTGGGAGGGGTCCCCGGGAAACAGCCCGACAGTACCCCGAATCCGGATTAGTCGGGCCTTCGGGTACCGGATACCGGGTGGGAAACCAAAAAAAAAAAAAAAAAGAATTGGCTCGTGGCATCGATTGAACACCTTGATGATCTTACTGCCGACGATGGAGCTAGGGTTCCTCGGATCTGCGCCATGAAGGGATATTGATGACACCTTGATGATACTAAGATAAAAACAAGCACCAATAAAGAAAAGAATCTAATCGTTCATAATACTTTCTCTACATATTTAATCATCCAGCGATCAAACTATTGAATTTTCTTATAATACTATACTATACCAAAGTAGAGTTTCTACCTTGAAGGTCGCAACAGCTTCCACGTGGTGGTCTCAATAACATCGATGTAGCAGTCTCAACATCATCTAGGTGACAATTTTCTAGGCTTTTTATTTTCTTTTTTATTTATAAATAGTAAAATACATGAATGATTATGCATTTGTTACATCATCCCTATGTTAGATGTTTTTCTTTTTTCCCTATTTCCTTCTTCAATTTTCAATCGATTGCTTAAGTTACGTAAATTAAAATAAATTTTTTATTTAATTGAATTATTTTCTATTTAACTAAAATCTCTTTAATTTATATTTATCATTATTATTTTTATTTAATTATCTACTGATTTGATTTAATTCTGTAAAAATTCATTTATATAAAAAATTAATTTTCCTACTTAGTTAAGACCTTTTTTTCTCATATCTATTGTTATTATTTTTATTTGATTTCTATAATTTTCTTCACTTATTAATTATTTTATATTTTTCAACTTCTCTTCCTTTCTCTTTCCATATTTGCTCTTCACTCATTTCCAATCTTTCTTCTATTTTGATCAATTATAATCAAATGAACATGTATTACTGTTAATATTTATCCATTTATTTTTTTCAAAAAATGTATAGTTATTATTCTTATATACAAGTAATTTCTATTTTAACATAATTTTTCATAAAAAATAATTTAATCCATAATTATTTTAAGTTAGTAAGTTTTCGTCAATCCTGTAATGAAGCAGAGACATTTCACTAGTAGCATTTATATTGTAGTGTGAGGGCCGTGCTGTAAGAGATTTCGACAGGTACACGAAGCGAATAGTACCAGAAATGACGTTGGTGGCACATATAATTGAAAAGGTTGTTTGTACTCGTCTTATCGAAATAATTTTCATTGTTACATACCAGCAAATAATTGTGTTGACGTGCATATTTGTCCAATTAGAGACCCGGACTAATGACGTTCAGATCTGACGAATACCGGATGTTTTCCGGGATTTCTCGGAGATATTATATCTCCTAAATGGTCGCGGACAGAGGATTCGGGTCGAGGTCCTATGTATGATCTGAACCAGAGAAACCTGGTCGTGAGCTAAGTTGAGTGTCCCGCATCTTTGTGAGAGTATTTGGATTCTGTACTTTACTTCTCAATTTGTCCATTCCGTGAAAATCTCGGCTAAATCTTCGTAGCGCGTGAGTGCACGAACTTGTGTTGAAGGAAGCAATTGTATCATGTGAAATAACTGATGTTGTGATATGACAGAGAGGAAAGTACATATGCTTTGTAATATAATAAAACTTCGCTTGGTCAGTGACCTTGGCCGGTAAGGAGAAATTTGAACCATAAGCATGTACCTATCCAGGGGAATTTTTTTTATTTAAATTTTTTTGGTATTATTTGAAAATATTTTATACAGATATTGATTAATAGGCCTAGGAAAAATAGGCCCATATGAGCTGGACCTGTTCTAAGCAAACCCCAGGAGAACATACCCTGGCAATATTAGATTTCTTTTATTTTTTTTTTGCCAGCAATTGAAATTATATTAAAATGGGTTGGAAACTTGAAATTAAATTTCATGATATATGATACTCGAATATGAGATTTTATTTAAAAAATATTAAATTATTTTTAATGATCTGAAATCCACTTCTATTTTTTTTTTTTATTTTACTTCCCATCAAATATGTAGAAGGATACATCGTATATTTTAATTACACGTATACAAAATACTAATTTCAGTGGACTCTAATGTACGTGGAGGCCACGTGTTTTGAATAAAATAGGACTTACGAAAGATATCAACAAAGCATATAAAAGGCAATATCTAGTCAACTTATTATTTTATTTATTTTTTTGTTTGGAAATCAAAGCTTCTAGTTCTAAGGTTGAGAATCAACTTGAGGAATTTCTTATAATATCATCCTCCTTGATCAGGAGAAAGTCTTCAGTAGAACAGTTATACTACGTAAGCGATGCTGGTGTGATATATTCGTCCAATTAGAATTTATCTTTTACATATTTTTTCATTTAGGATTCGCCATTTATTATGTTTTAAAAATATTTTTTTACTATTTGTATATTATTTTTAATTATGATTCCCCATTTATTTAAGATTTTTTTTATATTTTAAAAAAATTTAGGATTTAATAACCATAACTGTATAATTATTGATGACATGTCAAATTCCGATTGGACCGATATACCAAGTTAACATCGCCTATGTAATATGATCGCTCCACTAAAGACTTTCTCTTTAATTTTTATAAGTGAGGCTTGATACAACATCATCGTCATGATATAAACCGGGGTGTCCTATTTGATTTTCAAGAGAGAGATTATCTTTTCAGTATTGGTGCCGACTGTTCGGTTTATTTTTTATATGGTTGAACACTAAAATCAGAATATTACGTAACTCAGGTGATTTATTTCTACAACCTCCTAATAGGAAATTATTTATTCGCGGTGAATACTTTGGTCAACTCCACCTAACCAGCACTATGAATTAATATATAATCTTATCGCAGTGAAAGATGGGAAGTTATCTAACTGGAATTCAAATTAATTCATTTAATTTTTAAATATAGAAAAGTAGGAAGTAGGAATAGATTGTTTCCTGTAAAATATTTACTTGAATCTACTTAAAATTAGACTCATATCTTATATGAAAACTTAAGCTGATAAATTGACGGTAGTCACTCTCTTATAAATTAGTTTTATACTCATTAATTTTCCGATGTGAGGCTCGTATGTCAACACCTGCCCTTAAGTGGCCATGTGACTTACACTTATCACATGCCCCTAATCTCGAGTCAGATATGTTTCTTCCCGAAACGGACCGTGGACAACTGACCATAAGGCAGACTTTCTCTTCTGTCCTCAGGTTATACAACTTACCACGAACTGAACATCATCTTTTTTAGTTTTGGGTTTAATCCCACGAGCTCCACCCTCGGGTTCAACAACTAACCACAGTTTGAACATTTTTTTTCCCACTCTTGCTGCACACTGGCCGCGAATTCCACATTCGAGCCTAGAGTGATGCGAGCCAACACTGATACCACGTAGAATATCTGCATGATCCATAACAGATTAAATCCATATCCGCCTACAAGCCTAAGATATTAATTTTGTGACATCCACTCTCTAACGAACCAAATTTTAACTCATTAACTTTCTGACAAAAGATTGATATATCAATATTTCCTAATTACTTTTTTTTTTATTTGTACCACGCTGTATCTCCGGACCAACCGAAGCACACCTTGAGATTAATATGCCATCAAGTCAGGATACCTGAGAAAATTCTCGTCGACTCTTCTAACATGTGATTCGATCCTGAGATCATTTATTTGGGGATCTAGTGAGGGAACCACTAGATCAACCCTAAGTTGGTCCGGTGAAAATGGAAATGGAGCAGCTGGTAGGTAGGTTGAGCCATCATCACGTGTCACTCATAATTATGACTAAAAGCATGAAAATGAGAAGTTTACTAGATTGTTGGTGTTTCAATCAACGGTTTACAGTCAATAAGCTAAAAAGAATTAAAAGTTTGCAATTTTTTTCTAGTTTGTTTAATGATCTAATAATTGTATCATTAATATTCTTTTTGGTTAAAAAGCAAGCCTTCCTAAAATTAATTTGACGAACCTCCACCAGCCACGTAAGCATTCGATCCACATCATCGTCCACATTCCCCCAGTTCCACTTTTTTTTCGCCTATCTATATATTTTTTTATTGAAATATTAAAGGAATATTTAATATGTTAATGGATAAAAAGGAAATTCCTTTTTTTTTAATTGAAATACAAGCATATGGGAAATTTTAGCAAGAAAGAAAGGAGTACATAAAATTGGAGAATTTCAGAAATTAGGCGGCTGGCTTTGACTATGATACACATATAATTTAATAATGTCAAAGTGGAATAATAATCTTCTTCTTTTTTTTTTGGCTTGAATATTTAATTAGCAAAAGGAGTGGGCATATTTCTTTCCTTTTTTAAAAAAAATATTTTCGTGGTTCCAATAATAGTTGTCAAGTGACATGTGGTCGGTCTCCCTTGTGCCCGTACCTCAACTTTGGAGGGACAACATATTGAAAATGGACAACCAACTTGTATGAAACCCTAATGACCTTTCACTATTGCCATCATTTTATATCAATATAAGGTCAAAATCTTGCAAAATCAATTGTTTTTCCAGTTATAAAATAAATTTATCAACTGAAAAGGGATACGACGATGAGAAGAATAAAATGGTATGAAACCTTCCATAGATAAGAATCGAATTAAGAGTATTTTGAATCTCAGTTTAAGGGTAATACCATCGCACAAAATTACATATTCATGCTCATATCAACTGCAGGTCTCAGTTCTCATATATTTTACAGATTTATACATGATTTCAATGCTGTAATGTATTATCTTCAATTTTCGATGTTGCTAATGAAGGAAAAAAAAAATTCTCGCTACTTGTTTTTGCAGTGAAAAAAGAGGCTCGAGAAGGGGTTTCTCTGTGTTTTTACATCAGATTTGTGTCAGTTTTAGATTTCGTGAACAACATTATTACTTCAACTCTTCAAGATAACGTTTACTTTATTTCATTGTTGGCAGGATTACTGTGAAGCCGGGAAACAAGAATTTTCAGGGTTACCCACACATCTGGCAATTAATGTTCTGGACTAAGTATGATTAAGTTCGGATTTCCGATAAGATCCGATGGAGTAGAACCATTGGCCGTGGTGAGTTGTGGTTAACTTTGGAGTTTTAATGGGATCCGATGAGCTTGTCTGTGCTATCACGATCTTTTTTTTTTTGGGTTATTGTAATTCGTTGGCTGATGAACCTTTGACTAATTATGTTTGAATCAGATCGGATGAGTAAGAGATAAGACTCTTCCGATTGAGTTTTTTTCCATTTACAAAGGTTCGAATCCGAGACTTTTATTTAAGAAGATAAAGTATCGAATTACTTGAATTAATTCGCGTCTGTACTTGATACCTCTTTTTTTTTTTTAACAACTAGCTAGCTTACAGTAAGTTGCCATTTGTCGAATGTGGAGCGCCTATTTTGACTGTGAACTCCACGACCAATTGCCTCCCAAACCCATCGTGTGGATTTGACCCTTTTGACCAATTATACATCTATGGCGCCTAGCGAAGAAAGCGAATTCGGTGATAGTGGCTACAGTCCTTGTAAAGGAGGAGTCGGCTGGCCATGGAATGGAAACCGCGGTGGAATCATACATGACATCCCGAGTCTGCTGGATTGGTAATTGACGGTTCTAATTAACTCAGTAGTACACATTAATATATACACGGATTGGCTAGCGAGCTAGGGTACGAGTTAATTTGCTTTAAGAGTTGTCTCTTGTGGGCTAGATACAACAGCACGGGAGAAAAAGAAAACATTATCATCAGCATTTTGGGTCTATCTTTTCCAAGGTCATGATCTCTCTCTCCCCAGGCACCTGGGACCAAAACATTATCACCAGAGAAATCCTAGGACACTGAAGGAAACGGGAAAGGGGAGATGTCTGTGTGCGACCATTTCAGTGGGCATGTCTTATTCATCATTGGGAAATGGAAATGTCCTTTGATGGTGTGTCACTGACAAGCAAGAGAGCACATGCGTTGATAAGGTGAGTGAGTAGGGAGCACCGCTCAAATTGCAACGTGGTGGAACACCTTGAAAAAGACGAAGCTCGGTTTTCTTCCGTGTGTACCATCCGATATCGAAAAATCTTATAGGTATTGGCTAATTTGAGTTCGATTCGGACCCGTCTAAATCTAAAATCGTCCCGGTCATGAATTTTTCTCATTCACAATATTCGAATTTAAACTCTTAAAAAGAAGAAGTGTTGAATCACTTTCGTATTGAATGGCTTTTGACAGTTTTTTTTTTGTCGGTGGACAAACGATTCAAAGCATATAAAAAATAATTATGCTATTGCAACTTAGGTTCGAGGTGAACATTTTTAGGAAAATGTCTTTTGTCCTATATCTTGAATAAATCATAATACTCGTCGCATTATTCAAACAAGATCACCTTCTGTACTCAAAAAATTTTTCTTACTTAAGAGAAAGGAAAATGTGTTATATTCCTAATTAATTAAGTTTGGCTGGTAATAGTTCTCATTACTCAATACATTATGCGACTGGCTCAACACGGCTAGCTAGTTGAGGTTCGGTACGATTGCCGGGGCCTTGATTGAACCCCGGTTGGAATCCCATTTTGAGCAATTTAACTGAGTTGGGTTGGATTGACCGTGCAAGTGTGCCTGCCAAAATGCTTTGCCCCATATCGGTGAGTGGTGGGTGCCAGCAGCATTCATCCGTGCAATGCTTATTTAGTGGGAAACTGGGAATTATCTGATCACGGGAAAATAAAAATTAACTATTGACTTTTTCTCCAAAAAAAGAAGGAAAAAAACAAAGAATTTAAATCGGCCGTACAATTAGCAATATCGAATTCCTTTTTTTAGTGATCTGACATAAGATAAGTCATCTCCTAGACATCGTGACAGTTGATTCGCTCGATCGATATCCCGAGAGGGGTCGGAGGTAGACCACTCACGCTCGAGCAATCCTGCCAAGTCGATGAGGAATCCTGGCCAGTGATCGAATCTCGCTAATCCTTTACAGGGTCCAATACGCCATGAGATTAGCAAAAGAACAGAAAATCACGGCCCCGATATTGAAGATGGTAGGACCTTCAGGTGGGCATCAATTTCAACAATGCGTTATCGTCCGATCTTTTGCTTTCTCGAGCACTTACTTCACCACCAAATAAAAGGCTGGGCATATGAGATGAGGCTGTACGTATTATCGAGAAGTACAAATGATCATGACTAGTTCAGATTCGAGTCGTAACGGCCCACTAAGGGGTGGACCTCACACAATCATGACTCTTTTTCCTCATTTACAATGTTCGAACCCGAAACATTACTTAAGAGAAATGAATATCGAGTCACCTCATCCAATAGACAGTAATCCGACTCAATCCATATATAATTAATAGTTCTGGGATTCAAGTCTCATCGAAGGATTTTGTGCCGATATTTGTTTCATTTTCCCGAATTCCCTTCTTACTCTATGCACAAAAATGCATGCAATTAAACCTATGAGTACAGAAACATTGCACTAGAATATGTGGAGCGGGGAGATTAAAATCATCCAACAAAGTCGTACAACATGCTCTCAAACGGCACTTAGCTGAATCTCGTACTCGACAAATACTCGACATACTGTTTTGGCATTTTAACCAACTCCAATTCAGGGGGCCCTCACTTGTGGACAGCATGCATTGCACGTACGTGTATATACACACACGCACGCCCACGCACATACGCACAAACACAGATATATATATATATATATAGTTCATCGTACACATGCAAGATGCCAAATTAAAGTTGACAGCATCGCACTGAGGTCCCTTTCGATCGACATGTTTTATCAGGGCTTTTGGGAGGGCAAGAGAAAAACAGTGATGCCCGAGTTCCTAGCACGGATTTGGCTCGACCTACCATGGCTTCCAAGTCTATGTCCCTTGTCCGGTTGATTTGGAGAAATAAAAGAGAGAGCAATCGGCGTAAGTGCGTGCGCTCGTGGATGTACAGACCATATCCTGTCGTCTTGAATCAAGTACATTATCGGTAATCACCAATGGAAGATCGAAGTCACAGAAAAGGAACGCAAAGAAGGCTTACATCCCCATCACTCCGTCAATTCTGACTTTAAATCGACGGAACAAAGTAAATCTACATGTTTATGTGAAGGAATGAACCTCTCGTGAAAATGACTCCGTCCTCATCGCTACGATCCTTTTCCATTAGCAAGACGTACACGTTCCTAAAATTATCGAAATAATTCTTTACATTTGCAGCTGCAATCCATCCCATCTTCATCAAAACAAGAATGCAGATCTTATAATCAAATCACGTTCAATCAATGATAAAAGAACGGCGATAAACCTTCAGTCATTCCGACATTGATATCAGCTTCTAAACAGTCAGTTCACCAACAATCTGATATAAGGGGGGAGGCAGAGAAAAGGTCGACAAAGTTGAGGTGTCCATTCGAAAGAAGTGTGATACATCAGATATCAGCGTTGTTTCCGGGCAAAGCCCTAATTTGACCAGTTGCATGACGGGTCGAATTTTGTTACGATCGATCGGTCTCTTCTCGGTTTCGTGCACGGCTTGATTTTTCATATCCCCGGCATTTCTACTTTCGTATCAGCATATCATAGCTAGGGCTTTCTGAGGCCCCTAAATTCAAAAGGGTTTTGGCAAAGAGAATTAAAGTCTTGTTCTGCTGAGTCACAATTCATATGCATGCATGAAAATGACTTAACAGGCAGACACGTTTTTTTTTTTTTTTTGTGTTTTCCAATGAGAATTTTATTCTCTGCAAATTTGTGAGCATCGCATGGGTACATGAATTCGGGTGAGTTCATGTGTAAGATGCACGTGTGAGTGATTTTACTGAAGGTTATGCGCTCAATAGGAGAACTGAATCTCCGTCCTCGTAAATCTTCTCACGACGCATGATCGCACCCTATCCACTTGAGCTAACTTTTGGAGGTTTAGGATTGGCCCTAACTAATTAAGGTTCGATCTGGGCCGACTCAGTAACAGAGTAAAACTCTCTCGACGCAAATTTTTTCCATTCACAGGACTCAAATCCGATATCTTATTTAAGGAAAATAGATGTATTTATCATTTTAATCAATTCATGTAGATAGGAAAAGAAATTTTGTTTTTTTGGTGTAGGAAAAGAATTTCAAATAGTGCAACTCGAAGGCAATTTTTTTTTTTGGAATTATTGTTGAATGTAAAACGTTTACTGACTTCTTTGATAATTAAGGAACTTGACAACACAATGATCGCGTATCTGATCACTTCTACGTGTTGTTAATTGGTACGAAAACATGGTCGGGTCAATCTCCATTCACTCATTGATCTGCCAAGTGTGAGCACTTTTTCATCTTCAAACCGACATTTTCATATTGATTAATATCATCCGTAACGCAACCTTCGATGTTCTCATTTTCTAATTAGGGCACTGATCTCTTCTGGAAGAGACGATATAATTTTAAATTAGAAAATGAACTCAGCGCTATAAATTAGTCAAATAATAATAAAAGAACAATGACGCCACTTGTTTCAATTATAAAGAAGATACTTGAAATTAGAAGGAACAGAAAAAAAAAAAAGAGAGAATACATGGGGTATTAATACTTTTTTTCGATCTGTACCACTGTATCCTGAAGTTTAATTGGTCGTGATTGGTCCAGTTTGAGCCGGGCGGATTCACTGGAAGGTAAAACTCTTTCAAGGTAAATTTTCTCTATATACTAGTAATAATTGAATCAGCAAATTCTCAATATGAGATCGAGAGAGATTATTGTATCAAATAATCACTTGTTTTTTTTTTGTTTTAATGGATGAAGACCCATAATTTCTGGACATTAGTTTAAAAAAAATCCTTAATTCTGGCAACAAAAAGTAATTGTTTTGTTCTGTTTAAGACTCCTCCCTTCTGATTATTTTCTGAATGTTTTAGGGTTTAAATTGAGAAAAAAAACAAAAAAAGATTAATAATAAATTAATAATAACGGAATATTCTAAATTAAATTCCCAACACCGTAAAGAATCCAAACTAGCCAATTACGGTACGGATGTCGAAGATTCTTTCGAGGAAACAAAAAAAAAAGGAAGAGAATCCTGCTTAACCATTTAAATTACATGAATGAAACCATCCCCATGTTCTAAGCAATAAAATCATGCCGCACGACTATATACACTTTATCCTGAAGCATAGAATGCGCATCTCGAAAAAGAAATAGAATCTCCTTTTATTTTCTCGGTGAACGAAGCAGTATCTCGTTCATACCGCGAAAATCGAACCCTCTACATCACCCCTGGTTCGTAACATCTGACCGACCGTGGTCGCCCGAAGTGACCGCACGCGCAGCTGCAGGGATCAACTTGAAGTGACGCTAGGGATCTGCCCGCCGGGCTGACGCAACGATGCGAATTTATTACGAGCGACTGTCGTGTGATATCGAGCCGTGAAAATGTGTAAAAGCTTCCGAAAGAAACGTGTGGGATGGACACTTTGGTAAAATGGGACTACCTTTCGAGTTGGCCTGCCGAGAATCGAAGAGCTGTAAACCACATTGAGGAGGTGAGGTGTAGATGAGGGGGCTGTTTGCAGATGCCTCTATTTCTTTGGAGAATCCAAGGGGACTTCTTTTCGAGACAGTGATCCAGGGGAGGTACGAGAAAATTGAGAATAAAGGGTACGATGTGTGCCGCTAGTGGGGAACATGCATGAAATTTTCGTTTTAAATCGAGGATAGTACCGTGATATCAGATCTTACTTGTATTGAAGTGGCTTTCAGGATTGTATTGAAATTCCGTAACGTTTGTCATCTATTCACTTTCTTTTTTCCGTAAAAGGCAATCAAATCAAATATTTCTTTCACGGTCGATGCCAGGGATTTCCCGAGAAATGCCAATCATCTTTTCATTCATTTGGCATAGTCGTCGAGCTAAAATACGGCTTAACACGTTATGAAAATAACCAAAAGACAATTATTCGACGAATCTATGGTTCTTTTTTTTATCGAACATGCCGTGAAATCAAATACTGAGTAGATGAGAGAAAATTAGATGTTTAAGCAAAAAAAAAAAAGAGAGAAAGTTAGATGAACTGTAGTCTCATTTGATCAGGGACATGCGTTTTTCGGAAATTTTAATGAAAAAAGCTTGGAATTATGCGGCAAATAATGGTTTTCCATGCGTTTTTTGGAAATTTTAATGAAAAAATTGGGAATTATGTGGCAAATAATGGGGTTTTTTCCATCTTTTGCTTGCAACGTAAAGCAAATACCAAAGCATATTTCTACCAAAAAAAAAATACCAAAGCATATTAGTTGATGTATAACAACTCTTTCTCTCAAGTCAGGTTTTAAATTCGAGTATTTTGAATGAAGAAAATTCAATTGGAAGAATTTTACCTTTCTCGTGCCGACCCAACTTGGATCATATTAATCAAGTTTTATTGAATTTTTAAATATTAGTATTTTTTTAAAAAGGGGGCAAATAATGGCTTTTGAAATGATGGTGACACCACCTTCTACAAGCCTTTTGTAGGAAACACGACACACTATATCTAGCCTTTATCTCCTTCGTTGAATGGGCATCCGACACCTTAAAAGGCCACGAACGAACCAATCCTCACCTTCTTTTTTCTTTAATTTCCCTCCCCACCAAAAAGCAGATATTCCTTTACTCTGGCCAAAAAAGAAGAAAATAAAAAAGGGCTTGGCTGAGGTGGTTCATGCGCACTATCTTTTAAATAAGTTTCTAGGATCGAGTCTTTCGAACAAAAAAAAGTTCTATGATCGGGATAATGTTACCTTTCGTGGACGAGTTTAACTAGAATCGGAATTAATTTGAGTTCGTTTAATGCCCGTAAAAAAGAAAAGAAGTTCGTAATTATCTATTCTTCTTTTACCCTTTAAAGGTGTATTTATCTTATGTAACTTTCAGAATCCGAAAAAAGGTATATTTATATCTGTCGAAACCAACACCATATTGTAAAGTTGATGGGTCCATACGCAGGAAACAAGTAAATATGAGAGAATCAACCACGATTGCGTAGAAATGAGAATTCTTTTTATTAAAAAAAATTACGCAAATTTTGTAGAAAACACATTAACATGAATATCGGAACCTCGCCCAAGAAAACCTTTTTTTTTTTTTTTTTTTTTTTTTTTTGGTCGCCAGCCACGGTATCCAAGCAGGCCCCACCAGCGGTGAGATGGCATCTTTCAGCCAACCATACTTGACTAATCCGTTGGTCGCCCCGGGTCGCACGCCTGGCAATGGCGGGTGAGGCTCCCAAGAGGGGTGTCTGCGTACGTGAGGTCTCGAACCCGAGACCTCCTTAAGCGGCACCGAGCTGCTTACCACTCGGCCCAACCCCTCTTGGTCGCCCAAGAAAACCTTCATTATTTGACAAATGAAATATCCTCCTCTGAATTATTTGTCGCTTGTATAGGGCTAACACGTAAGTAAAGAACATCTCTCTCTTTCTCTCTCTTTATCTGCATAATTAAAATGAAAAAGAAAATAAAATTTTAAGAAAAAAGTCGATGTTATGTTGTTATTCATTCAAATTAATGCTACTTAAAAAAAAAAAACTCCACCATGAGTTGTTGACCGATTGTCTCTTTACTTTAAATAAAGTCTTGATTCGAATTTCGTAAATAATAACCTATTCTTAATTGTCGACCCAACTCGAAAAGAGAAATCGACAGTGAAATAGCAGTCTAAAGGAAAGAGAACCCACCACAATGGTAGAGAATTATTCTCTTAATCATAATAACTTACCAAAAATGCTTTAATTATGTTCCTTAAGGAAAAAGAAAGGGCCATCGGCCGACGAATTGAGGAAGAACTAAATGGGGTTAATGAGATACTCTTTCAATTATTCAAGAAAATTTAAGTTGTAAAATCCCAGGGGACTCCACGGTGCATGGACACGCCATCCTTTCTTTCGAGGGAAATGAGTGATCCTAGCAGGAAAGACCTAACATTCAAATGACTCATGAGTAGTAGACCATCACATTAAGTAGCTGAGTTGATTTCCACAAAAAAAAAAGACTTAAAATGTTAGGTAATGATATTAACTTTTTTTTATAAAATTCAAATTTACCCTTTAATATAATCGATGTGAGGTTTAGCTTTTAATACCCACCTTCGCGTGATAACATGACCTACACTTGGTATATGTTCTTAGATACCCCCTCAACAACTAATATCAAGTCGAGCATTTTTCTTCTTGATTAGGGCAAGGGGATAAAATATCACGAGACAAACTTTTTCCTCTATCCTTCGACTGAAAAAATTATATGAGTGGGCCCTCTCTTTTGAACTCGATAATTAAACTAGACATGGGACGGGTATTTTCTTCTAGTCTCAGGCTTAACTCACCACGAGTGTAGTATTTTCTTCTGATCTCGAGCCTAACTGACCATGAGTTCCACTCTTGGGTCTAGCGCGATATCTGCTCACTTGAAAACTTGTTCTAACGCCATATATATAGAGCTTTATGAGAGGCTGGTCATCCATTTCCATCCAAACCCTAAACTATTTGATAATAATATTCAATTCTCTTATAAATTTAGATTTACTCTCTAACTCAATTACTGTTGTATTTAACTCTCAACAGCGGTAGTTTAGAAGTCGCAACCTGGTTGACATAAACCTTAATTTCAATTTCTCTTTGAGCCTTGAACCCTAAGTAGTGAAATCCTCGATCACCTTCATAATCAAACATTAAATATTATATGCACATGCGTCAAAATGATTGTCGACATATATTCTCTTCGTGCCACGTTCCCATTAAACAAAACCCATCTGAGAAGTACTTTATTTCTTCTTCAAGTATGCAGCAAACCAGATGAAGCCACACACGCCCAACGTGCCTAAATCAAAATGCCCCCAACAGTGAATATACGAATAGTTAAGCGACTGATAAGTAAATCTTTGTGGAACTTTTGACGCAAGAAATTCTGAATATATCTCAGGGACATAAGATGTTGGAACTGACATGTACCCAACTAGCTAGTGAACTTTCGGTCAAAGATATTAAACCTAAGATTGTTTTGGCAGAACATAACATCGTACCCAATTTGAAACTCACAAATATTATTTTTGTAAAATTTTTATTAGACTTTTAATAGGTTTTGACAATATCCGATTACTAGTTTAAGTTTATAGGTGGTATTACTTCACTTTTATTATATTTTATACTTCATTCCATTAACTATTTAATATGATATTTATTCCTCAACAGTCAATCCCACGTTGCAAATTTCATATTTGACAAATATGTCTCTCTCGAATACCCTCTCTTAACAATTGATATCAAGTCAAGTTTTTCCTCGCACTTTGGCAAGAGGGGACAACTAATTACAGTGAAGCTTTTCTCTTCTATTCTTGGGTCATATGACTGACCATGAGTAGACTGTTTTTCTTACAGTCTCAAGCCGATGTGACGTGAGCACACATGACAGTTAATTCTGATGCCGTGTAAAATTTTCATCGGATCTATAAGAGGTTAGTCTTGTATTCATTTAAAAATATGAACTTATAGACCGTCGTATCTCAATTATCTTATATTCCACGTTTTAATTTAATGACTGTTCGATGTGTGATTTATTTCTCGACTGTTTTGATTCTCACCAACATAATTTATCATACCTCTTTATTCCACTCTTCTTTTTATTCTAATCTAAACTCCTATGTTTACTTTGCATCGGATAAAAAGAAGAGATTAAACTTCATAAATAAAGAAGCCTTTGGTAATCCTATGAAATGGAGATGGACATGGACACAGAGGACAGGACACACTGTTTGGAAAAAGGTCGCATGCAATAAGATAACAAATAAATTGTTAACACGTAATCCATCGGTGCAAAGTCATAGCAATTTTCCATCAACAGTACATCTTTTGTCGACTTATGCATAAAACCCTATTAGTGCGGTCTCCTTTAGTTCGGGATATAATCAGTAATCTATATCCCGTCGGCAGATCGTTGACTAATTAGCTCGTACTGATTAAAAAAATCTCTGACCCTTGGTTAATTTTGCAAGTGTATTCACGTATTACTCAGAAATTTAATAAATTTTAATTAATTTATATTCAAATCTAATTAGTAAACTATGCTATAATACTCTCTTAATTATGAACTCTCCATTCCTTAGATACAAATAGTTGAACCACCTCAAACAAACTAGATTCCTTAAATAACTTATTTATCGGTAAGTACTTTAGCATTAGGGAGGAAATTAAGTGCCCAAACGAGGGTAGAAAAGTAATTCGAACACTTGGCATGAATAATAAATAGCACAGAGGTATATCTGCTTCTCGTGCCTTCTTCCTCACTTTATAAGGGTCACATGACCAGTTTCTGCATGTGATATCTCTCCCTCCTCCTCTCTACCTATCTTCCTTCTTCTTGCTTCCGCTTTCCTCCCAATCTCTTCCCTCTTCCTTAATTTTCTGAAACTTGGTCCACAAATTCGATGATGCCCCCGGAGCAAGAGACCGGTGCGGTGGCAACGCCCGGCCGCACCCCCACGAACTGTAACGGAGACGGCTCGGTTCACGTCGAGCTGGCATCTTCTTCCCGCAATGTGAGTCCTTGTAATGAAGATCTATTCTTCGACGATCAGCCCTTGCCTTCGCTCAAATTCTCGGCGCTCCAAAGATCATCGTTTGCCGTAACTCTCAAGGTAACGTACTAATTAATACGATCTTCTCAGATGGACAGTGATTGATGGACTGTAATAGCATTCTAACAGTAAGATCAAGTTACGAGGCTGCGATGTAAGTTTAAAGTTAGAAACGAGTACCGGATGTCCCACTTGAATCGTGTACATAGTCGTACCGGATGTCCCACTTAATATTTCTCTTAGTTTGATGGTTGTTTCCAGGCTAGAATAAATAGCTTTCCTCTGAAAGGAGACAAACATTTCTGTCGATCATAGGTCATAATTAAAATGTGAATTGGTTTGTCGCAGTTTGAGGACGTCGGCTACAAAATCAAGTTACATGGGAAGAAGAACAACTGCTGTTTCCCCTCGTACGCTCCAAAACAAACCCGAACGATTCTAAATGGCGTGACGGGCACGGCTCGACCGGGCGAGCTGCTCGCGATGCTGGGGCCGTCCGGGAGCGGCAAGACAACTCTGCTGTCAGCTCTCGCAGGCCGCCTGCGGGGAAAGGTCTCTGGCAGCATAACGTTCAACGGCCAGCCCTTCTCGGGCTCCATGAAACGCCGGACCGGGTTTGTCTCGCAGGACGACATCTTGTACCCGCACCTTACAGTCCTGGAGACACTAACATATGCTGCCCTACTAAGGTTATTGCCGTAAAACTTTTTCTCGATCGGTTAATTAAATAATTCCATATTTTTACCGGTTTATTATAATGTTATTCCTGAAGATATTTATGGGAGAATTTAAAAGCTGTCGGGAGCGTAAATTAGGATGTCTCTTTTACAAAAATAACGAATCTTTAACCAACAGAAGGAACCTTAAAAGAGATTATGTAGCTATGAAAGGAGGTTGTGTATAATAGTGTCACTCTTAATGACAGATCTTTCTCGAAGCAAAAAATTCACAGACAGAAATGTTGCCTTTTTTTTCGGAATATAAATGAGATATGTAAGTATAAAAGAATATATGTAAAGAAGAAAAAATAAAATTGTATGAGAAGTTCTACTAGTGCGAATTGAATTCATATGAAGAGTAGTACTACTCTATCAAGGACTTTTTTGAAGTGTTGCTTTTAATCATTCAATTGAATAATCATCACTTCCATGATTTTATTTATGTGTTCTGACACCATCGTTTCATATATCATAAATTTGTTAAGGCTGCCGAAGGAGTTGACAAAAGAGGAAAAGGTCCGGCAAGTCGAGCTCGTGATCACGGAGCTCGGGCTCATGAGGTGCCGCCACAATGTGGTGGGCGGGCCGCTCCTCCGTGGCATCTCCGGCGGCGAGCGAAAGCGAGTGAGCATTGGGCAGGAGATGCTCGTCAACCCGAGCCTCCTGTTGCTGGACGAGCCTACCTCGGGGCTCGACTCCACCATGGCTCAGCGGATTGTGGCGACGCTCCGTGGTCTGGCACGAGGTGGGAGGACTGTGGTCACCACAATCCACCAGCCATCGAGCCGGTTGTACTTGATGTTTGACAAGGTGGTTGTCCTGTCCGAGGGGAGTCCGATCTACAGCGGCACTGCCAGCCGGGTGATGGACTACTTCGGATCGATCGGATATGCTCCGGGGTTCAATTTCGTTAACCCGGCTGATTTTCTGCTGGATCTTGCCAATGGTAAGGAAAAATTGATGTTTCAAATGGTATCCATTTCATCTCCTTGCACTCAAAATAAAGGGTTGACCGATTGAGGAAAGGGTTTATTGCTGTGCTAATCCCACTCGATCTTAGATAAAGAATTTTAAATTCAATTCTGGTCGTTAATATTCATAAATTTGCTTTTCTTTAATTTCTGTTCTTGTTATCAGTGCAAAACATTGCCCAATTGAGGAGGGCTCGTTTGGAGGTGACTTTTTGACCGGGTCAAATAATTTACCAGAAAGTGGGAATGATGAATTTTTTTTTATTACGAATTATTGAAAGGAAATACGTAGTAAATGGGAAATCTCTCTTCTATAAACTAAATCTGAACATTTTAATTTTTAATCGAGGGTAATATTACCGCATTAAATTTTTTTTTAAAAAAATTGATGTTAGATGATCCAATATGTGTGGTTCTATTTTCTAACTGTCACTGTCAAATCTAGTTTTGAGTTGTTTTCCAAGACAGCATCCTTTGATTTCCTCAGTTGGCTTGTGACCGAGGGACAGCTAACTGCTTTGCATTGACCTTCTTTAATGGGAAATCATATGCTTCTTGCTGGACTTTGTCCTGCATTGTTCAAGGATCGATGTCCGACAGTAACTTATAAATCCTAGGATTTTCTGACTACATGGAAAAAATGAAAACTAGCAACGCTTTTTTCTAAGGCAAATACCGAAAGTTATTTCTGTATGTTATAGTTTGACATGTCAATCCTAATGCATAATAACATTTTGGTTTTTAAAGTTTGCCCGTTATATTGTAGGGATAAAACCGGACTTGAAGCCAGATGATCAACTTGAATCCCATATCAGAGTAGACCACCATGAAGATCAGAGCACCATTAAACAGAACCTGATCTCGGCATACAAGAAGCACCAGTACCCGGCATTAAAGGCTGAAATCCGCCAGGATTCCACGGGCTGCGCTCTTTCTGGATCAAGATCTTCTTCGTCCAAACGCAAGTCAAAGCTGCTCGACTTTATCCTAGCCAACAAGTGACAAACTTTTACATTCTGATGTTACGAGCTAACAATCTGTTTTTCTTGCAGACGGAGAGGTCCAGTGGACAACTTCTTGGTGGGAGCAGTTCAGGGTGCTGCTAAGCAGAGGTCTACGAGAGAGGAGACACGAATCGTACTCGGGATTGAGGATTTTCCAGGTCATGTCGGTTTCTGTTCTGTCGGGCCTGTTGTGGTGGAAGTCTGACCCCTCACACGTACAAGATCAGGTGGGGAATCTGCAGAATTCCTTTCATCTTCCTGTTCTTGATACTGTGATCACCTCGATGCACGGTGGACTTATCTGACCTTGAACTTATTAGATAAATGTGAAGTAATAGGTTCACTGGTCATTAATGATAAAGTTAATCTAAAAGCATAAAATTGTGAGATGAAGGCATATGCTCACTCACATATGATCCTATGAACAGGTGGGGCTTCTCTTCTTCTTCTCAATCTTCTGGGGCTTCTTCCCTCTGTTCAATGCAATCTTTGCATTCCCCATGGAGCGCCCGATGCTAACAAAGGAACGGTCCTCGGGAATGTACCGACTCTCATCATATTATTTCGCCCGTACAGCGGGAGACCTACCGATGGAGCTTGTCCTCCCCACAATCTTCGTGACCGTGTCTTACTGGATGGGTGGCCTGAGTCCGTCGATGGTCGCATTTGCCCTCACTCTCCTCATCGTCCTCTTCAACGTGCTCGTCTCTCAGGGCCTCGGGCTTGCCCTCGGGGCGATCCTGATGGATGTGAAGCAGGGGACGACCTTGGCCTCCGTCACCATGCTCGTGTTTCTCCTGGCGGGCGGTTACTACATACTGCACATCCCGGGCTTCATGTCGTGGCTGAAGTACATCTCTTTCAGCCATTACTGCTATAAGCTCCTTGTCGGGGTCCAGTACTCGGAGAATGAGTTTTACGAGTGTGGAATCAGGGTTCACTGCAGGGTCCTTGATTTTCCTTCCATAAAGTCCTTGGGGCTCGATGATAAGTGGTGGGATGTCGCTGCTCTGGGCGTAATGTTGATAGGTTACAGGGCCTTGGCTTATATTGCCTTGAGACTTGGACAGCCCCACTGAAGTCAATGATCGACTGGAAACATTGCAAGGCATCTCCATGGATCCATGAGCGATCATGAGCCATCGCCGAGAACATAAGATACCACGATATCCAATCACCGAGCTTTAGAAAATCGGATCTTCCGATCATATATATGTTTCCAAAAGTGTTTGATTCTTCATCCGCTGGTGAAATTTTACTGGTTACGATTAGATGAGAGGTTTCGAAGTCTGACAACAACAGTGACTGATGATGATCATTCATGTGGGCAAAAGGGAAACCGTATGTTGAATTCGGAAGCTGAGTGAAAATTATGCACTCTAATGTATGATCTCTAATATTATTGTAGGAAAGTGATTTCCAATTTCATAGAGACCTTGTCCGCCGTCAAATTTCATTAGTTTCCTCGATGTATGCAAGATCACGCTAATGTTTTCTGTATAAGTAGATTCTTGCAGATATCTCCGAAGATGCAGTTCTTTCTTGTATTTGAAGTAAACAAATTGAATGGCATGAACCAACTGGGTAAGGCCCCTCTTCGGTTACTGTGCGAATCGCTACACTACTGGAGAATCACCTTGTTTTGGTAAAAGAATCCATGGAGTTGTATGACTTGGAGCATCGAATGGTTAGGTACTAATTTGTGAATCGAGAATAAAAGAAAAAATAAATATGTACTGTTGCGAAAATAGAATCATGGAAGGAGTGGAGGAGTTGAAGCTAAGCAAGTATCCGATGCTCTTCTGCCAAAACACTGAGAAGATCAGTTATTCTCCATCCTTTCCGAAGCAGAACATCTGCAGCTTGGTGGATTTGTTTATAACCACCAATTCGAATTCCTTCCCTAGTTGCTTGGTGTGAAAGGCATCACACCTATTCGAGTGCATGTGATTGTATAAATAGAGTTGCGATATACTCACTTACACAGACGAGTTGAGAGGATATCAGTCCCGATCAGTTTGAGAAAAAATCTTGGAAGGGAGAATGGCATCGCAGAAGGCTGAAAAACCAGTTGGGACGCAGCTGTTCGGGCCGGGCAAGAAAGAGCCTGCATCCAAGTCCGGTGAGGGCGGAGCCAAGGGCTCTTCCAAGGCAGGCTCCAAGAAGGCTGCTCCCAAGACTCAAGAACCTAAAAAGAAGGCAAGGATATATACACACATACATATACACACACACATACGTGCACACGTTGGTGTTGATGTTTCATATCATTTTGATTTTCCACCATTTTCAGGCTCCTTGTTGATTTACGTACTGTTGCAGAGGTTGCTCTGATACCTATTTCATTTGACAAAGTTGTTTGTTTATGGAATCAGGGGAAGGGTGGAAAAGCAGCGAAGCACTAGAGACTTGTAATTCCAGAAATGAAGATAGCAATGGAGATACTATCCACGAAGCACTCAGTCCATGTCCTCTTTACGGTTTAGATGTCTGGTGTGCTGTCAGGTTGCCTGTTTGTTCCTCTTCATGTAATTTAGTTGTTTCGGAGCTTGGTATGTAGAGCTTCTTGAAATAAAGGTTGGCACTCATGTTAAGGCACGGACAGAACATTGTACCGAGTATTCCAGACAGGTATTTTTCTCCAGCAGAAGAAGTATAACACGCAGAGACTTTTGAAGCTAACTAACGAGATTGAGCAACTTCAACACCTGAATAAATCTTTTACATCTTATACTAAAAGTTCAAAAGAGAAATATCGGTCACCTGGGTGAGTTTATTGTGTTCTTTATGGACCGCACCTGGGGAAATATGATCACAGTTCAGAAATAACCAGAGGAACTTCCATGATCGCCTTGTAATTTCCTTGGATAACAAATCATTGTTAAATGGTCCTGCAATCTTTACTTCTTCAACATTCTTGTTGACCAAGAAATGTGTTCTCCTCATCAATCAGAGAAGCAGCAGCTCCTCAACTTCCACTAGTTCCGGTGGTAAGCACTGCAGCTCTCGGTTTTCCATTGTAAAGTAAGTTATGTTTTCTCTGCTTGCTTGGAGCAAATGCAGCACAAATTGAGGGATGCCCACATTCCAAATGTCTCCAGTTAGCTTTTAAGTAATCTTAACCTCCTTGAAACTCCAGAATTTGCTGGTTTTGCCACGTCTTCGTGCCTTTCTAGGTTGTAGCACAGCATGTCCGTTAGCTGTCCTGCTGGCTGGCAGTTGGCCCGTTTATAGTGCAATGATTGCTGGCACGGTCCTGGAGGATTAGG
The DNA here is from genome assembly GCA_037672795.1 of Lagerstroemia speciosa. Lineage (NCBI taxonomy): Eukaryota > Viridiplantae > Streptophyta > Magnoliopsida > Myrtales > Lythraceae > Lagerstroemia > Lagerstroemia speciosa. The sequence continues at coordinate 3,000,984 of CM075303.1, read as the reverse complement.
ATTGCATGTTTGCAGGTGTAAAATTGAGAACATGGTGGATCAGATTGTTCATCGTAAGGATCATCATGAGGGTAGCACCTATTGGCAGCGCAGGTTGACCCTGGGTTTATATGACTTCGTCTATGCAGTGCAGGATATATGGGTACTGTCAAGGAGGATAAGGATTGCCAGTCTGGCAAGTGTAACAGTCGATCGAGGACATGGAGGACTTGGAGGTTTCGTATTAAGGATGATCACCCCAAGAGAAGCCCCTATCAACAGTGCAGGTCGGCACTGGATTTGTACGGCTCGACTTCCCATGTTCAGGAACCATGTAAGTTTGCAACTGGCGATGCCAAGGCTACCCATGATGTGGCCTCCCAGGATTGGAACATAAGGTCTTTCTTTTGGTTTGCACCACTGGTATCACTAATCCAGTTCGAGTCTGATCGACTCGCCAAGAGATAAAACACTTCCTAAGCGAATTTTCTAAATTCACAAAAACTCGAACCGAGACCTCTGCTTAACGGAAAGATACACCGAATCACTTTAATCAACTCACATTGATCGGAACATAAGGTCATTGTCATGACCACTCACAAGATTCCTGCTGTTGGAGGATGCCAACTCTACATATGATGGATTGTATTATGGACCTTTCTTGGAGAAACATCATGCTTCGATGTTAGGGCCGATGTAGCTTGTATTATTAGTATATGTTTACAACAGTACACTGTTCAAGATCGAATTTGGTTTTTGTCAAGCCTTTGTAGATACTTAATTTCGGCTGGAAAGAACTCAAACATCAATTTTGAAAAAATAATAGATTTTGGAGATAGAGAATTGTGATGATTGAGGTGGAAGTAAGCTTCTCAATTATGATAAAACCAAACCAAATTCGATCTCATCACGGAAGACATTGAATCATCATTGATTCGGTGTGTTCTGGACCTCGAATTTCAATTTGGAGTGTTATCCAATTTTGATCCGAACCATTTCACATTTTTCTACTTTTTTTTAGCTCTTATTTATTTACAATTTTACCCAATAAAAGAAAAAAGAATGGAATAGGAAATGCAACAATAGATATAAGAAAAGAAGAAAACGAATCAAAAAACATTAAAAAAACGAAAAAGCAAAAATAATGAAAGAGGAAGTGAGAGTGAAATGGAGGGGGCTGGACATCCGGTGCACGTTTTCCCCCTAGATCCCCATTCCCCTCTGGCCAAAGCCCTGCATCTCCGGTCATCTAGCAGCTCTGCCGCTCGAGCCCAACCCACCGGCAGCCGTCTGACAGCCGGTTCTCCGCCGATCATCCTCCTCAACTCTCTCTCCATTCCTCCCCTTCGATAAAAACCGAAGACGACCCACAGCACCAGGAGAGGATCGTTCATTCAGAGGGGAGGAGGACGATCCTCTGCGAGAGACTTCGATGATCGGGGTTCCAGATTTTGGCCCGTTTCCCGAGTCCGAACCACCACCACGCCCGGCCATCACCCAGTCCTCCGTCGAGCACCGCGACCACGATCCTCCGCCGCTTCATCTCTATATCCTGGCTGGCATCGAACGCCTTGGAGATCCAAGCAGCTTCCTCCGCTCGAGCCCTACCCCACACGCTGGCTCGAGCATCCTATCAGCCTTCACCTTCCACCGCCCACAGACCAGAGCCCTTCCATCACCGCCTCGACAACTGCTCCTTCCTCCGGCCCGTCCTTCCCTCCTCGTCTCCGATCCGTTGAACCTAGCCCGGTCTGCTGCTGTTCGGACCACCGAGCCACTGCGACCTTCCAGCCCCAAAGCCGTGTCCCCCTGCTGGAGCCCTTCCTCGCCGAGCCGCCCCTGCTCGAGCCCTTCCTCATCGAGCTTTCCCTGTCCCGAGCTGTCAGTCCTAGGACTCACATGACTGATCTTTGCTCGATTCCGCTGCTCAGCCTTGTCGCGATTCAATCATTCTAGGGTTTCACTCGAGCTGTCCAACTTGAGTTCGCTGCCAGCTGACCCATCCATAGCGTGAGTCTTATCGGTAAATCAGGTAAATCCCGACAACTTCACCTTGATTATGCTGGGCTGGATAGTTGGTTGTTGCATTCAGGGTTGACATTTGAATTTTCGAGCATGACTATGGGCTGGTTGAGTTTGTACGCGTCTTGCTGATATATGTATCCATGATGTGTGGTTTGATTGGTTCAAATGAGTTGATCCCCACTTAGTTGCTGAATTCGAGTCTTCAGGGATTGCTGGGAATGAGCTGATCTGGTATTGCATATGTAAATGTTATTGTTTGCCTGAAATTCATAGACTAGGATGATTCTGTGACACTCTTGATGTGGTTATGCTGCTTGGTGATTGTTCTGATGCTGATATTCTGTTTGATGGCTGTGGAGATGTTGGTGATTACTTGATAATTGCTGGTCTCATTCGGTGCTTGCTGGGCTGATTGGATTTGATTGGTTTGATAATTGTGCCGAGGTTGATTATATTCTGTAATGGCCTTGATGTTGCTGTTTGGCTGTGTGCATGATGATAAGGATATGTGATGGATATTTGCTCGATTCTGGGTTATTCAGGGGAGTTTTTAGGGCTGTTAAGTGCTGCTGTGCATTTTGGTGACTGTTCAGTGCTCGTTTCTTACTGTTCATAGGCCCCAAACTTCAAGTTTTAGAGATGTTCAATACCAAGAGTTGCAGCAGTCCCTTGCTCGAAATGTTCTCTTCTCTTCAATGTTTTTTCCCCCAATGAAAATGGGGCTGTTTATGACCCGTGGTTGTGGCAGCTCTTTGCTCGGTGATTTCTCCCACTTAGGATATCGTTTCTTTAGGAGATTAGAGCCCTAATTTGCCGGTCATTGCAGCAGCCATTTGCTGGGAGTTTGCCTTTGTTTTCATGGCATTTTTGAAAGAAAATGGAGCTATTCAGTGTCTGCTATTACAGATGCCTTTTACCTCGAAGTTTTCTCTTGGTTCGAATGGATTTTGTCGATGGAAAAGGGACTGTAAAGTGCCTGAGGTTGCAGCTGGTTTTAGCTGCGTAATTCCTCCCAAATTTGATGTCGTTTTTGGTGAGAATAGAGCCCTTAATTATTGGATGTCGCAGCTGCTGCTTCTTGAAGGATCTCCTTATTGTTCAGGATGTCGTTTCTTGTTAGGAATGAAGCTGTTAGGCACTTGTTACTGCTGGCTGCTCCTTTTTGTATATCTTCCCACGATTTTAATGACATTTCAAAGGAAAATAGGGGCCGTTTATTGGCCTTAGTTGCAGCTACTCCTAGCTTGGCATTTTCCCGTATTTTCGACACACTTTTCAAGTAAAATAGAGCTATGTTTCATCTGTTATTGTAGCAGCCCCTTGTTGGGAGTTTTTCCCTTCATTTTCATCACATCTTGGATAGGAAATTGAGCTGAGTAATTTCTAAAGTTGCTGCTGGATCTTTGCTCGATGATTTGCCCTTTGTTCTCAATACATTTTTAAGGGAATAAAGCCCATGTTTATTAGATTTTGCAGCAACTCTTTGTTGGTTGTTTTTCCTAGATCTTCATGTCATTTATGACAAAAATTGGACTGATTTAAGTTCATAGTTGCTGCTGGTCATTGCTCGAGGATTTCTCATGATTTCAATCCTGTTTTCGTTAAGAATAGAACCATCTATGGCCCTTTGTTGCAGCGGCTCCTTACTCTGTTTTTTCCTTTGATTTAATGATGATTTTGATAGGAAATGTGGCTGTTTTAGAGGATATAGTATCCGCTGGTCTTTGTTCATTGATTTCTCCCATTTTCAACACCGTTTTCGGGGAGATTAAAGTCTTGGTCTTCACATCTGGGCTGCTGCATTTTGCTGCACCTTTATCCTTTATTTTCATGGCATTTTTTTATAAAAACAAGGCTGCTTAGTCCTTAGATGCTGCAGCTCCTTACTTGATGATTTCTCCCATTTTTGATATTGGTTTTGGGTAGATTAGAGTGTTTTGTGTGCTTGAATATTTGACAGCAACTTGCTGTATGTTTTCCCATGATTTTTCGTATTGTTTCTGACTGAGAACAAAGCTATGAGTTTGATCATTGAGTTAAGTGTTAATCTGTCAAAACATACTTCGAATAGGGTAAGAATTGGACATAATAAAATAAGGCAAGTTTAGAAATATCATGGTACCAATTTAGGGCGTGTCGATTGGCTTATGTGCATTTTGAACGTAACAGAATCTTTGAATCCAAATTTTGGTTTGAGACCGATTAATAAAAACCTAGGTGGTTAGTGTCATGCTCTTTTAGATGAATAATAGGTTTATGATCGACCTTAGAACTAGTTTTTTAAACGATTAGTGACGAATATTTATTGATTACCATGACGTCGCAAGACAGTTTGTAGAAATGCTCGATTTTAGGGTGCGGCAGCCTTAAACAGAAATGTCGAGTAACTTAATGAGTTCTCCAACAATCTTCCAACCCCACCCCATAGCAGTAGAGTTTTCTATCCTGCCATGGAGCCGTTCCAGTCCTACAGGCAAGCGCTGCCCACTGCCCAGTCAAATGGACATCGTTTTTGGCCTAAGATGCTCCCATCAGTTGTCCCGTAGGTCGACTGCCAAATCGACAACCTGTCATGTGGGTCAACCAAATTGACAATGGAAAGGTTTCGGTTTTCAAACTAAACTATTGGCCAAAATCTAAGTGGATTTTTTTGGTTGAATATTGGCCATTTGGAATCATGCCCAAGTAATAACTACATATAAGTGTGATCCATGTCTTTAGGTCTTCCCATGCTTTAAAGCAAAAATATCCCATCTTTTCTCCAGTTATTCCAATCTCCAGGAATCAGAATTTTCAGCTACTGAGATGGGCACGGACTGGAACAATCGACAACATTTTTGGCCTTTGGGAAAGTAAACAGAAAAGCAAGACCTCATTGGTCTATTTTTTGGTCATCCACTTTTCCCAAGAGACAGCAACACATTTAAAAATTAGGTGGAACGTCAACATGGTCCGTGGAATCCAAAAATAATTTGGACGAGAAACATTATGTATATATCTTTTTTTTTTGGTCGCCGGCCACGGTATCCAAGCAGGTCCCACCAGCGGTGAGATGACATCTTTAAGCCAACCATACTTGACTAATTCGTTGGTCGCCCCGGGTCGCACGCCTGGCAATGGCGGGTGAGGCTCCCAAGGGGGGTGTCTGCATACGTGAGGTCTCGAACTCGAGACCTCCTTAAGCGGTACCGAGCTGCTTACCACTCGGCCCAACCCCCTTGGTCCATTATGTATATATCAAATGTTTCTACTACAATTATTTAATTTCGAAATCCTAAATTATCAAATCCTAGGTACACTCGAAGTCTCCTATTTCACAAACGAGTTCGCAAAACTTTAGGGAGATGGATTTCTTGCTCAATCAATTACAAATTTTGTGTCCAAGTGGCTAAGTCTACACATCCATTACTCCTGCACTTCCATTTAGGATGCAAATGGATGTGTTGAGTGCATGAAAGCTGATTGGGTGATTTTTGGACATATTTTACATCGGATTCGAGTTGTAAATGAAAGCTCAACAAGTAAGAAATCGAGAGGTTCAAACCACCAAAATTCGTACGAGAAATTGTGACCAGCAGTATTCCTCCTGTCTATTTAGTATACACGGAGACGAAAAATGTCACTTTTAATTCCAAGTCTCACATCAAGCAGAAGACCAGGAGTCCACAGTCTTTGGCCTTGTGTTTGGCATCAACGTCCCCACCCTATCTTTTCAGTTCTGTATTTATTCCAAGCCTGCCTTTGCCTGATCTTACATAATCCTTTCTCCCTAAACAAAACTAAATTCGAACTCTACAAGGAGATTGCTTTGTTGAAGCCATGGCAATATGCTCAGTCTTGCTCTACATCTCCGTTCTCTTCTTTTCTCGCCAACAATCGGAAATAATGCGTGTTTCGGGAGAAAAACTGGCATCGGATACTCGGTTTGAACATGTTCATTTGCTGGACTCTCCGGTGCCTTCACCGACATGCCAGAGTACTCTTCCACCAGGTAATTCCATAATGGGCAGAGCGAGTTATAACCCCTCGCAGAAAGATTTCAGATATTTTTCAAAAACTTGGAACTCTCAAATCGATGGAACACCCGCTTAAGCTTCCTGTCTGCAGGTATCGGACAAGAATACGGAGTGCCACTGATTCCCTCACGCGGACCTTGCTCTCCAATCCCCCGAGACCGAGATCCATCTCGAGGCTACTCCACTGGCGACTCAGCAGCATTAAGAAACCCCCCAAAGAAATCTGCTCGCGGTCGTGGGGGAGACCTTGGTGGGGTACCCCTTCGAGGCGATCATGATCAGCATCAGTACCTGGTCCCAGTCAGCATCGGTAGCCCAAGACAAAAACTGAACCTTATCATGGACACGGGCAGCGACGTAACTTGGACGCAGTGCATGCCCTGCATTAACCCCGGCAGCTGCAGTTACTATCATCAACAGAATCCTTACTTTGACACGACCAAGTCCTCCACTTTTTCCCAGCTATGCCCCCATCGGAGTCAGGATTGCCCTTACAATATCTCTTACTTAGACGGTTCAGAGTCCAGTGGGTTTTATGCTCTGGACACCCTCTTTCTTGGCTCGAGCCACCGATTTCCAAATTATACCTTTGGTTGCGGTCAAAATAGCCACGGCACTTTCAGCAAGGCCAATGGCATTTTAGGCCTGGCTATGAATGGGGACAACACCTTCCTTTCACAGACCGCACCAACTTTGGGGAAAACTTTCTGCTTTTGTATCCCCACGCATAGCTTCCTCGGTTACCTTCTCCTTGGAGAAGGAGCACGCAGGAATTGCAAAGTAGAAGCCTCCACCCATCTCATCAATGGCACGGACTATGATGTCGACCTCCACGGCATCACATTCAATGGCGAAACAATACATATTGCAAACTCAGGTCCTTCTTCCACTTCTCGGACACTGATCGACTCTGGAACTACAGTGACACGGCTGCCTCGACAGGTGTACAATGCACTCCGGTCCAAGTTTCAGGAGTACATGTCCAACTACCCAAAAGCACCACCTCAAGATAAAATATTGCGCACGTGCTACTACAGCAAGCATTACGAGCAAGTGGCACCGCCAAAAATTGTTCTGCATTTCGACCAGGCTGATGTTCTTCTGGACCGGGCAGGACTCGTTTTGCCAGCAGAGGATGACTCCGTGGTTTGCTTCGCCTTCTATAAGAAGAAACAGAATGATCCCATGAACATAATCGGAAGCACGCAGATGAGGAATCTCGATGTTCTCTTTGATGTCAATGCTGGAAAGGTCGGCTTTGGAAGAGGAAGCTGTGGCATCTGAGTTGCTGTTTACATTGTGGCCAAATTGGAGTTTCAAGAAACAGACAGTCGATCTTCTCCGCTAGTCTCATTATCCACGGTTTCTGTTTCCTTTGTTTGGATAAGTACGTGTGCTGTTTCCCGAATAAAATGTAATGTGGTCGATTAACTGATTGTTTATCACGAACACAGTTATGCCATATATGCCCGCACAGAGCTCATTGAGACATTTTCAGTAGGAAACACACATAAATATTTTGGGTTATTTTGGTAGAATGAGACATAATACTTATCCAACAAAACAAACTTACAGAAAGTCGATCGTTTGAGCATGAAATTCACCTGGAAGTTTTGCAAACTTATTTATAGAAATAGTAGACGTCCACTAGATCTAGGATTTCAGGATTTCGAATCAACTGACTTCAGTAAAAATAAAAACATTTGATAATCATCGTATCCAGTAAGGTTTTCTTGTCCATATCATTTTGGGATTTCCATGGACCAAACTTCGATCTTGATGATGATAGATTCGCTCTTATCTCAAGTTAAGTATCCGACAAATTTAAAATAGACTAATGAAGTCTTGCTTTTTGGGTTTTCTTGCCTACATAGGCCAAAATTGATGTCGATTAACTTGGGCCATTGAATTGTCCCTAATACAGTTTAGAATCAGATCATAACATTTTACACTGAAATTCTACGCACATTAAAAATGCCAATAACTTGTGGTCCTCACTTCCTGCCTAGTCCTTCGCATGATCCCAAATAAAAAAGGTTCGTTTCACACGGCTCGTGGACCCCTAGCTTTTCTGAAAAATTTCGTGGAAAGGAGTGAATTTCATCGCTGTTATTTTCGGTTTCCAAAGTGAAATAGTGATGCTGTGTTTGTATATAAAATTGTTAACCAAAACTCCGTACCCATTAATGACCTACAATAATCTCATTTAGCGCTATATTTTTTAATCTTTGTAAACCAATTTGTTAGCACATAAATATTAAAATCTATTGAAAAAAAGGGGTTTGGCATATTAGTACCATTTTGGACCTGAGACCAAGATGTCCTAACAGAGATGGATCTAGAAAATCAACCTAAGGAGACTGAAACTGATCAATGTGGAGGAAAATGTCAAATTTTAAGGGAACGAAATAATATAACTTAATAGAAACATGAATAAAATCGGACGAAATCTATATCCCCAAATCCATCCATGGCCACGGGTTCAATTTTCACTAAGGAAGTCCCAGTGCCCATTAATTTTCCTGTTTCTTCTATCTCATTGTAGATTGTTGTGTTTGCTATGTACACCGAAAAAAATGCTAAAATCTATTGCAAACTAGACTCAACTTTGTAACTAAAAGTCATTTTTTTTCCAGCAATGAACATGTTCAAGGTACCATTATGTATCAAGGCATATATGCATACTATTTGTAAACAGCCACACATATATGGGTATATTAATATGAGTAAACACAATGGTATATTTAACCAATAATTAACGGAAAAAAAATGAATCTACATATCTTGTCCTTCTTCCTTCCTTCCAAAAAATAAAATAAAAATAGACGTGTGTTTCTCGTCCAACAGAAAAATATATACAGTGGTCGAAGTTGATATAAACATGATAGTGCAGCAGATCAATAGTGAAAAGGCTTATCGGCACGGCGGCTGTCATAAGACATCGACTGTATCGACTGGAGCTTACATGAATTCAAGTGCCAATTACTCTAATACATGAAGCAATTTTACACTGATATTTAATTCTCTAGAGATGGTCTGGGATTATAGCATAAATAAAATTCCGACACAAGTTTTTTTCCTATAATAGTCTTGTCCAATCACAGCCAGTGGGTTCCAGGAAGAATTGGGTCGGTCAGCAATGGCGTCGGGACCACGACAAGTCAACTGGCCCTTTCTTGCTTTTGTCCTAGGCAGAGGAGGGAGAAACCGAGTAATTTTCACGGAATCAGACATAGAATCTATGGTTTTAAGCCGAGTATAAGTACTGCTGCACCAAACCTTCTCTCTTTCACGGTTGCTTCGAACATGACGCAGACACGAGATTCCACACATTCTTTGCATGTTTACTTACCATCATTCTTAATTAAGTTCTACAAATTTCTTTCTTTAATGGCTTGAAAACTGAGGTAAGTTATAACAGCTCCAGTTAAAGATGAAAATACGGATCGCTTTATTGTTCCTGAGAGGCAGTCGGTTGGGCATAGAAAATTTATAATATGCCATGACGAAAGAAAACTGACTTATGGACAACGGAGCGTGTCTACTGGGCATGTATAAGTCGTTGTGACTAAATCAACAAGCCACAGACCGGCACAGTGACTTGACACATGAACTCCACCATAAATACGATTCCATTAGAGCGCCAACCCATTGATTCATCGGGAGGAGAGCAAGTGATGGTGATGGTCAGCACCAAACTCGTGTCTCTTGCCATTTTGTGTTTTCTCTTGGCTCCGACCTCCCCGCTAGTCCCAAGCACGGCTCGAGTACTGAGCGAGAAGGCACCTGGTATGTATGTATATGTATGCATGCATGTGATCTTTCCATTGGAACAACATATATTGATCCGAAAGTTACTGTACCAGGAGAGTTTTCCGTTGATATTTCTTAATTATACGAGGAATGGATGATGATCTTTTCTCTTGATTAGCCTTGCTGTGATAAGAAGATGTATAGGTCATTGCACTATGGTTAATTAAAGCCTGGCGGGGACGGTGCCGTTTCGTTGCAGATGCTGGTGGAAGCAAAGGTGCTGTGGGTGCGCCGGATCCGAAGCCAGATGGCTCTAAACATGGCAGTAGCTCGCCTGCTGGTAAAACACCGACCAGCGTAACACAGGCGACAGCCAGCTGTGGCCGTGATAAACCCGGTACACGTTATTATTCATGCCGAACTGATCCCACTTATAGCCCCATACAATGTAACCCGCTAACTCGCAATTGCCGCTGAGACCTACCAATGGACGCCCTTCAGTGAAGAGAGTGAAATTAAACAAGAGAAGAAGATAGGAATTGGGAGCTAGCTATGGCGGCAAAGAATTATGCGAGGGACTTCAAGTTATGTATTTGCTTTGCAACATTTATGAAGTAGTCATCCAGTTTTATATTTTCTCCGAATAAAGTGTCAGAATTATTCGACCATATAATAATTAAAGTGCGATCAAGCATTAATATTAATCCACCGCTTGTGCTTTTGAATTATTATATATTATTACAACAATCATCACGGCCTAAATGAAAAGAAGAAAGTGGATTGGTTAAGTATTAGAACACATCTTCCTCTTAAATAAGTTCTTGGGTTCGAATCTTGTCAGTGAAAAGAATTCGCCTCGAGAGAGTTCTACTCCTAGTAGGCCATCCTGATTAGAACTGGATTAGTCAGAACCTATTGGGTTTTTGGATACCGGTGATTCCAAAAAAAAAAAAAGAAAATAGCGCCTAAATGACTGAAGTGTAACTAGCGTTGTCAAACTTAACATGGCCCAAGAAAAGAACATTATAAAAATATTGTTAATGACCAATATTGATTTTTTTTGGAAAATAAAAGTTCTGCTCCCAGTATTTTACGCCTTTAGAATTTTATCATAAACTTTTATTTTTTTTTATTAATATTCCTATCCTCAATCTTTTGAGTTTTTATGACCATTGTTATTATTTTCGTAAAAAAAAGCATATTTTATTTAAAAATAATTTTTTAAAATTAAAGAAGGTAAGGAGAAAGCAAATGAAAAGAAAAAAAATATCGATATAATGGTACCGGTGGTCCCACCCCTCCAAATTTTTGATCAAGAATTGATTGTCTGTCATCACCACTACAAAAATGTATGGCTCATTCTGAATAAGAGTCCATCCCAATTTTATGGAGGATACTGATTAGTAACCCACATTTTCTTAATCACTAATGGCCTACCGTAACCATTAATCCCCGTTTGATTTTTTTTCCTTATTTTTTAATTTTCGTAATATATTTGTATTGTCGTATTGTCTAGTTCAAAGTGACGTTCCACGTATGCTTCGCAAGTTTACGAGCATTTCTCAAGTTCTATAAATTTGTCTTTAACGAGACCTGAAAACTGAGGTAATAAGGTTAGTGTTGGACCATATATCGATAAATAATAGTATAATACTAGGTTTATAAGATAATTTGAAATTACTAGATAAAAAGAGGTGAAAATTTATCTAGCACTGTTTGGAAAGATAATTTCAAAAATAGCACAATTTTATAAAAAGTTGTAAATATAACACCACTTTAAACCACTATTTAATAACTTTTTTTAAAAATACTCACAATACCCTCCCCATTTCAAACCCTAATTTCTACATTCTACTACCTTCTCTTCTCGCCTGCCCCTGCGCTTCCTTCTCTTCCACTCGCTCTCTGCCCCTGACACCCCTGATGTCGGCCGCCCCCGACACCACTGACCGCCATCCCCTCCACCCCTAACACTCCCAACAGCCGCCGCCCCCGATGCCCGCGATGGTAGACGCACCCCAACGCGACGCCCATCGTGCCGACGCCTTTCGTGCCGTTGCCCGCCTGCCGTCGCGCCGTAGTTGGCTAATGTTAATTATATAAATATGCTTATTTGAACATATTTTCTGACCGAGATTCAAGTAAGTTGTTCGAGTTTTATGAGATTTTAACACATGATTGGTTGTTTTTTCCTAGTTGAGTGAAATCAAGTTATAATTAATTAATTCAAATTTTCTTTCAAGAATGTTGGTACTTCCGGACTTTTTATTGATATAGGTGTTTAATGAAGAACTAACCGGGCCAAGAAAGTGGACCTCGACTCACGGACCCAAGATGGACAGAAGCTGGAAAACAGAGGAAACATGGGAGGGGTCGCGGCTCCATGAAGCAGAAAAGTGAACAGAGTCATGGTCACGACCTCTTGTTGGCAGAGAAGATTTCGCAATATTTGATTTCCTGAAGATCCCGAAGCCCGATATGGAAGACATTATGAGATATTAGGACACAAAAAAGTATATTTCACTTGACTTACTCTGGGAGAAACAAAATATTTTACAGAATATATTTTTAGGATAGATATATTTAGAGAATATTTTAGGCAAGATAGAATATTTTGCTCTCTATCCTTATAAAGTCTAGGCCTAGCAGCATACGGGGAGGACCATCTTTCATATCAGTTCTTACACATTCGTATTGCTGCTAAGAAGAAATCGAATCACTCACGGCTTCAAGAAAGGAAGAGGATCAACGTGCTTCAAGACAACTTCGGGGATCTAGAGATCGGCTTCGAACCATTCTAGAGTTTTTCTTTCCTTCCTCTTTACTTTTCTTAGTCATGGTGTATTCGAATCTTTTCTTGGTATTTTCTGTTAATTCCATCATGAACTAATTCCCTATTTCCTAGGGCGAGCAATGAAACTCTTTTCTATTTTCTAAGTTCTTCCCCCTTTCTTTTATATGTGATTGATTATATCGTGTGACTTATACTATTCTCGTCCTTAATGCTTTCTGATTGACTGGCCACCAATTAGATCGAATAGGAGAGATCGATGAACTCGAGAGACGAAGTCGAAATCACGCCGGAGATAGTATAACTTAGGATAATTCACGCTGAGAGGTTGGGATTATTTGTGAGAAGCATCGAGAGATTAGCCGATCACCCTAGGTATCCAAATTAGGGTTCGAACTCAATGGGTTTCTTAATATTAATTGCCTAGAGATAGAGTGATTAGTATCGTCCTAGAAATACGTCCTTGTTAAACCGAGAGGTAGGCAAGGAGACACGAGACTCTAGGATAGTAACACCGTAGTCAATTGCATATAGAGGTCAGGATTGGATTTAGGAGTAGAATTGAGGGAAGTTGTGAGCCCTAGGTTCATCAAACTGATTTAATTTCTTCTAATTGCTTTCGATTTACCTTTTCTTGTTTTCATTAAATTCCCATCCAATTTCGAATTGCCTAACTTGGCTTGATTGCTTGGTTTATTGCTTAGTTTAATTGACTTAGATCCTCGTGGGAACAATCTCGATATTTATCACTTTATTACTTGCACGATACATATACTTGCGTGTCTTTTTTGTTATCTATTTTTATCGCAACAGTTACAAAAGGAAGAGGAAGAAGAGGGGGGAGAGAGAGAGGAAAGGTTCGAGAGGAGAAAGATAGCGTCGGGGAGAGAGAGGAAAGGTTGAAGGGTAAAAATGAATTTGAACATAAAATGGTGCTAGTTTTATAAATTTTTATAAATTGGTGCTATTTTTGTAAGTTTGGTAAAGAGTTGTGCTATTCTCCACCATTAACACTATAATAACTTAGACTTTTTGGTAGAAATGAGCTCATCCCTTATGAGGTCCACTAATAATAATATAACATATGAAAACTAATAACTTCAATATCTTATGTTTCGACCTAACTCTAAAAAACAAGGTTTCAATACCTTACATTTGTCTAATGTGGGATTGACTCATCAACACCGGCCATCAATAACTAATCTCAAGTCAAGCATGATTCTTTCAGTCTCGGCCAAGAGGAACAACTGGCTGTGAGATAGGATTTGTGTTCCGTTCTAGGGCTAACATTTGGCATTGAGCCAATTCTTTTTCTTTTGGTCTCGAGTTTACTGACTACGATTTCCACACTTGGGCCTAGCGTGGTGTAAGTATACGTAATAACTTGCTTTTATACCAGATTAAATTTTTATCTAGCCCATAATGAAAGGGCTCATCGGCACGGTGGCAGTCATAACACATCATTCGCATCAAATCTCAAGTTGCAGGGAGACTGAATCAACCGGAACTGGCATGAATTCAAGTGCCAGTGACTCTAATAAATGAAGCAATTTTACACTAATATTTAATTCTCTAGAGATGGCCTAGGATTATAACATAAATAAAATTCCGACACAACTTTTTTCCTATAATAGTCTTGTCCAATCACAGCCAGAGGTTTCCAGGAAGAATGGGGTCGGTCAGCAATGGTATAGGGACCACGCCAAGTCAACTGGCCCCTTCTTCCTTTCTCGTAGAGAGAGGTGGGAGAAGCAAAGTAATTTTCACGGACAGGAGTAATCTATGGTTTCAAGTCGAGCATGAGCAACTTCAGACATGGCACGGGCACAAGAGTCCACGCACTCTTTGCATGTTTACCAGCATTCTTAATTAAGTTCTACAAATTTCTGTCTTAATGGCTTTGAAAACTGAGTTAAGTTATATTAGCACCAGTTACACAAGAAAATACGGATCGCTTTATTGTTCTTGAGAGGTAGTAGGTTGGGCATAGAAAAGTTATAATAGGCCATGACGAAAGAAGACCGGCTTACAAAAAAAAAGAGAGAGAAGGAAGACTGGCTTATGAACAACGGCGCTTGTCTACTGGGCATGTTCAAGTCATTGTGACTAAATCAACACGCGATAGACCAACACAGTGACTTGACACACGGACTCTACCATAAATACGATTCCATTGGAGCCCCAACTCATCTATTCATCGGGAAGGAGAAAAAGTGATGGTGATGATCAGCACCAAACTCGTCTCTCTTGCCATTTGGTGTTTTCTCTTCGCTCCGACCTCCCGGCTAGTCCCAAGCGCGGCTCGAGTACTGAACGAGAAGACACCCGGTATGTATGTATGTATGCATGTGATCTTTCCACTGAATTAACATATACTGATCAGAAAGTTACTGTACCGAGAGAGTTTTCCGTAGATATTTCTTAATTATGATAGGAATGGAGCCATGCTGTGATAAGAAGATGTATAGGTCATTGCACTATGGTTAATTAAACGATGGCGGGGACGGTGCCGTTTTGTTGCAGATGGTAGCGGAAGCAAAGGAGCCGTAGTTGGGAGTCCGTGGAGGCCAGATGGCTCTTACCAATGGCAGCAGCTCGCCTGCTGATAAAACCCGACCGGCATAACACCCAATAAAGCCAGCTGTTTCCGTGCTAGAACCGATCGACGTTATTTTGCATGCACAGATCCCAGAACTCGCCCGATAAATTGTACTCTGACTCGGGATTGCAGCTGAGATCTACCAATTGAATGGACGCCGTTCAGTAAAGAGAGTGAAATTAAACGAGAAGAAGAAGACAGGAACGTGGAGCTAGCTATGGTGGCAGAGAATTATGTCAGGGACTTCAAGTTATATATACTTGCTCTGCAACATTCAATCATTTTTGGAGTAGTCCATCATCCAGTTTTATATATTCTCTGAATAAAGTGTAAGAATTATTCGACCGTATAATAAAGTGCAATAATCATTTAAAAGAGCCGATTGACTTCAATTGATGCACTGAGCTGCCTTTTATAAATGTCAAAGGTTTACATTAGTAATATTGCTTAGCTTTAAAAAAAAAAAGAGCAATAATCAAGAATTAATATTAGTCCACCGCTTGCACTTTTGATTTTGGTTAAGTTTTAGAAAACCCCATCTCTTTAAGTTAATTCACATTGGGAAAGTTTTACCGTTCAGTGTGTCATCTCGGCTCAAGCTATATTTAGGGTCCGTTAAGTTTTTGGATATTAGAAATTTAGACCAAAAAAAGAACAGAAACGAACATAGCGCCTAAATGATTAAAATGTAACTAAGATTATCAAACTTAACATGGCCCAATAAAAGAACATTACAAATATATTCTTAATGACTAATATTATTTTAATTTTTTATTTTAGGAAAGGACACTTTTGGTCTCAATATTTTACTCTTTTACTATTTTTACCATAAACCTTTTATTATTATTATTCATATACTCAATCTTTTAAATTTTTACTATTATGATATTCCATTCAAAAATATTTTTTAAACGAAAATGTTTTTTAAAATTAAAGAAAATAAGGAGAAAGTAAATTAAAAGAAAAAATATCAGTAAAATGTCATCGGTGGCTACATCCTCTCCAAATTCCTGATTGAGAATTTATTATTGGTGATCACCACTATAACAACGTGACTCATTCTAAAAATGAATGCGTTCTAATTTTAGAGAGGAAACTTGCTAGTAGCTCACACTTGCTTAACTGTAACCCCTCCCGTAGGCATTAAATGCAGTTAAAATTTTTTATTTTTCCTGAACATATTTATATTGTCGTATTTTCCTGTTCGAGTGATGCTGAACATATGGCGCGGGGCATTAAATGATGAAAAAATTTGTCTTCAGTCACAATGATGTTATTACAACTAATTAAATTATTTTAATTAGTGATAATTACGATAACTACTTGGGTGATGAATACTAACTTACTTGTTTAGTAAACTTTTATTCGTATTTTTTCATATCACGTGATAAAGTAGGATCATCTAAGAATTTCTCCTAAATTCCACATATTCTTGGCAAATTGACCAGCATGTCTCAAGTTCTATAAATTTCTGTCTTTAACGAGACCTAAAAACTGAGGTAAGTTAGTGTTGGATCCCATATTGATAAAATAAAAGTATAATCCTGGGTTTATAAAATATTTGTGTACCATCACCTAATAGTTTAGGGCTTTTGATGGAAATGAACTCAGTTTCGTGTGAAATACACTAGTAATAATAATATAACATTTGAGATGCTGACCACGACAATTAGGGATGAGCGGATCCAGGTACCCTATATTTTTTTTCATAATACCCAGACCCTACCTATATAAGACCGGTTCCTAAATTTTGGAACCGGGCCCTGTCCTATTAAATGTTGGAACCTATAAGATATCACAGGTTCCGAGTACCTTATTGGAACATGTTTATAATTAATTCTTTTAACTCTACAATATGAATTACTTAGATATTTTTATAATAATTATTATTTCATATAATTTTTTTATCATAATCAAATATGTATAATTTTTAAATATATTTTTATTATATTTAAGTGCTATCTATTACTGATTTTAAGTTGTAATGATAATTTAGATAAGAAAAATTCATAAAATATGGATGATTATTATGTCCAATGAAAGTTTACGAGTTAAAAATGCAAATCTTTGAACGGTTCATGAATTGGAGTTCAATTGAGAAAGTTATGAATGACTGAAATTAATCACACAAGTAAGTAAATAGTTTCCGGTTCCGGTTCTGAGTACCCTGCATGCTAGAATCCGAATAGGAATCGGAACCGATTGGTTCCTTAATTCATTACCCAGACTCTACCCTATTTTCATGGAGATCTGCTCAGAACCTACCCAATAGGATAGAATCTTACCGGTCCTGAATCTACCCAATACCCATGCACATCTCTAACAGCAATCCCTGACGTAAATTATTAAATTTCCACATAACCCATGAGATCCTTGGTCTCATGTCCTACCCAAAAGTTTAAATTGATAGAAGTGGTACCACTCTTTTATAAATCAAGTTTCATTCTCTTATTTGTCCGATATGATATTGGCTTCTCAACACAATCTATCACGTGACAACGCATTTACACTTAACACGTGCCGTGAAACATCCGTCCTCAACAACTCACCTCAAGCAATGCATATTTCTTCCAATCTTGGGCAAGGGGGATAACTAACCATGATACTGGTTTATTTTCTATTCTCAGGCTAACAATTTGTGTCAATCCGAGCATTTTTCTTTTTGCCTTGGGTTATAGTCCCACAAGTTCCACATTTAGGTTCAACAACCAATTATAAGCCAAACATTTTTATTCTAGTCTTGGGATTATGAGTCGCGAGTTTCACATTCAGGTTTGCAATGGTGTGAACCCACATTGATAATGTACTCTAATTTGTGTAATGTGGGTTGGGTTAACAAAAGCCCATGCAGAGACTAGGCCCACAAGAGTCCATCATGGAAGTAGTGAGAATTCAATCCCACATTAATAAGAAATGATAATTTTAAAGGGTTTATAAGCAAGGAGTTTGTCTATGGTTGATAATCTCCTTAGTTATATTATACGACTCATCATTGTCTCGCGCATCTGTGTAGGGGTGCAAATCAGAGGTCGATTCAGTTGAGAACTCGCATGCGCACAGGCGGTAAGCGTGCCAAATGTTCGTCCCGACCATTGGGCCTTGCGCGAGGTCAGGTTTTGCCATGTCCAATAATTTTTTTTTATTTCCTTCAACAAACCGGTCCGGGATTCATTTGTCTCTTGGGATTCCAATTGGATGATTTAAGGACATAAATCACCCGAATCAAGTGTGCATTAAGGCATGAAATTAAGAGCCAGTCTTAATAAGGGCTTTTAATGCTTAGTTCAGCCCTTTTAATGGCCGTTCGATGCATTTATGATCGATTAGGCCTTTAATTTCCCAGCACTCTGTCATTAAGTCACGAGCCCTCCTCCTACACTGTATTCTTCTATCTTATTATTTCATACTTCTGTATTCTTCTCTCTTATTATCCTTCATTTCAAAGGTAAAGCCTTTTTAGCATGACTCCATGCCCAAGGGAAGAAATTAAAAAAACATTTCTACATTATCAAATTATCAAAGTCTTGCGATTATCCATCGAAATATTAAAAAACATTTCTACATTATCAAATTATTCTTCTATTTATTTTGTAATTGTGGTCATTGAGATTATTTTATTATATTTATTTTGTAATTTCCCGACACTCTGTCATTAAGTCATCAACTCTCCTCCTACACTGTATTCTTTTGTATTCTTTTGTATTCTTATTTCATACTTTTGTATTATTCTCTCTTATTATCCTTCATTTCAAAGGTACCGTTTTTCTAGCACAACTCCATGCCCAAGGAAAGAAATTAAAAAATATTTCTACATAAATTATTTATCTTATAATTGTGGTCATTGAGATTATTTTATTATATTTCAATTTACAATCGGTTCTTGAGAGGAAGGTAGATGGGCATAGAGAAGTTGCAGGAATTTTGTGCCAAAATACCCCTATTATAGGAAGTAATTTCTCAAAAAGTTGCATTTTAAAAACTAATTCTTGAAATACCATTGTTAGATCGTATATTAAATTTGCAATTTACTTGAAGATACAATTTAATAACGGTGTTTTAGGAATTAGTTTTTAAGATATAATTTTTTAAAAAATCACTTTCTAAAGCAGCGGTATTTTTGCTGAGAGCTCGAAGTTACAGGCCACTGACAGACAATTGACTCATGGACTGCCTGCCGTATCTATCGGTCCTGTTTCAGCGGTCGTTGGCTCGTTGCGACTAAATCAACACGTGATATACAATAAACACGACTCCGTTTAGAGCCCCAACTGATTCATTCAAGAAAGAATTAAATAAGCCAGGGAAGGTGAACGAGGATGGTGGTGATGATCCGCACCACCAGCTCCAAGCTCGTCTCCAAGTACCCCTGGCCGAAGCACCATCTCAAGATAAAATATTGCGCACGTGCTACTACAGCAAGCATCACATTTACGAGCAAGTAGCCCCGCCAAAAATTGTTCTGCACCTCGACCGGGCTGATGTTCCTCTGGACCGGACAGGACTCGTTTTGCCAGCGGAGAACGACTCCGTGGTTTGCTTCGCCTTCTATAAGAAGAAACATATTGATCCCATGCGTAAACATCTTATTTTGGCTCGGAAAGATTTCAATTTTCAATTTCAATAAAATAGACAAGCCCGTAAAATAGACGATTGTGATAATCGAGGTCGAATTTAACTTTTTAAATATGATGAAGTTAGACCAAATTCAATCTCGTCAAGAAGAACTCAGATCTCAAAATTCAATTTAGAGTGCTACTCGATTTTCGCTCAAACCACTCATTATTTTTATATTTTATTTTTTCTTATTTCCTATTTCTTATTTTATTACATTTTTATCCAAAAAAGACCAAAAACAAAAAGGGGAAAGAAAAGCAGGGAAAGGACTTGTACGTCCTCCAGCTTCTTCTTCTCCATTAGCTACACGCCATCTCCTGAGATCCCCATTGCCCTCCGGTGAAAGCCTGGCATCTACGGTCATCTGGTGGCGCTTGCACCTCGAGCCCAACCGAACGTTTGAGCGCCTCCTCGCTGCTCTGTTCGCGGCCATCGAACCTCAGCTCCAGCGATCGCAGAATCTTCTTTCCGTAACTTACAGTTGTTTCATCGACCACCAGAGGTCCACCTTCAGCCTCCTCTGTACAAACCCCCCTCACCGAACCTCCTAAACCCGCCTGCGACCACCCTCCTTGTCCAAGCCAGCAGAACCACTGACCCGAGCCATTCACAGACCCGCGCCCTCCTCTGTAAAGGACCCTTGATCGATGTGTCACTACCGTGCCCAGTGCTGTATACTCCGACCGAGTCTGCTGGTGCTGAATGCTCACCGACCAAGTCCTCTCACGATTCACGAATCGGAGCTTCCCCCTGTCTGCCGATCCGGTGCACTCTGCTGCTCATGAGCTATCGTCCTCTCTGGTAAGTCAGGTGAATCCGGAGACCTACCCTGATTTCCCTAGGAAGGAATGTGATCACTGAACTGCTGCGCATTCTATTGAGTCGATGTCTGCTCTCAGATGATGGGGTATTCACTGCTTAAGCTGCTTGGGTTGGCTTGATCATTGCTTGGTGTGGTGACTGCTGAAACTTCGGCTGTTGTAGTCTGATTCTCATTGTTCTCGTTAATGACACCATGCTACCCCTGCTATGGCAAATTGCATCATGACCCATTTCTGTCGCACTCTGATTTTGTTATCCATTGTGTGAAGATGAACATTTAAACCATGCCTGGCTAAACTTGTTGTCCCCTGTTATTGTGGGTTCATTTTCATGATCTGTGGATAATGCAAATGTATTGGTGGCTGAAATGTTTGTTCGAGTGGATTTGCTATTTGCCTTGATGCTGGAGCTTAGATGACTGGTAGGTGCTGTTGTCATTTCTTTCGCTTGACATGAAATACAGTTTCTCTCAGCGAGTCTTGGGCCCTGGTCTGCTGTTTCTTGCTTGATTTTCCTATGGGTTTGAATGCCATTTTCGCCAAAAAATAGTGTTGTTTAGTAGCTGTAGTTGCGATAGCCCCTTGGCTCGATGATTTCTCCCATTTCCAATATCTCTTTTGAGGAGATTAGAGCTTTAGATTACTTGTCTTTGCTGATGTTTCTTGCTGCATGATTCTTCATTGGTTTGCATGACAATTTCAATAAAAATGAGGCTGCTTAGTGTCCATGGAAGATACAATTTTTTTAAAGGAGATCAGAGCCCTAATTTACTGGTCATTGCAGCAGCCCTTTGCTGGGAGTTTTCCTTTGTTTTCATGGCATTGTTGAAAGAAAATGGAGCTGTTCAGTGTCTGCTATTACAGCTGTCTTTTTATCTCAAAGTTTTCTCTTGATTTGAATGGATTTTGTCGATGGAAAAGGGGCTGTAAAGTGCCTGAGGCTGCAGTCGGTTTTAGCTCCGTGATTCCTCCCGATTTTGATGTCGTTTTTGGTGAGAATAGAGCCCTTACTTATCTGATGTCACAGCTGCTGCTTATTGTTGGATCTCTTTATTGTTTTGGATGCCGCTTCTTGTTGGAAATGAGGCTGCTAGGCACTCGTCACTGCTGCTGTTCCTTGTTATATATCTTACCAGGATTTTAATGACATTTCAAAGGAAAATAGGGGCTGTTTATTGGCTTTAGTTGCAGCTACTCTTTGCTCTATTTTTTCCCGTATTTTCGAAGCATTCTTCGAGGGAAATAGAGTTGTGTTTCATCTATTGTTGCAACAACCCTTGTTGGGAGTTTTTCCCTTCATTTTCATCACATCTTCGATAGGAAATTGAGCTGATTAATTTCCAAAGCTGCTGCCAGAACTTTGCTAGATGATTTCCCCCTTGTTCTCAATACATTTTCAAGGGAATAGAGCCCACGTTTATTAGATTTTGCAGCAGCTCTTGTTGGTTGCTTTTCCTAGATCTTAATGTCATTTATAATCAAAACCGGGCTGATTTAAGTTCATAGTTGCTGCTGGTCCTTAGCTCAATCATTCTTCCAATTTTCGGTGTCATCCTTGAGGAGGATAGAGCTAGGCCTGGCAATTCGTGCTGGCCCGGTGTTTCCGGGCTGGGCTGGCCCAGCAGGAACATGTTACGGGCCGTGCCGACACGGCACAGGGACTCTAATGTCCCTAAATCACTGGGCACGAGCATGGCACAGGAAGGTATCGGGCGGCACGGCACGGCACGATGGGCACGAAAGCTTGACTGGGTGTGGGCTTAGATGATCATGTTGGGCCAGGTAGGTGTGTGGGCCTATGTTTAGTGTTGCTCTCCAAATTACCTTTTTGTCTTTTTTTTTTTTAAATTTTGACATAATGGGCTAATGGGCCGGCACGACACGTTTGTGTCGTGGCCTAGCACGCCCGAAAAAATAAATGGGCCGTGCCGGCACAGCACGAAAAGCCAATGGCCCGAAATTACCTGGCCTAGGCATGGTTTTTTCGTGCTAGACTCGTGCTGGTCCGCGAGCTGTGTTGAATTATGCCAGGCCTAGATAGAGCCTTAGTTTTCTTGTCATTACAGCAGCCCTTTCCGCTATGTTTTCATCCTTCTAAATTACTCTTTTGGTGTAGAATTGAACTTAATGAAATGAGGCAAGTTTAGAAATAGTAGGGTAAGCAATTTAGCGCGTGTCGACTGGCTTGCGAGCCTTTCAAGTGTAACAGAATCCCCGAACCCAAACTTTGGTTTGAGACCAACTAATAAGAACCTAGAAGGTTAGTGTCATGCTCCCTTAGGTAAATAATGGGTTTCTGATCGTCCTTATGATTAGTTCCTTAAACGATTAGTGGCGACTCCTTTTACATGTTCATTGATGACCATGACATTGTGAGATAGCCTGTAGAAATACTTGATTTCGGGGTGCGAAACCATGTACATAATCAGCAGCACGCAAATGAGGAATCTCGATGTTCTCTTTGATGTCAATGCTAGAAAGGTCGGCTTTGGAAGAGGCAGCTGTGGCAGCTGAGTAGCAATTACATTATGGCCAAAGTTTGGAGTTTCAAGAAACAGACGAGAAGATCGACGACAGTCATTTTGTTCACAAGTCTCATTATCCACGGTTTCGTTTTTCTGTAAGTAAGTATGTGTGCTGTTTCCCGAAGAAAATATAATATGGTCGATGAACTGATTGTTTATCACGAACCTGGCTATGCCATATATGCCCGCACAGAGCTCACTGAGACATTATCAGTACGAAATATCGTCATCTATGTAGATATAGATTCAAGTAAGCACTATATTAGTTTATTTATTCGATTTTGGGACTTTCATCTCCTTAAGCCAAGCGTACTCCAATTTGTTTTTCGTCCCCTCTTGTGTCCTCGATGAATTGTTATAAATATTTTGGATTGTTTCGGTAGAATGAGACATAACACCTATCCAACAAAACAAATTAACAGAAAGTCGATGATCGTTGGAGCATGAAATCACCCACCTGAAAGTTTTGCAAACTTAGGTATGGAAATAGTGGACTTTCAATTAGATTGAGGATTTCAAGATTTCGAATCAATTAACTTCAGTAAAAATATAAAACATTTGATGATAATCGGACCCATATGATTTTTTCTTGTCCATATCATTTTGGGATTTCCTGATAATCGGACCCATATAATTTTTCCTTGTTCATATCATTTTGGAATTTCCTGATAATCGGACCCATATGATTTCTTCTTTTTTTTTTTGGTCGCCAGCCACGGTATCCAAGCAGGCCCCACCAGCGGTGAGATGACATCTTTCAGCCAACCATACTTGACTAATCCGTTGGTCGCCCCGGGTCGCACGCCTGGCAATGGCGGGTGAGGCTCCCAAGAGGGGTGTCTGCGTACGTGAGGTCTCGAACCCGAGACCTCCTTAAGCGGCACCGAACTGCTTACCACTCGGCCCAACCCCTCTTGGTCATATGATTTCTTCTTGTCCATATCATTTGGGGATTTCCATGGACCAAACTTCGATCTTGACGATGACAGATTCGCTCTTATCTCAAGCTAAGTATCTGACAAAAAAAAAAAGGACGAATGAAATGAAGTCTTGCTTTTTGGGTTTTCTTGCCTACAGGTCCAAAATTGATGTCGAATAATTTGGACCATTGAATAGTCCCTAATAGAGTTCAGAATCGATTGTAACATTTTTACACTGAAATCCTACAAAAAATGCCAGTAACTTGTGGTCCTCACTTCCTAGTCCATCGCATGCTCCCAAACAAAAAAGGTTCGTTTCACACGGCTCGTCGACCTCTAGCTTGTCCGAAAAATTGCGTGGAACGGAGTGAATTTCATCGCCGTTATTTTCGGTTTTCAAAGTGAAATAGTGATGTTGTGTTTGTATATATAATTGTTAATTTATAACCAAAACTTCATACCCAGTAATGACCTACAACAATCTCAATTAACGCTATATTTTTAATCTTTGTAAACCAATTTGTTAGCACATAAATATTAAAATCTTTCAAGAAAAGATGATTTAGTACAATTGGTATCATTTTCAATCTGAGACCAAGAGATCGTAAGAGACATGGATTTAGAAATCAACCTAAGGGGACCGGAACTCGATATGGAAGGAAATATCAAATTTTAAGGAGATGAAATAATGTAATTTAATAGAAATATCGATAAAATCTATATATATTTTGTCTTACACGGCCCTCGTTAAATCCATCCATGGTCATTGGTCATGGGTTCAATTTTCACTAAGGGACTCCCCGTGCCCATTTATTTTTTAATTTCTTTTATCTCATTCTAAACTGTTGTGTCTGCTATTTGCACTTAAAAAAAATGCTAAAATCTATTTCAAACTAGATTCAACTTAGTAACTAAAAGTAATTTTTTTCCAGCAATGAACATGTTCAAGGTAACATTATGTATCAAGGCATATACACGTACCATTTGCAAACAGCCACACATATATGGGTATATTAATATGAGTAAATATCAATGGTAGATTCAACCAATGATTAACAGGAAAAATGCTTCTACATATTTTGTCCTTCTTTTTACCTTCCAAAAACAAAATAAAACAAAAATAAACATGTGTTTCTCGCCCTACTGAAAAATATACACACCGGTGGAAGTTGATATAAACATGATAGTGCAGCAGATCAATAGTGAAGAAGGCTTATCGGCACGGCGGCTGTCATAAGACATGGATTGTATCGACCGGAACTTACATGAATTCAAGTGCCACTGACTCTAATACATGAAGCAATTTTACACTGATATTTGATTCTCTAGAGATGGTCGGGATTATAGCAAAAATAAAATCCCGACACAACTTTTTTTTCCTATAATAGTCTTGTCCAATCACAGCCAGTGGGTTCCAGGAAGGAATACGGGCGGTCACCAATGGCGTTAGGACCACGCCAACTGGCCCTTTCTTGCTTTTGTCCTAGGGAGAGGAGGGAGAAACCAAGTAATTTTCACCGAATCAGACATAGAATCTATGGTTTTAAGCCGAGTATTTGTACCACTGCACCAAACCTTCTTTCTTTCATGGTTGTTTCGGACATGGCGCGGACACAAGATTCCACTCATTCTTTGCATGTTTACTTACCACCATTCTTAATTAAGTTCTACAAATTTCTTTCTTTAATGGCTTGAAAACTGAGGTAAGTTATAACAGCTCCAGTTAAAGATGAAAATACGGATCGCTTTATTGTTCCTGAGAGGCAGTCGGTTGGGCATAGAAAATTTATAATATGCCATGACGAAAGAAAACTGACTTATGGACAACAGCGCGTGTCTACTGGGCATGTATAAGTCGTTGTGACTAAATCAACAAGCCACAGACCGGCACAGTGACTTGACACATGAACTCCACCATAAATACGATTCTATTAGAGCCCCAACTCATCGATTCAGAGAGAGAGAGAAGGAGGACAAGTGATGGCGATGATCAGCACAAAACTCTTCTCCCTTGCCATTTTGTGTTTTCTCTTGGCTCCGACCTCCCCGCTAGTCCCAAGCACGGCTCGAGTACTGAGCGAGAAGGCACCTGGTATGTATGTATATGTATGCATGCATGTGATCTTTCCATTGGAACAACATATATTGATCCGAAAGTTACTGTACCGGGAGAGTTTTCCGTTGATATTTCTTACTTATACGAGGACTGGATGATGATCTTTTCTCTTGATTAGTCTTGCTGTGATAAGAAGATGTGTAGGTCATTGCACTATGGCTAATTAAAGGATGGCGTGGACGGTGCCGTTTTGTTGCAGATGCTGGCGGAAGCAAAGGAGCCGTCGGTGGGAGGCCGCCGAAGCCAGATGGCTCTTACCATGGCAGTAGCTCGCCTGCTGGTAATACCCCGACTGGCGTAACACAGCAGACAGCCAGCTGTGGCCGTGCTGGAGGCAGTGGACGTTATGTTGCATGCACAGCTGATCCCTCACAACTTAAGAAAAACTGTAGCTCGTTTACTCGCGGATGCAGATGAGATCCGCCAATGGACGCCCTTCAGTAAAGAGAGTTAAACAAGAGAAGAAGATAGGAATTGGGAGGTAGCTATGGCGGCAAAGAATTACGTGAAGTGCCTCAAAGTTATGTATTTGCTCTGCAACATTTATGGAGTAGTAATCCAGTTTTATATATTCTCTGAATAAAGTGTAAGAATTATTCGCGACCATATAATTAGTAAAGTGCAATCAAGCATTAATATTAGTCCAACGCTTGTGCTTTCAGATTATTATTATTATTACAATCATTACCGCTAAATGAAAAGAAGAAAGTAGATTAGTTAAGATGTTAGAACACATTTTTCTTTTCAATAAGGTTTCAAGTTCGAATCTTACTAGTAGAGAAAATTCATCTTAAGAGAGTTTTACTCCTATTGGGTCATTCCGGTTAGAACTGGATTAGTAAGGACCTGTTGACAATTTGGATACCAATAATTCAGACAAAAAAAGAATAGAAAATAGCGCCTAAATGATTAAAGTGTAACTAACATTATCAAACTTCCAAGTAAAAAAGAACATTGTAAATATATTGTTAATGGCTAATATTGATTTTTTTTGGGAAAATAACACTCCTGATCCCTAGTATTTTATGCTTTTACGATTTTATCATAAACTTTTATTTTTTTATTAATATTCCTATCCTCGATCTTTTGAGTTTTTATTATTATTGTTCGCTTTTCATAAAAAATCATATTCTATTTAAAAATATTTTTCAAAATTAAAGAAAATAAGGAGAAAGTAAATGAAAAGAAAAAATATTAATATAATGTTACTGGTGGCCACACCCCCTCCAAATTCCTGATCAAGAATTGATTGTCACTAATCACCACAACAAAAATGAATGACTCATTCTAAATAAGAATTCGTCCTAATTTTAGAGAGGACACTCATTAGTAACTCACATTTTCTTAATCAATAATGGCCCACCGTAACCATTAACCCCGGTTTGATTTTTTTTCTTATTTTTTAATTTTCGTAATATATTTATATTGTCGTATTGTCTAGTTCAAAGTGACGTTCTACATATGGCCCAGGGCACTTAATCCCACACATTCTTGGCAAGTTTACAAGCATTTCTCAAGTTCTATAAATATGTCTTCAGCGAGACCTGAAAACTGAGGTAATCAGGTTAGTGTTGAATCTCATATCGATAAAATAATAGTATAATATTTTATTTATAAGATAATTTAATGTTATCACATAATAATTTAGACTTTTTTTATTGAAATAAACTCTATCTCTTATGAGATCTATTAATAATAATATAACATATGAAGGAGTGATCACTGTAATCTCTGATGTAAATTATTAAATTTCTACCTTGCCAGGCACAAAAGTTTAGGGCCCATGTTCCACCTAAAAGTTCAAACTTATAGAAAAGTGATACCTACTCTATTATAAACAAGATTTCAATATCCTATATTTATTTAATGTGAGATTGACTCATCAACACCCGTCGTCAATAACTAATCTCCAGCCAGGCATATTTCTTTCAGTCTTGGCCAAGGGGTACAACTGGCCACGAAGCAGGATTTGTGTTCCGTTCTAGGGCTAACAATTGGCCTCAAGACAAGTATTTTTATTTCAATTTCGGGCTCATGGGCCACGAGTTCCACACTTGGGCCTAACGTGGTTTGAGCGCACATAATAACTTGCTCTTATATTATATTAAATTTTTATCTTGCCCATAAGAGCCTTGACCCCATGTCCAACCCAAAACGTTAAACTGATAGGATAGTTGTAATTACTTTATTATAAATTGGATTTCAATTTCGTATTTGCACGATGTGGAATTGACTCATGAATAGTTAGAACATCACAGTGCACAAGAAAATACATGTTAACAAATAATCACACACTGGACAATTAATATGTTAAACCTAATTTATAAGAAAATTAGATACAATCACCTAATTTAGATGAAAATCTCCTATAGATTACATGAATATTTTAGAAGTAATTTCAGTTATTGAGAGTTAGGTAGGTTGGGCATAGAGAAGTTACAGTAGCTTTGTGCGAAAATTCTGCTATTTTGAAATATTGTTGATAAATCACATCTTAAATTTGTAATTTACTTGAAATTGCAACCCACGATCTATAGGATAGGTCACATGTAAAAGTTGAGATCTACTTAGTTTTCAAGATACGACCTTTTAAAAATTACTTTCCAAAATAGCGGTATTTTTGCACAATGTTGAAGTTATACGCCACTGACAGAAAATCGACTCACTGGCTGCGTGGCGTGTCTATTGGTCTTGTATCAGTTGCCGTTGCGACTAAATCAACGCACGACACAATAAATACAACTCCCTTAGGGCCCCAACCAATTCAATCGAGAGAGAATTAAACAGGGGGAGGTGAACGAGGACGGTGACGATGACCATCACCGCCAACTCCAAGCTTGTCGTCCCTCTTGCCATCCTATGTTTTCTCTTATTGGCTCCAAACTCCTGGTCAGTCTCGCGAGCGGCAAGAGTACTCAAGGAGAAGGAATCCGGTGGTATGCATTTGATGTTTCCATTAGTACCTACAATATGTATGTTGATCCAAATGTTTAATCTTTTGCACAAACGCGCACACACACATATTTCTTATTTTTACGAGGACGATGATCGTTTTTCTTCATCGCTCATCGTGCGATAAGAAGGTACATAGATTTGCATATGGTTAATAATTAAAGAATGGCGAGGACGGTCCATTTTTTGCAGATGGTGGCGGAAGTTTGGGGGGCGTAGGTGGGAGTGATCCGAAGCAAGCTGGCTCTTACGCCGGCCACAGCTCGCCTACGGCATTAAATCCCAAAAAATGTAGCGACTTCACTCGTGGATGCTAATCCCTGCAGGACTTGAGCGATTTCAATTCCGACGGTGCACGCCCTTCAGTACGACAATGAAATATCCCTAACCATTTCCGATATGCTATATATGCATACATACATATATGTGCTGCGCAACAGCCATTCATTGGTTAGCTTACCCCAGTTGTATTTTCCAAAGTGTAAGAATTTCAACCATATTATATAAAATAAGTGTGCCGAAGAAGCTACTTATTATTATAATTTGTCGTTGTTAAGTTAAAAAGGCTTGAAAAAGGAGGGATTCGACTCGTGTTTCAAAAAAATTCTAGCAAGAAATTTACCAACCGTGTTATTAATCGTGCCTGGACAGTATCAGTTCTTAAAAAAAAGTCTTAAATGATACAATTTCACAGTAATGTAGCAATGTTGGATCGAACTCTTAACCATTTAAAATGTAAAATTTTTAAATCGTAATTAACTTTATAATCATTTTATATATACTTACCAAAATTTATAGTTAACTTTACATCCTCCTAATGCAACAATATTACCCTTTCAAACTATAGCCAATGAAATTTTATAATTGGAATTTAAATCTTAGACTTTCCTACCATTTTGTGTGCCTTCTCGTGGCTCCAATACTCTCGGTTACTTGGGCGCGAGTACTCAACGAGAAGGCTATGTTTAAGCTAATCTCGGTGCCGTAACTAAAGGGACCATAATGCCCGTTAGAGCGGTCCGTGGCCCGTGTTACAAACCATTGTTATACGTCAAACGTAACTATACCAAAGTGGGTCCACCGGGGACGGACATAGGTAATGCCTTGCGCCGATATTAATTACGATGATTCAATAACTTGAGCAAGGAGAGCGAAATTAACGCAGGCATCGGGATGTATGGAAGCAAAGAATAAATTCTAAGAGATGGAAACGTTCATTTGCCTGTAAAATGATATGATATGGACATGGACTCCATGCTTGTTATATATTTGTTCTGCAACATTTATGGGGCTGTTATCCAGTTTTATTCTTCCACGGTAAGTGTAAGAATTTCTGCCATATAATAAAGTACAATAAAGAATCAATACTAGTCCGGGCCTGAGACGGGTCGACTCACGAGGAGGTAAGACTATTCATTGAGAAATAAATTCCACATTGAAAGATTATAGAAGAAATCTAGATTTATAAGAGACTCGGATACTAATTCACTTGATAATTTATGCTTTTAGGTGGAAATAAGTCAAGTCTCTTGTAAGCCCGGAAGAAGTTTTACATGCATGGTATTAGAGCCAACCTGAGATTGGAAGAAAATGCCCGACTCAATGTCGGTTATATAGCCAATGACGGAAGAGAGTACGGAAGAAAAATACCTGCTTGAGGTCAGATATATGTTGAAGGTCAATATTCAAGGCACATGCCAAGTATTAACACATTATCGCGTGAGCGCAAGTGTTGATGAATAAATTTTACATCGGAAAAATTAGGAAAAAGATCCCAATATATAAGAGAATTAGGTACTACCACCTAATAATTTAGTTTTTACGTGGATATTGGTTTAGCCTTTTATAACTCTGGTAGAAATTTTACAATATCCTAGTGAATATGATATTAAATTGATAGATGGTAATTTTTTTAATTTGCGGGTGAAAAATTTCCAGCTAAATTTTTTTTTAAAAAAATTATCACTGATACTTATCATCAATCACCATGCATCCTTGTTTCTCTCCCGATGAATATATGTCGGGGCGTCTAACCTAATAACCGTATTTATCTTTGAGTTCAGGCGTCAAAGTTTCAATTTTTAAGAGTGTTGATTTAGCCTTAACGTCAACACCATCTACCAGGCCCCAGTAGACAGGCCAAGTGCTCCATAAATTCTAATTTAATTTTCCGCCACCATCCCATCCCATCCATCCTCTCAAATGTCCGGTTGGGATTACTCGATTGATATTTTCTTGTCATATGTAGCTTCGATTTCTTACGTAACAATTCTTTTATAGACAAAAAAAAGATGGCAGCAGTGGAAGAGGACTGGGCACTCACTCTGCTACTTCATATTCGAGTCTCTGTGTTCAAACACGTACGTATCAGACGTCTAAATCCGTGTCAGCGTAGCAAATGGGGCTCCATCGGTCAAAGAAAGAAAGCAACGGTCCGAAGTCGTCGGCTCTTTATAATAGTGGGTCGTTATTGACTTGGGATGGTCCCAATGCCATGGTGATGATCCCTGTTTCCTGGAAACCACTGGCTGTGACTGGAAAAAGAAAATGATTAATAATAGAAAAATTGTTGCATTCTGGATGTTAATTAAGGCAATACAGTCTAGCAGGTAAATTCTTACCCGAGTTGAGTTCATGAATGACATATTAAATTTAATTAATAAATATTTAATACGTCAATAAATATTTTATATCACGCTTAAAAAATAAATAATATTATTGATGGATAAAAAAATGACACAATATTTTATAATAGTTTACACGTGTACTTACCTGAATTCATGGGTTTGTGGAGTGTTTATAGGTTCGGGAGAATAAACTCCTTGTTTTAAGGGAAAAAAATTCTCTATGACTAGCTAAGTTAACCCTCTCAGATTTAAGCAACTTGTTAAACGACATGAATCAATCACGCATAGCCAGAAAATTTGGAGTAGAAGTTATGTGAACCCTAGCTCCATCAATAATTCGAGAGGCAGCAATTCCAGGAAAAGCAATCTTCCTGCAGAAAAAATGCTAGTATTCCTCTCTTTGCACTTCTCCTAAAGCTCATTTTAAAAAAAATTCAAATTAGGGTTAAAGAGTTAAAAAAAAAATATTGATCCAATTATCCTTTGTATGAAAATTTTATCCTTCTCTATTTTATGATAAAAATCAAATAAGAGAAAAATAGAGTCAATTAACTTAATATTTCCTATACGTTTCCTTCCCAACTCTCCCTTTCCGGATATACCACGTAAGTATTGTCATGTGATATCACCGTTCTATACGAAACTTTCTCCTTCTCCTCGTTTAACCTCCATCCAAGCTAAGGATAAACTCCAAGCATTTGTGCAAGTATACCAGCATTATTATTGACCGCACAGACAGAAGACTGACTTATGGACCGCGCCGTGTCCACTGGGCTTGTCTGAATCGTCACAGCTGGATCGACACGCAATGGACCAACTCTGCGACTTGACGCGTGAAATCCTCAGTAAATACGACTCCGTGAGAGTCCAAGTGACTTCATCGTGGTGACGGAAACAAGGGGAGGGAAACAAGGTGGCATGGATTTAAATCGTGGTCGCGGGTCGCGTAACGGTCGCATCACGATTGTAACGGTTTCGGGTCGTCGTGGCATTACATAAGGGCGTCGCGGGTATCGCGGTCCGATTTTTTTTTACGCAGCCAAAATGAATAAAAGTAAATATAAAATATTGTCAATGTCACTCTCATTATCACATCTAAAACAAATTAGTCAAAATGGTAAATAAATCATCATTGTACATGGTTTTTCACATCAAGTTCTGTACTTTCTTAACAAATAAATGTGAAGTAAATATTCAATGTATAATACATAATGATTGTTTTGGATAAATCTCTAAAATTTTTGTTACTATTTTCAAGAATCAAATTTATACATGTCAAGATATAGATGATAAATTATCAAAGTAATTTATGTATTACATTGAATATTCACTCAAGAAATATGACATATCTCAGCATTTCTGTACATACAATGCCAATATAATTTCGTATCAACATGTTTTCCGATAAAAGAACGTGTCAAATATACATATTTTCGATAAATTTGAAATAGAAAAACATGTAAATGTGTATAAAAATATGAATAACGGTATAAAAGTGAAGGAAAACGGCCGTCGCGGCCGTTACGGCCGATTTTTGGCCCGTTACGCCATTATGTAACGCCACAACGGCCGCGATGGCCAGCGATATTTAGCGACATGGTATGGCTCGACTAATAAATATTAGGTATATAGTACTCATCCACTTATCCCTTGTAAGGGCCGACCAAAATTGATTTGAGTGAAAAAAGGTCCCGCGATGATCTTCACACATTTCAACTTAAAAATCAATTGTGACTGGCTCTCACATATTCACGGTAGATGAATGGTATTCACTTAACATGATCTGATTATACTGATAAGTAAGTGATTACAGCCAGCATACCGTAGAGAAGCGGAGGTAACGCATGGGCGATATCTTTGGGAGCTATGCCTGGCCGGCGGCAAAGATTAATTAGAGATGCAAGGGAGCAGGTGTGATATTACAGTAGTATAAAATTTTTACTGATAATCAAGAGATTACGAGTTCAATCTTATTATGAGAGTTATGTGTTTTTTTTTTTATTTTTTTTTATTTCTTGTCCTTATGCTAGATAAATGTGCCTTCAGTATCACCAAAAAAAAGAATAATTAGTGGTACAACAATTTTTTATAAAGAAAAAGGAGATAGTAATTGTGGCGACCTATCTACTCCACTATGTAATATTCGAGTTTTTATGTCCAATCACAAAAATCATCAATCGAGCTAAACAATCATAAAAATTAATTATATCAGTAAATTCTTTAGAGATAAATTAAGCAGTGAAATATATAGTCAAAGCTTTCTAAAAATAAAAAAATCCTTAAGAAATTCTGAAAAATCCTAATATTAATTAACGATATGGAAAAATGATGTTGAGGGTTACGGAATACTTTTACGATTTTTTTAAAGGTTTTTAAGAAACCTCAATTCATAGATATACTCTCTTTAATTATCCTGTACTTCTGGTCTTCGTCATGCTATAAAACCAAAAATATTCAGAAGCTCCTCCAATAATCTCGATCGAAAGGAATTAGAATTTTCAGATGCTGAGACTGACATGTAAAAATTTTCCCGGAGAAAGTATCGATGGTCCCCATAAATTGACATTAATTATGGCCTGCAGGCAAGAAAACAGAAAAGCAAGACTTCATTTCTCTATTTTTTTTCTCATCCATCCACTCATTCACATGCTTGAGAGAGACGAGAACGCATCAATCATTGAGGTTGAAGTTTGACTTGGTCAGCGGAATCCAAAATATACCCATTTATTTGGTCCCATATATATTTTCCCTTATATACTATGTCGATTTCAAGTCATGTAAATCAAAAAAGACAACCACGGAAAGCATTACCAAGTGGTTGATAGATCGGCCGACCTCGAACTTAAGACTATTTAAGCTTGTTGGGTTTTAGATATCGGATAGATTGAGGTGAAAAATGGTGAAAGTTATCCAGCCCTAGATCTTGTCAAAGTCCAGTTTTCATAAATAAGTTTGCAAAAACGTGACAGGGATGGATTCCAGTTCCACACTTAAATGAAAATTAGATTTATATTGATGAAAATTCGCAGTGGTAATTTGTATAACCGATTAGACGATCAACCACATTACATTTTCTTAGGGAAACAACATATACATATAACCTGAACGATGACAAACAGCAAATAAATCGATAACAATATCCATGAAGGAGATGAGCCGTCGACCTTTTAATCTGTTTACTAGACCACCATTCGACTGTAAGACCTGCACCCGACTTTGATAATAACATGGTGGTGGGCTCTCAGTCTCAGCTGCCACAGTTGCCTCTTCCGAAGCCGATCTTTCGAGCACTAATATCGAAGAGCACCTTATGGTTCCTCATCTGATTGCTGCCAAGTATGTTCATATCCTTCGGGGTACTGTCAGTGTCATCAGAGAAGGCGAAGCAAGCTAGGCGCCTCTCGTGCATGTGCAAGACGACTGCTTTTCGGTGCAGGGTGAGGTTCGCCTGATCGAAGTGCAGAACAATTTTTGGTGGGGGAACTTTTGCGTAGTCACTGAGCGTGTAGCAAGTGTCAAAGATACTCTCTGATGTAAAGCGGTACTTGGACATGTAATCCCGGAACTTGGACCGGAGTGCTTCGTAGACCCCCTGGTGGAGCCGTGTTGCAGTAGTGCCGGAGTCGATTAATGTCCAAGAAGGGGAATGAGGATCGATAGTTGCAATATCTAATGTTTCATCGTTGAATGTGATTCCACGGAGGTTGACAATGTAGTTGTCGTGTGGGTTGTTGACGAGAGGGGTAGAGGCTTCTGGCTTGCATTTCCCGCGTGCTTCGTCTCCAAGGAGAAGGTAACCGTGGGAACTATCTGTGGGTG
This sequence comes from Lagerstroemia speciosa, assembly GCA_037672795.1. Classification (NCBI taxonomy): domain Eukaryota; kingdom Viridiplantae; phylum Streptophyta; class Magnoliopsida; order Myrtales; family Lythraceae; genus Lagerstroemia; species Lagerstroemia speciosa. The sequence goes on along the minus strand of CM075303.1, from coordinate 2,965,427 downwards.
GGATGCAAATACAGAAGGATTTTCCCAAGGTTGGTTCAGTCTGTGAAAGGAAGGTGTTGGTCCCTTCCATGGCCAGGCCAAAAATGCCATCCGCAGGGAAGTTACCACTGTGACTTTGATGACAACCGAACGTATAGTTTGGGAACCGGTAGCTCGAGCCAACAACAAAGGTGTCCCGAGCATTGTATCCCCTGGATGACGACCCGTCTGTATATGTGATACTGTACCCGCAACCCTGAGTTTGACCAGTGTATGCAGAGCAAATCTTGGAAAATGTGGACGACTTGGCAATGAGGGGCTCGCACCAGGTCCAAGTTACATCGCTACCGGTGTCCATGATCAGGTGCCGACGTTTTTCCCTGCTGCCGATGCTGACTGGGACCAGGTACTGCCCCCGATCATCAGCAATGCGTACCCTGAGGTCTCCCCCACGACCTCCATGGCCAGGTTTCTTCTGGGTTTGTCTCGATGCCATTGAATCACTGGTGGTGTAGACTCGGGATGGATCTCGATCCGAGGTGAGCGGAGAGCAAGGTCCGTGTGACGGAATCAGCGGCACACCGTACTCTTGTCCAATACCTGTAGACACGAACCATAAGTAGGAGTAAGTCCAATTGATCTAAGAGTCCCTAATTTGGAAACAAATGAAAGTTTTGCAAGGATTATTCATCACCTGGTGGAAGAGTAGTCTGACAAGTTGGCGCAGGCACTGGAGAGTCCGGTGAATGAACATGTTCAGACGGAGTACCCGGTACCGGTTTTTCTCCGGAGACGTGCACTATTTCCAATTGCTGGTGACAAAAAAAGAGAAGGAAGGTGTAGTATAGGACTGGGCGGATGGCCATTGCAGCTTGTCAGATTAGGTGTTCCTTGCTGGAGCTCAAATTAATTTTGTTTAGGGAGCAGGTGTTATATAAGATCAGGCCAGGGTAGATTTGGAATAAATAAGGAACTGAATAGATGGGGTGGGGAATCGAAGGCCGAGAGTAAGTCCTCTGTGCGACGGTATGACCAATTGACAGTAGGTGTTAGCATAATCAATAAAATTCAGTTATTTATAAATTTTTTATAAAATCTTAAGAAAAAAATGCGATCTTAAAAATAATTGAATTTGATTGATTTATATTATCTCATAAATACTATCGCACAATAACACCATTGGATAGAAGAATTTGTCCAAGGCCAAGGACCATAGACTCCGAGTCTTCCGCTAATTCCAAAAGTCTCCTTGGTGCCGACAACAATCCAGTCCTCCTATCTTTTTGGTGCTTTGATAGAGACAGTGATAGGAGAAACACTGCACTACAGTAATTTGTGTAACATGACCGATGGCATTTTCATCGAAAACATTGGACCCAGGCACATTACACTCACGTTTAGGATTGAAATCAGAAAATTAAGGTTGTAAGTCGAAATCTTATATCACTACATTAAGACCACATTCTCGAATCCCTACTACTCCCGACCTCCTCCTATTTGTTCGGAAAAAGTAAATCTTACCCTCACCTTCCAATAATAAAACTTGATAACAACTCCATAAATACATCTCACAGAGAAATATGTCTTAGCTTGGATGGTCATTGAAGAAATTTGAGTATAATACGAAGGGAGGATGATAGAGATATTGAAAGAAAATGAACGTGGTGATCATAAACCAAATCAAAAGATTTATTAGACCCAACAACTTATCTGATTGCATCTTTTTGTAAGTAATGATGACTGAATAATCTGACAAACATAGGACCAAAAATATCAAAATAATATTAATAAGATATTCAAAGATACTAGAATATCCAATTGAAATAATTTTATATCTAAATATTTTATTTCCTAAATCTAAAATAATACCTCTATTAGCCATCGGCAAACACTGTAATATAGGCGACTGAACGCTGTAATATATGCTATTGGTCGCTCCATCACTTATTCTTTGACGCCATTGCTAGCTCCCAATGCCTATCTTCTTGCAAATAATTTCCATCTCTTACTTAAGAGGGTTGGACCACCATGACCCAGAACTAGAACCGATAGATTTTTTATTTTGTTATCTGGAACCTATCCGGACTTCATTTATATCTACCGGATACATCTGAAATACGATAGATTCTTACCGGTTCCGGATCTACTCTATACCCGTAGATTACCCTAGGCAATATCAACTCCGACGCCCTGCCCTAAGGAAGACACCGACATTTACTGGACAGAGATAAGACCTCTGTCATCCTAATTACGACATATTTATCTTGGATTAATAGAAGCATAATCATTAAAATTGGGTGGGTGGAGCATCAGCTCCGGCTCACAGCGTCCCCAATTTTTTTTTTACCGATTTTTCTTAGTTCAATTCCATCTCAAATAAATTGGTCGAAAAATAATATTTTTGAAGGGTAAAAGTGAAATTTTATTGAATACTGAAGGGCAAAGACGACATTTTAACTTAGCACACCACATTGACTTGGTTGACTCATTCGTTTTATTATTGTTGGAACAATGTTTTTTTGCAAAAAAAATCTTTTTCGCCAAAATTTTGCTAGAATTTTAAGAAAGCACCAGACAAATTAATATATTATTCCATAAATTTTCCGTACATTTTACGTGGTAATTTTTTATTAATAATTATTTGACCAAATAAATTTTCCCGCACCTCTCCTTTGGTAGAAATTAATTTTTTTACAAATTAAATTATTATTTAAAATTTGTCTTATTCTTTTACAATTTCATTGATACGGGTTTCATCCGATTAATTCTCACTATTTCGTATGCAGGCTTGAAATCATATAAAATAGTGTAAATTTAGAAGTGCAAACTAATTTCAAGATGATTTAAACTTTGGATGCGGAGGCCATGACCTAACATAAAAATAGGAAATAAAGAGAAATAAATGGTACATGTTTCTACGATGATGATTGAATTCATAATCTCTTTATAATAAGTTAAAATCTTATATTACTACACTAAAACCACATTCTCTAGAAAATGCATACTTTAATTGCTATTAAAAGGATTCATTTGGATGAATTTGCCTTAGCACAATGTAAAAATTTTAAGAATAAGAAGAAGAGAGAAAAGTAGCGATACAGGTAAAATCACGAAATTTATTAGACAAGGAAAATTAAGTAATTATATGGCAGCCTAACCGTGTAAGTGAAACATAAATACCAAAAACTAAATAACAAGTCATTAGCATCAAATCTCAAGCTGCCAGGACTGAACCAACCAGAACCCACATAAATTCAAATGCCAGTGACTCAAATACAATTTAAGTAAATTTGCATTAATCATGCTTTGGTATAATATCAAAATTAAAATTCGATGCAAGTTGTTCCTATAATTAATTTTGTCCAATCACAGCCAGTGGTTCCAAGGAAATAAGGGTCGGGACTCGGGATGATATTGGGACCACGCCAAGTCAACTCGCCCGGACGAAGGGGCCAACGACTTTGGACTACCGTTGCTTTCTTTCTTTGTCTTAGGGTGTCCCATCGGCTCGGTAAATGGCATGTGAGGAATTACAATTTCACGATGAGAATCAAATTCACATTTTCTTAATTCTTAGTTCGAGTACGAGTGCTATTCTATTGAACCCATTCCCTCTTTGCTTTGGATATGACCAAATGAATTTTTGTTAATGGTAGGGACACTAAATTCCACACTTTCCCTTAACTTCTTAGAGTTTTAGGTGGAAATGGGGCAGAAATTCTTATTGATCCATGTGAAAATTTTGTATGGTATTAGAGCGGGTTACCGTGTGAGCTCACACTATACCAGGCCCGAGTGTGGAGTTCGTGACATGTAAGTCCGAGACGGGAAGAAAAATATTCAGCTTGAGATCAATTGTTTACTTGAGAATAGAAGAGAAAGCCCACCTCATGGTTAGTTGTCCCCACTTGTCCAAGTACAGAAGAAATATGCCCAACTTGATGTCAGTTGTTAAGGACGTGATGTTTAAGGACGTGCGTCAAGTGTTAACACGTTGTCACGTGAGATTGGATGTTAAGAAGTTAATCCCACACCAATCAAATATGAGATTAAAACATATATGTTATAAAGCAATTTGGTACCACCACCTATTAGTTTATGTTTTTAGATAAAAATGAGCCAAAAACTCTTATAAGTTCAGGTAAAAATTTTACACCAATGGAGCCCAACTACTGATTCTCTTGCCATTTTGCGTCCAACATAAAAACCAACTAAAGGGAACAAGGATGGTGATGACCAGCACGTCCAAACTTGTTTCTCTTGCCATTTTGCGCTTTCTCCTGGTTCCAGACTCTCGAGAGGCAGCACGGTTACCCAACGAGAAGGGATCCGGTATGCATGAGAAATTCTTAGGTGAACTGAGCTTGTAAAAATTATAGTGATCTTGACCAATAAATATTTGACAAGTAAGTATTTCAAATAATGTTTAAAAAAGTCAATAGGCCAAATGGCTTGTGTTAGGAGAGATTTATTCCTTAACGAGCCGACTTGACTCGAATTTAAGTCATGTAAATCAAAAAAGACAACCACAGAAAGCATGACCAAGTGGTTGATAGATCGACCTGTCTCGAACCTAAGACTATTCAAACTTGTTGGTTTTTAGATAACGGATAGTTTAAGGTGAAAAATGGTGAAAGTTATCAAGCCCTGGATCTTGTCAAAGTCTAGTTTGTCATAAATAAGTTTGCAAAAACGTGACAGGGATGGATTCCAGTTTCACACTTGAATGAAAATTATATTTATATAGATGAAAATTCGCAATAGGAATGTGTATAACCAATTAGCCGATCAACCACTTACATGTTCTTAGGGAAACAACATATACCTATATCCCGAACTATGACAAACAGCAAATATCGATAACGAGATCCATGAAGGAGATGAACCGTCGACCTTCTAATCTGTTTACTAGACCTCCATGTTCGACCATAAGAGATGTCCCCGACTCTAATAACACGGTGGTGGGCAGAATTTTCTGTATTCCACATGTGCTTCGGGATCTTGAGGGAAGGCAAAACGATCTATTTTTCGTGAAATTTCAGAGGGAGACTCTTGGTGGAACAAGCTTTGTTTTTGACAAGCTTCTCACTTCAGGTGAGATCGTTCCAATTATCCATCATTTTATTTCAGGTGAAGAGTCTGTGTTATTTAGGGGTGAGTCCTTGATGATTATTGGTATTATATACTCTGATAAGATCGGAGAAGAGTTTGTGTATCATGCTATTTGTTAGTAGTAGAAGTTTTGCTGGTTAGGTCCCGTGGTTTCTCCCCTTACACTGAGGGATTTTCCACATTAAAAATCCTGGTGTTTTTTGTTTGATTTTCTCTTTACTTTATTTCATGATTGCCTCTTAATTCACGTATTCGGGAAAAGATTGTGATTTCTGGGATATTGGATTAGCCTTTTACCAACAGTGGCATCAGGGTTTAGTTTTATTTTTACATGAATAATGCAAGAGAATAATGCACCAAGTCGGATGCCGTTGTTGACATGTCCAAATTATTCTATCTGGAAGCCTCGGAGGAAGGATTACTTGAATTGCAGAGAACTCTAGGACCCTATTGGAGGTGATTCTTCAAAGCCCGGTAATATTGATGAAAAGAAGTGGGAGAGAACGAAGACCAAAACAGTTGCATAGATTTGACAGTGGGGGATGATAAAGTTTTCCATCATATTGCTAATACAGACCGTTGTCATACATCACGCGTAACTAAACCCAAGTGGGTCCACCGGAGATGGATGTAGGTAACCCCTGACCGATTAAAATGATTCGATAACTTGAGCAAAAAGAGAGCGAAATTAACCAGGAAGGAGGCATCGGGATGTATGGTAAGCGAAGAATAATTCTAAGGAACGGAAAAGTTCATTTTCCTTAAATATGTTATATGTTTGCTCTGCAACACTTGTGGAGCAGTTATCCAGTTTTATTCTTCCACGGTAAGGGTTAGAATTTCTACCATATAATAAAGTGCAATAAAGAAACAATACTAGTCCAATTTGAGACGGTTCGACTCACGGAGAGGTAAAATTCTTCTAGAATAATATCCGTTAAGGAATAAATTCCATATTCGAAAGATTATAAAAGAAATCTTGATTTATAAGAGACTCGATATCATCACTTGATAATTTAGTTTTCTAAGTGGAAATAAGTCAAGTTTCTTGTAAGCCCCGAAGAAGTTTTACATGCATGGTATCGGAGGCAATCTGAGATTGGTAGAAAATATCCGACTTGATATTAGTTATATAGGCCGATGCTGGAAGAGAGAGTATGGAAGAAAAATATCGGCTCGAGGTCAGATGTTGAGGGTGAATATTCAAGGCACGTGTAAAGTGTTGACACGCTATCACGTGAGCGCGAGTGTTGATGAATAAATTTTACATCGGAAAGATCATAAAAGAGATCCTACTGTATAAGAAAATTAGGTGTCGCCATATAATAGTTTAAACTTTTAGGTGAATACAGATTCAATCCCTTATAAGTCCGGTAGAAATTTGTACAATATCCTATTAAAAATGTGATATTAAATTGATAGTTGGTAACTTTTTTATTATTTAAGGGCCAAAAATTTCTCAATAATTTTTTTTAAAAATTTTTTCACTGATATTTACCATCAATCACCATGCATCCTTGTTTCTCTCCCCGATGAATATATGTCGGGCCGTCTAACCTAATAACTGTATTTATCTTTGTAAGTTCAGGCGTCAAAGTTTCAATTTTTAAGTGTGTTGATTTAACCTCAACGTCAACACCATCTACCAGGCCCCAGTAGACAGGCCAAGTGCTCCATAAATTCTAATTTAATTTTCTGCCACCATCCCATCCCATCCATTCTCTCAAATGTCTGGTTAGGATTACTCGATTCGTATTTCTTGTCATACATAGCTTCAATTTCTTACGTAATGATTTTTTTATAGACTAAAAAAGGATGGCTGCAGTAGAAGCGGACCAGCTACCCATCCAGTTATGTAATGTTCGAGTCTCCGTATTCAAACAAGTATGTATCATACGTACTAAATCCGTATCCGCGTAGCCAGTGGGGCTCCCTCGGACAAAGACAGAAAGCAACGGTCCGAAGTCGTCGGCTCCTTTATAATCGTGGGTCGTTGTTGACTAGGGATGGTCCCAATGCCACGGTGATGATTGCTATTTCCTGGAGCCCACTGGCTGTGATTGGACAAAAATGATTAATAATAGGAAAAAAGTTGCATTCTGGATGTTAATTAAGTCCATACGGTCTACCAGATAGATTCTTATCCGAGTTGAGTTCTTGAATGGCATATTAAACTTAATTAATAAGTATTCAACATGTCAATAAATATTTTATATCATATTAAAAAAATAAATAATATTATTGGTGGATAGAAAAAAGTGACATGATACTTTGTAACAATATATAATTTGCACATTAACTTACCTGAATTCATGAGTTTGTAGGGGTGTTCATGGGTTCAGAAGAATAAACTCCTCATTATAAGGGAAAAAAAATTCTCTATACAAAGGGGGACGGCAAACGAAAGAATAGCAAAGTAAACCCTCTCAGATTCAAGCAAATTGTAAGACGGCATGCATCAATCAAGCATAGCCAGAAAATTTGAAGTAGAAGTAATGTGAAATCTAGCTCCATCAATAATCCAAGAGGCAGTAATTCCAGGAAAAGCAGCCTTCCTGCAGAAAATGCTAGCATTCATTTGGATACAGGTGAAAAGAGGGGGGATTTATTTGCTACTTATATGCAATTTTCTAAAAGAGGTGAAGATTAATGGGCCTCACTACCTCTCCTAGAGTTCATTTTTTTAACCCTAACCCTAGGGTTAAAGAGTTAAAAAGAATATAATGATCCAGTTATCGTATCTATTAAAAAAATTATCCTGTTCTATTTTATGAATAAAAATATATAAAAAAAATAATAAAGTAAATTAACTTAATTTTTCCTATTAGTTCCCTTCCCTTCCCAGTTAAAATTTCCTCACTGTTTTTCCTCCATTCCCTTTCACTGCCTTCTCCCGTCCCCTTCCATACCCACTCCTATGAGAAAATCTCAAGTGGATATACCATGACGCCCATATAGTACATCCGCTCTATGAAAGAAAATGATATATATATATATATGTATATGAGATGTATGTGCGCCAATCTTTGACATATCAAAATAAATGGCAGGCATTTGGGCATCGTCACGCGGTACCACCGCTTCACTAGAATTGATATATATCAGTCTTTTATTGGACGGATATACCGTACACGTAAGTATCGTCACATGATACTGCTGCTCCATATGAGACTTTCTCCTTCTCCTCTGTTAGATTTTGGAGAAGAACAGAGGAGGATGAAGCCAGAGCAAAAAGAATTCTTGGCACAGCCATGGGAGAGCAGAATGCTCAGCTTACTGAGTGCTGAGGCTCTTCTTGTATTTATACTGTAAAATATTCATGTACAGAGTGTTAATTCAATGAGAAAATAAAAAAGCCAACTCAGCTATTTGTTATACAAATCCCTCGTGCCTCTTCTCACCTTCTCTATTTTCAATATAACAAAAATAACGAAAGGTATCCTCATTAATTTTCATCCAAACTTCTCATTACATTGTAATATCCTCCTTTTAACCTCTATCCAAGCTAAGGATAAGCTCCACGCATTCTCTGCGAGTATACCAGCATTCTTATTGACTGCTCCATGTCTATTGGGCTCGTCAAATCGTTGCAGCTGAATCGACATGCGATGGAGCAAGCCAGCGCTGTGACTTGACATGTGAAATAGTCCAACTGATTTCATCGTGGGACAGAAGTGAAACGAGGGAAGGGGGCAAGATGGTGATGATCGTCAGAACCAAGCTTGCCTCTCTTGCCATTTTGTGCCTTCTCCTCGCTCCAAACTCTCGGATAGTCTCATGAGCGGCGCGACTGCGGGAGGAGAAGGTGCCTGCCTAGTACTTCCATGGTACAGTACGTATGTGGGTCCCAATGTTTAAGCCTTCTGCGAACTCACTTACACAGTGACCCCCGCATAGTTTAAATTAAAAATCAATTGTGATTGGTTCTCATACATTCACAGTAAATGAGTGATACTCACTAAGTATTATACGTTCTTTTATCAATTACACCAATACATTCACAGTAGATGAGTGATACCCACCAGATATAACATGTTCTTTTATTAATTACACTAATGAGTAGCAAGTAATTACAGCTAACTAACGTACCCTTGAGAAACGGAAGTAACGCACAAGCGATTACAATTACGGCTGTGCTGTCTCTTCAGTAAGATAGAACTAGTAAGACAGAAGGCTTTGAGAACTATGGCTGCAAACGTCTTATTACAGTGGTACAAAGATTTTAACTCATAATCAAGAGATTATGGACTTAATCCTCGTTACGAGATTTGTGTACTCATTTATTTCACTTTATTCCGTGTCCTTGTACTAGATCCATCTGCCTTCATTATCGCAAATTAAAAAGACAATTAGTGATGCAACCTTTTTTTGTAAATAAAAAAGAGGCCACCGATAATGCTGACCCAATCGCCTCTTTATATAATTTTATATAATATTCGGACTTTCCTGTTCAATCACAAATGTTACCAAACGAATTGAACAGTTAGTACTAACACTAAATCCTGTTAACATAACACTACCAAAATACTAACTAGTATAGTCAAGAAGCCGGTGTTCGCCAAGGTACAAGTTCTGGAGATGCAACATTCATTTGCCTATAATATGAAATAATATGTGAGGGCCCCCTTTTTCTGTAGTTGCCCTGCAACATTTATATTGTAGCTATCCAGTCTTATCCTTCTAAAGTAAGTGTACGAATTAAACACATAGGGCCCAAATGATTAAAATGAAATTTCCATGGATGTGAGATTCTTTTTATTATCTTTTTAATTTGAGATTCGATTTTAAAACAATGTGCGTGAGGAAATAATACAGGAATTGCTCGTCCTAATGATCATTGTTTCTGAAACCGAGGAAACCAGTCCGTCGCAAAGTAGCAAGGCCTCATTCCTTCGTTCTTCAGTCGTCCGCCTTCTCTTGTTCTTCTGTCTGTCGATTCTTAATGAAATTGGCTTAAGCGAAAATCTGTAGTTAAAACTGCGGCGTCACAGTGGAATTTGTAGTTTAAATTGCAAGAAGAAAGATTAGTCTCTACTGAGATGTTATAAGTTGGTCACTTTTTGACATCAGGTCCTAGAAGTTTAATCTGATCTCACCCAGTCTTGTTACGCTTATTCTGTTACTTATATAAGTTTGTAACGTTACAGATGGTTTCGTGGTTAATTAGGCGCTGACCTGGTCGTAACGCCAATATTTATGAAAACTGTTCAGAGGGGTAACCGGGAGGGAAAGAGATGGAGGGCGCAGAATTTCAGCCCCAAAAAAAAGGAGATTTTGAAAAATAAATAATCAAAACTTTTGAAAAAAAATTCCTAAACACTCAAATAAATCCCTATAAAGTCCTAAGATAGTTTTTTAGGATTTTAAATTTTTTTAGGGTTTCGAAGAAAACTCATTTCATGGATATGCTCTCCTTATCATGTACTTGTGGTCTGCGCCACGCTGTAAAACAAAAAATATCCAGAAATTCCTACCGTAACTTCGATCTTAAGAATTAGAATTTTCAGGTACTGAGACGACGGATAAGTAATATTCCTGAAGAAAGCATTAACGGTCCCAATAAATTGCCATCAACTATGGCCTGTAGGCAAGGAAACAGAAAAGCAAGACTTCATTTGTCTATTTTTCATTTTCCCTTCATCCACTTGCTCGAGAGAGACAAGAACGCATCAATCATTGAGGTTGAAGTCTGATCTGGTCAGCGGAATCCAAAATATACCCATTTAATTGTTCTGATATCAATTTTCTCAAATAATATATCAATTTTAATTCTTATAAATGAAAAAAATAACCACGAAAAAGTATTACCAAGTGGTTGATCGATTGACTGGTCTTGAACTTATTATTATTCAAGCCTGATTCTTTCTAGTCAAAGTCTAGTTTTCATAAAAAAACTTTGCAAGAAAGTGACATGGATGGATTCCAGCTCCACACTTGAATGAAAATTATATTTATATAGATGAAAATTCGCAGTAGTAATGTCTATATCACTGTGGTCATGATAGCCAGTTAGCCGATCAACCACGTCACATTTTCTTACGGAAACAACGTCTACCTATATCACGAACGGTGACAAACAGTAAATATTGATAACAAGATCCATGAAGGATACGCCGTCAAGCTTTTAATCTGCTTACTAGACCTCCATATTCGACTGTAAGAGATGTCCCCTGACTGTGATAGTAACATGGTGGTGGGCTCTCAGTCTCAGCTGCCACAGTTGCCTCTTCCGAAGCCGATCTTTCGAGCACTAACATCAAAGAGCACCTCGAAGGTCCTCATCTGATTGCTGCCAAGTATGTTCATATTTACCGGGGTACTGTCAATGTCATCAGAGAAGGCGAAGCAAACCTGGGAGCCCATGTTTAAGACGACTGCTGTGGGGTGCAGGGTGAGGTTCGCCTGATCGAAGTGCAGAATAATTTTTGGTGCGGCAATTTGTGCGTAGTCGCTGAGCTTGTAGCAAGTGTCAAATATACTCTCTGATGCAACACGGTACTTGGACATGTAATCCCGGAACTTGGACCGGAGTGCTTCATAGACCCGCCGGTGGAGCCGTGTTGCAGTAGTGCCAGAGTCGATTAATGTCCTAGAAGGGGAAGAAGGATCGATGCTTGCAAAATCTAATTTTTCATTGTTGAATGTGATTCCACGGAGGTTGACAATGTAGTTGTCGTTGTCGATGAGAGGGGTGGAAGCTTCTGGGTTGCAGTTCGTGCGTGCTTCGCCTCCAAGGAGAAGGTAACCAAGGGAGCTATCTGTAGGTGGGATGCAAATACAGAAGGATTTTCCCAAGGTTGGTTCAGTCTGTGAAAGGAAGGTGTTGGTCCCTTCCATAGCCAGGCCTAAAATGCCATCCACAGAATCGAAATCGCTGCTGCTGCTTTGATTGCAACCGAACGTATAGTTCAGGAAATGGTAGCTCAAGCCAACAACGAGGGTATCCCGAGCATTATATCCCCTGGACGACGAGCCGTCCCCATAAATGATAGAGTACTCACAACCCCGAGGTTCACGATCGAATACAGAGCAAATCTTGGAAAATGTGGAGGACTTGGCAATGAGGGGCTCGCACCAGGTCCAAGTTACATTGCTACCAGTGTCCATGATCAGGTGCCGAATTTGACCCGGGCTGCCGATTCTGACCGGCACCAGGTACTGGTAGCTCTTACCAGCAATGGGTACCCTGAGGTCGTCTCCCGCATGACCGCCAGGACCAGGTTTCTTCTGGGTTTGTCTCGAAGCCACTGAATCACCAGTGGTGCAGAATAGGCACAGATCTTGATCTGGGGCGAGCGGAGAGCAAGGTCCACGTACTGGAATCAGCGGCACTCCGTAGCCTCTTCCAATACCTGCAGGCACGAACCTTTAGCTTGGAAATGTCTGAAATTCTTTTGGCAATCGATGATAAGTAACTCTGCTAGCTTATTGTGGAATTAACAGGTGGAAGTGTACTCCGACAAGCGGGCACAGGCGCGTGAGAGTCCGGTGAATGAACATGTTCAAACCGAGCATCCGGTACCGGTTTTTTCCCGGAGACATGCACTATTTCTGATTCTTGATGAGAAAAGAAGAGAACGAAGATGAAGAACAAGGCTGGGCGAATTGCCATGGCTTCTTGTTACAATTGGGTTCCTTGCTGGAGTTCGAATTAATTTTGTTCAGGAAGGTGGTGTTATATAAGATCAGGCCAAGATAGATTTGCATTAATTAAGTAACTGAATGGGATGGGGTGGGCAACCGAAGGCAGAGAAGTGGATCGCGTGGCAATGCTTTGCATACTAATATAAATTAATGAAATTCAATTATTTGTAAGTGTTTTTTTAAAAAATCATATAAATATAAAAAAAAAAGATTTTAGAAATGATTGAATTTAATTAATTAATATTATCTTATAAACAAAGTTATATGACAAACCGTCAAATAAGAAGGCTCTGTCCAAGGCCAAAGGCCGCAGACTCCGAGTCTTCCGCTAATTCCAAAAGTCTCCTTGGAGCCGTCGCTCAAGTCATATCTTGTTGGTGCTTTGTTAAAGATAGTTAGACTCTTAGAGGAACTGACATAAAGTGAGCTCAAGTAATAAGATATTTATTTTCCTTAAGTAAATATTTTGGATTCGAGTTTTTATAAATAGAGAAAATTTATACTGAAAAAGTTTTACCCTTAAATGAGCCAATCGAGCTCCAACTAGATTAGCCATCGATTCAGAAGACTTTTTGATATTATTGGTGCACATTGAAAGATAGTGAAAGGAGAAACACTGCACTCCAATAATTTTTGTAATATCACCGATGACATTTTCATTGGAAACATCGGATGTGAGCACACTTAAATCCCATATTGAGGATTGAACTTAGGAATCCAATTTTGTGATTACCACTGTACTACCACCATATTTTCGAATCATCATTAACCCTTAATCTTCTTTTATTTGTCCCCAAAAAAAAGATCTTACACTTACTTTCCGATAATAGAACTTGAAAACAACTCCATAAATACATCACATAGAGAAATACAACTTGGATTGGATAGCCATCAGCAAATACTATATAATACAGCCATCTCTTATATATTCTTTGACGCCATTGCTAGCTCCCAATGCCTATCTTCTTGTAAATAATTTCCATCTCTTACTGAAGAGAGTTGCACCGCCGTGGCTGCAATAGTTCATGGGTTACCTCCCTCCCCACTCGTGCAGGTGTAACGACCATACATGTCCCTGCCACAGACCGCTTTGTTGGGGTTTTTGGCCCCTGCTGTGACAAAACTTCTGCCACCACCTGCAACACAATCGAACCTGCGCATCATTCCTTAATAACGTGCAACTTATCTTCTTATCAGTAATGGAGAAAGTTCAAACATTTGGAGATTCAACCTCTGTTGTGCCAGTGCAAAGATCAGATGTATACCACCATACGCCTTCCTCATTGAGTACTTGTCAGACTAACCGAGAGTTCGAAGCTAGGAGTACTATGTCAATCGTGAATTATAATTGTTCCGCTAATGACATGAAGTCCACATCAACAAAACAATGATGATTCAGACTGAAAGTGTGATAAAACTAATCTTATAGGACTTATTTAACTATTCGTCAAACTTATATGACTCAAACTGCCAGAAATGATAAATATATAGGATTTCGGCTCTCGTTATCCCTATTATTTTATAATATTTTATTTTTCATTGTTTATCACCCGATATCCCATAAAGATCAATAAGCCTTCACTAATTTAGGTTCGACCCAAGTGGACCCACTAAGGGTGTAAAACTCTTCCAAATGTGAATTTTCTCCTGGTAAATTGCATAGAAAACACGTGGTTTGCATCTTTTCTAAAAAACTCAACATTTTAAATTTGGAAAATAAAAACCATACGGTTTCGTTTTATTCTCAAATCAAGACAAATCTTTCAAATTAAAAAAAATTACAAATTATTATTTTATTCCCAAATTAAACCAACATTTTTAAATTTATAAAATAAAAATTATTTTTTTTATTTGTTGACAAGTTGAACTAATATATTAAACTATAAAGCTATATACTTGTGAGATATATCCTACTTGTTCTTTTCTTATTTAAAATTAATTTAATAATTCTCTCCTAAATTAAGATTATTATTCGTTATGAGAAAATATCAAGAAAACTTTATATATACGAAATTGGTATAAATTTGAAGAAAATATCTAAAATACTTTTATTCTGTGATGAAGAAAATTGTTATAAAGGATTAGTCTTCTAAGCATTTAGCTTCAGGTTAAACGAGTTAGTCTAATTCAACAGTAAAAATAATGCTATGTTAATTTTCAAATACAAAATTTCTGGCTTAAATTGAATTTCAAGAAAACTACATGTTTTTATTTTTAAATTTTAAAAAATTTGATTTAATTTGGGAATAAAATGAAATTGCACAACTTTATCTTTTAAATTTGAAATGTTTGACTTTTTTTAGAAAGTAGGCAAACTACATGCTTTTTAATATAAATTATCTAATTTTCTCTATTCCTAAAACTCAAATATGAAATTTTATTTAAGCAAATTAGATATCTTACCATATCAACTAGGTCATGTCGGTAATTTATAATATTTCCTTTCCAACAATATCTCTTACAAAAAAGAGAGAATTAATAATACTTATTAACAGAGACCGTAAAGTAATAACTGCCCTAATGTTGGACTGCATAAACAAAACTCTCCCAAGCTCTTCCATTGCAAACACTCCGATTTTACCGCTAAAAATTCGAATACGGTACTGAGCTTGGAGATTAATGACCTTCTGTGGTTCCAGACGGCGAGCCATGGCCGGAATAAGAGCCAGCTTGCCTCGGCCGACTCCCACCTACGCTGCCCAAACTTCCACTGCCATCTGCAACAAAATGGCACGTCCTCACCATTCTTTAACCACATCCGATCCATGTTCTTGTCACAGAAAGACTAATCAATGAAAAGGTCAGATGTATACCGGCCGGTGGCTTATCACTGAGAACTCGCACAGCTCGTGAGACTGAACGAGAGTTCGGGATGAGGAGAAAACACAAGATGGCAAGGGAGACGAGTTTGGTGCTGATCATCTCCATCCCCTTGTTCCACAATTCCCCCACGTTTATCTCTTGATGAATCAATCAGTTGGGGCTCTAATCGGAATCGTATTTGCTCTGGACCTTACGCGTCAAGTCTGAGCGTTGGTCTATATAGAGCTGCGTTGACTTGGGCGTCACCAAGTAAACTTGCCAAAAGGAGGGGCTTTCTTGGGGCAACCTTATCATGTACTTGTGGTCTGCATCACGCTGTAAAACCAAAAATATCCAGAAGTTCCTGCGGTAACTTCGATCTTAAGAATTAGAATTTTCAGGTACTGAGATGACGGATAAGTAATATTCCTGGAGAAAGCATTAACGGTCCCAATAAATTGCCATCAACTATGGCCTGTAGGCAAGGAAACAGAAAAGCAAGACTTCATTTGTCTATTTTTCTGTGAGCCCATCAATTTTATTTAGATTTAAATCCATTAATTTAAGCCCATGATCCACAAGAATTAAGCCATTAGACATCAATCAATTTCCCCATATGTTTATCCTCTTCCACCGAACAACCCCATAGTCATCCATTCCTGCCATTTAATAATTTCCCCAAAAATATCTCCAGCCATTTTTACTCCTTCACATCAATGAAACAGAGACAGGAAACAAACGCAGACAACGAGAACGAAACATAGGCTCCAGTTGCTGTTTCTTCTGTTTTCCCATTCTCTTCCTCTGTCTAGAGACTAGAATCACCACTCCAAGCTTATCCTTCGAACTTGGTATCAGGATCAGGGGGTATTCTTCGACCTCTACGCCTCGACACCACTCAAGGTTTATTATTATTATTTTTTTGTTTCTGATTTCGGGTCAAGTTGCTTTCAATTTTTATTTTATCTGTCAAATGATAAATGGAGGAGAGGAGGTCTCCTCGGAGGGAAGGTTCCTCCTCCGACAGAGTCACCCTCCCGATCAGTTCGATGGCGGATGCTCAAAATCGGACGGAGATGATGCATCGCGTTATTCTTCCTATGGAGAGTCCGAGTTCGAGCGATATTGCAGCGCGAACTCGGTAATGGGAACACCGAGCTTGTGCAGCTCAGTGAAATACACTGATTGTTTAGACTCTGAGTTTGGGTCGTTTAGGAGTTTCGGGGATGATAGCAGTTTGGAAAATTTCAGCTTGGGCGGGAGATCGGGAAGGAGACACGGATCAGAGTCTAGCCGACGAGTGCGGATAGAGCATGAACTGAGCTGAGTGAGAGAGAGGGTGAGGGGGAGCTAGGAAGACTCGTAACCGGCAAACCGAATTGAGGAGAGGGTGGGGAACCCGATTATGAGAATGGTATGTGCAATTAATTTACTTGATATTATATTATGTATGTGTAATTGATTTCCTTGATATTGTATTATATGATTTTGATCGAGCCCCTTGAATCGCTTGATTAGTAGAATTAGGATTGTAGCTTGAGTTACGTTTTTTATGGTGGGTAGCTAAATCAATAGTTTTATTCCGTGGAACTTATTAACTTTAATTCCTTGTTCATTGATTGAATTGCTAAATTAATAGTTTATTGGAAATTAGGTTCACGTTTAATTAGGTGGTCAATGAGTCGAATTTGGGTTGTGTATGGTAAAATACAAGTGGCTCTGTAAGTCTGATTGGCTCCATGATTAGCTTCTAAATTTTAATCCTTCTGTATAACTCATATTAACACTAAAGTCAAGTGGCATAAATTTGATGAAATCATGATGTTTATTTTGTAATATCCGGTTTGATATAAGTGAGATAATTTAATTGGTTATGTGACTAAATATCTTTATGAGTCCTTTCTCGAATATTAATAGCTTAGTAAAAAAAAAAAAGATTTTAATCCGACCGCTTAACTACTTGAGATAGGACCGGTATATGACCTTGTAGATACGATCTCTTTTACGCATTATAACTTGAGTTTTCATTGATTTTATATTAGCTCTCAGTTCTTAAATGCTTGAATGAAAATTTGTGATTTATGTCAGCCTCTAGACGTGGCTCAGTCAGGAGCTCGACTACTGCCAAGTATTGGTATTTTGAAACTCAAGATAACAGGATAGTGACAATGACGGTGAGTATTCTTTTCTATCGTAAAATGATATAATTATATATAGTATAAAAGCCTTATATTCTATGTGGAATGGTACATGAATGAATATATTATTTGAGTTGAGTGTGATTGATTGGTTGTTGACTCTGTGGTTAAGTGTATGGACAAATTACATGCTAATGCTAATCATAGTGTATGATATTATTTGTATTACATTAAATGTTATTGATTGAATATATGGTCTATTGGAGTTGATTGATTTTGGTTGATTGTGCCTTGATTATGGAGATGTGTATTGTGTTATGATTATATTGCATTGATGTGAATTGATTGAGTATAGCCATGGTGACCGCTAAGCCAGCGGGGTATAAATGGGCCAGAAAAATAAAAAGAAAAAGATAAATAAAAGTGAAAACAGAGAGATATTTAATTTATCGTTGATGTCCGACGAGGTAACTTCCTGTCGGTTTCCAGCGAGGTATAAAAGTAAGATAATTAAAATTGTTCTTACCGTCAGAGGGTAACAGGCGGCCCCCGTGGGTGTGAGGTGTGTAGATGAAGGGTACCGGGAGATTAGGAGGAAGATTGATATTGATTATTTCACGGGGTCGCGGTATCGTCGGAGAGAGGAGTATCGATACTGCCAGAACCCTGTCACAGGGGAAATGTGACCCCATGGCTATACTAATTGTTTGTCAAGTCCGGTGCATCGGCTTGTTGAGTCTCTTGATATAAAATGGTACTTATGGTGATTGATGTGGTTTAAGTGCAGTTGAGATTGATTTGTCTGATTTCTAATTTTAAGAATGGGTTTACTGATATGAGTTTACCTGTATTATTGTGATTACATATTGTGTGACCTATATTGATGTGATTATATGAATTAAATTGACTGAGGTAATATGTAAGTGATTGATATGTGGCAAATTGAGTAAGGTTGAGATTATGCCGATAAATGCGAGGTATGCACAGTTTTATTATGTATTTGATAATTGTTGATAAAGGATTGTAAATAAGTTAAATTGTGTGATTGGAAGTGAATTATTCTGCTTACTAAAAAAAATTTATCTAATTCATTTTACCTTAGAATTGAATATTCACTGAGATGCGGCTCACGCCTTCCGCATAATATTTTTACAGATAAGTAGGCTTGAGGTCAACTTGGTGGACATGGTGAGCAGAGTGAGTTAGCGGGGATCGAAGGAGGAGGTTTTTGGTTAGCTAATCGAGCTAATCGAGCTCCAACTAGATTAGCCATCGATTCAAAAGACTTTTTGATACTATTAGTGCACATTGAAAGATAGTGAGAGGAGAAACACTGCACTCCAATAATTTTTGTAATATGACCGATGACATTTTCATTGGAAACATCGGATGTGAGCACACTTAAATCCCATATTGAGGATTGAACTTAGGAATCCGATTTTGCGATTACCACTGTACTAACACCATATTTTCGAATCATCATTAACGCTTAATCTTCTTTTATTTGTCCCCAAAAAAAAAAGATCTTACACTTACTTTCCGATAATAGAACTTGAAAACAACTCCATAAAGACATCATACAGAGAAATACAACTTGGATTGGATAGCCATCAGCAAATACTATATAATACAGCCATCTCTTATATATTCTTTGACGCCATTGCTAGCTCCCAATGCCTATCTTCTTGTAAATAATTTCCATCTCTTACTGAAGAGAGTTGCACCGCCGTGGCTGTAATAGTTCATGGGTTACCTCCCTCCCTACTCGTGCATGGGGTGTAACGACCATATTTGTCCCTGCCACAGACCACTCTGTTGGGGTTTTCGGTCCCTGCTGTGACAGAACTTCTGCCACCACCTGCAGCACAATCGAACCTGCACATCAGTCCTTAATAACATGCAACTTATCTTCTTATCAGTAATGGAGAAAGTTCAAACATTTGGAGATTCAACCTATGTTGTGCCAGTGCAAAGATCAGATGTATACCACCATACGCCTTCCTCATTGAGTACTTGTCAGACTAGCCGAGAGTTCGAAGCCAGAAGTACTATGTCAATCGTGAATCGTAATTGTTCCGCTAATGACATGAAGTCCACATCAACAAAATAATGACGATTCGGACTAAAAGTGTGATAAAACTAATCTTATATGACTTATTTAACTATTCGTCAAACTTATAAGACTCAAACCGCTAAAAACGATAAACATGTAATACTTTCGCTCTCGTTATCCCTATTATTTTATAATATTTTCTTTTTCATTGTTTATCACCTCATATCCCATAAAAATCGATAAGCCTTCACTAATTTAAGCTCAAGCCGAGTCGACAAACTAAGAGTGTAAAACTCTTTCTAATGTGAATTTTCTCCTAGTAAATTACATAGAAAAATGCGTGGTTTGCATCTTTTCTAAAAAACTAAAAGTTTTAAATTTAAAAAATAAAAATCATATAGTTTCATTTTATTCTCAAATCAAGACAAAGTTTTCAAATTTGGAAAAAAATTATAAATTATTATTTTATCCCCAAATTAAACCAAAATTTTTAGATTTATAAAAATCATATTATTTTATTTATTGACAAGTTGGAATAATATATTAAATGAAGCTATATACTTGTGAAATATATCCTACTTGTTTTTTTCTTATTTAAAATTAATTAAATAATTTTCTCCTAAATTAATGTTATTATTAGTTATGAGAAAATATTAAGAAAACTTTATAAATACGAAATTAGTATAAATTTGAAGAAAATATGTAGCATACTTTTATTCTGTGATGAAGAAAATTATTATAAAGGATTAATCATCTAAGCATTTAGCTTCAGGTTAAACGAGTTAGTCTAATTCGATAGTAAAAAAATAATGCTATTTTAATTTTCAAATATGAAATTTCTGGCTTAAATTGAATTTGAAGAAAACTACATGATTTTATTTTCAAAATTTAAAAGATTTGATTTAATTTGAGAATAAAATGAAATTGCACAACTTTATCTTTCAAATTTGAAATGTTTGACTTTGTTTAGAAAGTAAGCAAGCTACATGATTTTTAATGTAATTTATCCAATTTTTACATTTATAAAATTCGAACAAGAGATTTTATTTAAGCAAAATAGATATTTTGCCATATCAATTAGGTCTTCTCGGTAATTTATAATATTTCCTTTACTACAATATCTCTTACAAAAAAGAGAGAATTAATAATACTTATTAACAGAGACCGTGAAGTAATAACTGCCCTAACGTTGGACTGCATAAACAGAACTCTCCCAAGCTCTTCCATTGCAAACACCCCGATTTTACCGCTAAAAATTCCAATACAGGACTGAGCTTGGAGATTAATGACCTGCTGTGGTTCCAGAAGGCGAGCCATGGCCGGAGAGCGAGCCATCTGGCTTCGGCCGACTCCCACCTACGCCGCCCAAACTTCCGCTGCCATCTGCAACAAAATGGCACGTCCTCACCATTCTTTAACCACATCCGATCCATCTTCTTGTCACAGAAAGACTAATCAATGAAAAAGGTCAGATGTATACCGGCCGGTGGCGAGCCATGGCCGGAGTAAGAGCCATATGGCCTCGGCCGACTCCCATTTATGCTGCCATAAGTTAAGCTGCTAGCTGCAACAAAATGGCACGTCCTCACCATTCTTTAACCACATCCAATCCATCTTCTTGACACAGAAAGACTAATCAATGAAAAAGGTCAGATGTATACAGCCAATGAGAACTCGCACCGCTCGTGAGACTGAGCGAGAGTTCGGGATGAGGAGAAAACACAAGATGGCAAGGAAGACAAGTTTGGTGCTGAGCATCGCCATCCCCTTGTTCCACAATTCCCCCAGCTTTATCTCTCGATGAATAGATCAGTTGGGGCTCGGAATCGTATTTGCTCTGGACCTCATGTGTCAAGTCTGAGCGTTGGTCTATATAGAGCCGCGTTACACTCAGACTTGGGCGCCACCAAGTAAACTTGCCCAAAGGAAGGGCTTTCTTGGGTCATCCTTCAGCCAATATTCTGTTCGTGCCCTATAAGTTCGGGAGATTCTTATGTGAATTAATTATACACCGAAGTGAGGGTAAATATGTTGAGTCCAATAAGAGTCGCACACAACTTAAAATTGAGGATTTTGAATTCAATTCTCGTCCAGGTTATTTTTTTTTCATTTGGTCAAACCCCTTCCATTGACCAGGCCAATGGTTCTTCCTCCCTAGAACACAATGAAACGAAGCAACGGTCAAATGAAGTTGGCTCCTTCTCCGGGCGAGATGACTTGGATTAAATCCTGGAAATTAAACCGCTGGTTGTAATTGGACAAAATGATTACAGGAACAAGCTGCCTGAGAACTTCGATTATTTTGTTCTCATTTCCTGAGAATTATTAGGGCAAAAATATCTCATGTATTAGAGTCGCTGGCGGCTGAATTCATTTTAATTCTGGTTAAAGGGTAAAAAGTGAAGATGTTAACATACTTATTTGGGTAAATGATACGGTGACACGCGAATTTTACCTCCTCAATTCTACCACAAACTTCAATTTTTGTTAGAATTGGTTAGCAACTTTCAATTTTTTTCCACTTCTATCATCCATCTAATTTTCTGTCACGTTACCTAATGGAAGGGAGAAACGGCCTTTAAAAGTGATGAATTGGCAAATTTGCCCCTCTTCAAACTGCAAATAAATGATTATTTAATATAGGAATTTTGCATGATTTTCCAATTCTACCACAAATTTTAACTTTTGAATACAATGGTTAGGAATTGACAAATTTGACCAAGAAAAATCTAATGGATCTAAAACCAATCAAATTTATATTAAATTAGTTAAATGACATGGTGATATACGAATTTTACCTCAATAAAAATTATATATAATATCATATTTTTTACATAATCGCTATTGATCTCTGGCTCTTGTTGGTTTTTCTAGGTCCACACCTCAGTATCTTTGGCAATTTTTTAAGTTAGGTTAGAATTTATTATCTAGACCCATTTCCACTCCGTTCGTTTCTTTCCATCCCTCCATGGTGATTTCCAAAAGCAGCTTGTAAGTCTCTCATTTTCTTTGATGAAATCATCACTCCGTTCATTTTTTTATGATAGAATTAGAAAATCATGCAAAATTTGTGTATCAAATAGTCATTTATCTACAGCTTGAAAATGGACAAATTTGTCAATTCATCACTTTTAATGGCCGTTTCTCACTTCCATTAAGCAACATGATGGAAAACTAGACAGATGGTAGAAGTGGGAGAAATTTGAAAGTTGCCGACCATTTCCGATAAAAATTGAAGTTCGTGATAGAATTAAGAATTGAAGCAAAGTTCATGTATCACCATATCATTTATCCTATTTACTTTTTCCAGTCAGTAATATTCAATAAAACTTCATTTTTACTCACGGGAAATCGCATTTTTCAACTAAAAATTATGTGGCGGTGGCAGTGCCGTCTCCGGCACCCTGCCCTGAGGAAGCCACCGACATTTGCTGGCAGAGTTAAGACCTCTATCATCCTAATTACGACATGTTTATATTGGATTAATAGAAGCATAACCATTAAAGATAGGCTGGTGGAGCATCGAGGACTCCCAACGTCCCCAGATTTTTACCTATTTTTCTTAGGTCAATTTGATTTCAAATAAATTGGTCAAAAATACTATTTCTGAAGGGTAAAAGTGAAATTTTATTGAATATTGGAGGGCAAAGACGGCATTTTAACTCGCTAGGTACATCCATTTGCTTGGTTGAGCCACTTGTATTATTGTTGGGACAACAACAAAAATCTTTTTTGCCTAAATTTTGCTAGAAATTTCCATCCATTTGCATGGCAATTTTTTTTATCAATAATTATTTCACCGAATAATTTTTCCGTACCTCTCCTTGGTAGAAATTAACTTTTATTTTACAATTTAATTTTTATTTACAATTTGTCTTATTTTTTATACCGTCATTGATCCGGTTTTCGCTTGAGAATATAAGACAGAGTAAACTTAGAGGCACAGTATGATTTTAAGATGATTTGAACTTTGGATAGGGAGAACCGTGGCCTAGTACAAGGATGAAAAATAAAGAGAAATTAAGGTCACATACTCCTACGATGATGTCCAAACTCAGAATATTTTGATTATAATTAATCGAAATCTTGTACAACTATATTAAGATCGAATCCTCAAGAATTAAAAGGATTCATTTGGATGAATCTGCTTTAACACGATGTAAAATTTTTGAAAATAAGAAGAAGATAGAAGAGTAGCGATATCGAAAATCATTAGACAGAGGAAATTAAGTAATTATATGGCAGCCTAACCGTCTAAGTGAAACATGAAAAGCAAAAACTAAATAACAAGTCATTAGCATCAAATCTCAACTGAACCGACCACAACCGACGTAAATTCAAATGCCGGTGACTCAAATACAATTTAAGTAATTTTGCGTTAATCATTCTTTGGTATAATATCAAAATTAAAATTCGATGCAAATTGTTCCTATGATTATTTAACTTTGTCCAAATCACAGCCAGTGCTTTCAAGGAAATAAGGGTGGGGACTCGGGATGGTATTAGGACCACGCCAAGTCAACTTAGCCCCAGCAAAGGAGCCAACGACTTTGGACTACAGTTGCTTTCTTTCCTTGTCCTAGGGAGTCCCATCCGCTCAGTCTGCACCATTGATATTCAAAAATCTTTTAAACTGCTAACTAATCCAATTCGAATCGGGTCGGCCCACATTAAGCGGTAAACATTTTCTAGTATGAGTTTTCTCCATTCACAGAGACTCAAACCCCAGGACCTTTGTTTAAGGGAAACGAACAAGTGTCTTACCACTTGAACCAACTTATTTCGATTATTCAATTAGATTTTAAAAGGGATAGTAATAAGAGGGATATAGTTAATGGTACGAAAAACCTCACCATGAGAAAGGATATAAAATATCTTGAATTTTAGGTAGAGAGTGCTGTAAATTAAGACTAGAAATACAAACCGAGTTACTGTGTTCCTGGACATTGTAATAATCCCTGGAGATGAGAGACAGGATGATTACAGAAAATTAAGACTTATGGACCATGCCCTGTCTGATGTGCTTGTTCAATGCGACTCGAGGCCGAATCAACACCCGGTAGAGAACGGCAATGCGACTTTCCACGCGTGAACAACCTTAATAAATACGATTCCAGTCGAGCCTCGATTACTGATTCATCGAGACAGAAACAAGGAAAGGGAACAAGGATGGTGATGCAACGAATAAGAGATGCATGGAACATTCATGGAGTGGTTATCCAGTTTCATTTTCGACCATATAAAAAGAGCTAGATATTGGACCCATTCAACGCACGATATTATTATTTATACAAATGATTATAAAATTATATTATTTTTATGTTATTAATATTTTAAATAAATTAAAATAAAATATATAATTTAAAGATATTATTATAAAGTAATTATACGTTGAAGTAGTAGCTATAGCTTTAAAATTAATTTTACAATCTCGCCCATATTTATCATCCTTTAATGATTAAAAATACGTCCATCAAGGATATTTTATGAAGTTTAAAAGTGAGCTGATACGGCAACACTCATTTATTTAGCAAGTAATCCTCTTCTTTAAAAGCCATGATGATGATTGAGCAGATGAAGGAAGGCTAACCCCGAGAACTACTGGGCGGAGAGGGAGGAAAATAGCTGCCTCATCCATGTTAAATTAGAGAAAGAAAGGTGGAAAATGGTGGAGGTGATCAGCGGGGGTACCTGCTCCGTGAAATGACTGATTAGTCTTTATTTTGTTATTATAAAGCAAATTAGACAAAGGGTATTTACGAAAATCTAAAAGTGAGACGAGAACTTCCGTACTCTTTCAATATATTAACAGAGATGCAACGATGAGTCTCAGTCATTGCTTGCGCATTGCTGTTGAATTTTTATTACTATTGTTGTTGATGCTGCTGCAACCACCATCACGGCACACCTCATTTCTAAGGCTAAAGGGAAAGTCATGGTTCTGTATACAAATACGTACCATTAATAAGAATTCAACGTGACATATTTCTTAATTTATGTTAATAATATTTCTACAATGAACCTCTTTCTCATGAAAATGATTTTTAAGGAGAGAAAAAGAATCAAAAAAAGTTATAGGCCCAGGTGATTAAAATGAAATTAGTATTATCAAACTTAACATGGCCGAGTAAAAAAACACCGTTAAAAATATATTTTTAAGGACCAATATGTCTTCATTGAGTTTATCTGCCTATTTTCCTCTTAAAAAAATTTTTTGAATTCAAATCTTACAAATAAAAAATTACTTAATTTTGAGAGTTATACTCCTTAAAAGGTTGAATGGGCTCGGAATTAAATTAATTAGAGTTGATTAACTTTCCGGATATAAAAGGTTATGGGAAAAAAAATGTCAAGATGGACCGGTTTGCTACATACTAGGCAGTTTTCAATCAGAAAAAGGGCCCAAGAAGTAGAATTACGACTAACCCTTTCATAGGCTGGGGCAGCCTGCTCGGCCAAAGTGGTCCGAAATATTTACAGGGTCGGATTTAAGGGGCATGAGGTAACTGCACGATCTGAACTCTAGAAAATTCATGAAGTATATTATACGCACTCTCGTACACTTTAATCTGTCACTTGGTCCCGGCAATATGTCACTTATCAATGTTCCCACTAAGGTTCCCCAACAAATCAGTGGCAGGAGGAGTGCCACTACCCAGAGAAAGTCTTGCACGTAATAATATAATTATCACTTGACAGTGCTTATATGGGGACACCGTTACACGTAAGACACTCTCCACCAACCACCGATCCGTCCAGTCACTAACTTTGTACTTGGATCGATGTCCTCCGTGGCATGTGCATCGCATCGTTTGTTCTTGTATTTGTTGTGTCACTGCTACCGCTTCCAACTTTTCCATGGACAGCATCCTACAGTGAGTTCTCTAACATCCTCTCAGTTGAAGATATGTTCTCAACCATCTCAAGATCAGTACTGTTAGTTAAAAATTGAAGTATCGCAGTGGAACTTGTAGTTCGAACTACAAGAAGAAAGATTAATCTCTAATTTGATCTTAAACATATATATAATAAAAAGAAGAAGAGTCAAACTTATAGATCCAGAAAGGCATATGCATGCAGTGCATTATTAATTGTCTATGACCTTCTTACGCTTAATTTTGATGAGAAACATCGATCCCTACAAAGCCATGGACATTGCAAGAGAAAATCAATAGAGAGGGTGCATCTTTAAAGATCAATCGCAGACGGTGCAGTTAAAATGATACGCCTCCAGAGGATCTGTCTCTGATGACTTTGGAGATGGCACTGCTCTGGAGAAGTATGTCCGGCAAATAGATCTCGGTGCGTGGTGAATCTGGTGATGACCTACGAAGTAGTCCAGGTATTCATCCCGGCTGCACGCCCCAGATCTAGCATATTGACTGCTTGCCACTGTTGACTTTGATGTCGTCGGAGTATGGCTGACATTTGTGTCATGGCACTAGACCCAAAGAACTTTTCTACTTTCTTCTTGCTTCGAAATGTCATCTATCAACTTCTGACACCTCACGTCCATCTCCTCCTTGCTCTTCAAGTCGATGAATCGACAAATAAGAGTAAGACTTCTGTAAATCTCCATAATTGGAGCTGCAAAAGAAACCAGGACAGCATGCAGTTTCATTGACAAAAGTGAAGGAATTTCTGATCTAAAATGCATTTTAATTTCCAAAAGAAACTTAATCCGGGAAAAAAGTTAAAAAGTCATATCATAAACTTCAGTAGATAGTCCAAATGGATCTATGATGCACATAGGTTTCACATGTAGCTCACAAGGCCGTAAGTTTTCTGATTAAAAAAATAAAGGTCATAAATTTTATTTTTCTTTACACATCTAACTCTCATAGAATATTCACGAGTTAAGAGAGAATAAGTTTCTCGTTATATTAGGGGTAAAAAAAAAAAGGAAATGGAGGTAAAGGAGGAGGACGGGGATCAGACAAGTGAGAGGAAGAGGATTCAGAGAGAAAAGGAAATTGAAATCAGGGAGGAGATACCCTCTTCCTTGCTTGATTGTTCAGACTCTGTTACACCTGCGGTCATCCTCAGCGTTAACGGCTAACTGCCACCGACATCCACCTTTACAATTAAGTCCCTTGTTCTCTTCTCTCATTTACAAGCAAAGCCCTCTTCATTCTTTCTTGTATTTGCGATTTGGACCTTCTACTAACACACGCGTGACAATCCAAAGCTTAATCTCATCTTTGCAGGTCCCTTCTCATCAAACAAAGGAAAACGGTCCATCATATAATAGCTAGCCTTCATTCTTGGTTCTTCGTTCTTCGTTCGTTCATGGTGGGCCAAATTGTAAAGTGAAGGAAAGAGCAGGTGGCAATAGCTAAGTAAAGGTCTGCAATGGCAGTTGGATCAGTTGTGTACCTGGGCCAGGGCCCAGGGATACAAAGCTCTGTAATCTCAATGATTGATCTACCTCCTGTCTCTATATCTTTCTACTGCTCTACCCATAAAAAAAAAATCTTTCTACTGCTCTGCTTTCTAGTTTCTACTCTTTTTCCGCTGTTTCATTCATTCTGCGAAACGGCACCCATCATTCTTCATGAACTTGGTTTAAGTAAATTTTGAGAATCGGCCGAGTAAACGAAGTACATGAGAGTAGAGAGAAAAAGAGCAAACGTCAAATATATGTGACTCAGGACAGCGGGGTACTGTCCGTACCCACACGGACAAAAGAACAATATTCACTGTGAGTAGCAAACAACGGCGGAGTACTAGCTGGACCCATGGATTTAAATCGCGGTCGCGTGTCGTGTAACGGTCGCGTCGCGGTTGTAACGGTTTCGGGTTATCGCGGCATTATATAACGGTATCGCGGGTGTCGCGGTCCGAATTTTTTTAGCATCCAAAATCGTATCAACATGTTTTTCAATAAAATAAGATGTCAAATATACGTATTTTCGATAAATTTGAAATAGAAAAACATGTGAATGTGTATAAAAATATGAATAACGGTATAAAAATAAAGGAAAACGGCTGTCGCGGCCGTTACGGCTGATTTTTGGCCCGTTAAGCTGTTACGTAACGCCGCGATGGCCAGCGTTTTTTTTTCCGGCCGCGATATCGGCCCGTAACGATATCGGAAGGCTCGATACCATTACGTAACGGCCGTTACGGCCACGACAGACCGTTACGTAATGGCCGTTACGGTGGCGACAGACCGTTACGGCCGTGACAGACCGTTACGTAATGGCCGTTATGGCCGCGACAGGCCGTTTTTTAAAACCATGGTTGGACCCGAACACTAACTCTCTGTACAATAAAGAGCGCTTCTACCTATAAATCCTGAAAAATACATAATTCATACCACGGGGCTCCGCCCCCGCAACCCTCAAATCAGCTCAATCCTTCGCTCCCACTACAAATTTGCAAAGGTATCCACAACTCAGCTCACACAAAATTTTAATCGAGTTTGCATTTTACAAGTTACACCATAAAAAATTCAAGATATCTCTAGCAGCCAAAACCTGTTACTTCGCTACAGCTTTCAAGTCTTCCACGGACAACATCCATAGAGCACTCTCACTTCCATTCACTTCAGCTGATAATATGATCTAAACAATCCCAGGTCAATAAAACTAAAGCATCACACTGGAATTTGTTGTTGTTCAAATTACTAGTAGAAAGATTAATATCCAATTTGACCGTAAATATATGTAACAAGATCCGGACTAATGAATCCCATGTGGGACAATCTCGTACATTGTCTGCGACATTCTTACACTTAATTTTGACAGAAACATCCATAAAAAGCCACGGAATTTCATCTGAGAATTGATGGACAAGGTGTGTCTGCTAATGATACGGTGCACAAATTATTCTCAACTGCACTGCTGCATAACAAATAAGAGACTTGCTCCAAAGTAAGACGAAACCTCCGTGCCTCCCAGAGATCACTCGCAGACGGTGCAGTTAAAATGATACGCCTCCAGAGGATCTGTATCTGGCAACCTTGGAGATGGCACGGTTCTGCGGGAGTTCATCTGGCAAACAGATTTCGGCGATCCGAGATCGCTTTCCAGCGCCTGAGTTCCGCAAGGTCCAGTGCTAACATAGTGACTGCTTGCCACTGTCGACTTTGACGTCGGAGCATGGCTGACATGAGATCCGTCCGGCTTCACAGGGTGTCCTCTTACTGCGCCTTTACTGTCGTCACCTACAGCAACACCAAACCAACCAGACATACATGGTCATACTTTCAATCAGCATCTTTGTTTTTGTTTTCCAAACACTGTACCGTGATGAGGCTGATCCTCGTCGAGTATTCGGGCGGCTTCCAGGACTGAATGGTAGTGCTGCAGAGCCAAGAGAAAGCACAAGATGGTAAGAGAAAGAAGCTTAGTGGTAGCCATCGCCGTCCTTGTAATCCCTTTCTTTCTTTCTTATTCAATGAAGGCTCTGCTGAATTGTTATTTATAGTCACGGAGGTGACGTGGAAGTCTTTGGCCTCCTCCGACAACTGTAGAACATGTAGTTTGATTACCAAAATAAGAAGGAATTTGTGACTGAAAATGCAGTTTAATTACCACAATTAAATCAACTTAAATTCATTGAATAATGTAAAATTCATGTCGGTCAAGTGAGGAAGCCAGTCACATGAGACATTGCTCTTCATCTTTTGTTGGCTAGCAGCAAATTGGGTGGGTGCCAAAGCTGCATCTACTTTAAGTCTTCCACTGAGGTTCCCCTCAGGGATGGATATAGTGTGGCATCCCCTCCCCTGAAGTCGGGAAAATCCTTAATATACTATACACATTTCACTTGATTTTGTCCAATTTTTCATTGAAGTATCCTATTTCGCCCCCGTTGAATTCGTTGTGTTAGTATCTTATGGAATTTCGAGCTCCCTGAACCAAGTTTCTAGATCTGTCCCTCCCCTACCTATAAAAGTTGCCACATTTTTGGGTGGCTCGAAACTACAGCTGGTCCTTCCATCCACTCTCCACTGCGATTTAACGTGTGTAGGTTCAAATGTCATTTTCATCCCTCTTCTCCCTCCGTACATATACCTGTGCCAGTGAAAAGGTCGATTTTTTCTGGTAGTTAATAAGTCTGGTTCCCTTCCTAGTGATGAAGTGGAAGAAGGATGAGTTTTGGGATCTACGTGCATCACCCCTACAGGTTTCTTTTGTTCTTGCTCTTTCACATGGAAATTCAACCTTCCTTCAACATCATTACTTACACCGGGCCTCGAAGTGTCATCTTTGCGGGTCCTGCCCATAACTAAGGACTGCCACAGGTTCATCTTTGTATTTCTATCCTTAGCTCGTTATGTGATTGCTTTCGTTTCCGCTCACTGGAGGTGATTAATCCAGAAACACCGACATAACAGCTACGCACTTTCCTTTGTGGAAGACCAATGTCTTCCACTGGGTTCTTCTTGGTGCTAACACACAGCTTGGTCTGCTAAGTAGCAGAAACCAAATAATGATCCACTAGTTCTTGTTCCTACGACCTCCTGGTTCTTCTTCTTGCGCTCTGCGCTCGGCAGCAAAGCGTTTACCAGTTGATGATCCACTACCTGATCATGGTGTCCCTCCAAGTATATTTCTCTTTTAACCCAAGTAGGCCCGTCGGAGCTTTCTGATATTCGTTTAAGATTCAGATCCTGTTATAAGACAATATATATGGTAAACGATCTAAGAGCTTGGTCCTGTGAATGTCGAGGCTGTTGATGAGTGTAAAGGCAAAAGGATGGATCACGCTAAATATAAAGATGAGAAGAGCCCTTACTACCTAACAAGTGTTGCCGAAGGTTCATGTCAAATAGTGACATCCAGAGCAGCCACGGCTGCCAGTCCTGAACCACTCAACCCTTTCCTCCGGCATGTCACAAAAGAATTGTTGCTATTAGGCCCGTAGCATGACGTCGGAATTTTGAATGCAAAGGCAACGGAAAGAACTAGACACGAGAATTACGCAGTAAAACTCTCTCACGAGGGAAATGTACACAATGTAGAACAAATAAACAACTAGATCAAAAAAGAATAACTCCTCTACGAAAAGGGCTTTATGTTTTAGTACTTTGTTCAATTATATTAGTACGTATAAGTATGTACATACATATGTGTTGGTACGTACATTATTTGCATACATGTATCTCATGCATATACTATTGAACATTGAGGAATAAAACGAAAGAACAATCCATTGTGATAATCTATCATCAAGAGAATACTCTTTATACTACTTCAGACATATCTTTTAGAAATTTAATTTCTAGAACTGCGTTAAGATTGGTCATTAGAAATGATTGACGTTAATTATAAATGTGAACTTTACTCTTTTAATTTCTATAATCTAGAAAAAAAATAGAGGCAATATCATATATTTTTCACTTATTGAACTTGAGTCCTACCTATTTTAACGTGGCAAATTTAAAAATAAAAATAAAAACCCCCATCTAATGGTTGAATTAGTCTCGATGAAATACCAGCAAAGGTGCTATGGAACTTTTTTCTGCCAACATTGAGTCCACCGGTCATCTGTCATCAAATCAAAGTTGTCGTGGCATTGATGCCATGACTTCAGTTTGATGTATCAGTTTTCAATGCTGGCGTGGATAATTTTTTTAACAGGCGTGGCAAAAGAAATAAAGAAATATGAAGTTTTTATTTCCAAGTTACGAAGCTACTCTTTTACCCCTTGTTATCCATCAAATTTTCGAACTCATCCCGTGGAAGCCCTAATTTTCAAAAGGAAAGGATCTGGATTTCTATGAGCACTTGATGGGTAACGGGCCCTTTTACAAATGGGCTCCTTAGCTAGCCTCCATAAAGATGGGCTCTGTGCAATTTCTGTGCGTATACGTGTTCGTATTTGGTGGCCGGAGGGTCGGATGGCTTGAATGAAGGCATTCAAAGTATCATATATGTACTTGAGAGTTCATTATCATAACCTAAAATCACAAGAAGGCTCCCCGATTACATTCACCATACGCTTTTTCATGTTTTAAGAGCAAGACTTTCTGACAAGAAGGCTCCCCGATTACATTCACCATATGCTTTTTCATGTTTTAAGAGCAAGACTTTCTCCGACTCCAAGTAGATGTTACAGGTGATTAAGGATCCAACATCGTTCGGTTTAATCTGTACATGGGATTGCCCGTACTTTAAAAGCACCCATGATCCTTTCCGTTCACTTGTCTACATTCATTTCTCTTGCACTCGCCCTCTCGATTTTGAATCCCGAGTCTGCCACTGCAGCGGCAGACTCTTCAACGTTCTATGCCCGGTTGCTTCTGGGCCTACCCGATCACGCAGGATGTTCGTATGTTTCACTAACCATTCTTTTTCATGGTTGGAGAACAATCAGATCCCTTACCTGAAACAGAACCGAATGATGGACCAAGTTTCCGAGCATCAGCAGTAAACTGTGAGACTGCAACCAAACCTTGCTTTCTCGAGATCAATCTCGAACTTCCTTTCTCTTGTTTGGCCCGGATTCGATCAGCCATAAGGGAATGTGTCACATGCCGAATATGCCTAAATTTGCTAAGGAATGATCGTATGTCAAGCAAAGTCAGTGTAGAGCACATCTTGGAACCGTGCACGTCACGAGGCCCTTTCCAAAGTTAGGCTACACCGGCTGTATCACTTTCTAAGGGCGAAAAGCTAAGTATCCAACCCGAGCTAGAACTATTCAATTGCAGTGTTGTTGTTAATGTTAGTTAAGTAGGATTCCAGATGCATGTTTAGGTAGTAAATTGCTGAGATATAAACCCACATTCGAGAATTAATGAGTTAAAACCTAATTTATAAGAGAGTATGTAACATTAAACCTATCGGTTTGAACTTTTAGATTAGATATGAATCCAACCTCTTGTGGGTCAGGTGAATATTTCACATTGTATCACTCACGTCATGCCAAGTCTGAGTGTGGAGCTCATGGCCCGTAAACCTGAGACCAGGAGAAAAATGTCTGGCTTGAGACCCATTGTTAACCCGAGGATCTAGCCCGCCTCATGGTAATTTGTCCTCGGAGCTAAAATAATAAAATGGTCATGGCCGTTAAAAATTGAATCAATTGAAAAATGTAATCAGTATCATTTTTTCATATTAAAAGTAAAAGAATGGAATTTAAGGGAAAGATTGTTACTTAACTAAAAAATAGATGAAATCATTGAAATGTATATCATCTTCATGGACCTCCTCTCAAGTGAATTCCGACTCAAAGTTGGCCTTGCTTGCTAGCAGTGCTGAATGAGAATCGGAGGTACATATACGTATCTGTACCTCCATTCCATATGGCAAGAGCTACTAAACCATCATACGAAAAATGAACCTTAAGAATCCATGAAATCACAGACTTAATTTAATGTAACCAGTCTCAGACTCCTTACAGGTTAACCGCAGTTCTTGGCGGACGGACAGAGATATTTTAGGACCAGCAGCGAGACACGATCACAAGACATCAACGCTCTTTTCAAGTCTTCGATTCCCTCGGTCTTCATAGTTGCGGAATGGAAAATGTGCACAAAGAATGAACCATGTTGCCAGAATCCACTTAGCTACAACACAATTTGATTCCACAATTGACTGGTCGATTGATAGCTGGCTACACGGACTTGCTGTACTAGAGGCTGTACGGCGATGCCCTCTTTCGGGAATTCCGTGTTATTTTTTTCATATTCAGTTACGCACCCGAATCGAATTCTTCTTGCAAGTAATGCTAATTCCGGGAAGAAAAAGATTTTAGGCATCAGTCCTCTTCATCCACCTCATGAAAGGGAAGTGGCACTGTCTTGACTGCCCTGAACTTGCCTGCATTATTTAGATGCTCATTCTCCAACCTGGGACCACTCCAAACAGAAGAATTATCGTCAGCGCAACTCAAAATATCAACATGCTTATAATCGATCGTGTCATTTAATGTAGTGTGACACAGATTTTTATCTTATTTTACCGGTAAAAATTCCATAGCCCTCTTCGGATCACTTCTAAGGCCGCCAGAAACAGGCCGGTCACTCTGTAATCGACAGTTCCAAAGCTGTAACGGAGGACCGTCTGCAGCCACGCGAGCCTCAGAACGAGGTTTAACCCCTGCAAGAGACAGTACATTGTATGATATTTCTGCCTGCCTTTGTCCTAGGAACATCGTATTCTATGTTCCATATTCTTGTTCCCTATTATCGGAGCAAGATAAGCATCGTTTTGCTCTGAAAAATCTCAAAGAATATATTCATTCAGAAATCTATACTGTACCATGGATACGTAGTAAATGAACTTGTGACGGAGTATGAGTTCGTCCCTTAGCCACGGGTTCTTGGAGTTGGTCTGGAAGAATCCCCAGTCCTTCACAAAGTCCCAGTACAATTGGTAGACCGTTGCACAGCTTGAGACAATCACGAGGAGGCAGAGCCACCCAACGGTCTGCTCCTTCTCGTATGCCACCTTGGCTCCTGCTGCTAACATCGCTGACACGTACTTTCCTAGGTTAACTAGGTGGCTTGTTTTTCCTTCATCGAACCATCTCCTCGCACACTGCAAATTAAACTCACAATGTCACATACATACTCGAGTAAAATGAAGAAATGATGAAACATGTTTCAATTAAGTACCTGCATCGCTCTCCAGTAATAAGGAAGGAACGAGACCGCATAGGAGAGGTCTCGGTAATGTTTGGTTCTCATGCAGTATCCATAATCCCGAGTCCTATAGCTTCCGGTTATGTAGTAACATGCGACGTACTCCATATTTCTGAGCAGTGTTACCTATTCAATGAATGGAAAAAATGCAAAATGCAAAAAATACGAGTTAGTCAAGTGTTTTCGACTAAGAAGTCAAGTGGTTGCTCTGAAATTTTCCTCCCTTTCTGAGAAATCGTATTGTCACAGAAGATACCTGACTGCAGAATTGATCGGCGATGAAAAAATCCAGCATCAGAACCTGAGAGCAGAATGAAACAAAACCCGGAATTTCAGACAGGTAACATGAATCTCTACGTGTGCAGATGTTGCTAAATAACGTTGTCAAAACCCCCTACCTTGTAAAAGGGGGCTAGGATTGTGTTCCTTATAACCCGGAGCAGTCTAGCACGACTCGACTGATAGAAAATGTTAAGGGGGCATATGAACACAAGAAAGAAGACCTGCAGACATGCATAAAAAAAAACTACGAATAAGATAAGATCTGGAACGTGCCATCAAGTTATTTAGGACAGTAATCTAAGTCCGGAATCAAACGAGGTGGAATTACCAGCACAAGAAATCCAGGGATGGCTTGGACTTCAGCGAAGGAGTAGCCCTTGGTGAGGAGGGAAAGGTGAACAAACAGGACACCTACCACAACAGTCATCGATGTGGCGCAGATTAAGAACACATCCCTGTACTTGAGCTCCTTTGTAGGGCACAGTTCTAATATGAAGCCATAGTTTATACGTGCCTTTCTCCACGCGAATATGTTGCATCCGTACATGAACAAGTTCAGAAACACTAAGCTAAACATGCTGCAAAAGCACAAAGAAAACAGAGGATTATGTTATTCCATGTTCTTGTTCATTCTCCAGGGGGGAAGAAACAATGTAAAGAAAACAATTTCACATTTTTCTCTTGCCTGAAGACAGGGTAAACAGTTTCCATGTAGATGCTGTCTCCTTGCCTTTTGTATGTTCCGGTTATGTGAGCCATGATCACGTACCCAGCTAAGAGTGCGATGAAACAGCCGGTGAATAGCCCTGAAATCATTATTTAACAACAGAACGATCCACAAGCCATCACTAATCTTCATTGTTGTTGGTGAATTATTACAACTAAGCGGTTTTGGTTCTTATTTTGCTCGATGTGGAGACCAGATTGCTTGGACAGGCTATGTGATGTCACGACATGGAGTTCAAAAAGCTCCCTCTTTCTTTCCGATCCAACGGATTTTCTGTTAACCAGTCAGATTGTGAAATTATCGTCCTAATTCATGTACTCAATGGCTGTTCTCTTGGCTCATCATGAATAACCTTAGCTAACTTTCCGGTGTTTCAAGAAGGGAGCTTTTTAAGGTTCGAGCTGCTGCACGGCCTAATTCGGGTGCAAGATTATTTTGTCGAAACACTGGGACCTATTCCTCCACCCAGAGAAAAGTGCACCCCTTAAGTTGTAAAGGACATAGTGCTCCTAAAGGGTCCACAACATGCTTTTGCTCTCTTCCAATCTTCCTAATAAACACTAACCCATAAATCTGAACTTTATCAAAATTGGATCGACTAAAAAGGGTCTAGTATAAAAACATTATCTTGACAAGTTCTGCTTTGCTTATTATACTACTACCATTGTCGACGGCCAACCAGAATTACCACAAATGGGTCCTAGGGGCCATTGAGATACAGTTATGGCAATCTCGATTCACTGTCAACCGTTGGATGGGCAACTGAGGGACGATCCAGTTAGAAACTGACCAATTAAGAATGTCTGGCCGTGCGAGTCTTTACGGTGCTGCGGTCGGAGGTACTTGAGGGCCTTTCTCCTGTCCTCTCCAGCAAAGTGCTTGATGAATAGCTCTTCAACTTCATCAGACAACTTCATTACCTGCCATGTACGGCACTCTAACGATCACCCAAAAGATTCTTAGGCGAGTTGTGATCTGAGTAGGACTCATAAAAGCATGTCTATATCTAAAAGAAAGAGAAAAACAAATCTTAGAATCAGTGGCCACTTGAAATTGTCTGGAGAATATTCAGGTAAAAATGGTGGACGATAGTGGGAAATCATCCAACTCGAGACCGCAATTATTTCATGGAATTTGTTCTGTTTCGTACCACAAGTTTCTTCAGTTCTTGCCTTTTTCCTGTGGGGAATGACATGGATGAAGAAGAATAAGAACATGGAACATTAACTGCTGGGTTATGGATTCTTTTACCTTGTCTGAACTGTTGAAGTAAGAGCTCTCAACGACTTTGAGGTAAATTGGAAGAACTTCTTTTCCAGTAACCTGATTCCCAAGAATAAAAGGGAAAATTCTTAATTATTGTATATGTGCATAATCTGTAATTACTCATGCAGTCATGCTCAAGCTCCAACTTGACGATTCCAATCGTGGAGATATCAAATGTTTCCTCGGATATGCATGTTTGATTGCGGGTCCAACACGCACTTTTAATATGCTGGGGGATTCGGCATTAAAAGGCAAGATGAAAATGGTTGCTGTGAGACTCAATGCTCTGCATCATCACTTACTTTGTCGAACTTCTTCAAAATCTTCACGAAGGCAAGCATGTTCAAGTTCCTGAAACGTCATAATATGAATTATGTCTTAATAAACATCCAAAAGTTCATCAATGAAAAATTTTTGTTTTCTTATTATACATAGCCTAAGTGAAAAAATGGAAGAAAACAAGGATTTACCTGTAAGTGTTAAGATAACCCAGCCCTTTGTAGAGCTCAAGTAGAGCTTTCTTAATCATCTTCTCCGCATGGTGCAACCGATTCCTGTTGATGTTCACCTTCCTACCCTCGGGCCCACATTTCTTTGATGAAGGGCTGATCAGATCTTCGAAGACCAAGTCGCTTATCGCTGATAGGGTACGGGGCAGCGTGGTCAAAGGGATATTGATCTTTAGGCTCTTTCCCTGGCAGCTGAAAGACCGGCTCGACAGCAACCTTAGTTTGCTGTCCTGTCTCTTCAATGTTCTCACTGATGACTTGCCCATCTCTTCCGGTCTCGGGGAATCCTCGAGTGGAATCTCACTCCTGTCGGAGAAATCGTCGGTGCTGCAATCTTGCAGAAGATCTTCCTGCTCTGTTATATCCTTGGTTGATTCCTCGGCTGCATCCAAATAAGAAAAAGGCACAGAAAGGGTCAAGAGCAGAAGCCTAAACTTGTAAACCACGGGATTGCATCACTCGAGGAAGAGGATTCATGAAATATTCACACGACTCGACCATGCTTTGTTGCATACCACATGGCATGCTGCAAGCAATGGAAGGATCCTCTTTACAGTCCTCAGCATCGGCACCATTGTCCTGCCGCTGTTTCTTGAGAGCTGACTTAATCTCGACAAGGATTTCAACCTGCTGCTTCAGCAACTCCCCTCGATCGAGAAACTCCTTCTCCTTGGACTCGTAGAACTGGTTCACTTTATTCAGCTGAAGGTCCAAGCAGGAGAAAAACTCCCTGGCAGCCTCAGAGTCGACCAGCTGCTCCAGCAGCTCCGTCTCATACAAGTCCCCTTTAGTAGCCGAAGAAGCAAGTTTCTTGTGCACCTGATAAAACCACAAAATCCAAAATATATACACCCAATCACACCAGTGTTTTACTCTGTAACCAAACCGAGTTTCGGGGGGAAGAGTTGTACTTGAATGGCTCCATGCCGGCCTCTGTGTTGGCCGGCAAAGCCAAAGTTCCTCAAAGAGGAGAAGAAGGATTGAGTTTTGTTTGGTGAATTGTGAGATGGGATGTCGAGGATATGGATCTTTTTGAGGTCCTTCTTGAGCTGCCAATAATCAACAAAAGCTTCTTTCCATTCAGGAATAAGCTGTCCTTCGAACTGCTTAGAGAACTTCACCATCTTTCTTATCAGAAGGTTTCCTCAAAAAAGAAGAGAAACAATCGACTGACAGAGATGGCTCTTTTCTGGAGCAATGAACTCATTTGAAGCCCATGGAGATGTTATTTATGGTGTTCATAAAGGAAGGGGGAGGGAACAGATTGATGTGCCTTCCAACAGGCACATTCCAAAATATCCTCTTCCTTTTTGAACCAATTCGATCCCCTGCGCATATATCTCTCTCTCTCTATATGCTCCCTCCACTTGGGGGCTGGCTGAGGTTCGCCGGGGAACTACCGGGCAACTGCCGCCACTGCTGCCTCCATTGCTCAAGGGAGATTTTCAGCCTGCCAAGGAGTTCCCATGGTGGGTCTCTACTGAAGGGAATGACTCTCTAGGAATTGATGGAAAGGGGATTTAAAATGTGTGTCCATTTGGCCTGTGGGACCTAGAAACCATTAATAAGGCATAAGGTCCATTAGGGTGGTGAATTAATTTGCCATCTATGGCATCATTTGCAATCCTTTTGTGCACGACTTGTGATAAAAACTCAATGAATCATGATTAATATGCTTCCAAGCCACATTGGCTCACTGACCGATAAAAGAATGTCTCAATCATTAATTTCTTTATTTACAAAATTTGAATTGGCAACCATATTTAAGGAAAAAAATGACGAAATACCTCAACATATTAATTGTACCTTTCATTTTGTCCTTTTGAGTTTCGTTACCAAACCGTTTTGTTTCGTTAGAAGTTTGCATACATTAGTTAGAGAGTAAAAGTTAGGAAATACAAAATCGAGATACAGTGCCTCCTATAACATTATCAAATAAGGAGAGATTTCTCCTATGTATCAAAGATGAATCAATAAGATTTCTCTGATAAATAATAAGTATGGCAACGAGTTAAGAATGGGCACATATCGGTATTTTTTAGATTCTCACATGGTGGTGGTGGGAGAAATATGAATCCTTTAATGGAAGCCTCAAGGAGTGCTACTTTTGTGAGACATTGATGATCATTGGCTAAATAAAACAATCAACTAGGCACACAAATGTGGCTTCTAATTTGTCCAGCCCCATCCCCACTAATCCTTGATAACTTAAATCCACAATCATAATTCAGGGGAAAAAAAGCCACAATCATTGAAAATAAATATTTAGCGTAACAATATCATCTTCGATTCATGAATAATATATTGGGCAGACGTCTTGCACGTAAAACTCACTATGTCCTTTATTTCTTCTCGCTTTCTCTCTATTGCCTTTATTTTTAGCTTCCTGTTCTCTCCTTCTAGACCGACTATCCTCCTCTAAAACTGGAAAAAAAAGGCAGTTATTTGTTTTGCATCCTTTCCTTTGGAAAAATCTTAGATAATCCTATCCCGCGTGACGTGGTAAGGAAGAACCAATCAAATTACTTTAATTAGTATTAATTATAGTAATTGCTCAGATGATTAGTACTAATTTACTCATTTTATTATATTCTAATTAGTACTTACGTCACATGATGAGACAGAATTATTTAAAAATTTCTCTTTCCTTTGCCACTTCCATTGAGCAAAGGCTCTCTTTTTGTGGCATTTACATATAGAAAATCATATCGTCTATGCATGTAAATAAATCAAACTTTTGAGAGATAGCCAGTGATGATCCTGCATGGAAGAAAATGAGGTAGAAGTGGGACCCATCAAGAAATAATTTAGCCAAGTTTCTTTGCTATCTAATTTGTTCTTCTTCAGGGCTTAATTTTGTTATGCTAATTTTTTACAAGTCAACACTCATTTTTATTAATAAATATCAAATTAATTGCATAAGAGCATTTACTACTTAATTACAAGCATTTCACTGGGACAATCACAGATCAATGAAAGGCCTGGGTTGAAGCTAGCTAAGACATGCACTGTCCAATTTTAAAACTAACTTGAATTTCTTTTCTAATCCTACTATTTCTGCTTAATCCATACTGTTTTTCCCACTTATCTTCATTTAAGTACCGAATTAGAACTCGCTTTTCGACTGCAGAGAAAAACGCACGTGATATGTTGCTCTGTACTAGCGGTTTTGCCATATGGTGGATGCCAACAGTTGTTTCAAAGTTGCAAGTCATAGAGGGGAGAGTCATTCCAAAGTTCTATTCTTAATCTGTTACCACATCCTTCTTCCAACTTGTCAACATGAAAAAGAACTTCCACTGTCAATAAAATGAGGGTTGATTGACATAATTCGGTATTTCTTTTTCAAAATAAAATCTCGAGTTCAATTTTTTAAATGGATAAAATTCATATTATAAGAGTTTTATCAGATTAGTAAAGCAGACTCGACTGAAATCTAGATTAGTTAGACGCAACAACACCCACACACAATACGAAAATGAGAAATTCTAAATTTGATTATTTTCGATGCAAATACCATGTCCATTTGTGTCTTCTTCCCATATTCCATATCACGCTCATGAAAATCCTGTAAAACTTCCACTCCATCTATAGCTTGGACCCATATCACATGGTATTTAATTATCTTATGTTCAAAGATTTTTTAAAAAAAAATTAATTTTCGCTCACACAGTAATGTGACTTACGTTTGTCATGAGTCCTTAGACCACTACAAGAAATGTTTCAATTAGCGGTGGATATTGGCGTCACAATGATAGATGCTGTAATTTCTATGTAAATTTCATCCACGTTCAGACGAATGTCACCGAAACGTGATGATGAATGTTTGTCCTTTTTCTTGGGCGTTCATTGGACGAAAAACATAGAGTTCCTGCCATCAAATTGGACATTAATTGGACGTTTATTGAAGGAGAATGTTACATAAATTAGGTGATGTTTCCGTCCAGAGTGGATGCAAATTGGAACGTATCATTATTTTTTTACTGTTTACCTATTAAGATATGATGATTAATTTAGATTCAAATTAAGGTGATCATCAAGATAAAATTATTCTAATAATAAAACTTTTTAAAGAAAAAATATTTTAGTCTTCATTCTTTTCCACTTTTACCATTTTCTTTCTAAATGTTTATTCTTTACCATTCATATTATCAACCTTTTAAATTTTTACCATTATGATCATATAATTATTTTTTCATTCAAAGATAATATTTTTTTAAAAAAAATAAAGAAAATAAGAAAAATTAAACGAAAAGGAAAAAATACCGGTAGAGGATATCGTAATTTAGGATGAAGACCAAAGGTTTCAGTTACTTTTTTTTAATCACATAATTTTACTCAGTTTAGTTAATTCAACCGGATTAGATCCAATTAGATAGAAAATTTATCTAATAATATCTTTATAAGATTTGCTTTGATGGAGGAAAATCAGGAATTTAATGTTATGCATCCGACGGATGTTAATGAAACAACACTGAATTGACGGATGAAAAAAAACTTACTTTTCTTACCTTTTCGTCCTCTTGTCATATAATCTTTGCCGAAACTCTGCCAAATCGCCATAATCACTCCAATCTATTATCTATCAACAATCTCAGCTTGCACAAGGGGAAGTTTTACATGCTGTCAGCCCCACGCATGTCTTTCCCTCCCTTTGCCTCCACTAATCTCTGCATTAATTTATAGGCAATAAGAACCCCTCTTCATGCTAGAGTCATCTGAATATTGTTTTGCCATCTTCTTCATCAGCCGCTTCCTTTCTCAATTTGCTCTTAATGTTCAAGATCTACATTTTTATTTCTTGTTCTCCTGCATTTTGAGCTTTTGGTCAAAACTCGGGTGATTAATATATGTTGTTCTTTATATTTGTTATTACCTCTGCCAGTCATTGCTATTCTTGAAGTGTAAATATTTACGCTGAAGTTATAACACAAAACCACTGGATGAAAATGTTTGTTTCAGCCATAAACTTTTTTTTTTTGCTTGAGTCAGTTTCAAAACCACTGTAAAATGTAGAATTATTTTCCTATATCCTAGCATCCTACCATAATATATATATATGTATATATATTATTTCAATGCAGGATGAATATGAAACTTCTATTGCAGAATTTTTGACCCAACATTCCCATGATGAACTAACAGCTAATGTGCAAGCACAACTGTGGGAGAAAATAGCTTGTAAACAATGTGCCCGTAGGATCTACAGGATGAGTTATCGAGTATTATCAGGCATGACAGCTTCCCACTTGGAGCACACCGGTTCATCTTCTGCATGGGGTCAACTATTCAGCCAAATGCAGCCCAAAGTTGCTGCACTAGCTACAGATGTCATGTAGCGAATTGACCGACAAGCTCGGCGAATTGATTTGGAAACTCAAATGCGTGAACGAAATTATGAACGCATGAAGAACTACTTGATTGATATGAGAATGGAGGTGAGAAGCCATTCTCCGATGTAATTATTTTGCTTCTAAAATGTTTGATTTTTCTGCGGAAGAACTTTTGGGTTTTGGAACAGTCACATAGTTACTTC
This sequence comes from Lagerstroemia speciosa, assembly GCA_037672795.1. Classification (NCBI taxonomy): domain Eukaryota; kingdom Viridiplantae; phylum Streptophyta; class Magnoliopsida; order Myrtales; family Lythraceae; genus Lagerstroemia; species Lagerstroemia speciosa. The sequence continues at coordinate 2,921,781 of CM075303.1, read as the reverse complement.
TTGTATGGTGGTTGCATACATTTTGTACATTAATTTATATTTAATATAATTATTTCCCATTGTAAATAATGATTCTAGCAAATTAACTATTATTTACATTTCCATTATAGGAATTTGCATAAATTACGTTATTATGGAAGAAAATGAATTTGAGAAAAATTTATTCAATAAAATTTCATAATAAATGCAAGAACAATTTAATAGAGTTAGAATATTTTGTCCAAATAAATGGACAGAGAGTGCACAAAGTTTTGTCCATGTTGGGATGAAATTTCGCCCAATAGAAAAGGAACAACTGGACAGTATGTTGACATAATTTCATCTACTTACTTGGATAAAAATACCAATGGACGTAAAATTAGGTAGTTATTCTCCAATGTTAGATTGTAAATAAATATAAAGGAAAACATCGACTTCCCGCTGCTTATCATTCCTTTTTCGTCGTCAAGTACATTTGACAGTACTTGGCCACAATTATATCAATAATGTCACCACAAATTGGACAAAGAATTTTGCGTCAAGCATATTTACGTTCACTTAATTATGGTAGTTCAATGGACGACAAAGGATGTTATCATAAAAAAATCAAGCATTTTCGTCCATGGTCTTCGAACGATATCAAGGTAATTTCTTGCAGTGGACACTCCCCTCAGCAATTGATCTCTGGTCAAATATTTTTCTTCTATACATGGGTTAAGGGGAGTAATTATGACCACATGCTAGGCTTTCTCTTTCGTCCACAAGATATACGAGCCCAATATTTTTCTTTCGTGCTTGGATCTTTTTAATAATCCCTAGCTTCATATTCAGACTTAGAAAGGTGTATAACCAGTTATGGTACCAACTAGATTTTTATCTAATCTATAAACGCTTTGTTTGAATTGAGAGATTGGGAGAGATTCGGAGGGAAGGGACTTGGAGGGATAGTACAATATCTTATTTGGGTAAATTATTAAGAAGAATTTGGAGGAATTTAGAGGAATTTGGAGGGATTCGCAATCCCTCCAAATTCCTTCAAACCTCACTTTTTTAATTCCTCCGATTTGGGGGAATTTGAATGGATAATAAATTTTTAAACAAATATACCCGTTGTAACTTCTTAAAAGAAACTTTTGACACGTTATAATTGTTCATTATATAATTACACAATTACACCCATCTTCCCCTTTCTCGACTATCATCAAGCCATTACTACAATACGCTTTCTCTTACTCGACTACCATCAGGTCGCAACCATTAAGCCTATCAAGATTATCATAAAACCATAACTTTATTTGAATTTCAATATCATCATGAAATTACTGTGTCTCTCTTATGTCTTTCTTTCATTGGATCGGTCTTCTAAATTAAATGGGTAAAATGGTCAAATTGACTTGTTCATTCCTCCAAATCCCTCAGCTAATAATAATATTCAAACGAGTGATTTGGATGACTAAGTTATCACTTCAAATCCCTCCCCTCCCCTCGAAATCCCATCCCTCCAAACCCCTCCCCTCCAAATCTCTCAATACAAATATAGTGTAAGAGAGCTATATCCATTTAGAACTTAAATTGATCTTATATTTCAAATTTTTTTTATTAACTTTCCAACGTGGTGTCAACTCTCAACAACCTTACAAAAGACAGAAAAAAATCTTCCTGCCCTTTGCACAATATTCAGAGAGCCAATCGATAGTCCCTCGTTTCCTCTTCACACGCGGACTTCTATGGGAACTGATGTAGCATCACCATTACAAATCGTGGAAAATCGACATCGCCGTACCCTAAGCCATGGTGGCTGACTCAAAGATACGCCACTATTTCTTGAGCTCTTACGAGACCACACATTTCCTCTATATCTCGACAAAAAGGAAAAAATGAAAATATTTGCCCGGCAATCCACGAGTCGTGAAAGCATGTGGGCAGACACGATTGCCGTACCCCGACTTAGAAAAAATGTACGAACCTTCCATCTTTTTAAGCACATGGGCCCGCTGTATGATCTTTTTTCGCCCCAAAAATGTTACGTCAAATGTTTGCATTGTGCTTTTCACTGCTGATAGGCAGAACGAGAAGAGATTGATCGACTTGTTAAGTAGACCTGCAGGAGGGCCAATCGTGTCGACGTTTGGAAGGTTTTGCTATGATTGTTTCAGTTAGTATAAACAGAGACACTGAGATGCATAAACATATAGGGAAGTAATCGAAAGGCTTTTGGGTCTATACAGAACCAATGAGAAGCCATGAAAATGGTCTGATTCAGATTGCAATTCTTTGGGTGTCCCCTCTCCCTCCCCGCCCCTCCGCTTACCCCTTCCTCCTCATAATACATTATGTTCGATAGAAAAATTCTAATTACAAGAATCGAAGTAAGATAGGACAGTTAAGTGCGAAATTTTACAATTTTTTCCGACTTCAAGGGTAACACGAGCAAACACTATAGTGAATTCAAAAAGGTTTTGAACTAAATATCTAGAAAAAAAAAAGGGTCTAATATACAGTTGATACTGCTCTCAACCGATGATTTAGAGATCATAGATTCAATTTCACTAGTGATACTTTCAGTTTTCTTTTTATCCTTGCCTTCTTCTGCTTTTTTAGGTCTATCTGCTTTCTTTGTACATCGACATATATATATATATATCTAAACTTATATATCTCCTTTATATACCTAGAAATCTATAGTGTCAAATCATTGATTATTGGGGATTGATTGCTGCACTTCGTATTCCATGTAGTTTATCGTTGTCTCTCTGAATAAACCACAACATAGACAACTCTTTGTGTTGGGAATCGGTTCAAAAGAGCAACGAACACTGAGAAAGGAAGAAGAGAAGTGGAAACATGATATACGTAGTTTAGGATAGTAGGGTACCGTTTGAGCATCCACAGGCAAAGGAGAAGTGACGATTTTCACTAGAACATTAAAAATGGTAATATAGGAAAGTCCAAAACCCTAAATCCCTTAATATTATGAAGACCCGTATGCACTTACCTCAAAAATGCACCCCCAGAAACAAAACAGTGCTGGGGACTCGGGCCACGGAAATATTCACATTTCAGATCATGTGAAATTTTAATCAGATTCAAATTTTAAATCGAGTTACAACACGAAAATTCAAGACACGTTTAACACCTACCATCCCATGACCACAACCTAAGATGCTCAGAATCGTATCCGTGGCTATTGCAGTTTTACTAGTCAGACTGTCCCCAGTGTTAGTTTTCACCAACCACGTCCTATAAGGATAAATTGAACGAATGGAAATAACCCCGATTTGAATTTAATTAAAAAAAAAAAAAAAGGACTACAACAACAACAACATTGGAAACACTGGAATGAGAGCTAAGTATAATTACCATTTCACTAAACAAAAATAAGCTTTTAATAAACTGGATGAAGGACGCCCCAAGTGTCGGAGAATTGTTGAAGATTCCCTTACGAGTTTCTTCAATTCGTTATCGTCGATCTCACATTGATTCTGACAAGACGAACATCTGAGCAGCCACTGTGATTTTCTCGCATAGATTCATCTTTCCGAGCTCGATTCAGCCAATTGGGTATGCAATTTCCCGATTAGAAGATGATACGATATGTCGTCGGAGTCCCTGTCGTGAAAATCTGGCCTGAATGGTGCCCTCTACGGCCCAAAGGACAAGAAACAAAGACAACTTCACCCAAGAGTCGGGGATGCCGATCTAATGTAGTGCTGGCCACGGGCCGGTTTGGGCCCGGAACCGGCCCGGAACCGGCCCGTTCAAAACCGGCCCGAAACCGCCATAAACCGGAACCGGCCCGGAACCGCCCTCGAACCGTGAGGGCTAAGGTTCAGGGTTGGTTCCAGCTGCCTTAGAAACCGGAACCGCCGGTTCCGAACCGAAACCTGAACCGGCCCGGAACCGGCGGTTCCAAACCGGAACCGTAGAGAAATAAAAAAAAAATTTGTCTAACCCCCAGCTGCCAGGGGTCCGAACCGCCGGTTCCAGGCCACCGGTTAGGAACCGGATGGAACCGCGGTTCGGAACCGGAACCGTCCGGTTCCGAACCGCCCCTGAACCGTCCAAAGGAAGGTTCAGGGCTGGTTCCAGGGGCCACGGAACCGGAACCGGCGGTTCCGAACCGGAACCGCCCGGTTCCTGAACCGTGGCCAGGCCTAATCTAATGTCCCTCTTTGGCTTACGAATACTAGAAATGGAAAATTCCTTTTGAGTGATAAGGGAGACCTCAAGTATGAAGATGGAAGGCAAAAAAAAATAAATAAAAGTGGCACATAACTCTCACGATAAAGATCGAATTCTCCAATGTCTAGGTTGCGAGGTAAAGTTTTATGCCACTGCGCCAATGCATGCTCCTCTTCGAAATGGAATATTTGTTTACCACCTTGATGATCAAGTATCGAAAATCGGTTCGAGCAAACAAAGTACACAGAGAAGAAAGAAGAAAATTGTACAACTAATATACGTGGTTTGAAATAGTGGGGTACCATCCGTATTTCTAAAGGCAAAGGGGAGCGGTAGTTTTCACTATGAGCGTAGAACAATGGCGGAGTATAAGTTTGGAACTCGAACCGTATCTTACAATAAAATGGAGAACCATTTTTGCTCTTAATTCCAAAAAAATACATAATTAATAGGAAGATAACAAGTGGTTTTTTTTCCTAGGAAAATATTGCTAATATTTAAATGGAAAAATGCTATGAGAATTTCCTCTCACGTACTCAAATAGGAAAGTAACCCAAATTCAGCTTTTGTAACGAAGAAGATTGCACAAACAAGATGCTAATTTTCATGTACTAGAGCATCCCTTGCTGGATATTGTCGTACATTTTTTCCATTCATTATCCACATGTCCAATCAAATGTGCAGTACACAAAATTCTAAATCACATCATTTTTCAATATTAACTGTACATTCAGTTCAAATTAGATCGACCCACTAGAAATTAAGCTCTTTAAACCATAAATATTCTTCATTTACAATATCCAAATCCTAGATTTTGCTAAAGGAGAAATGACATAAAACCGTGTCAACCAATCGATGTCTGGTTCTAAAGTACATATTTATACGTGTTTGTGGGAAATTAATTGAATTGATTATTTAGGAGAGCATTCGATTCCAGATCATATGGTTCTGAGAAAAAATTCTCCCAATTTACATGGCGGATGCACTTATTGAAGGAGAGAATATCCTACCAGAGTGCTGGAAATTCCACACCATGTCTCCTCGAGATGGATAGGAATGCTCATCTCCTCGTCACACGGTGGGTGGGATGATCATTCAGGTCAGATCAGGCATATGCTTCTTCGATTATTTTCCCATCTACGGTAACCAAGCCCCGAGAATCGAATTCTTTCGGTCTTATTTTGTACCAGATTAGACGCGGGAAAAATCGTGTATCATCTACAACATTTTCATGCAACTATTCGCAAGCTTCTTTGCATCTTCTTTTGCATGCACCTGACAATTGACAACCCATCGCCGTGACATAAGCATGTCCTCCGAGACTGATTCGATTCTTTCGCAAGATGGGTAGGAGCCATTGTCTTCTTGGAGAGTTGGGGGGGAAGGATTTATGTAGTGGAACGAGAATGCGGTGTACACATGGATGGATTGATTTTTTTTGTTGCTATGGCCGTGTCGAATTATGCCATTTGTATGGCTTCTTTTGCTCGTACCCAATTCTGGATTTAATCCTTTTCACTTTATACAAAGTTGATTGTTGTTTTTATAAGTAAAAAATTTCATTGATCGAATATAGTCTGTAAAGAACAGTAAAATTTAGGTGAAGTCGATCCCTCGGCCATAGAAAGTCGATTATCGGGCATACGTACTCTCATTTGCCCTTTCATTGTAGGGAAAGCGGATGAATGAAAAATAAAAGAGTATAAAAAGTTTCACCGATAAGAATTACATTTAAATTTTTTTGTTTATAAATGAGAGGGAAGAGATTGTTAAGTGTACCCATTCATTCACTGTGGAGCGTTGAAAAAGCACTGGTACTTTGTTATTCTCATGTCAAAACAAAGGTAAAGCATCAATAATATCTCCTGTAATTTTACCATAAATTCAATCCACCTAGGAATTTCTCACGAGTGGGTGTCACTGAATGATACCTCATTCTGTAAGCATGTGCTCGTTTCATGGAACGTGGAAAACTCATTGATTCGTTATGCGACTGGAAAAAGACGATATACAACCACTGTTTTTGTATAATACATACATACATATGTAGTTGCATACATGCAGCTCGAAATGCTCGTAAAAAAAAAATGCACCTCTCAGCTTGATCATCACTGTAAGAGTTACGTGCCCCTTTATCCTTCATTATGTTTTTATCATTATATAGTCTCTCATGAGTCTTTCTTATTACTCAAAAAAGTGCACCTTTCAACTCTCAAGGAGTTTCTCGGTTTTAGGGTTACTTAGTTTTAATTACCCGGTACACGAGATTTTGTGTCAACGCCTCTCTGGAAACAGCTGGGATCTGGTAACTCGCAAATTAAGGAAAAAAGATCAGTTTCAATGCTGTGATGAACTAGAACATGATCGAACGCAAATGATCGTAACCATCAATTAACACCGTCACAACGAGCTAAGAAGACAAGTGCTACCCGGTTCCTTCATCGTTCAAGCACGAGGAAGCCTATTTTCTAACACAACTGGTGGCTAGATCGTGGTCATATCAAGGTTGATCAGGTCGACGTCGCCATCAGTGCAGAAGACAGAGGTACCATGCCATGATCTTTGATTCCATGTGTCTCGCTCTGCCTCTTCCACTCTTTCTCCTTTCCTCGAGTTTATGTGTATCGTTTATTTTAGCATAATATCGAACGCTTTGATTCGGCCTAATCATCATACCACCGGCATGTAAAATCTCTGTATGTCTCTAATTAGTTCAATTTGAGTCAAGTCGGTCCACTGAGATGCAAAACTTTTACAGCACGATTTTTTCTCTATTTGCAAATACTCAAATCCGAGAGCTCAAGAACTTTGCTTTAAGTGTCAAATCACTTAAATCAACTTATGTTGGTTAATTGCCCATCATTTTTATTTGATTATAATATTAATATATGTAAGATATCCTCCAAATGATTTAGTATGATCAAATTCCTCTCTAGAGTTGGCAATGGGTTAAGACAAGTCGGATTTCGGAGCAAGCCAGTGCTCATGGCCCGCTGGCCCGCTCTAACCTGTGCTGATATTGGCCAGGTCGTACAAGACCCGACCCACCAAACTACTTGGAAAAAACAAACAAAGAAATGTTGAATTGACAAAGAAATTAATTTAGTTCATTTTGTAAATGTGTCTATAAGCCCATATTAATATAATTATCATTTAACTAAAAGAACATAAAACATACATGCGGACTGGTCGGGGCCGAGATCTAGACCCGATCTGGTTTGTTCATGGGTTGGCAAATGATAGCAGAGAAAATTTCAGGACGAAAACGGAAGGCCCAGAAGTTCAATGACCAAATTATCAATAGCTGCCAATGGTAAACTAGGGCTCGGCCCAATTATCAACGGACCTGGTCCGAGAAGGAAGAATCGGAGGAGGAACTCCGATCGTCGACGGCGGCAACTGCCACTCACCGTAAATCTCCCGCCACCAGGTGGTCTCTCATTCCTTCCTAAGATCATCCCCTTGATTGGATCCCCGGTGTATGTTCAAGTCATACGGATTTTTTGTTCGTTAACAGGTGGGGTTGCCTCTCAACTTCAGCTGCATGGGGTGAAAGAACGAACAGGCTGCTGAGCAGCTTAGCTTAAGAGCGAGGTCTCATCTATACCCAGGTTATTATCTGCATCTGCATTTTGCTTATTGAGATCTCGTTGTGTTTTCACTGAGATGAGATGTCTGAATTTTCTTCTTTTATCAAGTTCCCTTTTCTTGATATTTATTCTGCTCACTGGCTACGTGTTCTCCGTAGAATATCGTATTTCTTGGAGAACAATCAGTAGGTTTGTAGAAAATGAATCTAGACCAATAAAATCTTTCTATGAAAATCTTTGTTTGTCAGTTTAAATGTCATGTCAATTCTAAGATGCAGGTCATTAGTAAGCCAATGAGCAGTTGCTAGATCACTGCTATGCTTTACATTCCTTGGCAAGTAACTGCCTTCTTAAATTTCAAGCAAAGAGATGCATACGTGGTTAGAGATTGAATTTACAAGTAAAGACTGTGCTGTTGGTTGGATGCCTCTAGTCTCTTTTGAAATTATTTTGTCACGATCTTCCGCATAATTTTGAGATAAAAAAAAAATTATCTTGTACCCCATAAAGTAATAGCCATGTTTGTCTTCAGGGCTGCTTATGGAGTATGACTTGTGAGAAGAAACTAATGTGCAGTCGGGTACGGATGAAGATATATATATTCGCAAAATTTATATAGTTTAAATTAAAGGGAAAGATTATAGAACATATCTGTTCTTTCAAGAATTCTCAAAGAATACAAAATGTTCAAGTGTGGTGTCTTTGTAGTTTTATTCTTCTCTGCAGCTGCATCTCTTTGGCTCGATCTGATCTTTGCATTAGATTACACCAATGCCGTGAAAGTATGGAAATGGCTCTTGACATTAAATACATCATATCAGAAAATGCAGCCTCTGAGAGCTAGAAGTATCGCAAAAGTAAATGCAACCCTTGTCCATATCTCAGCCCTTCCTCCTTGCAGGTATCCAGCAATTCCACCACTCTGTAAAACCACGTGATGATGGTTTAATGCATGAAACTATCAGACATAATTTATATCAACGTACGCATGTAGCAATTGCATATCATTTTGTATTACCACATCTGGCGAGGGTGCTGGAGCTGTATCCTCTTCATCTTGTACTGTTGTTGGTGGGGATGGAGGGCTTTTTGGAAGCGTTGGTGCTGGGGCAGGAGCATGATGATGTCTCTTGTGTCTGTGCTTTCTCTTCTTGTGCTTGTGGTGTTCTTCTGGCACTGGTGCTGGCCCTTGAACTGGTGTTGGGGCTGGGATTGGTGGTGGTGGAGCTGGTGCTGGTGCAGGAGGTACCGTCAATGGTGAGGGTGCTGGTGCTTCCTTGGCTGGTGCAGGTGCTGGTGTTGCCTTTTCTGGGGCCGGTGCTGGTGGTTTCTGGGCTGGTGCTGGAGACACCTGTGGTGAGGGCAAGGCTGGTGGCAGTGATGGGGTTGAAGCCACTGGTGGTGGAGGTAATGCTGGCGGTTGCACTGGGGCTGAGACTGGTGGGCTTGGTGGTGGTAGTGGTGGTGGAATCTGAGGAGGTGGAGCCAATGGAGTTGCAACTGGTGCGGATTTAGGCGGTGGAAGTGATACAGGAGTAGCTGCTGCTGGTGGAGGTGTAGTTGCCACAGATGGAGGTGGTGTTGTACTTACTGGTGACTGCGCTGGGGCTGTGGGTGTTACTGGCACCGGAAGTGGGTTGGTTGGAGATGCAGCCGGAGCTTGCGCATCTGTGCTTGCCAGCGAGTACACGAGAAAAGCTACAATGAAAAGCCAAAGGAAGCGAGCCATTTCTGTGAAGATGGGGGGGCTGTGGAAGAGTTTTCTGTGGCTATTTTCATATATATAGAGGTGGGCATAGGAGGGGCTTCTTAAAAGATTCGTAAATAATGTTTGTTGTATTTGGAGGGAGAAATGTAGCGCTCTTACGATAGCAACATTTTTTCTAATTTAGGTTGTTATTTATGTCAATGGCTGCTATGTCCCACCTTACCTTAAATCTTTCCTTGGGCAATTGATTCATTTCAACTTTTGCATTTTACCCTGTATATCGGTTCTATTCCTCGGCGATTCTTAAACTCCTCAAATATTAACCATAACTCGGATTATTATTGCTGCAAATGAGTTGACACAACCGGAATCCGAGTGAGACCATTCATTTTGTCTCGTCTTTGTTATGGGCTGAGTTGTGAGGTTGGTATCAGCATCCCTCCTGATTTTGCCATAAATGTGCATGCTTGAACTTGTATAAGACGCCCTTTTAAAATTTGCTTAGTGTCTTACACCTTAAATTTGGTTAAGCCCTCAAGCGCAGTCACATTCCGTCATGGAGCACGGTCGCATTGCATCATGTCTTTATTTTCTTGCACGAGCGATCTGGGCAACCGCACTTATTATTTGCAATTGAATTTGTAGCTTTGAGTTGCATAGTTAAGATACAGCGTTCCAAAAATGCACATTAATGGAACTATTGACCTATGGGTCCAATGCCAGAACCGCAGCAACTACATGCTTGGACAAAAGCAATTGCCGAGCTTTCATCTTAGGATGCCAAGTCAATGGCTTATAGAGGAGGCTTCCTTCCTTGCTTTCTTTCTTTTTTATGTTGTGCAGGCCCTGAAACCTTCTGGTGTGAGCACGAAGGAGATCATGAAAGGAAGTGGAGAGGAAAGCGATTGGCTTGAAATTGCACTGCCAACAGCTCCTACACCTAACAGTCCTGGATGCTTTTACCTCAAACCTAATAAATGGTAAGGTGTCCATGTCATATTCTAGGCAATGCAGAAAGCAAGATCAAGCAATCCCTTTTTCTGCATCACGACGAGATTTCCAGGAATTCAAAGTTCACGTTCGAGAACTTCCATGGAGGAACAAAACACGGCTGAAAAGCAAAGAGAAATCGGTAGGCTGCACGAATATCCAAAATATACATACAGAGCATTTCACGCATAACTTACAAGTTGATGGTTTCAAAATTTATTGCTCTACAGAATCCGTTCAATAATCAGGAAAACGATATTTCCAGCTAGAAACTCATTTGATCTCTCAAGTTGAGGTACTACTCTCATTTAGTTCGTCCGCAGCAACTGACTTCCACCTCTTACAGGCAGAAGGTTATGTGGAATATGTCTTGCATCTTGTTGAGAAGCTTTGAAGGTTGGGAAGCAACGGGAAGGCAGGAAGGAGGGTTTGTTGGCTCTTCTGGTTTCTTCTCCTTCTTCCTCCTCCTCAACTGAAAGAATTGTTGCATTGTGTCTGCACACTCTGAGGCCAGTACACCTCGTCTTATCATCATCTTCGGATGGAATGGGTGTGCAGGAGGAGCTGGCTTCTCTGCTGTTTCCGAGCTGCTAGATCCTTCTCCAATAGGGAAAAGCCTACAGTTCAAAGGGAATGTCTGAACTCTAGGGCCATTATCATCGAAAGATGAACACATTGTAATCCTGATTGCTAAGGCCCGAGTATACACCGCCAAGGATTATCTTCTCCTACAATCTCAAAATTTTGTGTCCTATCCATATTGCGCAGTCTTTCTGATTGGGAAATCAATTTTTGGTCAAAAAATCATTTTGAAGTCCAGATAGAAAACTTTGTAGTTAACTGTCCTCGTGTCAAATCTCAACTATTGTTAAGTGAACTATCATTAAGGAGTAACCAAGACGATAAAAATTTTTCATTTCAACGAAATCAAATATGAAACTGATAGCGTACCTAATCCAACTGCCATCGGCTCCCAGGAGCTTATTAGGAGCTCCCCACACGAGAGTGTCAATGCGTGCCTGAAGAATTGCTCCGGCACACATGGGACATGGTTCAAGAGTCACATACAGCGTTGAATCCTGAGGTGATAAGATGAGATATTAGGCTCCCTCAAGGTCATATCTAATAGCTTAAGGCTCCCTCAAGGTCATATCTAATAGCTTAAGATAAAGCACCCATAGCCTTGTTAGTATCCAACATCTAAATATTTGTTAACTCATCCACAATTTCTGCAAGGAAGATATTCAAACATACAAGTCAAATGGCTCATTTGGTACGACGCAGTAAGAAGAGAATCATCTCCAGCATGGAATTTCATCCCTTTTTCATTCTGACACATCGGCCAGGAGTTTCTTTCAAGATTTTCAAGGTCAATTTTAAGTCATTCCAACCTCTTAACCAGACCATCTCAATAAAGAGGAAAGCTTTCAATCAGCTCATAATCCACCAAAATCAGCATATAATGCATGCATTTCTTGGACAGATGGTACAAAAATGCACGTTTATAATTACAGATATATGGACATGTGCATTCATGTACTACATAATTTCATAAATGAGACATTACCGCAAGTCTCCAGGACCGGAGTACATTAGAGGCCTCTCTTATGCATATCATTTCAGCATGAGCAGTGGAGTCCCGTAACTCTTCCACCCTGAATTGAAAATGCCATATATTTTTTAAGAATAAGCAAGCAAAGAAAGTGGCGAACTTATCAAAACAAAAGTAAAAGTCAAAGAGTCTTACAGATTGCATCCACGAGCAATTATCTTCCCACGCTGCACCAGCACAGCACCAACAGGAACTTCCCAGTTATCAGCAGCCTTTTTCGCTTCTGTCAATGCTTCCCTCATAAACATCTCATCAATCTTACGCTGCTCACTTTCAAGATTATATGCCTCTTCCCATTCATCAAACCTATCCTTTGGGACCTGCCTGGTTCTTTGGAGTTTTCTCTGCTTCAACTCTCTATCTTTGCCTTCCACTCCTGTCACCACGGTCGACTTTGCAACATGCGGCTGCAGTGTCTCCATTGAACTGCCAAGGGGTGAATCAAATTCACCGGTACCTACTGCTGCTTCTACTACTATTGGAGAGGTTAATGGCTTCACTAATTCAGTGGACACAGCAGTATTACCACTTTCCAACTGTCTGATATCTTCATGTGGACCAGAATCTTCCTGGATGTAAGCAGAAGAGGTTTCCTGTGACGCAGAACCACTTCCTGAAGTGAGAGAAGACAAAACCTGCTCCTCTGAAATTCTGTTCTTGTCACTCAATGAAGATTCTGCTTGACTTCCAGTTGAAGCACCGATCAATTGGCTCCTATGCAGAGGAGTTATTGCTTCGAGTGATGTGCTTCCCTGCTCATGACCAGAAAACCATGCCTCACTGCTGACCGACTCATCAGATGAACTCTTTTTCCTTGATCGAGGAGCTGAACGTGGGGTCTCAGCACGTGGGCCCCAGCGCAGCCTAACTATATCGGCGATAATATTCCACAGGGACCTGCCTGACCTCTTCACGATAGCTTGTCCACTTGCAACACTGCCCTCAGGTGGTTCTGCCTCTGCCTTGGGAGGTTCCTGGGCAAAGGCATTTGTCTCAAGCCATATTTCATCAGAAGGTCCCTTTGTTCCAGAACCCTCCAATGAATCCCTCGACCAACCACCAGTCACTTGAACTCCAGAATCCAATTGACTGGAACTGGTTCGTGTTTGATTTATCAACACTGTCTCAGATGTTTTTGTTTGGCTTTCAGAACTTGAAACTGCTTGACGAGCCTTTTCTATGAATTCTCCAACTACCTGATTGGACAATTGATCAAAACGCTGCACTGACTCGAGAGCATCCTCATGAGCCAGCTGGGTAACAGGGTTCCCATAACTGCCATCTCTTATATCTCCAGTTTCGAACTCTTTCTTCATTTCAGGAGTCCTTGCTCCAGCATATTTGCTCTGCGGGGCTTCCACCCTACTGGTCTGCGCAATATGAGCTGAGCCCTGAACTACCACCTGACGAGGCGGAGGAATCAATGCCACTGTTGAGCTTCCTGTGTCCTTGCCAACTTGGTCCTGTGCTTGGTCAACCAATCTCGGAACATTCACAGGAGAACTCACTACTTTAGTAAGCCTTCTAGGTTCAATTTCAGTCTGCATGACTCTTTGGCGACTTTGCCCAACACTTTTACTCGCTCCATCACCTACATTCACAACTACAGTAATATTGCTTCTTCTATCAGCCATTTTGTCTTCAGAAGCCCTTTGAGAGCTTGAAGCTGTCTCCATCACACTATTTTCATATGATGATTTGTCTGTTACAACTTTAGATTCTTCTCTTGAATGTTTGGAATGAGAGGCCTCCTCTTGGTTGATCTGGGAAAACTGCTCTCTACGATTTAAAACTGAGCTTGAAACCAGGTTTATGTTCTCTTCCTGGTGCTGTCTGTGTGCAGCATATGTCCTTTCAACATTTTGGCGACTGTCAGACAACTCAGTGAACTGTTGAGATCTCCTCTTATCACTTTGTCTACTATTCTGCTCATCTATCTGAAGGTTCTTTTGCTGCTCCCTCTCCCGACCTGAGGTTGATGTCGACCTCTTGCTCTCGCTCCTATTACTCACCCTAGTGTTAGACTCCTGCAGCTTTAATGCTGTCTCAGAATCAATTTCTTGAATTTTCACACCTCCAGAAGCTCGTTGGGGATAAGTTTTCATTGGTTTACGGAAACTATCACTAATCTCCCCAGCAACATCAGCCGGGACAGCCACATTCTCTTTCGTCATATTAAGCAGCTCCTGCGATTTGGATGATAATGCCACGTCACTGCCACAGACTCTACAAACGTCTGCAGATTTTTCTGTTTTATTTCTCAACTCTGTTAAACCAACAGCTTGGTTTTCTGTTTGACTATAAGAACTTCTTCCTTTTGAGTCTAAATTAACTGATACATCCAACTTCTCGTCTACACCAGTTATTGTCCTATGGGAACTGGATACTTTGATATTATCCTGTAAATGGGTCCTCATTACTTTAGAGTGCACAAGCGAGGATTCCTCAGCAGATTGTGTTTCTTGTGCTGAAACTCCATCAAGCTTCTTCTCCGACTTCTTTCTCCAGTCCCAGTCAGCATTACTCCTTGAGGTGGACTCTTTCTGTTGCTTAACTTCTGCATCCTCCCTAACCTCCTGACTCCTCTTCCACTTGTCCAATGCTTCCTTCTGTATCCTATTTTCTTCCTTCACTAAAGAGTCTTCCTTAGAAGCCACTGGCAAATTCCCCTCAATCGTATCATCTTTAATCTCTTCTGTGTCACTCTCCAAATCACCTGACAATGAAATTGAGTAATAAGAAGAGCAACTAGATCCATTTCCATCCTTCCTAATCTTACCATCCTCCTGCCTCGACTTGCTTTCTCTCTTCATTCTACAAGATTGACATTCCTCCTCAGACTCGATTTCTACCGATTCAAGCTTGTGCTTCAAATCTCTCCCCGCTAAATCCAATCTTACATTCCTCTTCCTGCCCTTTGAAAATTCACTCCCATAAATTCTCTTCTTCTCTGTTTCCACTCTTTTGGAGGAGGAAGCCGTCTTCCTCTCTCTGCCCCCAAATGATTCCTCACAGACTTCCTCACTTAACAGACTAAGCACTGCCTCTGCATCATCAAACCGGCTCAACCGCCGAGTATTGTTGTTCTCTTCCAAAACTGTACATCGGACAACTTTGCTCCTCCTCCCCTTGGATCTCCCCTCATCATTCCTCTCCTTAAAAACCCAAGACGACTCACAAATATCCCGCTCAACACCATAACCAGGAACCCGGCAACAGCCCCGATCTGCCCCAGCCATGATCAGCCTCTTAGAGGCTGACAACTGGAGCAAAGAGGACTGCCGAGGCCCGTACAGAAAGGTAGGGCTAATGAGTAATCTGTTGACAGCAGCAGAACCATGTCCGTGACAAGCGCTACAACAACAACAACAACAGCTACAGCAGCAGGATGCTGATAACGACGACGAGAAGTGCAGACCACATCTATCAAATCTATCAGCTAAGGAGTAGTGGGAATGGTCAGCTAAGGGGAAGGAAGGAGACCCTTTGGCCCTGAGAGACAGAATCGTTGTGCTGTACATGATTTCTTGCTGTTTCGTGCTTCTAGGAGAACATCGACAGATGGGGATCTTATCAGCCCTTACCTTCGGATCAAGAACCCACCTTTACAAGGACTTCGAAGCTCAAATGGATAAAGGAAGCTCTTTTGGATAAATCAGAGCGCGGCAGACATTTCTTTTCTTGTAGAAAGGGAGAGGACCAGCTTCAGAGAGCAACAACTCAGTGCAACGACGAACCGAGTCGACTCACTGGGAGGACTCGCTGGGCTGAGTTGAAATTAGATATTCTGTCTTTTACGGGAATTGTAGGTTGGGCTAATGCCCAAAGCGAGGCCCATTTAAGAGTTTTGGGCCCTAGCGTTGCTGCAACTCGGCCCATTTTGGGCTTCCTAAGGCTTTATGGGCTTTTATCTGGGCCCCTTTGGAGTTCGACTACGAAGTTCATACGGTTCCTGAAAAGGCTAAAATTGCTGGGCAAGGAAAGCAGCGGTGGAGTGGAATGAAATCCGCCCGATAAGTTCAGTTTTATTCCAACGATATTCATGTCGGATCCGGATAATAGATTGAAAAGATGGGAGAAAGTCTTGCATGCAATGGTTGCACCACATGATAGTACTAATGTAATGTTATAAACTAATAAAATTTAGTTATTTTAAAGGTTTCTTTTTATTATTTTAGGATCTCATTTAAAAAAAATCTTAAAATGACATAATATTATTAGTTTATGACACTAAATCGGCACTATCACGTGACGAGTCCATTACACACAAATACTCTCTCAAAAGATGGACCATGGTTTCCACTCCCGAGAGCGTAAAAGAAAACCTAGTACATCTTTTTTTTTATTTTCACCACATACTATTTCCGGACCAGGCAAAGTGCAGTTCAAGACTGAGCAGGATCCTTGAAAAAATTCTCATCGACTCTCCTAATCTAGAAATCGATTCTGGAATCATCCATTTGAGAGTCTAATAAAGAAACCACCGGTCAACCTCATATTAGTCACTAAATAAATCTTAGAATGTGCTATAACTTGTTTTATCGGACGGAAGTTACAAAAGGAGATGGAACGCAGGATCGGTTAGGTTGTGGAATCCCACTGTATTCAACCAATAACGTCACCTCAATTGTTTAATGGTTTCTTCTAACATCAATAATCAACCTCTTTTTCCTGTTCCCAATAATTAAATCATGAAATCTGACCTTCCCAAAGATTTTATCACCAATCAATTATATTACAATCAGATATCTGATAGATCTCTCGGATTAGGCCTACCGGGGTTACAGTTCTTCCTTAGTGGTTTATCGTATCTGAGATTCTTCCGGGGTCTGAAAAAAAGTTGAGTTTAGGGTTCGAGTCCTGCACCGATACTCTGATAATAAAGTCAGAAACCGTCGAACATACCATAGAGAAAGATGAACTAAGATAGGAATGAACCGGATGCCCGATGCCGAGGGTTTGGGTGCATCTGTGAACTTTACCGGAACAAAGACCGATATGGCATGATCTCGTTTGCGGTGCGCGCCGAACTTGACCTTATAGAAAGTGCAATATCTCGACAGGTTTATCAAATACTAGCTTAACTATGTTCTTGTGGAGAGAATCTTGTGCGTAACTGATACACCACGTGATAGTACTGACGTGGTATCACGAGCCAATATAATTCAATTATTCTTAGAATGTTTTTAATAAGATCTAAAGGGAAAAAAATAAACCCTAAAGAAAAAAACCCTAAAAATAACTTAAATTGGCTCGTGACATTACGTCAACACTATCATGTGATGTTCATATTATATACAAGACTTTCTCGTTCTCGTGACCATGTAAAATTGTCATGCCAAAACTGAATTTCCTTTTCCCCTTTTCCTATTAGATTTTAGAGTATCATGGTATAATTAACGTGTCCCGATTACGAGAAAGTATTGTCCATAACAGGTACACGGTGGACGGAGCGTCATAAAATA
This sequence comes from Lagerstroemia speciosa, assembly GCA_037672795.1. Classification (NCBI taxonomy): domain Eukaryota; kingdom Viridiplantae; phylum Streptophyta; class Magnoliopsida; order Myrtales; family Lythraceae; genus Lagerstroemia; species Lagerstroemia speciosa. Next base: position 2,904,255 of record CM075303.1, on the reverse strand, counting down.
ATAATATTCAGTTATTTTATGATTATTTTTTTTAGCTCTTAGGGTCTATTAAAAGAATTTTAAAATAATTGAATTTTATCGATTTATAACACTATATCAAGATTGCGACGTAGGTAAACACAGTACCATCTCCCGATTACAATGCCCTTCCAGTGAAGTATTTATTTCCTTGTGCTGTACGCTTGCTTATTCAAATGCTGTCACTACTGACCTACTCCCCTTTAATTTACGCAAAAACGTTACGATTTAAGCACGGCCTTGGCCTGGCCCCCAATAATGCTTGGCAAACACTGCATGTCGGGACAGAGACGGGCGTACGTATATCATGGCTCAATCCGACACCTAAACCCATTCATTTTTATATTTAATTTAAGGACGATACCAGCGCACGTCATTTGATGTAAACCTTAATTTATTAGGTTAACAACCTATGCCACAGGGATTATATTTCGACATATATAAATAATTCCTCATTTCCTTCCCTTTACTAAACATGGAGAGGTTAACGTGCTATACATATATATACATATAAAAAATATGACAAATTTTATTGCATATAGGAAAATAATAAAAAAAATCGTGAAATATAAGAGAATTAGGTGTGCCACTGTAATTTTAGATTTTTATATTTATGTGATTCAGTCTCGGCCGCCAACAAATTTTGCCGGGGAGAATTTTACTGCTCCTGTTAAGAATGAAAATCTGGTTAGATGAGTGAAAATCATTAAAGAAATACATATATATATATATTATGATTTTGAATGTGAAACGTTATTTCCTAACATGCAATTAGAAAATATATGTTATCCTTTTTATAGTATTAAGCCTATGTAAGTGTTGAATAGAGTCTTGTGAAGAGCGTGTGAGGAACGTGGCGAGCCATCATTCCGATAAATTTTTTGATAACGTTAGGGCGTGAAAACTAAACTTGAGATCGAGGTTAATGCTCTTTTCTTAGATGGGTTGCAATATTATAATATATTATTCTGATCTAGTAGATTATTTACACTGCATCGAGAAGACTTACCTGACGATAGAATTCTACCATGTAATTCCGGTATACTCGTTTCTCTCTTTGCTTCTCAGTTCCACTGTTGTCACGCTCAAAATCCGATGTTTTGCTGCGAGTATAATCCCAACAGTCTCATTTACAGTCAATTCTATGTTTTTAGAATAGAATACCGTCCACGATGTCTGTACCATCTTTTAAATGGAAAATTCTACCTTGTCAATCTCATCTGTCAGTAATCTCATTTTTCTTTCTTATTAATCTTGTAGAAAACGTGATAATCGTCTTCCACCAACCCATGGCATTAATCAACCGTAGGAAAGCTCAGATGGGTACATGCACCATAAGAGAAAGGACACATGTCTGCGTTCAAGCCTATGTACACATTAAATTATCGCTGTCGCAATCTCAGACGCTTCAGTGGCCGGTCACACAAGCTCCCCATGCAGCAATGATCATCTAACTCTTGCTTCTTTGACGCCGGTGCAAGTCAGTGGGGATCACTGAGATGAGATTTGACACAGTGGTATCAATCTGATATTAAAAAATTATGTGTTCGATTTTTGTTATGGAAATTCTCATAAATGTGAAAAACAGAATCATACAGATTACAAACAATTAGCAGATTTCTTTCTCTGCATGTTATCGATCTTGTTAAGTAAATGCGGAATTCCATATCGTTTTTTTCTTTGCCAACTCCATGTAGTTTGTATGTAAAATTTCTTTCATGCTCACTTTAAAAATTTAACCATTGATATCAAATTACAAAAAATTTTACGGCCAAATATTATATTTCGTGATGTAAAATTCATTATAAATTGAAACAAACGCAACCTTAGGACTTCAAATAATCGTTAACTGATACCATGAGTCCTTAGTATACCTGCCACCGGGTAGGTCAGCCGTCACCTCGAAAGGCTTGCCCTCTTCATACCTTGTCTTAAATGGACCAATAAAAACCCGCCACGTTGCTGATAATTTGACACACCAGTAAAGTAATTTATTTACGTACACGTGCCCATTCGATGGATTTTTTAAAAAATCCGAGATGTAGCCGAAGACAGGAGGAAAAAAAAAAGGGAAAAAGGCACGAGAAAAGGGAGAAAAAGCTGATCTTCATTCGTCACGGTGAAGTTGTTGACAACACTTCCTTTCATGTCGGTGACAGTGGTCCCCGTTCCGAGCACGCACGTTTATGTCCCAGCCTTTGTGAAGAACGATGCTGCTGCTAGCATCGAGGAGCTGAAGGTCGCTCGTTGTGGTACGTTTAGAGTTCGCATAGAGTCATTTATCAGGTATTCTTTGATTTGGATGCGATTTATAAGATTTTTTTTTTCTGAAATGTACCTCTTTTTAAGATTGATGCTCATAATTCTCGCCATTTCTAATGCATGATTATATGGGACTAGGGTCCTGAGCTCGAGTCTCGGAGAGAGCACCATCCGATAAGTTTAGATGAAGCCCCAGAAGGTTGATGCTGTCGTGTCCAATTCTAAGCTTTACACTAGGTCCATGGATCTTGTAACAAGAGAGGAAGCCGAGTCGTCGTGGTAGTCTAGGTTGACACCTTGATACTTAAGTCGAGCTGCTCTGTGGAGGGAGAGAGCTGAAAGCTATAGAAGAGGAAGTTTAGCGGTGATGAGAAAGACAGGTAGAAAACGATATGACAACGACCTATCCATCGAGAAACTGAGGTTAGTCCAGTTAAGGTACGTCGTGTAGACCATTCATTAACTGCCACGTGTAATAACGTGTTATAATTGATACTGATCAAGTTTAAAAGGAAAACTCGACCCTTGTATTTTATTCGCGTACCAACTTTAGTAAAAAATTTGATAATTATTCAAAATTTAGCGAATTTACCTTTTCTTGAAAAAGAGGTTTAACCAAAAATCAAGAATTCTCGTGTTCAGTTCTCAGCCGTAGAAGTCAAATTTGCACAACATCCTCCAAAAATCGAAAAACTAAAATAACTCTCGGCCGAGGTCAGGGTGTTGCGCAGTACTGTTGCTTTTAACGTGAGAGCAAGGGGATTTTACATCCTGTAGCGATCAGGAATTTCCAATACGTATCTATTCCCCTCTCATTCCTATCATATTCTGCGCCACGTAATTTTTTTTACAATCGAAAAAATAACTTTCCACAATATAAAAAAGTAATAATTGAGATCAGCTACAACTACTGAACATTTCATACTCATAAAGAGAGAAAAAGATATCAAGAATCATATATATTTATTATTTTATACAAGTCAGTTTTAAATATTTTAAATTCTAAAATAATAAATTAAATTTTATATGTTACCGCTGTTAGAATATCGAGTCGTTTGTGTTACTTTAAGCCGGTGTGTGTCGATGTTATGCTAGTGTCAACTCAGCTTAAAGTACTCATAAGTGACGAAAAAGACTTGATGTTGTAACGATGACAGTAGGACTTAACTTGAAACATTTAAAATTGGCTTATAAGAATTGATAAATATCCCATCCGGTGTCTTTCTCTCCTTGTAAATATATTCCATCTAATTTCAAAAATTAAAGAAAAAATAGATTAAATACTGTTAAAATTCATCTTTGGTCGGCCATCCTCCCGTTTGCTCCTATTTTTGGTTGCAAATTTGCAGGTCGATAATATCAAGCCAGTTGTCGAGCATTGGCCGGAGAAACAAAGGCGCGACAGAAGCATGAGACAAAACTGGACTTTCGAGTAGTTTGACATAAAAGACGACATGGCCACTGCTGCAATTAATTTATAGGACTGATGTGGTATCCAACAACCTGCACGTAATTTCTTCTTTTCAGATATATACCATTTACTATCCTAAAACTCGATGGATAGCAACCAATTCAAGTTCGAATTGCATTAGTCCATTATTAAAAGTGAAAAATTTTCAATCATAAATTTGTTTCTATCTGTAAATCTCGAATTCACTGCTTTTTTAGGAGAATGTGCTAATCCAATCAATTTATCAGTACTTGTTGTAATTTCTATTAATGAAATGTTTAATTTCCATTAATCTGTTGTTATGAAATCACCAAGTTAATAGGCGTTATCTCGTCGGCCGCCAGCTGTCGATTTGTAGTCATTTCTCCAAGATAATCCGGACCTCAACATGGGAAAGACAGCCCAGATAGTAAGCAAGTGTTTCCTTATTTCCTAGGTGAAGGGTTCAATCCTTCGAGGACAAGGGCCCATCGAAATTTGTCCTAACTTACCTGACATACATGATTTGTGGATTATTGCATGTGTCTCGATAAGGAAAAACAATTTATGTCACCTTTAAAGAAAATCCAACCGGACGGCAAGTTCTGTTTGGTTGTTGAACGATTCTGCCCGGATCCAGCTTTCCGTTCAGAGTTTGAAATGCAGCAACCTGTCCCATGAACGATAGCTATGACGTATGGAATGCGAAAAGTTTGATCGCTATTACGAGAATCGCTCTATTTGATGCGATTCCGATCTTTTCTTTTTCGCATTTACGAGCGAAAAGTACCGATGAATCCGAAGAGGTAAGAGTAATTTCTCGACGGGGTGGAAAACTAAGAGATGGACCGAGCACCGTGGAGCCTGCCTTGTCGTCTGGGTTTCGAGACATTTAAATGATCTCTAGATGTCTTCGGGAAGTTCATGGACAGCTGGTAATCTCGTAATTCCAAACTTACTCTCATGCGATTGCCAAAACAATTGTAATGATTTAATTTAACCTTCCGATCAGAGGAAAATTTTATAAAACCTTGGCAGCTCGGTACCTTACCCATCATACAGTGACGGCACCGCGGCACAACATAATTAGCCCCATGACGCACAACCACAGTGCCGTGACTGCATGAAAGGTAAGATACCGTACCGCCAAGGTATAGTAGAGCCCTCCTCAATCAAATTGTAGTGTAGGAAGAGCAAAGATCCTCAAAATGGAAGGGAAAAGACAGTTCTGCCCTCCGAGATGTGGGCCTGCAAAGATGTCTGTAATTGTATCCCTAGCATTATTTTTTTCCCTTATTTATATTTTTTAAAAAAATTTTTGATAATTTAATACTAATCATGTATATAATACAATCGGAATCGTATAATTAATAAATTAATTAAGGGAGATATTAAATTAAAATATGGAGAATAAAGACAAGAGTGGGTCGCGTGTTCAGTATTTGACCAGTACCCCAAATGGACGCCCACGATTAAGCATCTCCCTTTCACATTTTTCCGAGATATACTCAGCTTATTAAACCAGACTAATCCCGATCCGTACATCGGTTCCGATCACGATCTCGAAGTGTTTTTCAAGTGATTTTTTTAATCTCGTGCTGCAAATTAAATTCTACCGCGTAAAGTAGAGACCGTCAACTTCGCAAGTATCTAACTGCTCGATTCCATGCCACGTCTCTTTCTTCATAGTTTATCTTCTTGTGTCCCTCTTCCTCCATTTGTCCCCAACATCTTTATTTTCGTAAAATATCTTTTTTATTTTTATCTTCATTATTGGGAAAACAGAAGAAGACAAATTGCTCATTGGTAACATCACATTTTCTCTAGAGATACGGAAATTCGATGGCTTTTAAATTAATTAAAGTGGAGAGAATAGTCATTTACCGTTGAATTTTTTTCTTTAATTTAGATCTTCGATTACGGTTCAATAACTGGACCGTAAAACTTTCTCAAAAATCTGATCTATTGGCTGATTGTTAATGTGTTCGTGGAGGAAAAGTTATGTCTTCCCTGTTCGGTTTTATATGAAAATCGCATCTCCAAGAGAGAAAATATTAGTTCCTCGGAAATTCTACATCAGTTTTCTAACTCTGAAAAATTTTATGCCTTTTAAACTGTATGTACTTGAAAAAAATCAATTTCTTAAATTATATTAAATTTTTCGTGATAAAGCATTGATGGAGTTAGTGTTCTGCCCGGTTGTTCAGTTTACCCTGGTAAGTTTGTGGTTGAGCAGTAAGATCCAAATACCGGTGTATCAGTGTCTGTCAAGTCACCATTACCACTACCCTTCTTTTACCGATCGAAAAATTATTTTACAATTATTCTCGTTCCCTCGTATACACCATTTACCATTTAGAAATTCATTAAGCCATGGCTAACACAAGTTTGAAATACTTAACCCTGAAGAGTAAACCTCTTATATATTTTTTTATTTAAGAGACCCGAACTCAAGTATAAAGTATATATTGAACTTTTCATCTCTTTTGTTTTTTCCATTTATGTAGTCAATTAATCATTTTATGCATGAAAAATGAAATTCTACATTAATTATTATTAATTGAATTTACAACCCATTTTTGGCTTCTTGTAGACAATATTACATATTATTAACTATATTTATTTACACTGAGATTTCAACTTACCATATTTTTTCCTAATTTCCAAAAAGGAGATTTGCCATCATTCTATTTCCACAAAATATACATACCGTGAGATTTCAGGAGACCATAAATTTTCCTTTTCTGCTACAGAGAGAAATTTGCCATTTATTCTTTTTCCACAAATCCAGAAAACTATACTATTGACACGATTAGTTGATATAATTCGATATTTTATTTTTTAAATAAAATTTTGAATTTAAATTTAACTATTATAAATAAAAAATTATTAATAAAAAAAGCTTATTTCTTAATTAGCAAATCCACTGTGAACCTAAATGACAGATGCAACTTCCGTTCCATAGTCTACTAGTTTGGTTAGGACAGGACACCGTGAGCATTCACAAAACACCCGAAGAAGAAGAAGAAGATGAAGCAGCTGTAGCAGATAGATACTGCAAACGTTGGAGAAGTCAAAGCGTTCGGATGAGAGAGAGATGCATATGCAAACCAAAGAGAGGAATATTCACAAACGGAACACCCACCCACGTTGTCTCCTCCCTCTCCCGGGGTGATAGTAACATCGCATTTGTGGGGGCTCTCTAGTGGCCCTGTTTCTCGGGACTCTGTTCGTTTCGTTCCAGGGAGCTGCAGCTCCTCGTCTTCCCCGGCTCTTCTTCCCTTCTGGGCCTGCTCTGACTTTTCTTGGGGGCATAGATTACATCACCTGAGACTCTTCCGGCTCCATCAGTCTCCGGAGAATACACAGCTGGCCTTTGTTCCGCCGGTCACCGCGTGTCTCCCTGTCTTCTTCTCTGGACTTGTCCACCCTCTTCTCGCTCTTACCTATTGATTCTCGCAGTTGTTATTGCAGCTCCACTTATTCGTTAATGCGTTCATTCATTCAAATTTGGAGCTTTTGTTCGGGCCTCTGCTCTGGGACTGGGGGTGGGAGGTTCTAGTGGCTTTCTCCGAGACTAGACCCACTCAAGCTTAGTTTATTAGGAACCCTTTTCTCTCCTCACTCAGTGGTTCTTTACAGATTTGAGGCTCTGCCCAGCAGCCCACCAAGCTGCCTTTGTTGGGTGAACACTCTACTGGGTAGGAACAAAACTTGATCTTTCTTCTTCAGCTGTCTCTTATCTTGCAAGGAAGATAGGACTCTGCAACTAATTCAAGATTCGAGAATGCCTGGGGGAAGAAGAAGAAAGCTGCACCTAAGCAAGATCTACTCGTTCAGGTGTGGGAGATCGTCCTTCGAGGAGGACCATTCACAGATTGGGGGACCCGGGTTCTCCCGGGTCGTCTACTGCAATGAACCAGATTGTTCCGAGTCGGGCATTCGGAATTACACGACCAACTATATTCGGACGACGAAATACACGCTGGCTACTTTCTTGCCGAAATCACTGTTTGAGCAGTTCAGGAGGGTGGCCAATTTTTACTTTCTCGTCACCGGTATCCTTGCTTTCACTCCTCTAGCTCCTTACATTGCTGTCAGTGCAATCGTTCCTCTCATCATCGTGGTCGGAGCAACCATGGTGAAAGAAGGCATTGAAGATTGGCGGCGGAAACAGCAGGTAACTAAGTCTCGATTGTACCCGTAACTATTTCTGAAGGGTAAATGGTAATTTGTTGTCTTGAGTATGGGAGAATCTGAAACTCCATTATGAATGGATGGGTGGTTTCCATGCTGGTAGTTTTATCTGTGAAACATAATATATGCTTTTCGCAGGCTTTCTGTTTATAGTATTTTACTCATTTGATGTTGCTCGGAGCAAGTGGTAGGAATTATCTCTGTAAAGTCAGCTGAAAAATCGTCACTTTAGCTGTTTAGACTTTGGAATTATTAGTTTAAATGTGATTATAGAACACGTTGGCAAGTAGTTGTATCTGAACGTGCCCACTTCGTATGGAAGTCAGTATATTGTGGAAGTTGTTTATTTCTGTTTGACAGGTTGCTTCTTAGAGTTTTAGTTGTACTTGTAATGTTCTTAACAGGATATCGAGGTCAACAACAGGATGGTGAAAGTTCACAAAAATGGCGGGGTTTTTTACTGTACAGAATGGAAGAATCTGAAAGTTGGAGACATTGTGAAGGTAGAGAAGGATGAATTCTTCCCTGCAGATCTTCTCTTGCTGTCATCAAGTTATGAGGATGCGATTTGCTACGTGGAGACCATGAACCTCGATGGTGAGACCAACTTAAAACTGAAGCAAGCCCTGGAGGCAACCTCGAGTTTGTATACTGATTCGAGTTTTCAGGACATCAAGGCACTTGTCAAATGTGAAGATCCGAATGCGAACTTGTACTGTTTTGTCGGGAGTATGGAGTTTGAAGGGAATCAACATCCGCTTTCTCCACAACAGCTCCTCCTTCGAGACTCAAAACTTAGAAACACCGACTATATTTACGGGGCAGTTATCTTTACAGGTCATGACACAAAGGTTATGCAGAACTCAACTGATCCGCCCTCAAAGAGGAGTAGGATCGAGAAGAAGATGGATCACATTATCTATGTCTTGTTCCTGATCTTGTTCTCTATGTCTTTCATCGGATCAATTTTCTTTGGCATGTGGACAAAGGAAGATTACCAGAATGGTAAGATGAAGAGATGGTATCTTAGGCCCGAAAACTCAACAGTTTTCTTTGACCCAAGGAGACCTGCGATGGCAGCAGTATATCACTTCCTCACTGGCCTGATGCTTTATGGGTATTTCATTCCAATCTCCTTGTATGTATCCATTGAGATTGTGAAAGTTCTTCAGAGCATCTTCATCAATCAAGACATTCACATGTACTATGAAGAAACTGATCGTCCAGCTCATGCCCGAACGTCGAATTTGAATGAGGAACTTGGGCAAGTGGATACAATACTTTCTGATAAGACAGGAACTTTGACCTGCAACTCTATGGAGTTTGTTAAGTGTTCTATTGCAGGGACAGCCTATGGGCATGCGGTCACAGAGGTTGAAAGGGCTCTTGCCCAAAGGAAGTCAAATGGATACAGTCACAACGTGCTTTCAAACGAGGCTAAATCATCACCAGTTAAGGGCTTCAATTTCAATGATGAGAGGATTGAGAATGCCAGTTGGGTGAAGGAGAAGCATGCGGATGTGATTCAGAAATTCTTCCGTTTACTGGCACTTTGTCACACAGCAATTCCTGAAGTGGATGGGGCGACTGGGAAAGTCTTATATGAAGCTGAGTCACCAGATGAAGCTGCTTTTGTGATTGCAGCAAGGCAGCTTGGATTTGAGTTCTTCAAGAGGACCCAGACGAGCATATCACTTCGTGAGCTAGATCCAATCTCTTGCGAGAAAGTAGAAAGGTACCTCTGTCAGTGCCTCATAATAATTTGTTATAGCTTTTTTTATTTGCTTGTATATTCATCTCCAAGAGGAATTGCATGTATATTTTGTTTACTTTGCTCGACATACATGGATGGTGCAATTGACTAACGGAAACTGGGACATTCGACTTAGTACGAGAACACAGTTCTCATTTATTTTTCTTTATGGTTCCTCTTATATGCACTATTAGCTCACAGTTATGTCAATGTAATTCCAGCAGTATCAGCCGTTGAAAAGGTTGCTACTGTTTGCAACAAACTCTCAACTTCTGGAAAGTTGTCTAATGATTTTGCAAAACGTTTCTTTGCAGGGTTTATCAGCTTTTGAATGTCTTAGAATTCAACAGTTCAAGAAAAAGGATGTCTGTGATTGTGAGAGATGCAGAAGGAAAGCTACTTATTCTCTGTAAAGGGGCCGACAGGCTTTCTGCCAACACCACCATGAAATTTCTTGCTGTGCTTTCTTTGACTTCTTGCTGAACATTAATAACCATCCTTGCAGTGTAATGTTCGAAAGACTTGCTAAAAGTGGTAGGGAGTTTGAAGAGGATACCCGGGAGCATGTGAACCGATATGCAGATGCTGGATTGAGGACCCTGATTCTTGCTTATCGAGAACTCGAAGTGGAAGAATACAGAAATTTCAGCAAGAAACTGAATGAGGCCAAGAACTCAGTTTCTGCTGATCATGACTCACTTGTCGATGGGGTGACGGAGGAAATCGAGAAGGATCTGATACTCCTTGGTGCCACTGCTGTTGAGGATAAACTGCAGAATGGGGTGGGCTCAGTAAATTTAAATGAACCTATGTTTTGCATGACCAAGTCAGTTGGGCTTCACAAAGATAATTGACATTTTGTTCCTTTACTTTTAGGTTCCCGATTGCATTGACAAGCTTGCACAAGCTGGAATCAAGATATGGGTTTTGACTGGAGACAAGATGGAGACTGCAATAAATATAGGGTACGGATTTATGCATCAGCATCCTCCAGTTCAGCTAAAAACATGACAGCAACCATGAGAACTTCTGTTATTAATATATGAATATGCAGGTTTGCTTGTAGCCTTCTCAGGCAAGGAATGAAACAGATCATAATCACTCTAGGCTCTCCTGAAATTCAAGCATTGGAGAAGGCGGGAAATAAGTCTGCCATAACAAAGGTAAATTAATCTAACAGTCCCATCTTGTGGACTGTTCTTGTTTCTACTGTTCTACTTCCCCTATGTTTAACACTATTAAAGTCTGATACAATCTTTTAGGCTTCCAAGGAAAGTATTCATCATCAGATAACAAAAGGGATGTTCCAGATTGGTGGAAGCTCGGAGTCGTTTGCACTGATCATCGATGGGAAATCACTAACTTATGCTCTAGAAGATGAAATGAAGGACAAATTTCTGCAGCTTGCAATTGGGTGTTCATCTGTCATTTGCTGCCGTTCATCTCCGAAACAGAAGGCATTGGTGAGTTCATGCTTTTGTTTTTTCAAACACGTACACCCATGATGTTCTACAAGCACACTCTGGGAGTTCTCCAACCCTATTGTATCGGGTTATCTTTTAATCACTTAAACTGATGATACAGGTAACAAGACTAGTAAAATCAGGGACTAGGAGAACCACATTAGCAATAGGAGATGGAGCCAACGATGTGGGAATGCTTCAAGAAGCAGATATCGGGGTTGGAATAGGTGGTGTCGAAGGGATGCAGGTGACTATGAGACCAGTTCTTTTTCCCGTGTTTCCTTAATAGTCTCATTGTTCTTTCTTGTATGGGTGGACCGTAGTGATGTATCAGTAGATGTATATGTAATTTGTGCTCTCGTATGAAATTTCAGGCAGTAATGTCCAGTGATATAGCAATAGCTCAGTTCCGGTACTTGGAGAGGTTGCTACTCGTGCATGGGCATTGGTGTTACCGAAGAATCTCATCAATGGTTAGGAACTCGATCAAAATGGAGATCTTATTTAATATCAGCTAAGATTTTTAGGCAGTAACCAGATACTCCATTGTTTTCTATGCATCTCTTGTGCTTTCAGATATGCTACTTCTTCTACAAGAACATCGCATTCGGCTTCTCCCTATTTTTATATGAGGCACACGCCTCATTTTCAGCACAACCTGCATACAACGACTGGTTTCTGTCACTCTACAATGTCTTCTTTACCTCACTTCCAGTTGTCGCATTGGGAGTTTTCGATCAGGATGTATCCACAAGGTTCTGCCTCCAGGTAAGCTCAGTTTTCTCAATCATCTTTGATTTGCTTCTAAAGTGAAAAAAAAAAATATTACTTCATCCAAATTGATTTTTCACCGTCAAATGGCAGTTTCCAAAGTTGTACCAAGAAGGTGTTCAGAACATCCTATTTAGCTGGTCCCGAATCCTCAGCTGGATGTTCAATGGTTTTTTCAGTGCAGTGAGTGTATTCTTCCTCTGCACAACAGCCCTAGAGCCTCAGGCCTTCAACCGAGATGGTCAAGTTGCAGACCGAGGGATACTCGGGCCAATTATGTACACTTGCATCGTGTGGATTGTGAACCTGCAGATGGCCCTCTCCATCAGCTACTTCACAATGATACAGCACCTGTTCATATGGGGCTCTATTGTCTTCTGGTACATCTTCCTCTTAGCATATGGGGCTGTATCCCCATCTCTGTCAACCACCGCCCATAAGGTCTTCGTCGAAGCCCTAGCCCCGACTCCAACCTTCTGGATCATTACCATCTTTGTGGTGGTCACGACCCTGATTCCATACTTTGCCTACTCAGCCATTCAGATGCGGTTCTTCCCTATGTATCATGAGACCATACAATGGATGAGGCACACTAGGAGACACTGCACGATCCCGAGTCTCATGGCATGAAAGAAAAGTGCTACACTCTCGTATTATCTTTTCCTTTTCTGTCTTCCCGACTCAGAAACTCAGAAAGGAGGGGTTTAGGGAGTATGGTCATGGTAGGATAGTGTAAAATGATGTAGAAAACTGCCTTTTTTTTTTCCTCTAGTCCCCGCCCTTCTAATAATGAAATCAGAGAGGGAAAGAAAGATAAAGCTATAGGGTACATCAAATGTTTAGAATATACACTAAAGTCTGGATTTATAGGTGTTACAGGCTTCACTTGTAAAGTAACATATCATATTCTAAATTTGTATAGAAATGAGGCGGGGGAGGGTTGTGAAGTTTCATCGTTGTTGATTGTATTGGAGCATCTTGATTTTTAAAGAAGAGGATGTTTCCCAATCCGAGTTTCTTGGTACTTGTTATAGATTTTTTGGTTGATTCGACCTGGTTCGAGGCCAGGTGGGTCTTTTGAATTCAAGCAGGTGTGGTGGCCGACTGATTCTGAGCTCTGTTCCAGCATCCATTCCGATCTTAAGATTCAAGAGAGGCTCAATGGAGTCATGGATTTTGATCAAGCCCAGGATTTTAGACAAAATTCGGGTTTTCCATTGGACTCTAAACGTGGGTTTCAGTCGGTGGATATTGTTGCTCGTCGGGTGGCACAAAAGACCTTGTCACGAATAAAGTGCACTTTTCATACTCAAATGTCGGCACAGGATCATCAAGATCCGGCAACCATGGCAACGCTGGCAAACGAACATTGGTAACCATTAGAAAGCTATGATTTCTTAAAACAATCGATATGCAGCAAAGCTCGGGGCCGAAATCAAGATCTGCTCTTGTTGAGGAATTATAGGTTATGCATTGTAGACACAGACTTGGAATCAGTAACATGTTACATGGTAGAATTCTTTACACTCCTCTCCACCTATCATGTACATGAACAGATTTACCAGAACAAACACCGAGACAGAACAACGAGTGCTTGGGACTGACCTCCCCCCGTCTCCGATCTGCCTCAGACATCAACTGTTGCCGGCAGACAGCTCGGAAACTTGTCGGCGATCGGGTAAAGAGAGCCCTATCACACTGGAACACAAATATGTAGAGTACAATCCGACCAGATACTAACATCGTGACTACATTAGATCCAAGGGGTTCTTTAAAGACTGAATGTGAATCTAGGCTAATGGAAGAACAGCAGCCGTCAGATCGTCATGCAGCTGGTGTAAGTATTAACGGATCAGATGGCCGTCGTTCCTGGGACCGAGGACGAAGATAAACCGAGTCAAAGAATAAATCAACGGAAAAAAGAAAGTCAACGGGCCGATGGATCCTGCGTTCCTGCCGGCGGGACTACGATAACGGGAAGCCCAGGAAATCGGCAGCCGACCGGGCCATGATGGTGGCGAACTCGCTGAAGCTGATGACGCCGTCGCCGTTGGTGTCGGCCTCCCTCATCATCTCTGAGAGCTCGCGGTAGGTGAGCGGGTGGCCCATCTTGGCCATGGAGCCGGCGAGCTCCGCGGCGGAGATGAATCCGTTGCCGTCGCGGTCGAAGGAGCGGAAGACCTCGAGGAGCTGCTCCTGGTTGATGAAGAGGTCGTCGGGGGCGGAGGCGTAGTCGGGTAGGAGGGCGGAAAGTAGCTCGTCGAACTCGATCTTGCCGTTGGAGTTGGCGTCTATGGAGGCGAGAAGGGAGTGGAGCTGGTCACCGGTGGGCTTGAGCCCAAGAGACCGGAGAAGGGCGGCGAGCTCCAGCTGGGTCAGGCTGCCGTCGGAATCCATATCGAATCTACTGAAAATGTCCTTGAGCTGCTTTAGCTGCTCCGATTGGAGGGCCTCCGCCGTCGCCATTGCAAGACCGCCCCCAGCGAGAGCGAGAGAGAGAGAGGTGGAGGAGGAGGAGGAGGAAGAAGACGAGACGGAGGAAGAGGAGGAGGAGGATGGCCGTGACAAAGGAGGCTTCTTGGTGGGAAGGAGAGAGTGGTTTGTTAAGGACGAGGGGCTACTGATCTCTTCCTCTACTTAGAATTTTCCATTTTTGAAATTTCTTTTTTTTTTCCAATAAAAAAAAGGATAAAGAGAAAAGAAAAGAAAAGCGCGTTTTTGTCCCTGAATATTATTCTTGTTTTCCTCCCAATAAAAACTTATAGAAAAATAAGGACAATTGGGAGACGGCGGTGGAAGGGAGCGAAGAAACTTCAAGGAAGGCAGAGCCAGAGACTCTAGACTGAATTCAGTATACCTTGAATTATTATTAGAAAAAATACTTAATATTTTCTTTTTATTTAAATATGAGAGTGAAAAAGCATCAATATTTTTTAATAGTTTACGGTAGACTAGTTCAATGTAAAAATTTCTCCGAGGAAGTGGATTATCGATGTGCTTGCTATCCGTCTGTACTAATTTAATGATCTTAGCTAGCTATTATTAGTTAAGTCTTGAGATTCAGACGTGTCTTGATACCTAAGAGATTAGGTTATTTGACTTTTCCGCATGTATCAACCGCTATTCAAAAGTCCTAAACAGATCTGTTCGGAGACAATATTTTGTACGCTATAACAATGACATTCTGGTTATTTTTAGTGTTGAGAGGGGGCAAAAATGGAAAACAGCAAGAGATTGTTTGGAAGCTCCATACGTGGAGATTCCGCCATCAATTGAAGCAAGTCATCACCAAAGCACATGGAGCTAGTCAATGGTCAGCATGCCGTATCTAATCTTGATCGAGTCTTCCAGACAAACATGTCCCTTAGTTGCATCGCATGCTCTATTCTTGTATGGCAAATCAAGTTCACGAATCGAATCACGAGTTCACGAATCGAATCACATCAGAATATATTGTATCATACATATTACTTTAGTATGAAATAGATGGAAAAAACAAGCGGAGCGCATCATTAGACGGCGCAAGAGCATGACACTTCTGCTTTCCAAGTCTGCTGTTTCGAGTCACGGTTTTGTTTTATCATGTGGTCGGTTTTAGCTAGTGTAGATCGTATGCTCCTACGGTCTAAGAAGCACTTGCATAGTTTTGGATGACACCCACGTAGATTCTATCGTTCATCATTGTATGACAATCAGCCCTTTCATGGTGATCGAGTATCATTCTCACTTGCGCACGGACTAAGTTAATCCAGGATCCTTGAAACAGAATATTGAGAACCTATCGACATTCATTCGCCCTGCGATCCCCTTCATATTGGTCATTCATAGATCCGACCGAACTTCTCACTTCCGACCTTGATCTCCTGCATTTCCCAGCCCCTGTCCTCGCCAGTTCATCTTCAGAAACAGCTGCATTGGAGCCCGGGAAGGAAGAAGACGATGCCAGATCTGGTTCTGCTCATCATAGTCTTTTTCCTTGTGACTCCATCCATGAACTAAGCAAGTTCCGATTTTCTTCGTGAACAGCACCTCGAAATCGGAGGTTGATTCCTGGGTGTCTTCGGGCTACCTTCTCTGAACTTGTAGAGGACGGTAGCTGCAGAATCTTAGGAGGTATACGGCTGCAGAAACATAACACAAATGGATGAATGCTCTATTGATGGCCACCGCTTGTACATGTCAATGGCGGCAAAAAGAATTTGCGTTTACTTTGCTTATTCCAACTCAGGAGTTTTAAAGAATGGTACAACTCCTAGAATGTCAAAAAATTAAGTATTTCGAAGAAGCAGACTTTAAGCTGTAATCTCCAGCAATATTTACGAAATCGCTGTTCAATGAGTCATTGTAGTCTGGCTGAAGAACTCCGTGCTGGAACCTTGACTCCCGAACTGCATCCTCTGAAATGCCCGGATCTCTGAAGATTGCTGAGCCGAGTCGAACAGCTCGCTTTCACCGAGCCTCATTCCATTGGATAAGTCTGAATCCGAGAAACTATTGAATGCTCTCACAATCTGACCCATCTGTGGCCTCTTTGTGGCTGAATGCCTCACACAGGCTGCCGCAGCTTCAATCATTCTAAACATTTCGCTCTCAACGTATTTACCTCTGAGCCTCAGGTCCGCCAAGCCTTCATACTCTTCGTGTTCGAGTGCGTGGCTCATCAAAGGCCGAGCCTATATAAAAAAATCCAATCGTATCAGATACGTATTCGAGCATTAAGATTCATCATTTATACATTTCAGTCGGGTTGTGAGTCTGAAATCTATGTGATGCGACGGAAAGGAAAACCGGGAATTCAGTGCATTTACCCATTCGACTAGGCCCTCATCTCCAAGGGGCTGAGACGTATCCACAGGCTTCCGTCCAGTGATTAGCTCTAGGAGAACAACCCCAAACGAATACACATCAGACTTCTCGGTCAATTTTCCGCTTATTGCATATTCAGGAGCCATATATCTGAAATTCAAGAGAGATGAAATTCCTCAGATGCATATCCAATCAAAGCACAACTAGAATCTGATCTGATCTGATATCAGGAGGTAAAGGAGGCTAGAAAAATGCACCCGAAAGTTCCCATGACCCGGGTCGTTATATGTGTATGAGCATCAAGAGCTAATTTGGCAAGTCCAAAGTCAGATACCTGAAGGGCAGAAGGATCAAAATTTCAGAACCATACTTCAAGCTGACACTGGCAATAAAGAGTAAGATACATGAGGAAAATGAGAACGAAGCTTACCCGTGCTTCAAAGTTATTGTTGAGAAGGATGTTTGATGACTTGATGTCCCGGTGGATAATGCGAGGATGACCTGCGATGTACACCAAAAGGGGGGAAAACATGAGTGTCCTAACTAGATGGTGTTTATAAGAACTGATGCTTGGAGTATCAAAGATCAAATCCTATTCCTCAGCTGATACCAGACAATGTTTCAAAGAGCGATTTCTAAGGAAATTAAACTTGAGTCCATGCTCATCTTATGCTGGAAAACTGTAAATTCCAAGAGAGGATTGAGGAGTGCAGGAAAATAGTTCTCTTTCTCTCGTTTCTACCAATTTGTCTAATAGCGGTGGACATTAAGAACGAGAGCGTTCACTAACTTACAGTCTTCATGGAGATAAGCAAGCCCACGAGCCGTACCAATGGCAATCTTCACACGAGTAGCCCAATCAAGTACTGCTCCTTTTTCTCCTACAAATTGGGATGGGGGAAGTGAGAAATTTCCATGAAAAAATCCATCGAAGATCGGTCAACAAACTTGTTGAAAACCCAGGAAGGTTTCATTTACCATGAAGGTGAAAGTAAAGGGTGTTGTTTGGCACATAGTCGTACACCAGCAGCTTCTGATCCTCAGCAATGCAGTAACCCACAAGGGAGACTAAGTAGCGATGGTGAATCCGGCTAATGATATCGACTTCTGCTTTGAATTCTCGATCCCCTTGCTTAGCCCCGACTTTGAGCTGCTTCACAGCCACTTCTCGCCCGTCTTGTAAGCGTCCCTTATAGACCGAACCAAACCCACCTTTGCCCAAAAAGTTCTCTGCTGAAAACCTGTCCGTGGCTTTCGCAAGATCATCATAAGTAAACCATAACCTAGAGTTTCCTAAGCCACCAGGAGGCTCATTTGGCGAGTATACAAATTCACTCCTGGAACTGCCCCCGATGAGAGGTGCGGAAGAGGGGATCTTCATGACGGAGTAATCTTGGATTCAAAATTCAGGAGACACATCATGAATTTGAATTCCTACAAAAGATGGCACAGTAAGATGCAATGATTCCAGACAATCACCTGATGCGGTGGAAGCGCTTGTGGAAGTCGGAATTACGTGACCTTTGCGGAATCTCAACGCCTGTCTTCTTTTTCTTCGCCTCCGGTTCGCTCCCCAGATCACAAGCCCAATGACGCTCAGGATGAATATTCCGATTCCAACAACGATGCCCACTGTGTTTCCAGTACCAATGCTGGAACTTTTCTTAACGGTGGGACTCATTTCACGGGGAGCGGGTGTCGGAGTCGGAGAACTGGCACTCGGGAGTGAACTAGGCGTTGGAGACCGTGGATGAAGGGTTGAGGCAGGGGGCGCAGCCCCTTGTTTGGAGGGAGGTGGAGACGGCGCTATGGGAGGAGGAGTTGAAGGGGAATCTGGGGGCGGAGGGGTGAGCCTTGAAGGTGGAGACGGCCGTTTTGTGGGTGTTGATGGGGGTGGCGGTGGGGAACTCTTGGGGACATTAACAGATTCTGGCGGCGGCCGTGGTGTTGGAGTTGGCACTTCAGGCGGATCGGGGGGTGGTGGTGTTTGTGGGCCAGTAAATGGCGGTGGGGGCGAACTTTTGGGTGAATGTGGTGGTGGGGGAGGGGAAAGAGGAGCTGTCGGAGGCGGTGGAGGCGCCGGCGCCAGCGGAGCAGGAGGCGGCGGTGACGAAGAGTCATTTGCTGGCGGGCCTGATGGAGGAGGAGGTGGCGCTTGCGGAGGAGGAGAACTGGGGCTTGGAGAGTGAGGTGGGGGAGGCGATGATGGGCCACCTGGTGGCGGCGGTGGCGGCGCCTGCGGAGCAGGAGGCGGCGGTGACGAAGAGTCATTTGATGGCGGGCCTGATGGAGGAGGAGGTGGCGCCTGCGGAGGAGGAGAAATGGGGCTTGGAGAGTCAGATGGGGGAGCTCTCGTCTGAGAAGAATTGGAGGCAGAGGCTAGCGGCGGCAGGCCATCGGCCAATGTGGGCGGCACAGCGTAGGGGGAGGCAGGTGCTGACGAGTTAGCCATGTAAAACGAAGACTCGTCAAGAACAGCAACAATCAAACACAGAAAAACAGCCGAACTTCAATTTGGAACAGATCACAGCGACATGTTCTTCAAAGCTTCGATTCAGTTCCACCATCGCTACAAAACTCACTCCATAATCTTCGAACAGAGCGTCAACTCAAAAACCCAAATCGCAGAATCAAAATCCAAGCTCTTCCAACTTCCAGAGCTAATGATTCCACAGTCAGTAATTGATAACCCAGTTGACAAAACCAGAGTTCCACACACGAGAGCGCCGTACTTTGTTGAACAGAGCAAGGAGCTGGCTGAAATAATTGATTGGTTCGTGTTCAGAGGTAGTAAATGGTAAGGTATGGCTGCTTCGCGAGGAGCTTATGCTGACACGGATTGTGGGATCCCGAGAATCCAAGAAGGAAGACAGACAGGTAGCCACTGAAACCAAATTCTACGTCTACGACGCCTTTCTGATCGTCCCCATCTCCATGCAAATAAACAAGCAAATTATCATTGGAGCTTGCTTCCATGTAATCTTCGTTAAAGAGATTCGAGTCCTGTGGTTGGTTCTTGGAATGAATTAATCATGGTGCACGCGAAACTCTTAACGTGAGTTCAGCCTGTCACGTTATTGTGAAACGCCACATCATCCTTTTATTCATTTCTTAAATATGATTTGTAATATTTATCCACGTATTAAATATTTATTAATTAAATTTATCGCATTATCCATGAACTCAGTTAATGGAAGAATTTTGCATCACCCGGTAATTTGGAAGCAAAGTCAAAGTCTTCAATAATAAATTCGCCAGGTCCTCCAACGATGGATCTCTTTGAAGACTACTATTGTAACGCCGCGTGCTGATGCTCATCCCACGTAGCCCACTCGTCCTTTTCATGTGCGGTATTCTGCAAGAGCTAACACAGGAAATGTGCATCTTCTGCTCGTAGCAAGATTGAACCCCAATTCAACATGGGTCCTTTCTACGCGGATGCATGTTACGAGAAAAAATCGATCCGTGAGATTATTGTCAACTGTACCATTTGATTCCAACCATGTAAATGATTTTCACTGCTGGGAAGCTAAGAATCCGTCTCGTTCAAGCATACTTAACACGTCAAGTCTCATATCTCTGGAGGGCTGCTCGAGTTGAGTGGGATTTCTTTACCTGGTTCCTCCACTCCAGCTTTGCATTTTCATGTGCTTCTGTATGTGAATTAATTTATTCATTCCATTGAATAATAGCATCGGTCCCACTAGAAAATAAGTATATCACTTGACACATGTCACAGTCAATCGATATGTAACTTGTCAGTACGGTGTGTTCGATTTTTCATATGTTTGTAATTATTTTTCTAATGTTTAAGTAACCATTGACATATGATTTGTGTTAGGTAAATATACCCTTTTGCATGTAAGACTATTAAGCCTTATGGCCAAAAATAACATATTTTATTAATATATCAGACAATTACGGTTAAGTTCACAAATGGCGCACGACATTCAGCTCACTCACGTAAGAATCTCTTGAGAAGAAATAGGAGAGTGGGCAGTAATTTTTTTTTATTTTCCTTTAATTTAATGATTATTGAAAGTTAAATTTTATGGACTTTGAATAACTTTATAAATGGAAAATTTTAAAAAAGAGCTCTAGAATATATCATTACTATTTTGACATTAACTCCGAACCTTTCAGTTCTGAGTTGGCTGTTTGCGTCACTGCCGACGTAATTAAACATGATAATTTAATCATAGCTCTTTCAAATGCCTCTCTTTTATTCCCCTGTTCATATCCGACAAAGGAGTTTGCCGAAAAAAAAAACTGATGAAATGAATAGATTTTTGTCTGAGGCAGTTGTTTTTCATGGTTCCTTCGCTGTCGTTTACCACTCCCATCATATTCCATTTCCGTTGGGGGTATTAATGTCAATCCACCCCGCGGTTTCACAGAAATCCCAGATTTCTTCTGGACGGTTAACGAAGTGCTTTTAGTTTCACCGGCATTGAGCTCCTCACCGCTTACTCTCTCTGCTGCTTTATGGATTTCGTACGCAAGGGCAAACTGGGAATTCACACGCACCCTGAAACGGGCACGGCTGAAATTCTAACATTAAACGTGACACGACTAGTTCAGTTCGAGTCGGGTCGGTACATCGAGGGATAAAACTCGAAAAATTTTAGATGAACCGAGTTTACGGATGACGTGGTGAACTTAGCCAATGAAATTCGACACGCAAGCAAATATCTTAAATCACGATTAAAAAATAAATATTATTAATGAATAAAAAAAGTGGAGTGACACTTTGTGACAACGTGTTAAACATTCATTGCTGAAGTTCACTGATCTCGTTATGAGCTGAGCTCGTGCAAGAATCTCTTATAATATTCTCCCAATATAAGTTTTCTCTATTCATAAAAACTCGAATCCGAGACACTTATTTAAGAGAAACAAGTATCTTACCACTTAAATTAACTTATATAAGCAGTCGAAAACCTCTCAATCCCATATAAAAAGCTTATGTTAATCCTAAATAAAAACGATATCGTTGTACCAAATTCATCGGAAGCCTCTTAATCCTTCTGTTTTCTTTTTCATTTATTCTCTTTACGGTCGCGGGCTTTTGTCTCCATGTGTCGGTGGAAACAACACATCCATTTATCAGGAATATCGTTTTTATTTTTTGTGTATTAATTCCGACGCGTAAATGACAAAGTCACGCCAAAATCCCTAGGTTTTTTTTTTTTTTAATACTGTACAAGACAAAGCTATAGAAGCGTTCCCGGTAGCTTATATTTCGATTAGGTTTTGACACGCTTTTGAGAACTCATGTGATGAAGGTAGGGCCATCCGATTCAACTCCGAGATGACTAGCATTGAACTGATCGATACTAGTCGATTCTACAATGATTACCGAGCAGTCATATCTGCTATTAGAGGTATTGAGTCGACCATAATGTTAGATTACCAAACCAAGTCACATCGGTTAGAGCGCGCATGCCTTGACTTAGGCGTATTAACCAAAATTGCACACTTACTCGTTGAGAAGATCTTATTGCACGAACTAATGCAAACAGTTTTCGACAAAATTGACGGTTCACAAGGGTTCAGTTGCACGTAGAGGAAATTAATATACTAAACCCAAGGGTTAGCTTAAACTAATAGGAGGCGTATCTAAATCGCAAAAAAAAATCCACAAAGTCAAATGTTCGCTTACCCCTCGAGCGCATAGCCTTAGGTGAGGTCATCCACACATGCGTCTTACACATGGACTTACTTGGATTCATCGGCATGTAGGGTTGAGGGGAAAATAAACTCGTTATAAAAAAACCAAATTCGGTGGGTGCTAGTGCTAGGGCAGGATTACAAACCGATAGAATTAAGCTAATTTCTAATGTTATTTTTATTTTTTAGATTTTATTAAAAAGTTTAAAATAATTAAATTTTATTAAGTTACGACACCACATTAATACTGATACGTGATATACATGCATGCTACAAATTGTACTCTCTCCCTTACGCCAGGCACTCCATCCCGATCTCAAGAATCTTTTCGCTTCTTCAAAGAAACCTT
This sequence comes from Lagerstroemia speciosa, assembly GCA_037672795.1. Lineage (NCBI taxonomy): Eukaryota > Viridiplantae > Streptophyta > Magnoliopsida > Myrtales > Lythraceae > Lagerstroemia > Lagerstroemia speciosa. The sequence goes on along the minus strand of CM075303.1, from coordinate 2,881,537 downwards.
CCTCGATATTTTTCTTAACTTTTATTCGACGCAAAAAATGAAAAATAACGTGGTGCTGCATGCCAGTGAATCATTGATGTTATGTAATACGTGTGTATGTGTGTAAGGAAGTCAAGTCAACTTAGCAAAGTCCTGGGGTGTAGACCCCATTTAATAAGTTCAGTAAACGGGTCAACCGATCTTCGTTTATGTGCGCTTACTAGCTGCTTTCACTTTCCTGGAAGATTGGCATCCCATTCCATGGACTTGGAAATCATACATAGCCATTCTGAACTAATTTATCACATTTCATCAGTTAGAATCAGCCTCCTCATGAATCCATACATCCGATCAGAGAATTATCTTACTTACTTGTGCCATGTAACCCATAATGGAACTTTCCCTATTTTCCGGGGAAATAATCGGGTTTTTATTCCCGGATTGATTAGGAGTTACTCGTGAGAATGCTCGATTAAGTTAGCCCTAGATTATGCAAGTACGTGATTAAGTTGTTGAAAGAAGGATCTCAATCTTTCATCAGATAACTACGGGAACACGGGTGAAGCTATATCCTAATGGTACGATGCATGACTTTCTCGGGATACCGTAGCCCAGATTTGCAGTGGAGGCACTCTATGTCATCGGAGTGATGGGTATGGGCCCTGAGCCCACACCCTGTCAAAAGCCAGCCCGTCAGGGCCCAAGAGAGAATTCCACTACCCTCTGCAGCACCCATACCTGGCGGCTCACCCATCCCAGGGCAGTTGGCCCGTACACCTAACGACCCCCACGCCCTGAAGATTACATATCCCGTGATTTGTGCTAATTTATGCAATCTCCTTCATGTATATAAGAACCCAATGGACTCACAATGATATACACAGAAAAATTACCCTTCACTCTACGTGTTTACCATCTTCTTTACATTTCAAACACTAACAGGGATCATTCTACTGGTTCGGGAAAAGCTAAGACATGGCAGTCCTCCAGAGGTGCCTTGGCATAGATTGATTTTTTTTCACTGGCCATACTCCACGAGTCCTGCTTATTACTCGGCTAGGTGTTCGAGTATCTGTCACGGCTCTCCATCTGCAGATTTCATCGGAAGATGCATTGCTTTGCACAAAGCCGACCTCGACTTGAAGACTACTTCTTACCGGAAAAACTGCGGAGAAACCACGAGTCTCCATATCATGACGCCATTCAAGCATATTGCTACTGACAAACCACGTTTTTGTCATTTGCAAATACTGGAACTCTCAAATTCTCGAATTTATGATGGGCTTTAACCGATATCACTCATCACCGGCACAGACGCTGGAGCCCGTGCAAGTGCCCGAGAAGCCGTGTTATGGAATCCCCTGAACTAACCTTAACCTTCCCTCGGTTGACAAGTTAAACACGTACACGGTGACGTTCAAGGGACAGACAGTCCCGCACATTGAGAGAACTCATACACATGAATGATACGAAGTAACTTGTGCAAGCCCAAGACTCCAGCCTGGACAGAAGAGGGGCTTGGAAGGAGATATTGTGTTGGATATAGTGTACAGGTCGAGCTACAATTCTAGGCCCAAGGAGTAAGGCCTGTGCCCATTAACATAGAACGACCGTGCAATATAAAGATCTGTGCAAAGGTAATTGCGTGGACAAACAATTCACTTTCCAAGTATTTCAGAGAGGTTAGCCAGAAGGGTGCTCCTGCAAGATCCTCCTCTACGTATTTGTATCAAAATTTCCATTAGATGTATGCTCTTTGATCTTGAACCTAGGGGACAACGACTTTTTGAACTGTAGACCTACCGGATCTTTGATAGAGCTGCACATACAAACAATGTTGAACGCCGGTTGTTCAATACGTCTGATATGTTCGAAGTTGAACATCAAAACCCGAACATTACACGACAGAGAAGTTAGGCTGACACTACTATTTTTACTCTCTTGCCCATGGGAAAAAAAAAGATGTTGGTTTGCAACCATGATATTCTTTGAAAAAATTAACAAAGAAATTCTATTAGCTTAGAAAGGATAGGAGAATGAGGAGAATAACAAGTAGCGGAGTCTCGCTGATAAAAATCAATTTCGAAACTTTTTAGCCCCGGTTAAAAAAAAAAAAGATTGCTATCCCAGTGCACTTTCTTTATCCTTTTTCAAAATTGAATCCCAACATTTCTAGTCTTACCTTGGTGTGATTTCTACTACTTCCATTCAAATCAAACATTTCAATTTCGGCGTACAATAAAGAAAAAACGATCAGGAGATAATCTAGCATAGAAAGCAAGTCTACCGTGTCATAATTGACCGATGAGTGTAGCATCACTACTGTAGACATTCAGTGTAGTTATTTCTCGACAGGACCAAGTTACGGTTGATGTACACCATAACATGCTCATCACAATCACATAAAACTCGGGTTGAATTTTCCCGAGAAGACTTGGGAAAGGAGGACACGACACGGCTATTTCGTTCGAGAATATAAAGTTGCTGTCAAGCCACAGTGGCTCCTTCCTTCAACTTTCCCATCAAGAATTCGACCAATTTGACTCCATTGTTGAATATGATGAACCCCGGACCGACAATTCCACGGACAACGTAAGCAAGTCCTGCCCCTTTCTCTGTTGCGTCTATGGAGAATCCCGACACCCTACGTAAGAAAAAAGGCATTGTCGAAAAAGCAACCAAGACCGTCAAATAATCGTTGATCGAGTTCACTGTATTATCTATACACTCAGCTCACTTAAGAATTTTTGCTAGCTAAGTACTGGTGCAGTGGCTATACCACACGTGTCGATGCTGATGTGATATATCAGGCCAATAAGAGTTTGACATATAGTTAACATCTATATAGTTACAATTGTCAAATCTTACAAAAAGTCACAAAGAAATGTATGAAAAAATCACAACAAATGGAAAATCCTGATTAGACAGTAAACCTATAAAAATCTAAGCTTCTCAAATTAACCAAGAGAAGAGGAGTAAATATTTAGCGTGTGATACATAATTAATTCGTTGTTTAAATCTCTCTTTAATCTTGACACGAATAAAATTTTCACAATTTTCGGATATTCACCTTACATGAATTAAGATCTGAATGGTAATTTACACGATGAACTTATTATGTATCACGAGAGATGGAATATTTACTTACAGAGAAGGGATCTATCTACCTATCTATCCAAACAATAAACGTTTGTTGTGCCGTCCGAGTGTTCAATTTATATAAGCATTCCCATGACTTAGGAACGTTCCCAATTCAAACCTAAATTCCCGCAAAAGCAGAGCTGTCTCTGTTCGGAAAGTGCCGGACTCCGAACAACCGACGACGACGACAGCCCCACGGTGGACCCATCCCTGCGAAGGGGAATCTGCAGGTTCACTGTTGAAGGTGACTTTTACAAAACATTTTCTTCATGACTCGATAAAAAGAAAAATCTCAGGGCAGATGTGTCCGTCATCAGAAATTCTTGTATGTCCTGATATATTACGTCAGTGTTATTTGATAATCACATCAGCAGGTTTATAACAGAAAATTTAGGAATAAAATATAAATTTATAATCTTTCAAAAAAAAACTATAAAATACCTAAAAAATTTGACATCAATTAGCTAAAAGATAAAAAAATGTGGGCCATTATATATATATATATATATCAAATATTATACAGCACAAGTTTTTCAAGATTTATTAGAGTTTTTAGAATTTTTGTTTGTATTTTACCCTCTAATTTTTCTCTCATAATTTAGTGATTCGACTTTTTTTTTCTATAATCGAGGTATCCTAATAACTTTCCGGTCAACTAACACGGATTACGACACATTCTTCCTTGGAACACGTACAATAATTTACAAATCACGTATGCCAGATAAGTCTGACAAAGCTAACAATTTGGAGGACTATAAATTTCCACCATAAAAAAAAACTATTTACATTGCTTCTACTGCAAACCAGTCAGGAATAATCTGGGACTTCTAATATCCGACCAGCAGATGCCAGATGGGATACAAAACTTTGTCGTACTATAGGCACGTGGTCCATTTTGATTGATTGACGAGGTCAAATCAGTGAATCTACAACTCTCCGCCTTTCTTCAACTTTTTCCAGTCGAAAACCCGAAAAATCAACCCGCCGTCTTTTGTCACTTTCCCCTTTTAACTTTCAGCCGTTGGGCGGTCCACGTGCGATTTCTCGTTCTGCACACTTCACGTGGAGAGATCGTTCTTAACGGAGGAGAAATTTTAATTAGATTTCATCAAATACAGTTTTTATTTTAGGTAGTTACAGTCAAATATTTAAATTTAAAATCATAAAGGTTTTAAATATAAACATTTAATCGTGTCCTTATCCAACTACGATATGTACCTAATAATTATTATGATTTAATAGTTTTCGTTAAATTTTATTAGGAAAAAAATTATATATTGCGAATAACCAGCTTTAGAGCAAGTTATTAATGAGATCATTTTTTATTAATAGATCAATTAAGATATATTTTAATTAATTAAACTTATTAAAAGATGTATTATTTTTATAACTATACGAGTAATGAGACTTTCAATATCGAACACCTTTTGGTCATTAATTTTCGTATAAATAAACATTCCAGCTATGCAATATCCCAATAATATAAATAAAATTATAAACACCGATCCTTATTCGTATATATTTTGATTCCAAGTACTTGAATTAATAATAACATAGTAAAACTCTTTTCCAATTCGTCATTAGAAATTTCTCAAACGGAAACTCAAGCTAACAAATATAGCACATTCCCTTATTGATCACTCATCCATATTCGCACAAGTCTCACTAGGTCCGAATATCGTAACGTGTCTTCAAGAGTCTATTATACCAAAACCACACATAAATAAGTACATAATGCCACGGTAATATAGATATAAGGATTATTTACATCTACTGTCACTTAAGGAATCGTCTGTCTACATTTATATATGAAAGAATTCGTTAGGCATTTTTTCTGAACAAGCCAACTCAACGAACCCATTCCGTCATGAAGCATGAACGCTCTTGCATTAATATCTCCTCATAAATATAAAGCATGTAAGATTTTTGAAATTTTGGTTCGTGATCCAAGCTTCTTTTTCAACTCAATCGATGTGAGATTCAACTCTCAATACCCGCACTCACGTGATAGCCAGCCCTTAACAATTGACCTCGAGCTGAACATTTCTCTTCCAGTCTTAGGCAAGGAGGACAAACCACCACGACGCGGACCTACTCTTCCGTCCTCGGGCCAACATGCGAGTCATACTTTTTCTTTATATTCAATAAATTGACTATGAGTCATGCATTTTTCTTCCAATATCGGGCTTGGCGTGGTGTGAGTTCAGGATCGACCCGCTCTGATATCATATAAAATTTTTATATGAGCCTACATGAGTCTTGGACTCGTTTCTACCGGAAAACTTAAACTATTAAATAGTGATACTCGATTCTCTTATAAACATGAGTTTTTTCTTCGAAATGGTCGATGTGGGATATAACTTTCAACACATACTTAAACATATCCCTAAAATCATTACCAAATTGTCAATGAGCTCCATCGTAATCCAAGAAAGATGGGACACAGAGAGTGAACCACGAGGATCAGTTAACTGACCGGACCGGTGGGACTGGGTCGACGTAAAAGTGCTGTTCGAGACACGTGTTCCATGGGATCCCTGAGAAACTTGTGCATCAAACAGGCCAACCGCACAGAGAAGACACATGGCGGACACGGAGAAGAGCTATCAACATTTTCAGTGGGGACAATCGTTTATCGCGTGACCGGAGGATCACTCTGAGAGAGAAATAAATTAGAACCTTTGACTCTGTCGGACTGATGGAGACTTCAACTTAATGCCGCCCACTCACACTCGAGAAATTCTTGGATGACTTTGGTTCACGGAACAATGCGGTAAATTCAAGTAATAATTATTCGAGGAATCTGTAATAAGTATTAGATCTTTTTTATAAAAATTAATATCATTAAATATAAAGAAAAATATTATAACAGTTTTTAATAATAATTTTATTAATAGAGTTTAGAAATGACGCAATAAGTTCGACTCATATAAAAATTCTTTTCCGGCTCTCATTTTCTCAAGATGGAACACGTGGCTGTTCCTCGTGCCACGTCTCTCTCATTCTATCTCATGCTCAGTCTTCATGGACTTGTCTAACTGCTGGAAACTAAATAAAGACTGCATTCGGGTGACTTGGATTTTCCTCATCTGACTTGTCTAAAAAATTACTGAACTTATACATATTTTATCTTTTCCTTTTTCAAGTTAAGCTATCCTCGAGCTCCCTCAGGTCGCCTAACCACCTCCCACTAGTACAAAAAAAAATCTCACACGTAACGGACATATCACAAGATAATCACTGTTTAAAATATCAGTAAAGAATGGTTTTATAAATAGTTGATAAAATAACACTCAATGATTTCTAACATATGTCACGTGATACAGTCGTTTTATAGAGGACTGTCTCCACTGGACCAATTGCTTGGTTGCCAACTGATTCGATGGCGTAGTTCGGTCGTGGTTCGTTCAGTGCACCGAGCCACTTCGCTCAAATATTTGGATGAAATATAGGTATTTGCTTGAAAATAATTGCAAAAACATTGGATGGTTATGTAATTTCTGAAAGATTTTTTAAGTTACTAACATGAGTTACATATATATATACACACACATACACTAACACGAATTAGCTGATATAGTTTCGCATTTTTTCTTAAATCAAACTTCAGAATTCAAATTTTGGATATAATTCAAAATTAAGAGAATTTTTTCTTATCATTGAAGCGACCCGACCGGATCTTCAGTTAGCTCATCTTGGAAACCAAACCGGGATCGACCTTTCAACACTTAGAAGTGTCAATCGCCGGCACTTGGGACATTAGTAATGGTCAAGCATGTGCAGTGGAATAGTCACATTTCACCACGGATCTGCATGCTATTCCACTCAATATTTGCTGGTGACGACGAGGAATTGAAGAAACTGGAAAGCTGTGGAAATTAACCTGCAATCGAGCAGCCGGATGAGCAAATTTTTCATAAGAATAATCATATCGAACGGGAAGATCGTTCGAGTTTTACTTTTCTAAGTTAGAAAGCCGCCACAATTTGTCGAGAGTTATCATCATCTCATTCGTGTGAGCAATGTCATGTAATCCAATTAGAAAAACTCGAGCAATATCGTGCTCGGAATGTGTGTTGTCCAAAGATAAGTGTGTGGATCAAATAGGAGATTAGTTAAGAGAAAAACGGCTAGGAAAGTTACAGATACGAGAATTTCGAATTTAGAATCTCTTAGTCTTGTGTCATGGGCAAGTGATATCATGTCGGATCCTTCTCTACCGTAGATTTTTAATTGTCGTAGGTTGCTTGTTAATAAAAATACCTGATATGTTTTACCTCAATTATCCTTAAAACCCCATAATTGGAAAATTTATAGGAAAATTTAGGACTTGTAAAAATTATAAAAATGTTTCAAAAAATAAAACACAAAAATTAAAAATAATATATAATACAAATATCAAATATAAAATTTTTAAAAAAGAATAATATTTGAACTTAATATCGCATCCAATATTCTATAGTACCTATGATTAGAACCTGTTAATCTTCTTTTTTTTTTTTACTTGCACCATGCAGCATCCTCGAGCAGATCGAAACGCACCTCAAGAATGATTTGTGGTCGGCTCATCTTTTGATTAACCTATTAGGCTCGATCAAAACTAGATCTCTATGGGTAAAGATCTAAACATCTTGTTTCATGGTGTAAATCCAACTTACAAGTTTAGAATAACAAATTCTTAAGAATTGATATGGAACTAGCCGAGCCATGGTTCAGAATTAGCCGGTTCTAGTTTTTGGAGGGATGGAACTAACCCTAAATCGCTCTTACGATAGTCGAGGGATGGTCTGATTTTGACTAGATCGAAACCCGAAGTCTGCAATTGCCCGGCTCCGGTCCTGTTGACAAATTTTAAAAAAGAAATTAATACAAAAATTATTAGGAATGATAATATAATGTAATGAATTGGTGGTTCCGGTTCCTTCAAAGGGAAGAACTCCGCCGTAACACTCCCCTCATTGTTCCGGGCTGGTCTAGACCTAGTTTCGGGTTTGACCAATTCCAAGTCGGTTTTAACAGGGTCGGTTGTGAGAACTAGATATATATATATATATATATAAAGAATGAAAGTTTATATGATGATCTCTAGTGATCTTATTGTAATCGAGTCCAGTGGATTTATCAGAAATTAGGAATTTGCTAACCCTAACTCTACTTGTGTGCTTGCCACACGTAGAGTAAGTGCCACGGTGACATTCTACATGGATGTTAAATGGGATGACAGTTCATGAATGGAGAAAATCAGACACGTGATAGTTTTCGCTATCATTGAAATGCGGGACAATGAAGGAAATCTCCTAATTCCATGCACTGTCTTATGTGATTTACTCTGTTAAAAAAAAAATATCTGCAGATGGAAATGACTAACTAAAGTTTCTGAAAATTATTACTTACCAGTCTTCGTCTTAGATCACCAAATAATTTTCCGAGGATTATCACATAAGAATGGATGGCGACAGCACCGTCCAGATACCTATAAAACGCTGCTTTCCTTCCCCCTTCACCACCCAAACTTCTCATTCCCAGCCTGTGAGTCACACCCAGTGGGAATCAAACATGGCCATTTTCCTACCAAGCACCGTCTTCTTCCTCTCCGTCTTCACCTTCTTGATCCTCCCAGTCATCGTTGGCTCCTCCCTCAGGCGACTGATTTCAAGCTATTCGGCACTCGTGGCAACCAGCCTGGTAAGGGCGTGGGACGCCTCCCTTGACAGGGCATTTTTTGGGCACTTGGAGCCACGGCCGACCATCGCTGTGCCGACCCTTCACAAGCTCGGCTCGAGCTTGTACCGGGGCGGGGCTGAGGGGGAAGCTGTGGAGTGCGCCATCTGCCTGTGCACTATAGAGCCCGGGGACGAGATAAGGGAGCTGCGGTGCAACCATCTGTTTCACGGAACCTGCTTGGACCGGTGGCTTGAGCTGAACCGCCTGAACTGCCCGCTCTGTCGTGGTTTCATGGCTCCTCGGAGAGCTGTCTCCGAGCTCGGAGCAGAAGTTCTGGTTTTCAAGTTCTGTGATCTCGGCTCCAACAGCAGGGAAGATACGTGGTGGCTCCGATAACTCGAACGCTGGTAAATTAGAGCCAAGTGATTCGAGTTGGTCAAACGTGCAACGTACAAGCGATCCGGTGGCCTTTCAGTTTCCTATGTTACGAGCTATGCTTGGGTTCGGGCACGCAAAAAACGGAACAGGATGAAATAAAATCTGATGTAATGGGGACGATGTTCATACGACAGATTAGATGTACACCGGCTGAGATGGCCGGAGACTGATGCTGTATTCTGTTTCTCAGCTTCCATGAATGAATGTCCCCTTCATTACCAGAAAAAGTAACAGAACAACATAGCGTTTTAATGGCGCTTTGCTTCCATCAGAACTCGACAGAAGGCGGTAGAGTGCCAGCACTTCTGAATGGAGAGAATATTTAATGGACTGTTCACCTAAACTTTGTAATGTTATCGGACTCGTGTCATAGGAAAGGTGAACACAAATAAAATTTGTCCGGCATAACAAAAGCAAAGGTGACGCGCAGTTACAATATCGTTACCATCCATAGCGTGTCGTGAAGTGGAAGAGAGGTTTTCAGTTAATTTCCAACTCGATGAAAGATAATCTGCGGCCAGAGGAGACACAATGGTTAAGTAAAGGTTAGCGTCGAACCTAATATCGAATCTGCTGTCATCAAATGCATGTTCTGCTACCATGATTTCGAATCAAAGAGGAGTTTGACGGTTCCGTCCAGCCATCCATTCCGGGGAAGCTGGTCATGATGGGGGCTAAATCTTACCGAGACAGATATCCGATATGGTAAGGTGGCCTGTGTCCAAAACCAAGTCCAATACCGGGAAGTTGGATCTCGTTCTGAGTACTCACTGACTATGTCAATCTCCTGGTAGACTGCACTGCGGCCACCTGAGTTTCTAGCTCTCCTCTACCAGAAAATTTGTTTCTTGATCTCCATGACCAATACTTGCACTTAGGCCGCGGTGCCAACAAGAAATGAAGCCCTAAGCGTGTCAAGAAAGTAAGTAATGCAGGGCCCGGCCCGCCATTATGGGCTTTCCAAGTCCCACCCAAATCGAGTGCAGCGCCGATGTTACTTCTGTTCACTGCTCCTTGGCAGGTGATTGATCGTAAGGCACTGCCATGGCTCCTTCTTGAGACATTCTCTCAAACAACGACAGTGAGGATGCTTGATCCACCGAGAAAATTGCACGCTGATTGCAGGAATGCCATCTGACAAGTCCGATACACCGGCTTTGTCTACTTACTGTTACTCGTACCTTTTTCTTTATGATCCTTCTTCCATTGCAACTCCGCTTCTTGACTTGGGACGACTTCGATCGAACTCAAATTTTCAGCAGGATTCATCACCTTTTCATCGGGTACATCTCTCCATGTCCAGTTAGCCACTCAATTTGTCGGCGTTTCATTGTTTGGCACCTCCTAGAGCTGCAGCAGTCAGACACCTCTGTCTCCACAAAATGCAGTCGGCTGGACCATCTTCCTTGTCATCTTCTAATACCTATGGAGACTTTCTTGGCCTACCCAATAAAGAGTCATTAACACAACCAGTCATGGGCAATTTGCAGGCTTGTACACAGGTCAACTTTGAAGAGTGCACCCAAAAGAAACTGGGAAAGCCTGACATCCTGTTGAAGTTCAAGGGTGGCTTAGACTTTGGAGCAGAGCATGCTAAAGATGAGGTGGGCGAGGAAGTGCTTGGATATGTCTCCATTAGTTCCGAGCCCATCTTCTCACCGTTGGACAAGTAATTGTGGAGAGGGGAGGGTGTGAGTCGGACGCTTTCTCCATATTGAATAAATTGACCACTCCAATAACATGTCTAATTAAAAGTATAAGTTATTAAATAGTGGTACCCAATTCGCTTATAAATACAAATTTTTTATTCAACCTAGTCGACATGAAATTCAACTCTCAATAAATAAAGATCTAACTAGCAAGGATATTGCTGGTACATATCTCAATCAAAAGAAACAGAGGAAAGACTAAAAAGAGGACAACAGAAACCACAAGCAAAACCGACTCCCACCATGTACTCTCCAATCCAATGTTGTCCATTGAACGCCCCACAGTCGATTCAATGATGTCAAATATTCCCTTATCTCAAATAATTAATGCATGGCACCAAAAGAAATGATAAAATATGGAGCAAATAATTAAAGCTTGCATTACTGTAACACGATATTCTGTCATATAAAAATCCGTCTAATCATTTTGGTCCATTTAACACAGGTTCACCAAATTCCTAGTGGCTCATAACTTTTTTCTTTTTGTATACATTATCTCTATTTAGAAGTTCGACAACTCTTATTAGTGCAGGTTTAACCACTAAGAGGCAGAACACTCCTAATTATAAATTTTTAATTCACCAAATCTCGAAATGTGATATTTTCGGTAAAAGGACCGAATCATTTTAATAAAATGCTAACCTATTTAAAACAACTCTTGTTGATAAGAAATCTTTAAATCATCCTACCTCACCTCATGGCATGAGAAAATATCGATCAAATTTGTGACAGACTAATAAATTAGTATTAATCATTCGAATAACTACCTTAATTGTTACTGTCAGAACAATTTAATTGATTATTTCACAACACATCACTGTAAGAAAACTATTTTTTTTTCCTAGCTTTCAACGATAAGAAATGTTCTTTATTTCTTCATTTTGTTTTTCTGCTCTTTTTCCTTTCACTCTTCTCTTTCCTTGCTGAATATGACTTCTTTTTCCTTTCTATTTTCCATCTGTTTATTTTTAACCATCAGCGATTGCCGCCAAAATCCCTTTGAATGCCTTCGCTCTTTCTTTTTTGCTAAAGCATGTCTTTACTGTTTGGATATGCAGAGGGAACATCGGGGACCGTTGTTTCAATTCAGTGCAAATTCCAATACCCAGGACGTAAGATCCGATTCCTCGTGCTGAACATCAATCAGATTAACTAAATCATGCGATTAACCTTCGCTCTCAAATCACCATGTTAGATTACTAGAGGGATTTTGAACCCGCCCGTGACACACAGGCCTGCCAGAGAAGTATTGCCGACAAAACCGTTTAATTTTACCATCGACAAAGTCCTGAGCCAAACCTATTCGAAAATGCTCGGAGTTGTTAAAGAGTTCCACGAAATCGATTCATCTACCAAGGATTCGCGAATAACCGAGGAAGACAATTCTGGGCAAGGCGAAGGACCAATGTTTCCTAGTAATGGTTTATACAATCTCCCAGCAACGACAAAAACGACAGAATCTTTATCCGACAACTTAAGCAGCAGCAGAAGCACAACAGACAAGACAACCTTAAACTCTATTCTGGGATTTCGATGCTTCCACCTTCTACCTTAATTACTGTTTATTATCAAATTGGTGGTTGATTGATTGATTTATTAATGGATCCCCGCCAAATCTTGATCCTTCTTCTTGGGATGGTTTTGCCGGAAAACCCATCGCCACCCCTTGAAGCTCCTCCGGCTCTTCTTCATCCCCCTGTCCGTCACGGTTATCCTGCACGACCCACTGCTGAAATCCCCTTCCCCGATGAACCCTTGGACGCTCCTTGTGCTCCCGAACACCGACTTGGAGCTCCCAAGCAGCCCCGCCTTTTTGCCGGTGGAGGACGGGAGCTCGCCGGCTCTGGCCTCAGATGACGAGAAGAACTTCAGATCGATGAAGCCCTTCTCGTCCACCCCGGTGAAGTCGCTCTCCCTGAGCGAGAATATGCGCCTGTTCGGCCTGTTATTGCAGCCCGCAACATCTGTGTCCTCTGGGATGGCACCACTCTTCCGGGGCTCCGTGAATGTCTCACTGAGGCCGCTCCTTCGGGGCTCAGCCTCGCTGAAGGTGCTCCGGCGGGGTTCCGCCTCGCTGAAAGCGCTCCGGCGTGGCTCCGCCTCACTGAATCCGCTCTTGCGGTCAGGGTCGAAGGACAGGGCTCCGTTGACGCTGGAAGCCCTGGCCCCGGAGATGGAGCTACGGGCGCCGGAGAAGGTCCAGTCACCGTCCTCGGAGCCGAACATGCCGCAGCCCCTGAAGCTGTTGAGGGACCTCGACCTGGAGGCAGCACTGCCGCCGCCGCAGCCGCCGCTCGCTCCGCCATCATCCGCCACCCACATCTCACTCTTGGAATCTGCTGAAGGACACTCCATTATTAGAAACAAGGAATTATGGAACAAGAACAAATTGTCGTTCGCGGAATGTAAGATTTCATGGGAAATATTTAAAATCGGGAACGAATCCGGATCGAAAACAAAGAGAATGGAATTCGGATTGGAACCCACCGTTGTTGTCGCAGTGAGCCTTCTGTTTCCTCTTCCTGAACAGCCTCCCGATCTTCCAAATCCCATTGGTCTTCTTAATCTCCACGCAGCTGCTACTGCTCCTCTTGAGCAGGACGACCTGCTCCGGCGGCGGCAGCTTGTCCCCAGCCCTGGCCTTCGAGTTCACGCTCGTGCTCGTGTTCGGGCATAGGAGCTCGCCGGCGCCACCCTTCTCGTTCTCAATGAGGAACGAGATGCGGCCCACGCTCCCGACCTCGACAGTGCAGGAGTTGCGGTTGGAGGAGAGGTCGTCGGAACACGAGCAGGAGGAGAGCCGCTGCTCCCCGCAGTCGGAGCAAACGAGCTTCACGAGCCGGTCCTTGAGGCAGAAAGCGCATATCCCCACCGAGGACGCCCCAGGGTGCTTCCTACACGGGAGGCCCGACTCGGAGCCGTCGCCGTCGTCGTAATCGTAGTAATCCACAAAAGGGTCCCCGCTGCCGCCACAGCGGGCGCCGCTATAGACGTCCACGGCCTTCCCCTTGTCTCTCATGTTCCGTAAGGCCCTTGACAAAAGCTTCTCGGTGAGACAACGACTACAACACACGTAGGAGAAGGGTCCTATGCCCCCTGTTTTCTTTTAAGAAGGAGAGTGAGATTTGAGATTTGAGATTTCGACTGAGAGAGGGACAGACACACAGAGAGAGAGAGAGAGAGAGAGAGAGAGAGAGAGAGAGAGAGAGGGAGGGAGAGGGAGAGAGATGCGTTAGCTTTACGTTTCTCTTTTCTGGGGGTTTGACAGAGCAGAGTGTCGAGGGTGTCCGTGAGAGAGAGGGATCGATCGAGCAGGGGGGAAAGTAATAGGAGAGGAGAGGAGAGGAGGCAGAGTTGGTGCTGTGGGTATTATTGTGAAGGTGAAAGGAAAGCAGAACTGTAGCAGCACCAGACAGCAGCTGCCCGCCCTCACGATCGAACTTCCCTGACACCAGAAAGAACACGAAATTATTTGCCTCCTCCTCGGTGCAACATTTTCCAGGAACATTGCTCTGAATCTATAGTTTACTAGTTCAAAATTCACGTCGTACAGACTGACCAGTCCAAAATCTCCTGTTCGAATCCCTTTTGCAATCTTGCCAAAAGCATCTCTAAAACGATTTTCTTCAAATTGTTGAATCAGATTTTCCCTTTAATAATATTATGTTAACAAGATAGGTGTTGAGCGTTGGTTGCTGAGTTTTTTTCTTTAAGTAAAAAAGAGGGTAGCAGCGGTGGCCACCCAACCATTTCGTTACGTAATGTTTAGGCTTATCAACTGCAAGCATATCAAACGAACCAAATAACTAGTACTAACACTTACTCGTCAACGTAATAGTACCACAAAAGATCTAGTATAGTCTAAGAAACCAGTGTTCGCAAACACACAAACTCAAGAGCCTCTTTTGATAATATTGCTCAAAACAAAATTCAAACCAACGACCTCGACCTCATCAAATCGCATGAAAGTAAATTTTAAAATATTAAACCATCGCTTCTCGTCTCGTTGCTGAGTTATCTTGAGTGAAACTCTGCACCAGCATGCCGGGTGCGCGGTTAATGTTGACTTGCTGGGAGTGACGTGGGGATGGGATGGGATGGGACCCGAGGTGGGTTGCCTTTTTGGATGGAGAAGTAAGCCAAGTCTTGCAAGAAATTCCTTCCTTCTCCATCTCTCAGGGTGGGTCAATCATCAATGGTACTCGAGTCCTTCAAACAACCTTTCTTTCAGTTCCATTTACAAAGAAACAGCTGAATCATCAATGTCAAATGTTTACAGTGCATTTCTCTCTTTGTCGGGTTAGAGCATACACAATCTGGAGCCAGCCTCGGAAATTAACTATGTGAAACCGAACCGATCGACTGAAAATCCTCAAGGTTTGCCATCCTTTGGAAAGTAAACTGTGAAACCAGGTCCGACCAACCAAAATTCCTCGAGATTTCCCTCGTACCACGATCTAGTTGCTGACCCGTAACGGTCGATAATGCCATAACATGATGACGCTTCCATGTTCTTATCGACCTGACAAGAGCAATAAGAGTATGCAACTTCACATCAATTCTAACACTTTTCCATGCCCTTTAAAAAATCTTAACACTGAAGCTGAGATACAAATTACGTTCCCTTTTACACCTAAGTCGAGATATAAGTCGGGTTCCCGCTCTAAGAAAAACTTACCGATCCACTTTAGAACGTACAATGTTGTAGAAAGTTTTGTATCACAGAATAGGCCTTCAATTGTCGAGTAAAGCAACAAGATTCTAATGGAGGAGCTTCCAGGACCGGGTGGTCGCCCCATCATTCCTAAAAATGCTGCTTGCTTCAAATTACAATTCTCATGTCCAGTGGTTGGAGAAACTCTAGAATGTGATGGTATATAAGTACTTATATGGTGTTATAAATCAATATGATTCAAGTATTTTAATAGTGATTTTTTTTTATTTTTAAGGTTTTTATAAAAAAAAATCGTAAAATAGCTGAATCTTATTGGAGTTTGCAACATCACATAAGTACTGTCACGTGGTATACCTGTTAAACAAGAGACTATCTCCAGGAGTTGACTTTCTCGTTCCTTCACGATACGAACTCTTTGTTCGCGTAAGGTTTAATTTGTGATATCATATAAGTACCATTACGTTATATAACTGTTATACAGATATAATTTACGTCAGTTTATAAAATCATGTAAGTACCGTCGCGTGGTACACTCTTTACACCGGAGAATCACTGTTGGGGTTGACTTTCTCCTTCCTCCATGATATGAACTCTTTGTTGGGGTAAGGTTGGCCCCATTGTCGCCACCTTCCTCCAACGGAGGTGAGTTGAGGGGGGCTCGAGCTGAAAAGCAGCCCATCTAAAACGATTTCACACATTCATCCTTCCTTCCTTCCTTCCTTTACAGTCCACCGCGATGCATCCTCGATACTTGCCAGACATTTTCTCGAGCCGTACATTAACAGCTTACCCTCTTCGCAATCATCTTGGTAATGTTCGACTGGCAGGATCAGAGCCAGGGCTAAAGTCCCACTAGACATTTCAAACTCTATTCTTTCCCGAGCTTTATTAGAGGAGTCAAGAACTTGCCGGACGATCAGCATTCGGACCTCATAGCCCCAACGCATGCATCGAATGCGAAACCAAGATGACGAAGCTTTGAAAATGATTTATTTCACTTTACGTACATGGAGTCCATATGAATCATGATTGTTTAGGAGTGTATAGGCCAAGCTACACAATATTAGCTTGGAAACATCAAACACTCAACTTTTGACCTTTTGCCAATTTGTCTATTCGTTGTTATTGACAATATGGTTAAAGTTTTATGATTAAAACTCTTTTTCCTCATTAATTATTGGCAAAATATGATCTTTTCTCTATTAAGAAAACCTTTTTTCCCCTTCTTTTTACTCATAATATCATTTCATCCCAGTGGAAAATTCTCAAATTCCATTGAATTTTCAGAATTGGAGAGGAAAATACAGTGAAAAAAAAGGAGGAAAAAGGACCAATTTTTGGGATAATATTATGGGAGGGGACGCACGCCCCCACGCATGCCCGATCCCAAGAATCATTTGTTCACATAAACAATCTGCAGTGTTTGTGTTTTTTTGAATTCGGAGGTAATCATGATGTCTCACTTTGGTCCTTTGTCCATCAATAATTCTGTCCTCAAAACAATTAATCAAATCCATAACCTCAATTACTTACAAAACGCACGCACCCCCTCTTAATCCATCTGCTCCAGCACACCGACACCGACTCCGATGCGATGCTGTCGAAGAACATCACAGCTCGGGTAACGAACGGACATGTACAGGGCACGGGAATGAAGCTGCAGAAAGGGAGCGAGTGTCTCGTTGCTCTTTAATGCGCATAATAGGGGAAGGCAATGGCGTTGATGATTAATTTGGGTGCTGGATCCAATTGATGAGTGCGCAATGATTTTGTGCTGTAGCCGCTCTCCACTTTTGTATTACCTCACCGGGACATCATAGGTGGGCTTGTCTAATGTTTTGTCTAGAAGAGCATGATTTACTTGGGACGATTTAATTGATTAATTCAAGGGTTTCTTTTATTTGAACCCTTCCTCATGGTATGAAAAGGCCTTGAGCGGATGGATGAACTTTCCCATGGAGACGACATCCTAGACTTGCAGATGGTTTGGGTTGACAAAAGGTATCGATGTTTAACTTGGAGAAAAATGTCTATATATGCATTGGTCTGGCTGTCATCGAAATGGCCTCCTGAGGTTTTTCAGCGTACTTATGTTTCAAAGAAATTCGGGATTGACCCGGATCTGCCCGCCTCGGCACCTGTAACCATGTCAAGAGATCGGTACTGGTTCTAAGCTTCTGTGACCGTTGGATCAACCTTGAAGTTGTTAGGTTGGGCCCAACTGGAATCAAAGATTAAGAAGTTTATTGTCGGTCTTCCCCTATGTCACCTTTCAAAGTGTTAGGGTACTTTTTGTCTTGTGTCCTTGGTCGAGGCTGAGTTGGCTCAAGGCTGTCATGAAGAGAAAGGAGTTTGTCGCCTAAGTCATTCCAGAAGCTGCTTTAAGACTGTCTCCGAGTTCGCATCTAACAAGTTTCTCGTCAAATGTCTGGAACTTACCAGTTTAAGTTGTATGGTGAGAAGTGAATGTTCTATCGCCTCCTTCATTGTTCCATGGATCAGTCGTTGCAGTTTCTTTACTATCCAGTAAGCCAGCCTTTTGTTCCTAGTCTCTTGCTACATGGACTGCATGAGGCTTGGAATGCTGAGTTTGATGGATCTTCCAAGATGGCTAACGAAGGTTGTGTAGCTGATTACAACATTAATCCGTAAAAGCTATCAGATAAAAAACAGGTCCATGTATGAATTGCTTGAGGTGATTCATCACCTCTTTTCATCAATAAGATTTCACATTCGAGTCAACCGGGATTACTGAGCGCTTGTTACCAGTATGGATCGAATTGTCTTAATTACATAATTCAACTAAAGAAACAGCCAATGAGTGAAAGCTACAGCAAATTTTCATTTTTCTGCATATAATGGAGATGAACAGTATCTTAACATACGCTGGAAACAATAAGTTCTCAATAGTCTAAGCTTCATCGATTCTTCGTTACCTCCCATCCGACTGCATATCCAATGCAAAGTACAGGCAGCAACCCCCATTGGATCTCTGCTGGCAAACTCCCGATCGACAGCGTAAAAAATTTCTAATTGAATACTCGGGATTTCGTTGTTTCCCCTGCATGACAGGAAGAATGTTCTCAGAGATGGGATTGGTTTCAAAGATTCAAATGGCGAACCAGTGGGGAAACCCGCGGAAAATGCACGAACCGAGTCATATTTTGGGATTACC
The DNA here is from genome assembly GCA_037672795.1 of Lagerstroemia speciosa. Taxonomy (NCBI): domain Eukaryota; kingdom Viridiplantae; phylum Streptophyta; class Magnoliopsida; order Myrtales; family Lythraceae; genus Lagerstroemia; species Lagerstroemia speciosa. The sequence goes on along the minus strand of CM075303.1, from coordinate 2,862,756 downwards.
CAGAAAGGAAGAATACCCAAGTCAAGCTTCCTTCCTCGTTATCCTGTAGAGGAACAAAGAGTTATGAGACCAACAGTTCAACATGCAAAATGACCTATGAGAAAGACCACAGAACATTTGAAGAACCGCTTGAAAACTGCAGAAGACAAAACTAAGCAGAACAGCCTGCAAATTTGTTTTGTATATCCAGAGTACGATGTTAAATGAAAAGGAATAGAATGATGTGCAGAAACACAAAAAACATAACCCGAATCAAGTTAAGGATAGAATGATAAAGTAGTGGTAATAGAATATTTACCTGAAGCAATATATACCCAAGGCAGTCGTAATCTCATGAATGACTGACGTGGCGAAGTGTAGATAAAGCGCGGCTGGATTCAGTAGATATGTCAGAGACTCGGTTCAATATGAAACGGAGAAGTGTTAATTAAGAAAGTAAAGGTACAGCACATCCAGAGGAACACGGTTCTAGCATATCCATATTAAGTAAAGGTTCGCTCTACCATCGGTCTTGGTACAAGCAGTGGATTGCACATGAAAGTTATGTCAAATAAAACGGCAATACTTTTTTTTTCTCTCCCTCCTTTTCCGGCGAATGGAAACATATTTCTTACTACCCCATTTCGCAGGTTTATTTTCCAGAAAGGATTCGAAGGGACAGCCTTAACAGAAAGTCAGTTAAAGCAAAAGCAGATAAAATTGAATGGAGCAGCTAAAGCTAAATAGCCAGTCGCATACCTGTGAATACACAGTAACCAAGGAGAACCCAGAACTCATCGACCAAAGGGACTCTGCATGACAACATTAGGATATGTAAGAGAGACTGCCCTCTGGCTTCCCCATAGTGAGGAAAGGAAAACCAATTCACAGCTCTGACAGTGTAATTATCTCAGTCTTACCCGTCATTGAGTTTGGCTGTCAGCGCATTGGCAATCCCAAATGGAAGGTACAGCAGAGACTACAAAGAAATTGACATGCATCTCAATGACATATGTATAACCATCTAGAAATAGCTTGGGATAGTTAACTGAATATAAAGAAAAAGAGAAACTTGTGAGGAGATGCGCAATTCATTCCTTTTCATAATCGAGCAATTATAGTCCATAGACAAAGTTGCAAGAGGAACAAAATATGGGGGAATAGTTTAATGAGCAATAAAGCTCGACGAGCAGGCATTTTACTAGATAAGCCATCTCAGTTTCTCCACATGGATTATCTATCCAATGGAGCTTCATTATCCCACAGAATCCAATAACAAAAATGAATTCCACTGATCCAAATAATATGCAGAGTTCGATTAGGAAACACTGACATACCATGCACATATTAGTTTTCAAGCCCTTGGGTTCATCGCATAAGTGAGCCAAGATCATTCTTCCCTGTTAAAGGAAATCTAAATAAATAAAGGGAAACGTGACAAAAATTTTAAAGACTAGCAGATCCAAAACAAGTAGACAGACAAAACAGAAGTTTCACATAGGAAATATATAATTATACATTTCAGAAGGCAGATCAAAAACTTGTTCGCAGTGATTATAGAAACTTTCAGGCACCGGAACATTAACAGAAAAGATAAGAAACTTACCACGAGGAAACCAAACGCAAGTCCAGTTCCCAAAATAACTAAATGTGGATATCTTCCCAATATATCAGACGGAGACAAATAATCCCTGCATAACTCCTCAAATGATTACTACATAAGGACCAAGGGTTCAATAGAACTCATAGACTCTTCAATGATTTAGGGTTAGCATTTGGTACCATGTTAGCACTCCCGCCATGAGTACAACAAATGGGTAAAGCTGGAAAGAATAAAAATTGAAACAACAGATTCAACAAACTCTGAATTTTGTCAAATCAAACACAGCAAGAACTAGGAGTCAGAAAAAGATTTATTGGTTCCCTGTCTTTACCATTGCTAATGCCAGCAGCATATTTCCTTTCCTTGCCCGAACCACCTTATATACATTAGAGATGCTGCAGAGGCCAACATAAACAAATGAATGAAAAGAAGCAATCATAATCATATGCCAAAGAAGTGCAGAAGCAATAGATTAAAAACCCAATAAGATTGAAATAAAATGCAACCTTTATATTGAGCCTTTACCCAATAGAAGCTTTAAGATATATGCATGTAAAGTTCAGAACATGAAGAGCACAGATGACCTCTTACTTGTATATAACAGTCGGTATGCAACCAAAAGCTATCATCATGTAGAGAACAGCTTTGTATGTTGGAATTTCTGAATGAAAAGGGAGAACAGATAGAAGTCAAGTACAGCAGCAGAACATGCATGTGACGAGGAAGATTCCTAAAAGCAGAAGGTATACAAGAGAATAAGTATAAAAGCAACAAAGTTTATAGCTTTTACCACTAAAATATGGAACCCAACCCAAAAATGGAAAAGACTTCCCAAACAGTTGAATCCACCATTCAGCACCTAAACAAAAATAGGATACACAAAAAGCTTGTAGATGCGACAGAGGTACAAAGAAGCATGCCAGAAATAGAACAAAACTAACTTTTCAATTAAGTCAAAATAAATGCTGAGGCTTGAATCACAGATACATACCGACAAGAAATGTAAAGAAATGGCACATGTAGATCAGCATGAGACCCTCTGTGGGTCCGTTAATTACTGGAAGGATAAGAGTGTTGGTGAAAAAGCTGCATTGAAAGAAAGCCAAATGCGTGTCATTATTCTCAAATGCTGCTTAACTACATGAGAAACTTCTTCGATACCTATGGATAATAGAAACTTAGAAACTTGCCATCAAAAACCATTGATGGAATATTAAATATCTGAAAGCCATTTGACCAATACGATCGTGTACTTGTCGGTGTAGAAAAATCTAGCATTCAAATCATATTACGTTGGAACGGCATAAACTGGGTTTGGCTATTATATCTTCTTGTAATAACCCAGAGAATATGGTTTTAAACAATAGAACAGCAGAGAAATGTTTTCAGGTAAAAAAAAATATGAGCAGTCAAATCATAATATCTTGGAAATCCATAAATTGGTCCCTATAAAAATACCCGGAAAAAAAACATGGTTTGACTTACTGTTCCCATGTTGCACCATAAAATGGAACAGCTGAGAGCACCCAGAACCAAAAAGAATCTCTTCCGCACATAGCAGTGCTTCCAAAGGCCATGGTTTCAAACTGAAACATTAGAAAGAATAGAATGTTGCTTGCCCTGCTAAGAGCCAAGGACGTTGACTGACGAAATTGGAAAATAAGAGCCTACCGCACAGGCAAGAGCATCACATCCTGCAATGTATTTGTTAATGACAAAGGCATATGTCAATAATCATATGAACGAAATGGATTTGTGAAGAGCATTAACACCAAAATATATATATATATATATATATTTACCATGATCAAAAAGCTCCCCAAGTGGACTAGAAGAATTTGTTCTGCGTGCTTGCTTGCCATCAACAGCATCAAATGTCTGCAGTAGAAATGATAATCTATTTTCAAATTCTGGAAGAGATAAAAGGCTGGCATTAACTGATGACAAAGCATGAAGCCCTACCTAAAAAATCAAGAAGATTTATGGCATTATGCAGACTATGGATTCTAAGATTAGAAATGAAATTCATAGCCTCGTCGATGCATACAATATCGATACAGCCTCACTGAGAATCAATTTAAATAATAGAAACTTACAAGTCTACTGGGATATTTATCCATTAAATTCCTCTTTTGACAAAGCAACAAGTCAACGTTACATGCGGACTAATATTTAAATGCATAAAGTAGATATTGGCAGCTCCTCAATCATGGTTCGAAACTTCAAGAAAAACAAGGATGATCCCAGTCTCAGAACAAGCACAATGTCAGAGGCAACAAATAACACAGCCAACAAAACAAGTAATAATTGTAAAATGAAGAAGTCCACCTGGTATAGAAATAGAAGTAATCCATGCGCCAAGTGAACCCATCTAGGTGGAGGGGAATCCAGACGGGGAGAATATATCTGAAATTCAAATATCATGGAGACAAAGAGAACATTGATCACTATGAAAGCTGTCAATCTACGACTTTTTATTTCTCAAGGTAAAACTTAGGCTGATCAAGAAATCACGATGCATGTATCAACTAGTCGACCTTGGCAAAAACAATGATCAATTCACTGAAATCAATAATATGAAAGAATCACATTGAAATACAAATCTAGGCAGAAGAAATTAAATGGCCACTTAGATTCGACTTACATAGCCAAGTAAGGCAGAGATCACTAGGAATAGAAATCCCATTAGGGTAATCTGTAAATAAAGTAGATTAGCAAGCAATCCAAACATCATCCTCAAACTCAATAAAAAAATCTCAGGAGCACATCAGACAGTTATCTCACCATGTTTGGTCTGAAGAGAGAAGCGTCCACAAAGATGGAGAAATGGAAAAAATCAGCACAGGCCAGTGAAACAACAGCAGGCATCAGTCAGCTTACTTGACATTAAGAATTTTAATCAAAATATTATAAATAAGATATGTGCATCATCAAGCTAAGCGAAGCAAAAGATTAACTAGAGCGTGAACCTTTGCAATTGGCAGAACTATAGTTATGATGCATGTGCAGCTAGAAATCATGCATCTAAAAACATGCTTGGAGGCTGTATTTCACATAAAAGAAACTTGAATAAAAACAAGTCACTTTATGAGCTCTGCCTCTATGTTACTACTGCCTCACCCTAATCCAAGCTCAAAGAACTGACCAGATGGGTTCCTCGATACATGCCAATCAACTCCAGAAAACTTATTTTTAATATAATTCCAGCTGATATAAGTGTAATATTGCAAATGAAACAATTGCAATCCCTTTGTAAACATCAATTTGTAAGCTTCTAAGATGACATAATCAGTATAATCAAAATATAAAACTGATAGCAGAAATATTCAGACGTGAAAGATATTAAAGGGAGGACTTACGGCATCCACAAAGGAAAGAAGTTAACAAAACGACTCCAGAATGGTTGCAACACATATTTAGATAAATACGAAAGATCCACCCCGCTGTACTTATATCTATGCAATGCAGCCACTCCATGAGCTCCAATATACCCCATTCCTCTTCGCTTCTGGTACAGGGTCCCCTACAATCCGCAAAAGGTCACAAATCAACTTTTGAAACTTTTGAAATCACTAACTCAACTGGGCATCTGGAATAGTCCAAAGTCCTTAACTTTCATCAGAGAAATTTTAACTTCCGCTTAACAAAACCGATAACACCATCCAACCCCAAAAGTAAAAAAACTATTGCCTTGAAAGGTGAATAAAAAGTAAAGCTTGCTGAAGAATGCACTGAGAAAGCGGTGGAAAATGTGATTGGAGATAATGCGCCAATTAATTCCTCGAGGACACAGAAAAGGAAAGAGGGAAAAAATCTTCAGCAAACTGTCATTGAAAATGAAAATGAGGAAATCACACCATAACAAAAGGGTTCGAGTCATTAATTCGAATAGCCAAAAGCTTTAACCTTAGAAACAAGCTTTCACGTATTTGAGCAGAACACGCCGTTGCGTATGAACAGGACAGAAATCAAATCCTGAACAGAAGTAATTATATCAGCCCGCAGCAAATTCACCCAAGCAGAAACCGCACTAATCTTGAAAGAAGAAATTTATGCTCAAGTGCTCAAGCGCAGGCATTGGGTGGATCTATGAAGACAGACGGCTTCAGAAGAGAAGTGGCTAAATGGGGGATAGCACAGAGGCAGATCTGCTAAGTGGGCTGCTAAGCAGGATGTGAATGAGTAACTGCGGGGCAAGCAATTAACATGAAAGAGGAAAACCAATAAGAAGGGAGATAAACTTACCTCTTTTAAATGGCAAATAAACCGAGACCCAGAGAGCGAGAAATTGAAAGATCTTTAATGGGACTTTGTTGCAGAAGGGAAACGGAAGGCCAATGGCGGAGGTGAGAGAGAGAGGGGGAGGGGGGAGAGAGGGGGATTCAAGTGGTTTCCTTTATCTCTCTCCCACCTTCAAGCAGAGGAAATGATTGGCAATTGCCTCACAGGCCCTGGACGGCTGCTTCTCTCGCAGAGGCAGAAGGGGGAGAGAACGGAGACCGAGAGAGGGGCTTTTTTCGGTTTAAAAAAGTATAATAGACTTTCTACCATTTTCAGAAATTAAAGCAATTTCAACTCTTAAGATTTTTAGTTTTTTTCATCTTTATATATATACTCCAAAAATTTAATAAATTTTCACCAGTTGATTTAAGGTGGTGAAAATATAACTCCCTTTTTCGTGCAATTATCCACAATTTTTTTAGATTACTGGCTAATTCAGTTCGAGTCGGGTCGGTCTATTACGAGATGAAGCTCTCCCATAATAAGTCGATTCCTTTGGTATCACAACATCAACGACCAATCTTTGCACCGGTACTTACTGGAAAGTATACATTCACCAACTAATTCAAATTCTTGCCATATCAACACTTAAACCTTTATCAGTCATGAATCTTGCCTACTTATAGGAGTGGAGCTAGAGATGTTATTTAAAGGGAAGAAGTTCCAAATGCTCAAGAGAAATAGGTCAGGTCAGGTATTTCTCTCTCTTTTTTCATGAGGAATAAAAGAGGACATAAAAAAAGAAAATAAATGAGTGTAAAGAGTCTCACTGATAAGAATTGAACACGGGTCTCTTTGATCTTAGGTTGAGAATAATATTATTGTGCCAAATCCCCTTTCTCGATATTTCTTTCTCTTTTCATCACTGGTCATGAAGCAGCAGTGATGTAAGCGTGTCGGCATCCTATTCCTGAACATGGGAAAGCTTTTAAGCGTGTTGTTCGGGCAAGTCTGCAGCATAGTTTTCAGAATCGGACCGGGCCGGAAACCGGTCAAGGTATGGGTTTTTGGGTTCTTGGGTTCAACCGGGGTTCAATAGGTCTAACCGGATTTTTACAAATAATACTTATAATAGTATAAAATTAGTAATATAAATATAAAATTGTTATATTCCATACATTAATTTATAACTTCATCAACTTTACAAAGAAGATTTTTATATTCTACACATTAATTTAGAGCTTAGGTTTTTTTTCCTATTTGTGACTCCTGTTTTTTATTTTTTATTTTTTTTTTGTTTTTCTTCTTTGACCGGTTCAGTGAAAACCAGATCAGACCGGCCGATTCACACTATCCAACCCGGTCCTTGATGCAAATGGAGTAATTAGTGAAACCGGCCGGGCTGGTGTCCGGTTCCCGGTCCGACCGGTCCGACAGGTCGGCCCGGTCCGGTTTTTAAAAGTATGGTCTGCAGCCAAGCCAGGCCAAGCTTAATACGGCACAGCACATAAAGACATGGAGGAAGTTGACAGTGCAGTGAATGTTGTGTAGGCTTATTCATTATACAGTTACATCGTTGTTTTTATAGACTGAATATAATAAAATAATCTCAATGATCACTATTGTAAGATAAAAATATAAGTATATATATTTTTATTTATTTCTTTTGGCACAATTCGTACTAGAAAGACTTTAAAATAAAATAATGATGAAAAGAATATATTGATTTGGAAAGAAAGATAATCGACTATCTACATAAACAGCCTACTGTTAGCATAACAACAATATATTAATTTGAAAAGTCAGACAACCGACTATCTTCATATACAGTCAGCTATTAATATAAGCAACGAATATCAATAAATAATAATTGAATAAAAGTAATGTAATTGAAACTGTTACTAATTGTCAAGGCCTATGATAGTTATAGTTTTCTTAAAACTAATTCACCTCCACTCTATCGTGCTGAGAATACATGGACGTCAGTCTTCCAGGATATAATGATAGCAGAGTCGTAAGTAGCACCGAACTTGAAACTCTAAAGCAAACTGAATAGAGTCTGCACACTATTTGAAAACTATGCATAAAAGCCAGAGAGAGAGTTTATGTTTTCAGTTTAAAAAACTGTGTGGGTAGTTTTGAGCAAAAGGCTCAATTTTATAGGGATCCGTCATTTAATGGCAATTAATCCGACTATTATACCACATTAATACTATATTGTCAGTTACATTGCATTAATACGACTGTTACGGTATTAATTTGACTGTTACACCTGAGTATGTGTTAGCGAACCCGAATTCGATATTTACTCCAGTTATGAAGGGAAGTTGGAAGTATTTTCAGACTCGCGGTACTGGAAATATGCTCTTCCTCTTCTGTGCTTTCTAAACAATTAATGCATGGTTGTGATAAGGAAAATAAAATAGTAAGAGGGTTTTGTACATTTGATAGGAATGAAAGTGTTATAAATAGTCGGGCACTGGCTTTTTTGGGTCAATTTTTTTCAAGCTGAAAAAATCATAATGAGCACCTCTTCTGGCGCCCGTTTTTTCAAACCCCAACTGTTAATATAATTATATTAAAATTAAGGTTTCAATTCAACAATTCAAAATTTTTACAAATTTAATGAAAATTATATATAAAATCATTGTTATATAATATTTATTTGGCCAAGATTATATCTTTTTTACTTAAATATACTAAAAATTAATTATACTTCTAATATAGGCACTCTAAATATATATATATATACACACTTAATATATTTAAAGTCGGGGTCCCGCCCCACCAGTTTTTTCCGATCATGGTCCAACTTTCCCGGGCCGATTTTCCCTCTCCTAAAAAACCGAACAATTTTCATATAGGACTCCAAATATCTGGGTTTTTTATTGGTCTTGGTCGATTTTTTTGATTTTTCGATTCTTTACTTACATCTCTAACAGTTTGTAAACTTGTGTTTTTCCTTTACCCTTTTTTTTCCATAATGATATCTCCTCCACATTCCCATAAATTCGAAATCCATACATATAAAAAAATTTTCAGTGATCGTAGTTAAGCATGTAATATGATAAAATATCATTTAAATCACTATAAGTGAGTAAATGAATGATAATTATCCGAATTATTTTCATAATTAATTACTACTAAATAGAGTAGTTTTTTTTTGTAAGTAAAATAGAGGATGATGCAACTCTACAGCCCAGTCTAGCCCGACCTCCCTGATCAGTTGTGCTGTCTGGGCTACAGTTCCGCCGGTTGAACCGGATTCTTCTTCAGGGTGCACCGGCTCAGTCCACCGGCCCGACAGTTTCCAGTCCCTACACAACTTCTCGGACTAGGTCCGTGTCTGATGGCACGATGTGATGGTTGGACATCGTAGCAGAATTTCGTGTCGAAGGGGATTTAGCATGTCGACACGCCTTCCGAGCTAGAGGACCTAGTCAAAGAGGATCAGCATCAATTATTTAAAAAATTAGTAATAATAAAATAACAAGGAGGATCAGCATCGCGGGCGAATTTCGAGTCTTCCTCGGCTATTGTCAGGTGCCCGGAAAGATTTCGTAGCAGAATGGGTCAAGATCATTCTCATGTTCCGATGTAAGAAAGTTAACCATGCACACCATAACATGGCAGCTCATCTTTTCGTTCGAGAAAATCGTTTATATAACCGTATCACTGTTTGATGAAGCCAACCAATAAAATTCATCTCTTTTCTTGGTTACTTTTTAATTTTTAAGATTTTATAAGAAAAAATTTTAAAAATTGACAAATTTTTTTGGTTGATTTCACCGTGTAGCTGCACACAGGACTTGCTCCAGCCACACACAGGCAAGTGAAGTCAAAACATATTAGTCTTTGGTTCTCTTTACCTGATCCCTCTGGATAAGAAACCTAACTCAGTTCAACAAAATGATAGCATCAGCCCACCAACCATTTTCTCTGTATTCATATCACAAGTTGAATGATTCAACTGGCTATATAAAGCCTGGAAAACGGGTGACATTGCTGCCTGGCCTTAAATTTGCCTCGGGTCAATATCGGGTTGACGGCGAAAGATTAAGAAAACGCTAGTGAAAGGCACTGACAACCAATACCCTTGACATGCTGTTTCTAAAACATGACAACCACTTTGCGTGCTCTGCACTGAAACGACCAAGTCTCCAACAAGACTGTGAGCATGGTGTTCTTACTCAGGCAACTGAGTTCGGGGTAGGAGGACAATCATCGGATAAACGTCAAGTTGCGGTTTCATCACGAGCAATCTTCCTGCTCCAAGAAAGCATATTTTGCTGGAGAGAAGGAAGTTCGCTTACCTTTGTTTGGCAGACGTGTGTCAGACTGGAGTATTCTGACCGAGCAGTGGCACCGAGCATTGGATGTCGGTACGTTCTATTTGATTTGTTCGCTTTTCTCCCCGATTTCTGCAGCGTGGCTTTTTGCTGGTTCCTGTCTTAACGATCGAGAAAAACGCCTTTTGATATCACTATATCAAACTTTAATCCTGTCTTGATGATTGATAAAAGTCTGTTCTTTCTGCAGTTGAATAGGAACAATGCTCCAGTTGTGAGTCTCACCAGGTCCCTGCTTGCATCCATTTCGGAGGTCACCAACTCTTTATCGTGCATAGACATCGAAAGGGAAAGTTTCATTCAGTTCGGGTGTTACATCTGCCGAGCTTCTTCCGCTATCATGGAGTTACAGACAACCGGGAGTGCCCCGAGAAACGCAGTCAAGATTCTTCAATCGATTTCCCGGAAAATCGACTTTGCTAAGGATCTAGTCTCCAAATGTCAATCCAGCGAGTCCTTGGTTTCCGATCCTGAACTGAGGCTCATTGTATCGCAGCTGGAGGAAGTAACAAATCAAATAGGGGAGGACTTGAGCTCGATACCGCCATCAACCTTCGAGGATCAGAAATATGCTGCAGTTGCTGTCAGAAGCTTGTCCAAGGAAATGAAGCATGTCCGGTTCCAAGTTAATCAATCACAGGCAGAACAACAACGAGAGGAGGAAACTCTGCAGAAACAAACAGAACAAGCACAGCCCGAGACAGATCTTTACTCTGTGAACTTCGAAATTTCCATGACAAGTTCCAAGTTCTCTAATGCAACGAGCTCCACTGGACTTTTCAGGAGCAGTGGCAGTAGCTCGGTGAAGCCTCGGAGCACAAGCGGGAACATGGCAGAACACAAATTCAGTGATCAGTTCATAGAACCGATGTACGGGTCATTCTACTGCCCGCTGTCAAAGGAAATCATGGAGGACCCTGTAACAGTTGATAGCGGAGTCACATACGAGAGGAAAGCGATTGCAGAGTGGTTTAAAAATTCCGGGGACTCGGGTGATGTTTCCTGCCCAATCACAGGGAAAAAGTTGATCAATCGGGTCATGAATACAAACGTGGCTCTAAAGACGACCATAGCGGAGTGGAAGGACCGGAACGAGATAGGCAGAATCAAGATGGCCCGTGCAGCGCTCTCCCTGGCCAGTTCACCGACCATGGTGCTCCAGGCAATAAAAGATCTCCGGGAAATTTGTGAAAGGAAAGGGTACAACAAGATACAGGTCCGCAACTCGGGAATATTGCCTCTACTCATCAAGCTTTGGGCCTACAAGGATAGAAGCGTGAGATGTGCTTCACTAGATCTGCTTCGACTGCTGGCCGAGGATGACAATGATGGCAAGGTCGGATCCAGAATTCATATACCATGAGCTAAAGCTTTCAAAAAGACCAGGCAACAGAGGCTTTATTGGAGCCCTGTTTTCTGAGTTTCCTAGGGTCCATGCTTTCGTCTCTTAGACAAAGAGTATTCTTTTTGATTGCCACTGACTCAGCAAGATTCTAATGTCAAAGCACCGTTTTCACTTTCGTGGACTATTGCAGGAAATGATCGCCGGTGTAGTTGATCTATCCGTGCCAGTGAAAATGCTGTCAAGCAGCCACCAGCCTACCAGGCACTCAGCATTGCTGCTATTGCTCGAGCTTTCAAAGTCTAAGTTGCTGTGTGAGAAGATTGGATCGGTTAATGGGGCGATTCTGGTCCTGATCACGAATAAGTACAATTCCGCCGACCCATTTGCTTCAGAAAAAGCAGTTGAGATCCTGAGGAACCTCGAGAACCACCTGAACAACATAAAGCTTATGGCGGAAAACGGACATGTAGAACCGCTTCTGAATCATCTTACCGAAGGTACAATGCTCCAACACAGCACTATTATTAATCACTTTCATATTCCCTACTTATGAATTGGATCGATGATGGAGAATTAGGTGCGAACGAGATCAAGCAGGAGATGGCGAGCTACCTTGGGGAGATCTGCCTTGGTTACGACACTCAGACTTATGTGGCTGAGAGAGCTGTCTCTTCCCTTTTAACAATGGTCCAGAGCGATGATGGCCCGATGAGAAGGGCGGGTTTTAAGGCCCTGGCCAGGATCTCAACTTACCACCCGAACAGCAGAGTTCTTGTTGAAGCAGGAATCATCCCGCTCATGACGGAAGAGGTATTCAGTAGCCATGTCTCCAACAACACGGTTAACTCCAAAGCAGAAGCTGCCTCAATCCTAGCGAACATAGTAGACTCCGGGCTCGACCTGGAGCAGGTCAAGGTGAACTCTCATGGCCACACTATGGCTTCGGACTATGTTGTCTACAACATAGTCCACATGCTGAAGAGCTCAACCACGGACGAGCTCAACATCGGTCTCCTGAAGATTCTTCTGTGCATGACCAAGTCCGAGAAATCGATGTCCACAATGGTGTCGGTACTTAAAGAGGGGGAAGGAAGCTACACCCTGATTGAGCTGATCAATAGTCCAGAGGAAGAACTCTCCCTGGCAGCCGTAAAGCTACTGCTAACACTCTCGTCTCGAATGGGCCACATGATATCAGAAAGGCTCTGCAAGACAAAGGGCTTGCCCGAGAATCTAATACGGATCGGACCCTCAACGATCGATCAAGTGACAGAGAAGCAAGTGGTATCTGCCAAATTCCTTGTCGAACTTCCCCACCAGAACCTGATTCTCAACACAGCGATCCTGAACAAGGGATTAGTGCCTGAGGTTCTGGATCGGATCGAACGTGTACAACAACATGGGACGAGATCAAGCAAGTATGGAAACGCTTACTTAGAAGGCCTGGTGGGCATTTTGGTTAGATTCACCACCACGCTGTACGACCCTCAGACAATCATCCTTGCAATGAACTACAACTTCACGGCAGTGTTCACCGAGCTGCTGATGAAGACATCGAGCGACGAGGTTCAGAGGCTGTCGGCAATCGGATTGGAGAATCTGTCAGCGGAGTCCGTGAACCTGTCGAAACCGCCACAGGTGAAGGAACAACCCAAGTTCATGAAAGTAATCTCCCTACCCAAGTCGCTGTCACTCAGGTCATCGACAAGGAAGGTTAAGTTACCGGTCTGCCCCGTCCATGGAGGAGCATGTTCCTCGCAGAATACGTTCTGTCTGATTGATGCCAAGGCAGTGGAGAGGCTGCTGAGCTGTTTGCAGCATGAGAATGCCAAGGTAGTCGAGGCAGCGGTCTCAGCTCTCTGCACACTACTCGACGACAAGGTCAACGTGGACAAGAGCTTGGATGTCCTGAATGGAGCGAACGCTGTTCAGCATGTTCTCAACGTGGTGAAGGATCACAGGGATGAAAGGCTGTGGCAGAAGTCATTTTGGATCATCGAGAAGTTCTTGGCCCGGGGAAGGCTTATCGATAACTCTCCCTCCTCCGTCATATCACAGGACAGGTTGCTGCACTCTGCGCTCGTCACCTCACTCCACAGAGGGGACGAGCCCACCAAGAAAGTGGCTGAGAGGATTCTGAGGCACTTGAACAGGATGCCTCAGGACTCCATTTCCATGTATGCAACATCGATGTATACCACATTCTGAGGAGAAAAACAGAAGCTTGCAGGTTTTAATGATGCTGCTGTAAGTTTCCAAAGCGATTGCTTTCAAGCTGAGGCATGATTCGGGATGTTACATTGCACTTTCTAATTCGTGGAATTGAGTCCTTTTAAGGCTGAGCAGCAACAACTCCGTGCATAAAGCTTGGCTGATGCTAGGAATTAAGACACATCTCTCGACTTTGGACCCTCCTTGTCTGATCTTGTGCACTGTAAGACCCCTTTTAGAACCTGCGCCTACCCTTAGCGGAAATGTTCCATTTTCTTTTTCCAAGTGTTATACGCACATGGCATAGGGACACTGAACCCAGTTGTTTCAGGTCTGGGCATCAGCTGGCCCTTACTCGCGCGCAAGAAATGAAAGAGTTCGGTTGCTTGGTGCCCAAGCTCGTTCCAAATGTTTAAGAGCGAACGTTACAGAGTCCTCTGTGCAGACTATCAATGCAACTGATCGTAGCACAATTACGGAGTATTGCCTACCCGATCGACTATTTACCAGACAATCCAAGAAACCGGGATAGGTAAGTGAGCTTACTGTCGCCCCCCGAAATCAAGAATTTCTACAACTTATCTCCCCACGCCATGATCATTAATAAAACATGTGAAAAGAATCACCATTAATCATTTAAGGAATTAATCCTATGGTCCATCAAAAACCTCTTATTCACCTAAGAGAACATGACACTAATCTCCAAAGTTTTTATCAGTCAAATCTTGAACCAAAATTTGGATCTAAGGGCTCTGCTATGTTCGAAAAGGTCACAGGTTATCGACCACCTTAAATCGGTACCATAGCATTTCTAAACTTGCCTCATTTTATTTAGTCCAATTCTTGTCCTATTTGAGGTGTGGATCAATGGATTAACGCACATCCCTAACTATGTACACCCAACAAGCACTAGTTAATCCAAGAATACACAATTTTATCAACTTGGGGATGATGTGAAAATCAAGTTAAATCACTCAGGGACTCAATAAAAAATCCAAGAACATTTGGTCCCCTCTTAAAAAGCTCAAAATACTTCTAAAGCTATCTTAAAAACTCACAAGGTTGGGAACTGATTTTGTAAAATTCAAGAGTGAGGACCAATTTCAATTTTCACATACCAGGACTCGCTCATAAAATTGATAAAGTATTAGTTTTATAAAATTCACGAATTAAGGGTTTGATTATGCAAATTTCATATAACTAAGAGGTTAATTTGTAAATTTGATCTTGGAATGATTTGCATCTAAATGGAGAATTTATAAAAATCAAATTTCAAACACCCGTCTCATCATTGCGATTTTCATGACCACTTTATCCATTCATTCCCCATTTCATTAATCTCGTCTTTGAAGAAAAGGAGAGCTACCACGTCAAATAAGCATGATTCAATTAGTAATGAGGCTCGATCACAACTCAGCATAAGAGAGAACAAGATATGACTTAACTACTCGACGCGGCAAATAAAAGTATGTTGCAGCCCTATAGCAACGGCAAAAGGCAACAAGTAACATCTTACAGCCCCCAAGTGCTCAATGCAGCAATTGACACCATGTGACAACCTGAAACTATGGCAAGAGTCAAGAAGAAAACATGACTGAATGGTACCTAACAACAATTGCAGCCTCTAAACCATGATAAAACAGTGACTAACAGCACTTAAGCATCAAATAACAACACCTAAAACTGTGATAAAAAGCAGCCAACTGCAATAAATAAGCAAAAAGCCTAATAGCAACTTAACAACAATGAAACAGTGACTACAGCAATTAATCAACAACTAACAGCTGCCAGAACACTTCTACAAAAACTAGCAGCACCTACTCTGCAGCAAAAGGCGGTTAGTTAACAGTAATAATAAGCAATAGAACAGCACCTAACGGCCTCTATACTGCACAAAACAGCAACTAGCAGCAGCAGTAAATGATAGCAAAACAGCAGCTGACAGCCTTACTACATCCAACTGCAGCAATAAAACATTGAAACAGCAAATTACAATAAGGTAACAGCTCATTAAAGCATACTACGGCCTATCACTGCTTCCCGACAACACAAACGCAGCAAACTACAGCAGTAATATAATAATAAACTGCAAGTACAGTCTCCCTGACACCTAAACTAGTTACCGCAAAATGGTGAGGAATACGATATGAGGTGGTCTGGCAGCGACAAAAGGAGGTTCGGCTGAGGTTCGGTGGTCGCGTACATGCCTGGTGGATGGTTGCAATGAAGGTGAACCTGTTGATGCAATGCAGGCGGCTCGATGCAGGTTCTAGTTCGCTGATGACTCAAGGAATGGCCGGCCTCTACTCCCCCTTTCTCCCTGGCATTTCGTCGAACATAAGAAGGGCGAGCTGTTCCAGACTTCTCGATACCTCACCAGTCGTAAGCAGGCAGCAGGGCCGGTGAGGGGAGGCCCGTGAGGGCGTGTAGACGACTCCGGGGGCCACAGGACGAACAGGAGAGACTGGAACAGGAAAGGGCTGAGCGAGGAGAGGCACGGGAGGGGCATGGACGGACTCGGAATGGCCAGGATTCGAGCAGGCAATGGTAATTAGTGGTGGCTTTCTGGTAAGAGCGGGTGGTGGGTTCGGCTCGTGGCTGTCGAAGGAATCGCTCCGGACAGATCTTGGGTCGGGATAGATGGTGAACCTCGGCAGTGTCCGATTCTACTATGGCGTGGTCATGAAGGGAACCTAGGCAGTTCTCGAGGAGCCGAACAGAGGAGGACCGTGAGTCTCAGGTTTGCCATGGGAGACAGGTTCGGATAGGTACTAATGGCTCGGAAGGGGTGATGGCCACTTGTGCCGATGAGCGGCAAGCTCCGGTTAGTGGTGGTCGAAGGAGTCGCTGGGGGAGGTGGCATGAGCGGTCTTGGGTGGAGTCTCCGTTGAGCCAAAATCCGGAACGCTGATGACCGATATCTCCAGCAGGGGATGGTCTCTCCCCTCCGCCCCTCTGGTGAAGATTGGAGCTGCCCTTTATAGAAGAAAAATGGATGGAGAGAAAGCTGGGGACAGACGGGAGGGAAACGCAGCTGCTGGTGGCGGAGCAGCAGTAGGGGTCGGCGGTGCAGGGCTAGAGATCGGAGCGGGTTGGGCTCGGAAGGTCAACGGAGGCGCGCTCGGAGCGAAGACAGGCACCCCCGTCCTTTTCCCTATTCATTTCTTTTTCTATTATCTTATTATTTTTATTTTCATTTTTTCTTTTTCTATGTTATAAAAACATAATAAAATGAGAAATAGGAAATAAAAATAAAGAATAATATAAATGGTTCGCGTCAAAATCAGGTGGTGCTGCAGATTGAATTGCGAGGCGTGAGATACTGCAAATTAAAGATGAATCAATGTCTTTCATGACGAGATCGAATTTGGTCTAATTTCATCACATTAAAGAAGTTAAATTCGATATTAATCATCATAATTATCTACATATATAAATCTGTCCATTTTCTTAAATTGAAGTCCCAGCTAATTTGGAGCCACAATAAGGTGTCTGCGCTTACCTCGGCAGTCTATCTTCCTCTGTTCGAAAATGGATAAGAAAGACAACATATTTTCTGCGGACTACAGCAGAACTTCTCTGAAGGTAACTGTGCAAAACTGACTAAAATTGAAAGGCTTCAAACGTTATGTTCTGACTGCTATCGCAGCATCGCCTACAGGTTAGAAAGTCTCACAGGAGAGACTCTCCGCCTACAGCACGAAGTCGATTTCCAAATAGGAATTTCAACACCATTTCTTCTTAATGATCGGCAGCATGAAAGCGACGAGTGAAGCCGCGCCGCAGAGCGCCCCGACCCACTTGGAGATGCTCGTGGAGAACAGCATGCCCACCATCAGGAAGAACCCGACCGCGGCCGCGACCGAGCCCGTCCTCTCTACCACCACCGCCACATTCAGGCAAACCTCGCGCAGCAGGATCCCGATCAGAGATGCTGCAAAACCCACCACCACGGTCACCTCCGCCACCACGAGGAGCAACGCTTGAGGCAGCTTGGCAGCGGATGAATTGTTGGAATTGGAAGTGCCCTGGTAGTGGAAGATCAGTAAGGCCACTACAGCTTGGTAAGAGATGCTGAGGATGGTCTCGCCCAGGTAAACCGGTGGCGTTGGCGGCTTCTGGCTTTGACCGCTTGTGGGTATATCAATGTGGATGGCGTGACATAGAAGCAGAGAGTTTATGCCTAAATGGCCAGCTGGGGCCACGTGAAGCCTCGGTCTGGCTGCTTGGAGATTGCTGTGATGGTGGAACTGGCAATACTGGCGCTGCAAGACCATGGCTGGAACCTGAAGCAGCAAGTCCTCGCTTATATTGGCGGTGGAGGTGGTGGGCTCCGGTTGCAGCGGTGGCAGAGGTGACGGAGGCCCAGAGGGAACCGGGCTGCCGCATCTAATTGGCAGGGTCTGATTCCGATGAGCTCGGCCGAGGGCCGATCTGGCTGTGGAGGAAAGGCGAGTGCAGGCCCTTGAGGCACCGGCAAACCTTGATCTGATGGCTGAAGTGAAGCGAGTGCCGAGTCCGGAAGGAGGTGGGGCAGCACCTTCGACATCGATCGCCGGAGCCGGAGGAGGTGCTTCTTCCATACCCACCTCCCCATTGGGCGGCGGCGAAGTGTTCTGGAGGGGAAAGAATCGCAGAAACAGCTTAAGGCTCTTCATCCACTCCGTATTCATCTCGTTCGTTCAGTAATATGCGTGGAACATGTAATTGTTATAGGGAAGAAGGCAGAGGGATACGAAGCAGGCCAAGAAATTGCTGTTTCAATTCAAGGAATTTCACACTTCTTCCTTCTGTAAGGGTATTGGGATTTTTCTCTACTTTCGTTGGTGTTTTGTGTTAAAATATATATATATTCTTTTTTTCCTTGTGCACAGAGGAGGGATAGAACACAACCAGCTTGGTAGTAATTGAAACCGGCCCTCTTGTTCCAGGTCTAGAAACAGTACCACTGTATCAAACTGTTCTTCTAAAGAAAACTTTTCTGTAGACAATACATGTAGCACAGTGTCATAGCAGCACGAATTGGACCTGAGAATAAGGAAAAATTAGAGCAAATTAATATTTTAGGATTTGAATATGTTAATTACCAATGCTTGAGGACCTCATTCTCTCTCTCGTTTTTTTAAATCAATTTAGTCATCTAATTCGCATTCAGTCTTATATGTTAGTCGACATGTTAATTTTATGCAACATAATGATGATGTAGATGCTGACTGTGTTAACTGTCGATTATTTTACTTACGTGGCAATCCAATATCAACACAATGAAGAAAATGCTGGTAGTTTCGCCCTTGAAATATTTAATATGTGACAATAAAGGACCTAGCAATTTTTTTAGGAAAAATTAGATCCTCCAATTCACGTGTATATCTAAGGAAGATGATAACCTTGATTTTTTCTTGAGAATAATGCTACATAAGAAAAATTTTAAGTACAAATATTTCCCAAAAATATAAATACCTCAATTTAAAATAAATAGCGAACTGGGTAAAAATTATGATTTTTGATGAAATTTCCTATTTTATAAAAACATAAATATGCTACAGTTTTTCAATAGCCAATGCTTGGTGTCCATATATGGTATTTTTATTCTCAAAGTGACATTTTCATTACATAAGTACAGAGAAACTATTGAGAATCAGACACCGTGTCAGACAGATGATAAAAACAATTATAAAATATAACAGATACGTGTACAATCTTACAATCAACTAGTAGTTTCTACTTGGTATCAGAGTATATTTGCAGCAACGGATCCGATCTTATTCTGTGAGGAAAAAAATTGGAATTTATTTGCTCCCATACCACCCTACATGTATTAGAGCATATTTTCTTCTATGGTGGTGTCAGCTGTGCAAAAATTAATGCCAATTTTTTTTTTTGGTCGCCAGCCACGGTATCCAAGCAGGCCCCACCAGCGGTGAGATGGCATCTTTCAGCGAACCATACTTGACTAATCCGTTGGTCGCCCCGGGTCGCACGCCTGGCAATGGCGGGTGAGGCTCCCAAGAGGGGTGTCTGCGTACGTGAGGTCTCGAACCCGAGACCTCCTTAAGCGGCACCGAGCTGCTTACCACTCGGCCCAACCCCTCTTGGTAATTAATGCCAATTTCATCACTACACATATACACCTTCTTCCTTTTTAGCGGGATTAGTTGGGGAAACTAATCGGCTATAAAAATTTACCAGGTCCTTAAAAATTACATATTAAATGTTTCAAGGACCAAATTATTAATATTTCTTTAAATATTGCTAACGTGACCATCACACATTAATAAAATAAGCATCAATTAACTCAATCAATGCCCGCATCAGCTTTTCGCTGTATAATATTAACGCCGGAAATTTTCAAAACAAAATATGAATTCGAGAATTAAATTAATGAAAGGTGGAATTGATGTCAAGCTAGTGATTTTTTGGATGGATAAGAAGAAGAAAAACTAGTAATAGAGCAACAACAGGTTAATCGGACGATATGCACTTCTTTCTAAATGATCAAGCCGAGCCCCAAGTTCGGATAGCCGTTAATTTCTTCTAGGGGATGCACGGTACAACCACCCAGCGTAGGGATGGCAAACTCGCACTCGGCCGAATTTGGATGGGCTCTTCCTCTCTATTCATCTCTTCCGATTTTATATTATTATATTATATAATTATATATTAAAAAAATACACCTTTGATCCTCAACCTTTCGCGTTTTTACCGTTTTAATTTATTTTTTATCATTCACGTCCTCAACCTTTTGAGTTTTTACCACTTTGGTCATACAGTTACTTTTTTCATCCAAAAAAACATATTCCATCCAAAAAAAGAACATTTCATCCTAATAGTATTTTTCAGCAAAAATTTGTTTAAAAAAGCATATTCAGTCCCTGATTAAGGAAACATTGATTAATAATAAGTGTCTCTTCTAAAATTAGAACCCACTTTTATCATAACAAGTCACGATTTTGTAATGATAATAGTCATCGATCCATTTTTAATCAGGAATGTATCTCAATTTTAAAGGGGATATGCTCGCCTGTAAAACTTTATAAATATTTTTCACTTTTGTTTGCTTGTTTTTCTTTTTTATTTATTTTTAAAAAATGTTTTTTATTCAAAAATAATTATGGGATGAAGTATTCTTTTGTGGATAGCATATGTTTTTTTATGAAAAAAGTAACGGTAGGATCAAAATGATAAAAACTCAAAAGATTGAGGATGTAAATAATAAAAAATAAAAATTTATGAGTAAAATTATAAAATTATGAAAGATTGAGAATCAAAAATATCATTCACCCTTATATATTTTAGAGGTACCATCCCGAACCCAGCGACCTTCCACAAAATTTTCCTGAAAATTTCGCAAGCTTTTCCCCTTGGAATAGACAGCATTGACGTGATTGCTGGGGAGGGGGGCCGTACGGGAAACCATTTCATTCATCGGTGGACTTGCCACGACTCATGCGGTGATTTCAGTCTTTTCCTTTCGGTGTAGATGTTGTAGGACGTAGAAGTTTAATAACTCTTGATTAATTTAAGTTTGAGTCAAGTCTCTTAACTAAAAATAAATATATTCTAATATAAATCTTTTTTATTCTTATGACTCAAACTCGAGACATTGTTTAAGTATAAGAAATGTCCTACCAACCCATTAAAATCAACCAGTTGTCATTTCAGTCTTTTTGCATATCGTGATTACACGGAAAAAAAAAAAAGGGAAAGCGGTTCTACCCAAGTGTATCTCGAATATGAGAGAGCCTTACGTGTAACTAATAAAATTAAGTCAATTTTTTATGATATTATTAGTTAATTAAATTACGATGATTAACTCTTCGGGTGATTAACATTAATTTGCTCATTTACGATAATTTGATTGGTATTTTTTCACGTTACGTGGTGAGGTCGAATCATATAAGAATTTCGAAAGAGATTCTTAGATGGTCCTACCTCAAAATAATCTGGCGAGGAAGAGCCAGCGACATTGCATTGATCTGTAATAACTATGCTAACTGCTCGAATGATTAGTAATAATTTTTTCGTTTCCAGCATTTATTTTCTCATACTACGTGGCGAGGGTACGATCACTTAAAATTTTTTTCCTAAAAATGTCTTGATATTATTAGTTAACTCGGTAACAACGTTACATGCAATGCAAGGCTTTCTCGTCGAACAGAAATTCAGAACGAGACAGGAAGTTGGATCAACGGCACGTGAATGCGAACTTTAATTAAATGAACATAGAGACCGGCCCTTTTGGGTACCTACCACATATTTTCCTGAGAATTTCGGATCATTTTCCTTCCGTAGAGACCAATGGCAGGTTAAGTCGTCGGTTCTCACAGCTTTACAAGGGACGCGGATGCGGCAAGCTTCCTATGGTGTAAAGCTCTGGACGAGCTTCCATGCCCGAAGTTACCATAAAATTTCACGACCAAATCCAAAAAAGAAAAGGAACGAAAAGAAAAGAAACTACCAAATGTGAGACGGGAAAGTCTTCAATCGGCCGTTCATATCACGTGAGCGACACTGACGTGGTATATCTATCCAATCAGAATTCACCATTTATATATTTATTCAATTATGATCCACTAATTATTTTATTTTTTAAATAATTTATTACTATTTATATATTTTTTCAATTAGAATTCACCATTTGATTAGGAAGTTTTTTATAATTTAAATTTTTTTAAAATTTAATAATTATAATTATATAATTATAAATTACATTCATAATTTATATATTTTTCTAATTACGCGTTTTTAACCTGTCAAATGTTTGTCAACTAATTTACAACCATTTGCCTTGTGACACGTATCACTCGGTGTACCAGTTTCAGGCAGAGGCCTCTTCCTTCAGGACCCACAACACTGATGGAATCCAAGGGGCCACGAAGGTTCATGGAAGAAAGCCCTTGACTTAGCGCCATGATTTGCCAAACCAAAAGTCTTTGTGCCCCCATCGATTAAACACAAAGAGGGATGGCATTTCCACACGCGTTCACACCGAGATCTTCCTCCTGGTGGTCTCAAAACGTTCTGGTCCCTGGCCGAGTTCTCCGACATCACGCACCGGAGTAATGTGCTTGAGGTCCGTTCCTCCTCGGTCTCCACTGGCGATCTCGAGGACCCAACTCACCATCCTGGAGCTGATCCTCTGGGTCTCGTTCACGACGCCGCCCATCCTCCTCCAGCTCCCTTACGAGTCTGTCAAGGGGAACCTGGTCCCGACCCTGATATTCAAGGGATTCCCGTCGATCTTCCAGGTATTTCTCGTGTCCGTTACCTTAGCCTTTACCGGGGCATTCAACGCACTCATGCTCAACGACCGGACGCGGTTAACCACCTGCTTCAGATACCTTTCCATGGCTTCCAGGGCCTCGGCTGTGATCCTGCTCGCCTGGGCCTTATCGGTCGAGCCGTCCACTATAGGACGTGCCCATGTTTAATTTCATGCCAGAGTTATGCAAACAAGACCGACACATATGATGTGAAATATTGCTGGAGGATTCTCCCAGATGAACAGGAAAATGTTGCGCTCTCCCTTCACCAAACTTAAATGGTCATTGCTTGCTAATCGCCCGGCTGCTTGATGATCTGAGGCTGATCCCGATCATCGGACTTCAAAGTAATTATTCCGAGTGTTCCTAGTTGTCACATAGCTGAGCAACGGTCGTTCGGGGTGGTCGAAGAACCTTATCTGAGAAAATTTGAGATGAGTTGCTCCGATTTCTGGATGGGCCGATTGGAGAGCAACCGCCAGCTTCAGGTTTGGACACAGGCAAATTCCGGGTTAGCCCCAAGCCTTGTACTTACAGGAACCCTTTACGATTCAACAACCGTTCCAAACTATCCCTTAAAAACGTTTATTATAAGTAGGATAAACCGTTATATTAAAGTTTACTACGGTAGGTATTTCAGTTTTAGAATCATCCGAATTTTATATTTTTCTCAGTTGCCTTTTCATGGTTCGCTGCCACTTATCGGCTCAATTTCATGTAGACATGACCATTTTCAAGTCATTTATATAGCAAGTCTGAACTTACAAAACAATGGATAACTATCTCAACCACCCAGATATCAGCATTTATATAGCAAGTCTGGGGAGTCGGGCGATGTTTCCTGCCCGATCTCGGGGAAAAAAGTTGATCAGTCGGGTCATGAATACAAACGTGGCTCTAAAGACGACCATAGAGGAGTGGAAGGACCGGAACGAGATGGGGAGAATCAAGATGGCCCGTGCAGCGCTCTCCTTGGCTAGTTCGCCGTCCATGGTGCTTGAGGCAATAAATGATCTCCAGGAAATTTGTGAAAGGAAAGGGTAGAACAAGGTACAGGTCCGCAACACTGGAATGTTGCCTTTACTCATCAGGCTTTGGGCCCACAAGGATAGAAGTGTGAGAAGTGCTTCGCTAGATTTGCTTCGATTGCTGGCCGAGGATGAAAATAATGGCAGGGTCAGATCCCGAATTCATATACTGTAAGCTAAAGCTTTCAAAAAGACCAGGCAACAGATGCTATATCGGAGCCCTGGTCATGGTTTTCTGAGCATCCTTTGATCCACGCTTCCATATCTTAGACAGAGTACTCTTCTTGATTGTTACTGACACTGCACTGCAAGATTCATAATATCAAAGTTGTTGAATTTTATTGTTTTCACTTTCGTGGAATATTGTAGGAATTGATCGTCATCGCGGTTGATCTATCTGTGCTAGTAAAAATGCTGTCAAGCAGCCACCGGCCTACCAGGCGTTCATCACTGCTGCTATTGCTCGAGCTTTCAAAATCTAAGTCGCTGTGTGAGAAGATCAGATCTGCTAGTGGGGCGATGCTGGTCCTGATCACGAATAAGTACAATTCCGCCAACCCATTTGCTTCAGAAAAAGCAGATGAGATCTTGAGGAACCTCAAAAGTCACCTGAACAACATAAATCGTATGGCGGAAAACGGAAATGTAGAACCGCTTCTGAATCATCTTACTGAAGGTACAATGCTCCAACGCAGCACCATTGTTAATCACTTTTTGTTGTTATTTGGAAGGGGATATACAAAGAGAATGGAACTGAAAAGTAGGGAATCTTTTTTTGGTTTCCCGCCCGGTATTCGGTACCCGAAGGCTGGCCGACTAATCCGGATTCGGGGTACGGTCGGACGGTTTCCCGGGGACCCCTCCCAAAAAGGTCTGCTGCATTCACAGGGGATCGAACCCGGCACCTCTGCTTAAGCGACACAAGCCCCTTCCACTTGCGTCAATCTTCATTAGTAAAGTAGGGAATCTTTAATTGATCGTGAAAATACAGCATAATTACACAATGACTCGTACTTGAATGCAAATAATTACACAATGACTCATACTTGAATTCCTTACGCTTTGTTTGGATTGAGGAATTTGAAGGGATTTGGAGAGGAGGAATTTGGAGGGGAGGAATTTGAAGGGATAATACAATTAATTATTTGGGTAAATTATTATGAGGGATTTGGAGGAATTCAAAGACACAATGACTTATACTTGAATTCCTTACGCTTTGTTTGGATTGAGGAATTTGAAGGGATTCGGAGGGGAGGAATTTGAAGAATAATACAATCCATTGTTTGGGTAAATTATTATGAGGGATTTGGAGGAATTCGAAGACACAGTGACTCGTACTTGAATTCCTTACGCTTTGTTTGGATTGAGGAATTTGAAGGGATTCGGAGGGGAGGAATTTGAAGGGATAATACAATCCATTGTTTGGGTAAATTATTATGAGGGATTTGGAGGAATTCGAAGACACAATGACTCGTACTTGAATTCCTTACGCTTTGTTTAGATTGAGGAATTTGAAGAGATTCAGAGGGGAGAAATTTGAATGGATAATACAATTCATTGTTTGGGTAAATTATTATGAGGGATTTGGAGGAATTCGAAGACACAATGACTCATACTTGAATTCCGTACGCTTTGTTTTGATTGAGGGATTTGAAGGGATTCGGAGGGGAAGAATTTGAAGGGATAATACAATCTATTGTTTGGGTAAATTATGAGGGATTTGGAGGAATTCGAAGACACAATGACTCATACTTGAATTCCTTACGCTTTGTTTGGATTGAGGGATTCGAAGAGATTTGGAGAGGATGAATTTGAAGGGATAATACAATACATTGTTTGGGTAAATTATTATGAGGAATTTGGAGGAATTCAAAGACACAATGACTCATACTTGAATTCCTTACGCTTTGTTTGGATTGAGGGATTTGAAGGGATTCAGATGGGAGGAATTTGAAGGGATAATACAATCTATTGTTTACGTAAATTATTATGAGGGATTTGGAATAATTCGAAGGGATTCGCAATGCCTCCAAATCCCTCCAAACTTCACTTTTTTAATTCTTTTGGTTTGGGGAATTTGAATGGATAACAAATTTTTAGACAAATATGCCCATTATAACCTCTTAAAAGAAACTCTTGCCACATCATAATTTCTCATCATATAATTACACAATCACACTCGTCTTCCCTTTCTCGATTTCAATCTGTTGCACATCGTGATTAAAAAAAATGGAAAGATGTTTATCCAAGTGTATCTCGAACACGAGAAATTCTTTTGTATAGCCGTTTAAATTGAGTAAATTTTTTAGGAGTTTTTTTTTATGAAATGTAAAATAAAAAATAACCATAAAATAAAAGAAAATATTAGAAAATTCTATCTCATAAAGATATGGTGAAAAAAATTAATTAAATTAGTATGATTAACCCTTCGGGTAATTAACACTAATTTTCTCGGTTATTTTACTTTTTTTAAGGTTTCATGGTGAGGTCAGATCATCTAAGAGATTCTTAGATAGTCCTACCTCAAAATAACATGGTGAGGAAGAGCCAGTTACATTGTATTGATCGGTAATAATTACGGTAATCGCTTGAATGATTAAAAATAATTTTCTCGTTTGTCATATTTTTACCAATATTTATTTTCTCATGCCACCTGGTGAGGGGGCACGATCACCTAAGAATTTCTCCTAAAAGTGACTTAATTTTATTAGTGAACACGTTAACAACGTTACATGCAATGCAAGGCTTTCTCGCCGAACAGAAATTCGGAACAAGATACGGAGTTGCATCAGCGACTTGTGAATGTGAACTTAGTTAAATGAACATAGAGACCGGCCGATAAAATGAGAAATAGGAAATAAAAATAAAGAAGAACAATATAAATGGTTCGTGTCAAAATCGGGTGGTGCTCCAGATTGAATTGCGAGGTGTGAGATACTCCAAATTAAAGATGAATCAATGTCTTTCATGACGAGATTTGATCTAATTTCATCACATTTAAGAAGTTAAATTCAATCCCGATCATCATAATTATCTACATATATAAATCTGTCCATTTTCTTAAATTGAAGTCCGAGCTAATTTGGAGCCAAAATAAGGTATCTACGCTTACCTCTGCAGTCGATCTTCCTCTGTTCGAAAATAGATAAGAAAGACAACATATTTTCTGCAGACTACAGCAGAACTTCTCTGAAGGTAACTGTGCAAAACTGACTAAAATTGAAAGGCTTCAAACGTTATGTTCTGACTGCTATCGCAGCATCGCCTACAGGTTAGAAAGTCTCACAGGAGAGACTCTCCGCCTACACCACGAAGTCGATTTCCAAATAGTAATTTCAACACCATTTCTTCTTAATGATCGGCAGCATGAAAGCGACGAGTGAAGCCGCGCCGCAGAGCGCCCCGACCCACTTGGAGATGCTCGTGGAGAACAGTATGCCCACCATCAGGAAGAACCCGACCGCGGCCGCGACCGAGCCCGTCCTCTCGACCACCACCGCCGCATTGCGGCAGACCTCGCGCAGCAGGATCCCGATCAGAGATGCCGCAAAACCAACCACCACGGTCACCTCCGCCACCACGAGGAGCAACGCTTGGGGCAGCTTGGCAGCGGATGAATTGTTGGAATTGGAGGTGCCCTGGAAGTGAAAGATCAGTCAGGCCACTACAGCTTGGTAAGAGATGTTGAGGAAGGTCTCGCCCAGGTAAACTGGCGGCGTTGGCAGCTTCTGGCTTTGGCCGCTTGTGGGTATATCGATGTCGATGGCGTGACATAGAAGCAGAGAGTTTGAGCCTAAATGGCCAGCTGGGGCCACGTGGAACAGTCTGGCTTCTTGGAGATTGCCGTGATGGTGTAACTGGCAATATGGACGCTGCAAGACCATGGCTGGAACCTGAAGCAGAAAGTCCTCGCCTGTATTGGCGGTGGAGGTGGTGGGCTCCGATTGCAGCAGCGGCGAAGGTGACGGAGGCCGAGAGGGACAGGGGCGGTCGCATCTAATTGGCAAGGCCTGACTCCAATGAGCTCGGCCGGTGACCGATCTGGTGGTGGAGGAAAGGTGAGTGCGGGCCATTGGGGCACTGGCAAAGCTTGATCTGATGGCTGAGGTGAACCCAGTGCCTAGTCGGGAAGGAGCTGGGGTCGCTTCTTCCACGTCGATCCCCGGAGCCAGAGGAGGTACCTCTTCCATACCCCCCTTCCCATTGGGCGGCGGCCAAGGGTTCTGGAGGAAGAATAGCAGAAACTGCTGAAGGCGCATCATCCAATCCATATTCGTCTCGTTCAGTAATGTGTGTGGAACAAGTACGGGTCTTATTGTAGGCAGAGGGCAGCAGGCAGAGAAATTGCTGGTGCAATTCCAGCAGTTTTACGCGTTGGTTTCCTCGTGAAATTTTTCTGTGGCTTCTTCCCTTCGCAAGGGAAGTAGTGAGATATTTTCCTTGGTGTTTTATGTCACAAAAAAAAAAAAATTTCTTTTTTCCTGTGCACGGAGGAGGGAGAGAACACAAGAGCTTGATAGGAGTTGAACCGGGACCTCTTGTTTTAGGTTTGGAGACGGTACCACTGCACCAAACTTTCTTCTAAAGAAAACTCGTTTTTAGACAATACAAGTTGTATAGTATCACAGCGCCGGGAGTTGGACTTAAGAACAAGGAAAAATTAGAGCAAATTAAAGGTTTGGGACTTGAATTTGTCAATTAACAATACGGGTCTCATTTTTTTCTTTTCATCAATTTAATCATCCAATTCGCATTCAGCCTTATATGTTAATCCAACCGTTAATTTGACATAACGGAAAGCTGTTGTTGCTGCTGACTATGTTAATAATATCAAAAAAAAAAAAAAAACCAAACAGTTTGGTCCTTGAAATATTTAATATGTAACAACTAAGGACCTAGCAATTTTTTAGGAAAGATTAAAATCCTCCGATTCACGTTTCGTCTAAAATTTTATTTCACTTGTCGATCTAGCTAAACAAGAAGATGATGTGTATATCTAAGGAAGATGATGACCTTGATTTTTTCTTGAGAATTCTACCACATAAGAAAAATTTTAAGTACATATATTTCCCAAAAATATAAGAATCTCAATTTGAAAAAAAATAGTTAACTAGCTAAAAATATAAATATGCTACAATTTTTCATTAATCGATGCTTGGTATCCGGATATGATATTTTTATTCTCAAAGTGATATTTTAATTATAAAGGGATAGAGAAACTATTGAGAATTAGACACCGTATCAGACAGATAATAGAAATAATTCTATAATATAGCATATATATATATATATGTACAATCTTACAATCAACTAACAGATTTTACTTGGTATAAGAGTACATTTGCACCAACGGATCTGATCTTGTTATACGATAAAAACGAATTAGACCTCATCTACTCGAATATTAACTTAATTAAATGAACATGGAGACTGGGGCTACCCTGTAAATTCCTAAGAATTTCTGGTCATTTTCCTTTGGGACCAATTGCACATTAAGTCCTCAGTTCTCACAGCCTTACGAGGGACACGGATGCAGCAAGCTTATGGTGTCAAGTTCTGGTCTCAGGTTCGAGACCTCACGTACGCAGACACCCCTCTTGGGAGCCTCACCCGCCATTGCCAGGCGTGCGACCCGGGGCGACCAACGGATTAGTCAAGTATGGTTGGCTGAAAGATGCCATCTCACCGCTGGTGGGGCCTGCTTGGATACCGTGGCTGGCGACCAAAAAAAAAAAAAAAAAAGTTCTGGATGAACTTACTTTCCCGAAGTTACCGTAAAATTTCACGACCGGATCCCCCAAAAAGAAAACAAAAGAAAACAAAAGAAAGTAGCAAACGTGGGACGGCCTTGGGCCTAGAGGTGGGAATGGCCCCGGGGCAGCAGCAACAAGTTAACAGGACGGTATACATTTCTTTCTGAGCGATTGAGTCCCGAATTTGGATAACTGTTAATTTCTTCTTGGAGGTGCACGGTACGACCATCCAGTATCAAGATGTCAACTTGCACTCAACGGCTTCGGGATTGGGTTCTTTCTCTCGATTCGTCTCGTAACCCAGCGACCTTCCACAAATTTTCCTGGAAATGTCATAACTTTTCCCCCTTGCACTAGGCGACATTAAACGTAATTGTTGGGAGAGGGGGCAATAAGGGACACCATTTCATTTATCGGTGAACTTGCCACTACCCATGTGGTCACTTCAGTCTTTTTCTTTCGGTGTAGATATTGTAGTGCACAAAAAAAAAATATTTCAATAATCCTTGACTAATTCAAGTTCGAGTGGAATCAGTTAATTAAAGGTAAATATATTTGAATATAAATCTTCTCCATTCATATTATTTAAGCTCGAGACCCTATTTAAGTAAAAAAAGATGTCTGATAATCAACTAGCTAATGTGATTTCAATCTTTTGCACGACACGATTAAAAAAAAAATTGGAAAGTTGTTTATCCAAGTGTATCTGGAACACAGAGAAATTCTTTTGTATAACCAATTAAATCAAGTAATTTTTTAGGAATTTTTTTATAAAATGTAAAATGTAAAGATAACCATAAAATGAAAGAAAATATCAGATAATTCTATCTCATAAAGATGTGGTGAAAAAAATTAATTAAATTAGTTTGATTAACTCTTCGGGTGATTAACACTAATTTTCTCATTTATTTTAGTTTTTTTTAAGATTTCACGGTGAGGTCGGATCATCTAAGAGATTTTTAGATAGTTTTACCTTAGAATAACGTGGTGAGGAAGACTCAGTTACATTGCATTGATCGGTAATAATTATGGTAATTGCTCGAATGATTAACAATAATTTTCTCGTTTGTCATATTTTTACCGGTATTTATTTCCTCACACCACGTGACGAGGACACGATCACCTAACAATTTCTTCTAAAAATAACTTGATTTTATTTGTCAACACGTGAACAACGTTACATGCAATGCAAGGCTTTCTCCCCGAACAGAAATTCAGAACGAGATGGGAAGCTGCATCAGCGACTTGTGAATGTGAACTTAATTAAATGAACATAGGGAACGGCCTTTTTGGGTACCTACCACGTATTTTCCTGAGAATTTCGGATCATTTTCCTTCCGTAGAGACCAATGGCACATTAACTCCACGGTTCACACAGCTTCGCAATGGACAGGGATGCAGCAATCTTATTATGGTGTGAAGTTCTGGGTGAACTTCCAAGCCCTAATTTACCATAAAATTTCACGACCAAATCCAAAAAAGAAAAGAAACTAGCAAACGTGAGAAAAGAAACTCTTTAATTGACCGATCATATTACATAAGCGGTACTGACGTGATATATTCGTCTAATTAAATTTTACTATTTATATATTTGTTCAATTATTATTCACCAATTATAATAATTTTACCATTTACATATTTTTTTAATTAGAGTTCATCATTTGATTAGTGATTTTTTTCATTTTTTAAGATTTTTAAGATTTATTAACCTGTCAAAGGTTTGTCAACTAATGTACAGCCATTTGCCTTGTGACACGTATCACTTGGTGTTCCAGTTTCAGGCAAAGGCTTCTTCCTTCAGGACCCACAACACCGATGAGATCCAGGGGGCCACGAAAGTTCATGGAAGAAGCCCCTTAACTTAGAGCCATGAGTTGCCAAACCAAAAGTCTTTGTGCCCCCATCGATTGAACACAAAGAGGGATGGCACTGCCACAAGCGTTCACACCAAGACCTTCCTCCTGGTGATCACAAAACCTTCTGATCCCCGGCCGAGTTCTCTGACATCACGCACCGGAGTAATGTACTTGAGGTCCGTTCCTCCTCGGTCTCCACCGGCGATCTCGAGGACCCAACTCACCATCCTGGAGCTGATCCTCTGGGTCCCGTTCACGCTGCCGCCCATCCTCCTCCAGCTCCCTTACGAGTCCGCCAAGGGGAACCCAGTCCCGACCGTGATATTCAAGGGACTCCCGTCGATCTTCCAGGGCTTTCTCGTGTCCGTTACCTTAGCCTTTACCGGGGCATTCAACACACTCATGCTCAACGACCAGTCGCGGTTAACCACCGGCTTCAGATACCTTTCCATGCCTTCCATGGCCTCGGCTGTGATCGTCCTCGTCTGGGCCTCATCGGTCAAGCCTTCCACTATAGGACATGCCCATGTTTAATTTCATGCCAGAGTTATGCAAACAAGACCGATACATATAATTGTGTGGGACTTCGAATCCGTCAAATAATTGCTTGAGGATTCTCCCAGATGACCAGGAAAATGTTGCGCTCTCCCTTAACCGAACTTAAATGATCATTGCTTGCTAATCGCTCGGCTGCTTGGTGATCCGAGACTGATCCCGATCACTGGACTTCAAAGTAATTATTCCTAGTGTTCCTAGTTGCCAGTGCGCTGAGCAACGGTCGTTCGGGGTGATCAACGAATCTTATCTGAGAAAATTTGAGATGAGTCGCTCTGATTTCTGGATGGGCCGATTGGAGAGCAGCCGTCAGCTTCAGGTTGGCACACAGACGAATTCCAGGTTAGCCCAAATCTCTGGACTTTGGACCCTCCCTTGTCTGATCTTGTGTACTCTAATATCCTCTACGAACCTGCACCTATCCTTGGCGTAAAAGTTTCATTCTCTTCTTCCAAATGTTATGTGCTCATGGCATAGGGACACTGAACTCAGTTGTTTCAGATCTGGGCATCAGCTGACCTTTACTCTGTGCAAGAAATGAAAGAGCTCGGTTGCTTGGTGCCGAGGCTTGCTCCAAATGTTTAAGAGCGAAGGTTACAGAGTCCGCTGTGCAGACTATCGATGCGACTGATCGTAGTGCAGTTACGGAGTAGTTATGCGAGTGTTGCATACCCAATTGACTGCTTACCGGAGATTCCAATAAATAGGGATAGGTGAGCGAAGTTACTTCGGTAGTCGATCTTCATCTGTGCAAAAGAAGTTAAATAATACAGCAGATTTTTCGGGGACTACAGGAGAATTTATCTGAATAAACTGTACAAAACTGACTAAAAGTGAAAGGCGTCAAACGTTATGCTCTGCTTGCTATCGCCTACAGGTGAAAGGTCTCAGAATTTCAATCCCCATTTCTTCTTGATGATCGGCAGCATGAAAGCGACGAGTGAAGCCACACCGCAGAGGGCCCCGACCCACTTGGAGATGCTTGTGGAGAAAAGCATTCCCACCATCAGGAAGAACCCAACTGCGGCTGTGACCGAGCCAATCCTCTCGACCACCGCTGCCACCTTCCAGCAATCCTCGCGGAGCAGGACCCCGATCAGAGATGCTGCAAAACCCACCACCACGGTCACCTCCGCGACCACGAGGAGCAACTCTTGCGACGGCTTGGCGGTGGATGAATTGTTGGAATTGGAGGTGACCTGGAAGTGGAAGATCAGCAAGGCCACTACAGCCTGGTAAGAGAGGCCGAGGAAAGTCTCGCCCAAGTAAACCGGCGGCCTTGGCTGCTTCTGACTTTGGCCGCTTGTGGTGTAATCAGTGTCGATGGCGTGCCATAGAAGCAGAGAGTTTGGGCCTAAATGGCCAGCTGGAGCCACGTTAAACCTCGGTCTGGCTGCTTGGTGATTGCCGTGATGGTGTAATTGGCAATACGAGCGCTGCAAGACCATGGCTGGAACCTGAAGCAGCAAGTCCTCGCGTATATTGGCGATGGGGGCAGCGGGCTCCGGTTGCAGTGGCAGCAGAGGTGACGGAGGCCCAGAGGGACCAGGGCTGTTGCGTGTAATTGGCAGGGCCTGATTCCGATGAGCTCGGCCGAGGGCCGACCCGACGGTGGAGGAAAGGCGAGTGCTAGCCATTGAGGCACTGGCAAAGCTTGCTCTGATGGCTGAAGTGAAGCGAGTGCCGAGTCCGGAAGGAGGTGGGGCGGCTCCTTCCATGCCGATCGCCGGAGCCGGAGGAGGTACGTCTTCCATATCCACCTCCCAACTGGGCGGCAGCGAAGAGCTCTGGAGGAAGAATAGCAGAAACAGCTTAAGGCTCATCATCCTCTCCATATTCATCTCGTTCGTTCATTGTTGTGCTTGGAACAAGTATAGTGGAGACCACATGTTATAGGGAAGAAGACAGAGGGATTCGAAGCAACAGGCAGAGAAATTGCTGGTTCAATTCCAGGAATTTAACGCGTTCATCTCCTCGTGAAATTTTGCTGTGGCTTCTTCCCTTCGTAAGGGAACTAGTGAGATGTTACCTCTATTTTTCCTTGGTGTTTCATGTCAAAAAAAAAAAAAATCTTTTTCTCCTGTGCACAGAGGAGGAGGGATGGAACACAAGAATTCGATAGGAACGGAGCCCGACCTCATGTTCTAGCACTGCGACGGTACCACTATAACAAACTCTCGTTCTAGAGAAAACTTTTCTTTGGACAGTACACGTAGCACAGCGTCACAATGCCACGAATTGGACTTGAGAATAAGGAAAAATTAGAGCAAATTAATATTCTAGGATTTGAATTTGTTAATTACCAATGCTTGAGGACCTCATTCTCTCTTTTTTTTTAATCAATTTAGTCATCCAATTCGCATTCAGTCTTATATGTTAGTCCACATGTTAATTTTATGCAACAGAATGCTAATGTAGATGCTGACTGTGCTAACTGTCGTTTATTTTGCTAATGTGGGAATGCAGTATCAACAAAATAAAAATAATGCTGACAGTTTGGTCCTTGAAATAGTTAATATGTAACAATTAAGGACCTAGCAATCGTTTAGGAAAGAATAGATCCTTCAATTCACGTGTCATCTAAAATTTTATTTCACTTATCAATCTCGCTAAACAATGGCCTTGGTTTTTCTCGAGAATACTACTACATAAGAAAAATTTTAAGTACATATATTTCGCAAAAATATAAGAATCTCAATCTGAAATAAACAGTGAACTGGTTGAAAATTACGACTTTTGACAGAATTTTCTTTTCACAAAAACATAAATATGCTATAATTTTTCATTAATCGATGCTTGGTGTTCGGATATAGTATTTTTATTCCAGAAGTGATATTTTTATTGCACAAGAATAGAGAAACTATTGAGAAACAGACACCGTGTCAGACGAATAACAAAAATAATCATAAAATATGATAGATATGTGTACAATATTATAATCAACTAATAGATTTTACTTGGTATCAGACGATATCTGCAGCAACGGACCTGATCTTGCTCTGGGACAAAAACAAATTAGACCTCATCTCTGCTCCGATACCGCTCTGCATGCCACTACCCATGCGGTCATTTCAGTCTTTTTCTTTTGGTGCAGATATTGCAGCCACGGAGAAGTCCAATAATCCCTAATTAATTTACATTCGAGTCGGATTGGTTAATTAAAGGTAAATCTATTTCAATATAAATTTTCTCTATCATATAACTCAAGCTCGAAATTTTATTTTAGCAGAAGAAATGTCTCACCACTTCATTCAAATCAACCTGATATGATTTCAGTCTTTTGCATATCGTGGTCATGAGGAAAAAAAGAAAAAGAAAAAGAAAAACCGGTGTTTCCTTACGCCGCGTGACGAGAATAGGACACCTAAGAATTTCTCCAAAAAATAGCTTGATCTTGTTAGTTTGCACGGTGAAACTGTTATGTGGAAGGCTTTCTCGTCCAACACAAATTCATAACGAGATAGGAAGTTGCATCGGCGACTTATGAATGTTAACTTAACTAAATGAACATAGAGAGTGGCGCTACCCCGTAAATTCCTGAGAATTTCGGGTCATTTTCCTTTGGGACCAATGGGACATTAAGTCCTCAGTTCTCACAGCCTTACAAGGGACACGGATGCAGCAAGCTTATGGTGTCAAGTTCTGGATGAACTTATTACTTGCCCGAAGTTACCGGAAAATTTCAAGACCGGATCCCAAAAGAAAAGAAAAGAAAAGAAAAGAAAAGAAAGTAACAAACGCGGGACAGCCTTGGACCTACAGATGGGAATGGCCCGGGTTAGCAGCAACATGTTGACCAGACGGTGTACGTTTCTTTCGGAGTGATCAAGCTCCTAGTTCGGATAACTGTTAATTTCTTCTTGGAGACGCAAGGTACAACCACCTAACATCGGGATGGCAACTTGCACTCACCCGACTTGGGATTGGGTTCCTTCTCTCGATTCGTCTCCTCCGAATTGATATTATTATATTATATAATTATATATCGTAGGGGTGCGGTTCCTAACCCCGCGACCTTCCATAAATTTTCCTGGAAATGTCATAACTTTTCCCCCTTGCAATAGGCGACATTAACGTAATTGTTGGGAGAGGGGCAACAAGGGACACCATTTCATTTATCGGTGAACTTGCCATTACCCATGTGGTCATTTCAGTCTTTTTCTTTCGGTGTAGATATTGCAGTACACAAAAAAAAAAAATATATTTCAACAATCCTTGACCAATTCAGGTTCGAGTGGAATCAGTTAATTAAAGGTAAATTTATTTGAATATGAATTTTTTCCATTCACATAACTTAAGCTCGAGACCTTATTTAAGTAAAAAAGATGTCTCATAGTCAATAGCTAATGTGATTTCAATCTTTTGCACACCGTGATTAAAAAAAATTGGAAAGTTGTTTATCCAAGTGTATCTCGAACACGAGAAATTCTTTTGTATAACCAATTAAATCAAGTAAATTTTTTTAGGAGTTTTTTTATAAAATGTAAAATGAAAAAATAACCATAAAATGAAAGGAAATATCATATAATCCTAGTTCATAAAAATGTGGTAAAAAAATTAATTAAATTAGTATGAGTAACTTTTCGAATAATTAACACTAATTTTCTCATTTATTTTGGTATTTTTACGTTACGTGGTGAGGTCGGATCGATAGTCCTACCTCAAAATAACATAGTGAGGAAGAGCCAGTTACATTGCATTGGTCGGTAATAATTATGGTAATTGCTCGAATAATTAACAATAATTTTCTCGTTTGTCATATTTTTACTAGTATTTATTTCCTCACGCCACGTGACGATGGCACAATCACCTAAGAATTTCTCCTAAAAGTGACTTGATTTTATTAGTCGACACGTTAACAACGTTACATGCAATGCAAGGCTTTCTCCTCGAACGGAAATTCAGAACGAGATAGGAAGTTGTATCAGCGGCATGTGAATGTGAACTTAATTAAATGAACATAGAGACCGGGCCTTTTGGGTACCTACCACGTATTTTTCCTGAGAATTTCGGATCATTTTCCTTCCTTAGAGACCAATGGCACATTAACTCCACGGTTCACACAGCTTCACAAGGGACGGGGATGCAGTAATCTTCCTGTGGTGTAAAGCTCTGGATGAACTTCCAAGCCCGAAGTTACCATAAAATTGCACGACCAAATCCAAAAAAGAAAAGAAATGAAAAGAAAAGAAACTAGCAAACGTGAGACGAGAAAGTCTTTAATTGACCGATCATATCACATAAGTAATACCGACATGGTATATCCGTCCAATTAGGTTTTATCATTTAGATATTTATCTAATTATAATTTACCAATTATTAGAATTTTTTAATAACTTTTTACTATTTATATATTTTTTCAATTAGAATTTACCATTTGATTAGGAAATTTTTTTTACATTTTTTAAGATTTTTAAGATTTATTAACCCTAATCTGTCAAATGTTTGCCAACTAATTTACAACCATTTGCCTTGTGACACGCATCACTTGGTGTACCAGTTTCAGGCAAGGGCTTCTTCCTCAGGACCCACAACACTGATGAGATCCAAAGGGCCACGAAAGTTCATGGAAGAAACCCCTTGACTTAGCGCCATGAGTTGCCCAACCAAAAGTCTTTGTGCCCCCATCGATTAAACACAAGGAGGGATGGCATTTCCACACGCGTTCACACCAAGATCTTCCTCCTGGTGGTCACAAAACCTTCTGCTCCCCGGCCGAGTTCTCCGACATCACGCACCGCAATAATGTACTTGAGGTCCGTTCCTCCTCGGTCTCCACCGGCGATCTCGAGGACCCAACTCACCATCCTGGAGCTGATCCTCTGGGTCTCGTTCACGACGCCGCCCATCCTCCTCCAGCTCCCTTGCGAGTCTGTCAAGTGGAACTTGGTCCCGACCCTGCTGATATTCAAGGGACTCCCGTCGATCTTCCAGGTATTTCTCGTGTCCGTTACCTTAGCCTTTTCCGGGGCATTCAACGCACTCATGCTCAACGACCGGACGCGGTTAACCAGCGGCTTCAGATACCTTTCCATGGCTTCCATCCATGGCCTCGGCTGTGATCCTGCTCGCCTGGGCCTTATCGGTCGAGCCTTCCACTATAGGACGTGCCCATGTTTAATTTCATGCCAGAGTTATACAAACAAGACCGATACATATGATGTGAAATAATTGCTGAAGGATTCTCCCAGATGACCAAGAAAATGTTGCGCTCTCCCTTCACCAAACATAAATGATTATTGCTTGCTAATCGCTCGGCTGCTTGATGATCTGAGACTGATCCCGATCATCGGACTTCAAAGTAATTATTCTGAGTGTTCCTAGTTGTCAGACCGCTGAGCAACGGTCGTTCGGAGTGATCGACGAATCTTATCTGAGAAAATTTGAGATGGGTTGCTCCGATTTCTGGATGGGCCGATTGGAGAGCAGCCGTCAGCTTCAGGTTTGGACACAGACGAATTCCAGGTTAGCCCAAAGCCTTGTACTTACAAGAACACTTTACGATCCAATAATCGTACCAAACGATCCCTTAAAAACTTTTATTATAAGTAGGATAAACCGTTATATTAAATTTTACTATGGTAGGTAGTTCAGTTTTAGAATCATTGGAATTTTATATTTTTCTCAGTTGCCTTTTCACAGTTCGTTGCCATTTTTGACCCTTATCGACTCAATTTCATGTAGAGATGACCTTTTTCAAGTCACTTATATAGCAAGTATGAACTTACATAATAATGGATAACTATCTCAACCTAGATATCAGCATTTACATAGCAAGTCCGGGCACTCGGGCAATGTTTCCTGCCCGATCACAGGGAAAAAGT
Source organism: Lagerstroemia speciosa (assembly GCA_037672795.1). Classification (NCBI taxonomy): domain Eukaryota; kingdom Viridiplantae; phylum Streptophyta; class Magnoliopsida; order Myrtales; family Lythraceae; genus Lagerstroemia; species Lagerstroemia speciosa. Next base: position 2,823,769 of record CM075303.1, on the reverse strand, counting down.
TGGTCAGTCGTGTCATGAATATGAGCGTGGCTCTAAAGACGACCATAGAGGAGCGGAAGGACCGGAACAGGATGGGGAGAATCAAGATGGCCCTTGCAGCGCTCTCCTTGGCTAGTTCGCCGACCGTGGTGCTCCAGGCAATAAAAGATCTCCAGGAAATTTGTGAAAGGAAAGGGTACAGCAAGATACAGGTCCGCTACAGTGGAATGTTGCCTTTACTCATCAAGCTCTGGGCCCACAAGGATAGAAGTGTGAGATGTGCTTTGCTAGATTTGCTTCGATTGCTGGCCGAGGATGAAAATGATGGCAGGGTCGGATCCCAGATTCATATAATGTAAGCTAAAGCTTTCAAAAAGACCAGGCAACAGATGCTTTATCGGAGCCCTAATCATGGTTTTCTGAGTTTCGGATGATCCACGCTTCCATATCTTAGACACAGAGTATTCTTTTTGATTGCTACTGACACTGCACTGCAAGATTCATAGTATCAAAGTTGTTGAATTTTATCGTTTTCACTTTCGTGGAATATTGCAGGAAATGATCGCCGGTGCGGTTGATCTACCCGTGCCAGTAAAAATGCTGTCAAGCAGACAGCAGCCTATCAGGCGTTCATCACTGCTGCTATTGCTCGAGCTTTCAATGTCTAAGTCGCTGTGCAAGAAGATCGGATCTCTTAATGGGGCGATTCTGGTCCTGATCACGAATAAGTGCAACTCTGCCGACCCATTTGCTTCAGAAAAAGCAGATGAGATCTTGAGGAACCTCGAGAGTCACCTGAACAACATAAAGCGTCTGGCGGAAAACGGAAATGTGGAACCTCTTCTGAATCATTTTACCGAAGGTACAATGCTTCAACACAGCGCCATTATTAATCACTTTTGCTGTTATTTGGAAGGAGATAGACAAAGAGAATAGAACTGAAAAGTAGGGAATCTTTAATGGATCGTGAAAATGTAAAATAAATACACAATGACTCATAAATGAATCCTTAGCTCTGCAACTACACGTTGTCAGAACGAACTTGACCTGAAAAACGGCAACTATCATCTTAAAAAATAGAGATAATAGCTAGTGCTCCTAAATACTAGAACCTTCATGAAACAGAATAGAAGACAGAGGAAGATGGCAGCAATTAATTCACCAATATTCTCCTGAATTTTGAGCTGCACATACACTCAACTTGTCCCTGAGAGTTTCAAAATGACCGATATCGAATGACTTTGTGAATATATCTGCAAGTTGACTTTCTGAACTGCAGTACACGAGCTTCACTTCTTCGAACCTGCTCCTATCTTCGGTGGATAAGTTTCATTTTCTTTTTCCAAATGTTATGTCCACATGGCATAGGGACCCTGAACCAGTTGTTTCGGGTCTGGGCATCAGCTGACTTTTACTCGGGCGCAAGAAATGGCTTTCCATAAAAGAATTTTAATCCCATTTCTTCTTGATGATCAGCAGCATGAAAGCGACGAGTGAAGCCGCGCCGCAGAGGACCCCGACCCACTTGGAGATGCTTGTGGAGAACAGCATGCCCACCATCAGGAAGAACCCGACCACGGCCGCGACCGAGCCCGTCCTCTCCACCACCGCCGCCACATTCCGGCAAACCTCGCGGAGCAGGATCCCGATCAGAGATGCTGCAAAACCCACCACCACGGTCACCTCCGCCACCACGAGGAGCAATGCTTGAGGCAGCTTGGCCGCGGATGAATTGTTGGAATTGGAGGTGCCCTGGAAGTGGAAGATCAGTAAGGCCACTACAGCTTGGTAAGAGAGGTTGAGGAAGGTCTTGCCCAGGTAAACCGGCGGCCTTGGCGGCTTCTGGCTTTGGCCGCTTGTGGGTATATCAATGTGGATGGCGGGACATAGAAGTAGAGTGTTTGAGCCTAAATGGCCAGCTGGGGCCACGTGAGGCCTCAGTCTGGCTGCTTGGAGATTGCTGAGATGGTGTAACTGGCAATACGGGCACTGCAAGACCATGGCTGGAACCTGAAGCAGCAAGTCAGCGCCTATATTGGCGGTGGAGGTGGTGGGCTCCGGTTCCAGCGGTGGCAGAGGTGACGGAGGCCCAGGGGGACCCGGGCTGCCAGCCCATCTAATTGGCAGGGCTTGATTCCGATGAGCTCGGCTGAGGGCCGATCTGGCTGTGGAGGAAAGGCGAGTGCAGGTCCTTGAGGCACCGGCAAAGCTTGATCTGATAGCTGAAATGAAGCGAGTGCTGAGTCCGGAAGGAGGTGGGGCGGCTCCATCCGCATCGATCGGCGGAGCCGGAGGAGGTGCTTCAACCCTACCGACCTCCCCATTGGACGGCGGCAAAGAGTTCTGGAGGAGGAAGAATCGCAGGAACAGCTTAAGGCGATTCATCCTCTCCATATTCATATCATTCGTTCAGTGTTGTGCTTGGAACAAGTAATGGTCTTAATTTCACAGGGCATTTATAGGAAATTGCTTTTTTTTTTTTTTTGGCCAGAGAAATTGCTGGTTCAATTGCTTGAATTTTACGCATTCAAATCCACGTCAGATTTTGCTCTTCTTCCGTTTGCAAGGGCGGTGGGCTCAGGGCTGTTTTCGCTACTTTTCCTTGGTGCTTTTTGTAAGGAGAAGTTTGGTTCGCGTATTATTAGATTGCGAAAGAAAATTAAATTAAATTAAAAGTTTTTATTTTTTATGAAATGTAGTGGTAAAATGAAGTTGTTGTATTTGGTAAATATTATAAATTTCTTGGAAAGTAGAAAATTATAAAATATTATAATAACTTATATTACAAAAATATCTATCCGGATATCCTTTTGGAGGGCAGAAAGGAGACTAGGAAAGGATATGCGAGGGTCTTTATAATTTTTTGTGGTGGGTTCCATTGTAATCTTAGATTTCTATCCTTTTTGTTTGCAAAATCTTTACACAAAATATGCCCAGACCCGGGAAAAGGAATGCATCTCGGGAATCTCAAATTACAACAAATTTTACACCCAAACAATACAAAATGAGATACAATCTTGCCATTTTTCACGTAAAGTAAATATTTTACGTGGAACCAAACACCCCATAAAAAAAAACAATTTCTTTTTTCTTGTGCGCGGAGGAGAGATAGAACACGAGAGCTCAATAGGAATTGAACCGGGCCTCATTGTTCTAAAGTCTGGAATGGTACTATTACATCAAACTCATCTTCTAAAGAAAACTTTTCTTTAGACAGTACCCTTGGCATATAGTCACAGCGGCATGAGTTGGACCTGAGAATAAGGAAAAGTTATAGCAAATTAACAGTTTAGGTCTTGAATTTATTAATTACTAACACTTGAGTACTTCCATCTCTTTTTAATCAATTTAATCATCCAATTTGCATTGTCCAAATTTTATGTAACAGAAGCAAATGTAGATGTTGACTCTGCTAACTGCCATTTATTTTACTAATGTGGCAACACAATATCAATAAAAAAAATACTAACAGTTTGGTCCTTGAAATATTTAATATGTAACAATTAAGAACCTATCAGTTTTTCGGGAAAGATTAGATCCTCCAATTCACGTTTCATCTAAAATTTTGTTTCACCTGTCAATCTCACTAAACAATAAGATGATGCGTATACCTAATGAAGATGATGACCTTGGTTTTTTCTTGAGAATACTACTACATAAGAAAAATTTTAAGTACATATATTTTGCAAAAAATATAAAACTCTCAATTTAAAATAAATAGTAAACTGACTGAAAATTACGACTTTTGATGAAATTTCCTACGTCACAAGAACGTAAATATGCTACAATTTTTCATTAATTGATGCTTGTCGTCTGAATATGGTATTTTTATTCTCGAAGTGACATTTTTATTATGTAGGGACTGAGAAACTATTGAGAATTAGATACCGTGTCGATAATAAAAATAATTCTAAAATATAACAGATGTGTGTATAATTATACAATCAACTAACATATTTTACTTGGTATCATAGTACATTTATCTTATTATGCGACAAAAACAAATTAGACCTCATCTGCTCCAATGCCACTCTACATGTATTAGAGCATATTTTCTTCTGCAGCGGTGTCAGATGTGCGAAAATTAAGGTCGTTATCACCACTAGACATATACACTATCTTCTTTTGCATATCCCAGTCATGTGGAAAAAGGAAAAAAAATCAAAAAAAAAAAACTGGAAAGCTATTTATGGGTGTTTATTTCTATTGCGAAGTTAAGATTTTACATTGGAAAGTGGCTATTTTACATTGTCGTTTCCATTATTTAGTTGCAAACTGAAGAGCAAAAGAAGATTTCCAGGGCTTCGGGCAATGCATTCTTCAATTACACCATGCAAAGAGCCTATTTTTTCCACTAAAAATTTAGAGTAAGGGCTTGTAAATTATTATGATCAGTAATGATTGAGGTAACTGTTCGAGTGATTAATATTAATTTATTTATTTATCACAATCTTATTGGTACTGTTCCACGCTACGTAGCGAGGCAGGATCATCTAAGAATTTTGAAAAAAAATCTTAGATGGTCATATCTCGCAATGACATGGTGAGAAGGAACTAATTATATTGCATTGATCAATAATAATTATGGTAACTGCTCGAATGATTAGTACTAATTTGCTCATTTGCCACATGTTAATTAGTGTTTCCTCACATTACATGACGAGGGTATAATCACCAAAGAATTTCTCAAGAAATTCTCTTTAAAATGACTTGATTTTATTAGTTTACGTGGTGGTACCGTTACTTTCTCATCGTACACAAATTCATAACGAGATAGGAAGTTACGTCATCAACTTATGAATATTAACTTAATTAAATGAACATACAAACTGGCGCTACCCCGTAGATTCCTGAGGATTTCGGGCCACTCTCCTTTGATAGAGACCAATGGCACATTAAGTCCTCAGTTCTTGCGGCCTTACAAGGGGCGCGGACGCAGCAATCTTCTTATGGTGTAAAATTCTGGATGAACTTATTACTAGTGTTGTTAATCGGCCGGTTCGACCCGGAACCAGCCCGTAGAACCGTGGACTGGACCGGAACCGGTTCTGAACGTAACCAGCCCGGCCCCTACAGATCGTGGCCTGATTACGAGCTGGGTCGGAAAAAATTACCCGTTGAGCAGGAACCGGCCTGGAACCGTGACTGGTCCGGAACCGGCCCGGACCGGTACGTTAAAAAAAAAAAAGAAGGAAAATATTGCAAAGCCAAGCCAACGGTCAAACTTGCTCCTACGTGGGCCCACACTGCCACCTCACCCCTCCAAATTGCCTGACATCATCCCCCCTTGCCGCCTAACCTCTTCTCCCGCGCAAAGTTTTTTTTTTTAAAATATTATATAATTATATAATATTTAAAATGCTAGAAATATCTCACATATTCATCAATCTAATTCACTCAACTTCAACTCTCATCTCTCAATTCTATTCTACTCTACTCTCTCGAGTCTTTCTCTGATTTTTTGATTGCGATTAAAGAGCACGGTTCTTGATCCGAGTTTTTAACTAAAAGATCGATTCATCATCGGATAGTTTTTTAAATTGAAATGTTTATATCTTTTGATTTTATTTAAAAATAAATAATTTAAATTTATTTGAAAATGATAAAAATTAAACATACCTTAATCTAATTAATTATATAATATTAAATGTAAAAATATAAGCAAAATATGATTAATTTAGTTGGTTAAGACTGTTGACTTTCAAGTAGTACACTTGGTTTCGAATTCTAACAATAAAATCTTTTATTTTTATTTTAAAATTGTACTAAAGTCCTAAAAAAATAAAAAAAAATCTGGCCAGTTCATCTGGCCCTAACCATGGACTTGGACCGGACCGGACCGTTTGCTTCCTGGTCCGGGTCGATCCCGGTCCATCCGGTTCATGAACCGGCCCGGCTAACAACACTACTTATTACTTGCCCGAATTTACCGTAAAATTTCACGACCAGATCCCAAAAAAAAAAAGAGCAAAAAAAGAAAAGAAAGTAGCAAACGTGGGGCAGCCTTGGACCTAGAGATGGAAATTCCCGAACCGGTTCGGTTGCACACCCCTAATGGGAATGGCCAGGGGCATCAGCAGCATGTTAACTGGACGGTATACTTTTTTTTTTTTAAGTGATCAAGCCCCGAATTCGGATAGCCGTTAATTTCTTCTTAGATAAGCACGGTACAACCATCCAGTATCAAGATGGCAACTTGCATTCACCCGATTTGGGATTTGGTTCTTTCTCTCTATTCGTCTTGTCCGAATTGATATTATTATATTATATTATTACATATGGTAGGGGTGCCGTTCCTAACCCAGCGACCTTCCACAAATTTTCCTAGAAATGTCATAATTTGTCCCCCTTGGAATAGGCAACATTAACGTAATTGTTGGGGGAGGGGGTCAATAAGGGACACCATGAACTTGCCACTACTCGATAAAGTCTTCAATGGAGTGGTCATACCACGTAAGCGATACTGATATGATATATCCGTCCAATCAAAATGCGGTGTGCACATGGTGATTACACAAAAGAAAAAAACAATTGAAAAGCCGTTTATCCAAGTGTATATCGAATACTAGAGAGTGTTTTGTGAAACTAATAAAATCAAACTAATTTTATAAAAAAAAATTTATAAAATTTAAAACAAAAGACTCTAAAAAATAGAGGAAAAAATATCTTAGATGGTCCTAAACGATTGAATTATTATGATTAGTAATAGTTATAACAACCGCTCTGATGATTAACATCATTTGCTCATTTGTCATATTTTGACTGGCATTTATCTCCTCACGCCACGCGGTGAGGGTAGGATCACCCATATATTTCTCTTAAAAATAGCTTGATTTTATTATTTTATATAGTGATACCGTTTTCTCCTCATACACAAATTCATAACGAGATTGGGAAGTTGCATCAGTCACTTGTGAATGTGAACTCAATTAAATGAACATAGAGACGGGCCTTCTTGGGTACCTACCACGTATTTTCCTGACAATTTGGGATCATTTTCCTTCCATAGAGACCAATGGCACATTGACTCGACTGCTCTCACAGCTTTACAAGGGACGCGGATGCAGCAATCTTCTTATGGTGTAAAGTTCTGGATGAACTTCCAAGCCCGAAGTTACCATAAAATTTCACGACAAAATCCGAAAAAGAAAAGAAACTAGCAAACGTGAGATGAGAAATTCTTCAATGGACCGATCATATCACGTAAGCGATACTGAAGCGGTATATCCGTCCAATTAGAATTAATCATTTATATGTTTGTCCAATTATAGTTCACTATTTGGTTAGGATTTTTTATATATTTTAAAGATTTTTTAAAATTTAATAATTATAATTGTATATTTATTAATTATATATTAAATTATGATTGGACGGACTCGCTTATGTAATATGACCGTTCCACTTAATCTGATTAGTGATAGATCACAGGCCAATATGCGTTATACATGCTATGCGTGATCTGTCAAATGTTCGTTAACTAATTTACAACCATTTGCCTTGTGACACGTATCACTTGGCGTACCTTTTTCAGGGAAAGGCTTCTTCCTTCAGGACCTACAACCCTGATGAAATCGAAGGGGCCACGAAAGTTCATGGAAGAAACAGCTTGACTTAGCGCCAAGAACTGCCAAACCAAAAGTCTCTGTGCCCCCATCCAATAAACATTAATACACAGACGGATGGATTTCCATACACACCAAAATCTTGCTCTTGCTGACGAAACCTTCTCCTCCCTGGCCGAGTTCTCCGACATCACGCACCGGAGTAATGTACTTGAGGTCCGTTCCTCCTCGGTCTCTGCCGACGATCTCGAGGACCCAGCTCACCATCCTGGAGCTGATCCTCTGGGTCTCGTTCACGACTCCCTCTGTCCTCCTCCAGCCCCCTTACGAGTCCATCAAGGGGAACCCGGTCCCGACCGTGATATTCAAGGGACTCCCGTCGATCTTCCAGGGCTTTCTTGTGTCCGTCACTTGGCCTTTACCGGGTCATTCAATGCCCTCATGCTCAACGACCGGTCATGGTTAACCACCGGCTTCAGATACCTTTCCATGGCCTCGGCTGTGATCCTCCTCGCCTGGGCCTTGTCAGTATAGCCGTCCACCATAGGACGTGCCCGTGTTTAATTTCACGCCAAAGTTTTGTAAACAAGACCGATATACACCTTAATCTAATTAATTATATAATATTAAATGTAAAAATATAAACAAAATATAATTAATCCAGTTAGTTAAGATTGTTGACTTTCAAGTAGTAGACCTGAGTTCGAATTTTAACAATAAAATCTTTCATTTTTATTTTAAAATCGTACATAAAATCCTAAAAAAATCCTAAAAATTCAAAAAAAATAAAATAAAACAAATCTAGCCAATTCAGACCTGTCCCATCAGCCCGGACTGTGACCGGACCGTCTATATGACGGTTCTAGGCTGGTTCATCTGGGTCCGAACAGTCGACCCGGACGGGACCGTTTTCTTCCCTGTCCAGGTCTGGCCCGGCCCAGCCAGTTCATGAACTGGCCCGGCTAACAACACTACTTATTACTTGCCCGAAGTTACCGTAAAAATTTCACAACCAGATTCCAAAAAAAAAAAAGCAAAAAAAGAAAAGAAAGTAGCAAACGTTGGACCTAGAGATGGGAATGGCCAGTGGCAGCAGCAGCATGTTAACCGGTATACATTTCTTGTTGAGTGATCAAGCCCCGAGTTCGGATAACCGTTAATTTCTTCTTAGATATGCACGGTATAACCATCCAGTATCAGGATGGCAACTTGCATCCACCCGATTTGGGATTGGGTTCTTTCTCTCTATTCGCCTGGTCCGAATTGATATTATTATATTATATAATTATATACGGTAGAGGTGCGGTTCCTAACCCAGCGACCTTCCACAAATTTTCCCGGAAATGTCATAATTTTTCCCCCATGGAATAGGCAACATTAACGTAATTGTTGGGGGGAGGGGGTCAATAAAGGACACCATGAACTTGCCACTAGTCGTAGGCGATGCTCACATAATATATCCGTTCAATCAGAATTCACCATTTATATATTTTTCTAATCATGATTCACTATTTATTAAGTTTTTTTAATATTTATTTACCATTTATATATTTTTTCCATTAAATGTTCACCATTTCTTTAGGATTTTTATTTTTTAAAAAGATTTTTTAAGATGTAATAAGCATAACTACATAATTATTGATTGTATGTCAAGTCCTGATGGGAAGGATATATCATATCAGTATCCCTTACGTGGTATGACTGTTCCAGTAAGGACCATCTCGCCACTAATCATGATGCGGTGATTTTAGTCTTTTTCTTTCGGTGTAGATATATATTCTAGTACGCATAAGTCCAGTAATCCTTAACTAACTCAAATTCGAGTTGAATCGGGTAATTAAAGGTAAAACTATTCTAACATAAATTGTTTCCATTCATATGAACTCAAGTTTGACGCTTTGTTAGAGTGAAAGAGATTTCACACCATCTCATTCAAATCAACTTGATGTGATTTCAGTCTTTCTGCACACGGTGATTACACAAAAGAAAAAAACAACTGGAGAGCCGTTTATCCAAGTGTATATCGAACATTAGAGAGTGTTTTGTGAAACCAATAAAATCAAACTAATTTTTTAAAAAAAAAATTTATAAAATTTTAAAAGAAAAAATTCTAAAAAATAGAAGAAAAAAATCTTAGATGGTCCTGAACAATTAAATTATTATGATTAGTAATAGTTATGACAACTGTTCTGATAATTAACACTATTTACTTATTTATCATATTTTGACTAATATTTATCTCCTCATGCCACACGGTAAGAGTAGGATCACCCAAATATTTCTCCTAAAAATAGCTTGATTTTATTATTTTGTACGGTAACACTGTTACATACAAGATTTTCTCCTCAAACACAAATTCATAACGAGATGGGGAAGTTGCGTCAGCGACTTGTGAATGTGAACTTAATTAAATGAACATAGAGACCAGCCCCTTTGGGTACCTACCACGTATTTTCCTGAGAATTTCGGATCATTTTCCTTCCATAGAGACCAATGGCACATCAACTCCACAGTTCCCACAGCTTTACAAGGGACGCGGATGCAGCAATCTTCTTATGGTGTAAAGTTCTGGATGAACTTCCAAGCCCGAAATTACCATAAAATTTCACGGCCAAATCCAAAAAAGAAAAGAAACTAGCAAAATTGACACGAGAAGGGGTCGATCATATCACGTAAGCGATACTAACATGGTATATTCGTCCAATCAGAATTCATCATTTATGTATTTGTCCAATTAGAGTTCACCATTTGACTAAGATTTTTTATGTTTTTTTTTTTTAAATTTAGTAACCATAACTGTATAATTATTAATTATATATTAAGTTATGATTGAATGGACTCGCTTACATGGTATGACCGTTTCACTAAAAAAATTTTCGCGTGAAATAGCCTACGACCCTTCAGAATCTGAGAATCTTATGCGTAACGGATCACAGGCCAATACCATTAAACATGCTATGCATGATCTGTCAAATATTTGTTAACTAATTTACAACCATTTGCCTTGTGACACGTATCACTTGGTGCACCTTTTTCAGGGAAAGGCTTCTTCCTTCAGGACCTACAACAGTGATGAAATCGAAGGGGCCACGAAAGTTCATGGAAGGAACAGCTTGACTTAGCGCCAAGAACTGCCAAACCAAAAGTCTATGCCCCCATCCAATATTAATACACAGACGGACGGATTTCCATACACACCAAAATCTTGCTCTTGCTGACGAAACCTTCTCCTCCCTGGCCGAGTTCTCCGACATCTCGCACCGGAGTAATGTGCTTGAGGTCCGATCCTCCTCGGTCTCTGCCGGCGATCTCGAGGACCCAGCTCACCATCCTGGAGCTGATCCTCTGGGTCTCGTTCACGACTCCCCCTGTCCTCCTCCAGCTCCCTTACGAGTCCATCAAGGGGAACCTGGTCCCGACCGTGATATTCAAGGGACTCCCGTCGATCTTCCAGGGCTTTCTCGTGTCCGTCACCTTGGCCTTTACCGGAGCATTCAATGCCCTCATGCTCAACGACCGGTCATGGTTAACCACCGGCTTCAGATACCTTTCCATGGCTTCCATGGCCTCGGCTGTGACCCTCCTCGCCTGGGCCTTGTCAGTGTAGCCGTCCACCATAGGACGTGCCTGTGTTTAATTTCACGCCAAAGTTATGTAAACAAGACCGATACATATGATCCCGTGCTATATTGAATCGGATGAAATAATTGCTTGAGGATTCTCTCAAATGACCAGTAAAATGTTGCCCTCTCCCTTCACCAGACTCAAATGATCATTGCTTGCTAATCGTCCGGCTGCTTGACAATCCGAGACTGATCCCGATTTTCAGACTTCAAAGTAATTATTCTGTGTGCTCCTAGTCGTTGGATCGCTGAGCAACGGTCGTTCGGGGTGATCTACAATCTTATCACAGAAAATTTGAGATGAGCTGCTCTGATTTCTGATGGGAGATTGGAGAGCAGCCGTCAGCTTCAGGTTTGCACATATACGAATTCCAGGCTGGGCCCGAGAAAGGCAAATTCTTTAGCCCAAGGCCTTGTCCTCCTAAGAAACCCTTTACGATTCAGAACCGAACTGTCCCTTAAAATCTCTATCAAAAGTCGGACAAATGTAAAGCCCGCAATTTGTAACATAAATATAAATTATTAAGAATTTAAATATTTATAATTTATTAAAATAAAATAATAGTAAAAAATATATATAATGATGTGTAGAGCAAAGATACTTCTACTACAATTTCACCTTACGCCGTGAAAATAAAAATGGTAACACCAGCTAAAGCGATGTTAGATTTACTGTAAATTGAAGGTAAAAAAAACCACAAAAAGTAAAAATAAAAGAAAATGAAAGGTTGATAGAAAGAAATGACAATGGAGTGAAGGGTTGCGTAGACATGCACGGAAAATTTTTAAAAATAAAATTTTACAGAAAGTAAAAGCCGATGACGATGGCGTGGAGGGTTTGTGTGAATCCCAAAACACATAAAAAAAATTGTAAAAATGAAAATAGAAAATTTTACGCGTGGAAGCTGGTAAGCGGTCGTAACCATATTTTAGTGTATTAAAAACATAGATTGTGTAGTTGACCGTTCTATCAAAATTTTAATGTGATAAACGGGCTCGGTTTTGAAATCGATCGAATTTTATATTTTTTCCAGTTGCTTTTTCGAGAACATTGCCATTCTCGACCCTTATCCACTCAATTCATGTAAACGCAACCCGTTCCAAGACACCAACCTTTCCGAGATATAACAAGCACGAGCTTACATATGATATCAGAACTCAAGTTCGAGCTTCTTGAAATTTTGGAAGGACCAAAAGCAGACAACGTTTCAATTCAGACGAACACAATCAATTTTGTGAAAAGTTTGAACCAGAAAAAAGAAATTGAAAAAATTTGTCTTATACGAACTTAATCGAAGGGATAAGGGTGTAGTAGTTTTCATCCCAAGGGACTGGTCCATAGAGACCCGGAAATCTTTGCCACAAGTCTCGAGCTCTCTCTTAGTATTGGCATTTCGGTACGCGCCGTCCGGTATCCGGAGGTCCAAAATTTCTCGGCTGGTTAAGGTTTTGGCAGGATCGGTCCGTTAAAAAATAAAACTCACTCGATCGTAAATTTTATCCGTTTACGAAAATAAAAACATGTATCGAATCACCTGACCGTGTTCCACGCGCCGCTAGAATGGGAAAAAAAACCTATGGCTTTGGTTACAGATTAGAATCTATTCCCTGTGCCTCACATGTAAACGAGATTGGGATACGCGACCACCACATGGGAGATCGTAATGTTACGTGTGTGGTACTTAAACGTGTCCATCGAGGGACACAATTTTTTTTCCGTGGCACGTAAAAATTGTTTTTTAAACAAATCCGAAACCGCCTAGAGCCACGAACTACGGTCCACCCGATAGCACCGACTGCGATGTGTTGTCTCGTCTATGGGTAGGAACAAGGACAACGTGTACTAGAAGCTTGTTCGATTTCCCCCGAAGACAAGCTTAGATTGTTTGGATCGAAGTAGTGGAGCAGACCGAGCGAAGGGACATGTTCCAGACTAGATTATCTTTCAACTTTGGTGCAGTGCAGCTCACCGTAGAGGAAAAAAACCGAGAAATTTATAAAGGAAAATTAAAAGCCGAGCTGAAATTTCGATTTTTCTATAATGATTTCTCTTGTATTTCTCCAAATAAGTTGATTCAGAGATTCTTGTAGGAGCTCAGTTCACTACGTTATCTGCGAACTCCATTAATGAATGTTTAACGCGTCATTCGTGAATTCGACTCATCTAAGAGTTTTTCGGGTTGTCTCGAAAACTGTTTTACGAAAAGAATATTCGAACCGGACTTTCGGTTTGGTTTTATTTCCGGTCAAAACCGAACCGAGCCGGACCGGAGCCCGCTTGACTCTCTATAAGTTGGTCCCAGTTGGAGCCTTCCCGGTAGTTAAGAGATTCGGAGTCATCAGTCGTAGAAGAACGGCGTCGACGAAGAAGAACGAGAAGAAAGTAAGAAGAGCCGTTCCGGATATCGGCCTTCTACCTCTCCGGCTGCCGACGCCGGCCTCCACAGTCTACAGCTCTGCGAAGGTATTTCACTCAGTCGGCTTGCTTCATGAATTCCGCGGCAGTCTTGTTCCGTTGATCTCATTGATGTTGTATTCATAGTAAAGTTTTAATCTTTAATGCTCTAAATTGAGCTTTATGATCCTGCTTTTACTTTAAATTCGTCGCTCTACTTTAATCTTCGGCCGCCTGACTCTGACCGTCCCAATCCACGATGTCCTCTTTTGTGTTTGGATGTCATTAGGAGGTGAATTGTTGTCTGGCTCAATCGATTAATTATGTTTTAAGTTCAAATTTTCATTGTCCTCTGCCTAATTTCACAGATATTATTTTTTAAAAATAATTATTGCTTTCATTGCTCGAAGGGTGTGCATGTGAAGATCTTGCATGTATTTATTACTTAATCGTATAACAGTCGTTGGTAAATTTCTTTCTGTTCTCTTTTTTTTTTTTTTTTGCTCAGAAAATTTCTCTCTGTTCGTGGAGGGATTGACACCTGCGGGGCAATCCGGTTGCCTGTGCAGTGTTCATTCTCTGAAAGAAAGGATTTCATTCATTCCCCTCTCCAGCATGTTACTCTTCAATTTTCCTTCATGTTTGTCCCTGCTACTTTTATGGGCATGCCTCTCTTTAAACTTAGTAAGCTGTAGTGAAATTTTTCATGCCTTGCATGCAGCGTAATTATGTTAAGATTTTCCTGCCGGAAAGCTTTTAAATGGTTTGATATTATTATAGTTTGGCATCTGGAGATGAAGATACTGGAACTAATCCTGAGGCTTAACTCTCTTATGTTCATCTGCTACCCGACCCCGTTGATGCATTATGAGATTTCTTAATTTGAGTATTTCCACTTTTTGCATATTCAGATCCAACAGTATGGTTGCCACGGATATTACCAGGAGGTCATTTGCCTTGACGGCTCGAGTGAGTATTGCAGTTTCTCTTGGAGTGACTTGTTATTTGCTTTAAGCTGAGCATTAGAAAATTGGACGCATTTAGGACGGGCAGCAAGTTGACAGTGATGATTGACGAGTTATGTTGTACTGCTTATGTTGTGGGATGAGTAAACCCAGATTGGCAGCTTTACCTCTTGTGTTCATTTTTGAGTTCACTTACACATCAAAGCAGTATAATTTTTCTGTATCCCTCATTTGAAAAACTGAATATTTTTAAACTCCTCAAACAACAATAGCATGGTTCTTCTGTGTAAACTGTTAAATTGGGGGGAGGTAGGCGAGGGAAGAGCTTAGTTCATGTTTCATAGACATCCTCCCTTGTTAAACTGATGTTATATATATGATTCTGGTATGCTTGCAGGCAAGCAGCCATGCTCGTCAACTACTGTGGTTTCTTATCCATTTTATCATCAGCATATTCTTCTTTCTGTTGGGAATAGCTGATGCACTGGAGAGCTATCTGATCTCTAGTGGGTTCCTGAAGAAATACGAGACCATATATGTGGGAAAGCTTCGTTACCTGGCCATTGTAGTGGATAGTGAAGATGCTCTGCAAATAAGCAAAGTACTTAAACTTCTGCAATGGCTAGCTGATATTGGCGTGAAACATGTTTGTTTATATGACACAGAAGGTAAGGATATTTGAGTGCTTTGGAGCAAGATGATATTTAAGCTTCTCTGATTTGCTAGCTTTGTCTCAAATAGTCAATTCTTCTTTTGTTACAGGAGTTTTGAAGAAATCTAGGGAAATTATTCTGGAGAAGTTGAGCTGTGTTAAGTTATTTGAGGTATCGTGATTTGTTTCATCTCAATAATTACAATTCTCTTCCTTAATGCTTTTTTACGGCTCTTCTAGGGCTGTCTCTCATAGATCTGTCCAAGTTGTGACTTTCATGATATTGTGTTACAGTGCTGCTTTCTCTGCCTGACCGCTGCACTGGCAATCTTTTACATTCTTGAACATGCAGCAGACAAATTTCATTGATTACTCAACTCATGAACTGACAATGATAGCTCATAGTTAACTGCTTCCATTCCAAAATTCTATCAGTGAAAACAAGTATCTTGACATGATTTTGTATTCAAGCTGTGCAGGAAGGCAGCGAGAATTTCTGTGACACGAAAACTATGAGTGTTGAATTTACTTCACAATCCGATGCAAGGGAAGCGTTGGCAAAAGCAGCTAACCTACTCTTCATGAAGCATCTGAAACTGAGGAATTTGGGTGAGGGTCAGGAAGAGAAAATCTTTACTGAAGCCCAAATGGCTGAGGCACTAAGAGAAGTTGGTTAGTGTGATCTTTTATGCCAAGTCATATGAAAGATTAAATCATTGGAGACTTCAGGTGCCAAATTATAGCACATCTCTTCTATTAATGTAGGTGGTAGTGGACCAGAACCGGACCTTCTCCTAGTATACGGGTCTGCAAGGTGTCATTTAGGCTTTCCTGCATGGAGGCTTCGATATACAGAGATTGTGTAAGTTCTCTTTCAGAGCAGCTTAAATGTTAAATATTTCTCAGCCAGCGTACCAATTCTTGGTGTTCCTTCAGGATGCTAAATTGCAGTTGAGTGTTCTCAATCATCAATTTGCATTTATTTTCATCTGGTACCTTCTATCTCTGCATGAAAAGGCTTTAAGTAACTCTCTGTAACAAGTAAATTTTTAATTTACACGGTGAAAATCCAACCCGTTGTTCACTGTGGTTGTTTGGGGGTTACAAAATCGACTTCAGTTTTTTGGTGCATTTTGACCATCCAGTCTGTATAGTCTCACCATGTTTTCCAGTAGATCTTTTACTTTCAGTAATTCTGCTTTCATGTTTTCCTGGAGCCATGGCATTCGTAGTTTGTACGCTTAATGTGCTATGGAAACTCTGTTTCAATACACCGACTAAGCTTTTCATTCTCATGGTGTTGCAGGCACATGGGACCTCTGAACTCCATGAAATACGGTTCCCTCTTAAAGGCTATTTACAAGTTCACTTTGGTTCGCCAGAACTACGGTAACAAACTCCCACCATTCATTTGCTCTCTCGAAGCACCTTTGTCCTGTTTTCTAGTTTCCAATATTGATGACTTTTGACAGGCAAGTGAGGGATTGTCCTGGAAGACGATCGTCTAGAGGCAAGCCACCGAGATTCAGAAGCGCGAAACAGTTATTCATATCCCCATATGTGTAGGTAAATAAGCTGATACAGTACATGTATATGTTTTAATGGAAATTCAAAATGCTGAGTGAGATATGTGTAGATGAGATCTCATATACTGATCTCCATGGCAGTACTTCGTTCTATGACCAACCTGTTTACAGGATCGATCGATATCATCATTAAAGCTTATGATTATGAACTGCACCCGATCTTCTTCATGCATCGTTATGAATGTGAAACGTCTTGTCGGAGTGCTAGTTCCTGTAAAACTATGTTCTATCTCCGTAGGGTTCCAGTGTGCTGCAACTTTGTAGTTTGGTTTGTATTACGGCACTGAATATTTACTCGGTAGTGAGAGAGGAGCAAGTCTTGAGTAGAGACCGTGACAGGCTCCTCACGTGGAGGACTGAAAATCCTGCGACCACGCATGCAAAGATACGATGAGATTAAAGAGAAGTAACACGAGATACATGGCACATGTGATGGCAACCTCCTTGTCCCCTTTGGAGGAACCGAATGGAATGGAATAAAATCGAACCGAAACACAAAAGACAATCATGGAAACAACACAAGACAAGACAATGGAAGATATCATTTCGACCTCATTTTCCCATCTGCTGTATTGAATGCTCAGTCCTTATCACCAAACAGACTGGGATCTAATCGCGCTATACGATAATACAGAAGCAGAAGAAGAAGAATCAGAGGCCGCAAGCACTTTCAGCTTTGACATTAGCCGACTGCCAAAGAATATTTACACAGCACTTTCATCCTCTGATCTTCCTACTGGCTGCCACACCACAAACATCTAAACAAATCCCCTCCCACACTTCCTGCAGACCTACTTTGCTTAATCTTCTAAAGATCAGTTCAGAACCCGACGTCACGAGAGTCACCATGAAGGTTTCAAAACTGGCACGAAGTGCCAAGCCTCTGTCTCTGCCTCTGCCCTAAGGTTATGGATTTCCGATTGGCAAACGCGGGGTAGAGCAGCTCCTGGAATTTCTCGAGGAAGAGGCTCCACTCCTCCTTGTTCATGTCTGCCAACTTCAGGAAGGTTGCGCTTGCGGGAAGCTGCTCATCGGCACTCCGGTGCCCTGATGAAGAGTTGGTCATGTATCTAGTTTCTGTCTTTGCTCCCATATACTTATTCATACTCAAGGGCTTCTTACCTAAGGTCGTATTCTTCAAGGAAATGGAGAGTTTCGAAACTGAGGGAATCCTCCCAAGAGGTTGGAACCGAATATAGTCATTCCCCCTCCCTTCTTCCTCCTCGGTCTCTTCTGCTTCTTCCTCCTCGATCGCCTCATCCAGCTTAGAGAGTGGATTGCAGCCACTGCCAAAGCCACTTAATCCGAAATCAAAAGGAGCTCTGATCATATAACCATCCATGCCCATCTCTGGAAAACTGTCCAAATCTGCCTCCTCACAGTCGATATCAAATTGGAACTCTTCCTCTCCCATGTCAGCATTGGGAGACGGAAGCTCCCTCTCAGAGATCAACCTTCTTGCTTCAATGCACACAAGCTCGAGTTCACTAGGTTCCTCCTCCCCACTGCGGAATTCCCGGCTCATCATTTCACCGATTTCAGCTAGACAGAGACCAAAAGCGGCAGCTTCCTTGAGGAAAATGGTACACAGGTGGAGCACCCGAAGACAAGCCTCCCGAATCATAGGGAGCTCAGCTCGCAGCATTTCACAGT
The DNA here is from genome assembly GCA_037672795.1 of Lagerstroemia speciosa. Lineage (NCBI taxonomy): Eukaryota > Viridiplantae > Streptophyta > Magnoliopsida > Myrtales > Lythraceae > Lagerstroemia > Lagerstroemia speciosa. The sequence continues at coordinate 2,805,354 of CM075303.1, read as the reverse complement.
CATGAACTGGATCTAACCCTTCTATGTACTTGAGCTCATCCTCTGAAAATGGAATGGAAGCTTGAGGCCAATGAATCCACTCAAAGTAGGGATCTTCCAGAGTCTCTGGCAGGCATAGGCCATGATCAATCGGAATGAGTTCCACCTGATCAAACTTTCCTGAACCACTGAGTTTCTTTACAAGAAGGTTTCCTGCATGCCTGTCCGTGTTAAAGATTCTAACATCTAATATCCCGATACGATGCACTGCAGCAACAGGGAAGCTGGAGGTTCCATGGTCACTGGCATCAAAATCATGTGGTATGAACTGCTGGAAAGAAGCAATCTTGCTAACAAACTCCTTCTTGAAAGGATTATTAGGATTAACTCCATCATTTACATTGAAGATTGAATGAGTAATCTTCACAAGAGCCGTTGGAGGCACATTGGCGAAATGATCAGAGTCTAAAAGATATGCTGCAACCTCTCTGACCCCAGTTTCACCAACACGCACCGACCGCTTCAAACCTGGCTGTCCTAGCTCTTTCCCAATTAAGCCTTTAGGATTGTTCGGTGCAAACGGTTCTTCATCTGCTGGTTTCACTATAGCAACAAACTCTCCCCTGCTGTTCTTGAAATAGTAGGCACCTCCAAGGCCTCCATTAGCAGGAACTGGATCAATCCCCATTTTGATTGCCTTCACAATGTCCTTCACCAAAGGCTTCACTCTAGATATACTATCTGACTGGCCCAATATCTCTATTGGACGACTCTTGTCTTTTTGATGCAGGTCTCTCCCAGTTGGTGAAAGACATGGAGTTGACGAGCTTCTGTGCATTATATTCCGCTTAAGGAGGAGAGAGGAATCTTGGCGAACAGCACTTAGATCATTCTTTAGTACCATATCCCCAAAGGATAATGAACTTTCATCAGTTGGGACGTTAAGTGCAACCTGCAACCTCTTCTTCACAGTATGAAGATTGTCACCACGGTCTAGCTCCATGTCCAGGACACAACCTCTCTCAGTCTGCACAAAAACCCTTCTTCTTCCAGTAAACTGCCTCTCTTCATGTCTATTATTCCCATGGAACTCCCCTATAGGGCTCTTAAGGATTGCAACAGCCATCTGGGTCTGAACCGGGCTGTCGAGCTTACGAGACATGAACTGAGTGGCAGACCTCGGGTCTTTGCAGCCAGCAAACAAGGCAGCAACAAAAGCAAGCTTCCTCCTCCTCAACAATGCACCAGACTACAAGACAATCAATCAAGGGATATGGAGAATGTTTGTTGCTCAAACAATCATCAGTTAGTAAATCCTACAAGCAATCCGATCAACAAATTGAAGAGTATACGGTGCTCCAAAGCTGACTGACGCAGAGGAGAGGATAAACGTATGCCACTCAATCCTACATTGAGTGAGCCATCCTAATATATAAAATCTCAAGGGACAAGAATCTGCAAATAACCAAATGAAGGTCGTTAGACAGGGATCCATAATTGAATTCAGATATGTATATCCTGGCTCTCAAACAAAGAATTATTAAAAATTTAGTGAACCTACAACGTGAAATATGAGGACACATTGGCTAGCCGGTTACCATTTGAGCATAGTCAATATGAAGTATATACACACACAGACGCACGAGCATTTATTGCAACATTATACAGATCCTTAATCTTCATGAACTTGCCCCTCTTATCCATATATCAGATATAAGTACATAGAGAAGTTGCTATAAATGGTTCAGGAACTGAAAAACAAAATGCAAGGGGAGATTAAATCGTCAAATAGATCCACTGCATATTCATGGTACAATCCGGGAAATGACGCCCCATTAACAATCAAATGGACTTTGATTCAGCATCAGCTCATCTAATCAGATTCAGAATAAGCTCTTAGGGCATTCACAAACAGAAAAATCATTTGAAGACAATTAATCTCATTTCTTCTTCCACTTTCTCAGACATATTACATTCGATTTGAAGCATGAGACGGAAGTTGATCATTGAACACTGAGCTGATTGCAAAGCAAAACTTTGACATTGCAACGAAATGGCTCTGAAATCAGACACATCAACCAGAACCGCCATTTGGCCCGCACTCTCAACATTCCCAACCAAGACGGAACTCGAAATCAGGTGGCCAACTCATCGAAATCGACAAGGAAAAACTCACCGGAGCACGAGATCTGGGAGCACGAGCTCGCCGGAGAACAAAGTGAGATTTCAGCCAGGCCTCGTCTAACTCTGAAGGCTCAGCAGAGAGATCCAGCAGCCACCGGCAGCGGCCGAGATTCCGAAGGTTTCCCCAGTAGAGGCAGAGGAACTGCCTCCGAACACAGATTCTTAGTCCTGAAAACAAAACCCTCTCTCTCTCTCTCTCTCTCTCTCTGTCTCCCTGACCCGTTCGCAGCAACACCGAGCGCATTAACTTAACGCGTCCCACTCCGCCACCTTGCATGGGTTTATCTAGCTAACCATGGTTTACTTAACGCCGTCCGCCATCTCCGTTTCCTGCGTCCTCCCATTCTCTCTCTAGATTGGCCGAGTTTCTCTCTCCTGATTGAGAGCGTGGAAGGGTCTGGAAGACGCAGCTGGAGCCGCTCGATAGGGAAGAAGTGAGGGATCTGAGCCGTCCGATGTGAATCTCTCTCTCTCTCTCTCTCTCTCTCTCTCACATTTATTGCTATTTATTTTTTTGCGATTTTCCTGCCGAATGGAGTGAGCAGGAAGACCAGGTGAGGGCTCTGACGTGGAGATAAGTCATTGGGCGATGACGTGGAGGGAACACCGTTGAGGCAGGGAGTCAGCACACCCGCAGGTGGTCGCTCCCTTTGACAATAGCCGAAATTCAAATATTTTGTGTATTATTTATCTATTTATGGTGTACAAGTGACATTTAATTGTAGTTAATTTAATGGATTAAATTCACCTCAATTAATTATAACTGATTATTAACTCATTGTAAATGATTAATGTTCACCCAACACGGAGAAAATCTTACTTGATCCCACACTAAATAAATTGATGAGAAATTATTAACAGAATTATTCTAATTAGTAATAATTATGTTAACTGTCCATATTAATATTAATAAATTAATTCATTATAATTTAATTAATAATTTTTAATAAAATATAGTGACATGGGTTCAGTGAATAATCTCCTTGGTACGTGCTCATTATCAAGTCCTCATCTTAACGGATCCGCGGCAACTAGCGTTCTTTTATCCTTAGATGTCACGTGACAAATAAATAAGCACATAAATGAATTGCATGTTCCGAACAGCTCAACTAGTATGGTATTGGAGGTCCTGAGCCTCTCAAATTCAACTCTTAGTAGACACAATGCCGAGGGTTATTTCTAGAGGGTGAGGGTTTTACAACGCTCGATTCCATCAGGTTCACCTAACTTACCCAACAAACATGATTTGCGAGCTATTGTATGTGCCCGACGAGGAAGGTGCTGCAACTCTCGATAGTCTAGCCCGGAAAGTGTTCGAATATGTCAGTTATAATATATATATATAAATGAATGGATCTTAGTAACTGAAAATCCACAAGGTCAATGGTTGATTCTAATACTTGTTAAGGTCACCCACACATGTTCTATACATGGACTTACCTGGTTTATAGGCTTGTAAGGTGTGCATAAGTCCGAGAAAATAAAAATCTCGTTATCAGAAGAAGAATGAATTGAATCACCTTATTATCCTAAATTTGTAGAATAAAAGAATTGTATGAGGAGATCAAATTTAATAACGGAGAAATAACATATTTTAATTAAAATGCATATGAAATAACTAAAATTTAGAGATAATTTTTAAAGATTTTGACAAAGCTTATTCCTTTCCGTCACAGATTTTGGAAAAATTCTTAGATGAGCTGAGTTCACGAATGGCATGGTGAATTTAGTCAATAAATATTTGACACGTAAACATATGTTTTAAATTATAATTAAAAATGAATATTATTAACGAACAAAAAAGGTAATACGACAGTTTGTAATAATGTATTAAATATTTATTGGTAGAGTTCACGGACAATGAGGTTATCTGAGCTCGCGCAAGAATATATTCAAAATTTGACACGTCAGAATGAAATTTAGGATATAATCAGACTCGGCGGCACGTGCAACGTGCTGGTCGGTCGGTCTGGGAGGAACGAGGAAGATACTGCGCGTCGGAGTCACGTGCTGTGCCTAGTCAGCCAAACGGCAAAATAGTATATTAAACAATTAATCCCCAAAAAAAAAGACAAAAAAAAAGGGTGAAGGGATGGAATAATGAATTCGTCAACAAACTTCAAAGCAAAAAAAAAAAAAATCGTCAATATTTTCAGTCATACGGTGACCGGTCAAACAAGGGGAAGGACCGCGGGCACGTGATAGCGACCCCTTGGTATGCCGGGCCTGTCAATGACATCCTGCCACGTGTTCTTGTAGAAATATTTTGCGGATCAAATTATTAATTCACGACCCTGTAACTTTTTTTAATTACATGTTTTATTATATCCCCTCATCGGTCATGTAAGAAAATCTATCACGTATCAATTGGATCGTTGCGAGTTTATAAGATAATTGTTTATCACCATCTGATAGTTTAGACTTTTGAGTATAGACGAGCTCAATCTCTTAAAAGATCTACTAATAAAAATGTAATACATATAAGCGTCCGGCTACAATACCGTCTAACATAAGTCTAGACTCACCCGTGGCAGTTTCCCATTGACATATATCCGAATCCGTCTCCGACAATCTCCTCCCGCCCATAAAACATCACGGTATTCAACACTATAAAAGTTAACGATACTATTTTTAAAAACAAAAAAGCAATATTCAATTGTAGAATCGTGTCAAATATTATAAAACATAAGGAGACAATATATCTATAGTGAAAGTCGGTGTCCAGTACGAGTCGACATGGAAGAGCAATCTCAAATTATTTTTTTCCCTATTTATTGTTTTTTTTTGGGTAAGTAAAAAAGGACAAAAGCTTTTAAGAGACGTCGTACTCTGTGGCCAACTGTTTGTAGATAAAACCAAAGCGAATTTGGTGGGCGTCGTCCCATGCGATCACTGCTGACGGCCCGGATTTCTCGGGCCATCATGTACCGGTATCCTACGTGAACAACTACATTTCGGATTCTCACAATTTTAAAAAAAATTTAAAATTTGAATGTGGGAATTTTTTTTCATAAGTAAAATCGAGTACGAATCAATGTCGAGATTAATTCTCGTAAATTTTACATCATAGTTTGCTCGTTAGACAGCTATTACTTACGTCGAGTAAAAATAAAATAGTAAAATTACTCTCGATTACTTCTTAAATTTTTAACTTATATTTCTTTTTTTCCTAAAAAAATCAAATTTAAAATATTTATATTTAAGGTGATTTGAGTTTTTAAAAAATTTTCTGTTGTTTACTCATTGTCTTCGTGCTACACTTTGATTACCCTATGATTCTTGGCATCCCGAGCCTCGCAGACGACGGCGTTTGATATGTTGAGCCCGCAACTCATGCCGGACCGGGCCGGCCCATCTCCAAAAATTAAAATTGAACAAAAATGAAGATGGAAAAAGGCCAGAACTTCAAACTCAAAATGGTCCGACCTCACAGCAACATTATGATAAAAAAATAATTAAATTACTATAATTAAAAATAATTAAGTTAAATTATTCTAGTGATTAACATCAATTTTTTTATTTATCATAATCTGATTGCTATTTTCCCACGCTACTTGATCAGGTAGGATCTTCTAAGAATCTCTTCCTTTAAAGTATCACATCCAAGCAAGAGAGTTTTAAATGAGCCGAGTTCATCATACTATCCGTGAACTCGATCAATAGTTGTTCAACGCATTATCAAAGCATGTCATGGTTCATGGAAATTGATCCATCAGACCGGCACTCCGGTCACTGCAATTTCGAAGCTCGATCATTCGTATTCCTCAGAAATTGCCCTTCCTCTCATTGTTTTCAGAAGTTGCAGCATGCTGCTAGAGCTGAAAAAACTCGGCAGAAGCTCACATGAAAAACAGATAACTTTCTCATCAGACGCAACATGCATGAGACCAGTATGATCAAAACCAAAACCGCCAATCACTACCATTAAATTTCCGCACAACTGCAGCAGAAGGCGACATTCGATCACGTGCATGAGATACAATTATAGACCACACACTGGAAGCAAATTAGCCATGTACTGTGAATGTAACTACATATATGTATACATACTAGCCTAAACTTAGTCTAAAAGAAACAGGCGCATCTAGAATTTACAGCAAAGAAGTCGCCGCCTCCATCCCGAGTTCTTCCGGTACAGCCTCCGATCGGCCTTCGCCATTCTAACTGGACTGCTGTTCCATTCAGACTGCAATCTGCACACAGAAGAAGACGGGAAAACAAGAAGAATGATAAGAGTTAGATATATCAGAAAGTGCTATGAATTGAAAGCATATTATCAAACTGAATTGACTACTCTCAAAATGAAATGAAGTCCCAACTGGAAATGCAGAGGTCTTACACAGGGAAGGCAAAGGATCTGGTGCTGGTGCCAGTGCTGCTATCAGATCTTAGTGAGAGGCTGCCCACATAAGCTAGTGGGTCCGAGTGACTTATGAGGCCTGATGGAGGGGCTGCCAGGACGGAGAAGCTCGACTCTCCATGACTGTGCTGATCCTGAACAAAGTGCGGATGGCCCTCATCAAGTTGGGGACTGCCTTGGCTGTCAAGGAGCTCTCTGTCTCCCTTGCAATGGCTCTCGTATCTACTGCTAGGAGCTGGTGTGGAAGCGGAAAAACTGAATGTGATAGTTCCAGTCTGCACCTCGCTACGAAAAGGCAACTCGGGCTCGGAGGAAACTGCCCCTTTCTCATCAATTACCATCTCGACCTCGCTGTTTTCGGGTGAAGTTGATTTAACACTGGCAGTATCACAATCCTTGGTTGCATCTTCATGCCTCTCCTTCATTTCTTCGCCAGCATGAAGTGTGGAGGTGCTCCCTGCTGTTGATGTATCATGAAGGACCTGCATAAATGATTAGAAATCCATATTATTACGACTAAAAACAGAAAAGCTGTGATTAACTAAGGTACCTTGCTATTCGAAAAGAAATGTGTTGAAAATTCCCTTCTTTTTTCAACATTTTTTTAGAAAACAAAGATTTCCAAAATTGCATCTTGACACATTTAGACCGAGCAGGCCAGACTTTTGAGCTATGGGACATGATCCTTCACACACCTACACACCATCAGTTAAAGATGCACACACCTCGTCAGATTGTTTTTCAGCTTCATTAACATGAGCAGCAGAAGAATCATGTTGAAGGTCCTTGGTAACTAATTTTTCAGCTGAGTCGACTGAATGATCGGGACATCTGCCAACAGGATCCACATGGCAACAATCCTCAGGAACTTCATAAGCATCAGAAATTGGATGACAGATCTCCGATCTTTCCCTCATCAGGCTACTATCTGTCTCTTCATCTGCAAGCCGGGCTGTGTTGGTTTCAAACAATATCTTCTCATCCGGAATCACTACTTTGTCTACGCAGATGTCTCTGGTTTCATAGTAATCACTATCATCTTTGCAACAAATAATCACCTTGGGCAACTCAAACCCTTTAGCTTCTTCCTCCGTGATCATGTCCAAGTCCCTCTTGAGCGAGACTGTCTCTCCGAGGAGATCTTCCCTGATAGCCTTTATCATTTCACTGCCCTTCCCTTCAGCCAGATCCTCAGAAGGAAAAGGACATTCAAAATCCAAAACAGGCCAGAACCCATATTCATCGTTGTGTTCAGATGGTAAAGAAGCTGCAATCAGGTCGCTTCCTTTAACTTCACATAAAAACACATCCTGTTTCTCCCCTGTGATTTTCTTAGCTGCGTTAAGTCTTGTGGGGTCCACAATGTTGTTTCCGTGCTTGAGGGGCTTAGGATTAGGAATCTGCAGTGCAGTGGGATGGAGAACCGGTGGGTCACTCTCTGTTATTCAAAGCATTGGAATGGAGAAGAAATATAGTATTAGGAGAGAAAATAATATCGAAATTTTCAAGTAGAACGAAACAGATTGTAGTGCAGCTTTAAGTAAAATGAAGGCAGCAAAAATACCAAGCTTCATAGTTCACATGGACGGAAGGATGGGAACAGTCTTCGCAAGGGCTGCAAACATTGAGATCCTGAGAGTCCACACGAACAAAGTTATGACAAAAGAAACTCCAAAAAAACCATTACACGTGACAAAGTATCGAAAACTAAAAACTGAAGAAGTGAAACAATAGCTTAGCTAGTTGCATGGAACCTCGGGCAAAAAAAATCGTATTCACTATTTCTTGAAAGAGGTATAGAACATGTCTAGATAAAGGCAAAGAAGTTATGACTCATTTCATAGACAGTGAAACAATCACAAAAGAACCAGAAAAGGAAAGCCTTTCCCTGGGAAAGAACAGTGTCACAGTCAAGACTCAGAATGCTCCTTTCCCGGGTTCGGAATAAGAATGATAGTGGAAATGATGCAAATTATCTTAGAGCAAAGCTGAGAAAAATCCAGATTGATTTTCATTGCTTAATCAGGTCTAGAATCACTTAATATTTCAAAAAATTATTGCTGAAACAAAAAGAATCCAAGGGAAAAAGCTCATGTATGTTCGATTGGAGTACTTGAAGAGCAAAACAATAGTATTATTCAGCCCATGCCCTAATATAAAAAGGAGAGGGTAAAGCCTTGCCAACAGCATGCAAAAGGACAATAGGAAAAGTTTGAACTTTTCGAAAGCTTCCACAAACTTTCAACAGCCACATAATAATCCCCACATTTTAAAATCCACAAAAAGACACAGGATCTCAATTTAAAAAGACCGTAGAGTTAACCCTCTCCTTCTGAGCACTATTCGTTTCGCTTAGCATCTACTGATATGCGATCAGATCAAGGCTCAACTCGTGATCAAGAACTGAACCCAGATCAGATCTCCAAACAGAGACAAACCCCAGACACCCAGCAAAAGGAAACGGTATCCAAAGAACCGAGAGGGTGAGTACAAAAGACAGTACCCTCTTTCGATCAGCTGTGGACGGAGGCCTTCCCTTTTACTCGGCGCGTTTCCTGCAAAACAGAGTCCGAGAGCATAAAGGAGCGAACTTTGATTGCCTGGCATCAACGGAGCTCGGATCCTCTTCAGAAGCGTGTGGAAGAAAGTGAAGAGACATACCTTTCGACAGTTGGAGGTCAATAAAGAAGATGGGGATCAATCAAGTGGTAGGTCGGACTCAAATGAAGAGGCTGCTGGAGAGAAGACAGATGTGTGATGATGATAAATAGAGAGTAGATGACAGAGGGAGAGAGTTGTTACCATTAATTAGAAGCTTTTTTTAACTATAAAAAAAAAGTAAGCAAAAAGTCAATCAATTTAGTGTAAATATTTAGTATGTTATATATAATAATTTTATTAGATAAAATTATCTCAAATTCTGATTCGTAAAAGGTTTTTACAGCTCTCGGGTGTTCGATTTAAATTTATTAAAATTTAAACAATAATTTATACAATAAACTTTCCGTGTACTATTTACTCCAACTGGCTTATGGCCTTATGCACCTGTCATCGAATCCCAAGATCCTAATTTCCTTTTTTTATGAAAAAAAATCCTAATTTCTTTCTTCCTTAGCTCAATAAATTTAATTGAAAACAAGAGAATTTGGTACATAATCAATTGTGAATCTGGGATTAAGAAGACAGCTTCATTTTTCTATTTTCCTTAGACCATTATCTCATTTCTAATTGCTTATAATTCCTTTTTTTACCCAAAAAAATTAAATAAATTTCCTCTCTTTCCTTTAAATTGAAATGTTAAAAATCATCACAGCTTACTTTAATAAAAGCTTTACAAGTAGAGTCATCATTTATCATTTAGATTTAATAATTGAATGACAAGGGAACACCGATAAATTAATCTAATTTACCCTTAATGTAACTATTAGAGTAACATTCATTTACTGATTTACTGTAATTTAATTAGTATCAATTATGGTAACTGCTCTGATAATTTAAGAATAATTTACCTATTTGTCATGTTTTGATCGGTATTTCCTCACACCAAGTGTCGAGGTAGGATCACCTAAGACAATTTTGGTTCGATTAGTATCAACTAAACGAGTTAAAAAATCTCACAATGACATTGTGAGAAATGACTAACGAAATTACTTTGATTAGTAATGATTATAGTTATTGTTTGGGTGATTAACACTTTGCACACTTGTCATATTTTGATTAGCGTTTCCTCACGCTATGTGATAAGATATGATCACTTAAAAGTTTCTTGAGCGAATTGTCCTCCTTTCTCCCTTTTTTCATGTACAAAAAGGTACATAGGTGCAGAATGGAATAAAAGGGCAGAAAAGCCATGTTGGTGAGAATTGGACTCTGAGCATCTCAAAAGCGATACCGACTGTACCAACTCTCATTTTCTCACTCATTTCTCCCTTTTACATATCCCAATTATTACGTGGTCATATTTCACAATAATGTGGTCAGAAAGAACCAATCAAACTACTGTAACTAAGAGCAGCTGTAGTTATGATTGAAGTGATTAACGCGTGTGATTTACCCATTTGTAGTAATTTAATTAATATTTTCTTGTATTAAGTGGCGGTGTCGGATTTAACAAAGATTTGGGACCAAGTATCTTCCTTTTGTACTGAAAAGAAGCAATCCAGACATCTAAATGAGAAGGAAAAAAGGGGAAATTTCCAGCTTTGTGTGTCCCCATTCATCCCTTTTCTTCCAACTTTCTCTTCCACTGAGCTTGTTTTGCAGACCACTTTCTTTTTAAATTCTCTGCCACATCCCGAGACCACCTCCGACAAACAACAAGAATTTTCCCGAGAAACATCGTTCCCTTAAAAAAAAATATCCACGAGTTTCGGATCAAGTGAAAAAAATGTTCTTAAATTTCTCGGTTGGATCGTGAGGGGTCGATCGTAGGTTTGAATTCACCCCTCTTTGATGTGTAGCACTTGATAAGGCCACCGGCCCATGTACTTGACCTGAAATTATCTGGATTCATGGACTAATGGGTGTTCGTCGGTTCTGAAAGAATAAAGATATCATTTAAAAAAGAGAGAGAAAACCAAGGTGGATTGGTTGAAGTGGCAAGACGCTCATTTCCCTTAAATAAGATCTCGGGTTCGAGTTTTGTGAATTAGAAGAATTCACACTGGCAGAGTTTTATCTCCAGTGGGCCCTCATTGCTCGAACTGAATTAGTCCTGACCCGTTGGACTTCTGGATAATAGTAATTCTGACGATAAAAAAAAAAAGAAATAAAGAAAGAAGGGGAAACGTGGGAAAGATGATTAATTAAGAATGGTTAGTGTTCCTAAAACACCAACCCTGAACCAGATTAAAGGATGGGGTTGCTCTCTTTTGACTCTCGTTTTAATTTGTCATTACGACATTTCGAGAGATTTTTGTATGACATCGGCTCACCACGTCATCCGTGAACTCCAACGATAAATATTTAACACGTTATTATCAATTGTCACGTTACATTCATTATTTATTTAAATTATTTATTTTTAATTAATTTACATATATATTAAATATTTATTAATTAAATTCACAATAGCATCCATAAATTCGAAACACCTAAAAGTTACTCACGTGAAAGTTTTTCCCCTTCCTTCCTTGCTTGCTTTTGGGCAACAGAGAAAGGAAGACACAGGGACCGTATTTCCAGCCACTGACGGTGGCGTCGGGAAGCCATCCCATCCTCACCGTTTGCAAAGTCAAATTGCTGTCTTGTCTTTTATTCCTTTTGTTTTCGAACGAGGTTGATGATCCCTAGAGCGAACAGTAAGAAGAGATAAATAAAAGATTTTACAAGTTTATTAAAAAAAATTAAAACTAATATCTCTTGATTTTACGTTAAAAATATTCCAACTGGTGCCACTCATCTCTCTTTCCATTTAAGGCTTGTATTCTATGACCTGACCTACCTAGACATGAATTCAAAGGAGTTTATCTCGAGGTTAAATTAAAAATGTTTCGTGTTTAAACGAGTCGAACCAATATAACCTGTGTAAATAAACATGTCAAATCGAATTGAATCCATATAACCTAACGAGACAAGATTAAACCCGTTTAACAAGATTTGTTTAGCATGTATTTGAACCATTGACCATTTATCATATTTATGTGGGAAGTTATGATATTACTCAATTTAATTATCAATTAAGTGTATCAATCTGTATGTGAGGGTGAAGACCCTGATGACATGCCGCCAGTTCATTCCTTCAAAGATAATGGATGTCCGGTACACTATTTTAAGGATTCAGATGGATCTGGACACATTTATTGGGACGAGTGCGTTGCTGGTTTTGTATTTACCATAGCACACTGGAGGATTTTCTACAGACTCAAGGATAAGTGGTTGCTACTCTACACTACCAGACAGTGTGTCGAGTCCAGAACCACGCCTTGGGTCTGGCTATTCCTGGTACAGACGAAACCCTCACATTCAGACACAATTGATTAAACGAGTTAAACGTATCATGTCCGAATGAGCCCATCACTAAACTAAACAAATTGTGTTCGTATTTGACACTTTTGACCCGTATAACAAAGCGTAATTTTTTTCTCAGGCCTATGTTTCATGTTTCTTAGTTCGGGTGAATTCCTTTTGCATGTCTGGTGATCGCCGGAAAGTGGCTCCCTTTTCCGGCGGGATTTTATGATCATTTCACTCCCCAACAAAAGGCAAATGCATCCATCCTTGTATCGTAATTTACCGCTTGACGTTCCATGAGACTTGTAGTCATCGCACGATCCAATTTATCCGACCACAGTATCCAATTTTATAACAGAGTTATTTACCTAGAAACGTACGAATTATTCAAAAATTTTCCAATTTATAATAAATTATTTTTTATCTAAAAAATTATAGATTATCCAAGAATTTTCCAATCTACCGCAAAACGATACATATAAGCAATTAACAAGCAAATCAACGGCGTGGTAGATTATGGAATTCTCGAATAGTTTGTAATTTTCTGGACAAAAAATAGTTAGTGATAAATTAGAAAATTCTCGAATAGTTCGTGATTTTATGGACAAAAAAATAGTTCGTGATAAATTGAGAAATTTATGAATAGTTCGTACTTTTATGGATAAATAACGCCATTTAATATATAAAATTACGCTTTCTTCAAGCAGTCGATTTATCTTTACGACGAAGTGCCATCTATCTTTTTCGTAATTCAATGCAGTATAAAGATTTACATTTCTTCGAGCTGTCGATTTAATCATGTGGATATTAGAGACATGCAAGTGTGGAGGGTAAACTCGGAACTCGTGGGAATCTACAGTATTGGATGTGCTCCAGATAAATCTCAATAAAAATAGGGTAGCTTCAGGGTAACGAGTGAAGGAACTGGTCGATTTCGGTTCTAGCTCAAATGATACGCGGAACCGAAATCTGTTAATTTATTCATGCTGTTAATTTTAATCATTTGTAACTTTCTCGTTTGAAATCTAATTCACGAACATTGTAAACCTTTATATTTCTAAGTCGATAAACTTTCATTTGACATAATAATTATGTATATTCGGTGAATTTTTCATACGTAAAGTATCATTACAACTTAAAATTGGTAATAAATATTATTTAAATATAATACAAATATACATAAAATTACACATGTTTTATTATAGTAAAAAATTATATGAAATACTAATAATCATGAAAAAAATTTGAAGTAATATATATTTTAGAGTAAAAAAATAAATAATAAACGGGTTCCAACATGATACCAGAAATCTGTGATATCTTACAGGTTCCAACAAGATACCCGAAACCTGTGATATCTTACAGGTTCCGGATAATGTCCGATTTTAGGATTAAACAGGGTATGATCCGAATCTAAAAGTTAGTAACTGATCTTATATAAGATATGGTCCAGATATTATAAAAAAATACAGAGTTGAATATTATTAGGATTTTTGCACGTATTTGTACTATTACAATGCGCTGGACTTCGAGCTCATTTCCTACCACTCGCACTACATTTTTTTTTAATAAGCGCTAAAGTCTTCACGTTTATAACACGTAAAATTCTTAGATTACATATACCTTACAGATTTTTTACATATGTTATTACATGTAAATATTTGGAAAGTTTAGTATCTTTTTTATTTTTTACATTTGCTCCCAATCTAATATGCATATTAAAATGTATGACATGTATTTGATTCCGGATTAATAGTAAAATAATAATTTCAGTTATTTTTTATCACCTCATATCTACGATGCTAACAACATAAATCTTTCATTAACTATTCTCTTATAGCACTTCATATCACTTCACATATACAATTTTAGCAGTAAAAATTCGTTACATTTTTTGAATGAATAATTTAAAATTAAAAAATTAAAAATAATATAATATACTTATAAAAATTGAGAATATTCTACTTATCATTGTAAGTTAAGGAATTTTAAGTGTATTAAACTGTAATAAATTATAAATAAACGATATGATTACTCAAACTTATCCCAATATTTTGCATTTATTTTATTTTTATTTTTTCGTACCTAATACGGGTACGATAATTTAATAATTAATTAAACGTTTGATTCAAAATATAGTCTAGACCCACCCAAAAAAATTAGAAAAGAAATGAAAAGGAAAGCTCCGAGGTGTATGGACCTGGAGCGTGTGGAAGGGGGTGGGCCCCCCGGTCAGCTCACACTGTGCGGTTTGATTGAGTGCACGTGCGCTTTTGATTGGTGTCAGCTAATGCTAACGTGTGCCGGTAGCCTAAAATCACCACTCTTTTGTCGGTAGTCCGTTCCCCTCGCCTCCTCATAGGTAGGGGCCTAAAATTACCACTTCGGATTCTTTTTTTGGACGGATTTTTAATATAATAATATATTAAATATAAAATTAATAAAATAAAATATATTATAATAAATGAGAAATATTAATTATAAATATTTTAGTTTATTAAGAAAATCAAAACTACAAATACAATTCAAGATTCAAGTTTTGAAATATCGAATATATCATTTTTATTATTAAAATCTAATAATAAAATAATTTATTATATATAATATAAACTTAACATAACTTTCAGTTCGGTTTCGGATCTCGCCGGGTTTTCCAGGTGGGGGCTCGGATTTTCCGCTCCGATTTTTTTTACATTAAAAACTGCCTTGAATTTATTTCGAGACCTATATATCCAATTTTTTTCAGTTCGAGTTTTTTTAGATTTTTCACTTACACCCCTACTTATTAGGTGTTTTCCATCCGTTTAATTTTTTTTACTAAAAAAATATAAAACGCTAAATTCATTAACACGTAAATACTCATTCAATAATTTTTTTTTTCTCGACAGTCACTCAATCTTTTCCTCCCTCTTTCTTATTTCACTAATATTTTTCTCCACATTTTCCTTGCACTTTTCACAATATTTAAAATCGGTCAGATTTACTAAAATAAATAAATAAAAGTAGTAGGACTCTCCTTTCTCTCATATAAGACATTGGATTCAAGTATCGTAAATGGAGATGATTCATCTTATGAGAACTTTACCATTAATACAGTCACACAAACTCAAACTGAATTAGTCAGAATTTCTGAATATCAATAATACCTATTGAAAATTTAGCCAAATATTTATCTCGCGATCCAAGATGCCATAAAAAAAGAAGACACGACAACGATATTTCCATTGGATGGGAAGTTGGCTCTTCCTTTCCGAGCAACTTCGGGCGACAAGAACCGCAGGATAAATGTTCTTAATTTTCTTAAAACTTCCATTCAATTTCCAATCTTTTTATTTCTATTAAAATACGTGTTCGCCAGATTATCGACCGAGATCGTGACAGAAAAATTAGGATACGCGGATAATAAGTAAATATTTTTGTACGGGTAAATGGCACGCACGATGAGAAAATCTTTAATGGAGCGGTTGTACATTATTTGATATTAACGTGATATATCCGTCCAATTAAAATTCATCATTCATGTATTTATCTAATAGGGTTCATCATTTGTTAAGGGTTTTTTTTTTAATTTTTAAGGGAATTTTAGTATTTAGTAATCATGTTTGTATAATTATTAATTACATGTCAAATTTTAATTGGATGAATATACCACGTCATCAATAGCACATGTTATAATCGCTCTACTGAAGAATTTCTCATTGGAGATATCATATCCTCCTGCTTGTCGTCCCAAATGATGTCTTCATAAATTGAATTTACGGACTTTTGTTTAGGTTACGATCATAAGTGTAACTTATGGAGTTGGAGATGTCTGGTCCTTTTGTGGGCAGCCATACACAATTCTCAAAAGCTTCTTCAGTTTAATACCGTAAAGAATATAGTATAATTCAGGAAACCGATATTCACCAAGACCCAAGTTTCAGCAATCCCTTATAGCTACTTTACTTAGAGGCGTTTGGTTCAAGTAATATTAGATTACAGTGGGAAAATTAGATTATATGAAAAGTTAATATTTTATAATGAATGTTGATGATAATATAAAAATGTTGCGTTTGATAAGTATTTCAAATTGTTGGAAAAGCACATAAAAATATAATATTATAAAAATTTAATATAATATAAAATATTACATGCTTTTACAACAATGCCCCTACTTATTTTCCACTCACTTTTCTTGCAATGGGGGCATTTTGTACTTTTACACTAAAGTCGGATGTGGGTCCTGGTTGGGACCTTGCATTCTGAAATTACATCCCAAAAAGGATGTAAAGTGTTTCCATGTAATCTTTGCAGGCCCGGGAACGAATTCTTGGCCCGGGAAGTGCAAATTCAACCTCATTTTGCATTCAAATACTGTAAAAGATGGTGTAAGGTCGAAACATTCCGTGTAAAGTTTGGATTTTACACCAATCCAAACAAAAGCTTAGGATGAGACTCAAACTCGTGACCTCGAACTCACCGAACTGCACGACAGTAAGTTTTAGACCACTGTAGTACTACTGCTCGTGATGGTGACGTGTACATGTTTTTAACTCATATTCGACCCGAAAACTAAAACTCACGGGTGATGGTGCTAACTCTCTTATATTCCGAGAAACAGATCGAGCGTTTGACAAGCAAAACCACCAAATTCGTCAGTAAGTATAAATATGCATGTGAGGCTAGAAGAACAGAATGAGAAGTCAATTCCCCGTAAGGCCTGCTTGAGAATACCGGGCTGAAGGGCCTAAACCGGCTCTGAACCGTAGGGGCGGCCCAATTAATACAATTTAGCCAGTTCACCCTTACCGCCGGTTTTATAAAATAAACAATTATTTATAAATTATTATCTTAAATATAAATTTTTTATTCTCAGGAACTCCAAAAGCTATATGTTGTATTAATATTGTAATTTAATAGTACAACTTTGTTTTTTGTAAAGAAGAGGTTTGCTTAAATTGCTTGATATGTTTGGTTTTATTTACCATGAATCGAGCTGATTTTCCATATGTTGTTAACGGTTCGATAATTAATTTCAAATCGAATCGAGAAAATTACACTTTATTAATGAAACTAGTTAAAGCTTACGTTTTACAGTTATATAAATTATTAAGAATACAAATATTTATAATTTGTTAAAATTAAAATAATGGTGAAAAAATATACAATGATGTAAATTGAGATACTTCTTGTCGTGAATATAAAAATGGTAACACCGGTTAAAGTGATGTTAAATTTACTGTACATTGAAGGTAAAAAAATCACATGAGTATGACAGACTGGAGGGTTGCGTGGCCCCAGAAAAATCTTAAAAAATAATTAAAAAAAGAAAATTTCTTAGAAAATAAAAGCGAAGAACTATGGCACGGAGGGTTTTGTGGCCCCCATATTACAGAAAAATTTTTAAAAAGAAAAAATAAAATTTGATTAGCTGTTACGTGGATACTAGTAATGGATTGTAATTCTATTTTAATATATTAAGAATATAGTTTATATTTATTTCATCAATTAATCGAATCATTTATATTATTATATACAAACTTGTATAAAGTTTGATGTCTTTTTCATTTTTTACATATTAAAATTTATGATATGTATCTTATTTACAGATTAAGGACAAAATAATAATGTCATTCATTTTTCTTTCACCTCATATCTGCGATCATAATAGTAAAGATCTTTTATTAACTGCTCAAACTTTAATATCCCACTCTATATCTATAATTTTAGTAGCGAAAATTCGTCACGTTTTTTGAACCATAATTTGAAGTTGTAAAAATTAAAAAAAAAAAGCAAAATTGACATAGTTTACTGATTAAAATTGAGAACTACTATAAGTTAATAAATTTTAAATAAATTAAATTGTAACAAGTTATTTTAGATGTTCCGATTGTTTGGTGCCAAATAGGATAGATTCGGATCTGATGTTACAGAACTAAATCGGACCGGATATTTGGTCCGGTTCAGTTTGACATGATTTTTAAAACGTATTTCACAAGGAAAAAACAAAAGTATTAAATTCTCGTCATTGCTGGAAAAAGAAACGAAAAGACTTCGAGATCCTTCCTATGGGCGATGAAAAGCCGAAAAAAGACAGAGACTCGTTCGGGTCAAACCCGATTTACCCTCGGGTCCCGTAACGTTTGCAACAGCGGTGACGACCGTCTCAACAAAAGTACCTGGATACGTGCAACTCCATTGGTCCGTGACGCTACATTCCATCACCGACTCACTTAATCCGAAATAACGTGCGAACTGGGAATTGATTTAAAGATTCCCAAAATTCACAGTTCCAATTTTCAAACCCTAGAGCGATCGCGTGCGGAAGTTCTCACTGGGACTCTCAAATTATTTCTCTGAGTCGGTTTCTGAATGCGGAAAGGGCTCCTGCTGCTGGGATTTGAGTCTGATTGAGTTCTTGTATGTTCCATTCAGTATGAATTCGATTTCCTGAGTTCGTAATTTGTTGAAATTTGATCTGGTTCATCCGCTTCTTATTTTTTATTCATGATCGTTGTGTATTACTGTGCCTCGGGCACAAATTTTTGAATTCTTTGCAAGTCGAGGTATAGCTTCCTAGTGAAGCTTCTGCAGTTCTGCTTGCTGTTTGCGGTGGGTGTTCGTGATTGTGCTTCAAAATGGGGTCAAGCTCTGGGATCGAGCTTTTTGAGTTTGATGTTTGCGTCGCTGTTGAATTTTGCTATTGCGATGGGGTTTTGCAAGATAATTCTATTTTCGACGACCTTTTACACCTTTTTGGGTCTTCCCCGTGTTCATCGCATCATGCGTTCCTATGTTGTTGGACGAAATGATCGTACTTCATACTCCATCAATGGTATGACTTATAAGCCATTTCGAAGTATTCGTGTTCTTCCTCATGAATCACGAATTTACGATGTTGTGATGTGGAGAGAGATAAAGAGGATGAAAAGCCACTCCTAACAAATACTACATGACTTAAAGATAATTAGTTATGCTCGCGCAGCATTGGCATGTTAGAAGATTTATGGGGAATTAGTCCTGTGTACTACAGGAGATGTAAACAGTTGTTGTGATTTAATGATGGAAAGAATTGGTTGTGTCTTTTGTTTTCTCAGATCACTGTAAGTTGAAATTTATAGCTGCAATATAATGATGGAATTTTTGTTAATATCAATCTTCAGTGTTGTCTGGTCTTTGTTGTATGGTTTTGTGTTCCTTGATTATTTGCACTTATGCATATGTCTGATGAATTTACGCAGAATAAATGAGGAGAAAGAGAATATTTAGGGATGATTTCCATCCTAGAGCATGTAACGGAAAGAGGACTCTACGTGGCTACACAAAGAATGGGAATCCGGAGAATGTTGTTGTCATTGATGTAGATGATGATAATCATCCTGATGTGATAATTATTGATGACCCTGATTCTTTAGAGCCAAGGGAAAGAGAAGTTCCACTTCACAAGGTTATCAGTATTGATGATGAGGACAGTGATGTTGACCACCCGGGTGTCAGTGTTCCATGTGTCGGTGAGTTGGACAGTGATGCCACATCAAGCAAAAGATCCTTTCCCTCGCGGGAATTTTCCGGGAGTCCTCTAGATTTTGATGTCGATCAATTTTGTACTGTTCAAAAGGAGAAATCTTCTTCCAAAGCATCAAAGTGCCAGAAGTCCCACGTTGAAAAAACTCCCTGCAGAAATCGCTATGGGTTAAGTCCTGAATCTGAGGATGGCTCATCTGAAAGTGATTGTTCTGATTGTGAGGTCCTGGAAGGTTCATCCGAGCAGCTTCGTGAGCAGTGGGAAAGGACATACTCGAAACAAAAAGGCAAGAGCTTTAATTGTAGATATGGCATTGATGACCAGGCTAGCACTTCCACTTTCCATGCTGGTGCTCACATGAATACTGAAGAGTGCCGGGATGACATTTGTTTTACAGAGCCGATATTTTCATTTTCAACTGATGACAAAGCTGAGGAAGACCTATCTTGTGGTAATGATGCCTATCCAAATATTTGGCACAATGAAGATTTCAGAAAAGGAGAAAGTCCACGACCTGGTCAGGAAACTGCCTGGTTTGGATCTCAGGAAAAAGGTGTAACTGGAAATGTTCAGGTTGGAGGAGAGACATGTACTAATAAAGGTCCTGTTGATGACCGACGTGAAAATTCTAGTGGCAATAGTGTGAATACCCACAATGAAGACCAAGGTACTAATGATTCATATGGGTGGTTTGACACAATAGGAGGTGCTAAACAAAATGAATGTGCAGGAGAATGCCTGGAGGAAAAAGATAAGAGAAATAGGAAAGCATCTTGTCACAGCTCTTCTCAGTCTGCATACTGTGATGATGAAAAGTCTGATTCATATAGGAGCCAGGTCTCGGGTGAAGCAAATATGCCTGAGAGAGCTTTTACAAGGGACTGCAATCATGTGATTTTTCAAAAGAAATCTTGTAGCAGCAATTATTCTCGAAATGAAATGCTCCACACGAATGTTGCTAGTTATACAGAGGAACAACTCCGGGATCAATTGGTGCAGAGGTCCGTATCATCTGATGGAATAAACACTATCAATGATGGGAGTGATAAAGGAGATATTATTGGAATGTCATCAAAAAACTGTAATCCCGAAGTGAACCATGAAGAAGCTCAGGAGAAACCAGAGCAGCTGATGAAGAGATCTTGTTCAATGAAAGATAAGGAACTGGTTGTAGAATCAACCTCCAAAGCCCAATCTAATGAAAAAGGGGATAGTGACGGCTCACCCATGGTGCAGGATAGCATTATCAATGGACGTGAAAAGCTGAAGGAGACAGATGAATATAGACAAGCACAGGAGGAAGAATGGGCATCTCGACAAAGGCAGCTGCAACTACAGGTTTTGCTCATGATCTTGCTTTTATCATGGTGTTTAAATTCTCTTAGCTATAGATCTCTTATTCATGGTTTGGTTGCATAGTCCTTTTTCACTTTCAGGCACCTTGTATGCATTTTTTTTTCCTACGGCTGATATATGTATCATTGGTATATCATCTTATCAGAAAGCCATAGGTTCACATGTTAGAACTGTTTGGGTGTTCTGGATGATTGGATGCTGATTGGTTTGTTATTATCATGTTTAATCTCTTTATGATTTTAAATTTTTGGTTATGTTTTACAGTGATGCCTGGATTTTCATCTTTTACAATGTTCTGCAGGCTGAAGAGGCGCAGAGGTTGAGAAAGAAGAAAAGGGCTGAAGCTCAGCGCATTCTTGACATGGAAATGAGACAAAAGCAACGTGTGGAAGAAATGAGAAAGACACAGCAGAAGGTTTGTCATCAGTACCTGTTGTGCATCTGTCGAAGTTGTTACTCTACTATTTTATGTTTTTAAATTTTCTTGCTGTTCATGTCATTATTTTACAATACATAGGTTATTTGTTTGTATGGGAGAGATTAACTGCTCATGCGATGTATATATGTGATGGAAGCTTTTTACTGTGAGAATGAAAAGTATATGGGATAGCAAGTGATGCTATCAAGTTCAGTTTCTGGCTTTGATGTGCTGGTGAAAGAATATGTTTGAAAGATCATCCAGGCTGAACAGTATAAAAGAGTTTGATCTGCATATTGGGATTCTATGTCGATTTCTATTCTGGAATTGCATCTGTTGCTTGTTAATTGGATCTTGTGTTCATTTCAGGATGAGGAGAACATGAGCTTGAAAGAGAAACTACGTGCTGAGATAAGAAAGGAGCTCTCAGTGTTGGAAATGTCCTGCATTGATATGCCTTCATTACTCCGTGGCTTGGGGATACATGTGGGAACCAGCCCCTCTCCACTTTCCCAGGAGGCAAGTGCAATTTCTCTTCTTCATGCTGTTACAACTCTGATTTGTGTGAGAAAGTCGTCCCATCTGACAACTACCAAGCTATTTTTCAAAGTCAGACTGGGAATTTCCACTGGCTGAGCCACTGACCTACGGTTTCATTACTTCAAGGGAGGTTTAAATGGATCACTAGTCTCAGTAGTAATTAGAAATCATTTGAAAATTCTGACTGTATATTCAGATCAAATCTTAAAACTCTGCTTGCAAAACAAAGTCACCCTGCATGGGTATACTTATTATTGTTGAAAATAATCAAGTTTTACGAGGCAGAGGATACGTTTGTGGATGAAAGAATCCATTGCACTTGCAGCATGTCACTGAACATTATCTCTGTTCTTTTCCAGGTGCATTCTGCTTGTAAACGAGCCCTCTTCAGATTCCACCCGGACAGGGCATCGAGAAACGACATCCGCCAACAGGTCGAAGCCGAGGAGAAGTTCAAGTTAATTTCCCGCATGAAGGAGAAGTTTCTGCTTACATCTTGCCATTAGAATGCTGGAAGGATGCATTGTTTTGCTCGGAAATTGTTGTGGTCCTGAGAGGAATCAAACTTCAATCTTTCTCGGACAGGTCCAAGAGGTTAGCCTTTTTTTTTTTTTTGTAATAATCTGTCTGTGCCTTATAGAATGGAAAATGCAATTCGAATTTTTTTTTTTTAAATTTGTATGGCAAATCCTATCTTTTGTTACATGGATCATGGATGGTTTCGTGTATAAATGAAGAGGAAAATCGAAATTCCAATTATTTGGATGCAATAATACCGTTCTCAATTTTCAATAGGTTTGGTAATTATTATATACACCAAACACTGGAAAACGAGTGAGAATGGAAGAGATGCTGAAACGATCAGGCAAGGAGCCAGAAATCTTTCTGGCGCTTAGTGGTGATCAAGTACCCGCCGAGCTTCTTGCTCTTCCGCCTCACGGCGATGGCCATGCAGCCAGCGTTCTGTATGCAGTAATCCACCACCCTGCCGCGGCTGCTACCACTGCTGGTAGCAGTCGCGTGACTGCCCCTGGCCCACATCATCAGCAGCCGCCATGCCACAGGCTGCTTCTTCTGGCCGAGCACCAGGAGCGCCGCCCCTTGCTTCCTCGCCTCTTCCACTATCACCAGGCCTTTGTCCTTCCCCTGTACAACCAGCGTCTCGATCTTCACCTGCACCGAGCAAGCCCTGACATGAGCATTCTAATCTGCTTTCCTATAAAATTTTACCATGATTTTAACTTTTTTCTATAATATTTCTCCTAATCTCATAATACTCGAACTAAACAAAACCTAATCATTAATCAGCTCGAGCACCGTTGTGATGTAGAGCTGCAAATATCTTGTTGGTCTAGCAGGGTTTGGAAGATCGGCAGTTAAAGCATTACAATGCGTATCCTACGGTGTTCTCTATCATCAAATTCAGAAAACTGTTCTCTGGAACTGAAACCGTGAGCTTCAAGTGTTCGGAGTATGCATAACCGTAGGTTCGAATTGAATCTACCTCTGGTTTCTTTAGCAGGCACGTATTCCTCATAGCCTGAACCAACTCATACGCCCTCGGGGCCATCTCCTTGCTGCATTCACCGCACGTTTCTGCAACAAAGTCCCGCAAGCCGAATTCAGTCTCGAAACAACCATCATCCGTTTTCCCATTTTCCTCGACGAGGAACCGGGAACCGGAACTCGGAGGACATCGACTGTAGAGTGAATGTGAAATGTAGTACGGAGAAAAGAACAAAGGTATGGACCTGGTTGTGTCGTCCTGATCACATGGAGCAGAACAATTGTGTCATGGCTCTGGATCGTATGAGACAGCGCCCACTGGAGCGCTCCCTTGGCCTCGCCGCTTGAGTCGACCACGATCATAACCTTCCTCCTGGCAACTTTCGCCGGTTCGCTCGGTTTCTCCTCGACAGCATTGCCCGAGTTCTTCTCAACCACCTCCTCCTGCTGGCCGGCATTGTTAGCCAGAGCAGCCTGTGGTGGCTCCGAATGTATAGGAGGAGGCGGCGACCGGACCCGAGCATGAGGCCTGATCCTGTTAAGGCAGAATCCCGGCAGCCTCGTCCCCGTCCTTGCCATCCGTCGAGGAAGTGAGAATCAGGAAGGGCGGAGCAGTTGGAGCTGGAGCTGATGACTGAATGCGGAAGTCCTCTGAGAAAATTTCTTCTATATGCTGGTCTCTGGGCCATACCATGTTCTCTGCTTTTTCTTTGCCCCATTTTTTTTAATATATATATTTTTAAATCTGTGCTTAGTTTTGTCCCCTTGCACAGTCACAATGAAAACGAGAGACTGTTCACAATTTTATCAACGAGAATTAAACGTTGAAATCTTAATTTTAAATTGAGGATTATACGATTGTACCAATTCCTTTTTCTTCCTGCTTCTGCGGCCTTTTCGATTCCGGGTCCAGTGAGTTTGTATGTGGAGGCTAATTCTCGAACGTGCTTGTCATGAATTTGTAGGGTCGTGTCTCTCATCAGGACCGGGCAGTGTACGCTAAAGTAGCTTTTTTCTTGATAATTGCAACTTTTTTGGATTTTTTGTCATTCTATTTACTTTTTTTTTTTTAAGAATTTTACATTCGCAGAAGGAGATGATAAAATGAAGTACCGCGGATAGTAAATGAAATCGGGACATCTTAAATCCAAAGTAACGATGAGTATCACTGTGTTAAACTAACGTTTCTGAGGTGATTTTTACTGTTCTTTGGACCCCAAGTAAAAGTTGTCCCATCTTTTGACCACCGGGAAGGTCTTATCATACGTAAAGGTGGGAATCAAACTTGATATGCAACGACCCGACAATCACGTCAACGAGAAGATCTCGATTGCATTCATAAGATCCGATGGTTATCGATCATATTGCTAGCGAGTGAGATGTCTCTCCTTCGAAACGCCTCCTTTCTTTCCTTTTACTGTTTCACCAACAAGGTAAGGTGAAGAGCACTTGGCCTGTAGCCCGATGAAAGTAGGTAGGACCGAACGTTCTCTCGACGAATCTGGATTCGAGTCGATTGTTGATGGGAGCAAGCGGTGATGATTGTGTCCCGAAGAATTGGGTAAATGCCATATTTGCAATATCGTGCAGTAGCTGTTGTATCACCTTTGAGTGACGAACTCGTAATCTTAGAAATACTGTTAGCGCTACTGTCTGATCCCGTGACATGGTTTACTAGGGATTGTAGGTAGGTTGTGTCTCGAGGCCGCCCATGAACCACAAGCTGGCCATGTAGATGTGGAAAACTTTACTGCACATCCACGACTCTGTACGCATGCTGACAAATACAAATGTTATGGTAAATCCAGATATGCGGACTACTCTCGAGGAGATTAAGATTTGAAATTGCGATCATAGGAATGCTTCTCCTCCTCCTCGATATCGAGCCAAACCCCTTGGGCTGGCGTCGCTCTCTTCTGTTTGTTTATTACTAAGTACCGTGCACAATAATGCCTACGTGAGGATGAATTTAACAACTGCAAATGTATGAATTTGTTCCTCTAATTTAAGGCTGTAACCATCATGGTTCCCACCAGTTTTTGGTCGAGTCAACATCGCATGATTCCTGACCCTAGTTGGGACCGACCGGCAAATTTCGTATAATTCATGAAAGACGAAGAGAGTAGAGACCATATTATAAGAGATAAATATGGTCGGTCATAAATAAGAACTGCAAGCTTGATTAAACTCTTGAAATCGACCCAAAAAAAAGGTAAAAGAGGAGGAAAGGAATCAACCAACCAACCAACCAACTCCTTTTAAAATTTTACCAAAAGGGGTTAATTTGTTCCAATCAGTGACCATGGATCATGATGCACCACTGAAAAGATCCATAAATGGAGAAAGTATGGAATGTAACGGGATATTATGTGATAATATTTATGTGTTATCACAAATTAATAAGAATAAATTATTTCTAAGATTATTTTTGTGTTTTATAAATAAATTTGAAAATAATTTGTTAGATATGTTTGGAATTTTTTGGGGTATAAACCTGATGTAAAACCCTAACCCGATTAAAATTTTGTGCAACCCGATTGTGGATACCAACGCAAGTCAGTGGCGGAAGAGAAGGGATTAGGCCGCAAGGCCCAAGCCCGAGCCCGACACTAATTTACTTTGGGGGTGCGGGGGACTTTGCCCCTCACAGTATGGATTATGTATTTTTTCGGGTTACAAAAGCAGTAGGGCTTTTCATTGTATTCCGTGAGGTTAGGGTTCGGGTTTTCTTCTATACTCCACCATTGTTCGTCGCTCATAGTAAAGATCGCTGCACCTCCTTTGTCCGTGGACGTACGGACGGCACCCCGCTGTCTCGAACCGTGTATATTTGGTGTCCGATTCTCTTTTCTTTATTCTCGAATACTTTGTCTATTCAACCAATTTCCAACATAATTGAATCTTCTTAGTTTACGATATCATAAATAAATTTATGAAATATTACAGAACTATGCTGCAGCGAAAAAAGTAACCATTATATTGGTTTTTTAGTGTCTCTTAGGGTTTTATCAGGTCTCTAAAGAGTTGCTTTTTAAAAATTTTGAGAATGGTTCGAATTTATATTTTGTGACGTAAATTTTCTCTCACTCGAATATGCTGATAAGACTAATTCTTATTAAATCATTATGCCGCCGAGTAATGATGAGATGTTATTACATATTAATATTAGATTGGTCTAATAATTCTCTTACTAGACTATTAAATTGATGATTCCAATATCAATTCCCAGGTTGCGACGATCGATGGGAATTTTTTTAAAGATCCCGGCCCGATCATATATCAGTTTCGAAGTACGTTTCGGCTAATACAGAGATACCGTGTAGTGCCAAAAAAAAAAAGAGAGACGTCATTACGTAACATAAAAAGACTTAACCGGGGCAACGATGAACATGGGAAAGAACAAACAGTGTCCAAATCAAGTTCGGAGGCCGCCGGCGCAAATGTCCGGCCCGACGCGGTCGTGAAAGCGAAGGCCAATAGCTAAGGATATTCTCCGGATGACTGCCATTGGGCAGTGAACGAACGCGAGGAAGGTGGCCATGATTTATATACCTGTGAATGGTGGTACGAAAGAGTCGACTTACTAACTCGACTCGTCGTGTTCGTGTCGCTTGGAAAGGGAAGTTGGAGATCTTCGACTGTGATGTCGACCAGTCCTAACACACCGTATGCATACGTACACACGCATCGTTCGATTTAACGAGGGCTTTTCTTCCCCTGTGAATCGCACTGCACCTCGATCGCAGGACTGCTAGTTAATCGGGCCTACGCAGAAGGAATTCGAAACCCTCGAAACGGTTCAAGAATGAATGGAGGTCTGCATCTGGTCACGATTAACTCGATCGAAGTCGATTAAGATTGTTCATTAACCTAAGCACATTTGAACACGCTACTCTATAAACCTATACATATATGTCAGCCATTAGTTTATGACTTCTTTTCCTATGCAAGTGCTTTGCTACCAGATGAATGTACGGACAGGGCTCTCATATGATTTCTCACCAACCCTACGACCACCTTCATTGATAATTTTCGTGACTGTGCGGAAGCTTTTTAGTTCTTTCCGATTCATAAAACAAATCATGCAACCCTAAGCCCTAGACAGGCATTAACACAAGTTTGGCCAGGCCGGTTATTAAGGATTAAACTCTCGAGGAACTGCCCCTGTGTAGTAACACTATATTACGACTCACAGCCAAAAAGTTCGGGGTGCAATATGTCCTCGTTGTGGAAGTCATATGTTCCGTTATTTCTTTTCGTATTAGATCCATAAGTCTCCCTTATCATCGGTAAAAAAAAGTGCGGAGAAAATTCTACTGACAATAATCAAATATTGGACTTTTCAAGCGTCAGATCCAGCACGACGATGCTGATTGAACCAACCTATGACTTCCAAAGACACATTCCCTGGCTCATCATACAAAATTATGAATCTGGTAATTTGATAATTGTAGATTGATGACCTTCCCCACTACTCTCAATCATCTCAAGCACCATCTGAGCTCCTCATCCACTGTCCTTTTTCAATTATATTATTTGATATCTAAAAAGTCAATCAATCTCAACTAATTTAAGTCCGAGTAAGATTAGCCTATTAAAAGTATAATTATTCTAATTATAAATCTTTTTTATTTATAAGATTCAAACCCAATGTCAAAAAAGAAAAATCGGACCATGTCAATTAAGTTTTCTCACCATCCATCTTTCCCCCAAATTCCTTTTGCTCATATCTTCCCTTCCTTCCCTTCCCCTTCACTTCTCCCTTCACCCTCATCAACACTTCTCTGCCTATTTATGCTTTTAACCCATCCCTAACAGGACATACATCTCTCTCTCTCTATATGTATATATAAGGTTGAATTTAATCTCTTCTAGATATATATCAAGCTGAAAACAACCCTTAATGCTCCACCCCATGTCCACTACGAACGGTAACTCGGACGTAACTCCAAAGACCTACTCATCAGTCTACCATAGAAAGAACGACTCGGGCAAGCTCGACACGCTTGAATCTGCCCGGTCCTACTCCGCACGGAATGAGTCAGGGCCGTTGAGCCGTAGTGCCCCGTCGCACCCTTGGCGGGCCCGGAGAATGAGCGTGGATGAGCCCGTGAGGCAGCCATCTTTGTTTCTTTTCCAAGGACTCGGGAAGGAAACAGATAATGACATCGACGACAAGCACAAGCACGACCACCAGAGGCAGCCAAGGTCTCCTGGTGGGAGGCTTGCAAGCTTCCTCAGCTCCCTCTTCAACCAGTCAACCTCGAAGAAGAAGAAGAAGAAGAAGAAGACGTCAAGCAAGTCCGGTGGTAATGGTGGCAGCTCGATGCTGCGGTCTTCAGGGAAGGAGTATGACGATGATCCTGACCGAAGGAGGTGGAGGAGTAGTAGCGCAAGCCACTTCAGGAGCTCGAGCGGTACTGAAGTCGATTCTTGTTCCAGGTCTAGGGCTTACAGCATCAGCAACTTTTATTGTTACAGTACTCGTAATAACAATAATAGAAGTTCTAGTGTGAGAGTGACAACTCCCACAAAGTCATTCAAGGACTTGAGGAGCACATCAGATCACAGGCAAGTGGGTGCAAGTAATAAGCCCATATCCTCCATAAAAGACGAGGTGAAGTCAAGTTCAGGCTTGGTCAGCGGGAAGGCGATGTCGGAGTTGAAATTGTCAGATGAGGAGGAGAAGGTTTCCGCCGTGGAGTTGTACAGGAAGTACAACAGCAACATCAACAACAATAACAAAAATGGTAGCAGCAAAGAAAGTCTGTCCGTAGATCAGGCAGAAGAAGACAGTGATTCGAGCTCCGATCTGTTCGAGCTGGAGATAGGTGGGGAATTTGGCTGCTTCTCTGGTGACTTGCCGGTGTACGAGACTACGACACATCAGGCTGCGGGCTCCTCCCGTATCCCTTAATGCTCTCTCCTAGATATCCAATAAACCCATGTCTTGACTACCAGCCGTACGGTGAAGTGAAGAGAAACAAGCATGGAAAGATCCCTCTGATCTGCTGTATGTATATTTCATGATCTTGAAAATGTGAGGCATAGAACTGAAGATGGTCTGTATCCAATGTTCTGTAATTAATAATATTATGTTGGTGAAAAATTGGGCTCGATCCGGTAAGCCACGAATTGGCATCAATGATATATTCTCGTAAGTAATACGATATCTAGATAAATGATCATTGAATCCTTTTGTCGTTCTTAGAATTTGGAATATATGTCGACTCAGCAGGGCTCGTCTTGTCTGCACACTAGCGTACAAAATGATCATTCCGTTCGCTCCATATTTATTAGCCAAAACAAGCCCGTCTCACGGAATAAGACTCCTTCCGATGTAGCAACATGAGAAATATGTAGACAGGCCAAAATTGAAAATAAATGGTTGGAACGCATGAAACAAAAGTCGTTGTAGTATAGTGGTGAGTATTCCCGCCTGTCACGCGGGTGACCCGGGTTCGATCCCCGGCAACGGCGCATTTTGTTTTTCTCTTCGTTGCTTTTCATAGTAACGCGCCAGAGCTACGTCGTTTTTCCAGGACCAATGCCGTTCCAGATTCCACGATACCATTATCGCCGCGCCACAGCAGATTGCTGCCTCCGGAGAAATGGGTGAAAGTAGAGTGATTTTTAAAAATAATTCGTGAAAAGTGGTTCGTTTGAAAGTAATTACGAAAGTAGTGTTTTAGAACCGCATCTTGAAGATGCGGTTTTGATTATTAATGAACCGCATCTACAAGATGCGGTTCTTTTTTTTTTTGAAGGGAACCGCATCTTCAAGATGCGGTTCCCCTTTGGTTTTTTTTTAAACAATTTTTTTGAAAAACATCGGGAAGAAGAGGAAGGAGGTTAAGTTAAATATTTAATGTGTAATATATAACGAGTTTGTTTTAAAAATTTCTGTTAGGTCTTTATATAATAAAATTTTTACAAAATTTTAAGAGTAAATTTTATAAGTGTGAATAATTAAATGATAATTTATATAACAAATTCTTATGTATAATAATACATACCAAAGATTTCAATACACCTAAGATTTCCTGTAACTATTAATTTTGCAAATCTTTGTCAAATATTTATATCTATAAAATATTTATAAAATTTTTAAGAGTAAATTTTATAAGTATTAATATGTAAAGAGTAATTTATACAACGAATTCTTATGTGTTATACGTGGAGAAGTTACGTGAAATCTTTGGTATGTATTACGATACATAAGAATTCGTTATATAAATTACCATTTAATTATTCACACTTATAAAATTTACTCTTAAAATTTTGTAAAAATTTTATTATATAAAGATCTAATAGAAATTTTTAAAACGAACTCGTTATATATTACATATTAAATATTTAACTTAACCTTCTTCCTCTCTTCCTGATGTTTAAAAAAAAGTGTGTAAAAAAAAAACCAAAGGGGAACCGCATCTTCAAGATGCGGTTCCCTTCAAAAAAAAAAAAGAAAAAAAAGAACCATTAATAATCAAAATCGCATCTTCAAGATGCGATTCTAAAACACTATTTTCGTAATTACTTTCAAACGAACCACTTTTCACGAATTATTTTTAAAAATCACTCTACTTTCACCCATTTCTCTGCTGCCTCCTTCCTATGAAAAACAAATTGTATTTTGCAACAATCTTTGACATTTCGGTTCCCCCCACAAATTCCGTCGCCTGGTTGCTCAGTTCTTTCTTCTCCCGCTTCGATCTGTCGAAATCGAGCTCACTGTTTCTGCGCTCCTGCGAATTCTGCGATCTTGATGGCGAAATCTCGAGGTGAGCTAGATGGAGAACCCGAAGCGGACGATCTGGAGATCATCTCAATCGGCTCGTTGTACCGGGGGCCGTGGGATAAGAAGTACTGGAGCTGCTCCAGGGTTCGTCTCCTTTTCAATCTCTTTCGGTTTTGCAATCATCACTGACGTAATCTAGCTTGGCCGAAAGCATAGATGAATTAATAGTGGACATGGAAATGAAGACTGAGGGGCTGAGGTGCTTATCATGCGTGGAAACCGGTCATGCTATTCTCCATTACAACAGATGAAGTTGAATGCAGTAGCACTCATGAGTGAACCGAAGTCTCCGTTCATCTGTAATTTGAGCTGCCCTTAGTATTGATTGGAATGACTTGTATTCTGTAGGTCGAGCACATACACCATTCCTTGTCCACATCGTGCCAGTTCGTAATAAGTTCTCCTGAATTAGATAGCATTATATTTCCTTCCATTAACTCTATGATTCATTTCAGCAACACAATAATGTGTCTTTGCCTGTTGTAGAGGTGATTATTCTGCAACCTTTAAGATGAATATTTTTATTCTTTTTCTAGGGGAAAGACCGACATCCCTATCCGGTTGGATATCATGCTGTTCGATTTCATGACGGGAACATATGTAAGATGGAAATACGTGAAGCTTCTAAAGGTCCTTTATTTGTGGTGTGTGGCTCTATTTCAATATCATGCTTTGCTGATATCCCTCGGCAAGAAAGGAAAAATCATATGTTACATGACTAATTTCAGATTACGTCTGCTGATGGACATTCATGTTCTGGGGAAACTCCCACCATTGCTTGGGAGAAATTTCAGAGAAAAGGTGTTCCACGAATGAAGATCTGGCATGGGAAGAGATTTTCATGCAAAATCGATGGTGTTGAGGTAGACAATCTCATGTTACTTCTTTTTATTGACACCTTAATTAGAGCTTTTACTTAGTGAAGTTAGTTTATTTTCACACTGGTACTCATTTCTGGTCATTATACTTTACTCCACTCTGATTTGTTGATTGTCCTTTCTAAACATTAAAAATTCTGCCGCCAATGTATAATGCTCTAATGTACTTTTCACCTTCAATGAATCATGCAGTTTTTTGGATTTAGAAATGCATCCATTCAGAGACTGCTTAGGGAGCTTGTTGCTGATGCAAATGGAACTGCAGAGCGGAGTCTATTATCTCCCAACTACTGTAATGGAGCTTCAGTAACTGAACAGAAAAGTGAAAGCACAAGTTTGTGTTCATACCCCAATTTATCAGCGCTCCTGCCTAAACCACTGACTACAGGGAAGAGAAGCAGGAGGCATGGAAAAATAGTTAAGAAGTCAGATAGAGCAGCTAGTTATGAAAGACTCGAAAACGAGATGCAGAGTGATATTAAACTTACATATTCGAGGAGAAAACGTCAAAAGAATTCAAAGATCACTCAGTCAGTAGTTTCCACTTCCCCAAAAGAGGATATGGTTGTCAAAGAATCCTTAGCAACATTTCCTAAAATACTGAGCTCAAGCAATGCTGTTGAGGCATGTGAGTTACTCAAAGCAGCTGAAGGTTCAACATTTCGGAATTGGGCTAACTTTTCCAGTTGTTTTGGTAGCGAAGCTGCTCTTTCTGAGGAAAGCACATATGAGAATCCAGAAATTAGCAGATTGAATGCCGTCGCAAAGGTGGTTTTTTTTTTAATCAATGCTAAGTTTGTTTCAATATGTGCTTCTTCATGTTTTTCTTAGAAGTTAAAACTCAATCTCTCATTCTTGTGTGTCCATTGCACCACCATAAGTCCTTTTATGTATTGGCATGCCATATGAGCTGGCTCATCAGTGGGGTCAGCCCTCATTGAGATTAGGAATTGGAGGGGAGAGAGGAGAACATTGAATGAGAAAAGGCTTTACTGTGGAATTGTTGAGAGAGTAGAAGTAAAAGTAGAAGACGATGACGTCCGGATGTGGGAAAATGAGTTTGTTGCTTGATTTAAAAAGATCTCATCAGCATTTATAAGTGTTCATTCTCAGTGAATGACATCTCCTTGTGACAAAACTCTATAAACCATGTCTGTTTAAAAAGGTGGTACTTTGTTAATGCCGTCCGACAGTTTATTGCTTTTGGGGGATACTATGCTGGTTTAACAATTGTGTCAGTCCTGTTCTCCTTGTGCTTTGGCAAAAATTACATGGTTTTAGGAGAGCAACAGCAATGAACCAATTAGCCGACTTTGGAGAGAGCCATTTTAACCGGCCTCTGCTGCATGCCTATATCACTCATTATTCTGAAATTATTTTCATTGTCAGGATAGTTGTCATTTTCACCCCCAGCTTAAGCATGTCAAGCTCATATGGTGATTGTTATCTCATTAAGTCATTATACTGGGGCTCAGTGCGCTTGAATGTAGGCTGATTCAGCATAATCTCTTGCAGGTTGATTGCTCACCTGTTGATGAAATGGATTCCTTCAATTCTTTGACTTTGAAGGAAAACACAAATGAAGTGGCTGCGTTTGTAAAAGATTCTTCAGGCATTACTGACGCAATTCTTGTTGTGAATGATACCTTGGATGAGTTGCAAGGTATTTTGAATCAATCATTTGCCATGTTACATTAATTCCCAGTGATATATCATCATACGCATGTATAGCATCCTCTTTTTCCCCTTCATTTTGAAGATTATTAGTATGGTGCAGAAAATTCAGATGATACTTTTGTGATGAACCATGATAATACTTCTTGCAATTCATAGGACCCCCTTCATTTTGATGACTGGTAGCATGGTGCAGATAATTCTACATGATACAGTTACTGTTATGACTAACCATGACAAAACTCCTTGCAATTCAGAGGGTGAATTGACCGCAGCCCATATGGACCCAATTGAAGGTTTTGTGACTGAATCAATTCCAGAAGAACTGGGCGTTAATCATTCAGGTGGAAGTTCAGAAAAGAGTGAGTTTGATTCTGTTGGTCAGGAAACAGCAAAATCAATGATGACAGTTCTGCTTCCACAAGCACTCCCTCTGCTTAAAAAGGTCTCAAAGAAGAAAAAGGAAAGAAATGGAAGGACTTTTACTGAGGATAATTCCTTAAATGACAGGAAATCATGGGAGGATGTATCATTTCCTGTTGCTGGTAAATCTAAATCACAGTTCCCCTTGTGATAATATATTATCTAAGCTAAAACCTTCACCACTGATGGACTCTTCGCAAGTTGGTGCTGCTGTTCTTGGATTGACAATTTGCTTGATGTCTGTTGGATTTCAGATGTAACTATCTCTAGAAGTGGACGAGTGAATCCAGAAAATGTGTCAGCTCAGGATGGAGATGTTTGTTGTGCTGTCAGATATCCTGAACCTACTTCCTACGCTGCCCCTGAAATTTCATGGAGTCAGCAACAGGCGCATGATGAAAATTATCAGGTAATGGTATCTCTGATATTGGTAAAACTACACCACAGCGACACCTTCTGCTCACACATTTTGCTGTCTAATTTTTTATGTCCAGGATTTAATGGAAGATCAGCATACAACCAATTCTATCTCTCATGGTAAACAATATCATCCTTCCAGTGCGAAGCTTCTGGAGATTGACTTTAAGGCCCCTATGCACTCTTTACCTCAGAATTTTCAGTGCTATGAACTTAATCTAGAAAGGTCAGAAGTTCAATGTGCTAACAAGGGTGTTGACCCTCTATCATCTGGAATAAAAATTGAAGAGCAAGGCCTCAAGGCTGCTTCCGCCAATGCTGAAGCCAAAGGTACTGTCATTCAGCAAATTTAGGTTATTGGCCATATAGCACACTATATTGATTCACTGTATCAAAATCTTGGGAACCCGACATTCTTTTATATCTAAAAGCTATTCCATTTTCATCAACCTTGACAATATCCTGCTATAGAATACAAAGAAAATGCCTTCTTCCTCGAATAAGAATCTTCTGACATCCCCGCGTGTCAAAAATTGGGTTAAGATATTTCACTAATTTCAAATCTTTCACTCGCTCTAATTTTGGAGAATTTAAGCTGATTACCTCAGAGAGATATGACACCGCTCATTTGACAGCTTAGACTGACAGAGTAATCTAGTTGTTAATAAATTTAAAGAAATATCTGCAAGCGCTGACTGAGAAATCTTAAACTTCTTATACTGTTCTCTTGTAGTTGGTCAGGTTGCAAAGTTTTAGAACTGATTCATTCATGCATTTGCTGTAGGTGTTAATGATGCCAATGCTCTAATTACTAATGCTGATGATGAAATCAGAAATGCTGGCAATGGAAATTATCATCATAATCCAACGCCTCCAACTGAAAAGTATGAAGGTCCCCTCTCAGAAAGCATTGTGCATAGAAATTCAGGGAATAGTTATCTTCTGGAAACATGCCCTGCTGATGGAAACTTGATAGCCCACGGAATAGTGGAAGATAGCTATGATGAACAGACCAATAATAATTCCAGATATGATGCTGGCGAACCCTTGCTTGGGGATCGGCCAAACATTTCCTGCAGAGATAATCCCATTGTGAAAGGCAAACTTGGTTTTAATGCAGTCTCTATGGTGTCAGAAAATCAGACATCCACTCATATGTCCTATGATCAGGCTACCTTTGGTTCTGACATTCCATCTATCTCAGTCATTGAAAAATCTCAACCCTGTATGCATATTGGCTTGGATCTAAAGAAAGAGGCTGTCGAGTCACATAGTTACCTACTAAATCAAAGACCTGCCACTGTTTTCCCTGAAATCAAATCGATTCTTGCTGAGGAAGATCAAGCAGGTTCTCACTATGAACTCAATGGAGACGGGACGCTGCATAATGAGCTCAAGGGCTTACTTCAGCTAGTAGGATGCTATTCTCATCCTCTACCTATATTATCACTTCTTCTAAGACAAGCTGGTAGCGAAATATATTTATGTGTCCAATGTGGCCTATTGGTAGATGAATTAAGGACTCTATTTCTCTACAAGTTACTGATTGAAGCACCAAGAGTAGGTTGTCCTTCTTTTATTGGTCAGACATCATTTCTTCCTCCAATCTCAAGCCCCAGCCCTGGTGGAGTAAGCTGTACACGAGTCCTATGAATATACTTCTCTATTGATGCTTCTTATTACAGTGCATTCTAAATCCTGCTTTTTTGCAGATCATGCCAGAGAGAATGTGCCTTCAATTGACACCAGACGGGCAAAGGCTAATATTGCTCGGGAATGTAAAAACACCATATTGCAGGTTTGTTTGAGGAATCATTTTTGCAATCACTTTGAGACAGGTGTAAAGTTATTAAGCTAATCCAGGGATCATTTGCATGCAGGGAAAGAAAAATTTCGTGTCCATGCTCAACTTGTGCATCAGTCAGCTTGGATGATACTGCAGTGCGAATAGTTCAAGTAAACATTGGATATGTTACAGTAGTTGTGAGCCTAAAAACTGTGGATAGAATACTTTCTATATTGGTTTGTGAGCCTAACTATATAGTTGGCACTGGGGAGAGTGGCAGACTGCATTCCTGGATTATGAATTCAAAGTGGAG
Organism: Lagerstroemia speciosa; assembly: GCA_037672795.1. Lineage (NCBI taxonomy): Eukaryota > Viridiplantae > Streptophyta > Magnoliopsida > Myrtales > Lythraceae > Lagerstroemia > Lagerstroemia speciosa. The sequence continues at coordinate 2,768,266 of CM075303.1, read as the reverse complement.
GTACGTTTGTCAAGAATCAATCTAAAGCATGCACATCCTTTTGTTTATATTCTCATTAGTTCTCTAAAAGCATATATTAGAGTTTTTCTTTACCGGACAGATATTAGAGTTTACTTTCTCTGTTTTTTCCCATCTTATGAACTGTGGTATTGTATTATATGCTCAGTAGCTTCTTGTGTAACATATTACAATTGTCATTTCAATTGTAATATGAAAAAATCTAGTCAAGATTATTGTTGTCTTTTGTTTTTTTATGTTGTCAAGGATGAAAGTCCACCGGGAACCTTTTAGCATTGATAGACATGATTTCTACCTCAACCTATTATCTGTTCAGTATTACTTGATACCTCTATCTCAAAACATGTAATGTGAATGCTGAAGGAAAATCTGAAAATTCTTTATCTCCTTACCAGGAAGGCAAGATGGATCATGTGCTTTGAACTCTTACACCATTTGATCACATTCAGAATCTTGATACATAGATATTTCAGTTCATTTGATTTTTTCCAGCATGATTGCACTTATTTTTGCAGCGGACAATTAGAAGAATTTGACCTACCCACTTATGAGTGTGTCTCTCCTTGCATAGTGGATTTGAAGAAAGTTCCAAAACATGCATCTCTTCTTGTCGGATATAATGGTTTTGGGGAATTCACTGTATGGTAAGTCACTGATATGCAAGAGTAATATTATCATATGCAAATTTGCTTACTGAGAGACTGGAAGATCATTGATTTGGTATCTTTGATGTTGCTTTTCAATCTTTTGTTTCATTAATGCATCAAACACGCATTTCTTGTCGGTTTGAAACTGGGTGCACTTCATTGATAGGAACCCAGGGAAGCTATTGACATGGAAGCTAACTCGATGTCCCTCTTTATCCTACCGCATATGGCCATTTTGCTTTAAGATGAGCTGAATCTCAATTGTGTCCACTCTGAGATAACAGTATCTCCAATTACCCTTTTAGAACTATGTCCGTCTGCTGTAGGTTCAACTATGCATGAGATTTTATGGTAACTGTCTACATAACTAGCAAGATGTGATCTTTGGAAAAACTCTGGGCTGTCAAGTAATCACTCTTTTCTTTCTTTTTAAGCCCACGGTGAGTACTGTGAAAGCACTTCTCTTTGCTATTCCTCAGGGATATTTCAAGACGTGTCTCTCTTGCGAAGTTCAATGCTTCAGGCACCTTAGTCCACCGCTTCCTTCCAATCAGTTCACTTAGCTTGAGATGGAAAGGTACAGCTTCTATGAAGTCCAATGTGGATGAGCATATCAATGAGATTATGGCCGCAACAATGAAAAAGATCCAAGAGTGCGACAGCAGTCACACCTCTCTTCAGTTGGAAGGGGAGGAGATTGCCATCTGGCTACTTGCATCTGCTGTCTCTGATGAGGAAGACAACTATCTGCAAAATGCCTCCGAGGTAGGCTCTGGTGCTTGTTGGAGACTAGCTCTACTGGCCAAGAATGCGGTGCTCCTGGGGAGCCCTCTTGATTCACGGTACCTCGTTCTATATTGAATCTCCAATTGCCTTCATTTGATGATGCTGTTTACTTTTGAAATTGTGATAAGGAATGGAATTCATGGTATTGAGTCTTTCAACAGAAGTGTCTAGTGAAACAGAAGTTTGCAAACTTATTTCTTGACGGGGAAGACAAAATCCAATTTAAATCCTTGATGTCACTCTGCAGGGCTGCTGTTATAGGTGCATTATCAGGTCTCGGAGTTGTCGCTACACATGAAGGACTCGTCTACCTGTGGGGATTGTCTACGGGAAGTAAACTTGGTGTCCTGCATCACTTTGAAGGTAACTCTTGACGTAGGCTTCCGTTGAAGGGTTCAAATAGTGAGATAATGAGGGACTTTCGTGTTATTGGTTTTCAGTAAACAAATGCTGCATTTTTTGATATCATACAAGTGCTGTAGATGGTTGCATTCATCGTTGGGGCGTGCGATCTATTTGAGATACGATATTCAACGATTTTCTTGGACGATTTTTCTTCATGTATGGATCAGGAAGTGGCGTCTCGTGCATAGCAACCGATGATTCAGCATCAAGCATCTTAGCCGTGGGTGGCTGCAACGGGGACCTAATGCTGTATCAACAGCCTAACAGAGGCTGTCCGGGCTAGTCGGGATGATGAGGAGAATCCAATTCGCTACCCTCATTTTTGTCTCCGTATCTTACCTTGAAATGCCAAGGGCCCATCGAATAATTAGCCTTTCATACCATGCGATGGTAAAAGAAACGCAATGGAGTGCACATTGTTGTATGCTGGAATCGCTCCGATATTCTTAAAACTTAATTTTTGAATCAGTGAGTCTCCCTTCATGTCAAATTATCAAGGCATCAGTCTAACTGAGCTGCGCGGTATGTCAATCCGACTCGATTCTTGATCTATCACGGTTTTTATTTAATTTTTGAATATTAGACGGTGCATTAAAAAAAATTCATGAGATTGAGTGCTCCAACAAGGTCCTATTGTATAAAATTTTCTTAAAAATTAACATGTGTAAAATTTTTATAATCTTTAAATGTAATTTACTCATGTTAAGATTTTACTAGTGGTGTTGTATACAGTAAGTTCACTGTGTATTATATATTGAATCATTATTCGTAGTATACCACAGGGCGGCTGGCAGCCCAGCCAGAGATTTAAGTGGGCTGAAGCAGGAGGCCCAGTGGGAGGCCTGTTGATGGAGGCACCCGTTATCATCCACCAACGCTGAAACCCGAAGCAGAAAAGAAGCAGAGTGGGAGAGGGAGGAGGTTCTACTCAGCTCAGCAGCAGCAGCAGAATGAACTATCCCGTGCAGAAGAACACCCTCTACGTCGGTGGATTGGCGGAGGAGGTAAACGAGGCGATACTGCACGCCGCCTTCATACCTTTCGGCGACATAAAGGACGTGAAGACGCCGCTGGACCAGGCCACCCAGAAGCACCGCTCCTTCGGTTTCGTCACCTTCCTCGAGCGGGAGGATGCGGCAGCCGCCATGGACAACATGGATGGCGCCGAGCTCTACGGCCGCGTCCTCACAGTCAATTACGCCCTTCCCGAGCGTATCAAGGGTGGCGAGCAGGGTTGGGCTGCTCAGCCCAGTACGTTCCCCTTTCTTTTCTTCTTGCTTCCTCTGATTCATGGATTTAATTTTTCGACCACTGCTCTGGAAAAAACCCCCTCTGTGTAGCTCTTGATTACGCCATTCAAGTGTCCGGATTTTTAGGGATCAGTGTCGTTGTTGCGGTAACTCTAGGTTGATTTATTAACATTGCGCGGATAGAAGTTGGGTGCTTTAGGGTTTTAGCGTTGTTAACTGATCTTTGGAAACAAAATGATTACTTGCTTGATTTCCCGCCATTGAATTATTTGCGAACTGCCTTAGATCAGTTTCGACTCTCCAAAAGATTCAGGAGATTCCAGCATATTTGCTGCTTTTGGAGGATTACGTTGAATATAGAGTTCATTGACAAAACCAATAGAGAAGTTATACCTGACCTCTTTCCTAACATGAAGTTTAGTTTTGCCGCGGTTCTGGGACTTTACAAAATGTAGTACGTGAAGTATCATCCTGAGATTGATATTCTCCTTCTTCAAGTTGGAGGCCATCCTGCTTCCAACTTATTACTGTATGGGGCAGAGCGGAAGAGTAATTGAGAGGTAATGACAAGCCTGTATGTATTATACTAGGATAGGAAACTCCATTTAGGTCACTTGTACCCTTGAGAGGCAGCTATATTGCTTTGCTATCCCAGAGATAGGCTGACCTTTGAGTGAGTGAACTGGGGTAGCCCAGCAGCTGTCATGCTTACTGATGCTCTATTAGCAAATTACAATGTCAATTAGATCCCATGTGTGCAGTATGTTTCCTGCCTCTCTTTCCTGCTCTGCCTTTGGCGAGATTCAGCTCCTTAGTCTAGTAGGAAATCTTCTTTGTGTGTTTGCATCATGTGTGTCGAGGGATGCATGAGCTCAGTTCTGAACAAGCCTGGTGATGTGTTGCTCCACTTTTTGTGCGTGATGAATTGTTGGATTATTAGCCTCTTATAGCTACTGTTCCATAAAAAGGGCTTTTATGTATAATCATTCACTTTTATTTGTTGAAAGAGTCTTTTCTGTCTTGATGTTAAATTTATGTTCATTAACTGCAGCTTGATGACATGAAATTTGCAGCAGGAAGAAATGAGACTCAAATTTATGTTCATTAACTGCAACTCCTGACCTGAATAGGCTCAAATTTTGTTTAGTGAAATTAGTCTGTCATTGGACCTATGGCCTTTATATCTTCCTTCTGCAATGCCATGTACTGTTGGTTCAGGGCTTCACTCTATAAGGCAAGATAACCTGCTCGAGAAAGAAAAATGAAAGATGTTCTTTTGTCGCAGGGAACTAAGTCTTTATTTTGGGTATAGAATAAACGTAGAGGTTTTTCTGACTGTTGGGTAATATTTCATCTCTCAGTTTGGGCGGATGCGGACACCTGGTTCGAGCGGCAGCAACAAGAGGAGGAGTTTCAACGGTTGCAAGCTGAGAATAGGGCTGCGATGCAGGCTGCAGAGGAGTTGCGTAGGAAGCAGATGGCTCAAGAGCGGGAAGGCGAGAAGGAAGATGACACTGAAGTGAAGGATGATCCGATGGCCCAGGCCGAGGCAGAAGCTCTTCAGCAGAATAACAACTGAAGTGGCTTTTCCTTTTCTTTTTACCCCATCCCCCAAAAAGGAAGCTGTTCCTCTGCAAATCGGGATATTTGTAAGTGAACCTTTGTTTGACTGACTCGCTGAGATGTGCACCATATTCTGCACACTGCAGACAGGTTCAGTGGTAGGAAGGAGCCATATGGGATGCGAGTGTCTCTGTTTTCTTCTTTGGGTAAGTTCTTATTAATACACAGAGACACTGCATTCACTTCTCTCTATAACAGGACAAATCCAATGGAATTTCATTTTGGCTGCAGTTGGAGGATCTAAGAGTTAAGATTTGAAATGTTATTCTATAGAGTTGTTCTTGGCTCGAAGTTTGGATCCTGCTCATCCTTGGTATCCGGAGGATAACTATTTCTGCTCAAATGTTGTGTAGTAGAGCTGCGGTCTACTTGGCATGAAACCTTGTGGATTGATCTTTAGAGATTGCAGATCATCAATCCGGCTGATCGGCATAACAGAGAAATCTGGATTTACAGAGGCACAAGATGTGCAGCAGAGAGTGACAACTTTCCAAGAATTGCTGTTCTTTCAAACTTTACATCACAGTTTTCAACATCCTTGAATCCGACACAAGTAACCAGAGCATCAGATGAACATCGAAAAAAAATGTCCAGATGTATGAACGGCCAAGATCCCTGCTCGAGTTCTGGCAGCCCGGATCTATTGAGAAGAGTGAATTCATCTATTTAAACAGTCTGCTTTATTAGCCTTCCCCAATGAGAGAATATAATCACGCTTCCTCCCAACCTGTTGCAGCAGAGGAAGAGACAAACCAAAATGGAGAACTCTCACTTTTTGTCTCCTAAAGGCACCAGTGAATGTCACTATACTAAGTACAACCATATACATTCTCTCTGGGAAAAGAAGATCATTTGATACCATCCTACTTGGAGAAACCTGAGCCGCCGAGCTTTGAGGCAGCACTCTTGTCCAAGAACCACACCAGATTGCCCGAATTTGGGCTCACCATCCGCGCAGGCAGGGACGGGCAGCTGGGCCCTGCATCACCCATCATCACCATCTGCACGGCCCTTGCCTTGTTCTCCCCAGTGATCACGATGGCGACGTTCGAGGCGGAGTTGATCACTGGCAGGGTGAAGGTGATCCTCTCGGGTGGTGGCTTCGGGGAGTCGGTCAGGAACGTGACCCACTCGTTCTTCTCGTTCAGGGCATTGTGGCCCGGGAAGAGGGACGCCACATGCCCGTCTTGGCCCATTCCGAGCAGGATGAGATCGAACTTGGGACAGTCACTGATGCTGGAGACACAGACCGTCCGGGTCCTCACTAGCTGTCTAATGACAAACTCATAGTCGTTTGCCGCTTCCTCGGCTGATACCGTGTCATTGATCGAGTGGACATGGCCCGGGACTACTGGAACCTGCACCAGGAGTTAGGAGATCCATACATGACACCGCTGTCTATTTTCTACTACTTTTTTTTAAAAGCATCCTAAAGTTTAAGGAGCTTGTGAAAACCAGATGACCATAAATTCTAATCTGACTAATCCCCTTCATCTATCTGAAAAGCATTGGACAGTAAGTCCACAACAACCTTAATCTGACAAAGGAGCAGTCTTTGGTACAGCTAAGAAAATTTGACTTTCTAATGCACACTGACCATTTTTAAATCAAGACATCCAACTTTGTTTCCTTTAGCCAACCAAGCTCTTCAAAGTGAAGACCAACACGAGGAAAGTTTGAATGGATCAATAATCAACAACAATTGAGAACTGCGTACAAGTAACCATTCACAGGGACGATAAGACCGATGGAGCTACTTGCTCAGAATATTTATTCAGACGTGTATTGTTCATAGGTGTAAAGCAGACCAACAGCAAGGAATGAGTCCCGTAATGCGACTTTCTGACAAAAATCTATAGAATGAATGAAGTTTGCTCGGGGTTCCTGATAATATGCCTCTAGAACACACTCTAATGTAAAATGGCGAACTGAATCCGATCATCCATAATGGCTCGAGTGATGGCAATACAAATATGTGATGACAATGTAAAGAAAATATGTCCACAAAGTTGTATGGATGCGAAATTAAGATTGTTGAGAACACCTTAGACAAAAGCCCATCTTTTGCCAACTTGTAGTTGCTATCCGAGTGGGATTTCGACACCACGCGCTCATCTGCCCAAAAGATATGCCACCGAGCCCAGTCAACGGTCCTGTTATAGGGAGCTTCAGGCAGCTTCCTGTTTCCATCAGAAGGAAAAAAACTCTTCCACAGAACATCCAATGCTGTGACTTTTATACGAAGACAAATGAACAAGTAGAAGAAACTTGAATTTTATGAGTAGTACCCCATCAAGCCAATGAGAGAACCACCAGATAGGGCGATGGAGAAGACGCCGTGGTCCTTCACTGAAGCCTCCGACAGCTCAGCAATATATTCTGCTAAATTTGTGCGGAGGTCATCTATGCTTTCGTATACTCTCAGCTCTCCTCTATCATCGCGAGATATCCTGGAAAAGGCCATCCCTTGAATAGCAGAATCTGTATTGGAGGTCTGCGGGAGACGAAAAGGGCGAGGCGAAACAAATAAATCCCGAGATAATCGAGAAACTCACACTCGAACTGGAAAGAGAAGGGTGCCGGGTTTGAACTGTAATAAATGGAATGCACAGTTATGGGTGATGATTAAGGACAGTCAGCACGAGAGAGCTCTGACCAAGAAAAAGGATGAAAGGCAGCCGCAGGCAATAACCGCAGGATTATACAATTGAGGGCAGAAAAGAAACACTTTTTGGAGATTCTATCAAGCAAAAGTACAATAGCCCTGACACTGAATCATAAAATATCTCCTGCAGGAGTTCACAAATGAAAAGTACAGCAAGAATCAGATAAATATGACCAGGGAGGGGGAGATTGAAGGATCAATGCTCAGAAGAAATCAGAATGCTGCAATATCATCGAAAGGTGAACTCTTTTCAAATGTAATGACATGAGAACCAGATCACGGAGGAACAACCTCTAGGGAACACTGGTCAGTTCAGCATTGGCATTAACCACGGAGACATCACCCGGAATAAAAACAGAAGAAAAATTGGGTCTTTGGACAACCGGGAAGAGAGAGAGAGAGAGAGAGAGAGAGAGAGAGAGAGGGAGGGAGGAAGGGAGGGAGAGGGAGATAGACAGAGAGTGAGGGGAGGAGACTTCCACCCACTAATGAACGTCCTTCCTTCTAGTAAAACAATTTGCTGCAGAACCCACAAAGAGAAAGGAAGCTGAGAAGAACTTACCTTCTTTTGGGCTTCCACGTGCTCCCCAACTCCCTCCCTCCCTCCTCCTTGCTCTCGATCAAAAAAGTAAACGGATAGAATAAACAGCTCTCCCGTTTCTGGGTCCCCGTCTCTCAACTGATGTCGGGCAATCACTGAATCGTCTCAAACTCAATTACAGAGACAGACGCAGAGCAAATACCTGAATATAAAGGGGAAAAAAATGGTGAATACCGACATTTTCTTAATATTAATAATTAGTGCGACTTAATGAAATCTAAGCGAATTTTGTAAAACATTGAATTTTTTTCTATTGCAAGAGAGGTTCATGAACCTAAAAAAGAACAATTAGAAGGGAAATTAAAGTGGTGCAACAATGACTAAATTTCTCATTGAAAAAATAAATCACGTTTTACTTGCCTTAATAGCTGTCTGGAAGATGGAGCTTCCCCGATCTCTTTCTTACCTGTAAAAGAAATGATCTTTTTTTTTTTTTTCAGTGAATGCAGTCCGAGAGTAGGTACGGTATTCCGAGCGGAACTCGAAAGGATTCATCGATGATGTTTTACGTGTTACTGACCGACCGGTTTAATCATGTTGGTGAATCCTAACGAATAAGCAAAGTAATACCACTATCGTGAATGCTTGTAAGGTGTTGGGTGTTCGTATACAGAATGTATTTACATTTCAGTTGGGAAAGAGCTGAGTGCATCGAAGAATAGCTGTGATTTCTTAACACTCAAGCAAAGATTAAGTCAGAAGAAGAGGGAGGAAATTACATGCACCCTTTACCAAAGTAAAATTTCAATCCACCGATGCAGGTTGACTGACATGGCACAATATTTCTTACTCTTAACGTCATGTTTGGATTGAGGGATTTGGAGGGGAGGAGAGGGGAGGGGAGAGATTTGAAGGGATAACCTATTCATCCAATCTTTCGTTTGCATATTATTATTAAATGAGGGATTTGAAGGGATAAAAAATTTAATTTAACCATTTCACGCTTTTAATTTAAAAAACCGATCGAACGAGAGAAAATGTGTAAGAGTGACGCAGTAATTTCATGATGATTTTGAAACTCAAACAAAGTTGTGGTTTCGTGATAGTTTTGAAAGGCTCGGTGTTGCGACCTGGCAGTGGTCAAGTAAGGGAAAACGTGTTGTAGTCGTGACTTGGTAATGATCGAGAAATGGAAGACGAGTGTAATTGTGTAATTATATGATGAGAAATTATGGAGTGCGAAGAGTTCTTCTAAAAAATTACAATTGATATATTTGTCTAAAAATTTGTTATCCATCTAAATTTCTCCAAATTGGATGAATTAAAAAAGTGAGGTTTGTCCCTTTGAATCCCTCAAAATTGCTCCTAATAATTTACCAAAACAAGAGATTGTACTATCCCTTCGAATCCCTCTGAATCATTCAATCCAAATAAAGCGTAAGCGATATTTCATGTTTGATTCTTGTTAACAGAGGAAACTTCTGACCGAAAAAGTTTTACTCCTTACCAGGACAGACCTCTCTTGAATTCGATTTGTCGATGCCCATTGAGTTTTCGTTAAAAATTTTAAATCAACTTAAAAATTAGATGATATAAAAGGGAAAAAAATTGTACCCCAGAATGATACTATGCGAAAGCATCCATTAAATTTATCCGAATAATAACTAAAATGTATTTTTTTACCGATTACAATTTAATTGATATTTATACTACTCGATCAGGTAAGAAAATCTAAGAATTTTTCAAAAAAAAAGATGGGAAAAGCAAGTGCTCTTTAATTTAACATCCCTATCAGCTGATGCATTGGAAGCATTAAGATTGATGCCATTTCAATCTCAGGGAACTATTCCTTAATTATGCACAGATGAAAAAAGCCAAAACCCTTTCCTTTCTGTCTGTCATATGGTTCTTTTCTTTGATTGATAAATCTTGATGTCAGAAGCCAGCCATTTTCCTTAATCTCGCCAACCTCAACTCAATCCCCTCCGCCATTGAGGCCATGATTGAATATACCCAGAAAAAATAAAGCTCTGGAATCTCCTCCTGCTATCATAATCCTCGAGGAAAAAAAAAGGGACAGAGGGAGAGGTTGTTCAGGTCCTCTCGTGTTTTCGGAGATGAAGAGTCGACGGCCCTATCGATGTCGAGGTCTGAGGCAGGTGCTGCGTAAGTACGCTTACGAGCACTTTCGACTGGCCCTAGTCAGTGCCGTAGAGCTAGTTTCGTGTTAGTTTCGAACGATGCATGGCATATAAGGGATTATGCCCGTGTGAGTGTGACATCTCGATCAAGACGCACTTCAAGATAAAAAAGACTAGATCGCATGCCGAGTCCGTTGAGTCTACCGAAAAACAAGTCATATGCAAGTTCGTGTCCGATTCTCGAGAATTTTTTTAAATATGTAAGGATATCGTCAAACTTTAAACAACGTTGTTATTCTTTTTATTTTATATGGTACAGTTGTCAAATCGTTCAGTAAGTGAGAAAAATAATTACGAGAGATTAGATCATTTTACTTAATTTAAATAGTTAATAACAAATTATTAAACGATCCGGTAACTAAATCGCAAGATCCTGCGTTATTTCTTCCCTCTCCCGTTGGGAAACTTATGGGAAACCCCCTAAATGCTGATGGGCTCTACCGATGTGTTTTTCCCTTCTGGGAGAACAACAGGGAAGCCAATGGAAAATGATGAGTGGCATCTTTTCAAGTAAATATTCAATGTGTAATAAATGATAAATTTATTATATAAATTAATATTAAAATTTTAATATATATAAATTTAATTATAAAAAATTATAAAAATTTTATACGTATTAAAATTTCAGAAAAATTTATTTAATTTTGCTTATCTTTTTCCCATTTTTCTAATTTGAGAACCTTGACAAGAAAGAAAGTACCCGCTCCTTCCGATCATGGTCTCAAGACCCCACGGTCCCAAACCAAAGAAATAAATCATCTCAATCTTATAGACTACATAAATTTTCCCGCATCCCGTAACCTTTCACCGTTAGATGAGAGACAAACGCGAAGGGACTCGCACCTCCATCCAGAGATACGTTTAGAAATCGAGTTTGAGGGAGGCGACCGTATAAGGAGAGTGACATAAGGTAATTTGACAGAAAGAAGAAGATAAATCGATGAAATTTATACATTTTTTTTCCAATCCAAAGATAGCCACGGCACCCTGTAAATCCATCTCTGCATCAGCATGCCCTTATTCTATGGTAGAGGCGATAATCCCGATTCCCGAACCATCCCTCGAAGGAACGGTATAGACACCTTCGAGACCACCATGAATGAACAAAACATATACGAGTAATGACGGTGCAGGCGAGTGGGATAATGATCAAGGGATCCGTCATCGAATCTCCCTATTCTATACCATTGTTTTTGAGGATCTTGTCTGCATTATTCTCTCTCTCTCCCTCTGGATTTCGTATTCTTCCCTGTGCTCCTTCAGTTACACCGTATAAGACCTAACCAGTAAGAGCCTAAGGACGGTTTATCGTCGGAGAAAAATCGAAAGGATCGACATGGATACAGTCCCGTTGTTCTGCAGATAATTTGATTCGGGGACAACTTTGAGACCTCGAGTTTCTTATATTATCGGTTCTGATTCGAGACGTAATCTTGGAAAACTTGCGTCAGTCGGCTCGGCAGTCGCACCTGTGTTTCAACCTCGGAATCGTGTCGATCTTTCTTTCTTTCTTTCTTTCTTTCTTTCTATCTATCTATCTATCTTTCATTTTCTGGATTGTGATCGAGTCTGGACGAGAAAAAGATTAAGGAGAAATAAGAGAGATCGTAGACTCGAGAAACCAATAAAAAAAAGAAATGGTAGAGGAAAAGATTTTCCGACGCCGAATTGAAATTCGTAAGATTCTTGAGAATCGGAAGGCCGGCCAATAAACATAAGAAGCGTTAGGTTGTGTCTGTCAGAGTGGAACTCAGGTTGGTCGATCCGAGACAGCACCGCTCATTTATTCTTATCCATCCAAAGATAAAATAATAATAATAATACGAGAAGGGTTACTTGATACTGCTACCATCGTCATCAATTTGCAATCAAAGATTCGAAATTCGATTTTCACAAATAAAACTCTACACTCTACTTGTTTAATTACACCTATTTTTCTTTTTCTAAATTTATGAATGTCTTCTGTACCAAGAACAAAAAAAACAGATAAAAGATAATTGCAAAGTGGAATCACAGAATCCTTTTTTTTTTTTCTGGGTGATAATTCTTTCATTAGCAAAACAGTGTCCCATGAAGCCTACATTATTGTTCAGAGACATAAATAAACAATAATCATATGGGTATTCAAATCTTCCGAGCAATGCCACAGATCCACGGCCAGCTAATTCAGATTAGGGCAGAATTTTTCCAGTGCTTCCCAACCTCCTAACATGTCCTTTAAATTAGAGGTGTTAAATCCTCTCCCTTACTGCCCAATTATTGCCTAATCTAATTCACAATATTTTTCTGAATTGCAGATCCAAAAGACAACAGGAGAAAGAAAAAATAGAAGGGTAAAAGGTCCAGAAAACCCTAGTCAGCGGTGAACGAGCAAAATGTAACGGTAGCTTTGGTTCCTGATCGAGCTCGTTTTAATTGCGCCAGATCTCCTTTCTGGATGTTTGCGTTGGTGATTAATTACTAGGGTTAATGTTATCCTCCAATTTCACTTAAAAAAAAGCACGCAATCATTTATTGCCAAGTGTCTACACTTCTTTTGATGCAGCTTATGAGTTGTGGCTGTAACACTTTCAGGTTTGTGCCTATCCCAATTTCAGATCAATGTTCCCGAGTTAATTAGTTGTTTAATCAGTTGACAGGACACACTCCAATTACAGCAATTGATTAACTCTCAGAAAGTTCATCACTTTGTTTTTTTTTTTTTTTTTTTTCCCGGGCTTTCGAGGGAACAGAAGAAGGAAGAGGGGAACGGAGGAGCTCGATCAGTCCGATGGGTGAGCCGAGTCAGGCTAGAGATCTGCTAGTGTCGAGTCGAGAGCGATGCTGCTGGACCGGATCCATTCATCATCGTGGAAATGCGCATCGTGCATACGCACATGAAGATCACAATGTTTGATCGAGAAATTCTTAGATGATCTTACCTCACCCGGCGATTTCAGGAAGTACCAATCGGATTGTGATAAGCGGATAAATTAGTGTTAATCATCCGAACAGTTATCTTATTTATTACTGGCTATTACCCACTATATCATTGTGAGATATGATCGTCCGGGATTTTTTTTTTTGCCTTTGGTACTATTAATGGTGTCTGTAAGATCAAATTTGGTATGATCTAGTTTGGTACCCGTATCCCACACTAATTGGAACCTACCAACTCAACCTGACGTGTAAAACTTATCAAATTGGGTGAGGAAGAAGAATGTATAGTCATGATCATTAAAAGGTTTGGCTTGATAACGTTCATTGGGAAAGTGTTGGCGAGATTCGAACCATGTCGAGTTCATGTCGATCAACCCTTGTAGAGTGTGCAATTGTTATGCTGTGAGATATCGTCTGTCGGCTCATCGCTCATTCGAATGACAATTGCTCAGCCGCATTTAGTCAATCCCCAATCGATCGGAACGATTAGAACTCGGTCTATATCGGAGTGCATTTAACTAACGATTTTGAAGGCATCACGTAACATAAGGTTCCTTTTTTTCCCTTAGACATGTTTGAAAGGTGCACGTGGCCATCCGATCCGAACCAACAACATTGTATTAACGTTATAATAAATGTCATTATTGTTATATTAATTAGAGATTCCTCATCTAATGCTGTGTGTCAAAGCAATAATCACACCCTCCATGATTACATTAATTACAAGGCATAGCCCACAGTCCCAGCTAGCTAGCTGCTGTCAGCCAGCCAGCCAGCCACAGGTAAAAAATTAGACCCAAATTGTAATGTTAATTAATATTTTGGTAAAAATGTATAGAAAATATTCGAATCTAAACTTAAAATTGTTTAGTTCCCCCTTTTTTTTTTCCAATTTAAAACTTAATATACCATGCAGTAACATGCACCGATCGAGATGGCTCGGTGCGCTTTCTCCTTTATAAGATCTCGGATTTGGGTCTCGAGAAAAGAGAAAACCTACAATGGTAAGATTTTCGCCCTTCAGTAGTCTGATCATCCGTTTCAAACTTGAATTAGTTATGATCGATTAGATTTATCCGCAGGTATATGCACGTGTACACATATTGTGCGGCATGGAACTTGTCCATCGGTAGTGAGATACAACATAATAAACCCAGTATTCCTGGCAATCTCATCCTAGCTTAGCTAAAAGCTCACTGCTCTCTGACATAAGCTTGATAAACTCGACGATCTGTGTACGCGCATATCCGCAAATGTGGTATTAGACCTAACCATAGAGAGAGGGCTAAAATAATAATTATTCCTCTCTAATATGGCATGAAGTTAATGATATAACGCGTCAACCCATTAAAATGTAACCCCGAGTATGATTAATAAATAAATAAATTTACGAATATAACCTTTACTATATTATTGTTCTAGTCTGACATTCTTTTTCCACGCATGCCACCTAATATTTTGTATCTATAATCGACTATAATTAATTTCGGTTCGAACCAACTTGACCCACTAAAAAGTAAACCTATTAACAGAACAAGCGTATTTTTGAGAATAAGACTCCGGCCCGTCACATTTCTGATACGGTGAAGCTGAAGCTCATTTCTCTTCCCCGCTCGGGGCACCGCCCGCGTAACTTACGGGTTGCGATCTACTTTGGGGTTAAGTGTACATGATTTTGCTATGAACATGCCATTAGTTCTACCAATGTTCCCAAAGAAAAGGTAAAACTGCTGTTTTGATTATAAATTGTCATTATTCTAAGATCCTTGTCACGAGTCGCACCTGTCATGTCATCTGCAAACTCGATGAATATTTATTTGACACGTCAGTAAAACGGTGATGTCGTTATCCTCAGACGGTATCTGTTATTAATATTCACTTTTTGAAAGACGACATCACAACTTTTTTACTGATGTATCGAGAGAATCATTGATCGAACTCGCCGCATCGTCCACGATCTCGGTTCAGTTCGCTGATCATCTCTTCACAATGAGCTCACCTCCTCCCTCACATGGTGATCTTGACAGGAAATATTTGAATATTGAAGCCACTCATTCACCCACAGAATTGTCCACGTCTTTTACTCGCATCATCACTCAAGCCAAATAGAATATATGGCTACCCAGCTAGTAGTACTATTTTACTTATTCAGCAAAATAAATAAATAAATAAATAAATAAATAAAAAGCTAGTACTAGTTTACACGATTAGGACTCTTCATTATTAATTTACTCGACTCTAGGGTTTGTGGTAGATCGAACCCTAAATGCTGCATCTGATCCCGGCCAGAACTGGATTCTCGAATTCCTATACTGGCTAGTGGAAAAAAAGAACTCCATTTATAAGTGAATTGGATCGATCGCATCGGTTTTTCTTCGCCGGTGCCTGTTTGATCCTGCGACCAGCTCAGATGCCCTTCTTCGATTCTTTCATCCTTTTTAATGTGTTGCTTTCGCTTAGGGATTAATTAAACTCTTGCTATCTGTAGCAAATTCCAGCTTAATTAGATGTAATCAAGACAGTGACATTGTTGGTGTATGATGCACAACTTCTATACATATACATATACGTAGACGTGTACGATACACATATACATATATACTCACACGTACATCTATACATGCATATATCTGTATTACATATGTAAACGTATGGGAAGTTTGATATCATTTTTATTTACTCAATTATTACCCATGAATATATAAAATTCAACTTTTAATAATTATTAATTTTATTAATACGAACTGCCTAATCTTTTTCTCCCTCCTCTCATTTGACATTCGATTTTCCTTTATTTTTCTCTTTATCATCTTCACTGTCTCTGAATATTTTTTTCCTAAATTTATCACTTATTCTTCATATTTGATTCACCGAGAACTCGTATACTCCAAAATTAACTGTAATTAAACTTTTATTTAATTATATATCACATATTCAAATTTTTATAACAAAATCAGTGCGCAACACAGGTCAAATTCTACTGTGTATATATATATATATATATATAAAATACATGAGGGGTTAGGTTTATGATCAGCAATGCCTTGCAGGGATAAAAGAGATGTCCTTATCACATAATAAGAAGAGGGAAAAGGGGAAACCCACTTGGATGTATGGGTTGGTCCACTTATCTCATTTTCAATTTCAATCAAACCAACAGAATTCAATATAAAACAAACAAAAAATTCATCAGTTGAATGTACCCGTCGGAAGATGATTGAGGCCGTCCCTGCCCTGCCCCCGATCATGTGCATATCGTCACCTTCCTCAGTGACTTTCGGTCACATCCAGGCCACTGCTCATGCAATTGCAACATCAAAGAGTCTTATCTCGTCGGATCAATATCCATCAGACTGGGCACAGCACTGATGGCCCGGTTAGCAGCTCAAAGCAATGACCAAAAACAAGATAACTCCAATGAGAAGGGTCTTTCTAAACTTGGGGCTTGACAAAATAGACATTTCAGGATCGGGCACAACGATGTCGGAACGATGAATGGACGACAGGACCATGGGAAAGTAGTATAGAGGATCAATGCTTCTGTTCTGATTTTAGTTCATAAGAAGAATGGAAGAGCTGCTTTGGGCTGTTTATCCATTTGTGTGTGGTAGGCCACACCCAGCCACATGAGTCGGCCCATGAGATGTTGTAGCATGCATGTACTTCTGACAACTGTGCCTGTGCATTTGGAGCCTGATTGCTTGCTTTTTCTGGGTATTTATGTGGCTTGCCTGGATTGGGAGCAATGGTGGGTCAAGTTTGAGCTTGTGGTCTGTAAAAATTTTAAGGAGAAGAGGATGGTGGATATATGGAGAAATATGAATGTGGTAGACTATAACCAAAACACCAGAGTTTATGAAATTGAACAGCTCAATGAATTACATAAACAAGCACACTTGATATTCATTGGTGATCCCATTTCACTATGTAGTATAAGAAAATACCAATTAAATGCAGTAAATGAGTAGATTAACACTTCACAATGCATACAATGGATGCTTATAGCCTGTATTCCATGTGGAAAACCACCAAAATTCACTTCCAAGTGAAATCGAAACAAGGGGGCTAAGAGCTCTTAATACAGGACACGACTTTCAACCTTCACCTCGGTGTTTCACCAGACCTTGTTGATTCGGAGAACTGCAACCACCCTTCTGTTTCTGCCTTAACACAACCAGCTGCTGCTTTTCCAAAAGAGACGTGTAGATGACCTCGAGGGACCGTAAATTAACCAAAGGTTTTAGTTTAATGCCAATCGATCTTTAAATAAGATGGAGCTCTTGATATTCATTCTATAAACAAAAACCCAGAAAGCAAACTTCGTTTCCGGTGAAGGTGCATCTGGAAACATTTCCGATTTCCACCTCTTGCAGATCTCTTCCTGGTAAGTTTCCAAACGAACTGTCAATAGAAGATTCTGCACCATAAAGTCATCTCTCCAATGATGAATTTGATCGGGTTAGACAGTCTTTTGAAGATGAGCAGTTGAGATTTGACAGAAGACAAGAACTTTCACCACAGTGAACTCGGGTTGGAAACCAATCAGTACAACTGAGCAGAGGAAACAGCCAGCAAGTTAACACTGCAGAAAAGCAACTTAGTAGCAAATCATTGGCCAGTAAACTAAGAATAACAACTGAAAAAAAAAACTTCTATCAAATATATACAATACGAATAAATCAACTTCACTGCATCCTATCTGTAGAATTACGTGTCAGATTCAAATCTGCATGTTCAAGTTTCTGATCCTTTCTATAAAAGTGTAATCCACAAACTAAACCAACAATGAAATTACAAGCCAAAATGGCATCTCATTATATACAAAGGGAATCTAAGAAGCAATCATGTACCTGTCCAAGGCTGCTTCACTTCGGCATCATATAAAACTGAGGAGCCAGTTCAGTCAACCACATGTAATCAATTATGCTTACATTGCGGATATACTTTTGACTTGTTTGGACCAACTCATTGAAAATTACACAGTCAGCTTTTGTCTGGTTTAGCACAGAGGATGGGTGTATTCGCACCACTTGCCCGCTAGCCAAGGCCCTGTTTTTCCAGTGGAATAGTTTTAGTGACCTGGGGACACACTATTTCCAGTTTGGTAAATAATTACACTGAAGTGAAAAGGGCAGACACTTACCTGTATATACCTTCAGGTTGTCTCAGAGCTGCGTTCAGGAAGAAGGAAGCTGCCAGGCACCTGCGGAACTGAAGCAATTCGTCGCCACAGGAAGCAAAATGAAGACCCATTTGCTCTGCGTGTCCGCGAATCTGCCTGGAAGAAAGTGAAATAGAAACCAAGGAGAATAGTTTGAAAGATGAGTTGCAAGAGGGAACTTCCCAAACAGGAATAGGAGAAATGGAACTAAAAGATTCTCTCTGCTTTCAACATGCAGATATGGGAAATAGTAAAAATAAATGCGAAAAATGGGTATCTCCAACCTGTAAATATCACGGGCATGCCAAAGAGAACGGTTATTGATAAAATTTTGCTTGCACCATTTTCTAAGAATTTTTTCATCCTTTTCCTTCTTGTTCCCTGTTCTCCTCTTCTCCAAGAACTCATTAGCCACTCGAAATACATTGATCAAAGTGATGTGATCACCCTCTGAACTAGCAAAACATTTCATTGCAGTTTTTGCCTGAAAATAAATGCACAAATATCATGCCTTCTATTACATATGATACCTTGACTATGCAACACACACCAGTAGTAAATAGGGGCTTCAGGATCATTTCGTATAAAAAGAACTCAAAAGTAAGAAATGAAACCATTTTGATATTCTAATCATTACTCATATGGTTATTTAATAAAGTGGCAGATACCTCTTCTGACTTTTCTCGGGGACTATAAAATATTGATTCCACTGAGAGCATTGCAACAGTAATCAACATCTCTTCCAAGCAATTGAAATCACTAGCTTGTATTAGTGCTTTTGAATAAATGGGATCTAGCGGGAGCCGTGCCATTTGGTGCCCCACAGGATTAGAGAGTTTACATTCATCTGTCAAAGCCCCCAGCAAAAACAACTGCTCCAAAGATTTCACAATAGCTATCCTGTTTAGAAATCCAAAGACGATTTCATGTTAAAATTCTGGCCCAAAAATATCCATAACAAAGGGCGGGTAGTAAGAATTCAAACTAGAAAGAAGCATTAAAACAAATCCTATCCATGCTAAAGTACCTGGATGGCTTTTCAATAAAGTCAAACCCAATAACATCATCCACACCCAAAGCCTTGAGCTGAAGAATGACATTAGAGAGATTGCATCTCTTTATTTCTGGCTTTGTTGAGTCCTCCAGTTTCTCGAATTCACTCTCTGGGTAGAGGCGGAAGCACTTACCAGGGGCTTCCCGTCCTGCACGACCACTGCATAGCGAAATTGTCATTATTGATTAACAAAATGCTGTCTGCATTTCAGAAATTCTGGATCTTTCAGGGAGGAAACCAAGCTAATTCATGACAATCCTAGAAATACGAAAAAGTAAGTCTACCTTCTTTGAAGAGCCTGTGCTTTGGAGGTCGGAATGACTATCAATGATTCCATTCCCTTATTTGGATCATAAGAACGTGCTTTAACAAATCCAGGGTCTATCACATACTTGATCCCTGGAATTGTCACAGATGTCTCAGCAATGTTTGTCGCCAGGATCACCTGAAACAGATTATAACTGATTATTCCTGACAAATCGGAAATCTTGACAATAGCACTGTTTTCTATATCAACCATGATTACAAAATGCAAGAATTAAATACGTGTAAACACATCTATAAAAGTTAGAGAGAGCAAAAAGTGATCCACGTTACGCATCTAAAAGGGCAATTTTGTCAACAAAAAGATATTATGTCATCACAGACATTATCCCTTCGAACTAGCAACATGACTAACTTAGTAGACTCTAGTTCCACTAAACTCAATCAACTTTCTCAAGTTCCCTTACATCCACTTCATGTGAAGTAAAGGAGCAAGCACATGCATCTACGAAAGAGGTTATCATATGCACTGTCAATCTACCTTACGAAATCCAGCTGGAGTTGGTGCAAAGACACGCATTTGCTGTTCGGACGGAAGGGATGAAAAGATAGGATAAGTCAGAACATTTCGACTCCCTTCAGGCAATTGTTGGATCTGATCCTGAACAGATCTTTCAACAGATTCAATTTCTTCTTGTCCAGTCAAAAATACAAGGATATCACCTGGTGCCTCATTCAGATGGACCTGAAAATTATACATAAATTGATTAAGAGAGGCAATGACATTCCAATTAGTGTCAACTTGTTCAGTCAAGCAGAATGAACTGGAGCAAGAGCAACATCGAATGGAGGAATATGAGAACACTAATGGATTCAATTACGTAAAGACGAACAAGTAATAACAAACCCTAATGATTTACTAAAACAAAACACTAATGTATTATCAAGTTATCAATGGAACTCAACACTAAAACACCACCTGGAATATGGTAACCAACACTGATTCCAAATAATCAGATTGAGGGTGAAGCGTGTATAGAATCTCTACGGGATGTTGCCGCCCCTGGATGTGAACAGCTCTAGCACCACCAAAGTACTCAGAGAAAACACGAGCATCTAAGCTAGCAGACATGATAATCAACTTGAGCGGAGGAAATTCTCTGCCTTGGCAGTGCTTAAGTGTGCTTGAAAGTGCACCTTCCTCTTTGTTAGAATTTGGATTCTTACTCTCTCTTTCACTCACATTTATAGATCTCAACCTTGCTTTTTGAACATCTTTCAGCAAACCCAGAAGCACATCAGTGTGGACAGTTCTCTCATGGGCTTCATCAACAATGAGGACAGAATACCGTGAAAGATATGGATCCAGCAATGCTTCACTGCAGATGCAACACAGAATACATAAGAAACCACAGTCAAGAACAATATTGTACAGCCACATTTAACATGAGCTCCATGCTCAACTTCAAAGGTAGCCCTCCTTTTGACAGTTGCATCAGTTACACCTGTTCCATGACCTGATTTCCTTGCAACACCTACTATTAATTAATAAATATCTCTGGTTGGTCCAAATCGTCTTACTCCTCTTATTGGTGGATAAGGGTTGAGCTTGAAAAAAAATTGCAAACATATCCATCCCATCTGTAACTTCCTCACTTTTAGATATACCATTGATCTGATATGGGAATCTGAGCAACAATGCTCAAATAACTGCACATAGCGTATTTCACAAGAGAGTGCATTTCACATTACCGGTAGTAATAAACAGAAAATGCTCCAAATTTAGGTGGGGGGAGAAAAGCAGCAGGATGTATACCGTAGAAGCAATCCATCTGTCATATACTTGATCCTTGTTGAACAAGAAGTCATGTCATCAAATCTAATAGAATATCCAACCTTCTGACCCAAATCAACCCCGCATTCCTCAGCTACCCGTCTTGCAACTGAGACAGCTGCAATTCGCCGCGGTTGGGTAATCCCAATGGTCTTCCCATAACGGCAAAACCCAGCATCAAATAGAAATTGCGGTAACTCTACATTCATAGAAACATCTTTAAAAATAAACAGAAGCACCAAAAAATTGCCTGTAACAAAAAACTGCAAAAACAATTAGGCAATCTTACGAGTAGTTTTTCCGCTTCCAGTTTCACCTACAACTATCAGTGTGTCGTTGCTCTTCACCTCCTCCACCAGCCTCCTCTCAACTGAAAACAAAGTCCCCCAGGTTTGCACAACCCCAAAAGACGGCGGAAAAATCCTTAATAACAGATAGAACCACAGTAAACGATTAGAGGTACAGGGAATTACCTGAAGCGATTGGCAGAGACCTCCTTTGTTGGGCAATTTTCTGCTTCCTACATTACAATCAAAATCACATATCATCCATCGAACAAATACAACAACTACATTCACAACATATTCACTTCTTTTTTTCTGGTCGCTAGGATCACGGGTCAACAAAGCAGAAAACTCAGAAGACCCCGTCACGACTTCGGGAGTCTCAAAAAGGGAGAGGACAGGTAAAGGAAGAAGGAAAGCTGAGACTTTGATGAACGAGCTAGGAACCAGACCTTGCAAAGGAGCTTGCTTTTGCATTGTTGCTGGAGGAGAAGCCATTGAGCTGAGCGGACTGAGTCGAGGTCCCGCTCCCGCCCTGAGCCATTGAAGGCGACCTCCGGTACCGCTAAAACCCTCCGCGACACAAGTTTGAAAAGAAAAACGCACCGTTTCGGCCTGCGGCCGCCTGTACTCAGAAGGCGGCGGCAAATCTCTCCCTCGGCAACTCGGCCGGCGGTAGCCTATACTCAGCAGACGGCGGCAAATCTCACCCGGTAACTCGTCTGAGTTGTAGGACGCCTCCGCCTTTTTTTATTTGATTCTGTGATTATCTAAATATTCCGATTATTTTGCCTATTTTCTTTTTATTTTTCTTCTGCCCCAGTAATAAATTTAACCACTATATTATTCTCAACTAATTAAAAGAAATTAACACATTCAAAAATCAAAATTAAATCCGCTAAAACTCAAAAACATTATTTCTACCAACAGGAGGTTCGAGGTTGGTTTACTAACTAGATCCCAACGAGGGATCCCTAGATTAGAAGGATCGATTAGAATTTTTCCAAGAATCCCGACCTAACCGCAGATTAGTTTTGATGTACAATTCAGTTGGTTAGAAAATACTGTATGGTGCAAATAAAAAAAAAATAATAGTTCTACCGTATCTCTTTTTAAGAATCCAGTGGAACTCTGTAGTATTGGACTCAACAAGAACAATCTTGCACGAGACTAACGACATTTGAAGAGATCCATCATTCTCATCTCATGTCATTTGTTTAGGCGTCTGTCGGATTATCGAGGGATATCATATAACATGCTTCATCTCAGATGTCGAAATTGAAAAATTAACCTTATAGGCAGACAACGGTGTCATCAAACAATCAATTCAAATAAATAATTTACAGAACTCGGTGGTATAACATTTCGGATTTCTGTGTTTACTTGGAGGTTGCAGAACTATAGCATATCGTGTTCTGCCGCTCTCATGTTTCCAACTGTTACAATATATTTTTGAACCCCGCTGTGAGTCAACCGGCCTCCGTAGCATAGTGGTAGTGCGTTCGCTTCGTAAGCGAAAGGTCGCGAGTTCGATCCTCGCCGGGGGCTTCAGTTTTCCCTTTTCACTTTTCCTTTTTCTTGCCCCCGGCGATTCTCCGTTTTCCAGGAAGACATGTTCCCTTTTCCTTTCCGCTTCCCCTGACAGAGTGACAGAGCCATTCTCCGTTTTCCTGGAAAGCATGTTTCCTTTTCCTTTTCTTCCCCTCCCCGTTCCGTGAATCATTTATCTTCCCAAAAATCTTTTTATTGATAACGAAAATATATATTATTTACATGTAAAAAATCTAACAAACGAGTAAGTTAATATTAATTACTGAGTAATTATCGTAACTATGACTTGTGAGAGTAATTTTACTGGCAATTCTTATCACATTATTATAAAATCATGATTGTTAATCTTTCTTCCCAATTTAGAGAGTATTGATGAATCTTGAAACGAGATATGTCCCGCAGCCAACAAACGAAACTAGATAGGTCGATCAAAATGAATTGTTGTTTTGACTAAACAGTTATGGATGGCTTGACAATTAATTCCAATTGAATCGACTAATCAAATAAAAAGATATTGTCCAATTTAAAATCAGGATAAATTGAGAATAGGCAAGTAATTAAAGGAATATAAGTTTGTAATTTGAATTCACTCCATTTCCATATTTTAAAATATGCACAATTTCACATCCATAAATTTAAATATCAAGTTTAAACTTTATCAGATTCTTTTATTCATAGGATTCTAACTTAGAATCTTCTTTATGGGAAAAAATGTGTGAAAACCTTGGAACTAATCTGTTGTGTTCCTGAAAAAATTTTAGATGATCTAATCTTACAATAACGCAGTGAGTAATAACCAATTAAATTGCTTTGATTAGTGTAAAATATGACAATTACTCAGGTGATTAACACTAATTTACTCATTTATTATATTTTAATTGATGTTTTCTCACGATTCGTGGTGAGATAAGATCACTTAAGAGTTTTTCTGTCTTCCTCCATTGCCACTGTCAATAAAAGTCAATTGATATTCCTCCTTTATTCTTCAAATGCCACTTTTGGTAAAAGGAAAAGAAATTCCAGTTGCCTTTTATGTTAGGTTTCCCATCCTACATGCATCTAAACGCCCATAGCAATCCATGTAATCAAATCACAGCCGTTAAATCCAGGGATTCGATCTATTCCAACGGATGGCGTGGGCCTCCCAGTGCGATTCACCGTATCACATGCATCCAGCGGCACAGTACATATAACTCTCCCGCACCCCAGGTCCATCGTCGTGTCGAGCTCGAGCCTCTCCCCTCCTCGTCTCTCGTATAAAATCTCGCCGGTCGAGAGATCACAGAGCAAAACACAATAAAAGACATGCGGCGCGTGTGCCACCTACCCTAGAGGTTTAAGATCCTCTCCAATTCTCATTCTTCTTCTCTCTCCGTTTCTTCCACTGCGCGCCTGTCCTTCGCAGAGCCTGCGTTTCTTTGCATCAGTCGGTTCATTGCTGTTTCGGGTTAGAGTGGTATTGGTTGATCACTGCGGTGACACAGGAAAGCTTTGATTTTTCGCTGATTGACTGGTAATTCTGCTGCTGGGCTGTTTCCCTCTGCGGGGTTTTGGGTTTCTCCTCAATTCAGATCTGGAATTTCGCCAGAAAAAGTTCTGATTTTTCGGGCGACTGTTAGGGTTTGCATTGTTCTGGGTGATTTTGGTGAATCTGATAACTTGGCTGAGGCACGCTGATTAGTTTTGCAGTTTAGAGTCACTCCGTATTTCCGGGTGCAGTGTGAAAGAATCATAAAGTAATCTGTCCTTTTCAGTATGAATATTGGTGGGTGAGCTGCAGAAACTTCTGCATTCTCTTCCAAATTGGGGCCAAAAAATGTACGATTTGATAGAGATATTGGTGGATTATATCAAATCAAAATATATTGAATTGATTTAGAGAATAGGAGATATGGAAACTCACAAGAGCGAGATTATTATTTATCAAAGATAATAACTAAATGTCTTTTATGAGTGTTAATGGTTAATAAAGGAGAAATCTTTGTTTTCCCAATTAGTGTTCTATTTATTATGTGCTAAATCTTAATCCCTGAAAGGCGTTCTCATCGGTATTATCTCAAAATTGATGCTAAAGTTTGTGTCTTATCTGCAGATATGGCAGCACAAACCAATGGCCACCCTGCTGTGCCCGATCCTACGGAAGTCGGCAATGCTTTCATAAAGCAATATTATGCTTTGCTTCATAGCTCTCCGGAACATGTTCATAGATTCTACCAGCAGGGAAGTGAGATGAGCAGGCCTGGCCCTGATGGTGAGATGGTCTCTGTTACCACATTGCAGGTAAGGCTCGTTATTATGAATGCCCATCACAATTCTTAGATGATTGAGATTAGTATGTACATGCCAATAATGTGAGCAAAGAGTTTTTGATGCATGTGGAATGTCTTACTTGTTTGGAAGAATTGCATGTAGTAATTTGATTCCTTTAAAGTAAACTTGAGTTTTATCCAGTTGAACTTATTGCAACTGAGGAAACTCTACCAAATTAGGGACATAATTATTCATAAGTTTTCACATGGACCCAATTTCAATATTAGATGCCTCCATTTTCTATTGTCTTGTATTCGTTTAATGAGAAATGTAAATATGCATTATTACAGTAATTGGATTAAAATGGCGATTTCACTGTATTAATTCATGAGAGGTTGACTCCTTAACCGTTATTCTCAATGTGACTAAATTCCTTCAGTGTGATATTGAACCGGTTAAATTAATTATTAAATAGATCGTGTCGAAGGAATGAATCTGTATAATGCTTGACAAGAGAATTGTAGTTCGAACTTTTTCCACTTTGTACCACTTATGTTGCTATGGTTTTCATCTGAATTAACCACAAATAGTTCTACTATACAGACTCCAACATGTCTTTCTCAATTCCAAATTTTCTTCTGAAGGCTGCTAATGCATCATCTTTTGTCTTCTACAGGGCATCAATGAAAAAATTCTCTCCCAGAATTATGACAAGTGCAATGCAGAGATTACATCTACGGATGCTCAGGCTTCCTACGAAGGCGGGGTCTCCGTTCTTGTGACTGGTGTCTTCATGGGAGAGGATGGCACCCGAAGGACGTTCACTCAGTCTTTCTTCTTGGCCCCACAAGACACAGGCTATTTTGTTCTCAACGACATGTTCAGATATGTGGAGGAAAAATCTGCTGCACCCGACTCTCTACTAACAGTCAGTGACATTTCTGAAGCTCCAGAAGCTCCTGTGACCCCTGAACCTGGTAAAGTTGTCTCCTTCCCCTGAAACAAACTACCATTCTTCATTGCCTTCCTTTTGATCTCCCTGCATATGGATTCCTTACTATGAATTTTGATTTGCAGAGGTTCCTGAGAAACCTGTTGTGGAAAATGTGTCGGAGAATGAAGTACTTTCTAACGGCAAAGAGGCTACTTTATCTGTGGAAAATGGGCATGCTCCAGATCCTGTGAAGGAGACTCCTGTTGAGTCCCCTGCTGATTCAAGCAGAGATGATGCTTCTCACGTGGCTCCTGTCGCTCCTCCTGTTGTCCAAGCAGATGGTTCTAAGAAGTCCTTTGCATCAATTGTAAGTGCAGGATGCCAGGTTTTCCTCAGTGTCATGAATTAACTTGCTTGTTGAATTCTCTAACTATTTTGCTATCCCTCTCTTGTCATTTATTTCTTGAAGGTGAATGCTCTTAAAAATAACTCTACTCCATTTCAAGTGAGGCCCATCAAAGCCGTGGGAAAACCCCGTGCACCTGCTGTTTCACCTGAGGCTCCTGTCCAATCTGTCCTGGATGGCAATGTTGCTGCAGAAAAGATCAGTGGTCAAGCAGGTGGATTCATCTTTCTTCCTTTGTCATGCATTCCAAGAATCACCCATCTGTTTCCCACTCTTCCGTTCTGATATTAGTTGTTACTTCTCAGCGAAGCGGCATTCCGTCTTTGTTGGCAACTTGCCTCTCGATGCAACCCCAGCACAGCTCGAAGAAGCCTTCAAGAGATTTGGCCCCATCAAGCGTAATGGTATTCAAGTCAGGAGCAGTAAGGTGAGTTATCCTTTTCCATCCGCTACACCGTGAACTCTAGGGCTTGTGAATTTCAAACTTTTCTTGTTTATGGGTCTCTCTTGTGCTCCCTCAGGGTTCGTGCTACGGCTTTGTTGAGTTCGAATCTGAGAGCTCTGTGCACGCCGCTCTCGAGGTAATCAACACTACGTTTTTTGGCTGATCGAATTTCGGACTAACATAAATTAACTGCTATGGGGCCGAGTAGGTTTAGAAAACTGAGGCTTGGGAAGGTCCTTTCACTATAACTAGTTATTTCCTGTTGCAATTCATCAGCATACTATACCCACTCTTAACGTTTACTTTTATGTATACCCCATCTCAGGAAGCTTCAATCCCAATTGGAAACCGGAGAGCTCACATCGAAGAGCAGAAGAATGGTAAGTTTCTGACAACAGAATTGATCGGTTGACATTATTCCATTTCACCGACCCAATCTAGTATGTTTCGTATCTCATTTGGATTGTTTTTCCTCTGCAAATACCCGAAGAATATGCTGCCTTTAGCTGACTTCACTGAGGATAATTCTTTTTCATGTCATCACATAGGCGGAAACCATATCGACTTCTAGATCAATGAGTAACCTCTTTTCTGTCCTTGTGATTCGTAGATGGTGACAACAGAAGAGCTCCGCAAGGTAGGGGCGGGTTCCGCAATGACAGCTTCAGGGGCCGTGGCAACTTCATTGGTGGCCGAGGCTATGGAAGGAACGACTTTGACAGGAAGTTTGAGTTCTCTCCTCGGAATGGTCGCAACGGAGGAGGGTCTTTCAGCCGGGAATATCAGAACGAATCAGGGGCACCCCGTCAGGTAGTCAAGGACTGAGGAGGAGAGGATGTGCATTTTTGTGGGTCTTGCTGTCCTGTCAGAGCAGAAGAGAGTTTGAAGAGTATTTCTTCCCTTAATTTGGGAGTATTCGGATTGTTAAAGGGAGTTGTCGGATTTTATTCTTGAGTCTTTATTATTTTAGTGGATTTTTCATAAGGTCCTTTGTTTTCAGATTTTTGCCGATTTTTCCACAGAATAAATATATTTCTCCTTAAAAATGATGTTCTGCAAATTTTTTTATATTGAAAATTTATATGTATTCTCAAATTTTTTTGAAGTTCAAATTCGTGCAGCTCAAGCCGAGCGTTCTCGAGCTAGTTGTTTTATCTCATCGGTACCTTTCAATGAACTATCTAACATTTGCACGTGGAGTGCGAGCAGATGTTATCGTAGTCTCATTTGCCAAAATTTACCGTATCAAACTTGTTACATTAATGCACCACGTAATCGATCACCCACGATATCGAATATGTTAGATTCATATCATAACGTAACAGGCGGAAAAGAAGATCCACTATCACAGAACTCTGCTGAGAACATCTCTCAGCAAATACTCACAGATTCCATTTTGCAACAGAAAATCTATTTACAGATTAGAAAGAATCTGAAAACACCAGCATAGAATTCTGTCTGTTGAGAATATCTCTCAACAAACACGCACAGATTCCATTTTGCAACCGAAGATCCATTTACAGATATGAGGAAGGATCTGAAGATAGGATGCTGAGAGGCTCCCGGAAGAGAATTTATATCAAGTCAAATGAAACCAGCCATCAACAATCTCACTTGAGTGGCAGAGCTTCTGTCTTCTGTGACGCTCCACAGCCTCGGAAATGGCGGCTGCAGCATCTTCGTTAAGCAGAGGTGCTCATGTTCATTCTCCATGTGCTCTCCATTGTGGAGAGAGCCCCATCTTCCTTTTGGTCATCGTACTTGTGGTTTGTTTACTCATGTCAGTTAACCATGGAACTATTGTATCTCGAATTTTCAGGCTTCATCATCTTGATGCTGATATCGCTGATCGGGCTGGGTGCGGGGAGGAACCTTCATCCTCTTCCGAGCAAGATGAATCAGGTTGAGAAGAGATCAATCCAGACGTCTCGTCCATACAACCTTGCACACCGGGGAGCCAACGGAGAGTTCCCGGAAGAAACGGCCCCTGCGTACATGGTATGAACTTCCTGTCCTCTTACCGTGTCTTGTTCGATCCAGTTTTTTCATGTTCATCAGGCTCTTGTACCTGCAGAGAGCCATTGAAGAGGGTGCGGACTTCATAGAATCGGACGTTCAAGCTACCAAGGACGGGATCTTGGTATGTTCCCATGACGTGAACCTGGATGACACGACCAATGTTGCAGAGCATGAGGAGTTTGCCGACCGCAGAACAACCTACGAGGTCCAGGGAGTAAACATCACCGGGTGGTTCATCGGTATGAGTTCATGCCCTTTAGATGGAATTGTTGCGATGGAAGCACTTGTTGAAACTATGTTAAAGAGAAGCCATTTTCCCCCTTTCTTTGCTGCAGTCGATTTTACGCTCGAGGAGCTGCAAACGCTGAGGGCAAAGCAGAGATATGCATTCCGAGATCAGCAATACAATGGTCTGTTCACATGGACAGGAAACTTATCCTGCAAACTCTTGTGGCCTAACACATGCTGTTTCCTGTGATGCTTTTCCCAGGGAAATTCCCGATTCTTACATTTGAAGAGTACATCTCGATCGCCTTGGACGCTGACAGAGTTGTCGGCATATACCCTGAGATAAAAAATCCTGTTTTCGTGAACCAGCACGTGAGTAAACTTTCCCTGTATTCGGCTTTGCATTTGGCAGTGCACTTGTCATCTCATTGCTACCAAGACGCCCTGTAACAGGTGAAATGGTCGGATGGAAAGAAGCTTGAGGACAGGTTTGTGGAGACACTGAAGAAATACGGGTACAGAGGTTCGTACATGTCCGAAGAATGGCTTAAGCAGCCTGCATTCATTCAGTCATTTGCACCGACTTCGCTGGTTTACATATCTAACATCACGGACTTGCCCAAGATTTTCCTTATCGATGATGTTACCATACTCACAGAAGACACCAACCAGGTCTCTGAATCTTTCAGTCAACCTTTCCTTTCATCAGTTTTGCATCAATCATCAAGTCTTTTTTTCTTATAGACACAACTGATCTGTGCAGACATACACCGAGATTACCTCCGACAGTTTCCTCAACTACGTTAAGGATTATGTGGTGGGGATCGGCCCGTGGAAGGACACAGTCGTCCCCCCAAGAGATAATTATCTGGAGAGGGCAACCGATCTTGTCGCACGAGCCCATGCCATGGGGCTGCAGGTTCTTAATCCACCTCACTACAGAGTTTGACCTTTTTAGGTGAGCTGTTATTCGTTCTAGCCGGATTCAAATCCCAAGTTTTTCTTGAATTGAATACAGGTGCATCCTTATACATTCCGAAACGAGAACTTGTTTTTGCACTTTGACTTTCACCAAGACCCATACGCTGAGTACCATTACTGGATAAACAAGATGGGAGTCGATGGGCTCTTCACAGATTTCACGGGGAGCCTCCACAGATATCAGGAATGGACATCTCCGCTCTCCAACTCCAAGATGTGAAGATCATGCAGAAACATTGCTTCACTAGCTGGGATCAATGGTTTAATCTGCTCTTCGGATGCAAAGTAGACAATTTTAGTAGGATTTGGTTTGGACGGTTTCAGTGTTATCAGTAGCCTTTCCATGCTGATGTCTCTTTTGTTCATTACGCTGATTGAACATTGTTTAGAAAGTGGTACTGGTTTGGAATTTTTTTTTCGGTATTAACTGAAGAAGACACTAAATTGAAGAATGGCTGAGAAGATAACTCACACTATGTTAAGTGAATATGAATTGGTACAATGATCCTATAAATAAATACAGGCCGAGCTATTGAATCAATTGAGAAGGAGGCCATAAAGTGTCATAGCCGTCACTTTCTCAGTAGCATCTCTAGCAATAACAACTAAGACTGACAGGAAAACGAGGAACAGCAACAGCTGCAGGAGCAGCAAGAATGACAGGGACTGCAAGGAAAACAGGACGAGCAAGACCAGCATGAACAGCAAGTCCGGCATGAAGAACAAGAGCAGCATGAAGAGCAAGACCAGCATGAACAGCAAGTCCGGCATGAAAAACAAGAGCAGCATGAAGAGCAAGACCGCAAGGAACAGCAAGACCACCGAGAACAAGAAGACCGCAAGGAACAGCAAGACCACCAAGAACAGCAAGACCGCCAGGAACAACAAGACCACCAAGAACAACAAGATCGCAAGGAACAACAAGGACCTCTGCTCCCACAAGAACCGCAAGAGCCACAACTTCCGTTAGAAGATGACCTTGAAGTAGGAGTATGAGAAGGCTTTTGCGCGTTCCGGTGGTGGGACTGCAATTGCTCTCTATATTTCTGATTATCTATTTCTATCGGGTTGCTTCCACCCACTTCTGTCAATCTGCGAAAAAAACAAAAATCCACAAAGTCATGGTCAGATGACTGTACAGTGCAATGGCAATAGCATGAACACCCAGAAATCAAAGATGAGACTGAAATAATCTTGTGAAGATGGAAAAGAAAAATGATTTGGTTTTACACTCAGGTTAAAAGAGAGAGGACGAGAGAGGCATTACGTGTGAGAACAACAAACTCGCTTTCGGCCACCATAGCAGAACGTGCAGCTACCACAGCTCAAACAGCTGCAGCTTGGACATTTACAGCAGCAGCAGGATGCCCAACTGCAATTTGAAATGCAGCATGATGACTTGCTTCCACAAAACATTTTCCTCATCCATGAAGTATGAGTAGGTTTTTGACATTCAGACTTCTTCTCCCTGCAAGCAAATGAAAGGGTGTCTTACTCAATCTTTTTTGTTCTAGGTATATAGTAAGATCCTTTCACAAAACATGCAGAAACTAATCCATCTGATATAATTATGAAAATGTTATGCATTGGGATGGCAATGGAACAGCTATTTGATATAATCATGAAAACTGACCACATGCCCACTGTCTATAGTTCTATGCACCAGGTTTTCTTTGTTCCATTTCTCAATGACAAATTGGTTTTCTGGTAATCTCATAGACATTTTCTTTAATTTCATGTACCCCACGTGCAATGTAAAGACTATGTGCCTGAACTACTAATGTGGTCCCAACCTGATTTCCCTCCTTAAATACAATTTGGGGAAACCTGTAAATAAACAACCTACTAGAGTTTAGTAAACCCATCAGTTACATCCCATTGCCGTGGGTAACCTTGCATAAAAGGCATCCCAAAATCACACAACCAAATTGCAAAGAAATGACAGTGAATCACTTTCCTGGGCATGCTTTTTTTTTTTTTAATCCAAAATCAATTATGAGCATGTAAAACAATTTGTCATGCAAGAAAAGGAATTTGCTCATGGACAAGCAAGGGCAGCAGAACTTACACGGGGCAAGAAATTGTCTTTGCGCTAGTCCAGCTCCCGTCAGGATGCCGAGAGGGTTTGGCTGGTCCCATGGTATCAGTTGCAGTCTTCTCCTTGATTTGCCTATCATCATTTTCCTGCGCGAATCCTACGGTTCTCTGGTTGGCTTTGAAAACCATTTCCGATTCATTTATATCATCAGGAGCTGCCACCACTGCTTGTCCTTGAGACTGCGGTCTGAATGGAATTGACTCCAAGGTCGACGGAGGCAGCTCATTGGGCTTAGGTGGATTGCCGCCTGACATGATGACATGCTCTCTTGAGAAGCTGCTGTTTCCTATTTGTATACTGAACAACGAATCATTGGATGATAAGCTCCACTCCACTGGGGTTGATGATTTGCTGCTTGCAAACACAGGAGATGGGATTCCATAAGGTTCAGTCCCTCCAGACCGATCCATCACTTGGGCTGGAGGGGGTTGAATCAGGGACCGTGTGCTCACTGCCGACTTGTGCGTGATGTCAGAGACCGTGGAGGTTGATGTGGATCCCATCGATTTATACTCTAGTTCATCTGATTTAACCGAGCTGTCACCGGAAACATAGTCTGTTGATGACGCTTCACTTTGATTTTCAAGTCTATCAGAACAGTAAACATTCATGCTGGGTTTGATTGGTGCAGTCGGTAATACTTGGAAAAGACCACCAGAAGACGTGGCTAAGGAAGACGAGGTTGAAGAAGGGAGAGCTCTGAAGTTCTCATCCGGGCTGACTATGTTGAATGCATGGATTGTGGTCTTTGAGTTTTTCGATAAGTAATCCCTGGAAGAACTTCCGCTGGTATTATTCTCAGAATCTAAGTGCAAGTTCGAGTCATTGCTGCTACCACTCCAGGGGGTATCTTCTCGATGCGGTTTCAGTGACCTGCTGCGCTCGTTATCCGATTCGAAGTCCATGTCTGCAAAAGATTTTCCAAGGTTTAAGAGGTTACTGATATTCCGAGCAGAAAACCATGGGGATTTCTTTTATATGGAACTCAAAGATTTGGGCCCGTCTTCAGAACTTCCAATCATCATGCATTGTTAGCACGGACACAAACACGATTCTATCCTCGGTTAATTCTATTTGATCAATGAAGAACAATGGACATACTAATGCATTCCCCGTTCAACATTCAATCTTTTGCTTCATTTTCACTGCAACATTGTAATTATGATGGAGGGAAAGGCTTTCCTGAAACATGATTAAACGACAACATAGCATTTTCCTGAGCTAGTGCTGAAGCCAGAATGAGGAACATCAGGAAGGGGAGAAAAAGAGAACAATGAAAGAGAATAACCTTAAATTCACGAAACAACCTAGGAAGCATAACAAGGTAACAAAGTTCTAACCTTAAACCATTCAATCCCTTCTGTGATCACCCAAGATCGTCAAACAATTGCAGCTACACAACAACAGTGATATCACCCCCGAAATCTTTGAAGATGAAAAGGTCCTGCAAGGGCATTCAAAGGGGAATTTCAATTCTTTCTTGGACCTGGATTTTACGGTTTCAAGCTGCGATCTTGCAGCCACTGGGTCTTGAAATCTGCAAGGGGGGCGTGGGCGTATAGCTGAAACCCCATGAACGCGAAGTCGCAGATGAACAGATTTGTGGGTTTAATCCTGCATGGAGAACCGACCGAAAGGGAAAGCTGAAACTGCGAATTTGGGGCCTATCCGGCGACGGAAGGCAATGCTCCTCCTTTGACATCTTTTAGTTTCTCTTTAGTAACGAACTAACTATACTGACGTTTCCGTCCCTGTCTATCTTTGTTTTCTGTTGAAGCTAACTCCACGGAGAGCTGCTTGGCATTGGCATGGTCTTTATGGTTTTCCTTTTTCTAAATTACCAGTTTACCCTTTAAACTACGCGGGGGGGCATCAATGTAGGATGAGCTCCATATGCTTTTTGCAATGGTGGCATAATTTCATTCAGCTATGATCAAAACTTTCTTTACATGTGATGATGCCCGAGCACCACTAAGTCGAGACTTGGGGTCGAAGATTCTTTTATTCCATTTCATCCAAATTGTGTGTATGTACTTGGTTCATAAAAGTCGGTAGGCTACATGATAAATTGACTTCCCCTGTTGCTGAAGCAGCCACTTGCATTCAAATTCCTAATTAACTGGATTACGGTGGGAGTCCAATCTAGCCAAGGTGAACTACCATATTCTCCTAGTGGCAGTACAAGAGAAGAATAAACAATCTCGAGTTTCCAGCTCAGTTCCATAATAGATACACAAATATGACATAGTTGGAAATTCCACTTCTTCAAAAGCCACCTCGCCAGCCAATTGATCTATGATGCACTCGGAATGCTGCTTAGAAAACTTGATTCCCTTCGTCGCAGTTTGTCTACAGAGCCCCGTATTTGCTCATATAAACTTCTGGTAGAGAAACGACCCAAGCTACTGGTCCATATGACCTCATCCCGGTCTCCCGTGGGAGTGGAGGAAGTCAGCTGAATAAGGAATCTTTGATCTTAAGAGCAAAAGGACTCCTGACAAGTTAGCAGATGCACCTTTTTCCTTTCTCAATCTCTTTACGTTGAATTGTTTTTTTTTTTTTTTTTCTGCGTCGATCTGTATGTTGAATTGAACAGAACATTTCATTTCCATTTCCAATAGAGAATTTTAAAAACGCCGTAACGTTCAAGAACATCACATCAAATGAATGCATAAGATATCCATTAAAAAAGTGTGAAAAATCAGAGAATAGGACAGCTCAAAGAGACAACATAACAGACATGGAATAAAAATAAACAATTGATGCTTGAGAATCGCAGGCTCTGTATATGTTTGGGACCTTAACTATGGGGTCTTTAGGTTGAGTTACGTTGTGATGCTGAGACAAGCACGTTGGTTGGAGACCGTTCGTAGTCAGAGGTCCTGCACTGTACAGGGACAGAACGTCCAATGATTCTACATGACAAAAAGGCTTGAGCATTCAAATAAGTTTTATTGAACTTCTCCTACTCTTTCCTTTTCATTTATTAAGACTTCTTAATGTAGCTCGCCACCATTATTTAGTCAATTTGTTTGTTCATTCACCAAACATAAAGACACTTATAATAGCGATGCTTCACCGACCTATCAAAAGGCTATTAGTTAATTATTTTAGTTCCAGCGAATCCTTTCAATTAAATTTAAATTAATCATAATCTGTTATATTTTTTGATAACAGTGATTGAGACGAAAAAAAAACTATTAGTTATTCTTTTTTTGGTAGAAAGCTATTAGTTATTCAATTAATTGCTCCCAAGCTCATTTTATATATCTATCAGAGCAGACAATCTCCCCCCACCTTTCACCTTTCCTAGTAACAGAGTCCTCCACTCTCCTCTCCACACTGAGAGCTGCTGTTCTCTCCATGTTTGTTCCTTTCCACTGCTCTTGATTTCAAGCTTAAAGGGAGTCTCAGAGGCAGAAACAGTCGAGTTCCTTCGAAGCATCGGTATAAGATCACTGTCCATGGCTGCTTGGGTGTATTTGGTGCTTCTCTTGGGCCTCACTGGGCAGTCAAGTAAGCTCCTCTTATTATATCTTTCGCTTCTTCTTTCTGATCTCTGAAATAAGAAAGTTTGAAGCTTTTTGTTGTGGGTGGTGGTAATGAAAGGACAGAAACATATTTGAGAAAAGAAATCTGGGGTCTTTATGCCGAAGGATAGAGGAAAAGATTGAATCTTTGAGATTGATACCCGAATGTCTGTCTAAAATGGCCATTCCTCTGCCCGCATCTTCTGATATGGCTTTTCGTAATTTTTTTTTTTTGGGTTTCGCAGGTGCTACGTACTGCATATGTAAGGATGGAATGGCCGACCAAGCCCTTCAGAGGACAATAGACTATGCATGCGGTGCGGGAGCTGATTGCTCGGCTATCCTTCAGAATGGAGCCTGTTATCAACCCAACACGGTGAAGGACCACTGCAACTATGCTGCCAACAGCTATTTCCAGAGGAAGGGACAAGGCGTTGGTACCTGTGACTTCTCTGGAACTGCCATTACCTCAGCTACCATCCCCAGTATGTTCTTAATCAATTAGCTTACTCTGTGTTTCACTTCGCCAACCTTGGCTATGTTTTTCTGAACTTCTCTCCTCTTTGTGTGTGTATGTGTGTTTTTTCCCTGCAGGCCAAGCTTCTGGATGTGTGTACCTCGCAAGTCCAAGGTATGTCCGTAGTTCCTCAATAAACCCAAATCATATCTTGCTTCAGAAAACCTGATCACCTTTGTCATGTTGAAAGATCTTCCTGCATTCCCTTTTCTTTTGGGTGTTTCCTGTGGGATGACTCCTTACCATGCATTTAATAGCTGGAAGAGTTGTTGTCTTTGCCGTGGAGTAAGGAAAATGTAGATCTGTGAATCTTTTTTTTCTTGAGAAGAGTGTGAAGAGTGTGAAAATAATTAGCAGATCAAGAGAAGTAGTGGATGCAACCCGAACTGGATAAGTAATTGGGTTAGACGTTTTCATTTGTTTTTGAAACTTATTTGATTTAATTTACAAGTCAGGAGAGGACAGGGCCCTGCTTGTTCCTTAAAAATGTGAGCTGTCTTGATGCTGACATTGTAATGGCACAGGGGCTCATTTGTCTTATTTTACCTGAAGATTTGTCAGAATCTCAAATGTTTTTTTTGACCCATGGGAGCTCTAACAACCCATGATGCAATACTTTAGTGGTTTCTTCAATTTAAAGCTTTGGTTGATGTATGGAGAAGAAAAGCTCTCGCATTTGCCTAATTTGGTGCATGGTTCACTTCATGGAATTTGTCAAGCTTCTCGGCAAATCGCGTTAGAGTTGCCTAACTTATTAAAAAAATGGTTTACATCGTTGAATTAGTCGGATTTCTCAGCTTGTATTCTTGAAACAGCACTACTACTGGGACAAGCATGACACCAAACACCACCAACTCTCCTCCCACCACCACCACCACCACCGGTGGCACAACCCCCGTTTTCGGCGGCACTGGAATTGCTCCCACTGGCATCAATGACACCAGCTCCGCCACGGGTCTTTTCCAACACATCAGCTTGGCCTTCATCCTTGCCTTCTCAGGCTTTTTGCTGCAGTGATGTTGAAGGTGAAGGTGAAGGTGAAGGTTCCAATGGGACAAGAAACTGTGGGGGATGGGTTTGCTTAAGGACCACATTTAGTACCAACGTTGGGTGGAGGTGGTAGGGATGTAATTTTATTGGTTTATTATGGATACATTGAACATGTGGAAAAGGTGATTGAGGATTCCCACTTGTTCTTTGTTCTGGTTTTGCTGGAAGAGGAAAAAGGTCTGGGAAATTGATTCCTTAATGTTGGTGACATGACTTTTACTGGTGGAGTAGAACCTATTATCTTTCTTCCTTTTTAACCCTATTCTTTTCCCTTCTGTTAGAGATGTCGCTATGTGTATCTGAGAGAGAGACACTTAACTTTAGTGGAAAAATTTGGTACCACTGCTTTTGCTTCTTTGGAGCTTATTTGCATTAGAAGCAAAATTGAATTTGTTGAAGGTTCAAGCAAAAGAGCACTGCTGAAGTCCAATTCATCTTCATGGTGATAGCCAGTAGACATAGGAACCAGTTATTGTGATTGAGGAGCAGAGCACATCAAGAGGTGCTGACTGGCCTCGACAGGATTCAAATCTAAAATTTGGTGCATATTTGTTCTCCTTCTTACCACCAAGTCAAATCCTGAGTCCATAGAGAGCAGAGGGGCAAAAGAGTCAAATTTGTTTGTGCATGGGTGCATTCTTCGGTTCTTAAAGCCAACTTCAGTGACTCAAAAACAATGGACGCATAGCTTTGTCAAGGCTTTTTATCATGATCTCCACCGAAAACTTGATGATGTACCTAGTCACGGATTTTATGCATTGCTAGTGGATGGCGACTTCCAGAAGCTTATCATGGAACGAGGAGAATTCTAAACAGCTCATTATGGGCAGGTGGAGACAGGACTCTAGCTGCTGTCAAAGACTCCCATCGATGGAGGCAGGTGATCCGCTTGTCCCCTAATGGACTTTCACTATAGATTCTCATCCATCAGTAACTATTCCGACTCGTTGAATCCGATGACCGGCTCTGTTGTTGCAAGATTGCATGATAGAAATTCGAGGGTCTGAGCAGCAACCGGTACTTCCTCGAACAATACAATGCACGAGACTGTTGCAGTCTCTTAATAAGAGAACCAG
Source organism: Lagerstroemia speciosa (assembly GCA_037672795.1). Taxonomy (NCBI): domain Eukaryota; kingdom Viridiplantae; phylum Streptophyta; class Magnoliopsida; order Myrtales; family Lythraceae; genus Lagerstroemia; species Lagerstroemia speciosa. The sequence continues at coordinate 2,729,529 of CM075303.1, read as the reverse complement.
AGGAACTTTGCTTGCATTCATAAGTCAGTCATTTAGCATTAGATTATGCAGAAAATTGGAATCGTACGGTTCAGTTCTTTGAAGAAACTGAGGGCAAATTTCATGCCCTTTTTCTATCAGTTTGCACATTTCCCCACGCGCAGCTCTTCCTCAGCCAGGCTCGGTCAAAATACTAAATAATTGCAGTATGAGATTCGTAGCAGAAACAACATTGGCAGCAAACTTTTCCATAAATTTCTGGAGTTCTATGATGCAAAACATAGTAACTCTCGCATTGAACGAATATGACATCTTTTCACAGTAGAGAGTGACCAGTACAGAATGATCAACCAAGTGATTGTTGGGGGTGGGGGGGCGGTAGGGAGGGGAATACCAAAATTGCCTGGAAAAAAAATTGGATGAAAGAATTGCTAGACATGCATTGATGAAAAATATAATCGCAATCTTCTTCACCGAATCCACTGCTCCACAGCACTTCAGTCTGGCAAATTTCTGCACCTGCACCTTCTGATCTGGCAGAGCCATATCACAGTACTTCAATGGAGATTCTGTCACTCTGCGATGGTCTGATAGAGATCAAGTTTACAACTTTGAATCAGAACCCTCCTCGAGTAACATAAAATCTGATTCATCATTCCAAACAGGCACATTGATATTATATTTTTGAATCTTTCCTTTTTTTTTTCCCCGCCTTTTGCTTGGAAAATTAATTGCTTTCACAAGGCATTGCTCATGAATGGAACCAGACAAACGAAAAGAAACTGCTGCAGCAAGAATACCTTGATTCAATCAAAGAACTTACAGAAGCTAAAACAATGTACAGGTATGTGCTGGTAAGGCATCCCAGGGACCGAATCAACTACTTTCTCACGAATGGCTTTTGACAAACAAGTAACCGCTGATCGCTCCCATTCTGAAGGTCAATAACCCGAGCTTCCCAACGCATTTGACTAGCAAGTGTCCTTGCCATCTCTATTGCTCCAACTTTATCACTGAGTACAATCCATCCCTGGAAGAAGATATATAGCCAAAAAACTGCATCACGTGGAAGAAAATGTATAGCCAATTTTTCAGCAAAATAAAAGCACGTGGTATGTTGAGGAATGACAAGATAAACAGCATTACCTCAGGGCGCAGTATCCGGTCCATCTCTAACAGTAAATCCATCACACTGCACCTATGGTAACTTAGGTGTGAGAGGAGGCCATTTGCATAAAGCATATCATAAGTCCGTGGGTATGTGGGGAATGGTTCACACCTGTAAACCAGAAAATACATCAGGAGGTAGAAATTATGCCATCCTATTATGACAACTTCCACCATACAATACTAGCCAGAGAAGTTAAAAAACAGGCTTATTTGTTATCAACTCCTTTTTCCCCCCTTTTTTGATGTACTAATCTTAATTTTGATTTAAGCTTGGACGGCACAAAACATCAAGATTAATTTGTGTTCTGCCAAATAGTATAATTTGACTAGTGCACATTTTAAAATGGGAATCTAGTTCTAAGATTGGGATCAGCAATAGGACCAAATATTCAAATCCAGCTCGAGTGTATTCTGAAAATTGTCAAAGAAACGCATTCAGCTAGAGGTCAAGTGCCAACTGAATTTATCAAAATTACAGATAATAAAATATTTCAGAGCATGCTCGGCACGAAGGCGCTTTGCATTGTAAAAGATGCCGTTGATAACTATGAATTTAATGTAAAGTAAACAAGAAGTTGGAGCTCACCAGTCGTGCAAAACACCTGCAAAACCTTGATCAAGTAAGAGAGGAAGTGTATTAGGAGCCCCAGTTGGGATAACATTCATAACCCAAACTGATTTCTTCTCTTCCAGGAAAGCCGAATTCAGCCCCCCATAATGGGCATTCATGTCCATCACATTACGAATCATGTTGAATGGAGGTAATGGGTCTTCATCGCCTGGCCTCTTTGGGTGGTCAGAGAAAATCAAGGGAGTGAGAAGAGACCAATAATTCTTCAGAGCAGATCTTGACAGCTGTAAGTCCTCAAAAAAGTCTCCAGGATGGATTCCTGTTATTGTAAGAAAATTCATCAAGATATTTAGCATTCAGAATTTTAGATTCCATTAACGATGCTAATCATATAGTGGAAGGAAATCAAGGAAAAGTCAATTTTTGTGGAACAATACTTTCCATGGACTTCAAGATCTGCTGTGCTCAAATGGAAACTAGAGGTATGGTTTTGGATTGGACTCCAGCGACTGCTAGAAGAGCCACTTATGCATGAGACAAGTGGCTGATAGTAAGACAGAATATCATTTCCTTTACAAACAGGTACAGAGCCCTGCTTCCTATAATGCCACAAGAACCAATGAATGAGTAAGAAAGCATACCAAGCATGCAACCTTAAGCACAAGACTTTCAGCTATGCAATAGGAAGTAATTCAGTTCTATATTTTCTCTCACCGAGAAGAGTAACAGTGGACATCTGAAGTTTTCTGCCAAACAAAAGTTTCATCCTGCTGAGCCAATAGAGTCCAACAGATTTCTTGTGTGATCTTTTCCAATGGAGTAAAAGTGGCTCTCTTCTTCTTATTAACCGAGTTTCCCTCTGACTTAAGTGAGGGCGAGGTCAAGACAAAGTAACCTCCAGGCTTCAGAACCCGATCAACTTCGAAGAGTAACATTCCCTCTGTTGCACCAATCATTGTCGAAAATTGAGAACACGTAACATAAAGCATGAAGCAACATAGTGGAATGGTAGAAAGATACTGAGTTACGATCTGGAGAAGATAATGTTTGCGTACCTTTGTCATCCCATATGACACCACATTGTGCACAATGAACCATGTCAAAAGATAATGATGGGTAAGGAAGTTGTTTAGAGATGAAGTTCCCAATCATCGCAGGGAGACCTCTCTCAAGAGCCAGTTGAACTTGACTACCAGTTGCCTCATATTCGGCAATACAAACAGCCATTACCTTCAATGATAGGAGGTGCGCGCCAAAACTACCGAAACCGCAGCCAATATCGAGAACTGTGTGAACCTGGCAAAGACATGGAAAGAATTTTGACTGTAAATAGGCCTTTCTTGCACTCTTTTTTTAAATAGAAGATGAATTGGTCGCGAGATAAATGAAGGCACACCTATAAATCTAGTCACTGGAGTAGGAAGATCATCTATGTAGTATAATGTGAGTCTTTTCAAGGGTGTCTCTAGAGACCTGATAATACTGTGAAAAGCAACAAAGGGAAGCAACTCCAAGAAGATGGAAAGACTTACACCAGCTTGAGGGAATTCAGCGTCACTTCCTAATCCTAGCATCTCTGCAATCTGACGAGAATAATCTTTAACACCATCAAAGATTGACCCATCATCAGAGTGGAATGCAATCTGATTCTCTTCTAGGAGCATCATCCTGAAATTTTTATTTTTTGAAAAGATATATTGAAGATATGGAAATCAGTACATTCCTGCCGATTACATGGTGTCGTTAAGTAGCAATAATTTTATAATTACCTTTTAGTCATGCTTCCAGATGAGAGAAATTGGTCTTTGGTTATCTTCACATTTCCGCTCCATATCACATCCCGACCAGTGGGCCACCTTAGAGGAATCTTATAGTCTTTTGGTGGGCGAACCAAACACCTCTCTCCTACTCTTGACAGCTCACAGTGCCGATCAAACTCCTCACCATCCTTATACCCAGCCAATAGATTAGCAGAAACATTGTAGCAGGGGACAAAGTTCTCTCTTTCTTTTCCACAGAGACTCAGCTCCTTTTGTTTACTAGCACCCGATGAAAGAGACCTTAGTTCCAAATAATCAACAGCTGCCTGCTCCTTGAGCCTTCTATATTTTGTGTAAATATTGGGTCCTGGAGTTGAAGTTATGGGATTGAACGTATTTGAGGAAGAAGATCCCAAAACAGTGATTAGGGCTAGAACACTTATGAGGCACAAGAGCAACCAACTTAAAGGTGGTCTAGGCCCGAAAAGTAGAGCTAGTTTATTGAACCAGGGGCTTCTCATGTCCAAAATCTGCACAAGCCAACCTCAGAGACCGGGCCAGAGAATGATTAAGCAGCAAGAGCACTCAATCAACTCCTCCAATAACTACAACATCCAATGCTGACACTAACAGTCAAGTTTCTGCGTTGTTACAAGACTGGCCAGTTGTTATGAGCTTTACTTGCTCGATCTTTCTGAACCCGATCTTCTGAAAACAGATAATGCCATTAGCCTGTTATGATTTAAGAAGAACTCCCAAATTGGCAAGATTCACCAGAGGTCCACCATGAAATCTTGCAGGTGTGGTTAATGACCGAAATTGAGATCAAATCAACTGAAATTTTAATTCTCACGTACTAACACAAGCAGCCTCCAATTACTGCAAAAAAAAAAAAAAAAGACACTCTGAAATCAGAACCACAATTTTCCGATGAACATAGCATAGATTTCGAAATCAACAGCCACAGTGAGAATCCTAATGGAACAAGTAGAGGAGGACCAAAGCTCGGTTCTAGATCAACCTGCAGAGAAAAGGTCAACAGCTCACAGAATCACCGTAAAACCATCTGATCCCTCAATGCTCCCAAGAAAACCAAGAAAATCAAAGTCGCCGAATCCAAGTTTCGATCTTTGAGGTTTTCAAGCCCGTGAGAATAAAGGGTGCCAGTCGGATCTCGAAAATAAAGCGGACCCAACAGATCAGATCGAAACTACTCTCACTTTGTTACAGAACCAACCGAGGGAACAGCATCAAGAGGTTTGCCCGACAGTAGGAGGCAATCAATGGAGCTACTACTTACATTTGTGACAGCGGAATTGTGCCGAGAGGATGACGACAGTTCCGCGGGTGCTTGAACTTAGAGATTGTTCGTTCGTTCTTCCGTCCGGTTAAGAATTCCAAATCTGCGGAAGAATTGAACGTGGCGAATTTCTAAATTTAGGAAGGTGAACGCAGTTTCTTCCGAGTTAGTGGGCTTTTATACGAGTGGTTAGAGGATTTCAATTGATTGGAAAATCGAAAGCCAGTTTGATTGCGAAGATTATGGTAAAATGAATTTATACAATTAATTTTATCCACATTTAAGTAAAATTTATAATTAAATTACATTTTATTAAATATATAACGTCATCGTATTTCAAATTAACTTAAAAAATTACTATAGTTAAAATTTTTTGACGTAAGATATCACATGCATATTATCGCTTTTATTAATTTATTAATTTTGACAGTTTTGTATATCGGTAAAATTTGTCAGTGAGCCTACAAATGATTGGCCCACACAAGTAATATTCCGAATTCTTTTTATTGAATTTAGTATTTTATATTTAATTCTCAACATTATCAAATTCAAGTAGAGATAAAGAGAAACACATTTTATGAATAAAAAATGACAGTGATGGTGACAACATTCGATTTTTCCTCTGAACAACAGCTAAATACACTAAACAACTAGTATTTAATGCTGATTCCGATAACGTAACACCACAAATGCGCAAATGAAAATCGAAATTTTAAACTTTGCACTCACCAAATCATGTGAAGATGAATTTTGAACCACTGAATGACGGCTCGATGATATTAATACGATATGGATAATTACGATAGACGGTGCTTCCACCTTTGATTAATTATTGTTAATCACAAGCGCTTTGCTTGCTCTCGCAAACACGATGCTTCCACGGCAACATGAGAGCTGCTAAAGTCACATGGGGGAGTACGATGGATGGACGACAGGCTAAATCGTCATTCGTGAGCATAGCTTCCAAGGCGTGTGAATGGACGGCAGTGATTTAACCTAAAAGGTTCGACGCAGGTCCTGTCACTTTCCCATAACTTCAATTTCATTATTCATTCAAAAGTACTATTTAAAATCTGAAAACTAAAAAGTTCTAAATTTAATTTTCATATATTAACACGAGTTTCTACACCAATTTCTTCGTATTTCACAAACTAAAGTAAAAAATTACTCACAAAAAGTTTAAGTAGAGTGATTAATCTGTATATCTTTTTATTCTGAATAACTAATATTCAAAAATTCAATAAACCACCCAACATCGAAAAGACTTACTAAAAAATAAAACACTTTTAAAATAAATTTTTTCTATTTATAAAATTTAAATAAAATTTTATTTTAAAAAAACACTTTATAATCTCAATCAGTTTATTTTACTAATCCGTAAATTTTTCCTTATTTATTTGAGTTCCAAATGGAATGCAAAAGGATTGTCGGTCAAAGTACATGAGGGAAAGGCAGGCCTGTCACGCTGTCACCAGCCGGTCTGACGGCGCCCGTTGTTACCGTTTTCGCCTCCGCCATCCCGTGGAACCGACAGCAGTTAATTATTTCCTGCTCACGATCCCATAATTCTTTAATTTTCCCACTTATTAATTGTCTATTATTTATTAATACCACTTTTCAGTCCCCTTTCTAATGACAAACTTGCAGCTTTCAGCCCACATAATTGATAATTCCATCCATCTCCCCTTTCACATCTGTAATCTACCTGGGAACATCCCACTCCACTTTGGTTCTTTCTGCCTCCTTAGAACATCAAGAGTACTCCACGCATCATCTGCAGAATCATTCGGCAAATCCTGATTGAAATTGTCATACAGGATCAAATCAGAACTAAAACAATCGACAACAGCTTGCACACAGGCAGACACCGAATTTTCATATTTCATTCCGGGTCAGAAGCGCAGAAACTAAAGCAATCCACTCACATGACTAAACAAGCCCAACTTAGGATTGTCTCATTTCACTATGGCGAATTAACGTCAGAAACGCAGACTGTTGTATGCTACAACTCTGACCTTGTGATCTCTAACCATCAAATCATAACCATCCAGAAATATAATCATTGCACTAACCTGATTGATGATTATGTGTGGAGAGAAATCATACAGGATCATTGTAAGGGTTACAAGAGAGGCAGGAGACAAACTTGGTTCAATCTGTGTCCCGCATAAATAATGCTCGAACAAGGTGAGGCACAAAAATTGTGGTGGAGCAGCAACCAAGGTAAATTATAGTTCACTTGGAAAAGAATCTATAACTCAAAGCTTCGAGAGCTTCCAAGCTCTCGGTTCAAATAGTCGACAAACATCCTTTTAGCACTGTATGCATCTGAAGGTGGTGGGGGACCGCTCAAACTGGTCTGCCCCGTCAACTTTATGAAAGTCCTCCGGAGCCTCCTTAGCTCAGGCAGCCCCACTGGTCTCGAAACATCAACATTTGGTAACCCTTCCCCGATAGGAATTCCATTTAAGGGCCCACCAAGTGCTTGAGACTGTGCTTCAACAATCACGTTGATAACTTCCTGTGTAGCTCTGTCCAACTCATATAGGGAGTTAGCCTCCGAAGCCCGAGTGCTCTGCGTGGCGATTGTGGGCTGCAGAATTTTCACATCACGGGTCTTTGAGTCCACCTTCTTTGTCAAGTAAGAGACTGCCTCTAAGATAGCAGGAGATGATTTATCAATCACTTCTTTAGCGGCCCACAGTTCAAACAAGGGAGAGTCCCACCGGTTTCTCATCTCAGGCCGCTCAAATCTCCTCACAAGGTCCTCAAATATCTTCTCATTGTACGAAGCTTCTCCTTTCTCTCTACGCTCCTCATTCCATTTCCGACAATGGGTCTCTTCCACATCGCAGAAGACCACACAGTATCTTATGCCTGAGGCACGAGCCAGACACCACAGTTCATAACGATAACCCTTGATGCTGTTCAAGGAATCGACTATGACAATGCTGTCTCTCGAACAAGAACGATCGACTTCAGAGCGTAGAATGCCCCTCAGGTTCTTTTCCGAGGGCATGTCAGCATAGCTCTGGTTCCGGTCAAGGTGGAAGGAAGCTTCATCAATTATCCGTACAGCTGGTTTGTATTCCGATTCTCTGAGTGCTTCTGATAGGCAGAGAGCAGCTGTTGATTTCCCACTGCAAGGCTGCCCACAGATCACAACAAGTGCCATTCTTTGGAAAAACAAGTGGAGGCCGGTTAGAGAGCTTAAGATGTCTCCGAATCTCTCCTTCCTGCTCACAGTTCCAGACAATCAATAAGATTCATGTGATAAGATAGTATGCTGCAAACTAAATTAATTCTTCACTGAATAAATCACTGAGGGGCATATTTTTGCAACCTTGGATTCTTTCCAATCAATGGTGTAAACAGCCTGAGTTATCGTTCTCTGCACAACTCTGCAAGCTCTGAAAGCGAAATAAGGACACATATTGCGGCAATAGTTTCAGACCAGCTAAAATTTCATGACAACCTAACCAGTTTAAAAAGAGAAGTAGTATATAAATCATGGTAACTGAACACCAAAAACACATAAAACATTCTTGTTTAATGCCAGCAAACATCATGTAAAGCTTTGGATACCAAACAAATAACATTTTTTACCATTCCTATATGCTTCAAGATCGACCAGACTCAATTCAAGCCAGCAAGAACAGGTCGACAGATAGTGAAGGACGTGATTCCTTCAAAATTACAGTTGTTAACTGAGCATATACATGAGCGAGTTACCAATGAAAATCTTAGGAATAACTTTGAAATCTTCCAAGCTCTCACTCCCAATAATCCACCAATAGCAAACATAAAGGGATCTTCTTTTCTAATTTGAACAAACTGGTGCATGTCACTCATATATCAGAGAGCCAATCCCCGATCGAGCAATTCAGACCTCCAGAATAAGTTAACCCATCAGAAGAGGAAGTAGACAGAACTGAGCAGGACATGGAGAGAGATGCGGGCAACTCACGGAGTCGATATGAGCTCGAACTTCTACACCGTCGAGAGGAGGCAGGCAAATCTCAATCTGACAAGAGAAACCTTAAAACCCTCGTTGATCAATAGAAGAAGAGAAGATCATTTAGTTTTTAGATTTGTAATTTTTCCCCCTTTCCTCTCCTCGTTTTGCAGTTCCCAGCCCAATTAAAGCCCGTTAATATAGCGAGTCCAAGTTCCGGAAGGAAAAGAAAGTTTTTTTTTTAATACAAGGAGGCACGTAAGAAAAAAAAAGATAAAAAAGAGTATGAAAAGTTTTATATGTGATATTGAACTTAGAACCTTTAGATCACAGAATAAAAACAGTACCAACTGTATCAAATTCTCTTTCTCAAAATCCTCATTTTAGGTCGTACTAGTTCTACCAACATAATTAGACATCGTACTTAGGTAGTGTTTAGTTCAATGTAAAATCTTCACTTTACAGGAAAAATCAGCATTTTACCACCTCTTTTACAGCGTCTGGATGTAATCCTTTTACACCTTTTCAATTTACCAATCACATATTTTCCTCGGGCTTGTTGGAATGTCCGGTAAAAGCATTACCTCCCTCAAAGGCCTGCATTCTTACTTTCCTGATGAGATTACAGCGTCCACTGCGGCCCACGCTTCACTGCTTTACCCCACTCCTTACAGTTTTATCGCTCTTTTTTTTTTGTCTTCTACTTAACAAATGAGGGTATTAATGTACAAGTACAATTATTTCACATCCTATCAAATATTATAATATAATATTTTTAATCATTTTTTAATAATTGAAAATAATTATAAAACACAACAATTTTATTTTACAATCCACTTTTCATGTAAAACGATAATTTTTCATGTAATCTAAGTATCTCTTGTAATCTAAGATTTCTTGAACCAAACAACCCCTTAGGGTCAGCGCAGGTTGAGAGTCATCACATGAGGATTTCTTGTAGCCATGATCACGTAGTGTTGTGTTATCGTGAACTTGTGATTGAGAAAAGTCTGAACTCCAAAGGCAATGTAGAAGGAAGGGGAAGGAGAAGCAGAGGGAGAAGGGGAATACTTGAAATCCCCTCAAGCGGAAATCCAACCAAAACGTTCCACAAAAAGAAAAAAGAAGACACCAGACACGGGTCGACATCTCCAGCGTCTAAGCATTTGCTTCACACAATCTCATCCATACATCATGATTATCACCCAAGACAGACAAACAAGGTTGTCATCGACTAGGTTGATCGATTCTAGAATTTCCGCATACACGTAAGCTTTTAAAGTTTTATTTGCAATTTGGCATATGAAACTGTCTTGATAGTGTAAGAGTACCGATCATGGTCCGTATTAAAATACTTGTCTGATATAGAACTGTGACTGTACTGTATAATCAGAGTTTTTCAGTCACGGCACTGCGACGCGTAATCACGGGTGCTACAACACTCAACCGCAGGCGTTATGGCAACGTGATTAGAAAACCATGACTGTACAGTGCAGACACGATTTATAATTGTTTAGAAAATAGAATACTTGGAGAATATAGTTGTATTGATCAATTGCATTAGTCAGTGTCTTTTGTATTTTATTTTTTTAGTATTGTGAAAGGATCATGCTGCCAGTCGCTGCTTATTGATTCGTGACATCACATAAATGCTATCACGTAATGTATCCGTTACATACAAGAGTTTCTCACACACGGTGTGAGAGGGAGGCGAAGATCTATTTCAGAGTTAGTGTCGTGGAAGGGAGAAAGTACTTTGTAAAACGGTACGTGGTGACATATTTAATAAAATTAAGATATTATTAAAAGTTTTTCTATAAAACATTAAAAAAAAAAAAGAAATTTAAAAACAACCTAAGGACAATTGAATTTTGGTGGTTTATGTCACCACTAAGTATTATCACATGGTGACATGGCGATACAAGTCACCTTCTCCTTGGGGAGAAATTCTTATATATAACGGTCATACCACGTGACAGTACTTATGTAATATCACATATCGATAAAATTCAATTATTTTTAAGATTATTTTTATTTTTAGATCTAATAAAAGAATTTAAAATTAATTTTAATATAAACACTATCATATAATATGCTCTTCGTACTCTCACTTCCGTGGAAGGAGAGAAACAAAAAAGTCATGATTTGAAGGGAAGGAAGCAACAAATGACAAAGCTACGGGTATGATCAATGGAGTGTATCACGTAAATTCACATGCCGCACATTCGAATCTTTCATTTTCCTTTTCGGCGAATTCAATACTTTAATCATAAAAGTCGTGGATTTAAGTCCCCAATATTCTCTGTTTTTTTAAAACATGTCGAAAGATTACAGTGCTATGTTCCTTGAAGATACCAATCGATCTCTCGGATGGATCGAATAGACATTTTTTTCCTTTGTTGATAGCCCCTGTCGTTTCTAGATACCTGTCAAATTCTAAACAAATTTTATTCTTTTTTTTTTTTTTTGTGAATTACCCTAGTTCGCTCTCCTGAAATCCATCCGTTAACTCTCTATTGAGTTTCGCCTCATGTAACCGGGATTTCTGGATCCGCTCATGTTCATGCCATCGCGTGGGAAGATTGTGGCAGGCGTGCGAAATCTGTCTGCACTTGTCGGACTTGAATTCTTTCAGCTATATTCCACCCGACCTCGACCACGTCGGGAAAGTTCACGGATTGGCTGAGAGAGGATGTCATGGACGACACCCTTGGTCCCAACACAATGGTTACCGACCAGGGATTTGTGTCGATACTCCTTAGCACATACGAGCTTAAGTTGGCTTGTATTTATCAGCTTGTCGATAATCATTAGAGAGTCGGCCTAAGAGGCCTTGGAATCCGACTTCTTAGACGAACACTTAGATCTCAGGGTCTGAACTCGTGACAGGATGGAGGGTCGAGGAAAAGAAAAACAGGTTGATGGATGCTTTTTTGTTCTTTTATTTTTTAAAAAATTGTTTGACGTGGATAAAGGTGGGCGTACGTGTGAACGGCTGACTTTCCACAACAACAATGAATTATTTCCACAGTGAATTATTTCTTCACGTATAACAGGATATTATACTATATATATTATAGGTTAATATGTATATATTAAAAATATCAATATGGTATGCGTGTAATTTGATAAATTTTCAAAAGGATTTTTATTAATGTATCGAACAATAAATGGCCTTGTAACACATACGACGTTTTTGTCCCCACTACCCAGCCCCCACTCTCTTGGCCAACACTCGTTCACCACCACCGCCACCGCCACCCGCTATATAAATGTCTGTATACATGTATCGCCACCACACAGCATAGCCCACATCTTTTTTGCCCTTTAATTTCACATCAAACATTCCCATCCTTTTGCAGGTTGCTTCTTCACTACACCACCGTCTCTCTTTCTCTCCACTCCTTTTCCCTCTCTGACCAAACAGAACCCTCTTCCTCCTCCTCCTCCTGCTTCCCAGAGACATGGAAGGTTCAAGATTGTTGGTCGCCTGGGTCGCGATGGTGGTAGCCTCGGGTTTCCAGATGACCGCATCCTCTGAGGAGGTCGAGGCCGGGATCAACAGAGGCAGCTTTCCCAAGGGCTTCGTCTTCGGCACCGCCTCCTCGGCCTTCCAGGTTCGGTCTCTCTCCTCCATCCCTCTCCTTCTCTCCGGCACAACATCAACATAGATATCAACAATAATGCAATCTTATTCAGTTTGTCTTACGTATTCGCGATTGAACACGGAAAGCCGAATATTACATAATAGAATGACTGAGTTACTGCCGCTACTATCCTCCTAATGATTAAAAAAAACAAAAACAACATAGATATCAACGATATGGTCTTGTCGACTCCATGACTCGTGTCTTCGGACAGTAGATAAATCAAAACATGAAATACCAAAGAAAAGAGATACCGCCGCCTATTAGTATAAACTTCTGGGGTGGAAATTGATCAACCCGACCGCATCTCCCTCTGGCCAGTATTGGCAATCCGTATGATAAACTACCGACAAACCCATCCGGCGAAAACCGCATTGACACCGGCCGTTCTTCTCTTTCCCGTTTCGCGGATTGGTAGATTCCCTGCCGGTCGACTCTTTTCCTTGAAAAACATTCATTCGTTGCGTACTGCCTTGTCTTGTCCCTGGGTCTGCGGACTGCGTTAAGCGTAGAGAGAGAGAGAGAGAGAGAGGAGAATGCGATCGAAGAGTTAAGTTAAGGATACGCCGTGTCGTCTTGCTCCAAGGGAAAGGACAAATGGGCGGGTCAGATCGCTGTGTGTTTCCTCGGAAAATGGTGGTCACGAGCTCGCGAACATGTAGTCGGAACCTGCGGATGCCATGCCACTCGCTGTCACCGTTATTATATCGGGACAGTCGGGACGGTTACGAATTCCGTCCCTTTTTAATGGATTTTACAGGCTCGCTCTACGCACTTTTTTTGAAATTTTTTCATGTTGGAAAGGACTTTAGAATCGGATGCGCTCGCCCAGCGAGAAAGACCCTTTTATTATTAGATGGCAAGATTTTCAAATTATTGGAGAAAATATAAACTCGAAACAGCTGATTGAAGTGTTTATGGTAATCATTATCGGGAGCACTTGGATTTCAAAACAGAGTACAGTGGAATTGAAATGGGGGAGCGGATAATTGCATAAATTTATAAATTTACGGACATACCCTTATTCTTTTTGTGAGTGATTATTCAATTTTATTCTCACTTATTTTTTTATTGATTAAAAAGTTACCTGTTATGGGTATTTAAAAAGATCGAAAAAGAGACTTAACGGTTTATATTGTCTCTTAAAATAATAGAGAAAATAGAGAAGATATGATGTGGAAGATATGCCTAATAAAAATAATAAATTGTGTACCGATATAAATTGATTGATACAGTAAGATATCTATTTCTCTTAATAAAAGTCTCAATTTCACTCCCTTAGTAGGTCGATCGTGCTTGAATTTAAATTAGTGAGAGTTTATTAAACTTAAAAATATCGTGTTATATAAAAAAAGAATAAATAGGAATTCGGGTATATGCTACAAAATTCAAGTAGGATTTGGACCTCGCAAATTAAAATTGGACCGAAGAATTCTTCAGTAAAGCGGTTATATCACTTGTTAATGAGAGCATGGTATATCCTTCAATTAGAATTTAACGTGTAATTAATAATTATACATATATTTACTAAATCCTAAAATTTTAGAAAAAAACTCTAATAAATTGTGAGTTCTAATTGGACAGTATATAAATAGTGAATTCTGATTTGATGGATATATTATATCAGGATTGCCTACATGGAATAACCGTTCTATTAAAGACTCTATCCTTCACTTGACCTCTGGCAATACAATTATTGCTCCAAATATTTCTTTTATATATATTACAAAGATGTGACACGATTAATAAACTTTGCTGTCAATGGATAGGTTTCTGTTACATTTTAGAATCCACATCACCTGAATGGCAGTGAGACTCTCATAAGAAAATATTAAATATTCTTAGAAGATTAGAATGATAAAAAAAAAGAGAGATAATTATAATAAGGTCCTATATGTTAATCTATTTTGGCAGTTGAGTTCCATAAATTTGAAAATAACTAATTCAATTATATAACATTAATTCTGTTATACTTTCAGTTAAAATCGTCATTATTTTACTAACATGGACTTCACGCCATTAGTAATTCTGTTAACAGAACAGTGACGATTTGGACTGAAAATGTAATAGAATTAATATTACGGAACTGAATTAATAATTTTCAAACTTATAGAATTTAATTATAAAAAATGATAAACACATAACATTTCTAGTATAATTTTCCCTAAAAAAATCGTCAATTCTTTGTCTTCTTGAAAGATGAGAATGACAACTAAAATCAATTGGTGAAGTGGTAGGATGCCTCTTCCCCTTAAGTAAGGTCTTTGATTAAAATTTTTTGAATAGAAAAAAAAAATCACTTTGTAAGAATTTTACCCTCTAGTGGGCCTTCTTGATTCGAATTGGATTAGTCATAGCTCATTGGGTTTCTAGATACCAGCGGTTTAGACAAAAAAAAATGAGAATGACATATTAGCTTAATTATATTTTTCATCATTCTTATCTCCTGAGCAGTCTAATAAGGTAATCGAGTTTTTCTCTCACTTTGATCTTCTTGTAAGTCTACTTTCTCTATCATTCTTATCTTTTGAATAGTCTAACAAGGTAATCGAGCCGGTGTGTTTAATAATCCAATAAAACCCTTACCATGTGAGCTCGGAGAAATCCTGAAAGCTCACATGGCAATTCGACAACACACCTATTTAGTTCTCTCTTTTTTTTTTTTTTAGTTTAGACCATTGGTATCCAGAAATCCAACAAGCCCTGACTAACTTAATTAGAGCCGGGAAGCTCTAATAAGAGGCAAAACTCTCCCAAGGTAAATTCTTTCCATTAACAAGACTCGAATCCGAGACCTTATTTAAAGAAAGGAGGCATTATGTCATCTTAATCAATTTACTTTGATCTTGTGCACTTCCTTTAATCACATGCATGTTTGCACCAATACATTTAGAATTTTCACTCAAGCATTAAGGATAAAATCTTAAATAGTGTTTATCTTCCAATCACATATCGAGAAAATTATGACGACTGCTAAAACGATTAACACTCATTTTTTCATTTGTTATTCTACATTAACTGTTAGCTCCAACAACTTGTTGCAGCGCAATAATATGTTTGTCTTGTCTTGTTTTTAGTATGAAGGAGCAGTCAAAGAGGACGGGAGGGGACCGACCGTGTGGGACACATTCTCACATACATTTGGTGATAATTTCTTTCTCCCTATGCTCATCACTCATCAGCAAAGATAGATTGAATTCGATGCATGGTACCATAACTACAAGTTCGTAGGAATCGGTTCGCTCTGGCTAGAAACATGTCTGGGAGAAACGCCGAGACAGCCTAGTCGTCGAGAGTTTCGTATCCTAGGATCACAACAAGACATGATATTAATTCGAATATGTGATTGCAGGTAAGATAGTGGATTCCAGTAATGCAGATGTTGCCGTGGATCAGTATCACCGCTTCGATGTAAATCCCGACCTACCCTTTTGTCGTTTCCGCCGATGCCCAGACAAAACTTCTCGAGGGCTCAGCGCATCGGATTGACGAGTGTGTACGGCCACCATCCTGATACGTTCATTTGTTTCTGTCAGGAGGATATTCAACTCATGAAGGACATGGGAATGGATGCCTATAGATTTTCCATCGCTTGGTCCCGAATATTCCCCAGTAAGTTCCGCATCTTAATCCAGCAAATCTCGAAGCATCAATCGTCAGGTGCATTTGTTAAGTCGGGTTTGTCTGATGGTGTACTGATTCGTGTAACAGATGGAAGTGGCCAGATCAATCAAGCTGGAGTGGACCATTACAACAAGCTCATCGATGCCTTGCTTGCCAAAGGTAGCTAGATTATGTTTAACATTTGCATCGAGTTGCGTGTTAGAATCGTTCCACTCGTACAAGTTCGATTCACCGATGCAGTTCGGAGTGATTCACATCTGCAGGAATTGAGCCTTATGTGACGTTGTACCACTGGGACCTTCCTCAAGCCTTGGAGGATCAATACTCGGGGTGGCTCAGCCCTCAGATCATGTAAATGCAATACAATAAACCTTCACTTCCTTTCCTTTATCGAGCATGGACGTCTTCGTGTTGGGAAATTCTGTGACCGGGAGAGCGTTTTTGCAGAAAGGACTACGTAAATTATGCAGAAACGTGTTTTCAGAAGTTCGGGGACCGGGTTAAGCACTGGATCACTTTCAACGAGCCCCACACGTTCGCCATTCAAGGGTACGATGTGGGCCTACAGGCACCAGGCCGGTGCTCGATCCTCCTCCGACTCTTCTGCAGGGCTGGGAACTCTGCATCCGAGCCTTACATCGTTGCACACAATGTCCTTCTGTCCCACGCAACCACGGTCGATGTTTACCGGAAAAAGTACCAGGTAATCACCATGACATATCCACCGGAAAGTTTCTGCAGTTTTATGTTAATGAATGCGATAACTTTGTTTGAAGGAAAAACAACGTGGGTCTATCGGCGTGTCATTCGATGTGATGTGGTTCGAGCCTGCAACGAACTCGACTGAGGATGTTGAAGCAACTCAAAGGGCCCAGGACTTCCAGTTTGGATGGTAAGATTTCAGCTTCATGAGGTCTTAGTTACCACCATCCAGTCCCAAAGCATTGATCTGTTCCTTTCAGGTTTATCGAGCCCCTGATGCTTGGGGACTACCCGAGCTCGATGAAGACCCGTGTCGGGAGCCGCTTGCCAAGGTTCTCCCAATCCGAATCTGCCCTCCTAAAGGGATCTCTAGATTTTGTGGGAATCAATCACTACACAACTTACTATGCCTCGGCCAACACGACCAACATAATCGGAGTCCTCCTGAACGACTCGATCGCCGACTCCGGTGCCATCACTCTGCGTAAGCAACCCCGGCCTCAATCGCACAATCCGGCCCAACCGTCCTGCATTTTTTTTTTCCTGAAACTTTTGTGCCTAACTCATCGCTTTTGTTGTTTTCATGTTCACAGCATTCAAAGATTTGAAGGTTATTGGAGACAGGGTGCGTAGTTCCAACCCACACAAAAGTTCTCAGTATTCTGTCTTTTGTTCTTGGATTCGGACCTGCATCGTTACGGCTTGGATTCTCGATTCTGCAGGCAAACTCGATATGGCTGTACATAGTACCCCACGGCATCAGGAGCTTGATGAACTACATCAAGACCAAGTACGGGAATCCTCCCGTCATCATCACCGAAAATGGTAGTAACCCCTAAAAGTCGGTTCCATGAGTTGAAAATTTTGTTTCTCCAGTCGTCTTCATGGATCCGGTTTTTGTTTCCCGGGACTGCAGGGATGGATGACCCGAACAACCAGTTAACCCCGATAAAAGAAGCTCTCAAGGACCAGAAAAGGATCAAGTACCACAACGACTATCTGACAAACTTGCTCTCAGCAATCAAGTGAGCCATGGCTTTCTCGTGTTCGGGTAATCATTATCTATAAGCAGCAGCACACATGTTTTGCAGCTAAGTCAGTTTTTTTTCCCCGGTTGGTTTGGTTGCAGGGAAGACGGGTGCAATGTGAAAGGATACTTTGTGTGGTCGCTGCTCGACAACTGGGAATGGGCTGCAGGCTACACTTCGAGGTTCGGTCTTTACTTTGTGGACTACAAGGACAAGCTCAAGAGGTACCCCAAGGATTCGGTCCAGTGGTTTAAGAACTTCTTGACTTCTAAATGAGAACCGATGTCACCTCATTCTTGAGATTCTGCAGCTGTAAATCTCATACACAGATGAGCGTCTGCACATGGTCTGAGACAAACTTGTCTGATTTCTTCGATACTCCTCACACAAAAGCGATTGACCGAGCAATGCCATTTCAATGGAATCAGTTCCTCATGGATTCGTGATCTTCTTGTTTCTTTCAACATCAAGTCCTCGAGCAAATTGTCATATGGGTTTCCCCAGTGGAAAATAAGATGAGTTCGGGTTACAATGACAAAGTAAAAGGAACTCATTCTTCTGATCACAAGAGACGAATTCCAAACCCAGTACAGTCTCCCTTGTTTAGACAAGTTGTCCCATTCCAGGACAAGTTGCAATGTCGATAAGATGACCACATGGTGACACCTAAATCTCGACATGGAAGCAAGCTTGTCCTTATATATATTTAGGGTAAGCCTTCCAATACCCTCAACGTTAACACACCATTGAAAAAGGCCCGTCTCCTTCCTCTTCCTTCCCAGATGGGGCACCCGAGAGGGGCAGACCTGATAACACAGGTATGCGCGGGGCGCTTCGTTCCATTGCACTGCATTGCATCGCATTCCCCTGTGGTTTCAGGTCACCCCTTTAGGGTGCCCCTTTGCTACGTCGTCCCATGAGTGGACCGTGATTAGTCCGACTTCCATACGAACCTCTAATTGATCCGACTTCTATACGAATCTCTAATTGATCGTGCGAGCAGGCTCGTAAGAAATTGTTCATAGTTTTACGACGGTGCACCCGAACTTTGCTTCAAGCCTTCAACCGTGTACCAGGTCATAATAGCGGTTTTGTTGTTAGGTATTTTTCCATAAGAGTTAATGGTTTAAGGTAGATCTCCTCCCTTAATAATAACTTATTTACAAGAGGACCGAGTACATCACTTAATAGTTTAAACTTTTGAGTAGAAACGGACTCAATCTCTTATAAAATTCACCGACAATAATATAATATATGAGCAACTGATCACGACAATTTCTGACATAAATTCGGATTCGTCCCCAACAGTCTCATCTAGGCCTAGTCATCAACTTCTCCAACGGTCCGTTCCCAACACATATAATTCAACAATTATAAAAGAGATTTGTGTGATGGAGGAATACCACGTTAACATCACCTACGTGACATAGTGGTTTCATTGAAAACTTTATCACAATGGAGAGTTAACCACATCAACGGAGTTAAAGTTAACATATTACGTTATCTTTCCTTTATCATTAATAATATTCATGATATAAATAATCATCGATAAAATACTTAGCTAAGAATTTCTCTCATTTTTAGGGGGATTTAAGCATTTTTTTTAAACGTAATTGTCCACCGAACTTGGAAAACGAGTTGAGAGTTAACAGCTTGTTCAGTGCACGAGCACGAGCAGAGCGATGGAGATGGAGATCGATGCACCGGAATATCAGTCCCGCCCAATCAAAGACGAGGACCTCTTCAGAGCCGCCGACTCAGGCGACACTTCCGTATTCCAGGCTCTCTCGCCGGAGCAGCTGACCAACGCCCTCTCTATCACAAACGAGGACGGTCGGTCCGTCCTCCACGTCGCCGTTTCGTCCGATAAATTGGAGGTGAGAGAGATTGATCTCCTTAGTCTCATGCTTCCCCTTCTTTCCAGATGGAATTTGTTCAACTCCGTGCTTCTACGATGAATGAAGACATCGTTAAACACGTACATATGTTTCGAACACTCTGCAACTGCATAGGTTCGTTGTCTTTAGGTTAATTTTGCTTACCCTATTTCGTGTGATTGTTCTCTACTTGTTAATCTGTTTGGACTACTGAAGGGGCGAGTGCCACCTTTGTTATGACTTGATCAATTTGTCATCACGGGAGCATAGGCTTGAGTTCGATCAAAGGAGTATTAGTTGTTTCATACCCAATTTTAAATCAAAATTTTGTTTTTGAGTTATTCTTCAAACTAAATAGCTTTGTTGTTCTGTGTGATCTATTGCTTGCCATTTTTCTGTCTGTTGCTGTTGATTTGATGTCCAAGATGAATCTTTGCACATGTTGCTTGCTGTTTGGATTCAGGTTGTAAATATACTATCTGAGGCCGATCAGTCGAGCAGTGTAATTAACAAGAAGGACGAAGAAGGTTGGACCCCATTACACTCAGCCGCTAGTGTAGGAAACACACTGATTGTGGAGATTTTACTAAGTAAAGGTGAGTCCTTTTGACATCAGTGATGATCTCATGTTGCATCTCGGAGATCTTTTTCTCTATGTAAGAAGAAATGATCCATTATCCATCTGAATGTTTGGAAATGGAGAAGATTCAATCCATTTACTTGAAAAATGTGCTTCCTGAGAAGAGACGATGGCATCAATGTCTTCACAGGGGCTGATGTTAATTTAAAGAATGATGGGGGCCGCACTGCTCTTCATTATGCTGCCAGCAAAGGATGGACAAAAGTAGCTGAAGCTCTTATTTCTGATGGTGCAAAGATCAACCTGAAGGATAAGGTCATTATTTCACATTCGTTTAACTTGTAATTCTGCTAATGTGCACTCTGTACGCTGCCCCTTTTCACTATGTCCTCTTTCCATCATTAGTTGCCCTGACAAGCAGTGAACGCAGGTTGGGTGCTCTCCATTACATCATGCAGCCAGTACGGGGAATTCGGAAATGTGCGAGCTTTTAATCGAAGAAGGAGCTGAGGTTGATTCTGTGGATAAGGAAGGTCAAACTCCTCTAATGACTGCCGTAATTTGCCACAACAAAGAGGTCAGTAGTATGGGCAAAATTCTCTTGACATGAAAATCTATTTTGTTGCCTGTAAATGTTCTCTGTATTATGCCAAGTTATCTAAAGCAATTTGGCTAATAATTCTGTTGCTTCTGCAATAATACTGAACCTAGTTGAGTTCAACTGCTAATAGTATCACTACTTCATAACTGCATCATGCTCAAGAGTTAGGACTGTATCAACCTAAATTCCATCTGGTGGTGGTTGCTCAATCTCTCAATAACTTTCAAAACGTATCTGTGGTGTGCATTCCCGAAAAAGGTAATTCCAGTTATTTAATAAAATACGGTTTGTGTATGTGCAGGTGGCTCTCCTCTTGATATGGCATGGAGCAGACTTAGATGTGGAGGACAAGGAAGGATACACCGTTTTGGGCCTAGCATCAGACGAGCTGAGACCAATACTCATCAATGCCACTAAAGCCATGCTTGAAGGATGAAGTATTTGGCCTTTCAATGTCTCGTGTATTGTATGCATGGATTAAATTTCATCTTGGCAGCTCTTGAGTCATTGATAGAGGTATTTCCTTGTTCGGTTGAAGTTGCAAGTGTTGAGAGCATGGCTGTTTCTTGATGTTGTTTCTCTGAACATTCCAGCAGGCTGCTAAATGTCTTCCCTCGACCCACCCAAGAACAAGCCAACTGCATTCCCTTTGAAATCTTCACTCTATTGAGCAATGCATCAAATTGATCAAGATAGTCTTGGAGGGTACCTGACTGCGTCAACTTCAAATCTCCTAATGGTTCCTTGTGCACTTGTTCGTTAAAGCGTGCTCCTTCCAACTCAGAGGTTCTTCATCCTCTGTTCTGCTCTTCATATGGGTTCGGTGCCATTGCAAGGCCTTGCCCTCCAAGTGTATTACATCAACTTCAATTTGGCTTCCTTCAAATTCGAAGAATTATTCGTGACGGTAAAAGCAGCCAGTAAAACCTTTCTCCATTGAATTGAGGAAACTAAAATTTACCCACCCTGTCCGTCTGGAACTCTGCCTGCATCTTGAGGAACTTGTGGTTGATTCTAACCAATTCGGGATCACTTTGGGTTGCCTGGACCAAAAAGTGCTTACTACGGAACAGCAGTTTATGGGCAATCCCTCTCCCCTCTTCTTGCTCTGGAACTGGAAGAAGCTTCTGAAGCATCAAGACATAGCACAACAATTCATATCTTACAAAGTGGGCAGTGATGAACTTTTCTCCTTTTGGTTCGACAAATGGTCAGCCGCTGGTCCTCTCTCTACAATTAGCAGGCTTTCCCAACCATTGGTAAGCATGCTAATCTTTCTAAGATTTTCAGAAACTTCTCCTGGAACTGGCCAAGAGCAATTGTAGCTAACGCTCCACAACTCATCTCTCATATTCAAAGCTCGGTAACATTTGCTCCCTCAGACACCTATTTATGGAACTTGAATAGTAGTGTCAACACTACTGATGTATGGGATGACATCAGGCCTAAAAAACCAAAGTGTCCCTGGTGTAATTTGCTGTGGTTCTCGGGAATGTTCCAAGAGCCTCTTTTGTGAGATGGCTTGCTATTCTTGATCGACTATCCACTACAGTCATATTACAGTATTGGAAGGCATTGCCATCAATTTTATGTGAATTCTATGAAATTGAGGTAGAAGATTGTTCACATCTCTTTTTCTCCTGCCAAGAGATGGGTAAAATTTGGAGCAATATCCTTTCTTACCCGGGTGACAGGTGACTGGATCCGAGAACTTTTGTGGATCAAAACTAACAGCAAAGGGCGTGGTCCTAAATTTATTCTCTTAAGGCTGGCTTTCAACTTTTACATCTATATATTTTGGATGGAGCGAAATCAACAAATCTTCTAACATAGATCCGTTATCTCAAACTTGATGGTGAATTTAATTTTGAAGCAACTGAAAGTAAGAATTACCTTAATACATCGCTTTACATCTTTGGTAGATAATTTAGATCTTCCTTAGCAGTTTCAATGTGACATCCATTTTGTGTAGCTAGAACATGTTCTCTTATGGATGGTCAACGATTATTTTGAAGATTAATGCAAATAGTACTTATATATATATATATATATAAAATTTACCCACCCTGGCACTTCCTAAGTAGCAGCTGCCAGTACTGGTTCCTCGAGCCTCCTATCAGTTCAATCAGATCTTTCCTTGGTCTGATCAAACCATTTTTTGTCTGCATCTGTTGATTGCCTTCACCAACTAAGGCCTCCAATCGCTTAATCTATTGGACTTGTGCCTTTGCCATAGGAGCCAGGAGGTTCTCTGATACTAATGGCGAGGTTCAAATTGAAAAACGAGATCAAGAATAGGAGAGAGAAACTTTGAAATTCAGAGAGACAATGGAGATTTCCATTCATTTCCGGCTCTGCTAAACTTGCTCAACTCTTTTTATGCAGTCGGTTTGGGTTTTAACGACTTCCAACTGTCATCAACAGTCACTAATTATTATTTCAAAATAAAAAAATAACTATCCCTCCTCTGTCCGTTCAAGACTTTTTCCCGTAAAACTATTTACACAAACAAGTCCTCAACTTTGACAATTGTCATGCTCTAGTCCTGACTCATGACAGTGAGTGCATCATGTCCGAACTGAATTTTTAGATAACAGATGGTCATGCAAAAAAAAAAAAAAAAAAACAATTCTCAAAAATTTTCGGTGAACAAAGGTAAAAAGTAACGCGCAGCTATTTGAACGGTGGCGATAAACAGTGGTCGTCGGTTTCAGTTACTTTCTTATCTCTTAACTCCGCAGGAGTCGGGGGCAGAGGGAAAGAGCAATCATGTCCTTCCTCTCGAGCCCACCCAGTAAAGCTCCATCTGCGAGCTGCTTCCACAACAACTGGGACAGACCCATCAAGCTTTTCCCAGTTTTGTATAACAAGAGCCCATCAAGTGCTCGTCTTCCTCGCTGCTCGTCCTCTGCTTCGCCTCCCTGGGTTGAAATCAACATCGCTTGCAAGACTGCTCCTCTCGCAGCTTCACTCGCCGTTCTTCTGTGGTCATCTCCAGGTAATTGAAGGGACTAATCTCTGAACTTTCTGGTTTATTGAACTACTGTTTACCACCTTGCATCTTCTGGGTATCGCCCAGAACAAACCACCGGGAAATATGGAAATGGCGAGTTTCGTTCATGGATTGGCGTGAATTTCTGCGTTAAAACGAGATGGTGATTGTTTGTTTGTCTTGTTCCGGAGATGGTGAAGAGCTGTGATTGGATTGCAAATTTATCGCTGGTGGAACTTGTGTTTTTGGTAATTGTGTATACTCTGTGTGTTCTACCAAAAGAAAGAACTGGCATCTTATCTTTGTGAGCACAGGTCGGACTAGGACACTATGCACATGCACATTCTTTTCAAGTGTTGCTGCTGCTCCAGAGAGTCGTTCATTTGCTTTGAATTTGTTAGTTTTGGTGACCCGAATCCTATCTGGTCAGCACGAAAAATTCGCGGTACAACTTGTGTGACTAAAGAATAATCTGAGAAAATTCGAGCTGTCCGGGGCAATAGTAGAACTTGTTTGACCGTATTCTTTTCGTTTTGTTGCTTATTTGTTCTGCCTAATTTTATAACAGAGTTTTCATCAAAAACTGAGCCTCCGAAAAATGTATCCAGTTGGGATGAGGCTTCAAAATTTGCGGAAACATGACTGGTTGGGTTTACAAGGTAGAAATTAGATAAGATATTCAAAACAAAAACAGGATGTCTGAAGTACCGGTGTTTCCTTTTTTCAGCACAAGCTGGATTGCTATCGGGCTTCTCTGGAATAGAGTCGGTTCCTGGTCCTCAGCTTCCACAAATCGACTTCCTCACAAAGTTGAATGGTACAATGCAGCCCTCTCTTGCTATAATTTCTCAAACCAGTTCAGTGAGTAAAAACAGGCTAGAGCTTCCTTTTTGGTTGGAATGCAGAAGAAAACCAGAAGAAGTATGCTGAGGCTGATGCAAGGTTCAGAGAGTCCCCCTTGCTCAAGCAGCTCCTTGAGAAATCCAAGCTGAACAAAGAGAAGTAACTTTTAAACACCCTACTTATCTGTTTAATTCAAAAGCATCTAATTCGAACCACTCCCTGAAGAAGTAATTCCTTTCGTAACTGAGTCTGGGCTACGAAATCAGTTTCTAGGATGCTCAAATCAGCTCGAACATGTTAGTTTTAAGCTATCTGTCTGCCAGTAGTAATCGCTTGTTTATCTAAAGCGAGTTAAGGCTTGCCTCTGGACTTGAATATTATGAAAAGAGATGCTTAGTCTACCTTTACGTATCGATCCGAGTTTTATGTCCTAAAAATCGAATAGGGAAATGGGTAATTCTCAGCTTCAATCTTCCTACATCGATTGTTTATTTCATCTACTTGTTTTGCATCTATGCAACTGATGATCATTTCTGAGACGCGGTTTTCTTCAGGAACCGGCAAGACATACTGGATAAGTACTGCCTTCGGGGGGCAGAGTGGGGTGTCGGGGACTGTTCAACCGATGGAATGTCTGCAGAAGACCGGGAGAACTTCATTGCGATGCTAAAGCAGAAGACCGGAGCAAAGTGAAGCATCCATTTACAGCCCTTTGCTCCCACAAGTCACAATTAAACTGAGCCATAGAGGGTCGAGTTCTGAATCCATCATTAGGATTGAATCTCCAAACATAAACAAAGGGCTTGTTTTCTACGTCCTTTCAGCACATGATGTCATAGCAAGCATTCGAGACCTGATTGATATAAACTCGAGACTGTACATTGCCCGGTAGGTTCGCTGCAGCCATTGATTGTATCGGTGGAGCCACAGCAAACTTTCTTGGACAGGTTTCTTGATGAACATAACATGAATTACATGGCTGAGCGAATGAATTTGATCTTCTGCTTGGACTCGATTCTCTTGCCCATAGACCATTAAGTTCTCCGGAGGTCTCACAAGCTCTTCGAGTTCGATTTCTAGCAAGCCATGGTATCCGTGTGGCAATTTCAGCGTCTCACATGTTTGACACGGGCACGACCATAATGGTTGCATTCGACATGAAAAGCAAACTCCATGAATCCACTGGGCAGGCAATTGGATAAACTATAAAAGTTTATGAGAAGTGAATAAATTATTTCGTGGAAAAAAGGGGGGAAGGGAGAGAAATGAACAGTTCTGACTCCTCAATCTATTTCTGGACAAAACACGAGCTGTCTAATATGCGGAGCTTGTCGTCATCACCTTCCCAAGACATCCCGATCCTTTCTTTCCTCCTTCTCCCTGTCTGTCTCAGATTCTAAAGGTAAGAGTAAAACCCATCTCTCTATCGCTATAGATCGATGCTATAGCTGCTTCTGTGGTCATTTCACTCGCCTTTTCGTTTGAATTTGAATTCATCCGCTTCCGTCCCTGTGGGACCGAAATCTTGAATCTGGGTCCTGTATGGACGGTAGAAATTACATCTAAGCTGAGCGATTTGTCTAAAGTTTTGTAGATTTTGTGGCTGGAACTTTCCGAGATTGCTCTGAATTGTTCTAATTTGAGCCTGCAAAGTTATGGCTTGGATCGGTTATTGATGCTTAGGTTGCCAAACTGAGAAAAACTCCATCTTTCTTCCGGCAAGTGGCGGCCATTCTTTGTGGGATCTTCTCATTTGCTTTGTTAGCTCTCTATGATATTAAATTGCCCAAATTAATTATTGATCTGATCTCTTCTCCATACCTGTAACCAGGGAGATGCAGTTAAACTGTAGGGATTGGGTTTCTGAATTGTGAGGTTATTGTGATTAGGGAGATGCACTTCTGGTATAATGCTTCTCATGTGATAAGTTGAGGTTATTGTGGCAACGCAACACCCATTGAAGCGGGAATGTCGGTTAAAGTTGCAAACGTTTACCAAAGTGTGGCGATGCCCACAGCTGGGTCGCCAACAGAGAGCAGGGTTAATGTCGTCAGTTTGAGTCAAGTTCCTCGGTGGGGTGATTCTGAGGATAGCTCTTCTGTGGCATATGAGTATGAGGAACCTTTGTTATCTACATCAGATTCTGCCGATCCTCTTGCATCTATTACTAATGTCACAAGCACAAGCTATGGGATGACTTCAAAGTTCGCGATGGACTGTGAGATTAACTCCAAGATATATATTTGGAGGGGAGTCCCATGGAATCTTGAGGTTGATGCTGTTGTTAACTCTACGAATGAGGTGATACTCTTTTATTCGTTTTGACAAATGTATGGCTTTTTATTAATGAGATCAAATCCCTGCTTTTGCTACTCCCTTGAGTGTGTGATTCCTAACTTGATAGCTGCTGATCCAGCAAGAAATTTTAGTTGAATCATTGTGGCGTCTTTTTATGAACTTGGATCGAAAGAACCATTCAGTCAAATATTCTGGTTAGGTAACTAAAATAAGACAGATCATTGTTCTTGGACTCAATATTGAGTTAGTTCACTCAATGTACATTATCCTCTATGTGTATGTATCTCATGCAGTATTTGTCTTGACCAGCTCCATCATGCAATATTGATCTTGTCAAAAGCTATTCATGTTTCTCTTTAATATAGAATGTCTCATAATCTTTTGTATTTTCCTTTTTGTTCTAATCAACAGAATTTGGATGAGGCCCATAGCAGTCCTGGTTTGCATGCCACAGCTGGACCTGGTCTTGCAGAAGAATGTGCTGCTCTGGTAAGTTAATGGGCTTATTTGCAATGGCATGCACCAATATCTTTTCACCCCACAGGAAATGCTAAATGAAATAACAGTTAGGCTGAATCTGAGCTGGCACATGAAATGTATATTGGTTTGCTTTTGATCTAAGAGACATTATCCCTTGTCTTCATCATAATTTTCAGCATTAACAATTTCCATGTTTCCGAATGCAGATTTATCATAAACATTGCCTAGTAATTTGTTGCTCTTGTTGATGGAGAGTTTTCTGGAGCAGAACTCCTGACTTCTGTGTGATGTTCTTTTGGCAATCAGGGTGGATGTAGAACAGGAATGGCCAAAATTACAAGTGCACATGATCTTCCCGCTAGGTTAGCACATATGATGTGCTTTATGTTAATGCTTAAGTCATCTAATGTTTCTGGCTATGAACAGAGAAAATTTGTCCTTTGCAATTTTTCAGGCGGGTGATACATACTGTTGGTCCAAAGTATGCAGTAAAATACCACACTGCTGCGGAGAATGCTTTGAGTCATTGCTATAGATCTTGCCTTGAACTTATCATTGAAGAGGGGCTTCAGAGGTTATTAGAGAGCACATGCTCAGGATCCCCATAATTCTTTGTTCTTTCTGTCTTTCATTTGGCTAGGTTGGATCTTGACTGGTGTAAAAATTTGCAGCATTGCTATGGGTTGTATTTACACTGAAGCAAAGAACTATCCACGTGAACCAGCCGCACACGTTGCTATCAGTGAGTTACATCTGCTGCTTAATGCAGCTTTAGCCCTGCTTCTACAAGCAATTCTTATATGTGGCAAAGTTTCCGTGTTTGAAAATAATGTTCACTCATTTTCCTTTCTTTCGTATTTACATTTCTTTCCTTTTTCAGGAACTGTTCGCCGTTTCCTTGAGAAACAAAAGGATAAATTGACAGCCATTGTGTTCTGCACAACAACTGATTCCGACACAGAGATCTATCAAAGGTTGTTCCTGTTTTCTATCTTTCCAGGTTTTGATCATAGGAATTAGAAGGGGATGATATAAAGACTTATCCTTCAATTTTAATGCTTTGTTTCAACTGTAAAATTATTCTTGCCTATCTTTGATGCATGAATATGACATTGTCTTCTTCTGTGCCAATGTAGATTGCTTCCACTTTACTTTCCACGTGATAAGGATGAAGAGCAGGCAGCAATGTCAAAACTTCCTGCAGACGTGGGAGATGAAAATGGTGGTGCAATTATAGATGAACGTAAAATAAGAATAAAACCTTTGCCGAAAAAGGCACATCCGAAGCCTCCCCAAGCCCCGGTTGATGTTGCTGCCAGCAATGTTGGCATGATAAGAAGGTCTTTACAAAACCTTTGTTGATAATTACAACGGCTCTCTGCCCATATCATTTTCCCTTCTGGACTGACTTTTGTAAGTCTTGCCATCTTTTAGGAACTCATCATACTTGGATTCATATCTGGATCCTGCTTTCATGTCCCCAATTAGAGACCCAGATCAAAGACGGGAAGAGCTATGGGAAAAATCAGCTCAATCAAAGAGTGGATGGAACTGTTTCAAAATTCTTGGATTTGGTGACTTTGGAGGCGCATCTTTGTCCCCTGCTGAAGAATATTCTCTTCATTCAAGATACCTTTCTAAAGCTAATTCTCTGAACCTCTCTGAAATTGCAGAGATGAAAATCGTGTAAGCAGTTAGTCATTTCCGCCTCTATATCACCAAATACTTTTGGAAATAACCCTTCAGCATCATCCATCATTATACCTCTTATTGGAAAAGGCAAATTAGAAGGATTCAGACCTCTAAATCGGTAAAATGAACTCTCTTAATACTATTTCCCTAAATATAAAGAACTTGAAGATAGTCACATCTAATAGTTGGGAAACATCAATACCATTAGGATGGACAAGGACTGTGCTACATGATAATTCATAAGTTTTTTGCTTTGGTCATGTCCTTGAAGTTTTCCTATTGTGCAATTTCTATGCTTGACAGAGGAATTTTTATATTGACCCGAAATTGGCTCCATTTTTTCTCTCTTAGATACCGCGGAGGGGTAGACAGTGAGGGTCGGCCTGTGATGGTGGTAGTAGGAGCACATTTTTTGCTGCGTTGCCTTGATCTGGAGCGATTTGTTTACTATGTTGTTAAGGTGATTGTACACCCTCATTTTTGCTCATCTAGGAGACCTGTTTAAGGTAGAAAAAGCGTATGATTCTCGTAAAGTGTTAAGAGAGGTTCTTGAGCAATGGTCCATGTTTTGCCTTATTCCTGAGATTGTCACCGGGCTGGTGGGCAACATGTGGTAAATTCTACTCTTACGATGAACAACTTATTTTCGTTGGTTGCTATATTACAGGAATTTGAGCCCTTGATACAGAAACCTTATACAATAGTCTATCTTCACTCTGCTGCATCCTTACAGCTGTAAGTATTCTAAGAACTTCCAAAATAAGCATTCTGGTAACAATTTTAACTATCTACAAGACAATAGCTTCTCCATGAGAAACAGTTCTTTTCCTTTTCTTTTGTTTTCACGGCATTTTATTGGATCTGTTTCCCTTCACTCTTCTGATATTTGGTTGTCGAACAAAAGTCGACCAGATCTGGGATGGATAAGGAGATTACAACAGATACTCGGTCGTAAACACCAGCGTAACTTGCGTGTATCATCACTTTCTTTTCCTCCTCCTTTGAGAAGCAACTTAAACACGATTTAATATAAATATTTATTTGCTGCTTGTAGGCTATATATGTTCTTCATCCGACCTTCCACCTGAAGGCCTCAATCTTTGCCCTGCAGCTGCTTGTGGACAGTGCGGTGCGTGTCAGCTGATACTTTTATCATTTTTGTCCATTGCTTGAATCTTATTCTAAGCCTGCCTTAGAAAGCAACACTGCTTGCAAACTTGACTGATAAAATTAAGTTCTAGGTGTGGAAGAAAGTGGTATATGTTGATCAGCTCCTGCAACTGTTCAAATACATTCCCAGAGAGCAACTGACTATCCCTGACTTCGTATTCCAGTTGAGTCCTCCTCTCTGCAGCTCCCTTTCGACCTCTTACGAACTGTTATCATGTTCCAATACGTGAAAGGAAAATCTGAGCTCATATCGACATTTTCGGGGAAAAAACTACAGGCACGATATAGAAGTAAATGGAGGGAAGGGACTAGTCGTCGACCCCAGAACAAAGTTCGTTGTAAATCCTCGAGGATGAGGATCGACTCATGTCGGAGTCAACAATTCTACTGGGAGCTGAAGCAGCTATGCAGATCGGATGCGTACTGAACTTTCCTCTTGAAAATTGTTTGGCAGAAGTAGATGTTCAATTGTATCAATGTTCTTTCATTAGTCTCTGGGTTGAATTGCTTTGGTGGGTCTGTGATTTGTCTGATGGAAGAAAGAAGTCACCATTTTGAATGTGTGTTGAGTTACTATTGAGTGTATATTTATTAACTCCCAATTAGTGTCAACTGAGCCATCTTCCTTCACCAGTTCGTGCATTTCTCATTTAAACGGTAGGTGGGTGACCAATGGCTGGAGGACACGTGAGCCGGCCCACCAATCAAGGTCTAATGCCGATTAATATTCAATGTATAATATATAATAATTTTATTATATAAATTTCTCTCAAGTCTTAATATTGTAAAATTTTTATAATTTTCGAAGATGGGCTTTGGGAGATATTCTGATTAATCTATTTTTTCTATTGGTTGAAATTTATTATAGATTGATTCATAAATAAAAGAAATAATATAAAGGTGCGAGATTATGTGATTGGCGGAGAGGGTATCTATTGACCTGTGGATTCTGACCACACAATCACTTCTCCTTCCCCCCGACAGTGACGCATACTTTTGCAGTCTCTCTCCTGCTTCCGAAAAGAGAGATCTCCTCCCACGTTCTCCATCTTCCCCCACGCGCTCCTCCTCGAGCGTGCACCCCACCCTCCTTTCTTACTTTTTCGCAAGGTTCAGCGAAATTCTTAGAACCCAGACTGAAGATGAAGATAGATTTTCCTTTTTTTTGAATCTTATAAATAAAGAAAATTTATATTTTAAAGAGTTTTATCTATCCGTAAACCAATATAATTCAAAACTGGATCAATCAGCATCTATTCCACTTTTTCAATATCATATGCTGCACACTCAAAACATAGTTGATAGAGTTGATTCAGCCACAACTGGTCCTCTTTCAATTGATTCGGGATCACCAAGTGCAAAATCGAAGCATGACCGACGCACAGCAAAGACTGATGATATACCAAACGGTTTCATTTAGAGTTCGGTCAATATACGCTTCGCTCACAGACCACAACGGCCATTCCCGAACCCGAACCTTGTTTGACTTCTCTCGAGCGTAATCGGACTGAAATACTGTGGGATGAATACTCCTTTGGAGCTAGAAAGCCAAGTGAATCCCAGTGCCTGTTACTTGTCTTTAACAACTGCTCTCATGTCTGGGGATGTTTCAGCAGATCTCACCATCAGATCATCCGCAGCCATCAGCTTTTAAGTTCTTCAGAATGCCAATGGACTTGCAAGTGAAAATGAAGAAATGCTTGCCATGATCACAACATAGTTTTCAGCATTATTCACGAGAGACAAGCTCGGAATTGATTCCTTCGCAACAGTACATAGCAAGAATGCGAGATCACAGTTCACGTTAAGTGGATGACAGGAGGATTACCAGCAGGACATCTCTGTCTGCGGGGCCGCCTTGTGGTCTTTCCCCATCCTGTCAAGCTCTTCCTCTCCTCGAATCCCCCCTTCTCAATGTTATTAAGCTGCTGAATCAGCGGAGTCGGAATGGGACCTGGTGAGCCCGACCCTGACGAGGGGCTAACACTGACAGGTACAGAGGATCTCCGCCTTCCCCTTGCAGGACCGTTTCTAGATGAGTTCCTCCTTGTCAAGCTCGACTGCCATGAATGATGGCCAGTGGCCCTCATCAAACCTCCGAATGTCTGAAGATCCTCGGTCACCTCAAGTCTCGATAAAGAAGCGAGCCCAGGAAGGATGTCCCTTTGGAAGTCCCTCCTCTGCCTTCCCCTCCGTGCCTGGCCTCTCCGGGGTCGGGCATGTGCTGATGTGGCAGCAGCTGCCTCATCCACAACATCAGAGACCTCCGGCACAAAAGGTTTAGGTAGGCAGTCCTCGGGTTTGGTCTCCGTTAGTTTCAGAGTCATCAGCTCAAAGAAATCGACCTCTTCTGATGTGGAATCATAATCATTCCCCCCACCATTTTTGCCTCTCAAAGGGAGGGCTCTGACCCTGCCCTCACTGGGCACACCACAAGATAATACCATATTAACAAACCAATTAAGTCGGTCTTCATTACTTTCTTCTAAGCCTACATCATCGAAATAATCCTCCAGACGATCTGACGACAAGGCTACTATTGCCTCTGCTGCTACTTTACTGAATTCATCCATTAGTTGTTCAGGTTTCTGCTCAGAGCACTGTACAGAGGTTTCATGTGGCTGCTCTAGACCTTGTCCACCGAAAACATTCTCCTCGTCCTCTGAGACAGCGGGAATCTCGAGATCTATAATGGGCTTGAGCTTTCCATCTGTACTGGGAATAGATGGATCCAAAGGAGAAGTCTCATCATCACTTGGGCATGAGTTCAGATCAATTATCTGATGCCTCAGAGAGGTGGATTTGCTATCTGACACTTTCTTCTCGGTAACCAGTGTTCCTGTTGAATTCTCCTCTCTGCTTGACTCGGGGCTCAGGTCGCATGGCAAGTTAATGTCAAGTAATCTAACTTTCCTGTCAGTTTCCATGAATTTCGCTCCAGATTGATGAGGAAGAGAATTGAGAGAGGACGACTCAGTTTTGGACATATCAAAAACTGGATGGCCAAAGAGTTTTCTATCACTCGGACATTTGTCAACTTCAAGCCTCTTGATATCAACTTCACTTGAAAAGGGACCTGATTTTCCAGCTTCATTCTTACTGGGAAACCTGTGAGATGAATCAAACAGCTTTGTTTCTTGAGAATTCAGATGATCTATAACAACAACATCACTCTTGGCAAATGCTTTAGCTCTAACCCGAGGCAGAGTTGTCAAATCATCATCCTCCTGCTTGGTTTCCCCATTAACAATCCAAAAACCTTGTGAAAGGGCAGGATCCCTAGACGGACCAATTTTAGGTACCACATTCAAGTTTACTTCACCATCATGACTTTTACAGTACTCATAATAGCTGAGTGGGGGAAAGTGACTCGAACCTAACAATTCTTGGGAACCTGAAGAAGACCCGCCATAAAACCCATTCTGCTTGTTAGGCAACTCACCAACACCTGATTTTGATGAAACCGTATTTCTGTCTTGCAACTTTTCGCTGACTATTCCGTAGCTCTGAGCTGCTCCTTGGGATGCCTCCACTTGATGAATTTGAACTGGCATTGCTTTCTTATTTAAACTGCTGCCTGGCTTTTCCCAAAATGACACTGACATAGGCCGCAAGGATCTGGAAGAATCAGCTGATAAAGTAACAGGAAATTGACTTGGGAACTGAGAGACCAATACCGACTCAGGGCTTTTAAGGCTCTCAGAGCTTCCAAAACTGTAAAAAGCACCATCTCTGCTCAGGACAACCTTTTGGTCAGCTTGCAAGCATGGTGAAGTATTGTTAACTTTGTTGAGTAGACATTGGATTTGTTGCTGAGGCATACAGTGGTTCAAACAAAGACCTTGAGAAGCAGATTTCTTGCCCTTAGTGTCCCCTGCAGTCACAAAGATCATCAAATGTCGTGTAATCCAACAAACAATACATATCTATATACAGAAAATGAATGGTCCTAAAATAAAATTCAGCATCTCTGAAGAATGAAGATCACGAAAGCTCATATCTTAAAACAGCAAAAAGAAAACTTCACTGCGACTTCTAAGTAAGTTTACCAGGTTCAAGCACATGGGAGAGCCACCCCCTCCCTTTCATATCCTTGCCCGAAGGAAAGCTGTTTGCAGTCTCACTGTTGCTTCCACAATGAGAGTTGAGAGAACTTTCATGAGGTAACCCCAGAAAAGATGGTTTTGATTTAGCAGACTCCCCACTAGGAAAAGTATTCATGTCTTCAGCTTGAAATGGCTTATTCAGATCTGCCACTCCTCTGCTTTTTAGACCAGTCTCAGTTTTTCCAAAGAAAAGATCTATGCCATTCTCAGTTTCAGCTTTGCAATCTTGATCTTGGAAGTCATCAAAAATGACGTGTGGGTTATCGTCATTTGGTGGGTCCTGTTCATCAGTATCGATGTACTTCTCCGCTGGGAGATGAAGATCAAACATCTTCCTCCTGACCTTGGAGGGTCTCAACCCGGAAGTATTCAAGCTACCACCATTTTGGTTAGCAAAAACGGCTTTCCCCTTCACAGAACTGGCGGGAGAAAGCATCATCTCTGATGTGGCAGGCCTCAGATGAGTTGGGCTAGTTAAAGGCCCTCCAGAAATTTGCCATCTCCGTGCACCTTCGCTAGTGTTGTGAGACACTAAGGAACCTGAGGCCAACGATGTTTCGCTGGGAACATGATTTCCTTGCAGCTCTTTCCTTTTGAACTCGTCCATCAAGTCCCTCTGTATCCCATACAAACGATGAAGTTCGCATACCTGCAGGATACATGAACATCAAAAATTTGCTTTTCTCAATTGCTCGGGAATAGAACAAGCCAAAAAATGGAATGCTATACGTTCTGCTTGAGGCACATACAAGTGCACTATTCTACATCTAGATAAAGTTTTGAAGAGGATTTGGTCTCTTATAGAGTATCAAACAAAGCAAGCTCTACTTTAAAACGTAAAGTACCCATTTATCTATTCTGGCTCATTCCACTTCAATCTCACATCAAGCTTGGATGGTTTAATCGAAGCAAGCCATCATAAACAGAAATAATGTCCAAATAAAAAGCTATGCCGACTACCACCAAGAAATTGAATATGGCTGTCGGGATAACATAGGTAGCAAAAAAAATGTACCTGACTCCTAAATATAGCCTCGTGCTCAAGCATTGTCTGTTTCACGACATCTTTATCGTGTCCAAGGTAAGCATCTGCAGCAGCACGTGGTAACATACTACTCTGGTAGTGCCTGTTTTGAAGGGCTTTGTCTCCGTAAAATATGGGCCAGCTACAGCCATTGGAGTTTTCGTTAAGGTCCCTCATCGGATGATATCCTGTCAGATTGCGTTTGATCTGCACTTCTGTTCCCATTCCTAGCATGAGGTGAAAAAACAATGTAATCGTGAATGCACAAGAAGAAATATCTCCAAGATAGAGAGCTCGGACAGGAAGCAATAACTGCCATACTATACAAAATAAAGAAAACTTGGGATGCCTAAATCACAATGCAAGTGAATTTATAATTCCTACTCAACTTAATCTGCAGCAGATATAGAATGACAGCAATCATCAGAGGTAATAAATGAATTGGCAGTTCAAAGCATTACAAAGAAGCAACACCCAATTAATGCAAACACAAGCGGAAATACAATCTTCCTTCAAGAGTAAATTGAAACTTTCCCTAAAGAAGGAACCAGA
Organism: Lagerstroemia speciosa; assembly: GCA_037672795.1. NCBI lineage: Eukaryota > Viridiplantae > Streptophyta > Magnoliopsida > Myrtales > Lythraceae > Lagerstroemia > Lagerstroemia speciosa. The sequence continues at coordinate 2,693,578 of CM075303.1, read as the reverse complement.
TAACATCACGTTCTCACCACAAGAAGTGAGAATAGGATCCCTTTCCCTACTAGTTATTAGACCATGTCATCAGTTTATGAGGAAAAGATCATAACTTAAAGCTCTCGCTTTCTCTCTGTCTCACTTTGAGACTGAGAAGATACTCATAAGAAGCCCACATTGCCTTCCTCATCCATTTGCTCCTCAACTACTAGAGCTAAACTGAAGCAATGTATTTACAAAGCTCATTGATTTTTATCACCAACAACAGGACTGAAGCAAAACTCCCCAGTTTCCATTATCTAAAACTGAATCTCTTCTTGGTCTCTATCAGCTGCGTATGACTGTATTTTCTAAAGCTTACAGTACAACAAGAGCAATGATCCTTGTCTAGCCAATCTTCTTGAATTTGTTGCTTCCAAACTGAAGCAGCCACGATTTCGTAAAACAAAACCATGAGGAAGTGCCGGCATTTCACATGCAGCTAATCTGCAGATCACTGAGCTGAATATTAGATGCACGCAGTCAAACAAATCGATCACAGTGTTCTCCTTCAAAAAAGTTGATGCATCACTACAGGATAGCACGACAAGACACCAACTTTGATTCTTGAATCTACTAAATAGCCAAGGCCCCTCGCATTCCCATAAATCACGGCCTTACAACCTCCCATTGCCATCAACAGTTGACAGATCCTCTGACCACAGGGTGACTAAGAGAAGAGCAAAAACAGTCCTGAGCACAATGGCTGTTTCCTTGTCACGCCACAGTGAGTTAAGCAGAGTCAACAGACACTCATGCACAGCAATCAGTGAATGCTCTTATAATCTCTCTAATCCAATACCAAATTCCACAAATGCCCATGGAATCAGAGATTGCCCGAGACTTTCACTGTTTAGGAAGTCCCCAAATTTCAGCGGCACATGTGAAATTCCAATCAGACTTTTTTGCTGAATAAATTCCAATCAGACTTGGTAGCATCAGTTAATAGCAGGAGCTGCTAGAGTGCTGCAATCAAGCTCATACAACATATGGAGACAAACCCAATTTCTCAAAAGACTAATCATCACTGACGATATATAATCGGGACAAGCCGGAGGATCTATTTACAGTCAAGTGAGCTCTTATCCAAGTTAAAGACCGAACCCAGTTCAAAAATCATTAATCATCATCAAGATCCGATTTGGAAATCAATAGTTTAGCCGATAGAGAAGAGAAATAATTTTTTAAAAAGATTCTCTTTTTACCTCTTATTAGCTCCTCCTCCTCCTCGTTCACCCGAGCAAATCCCCCATGGATCCAATCACTCAGTAGAATCTCCACATCAGGGGAATTCTTGGGCAAATATTATCATTAACAAAATGAAAAAGACGGGAGGATTAAGGGGAAATTGAGCCGACAACGATGAGAAGAATCACAAACATGTGGGTTTCGGCTCTCGACAACATTGAATGAGCTTAGATCCTCTCCCAGGCAAGAGCGAACAGGAAGGAGAATAAGATGGTAAGAGTCCCCCTCGATCTGCTGCGGGCCACTCCCCCCTCCTCTCTCTACAACACAACAGGAGAACAAAAGTGAGAGTTTCTTTGCTCAGAGAGAGACAGAGAGAGAGAGAGAGAGAGAGAGAGATCCCAGATAAGAAATCTTCACATAAACAAACGACGTTCTATGAACAGTACCATGAAATTTGTCAACATCCGGTCTCTTTTTATTCTCTGCATTTTCTTCACTTCTCTCTCTCTCTCCCCCCCTCCCTCAAACTCTCCCCAGTCTCTCTCACACGCAATACATTTCTTCCTCCTCTGCAGTCTATGGGTGTCTCTGTGTGTGGATATATATCCCGCGCACGCACACACAAAATGGAAAAGCAACGAACTATTAATTCGGTAAAATGAATTTGTGGGTTTTTTTAAGGAAAAGAGAGGAAATGGGCGATTTCTAGATTCTCTCGGCCTTCCATGCTTTTCATACAGGTATTATAATTACAAAAATAATACAAACAACCCCCCATTAAATTATAAAAATTATCAAATCCTTATTGCAGTAAAAATTAAACCTTTCATAAATAAGAATTGATTGAAATAATTAGATTATCATCGCTTTTAATAATTCCTGAGTTAAAATACTTCAAATGGATAAAGTTCATGAATTGAAGAGTTTGCCCCTACAATTTGAACGTCTCATGGATTCATAGGAGGAAAAAAAAATCAAACTTTGTCATTCAATTTGCTGCCTAAAGCTCACAGTCGAATGGCCCTTTTCGATTAATCCCTGAATCGAATCTGAAAGTTTTGAATTTTCAAGTTGAAAGTAACAGCTTGACATGTACAGATGTGGTCGGTTCGGTTCAGATTGCTGGAGCCGTAGAACAGGCTGCAAGACCCCGACTTTCCAATCCAGTCGTCGATCGATCAAGAAATGAGCCCATAATTAATTAGCGGATAATCTCGATGTTGATTTCCACTTTAAGTAGGGTTTAATATTGGAGCTGCCCCCAAATCTAATATTATACAACGGATACGGAACACTGTGGGGCCCCCCTCGGTGTGTGTTCAGAGGATGAGACCGTGTTTGTTGTGCTAATCAAAAGGCCCCCTCCTAGTGGAAAAATTTACAAGAATGGCATTGATTCTCCTGGTCGATCCTGATTGGCCGATCCCATCATCTCTTGTTTCTCAAGTCCACTTCCCTTTTAAAAATTCTTAGATTATTCTAGTTCATCACGTGACACGAGAAAATAGTAATCAGATTACGGTAAACAAATAGATTGGTATTAATCACCGAGCGTTTATCTTAACTATTACTGAACGGAGTAATTTAATCGATTATTTCTCACCATATTATTATAAAATAAAACCATCCGATATCTTCGCTCTTTATCGGGGTTAAGTGTTATAAAGTCGTTTCTCAATAAAAAAAACTTTAAATTAAATATTTATTTACAAAACTCAGCCTATATTCCTTCTATTTTTTAAATTTACAACCCCTCTTATCGCCAAAAAGGACTCCACTCCATATGTTATATTTTTCCTGAAATTGTCATAACTTTTTCACCTTAAAATTCAAAAGTCCAACATTTCAAGTCTAATCAAGATTCGAATCAATTTATTAAAAAAATAAAATCTGAATTTCGTGAATTTCCTTATTCATCTTTAACCAAAAAAAAAATATTAAACCAGTTGAGTAAATTCATGCGGGTGATCATTGCTGTTTCATAATGAATTATTTGTTGTGTTTTTTTTTCAATCTTTTTCTGCTTTGAGCCGTACCTCGTTAAAGGGACGCATAATAATCCCAACCACGTGGCCCCCTTTTTCCGGACCATCACAAAAGATCGGACAGTGGGAAGGTTAGAATGTTTTACTTTTTTTTAAAAAATTTAAATTACTGATATTTATAAATCTAATAAACTCTGACAATCACGATTCAAGTTGAAAAAATTTACTAAACTGTAAAATTTTTTAATATAAATTTTTTTATGTACAAGACTCAAACTTAATACTTTAATAAAGGGGAAAAGATGTTTTACAATTTTAATCTATTCACTTTAATATTTATTTTTGTTGCTATTCATAAATAAAGTTTTTGATTTTTTGTTACAACCGAGGAAATGTCATTATTGGTAAGCCTCATTAGGAAACACGATATGTCACTAATTACCAATCCACATGCACGTCTTTTCCTTGCCCGGTAAAGTCTGACCAATCTCAACCATCGGATCTAACTAGATGCGGACACGTGCTGTGCAAGGATTTAACGAAATCGGTGACATGAATATGTAAATGATTTGATAAAATTTTATTTATAATTCATGTTCAGAGTGCTATTTTTTTTATAAATAAATGTGAAATGAAGTAATTAATTTAGGAAAGATATATTGATTTCGCATATGGTAGAGCTAGTAAAACGCTCATCGGCGAAAAACCTATAAAATAAGATAGAAAAAGTGATAGAAGAAAGAATTGGCAGTTAAATCTTAGTAAATTTACCGTCGTATTATTATTTGTATTGATGTAATTAATATTGAAAATACAACTTAACACTTCAGTGGGTAGTTTAAAAAACTGCAAAAGATATCAAACGATCAAAATATTAACATATATTATAACGTTGACACATATAATATAGATAAATAAAGTATCAGGTTCAAGCCGCATGATCATATTTAATTTCGTGGGTCATCTTATTTTGTCATATGTCGAAGATGGAATTCCTTAAGATGTTTTATTTCAAGGGAAAATTACATTTTAAAGTCAGATTAGGTTGTGGTATATTAGATTTTATTATTTAATAAAATTTATGAAGAAAGTGGGTGCATAATTATTAATAATTAAATAAATAGTAAGCCCATTTAATGTCTCAAATTCGAGTGCGTGATTTCTCGGTAAATCAAAGAAAATTAAATAATAAAAATATTGAAAAAAATAGTTGTTTGTATGTCATGGAATGGATAGAGAAGTGTAAAATATATTCTTTTAATTTAAAGGAGAGTTTTAATAAATTCTCTAAGAGAGAGTTATGGTGAATATATTATCGGTAAACCATCTAAGGGAGAATATAAAGAACTTCCTACTCTCAAACCCTTTATCGATGTTCATTTTCTATTTTTGTTAATTTGCTATTTTTAATTTTTTTTACAAATTTTAATAATTCTTCATTTACATTCTTCTCATCATTTACACATTTCTTCCGTCTCTTTCTAGATGAATATTTTATGATAAGAAAATTCATACCTGGGAGATTAATGAGTGTATAAAACGGGAAAACATTGTCTATTTATAAAGTATCATTCAAGCTAAGTTTTCAAGATTTTTATTATTTTTATATAACATTATACAACTTTAGAAAAAATATAGCTATATAAACATTCCAATATTATAAAATAAAAAAGTATTGCTTTAGCATTTTTGCATATTATCGTTCATAATTTTCCTTTGGTTGGGCATATTACTATGAATATAATGCATACATAGTTATTTATAAATATAAGTATTAAATTCTGATCTCTTTCTTCTTTCTTTTATCTGACCAGTTATAAGGAGTCGGATGAACATCTGTTGCAGTCAATATTTAGTTATGTTATTATTTCTCACATAAAATCCAACTATTATACTTATATATACAAACAATTCCTACTTAAATATAATTTTACATGGAAGATTAATTCAAAAATAATTTAATTCATAATTATTTTATTTTATTAAATGCTGATGAGCGAAGTGTAACACGTTGCACTAGTAAGACAGAAAATAGAGAAACTGAGTATGGAAAAGAATGATGAGTTACACATTAGTAAATTCACCGACATTACAATAAATTAATTTTATATATTAACTAGTAATTTAAAAAATGAAAAATAAATCAAAAAGAGGATATGTTTTAAATTATAATATATAATACAGATATATTACTGAAAAATGAGATTTAATACAATATCCTGACTAAACATGAGTCATTTATGAGCAAAGCAAGAAATAAATATGGAATAAATTGCCCTAAGTTTTATGTATATTATTGTTAGGAGTTAATTAATTCCAGGGACTTGGCCAAAAAATTTTTTTAATTCCAGGGACTAATTAATTAGCCGATATATAGAGGAGGAGACGTCGGCCGTAAATGATCACGAAAGCTCATCTACCTTTGACCAACCCGCAAGAGTATTGACATATCGAAATATCAAATAACAAGATTAGTTGGCATGGTACGACATCTCTTTTCTTAACAAATTTACCCAACTCGAACTAGATTAGTCAGGATCTGTCGAATTTTTGAGTAGCAGTGGTACAGATTTAAAAAAAAAATATCAAATAATAATAATTGAGAAGAGATCATGTATAATAGTGATGTATCCTATTACAAATCGAAATACTCTAACGGTATGTTTGGTTTGCTGAAATAACTATTTTTTAATTATCTATTCCGGCAAAATAATTATTTTAACGTTGCATTCAGAATAAAGGGAGAATGCGTACCCTCCCCTCCGCATGATGAATAACTGTCGCTTATAAAAATAGAAAGAAAAATCACAGAATTATTGTTAATTACTTCTTAAATTTTTAACTTTTATCCCTTCTCTTAAATAAAAAAATCAATTTTAAAAATATTTTATATTTAAGCCATTTTAATTTTTTTTTATCACTTTTATATTATTTACTCCCATCTTAAATTTTCTCCGACCAAATAAAATAATTCCAATTAAATTTTAATTTTTATGACTGTCAATTATATCATTTTGTTGTCAGCAAATCAAACAAGCAATAAGTTCAATTACCATCCTCTTCCATTAGTAAGTTTAATCATTGTCAGTGTGACTCTGTATCCTCTAAGTTGCCCTTTCTATCACTTTTAGCATCGAGGACTTTCTTGTAATTGCAAAATAATAATAATAATTTTAAGTCTATGGCCGAAAAATAGTAAATAATTCAATAATTGACTCATATTGCATTTTGACCGACCGAACTGATGATAAGATGAAAACCTTTTTTTTTCTTTTGTGGAGTTTATAAAAATTAAAAATTAAAAATTAAAGCGAAGACTTTGTCCAACAATCCCTCCTAACACTTCAGTATTTTTAAAATAAATATATGTGAATATGCACTTTTTTTATGGAATTATATTTTTAGCCCTGCATTTTGTGGAAATAGCTGTCCTAGTCGTCTTCCCATGATTTGAATTATAAAATTGACTTTAATTTAATTTCTTGATATATACTAGCTAATATTTGAAAATCTAATAAAATCGAACATAATTCATTCAAGAATAAAATTTTTGTAAATCTGAAATTTTTTTATTTTTATAATATTTGAATTTGAGATCTTATTTAAAAAAAAGACGGCTCATAATGGAGTATGAATGTATGGGGTCTTTTAATAATGTAATTAGGAATCTTTCCGGAGTAGGTAGCCCGAGCATAAATGAATTCCACCAATTATAGGTGATGCCACTCCCACGCCTCACAAGTCACATGTACGCTGTATCTAAATTTTTTAATTAAAAAAAAAAAGAGACGGCAATAACAGCGACAATATGTCACAGTTTATTAGAATAATGCTCGAATTCTCGTATTTAATTGTAAACATGTCAGAGGAATTGGATAGCCAACGCATCGCTGGCCTCGTCAGTGCGGTACTGTTATCAAAGATACAGTATAGTTCACAGAAGTTGATTGATCTAATGAATGTCTTGACAAGGATGTACAGAGGGAATTCGAATATGAAACCTAAGAGCTAACAAGCCGGGGAATTCGAGTGTGAAACCTAAGAGCTAACAAACAACGTGGAATTAAGTCCGAAACCATGACACTGCTACTTTCGGCAGCGATATATTCAATATGAACACAATGCTAACGGTGGTCTAATTCCAAGACCAGGTTAGTCAACGGATCAACTCGAATTAGCAAACGCTCGTGTTACGGAAAAAACACGAAACTAGGAATTCGACACTACGTAACGGATAGTTAGTTGGACACACCTGTCCACCTCCAGAGCCTTGCCACCGGATAGATGTCGAGAGGTGGACATGGAGCCCGTGGTGTGTTCGATGTCCGCTGCCTGCCGCCGCCACCAAGTTCGGATCGTCGGTGTCCCCCGGGCCATCGGTGCTATCATAAACTACCCCAGATTCATTAAGCTGAAACTAGAAAATTTATTCAATGAGGACAAAACTCGATTGAAGAGCAATGATCAGATTCGATGGTGTGAAATAATATAATTTAGTTTAAAAAATTAAAATCAAGTTAAATATATATAATTTTTCACAAATTTTTTCGAGTTCGGAGGTGTGCTGCCTCACCCACCTAAATCCGACCCTGCTGATTCACAATCCCTTGAATCAGCAATGGACCACACCCCAGATCGCTGGCCATAAATTCAATGGACGTGCAGCGAACATCCACGTGATAAACAATTTCATGTCTTATCCTTAAAAATGTTAAATAAGAGCAAGCCAAAGGAGAAGGAGAAAGTCATTTATGTAACATGTATATTTATCACATAACAGTACTAACACGATATCAATAATTTAGTTTTTTTTAGAGATTTATAAATAAATTTTAAAATAATTAAATTTTGTTTATCTATAATACAATATCAGTACTATTATATGATATGCCTGTTGTGGAGAGCAGTCTCTCCAAGAGCAGGGGCTTGCACTAGAGACCAGTGCCAACCCACCCCGCTGTTGTTATTATGTTCTCTTAATTATATTCTTAATATCCGTGATTAGCAAACAAAAAGATTACTTGTGGATTACATAATGAGCCATCAGTCCCCCGTCACCATCATCCTCCTCCAGCAAATCGCAAATTAGCTCCCTGTCAATTTAACTTTAGTCTTTTTTTTAATTAATAAAAAGATGGGTTAAAGTAGCAGTGGCAGATCCCACTGCACAATATTCGATCTCTCGTATTCAGCCCCTAACGTGTTAGGTTTACTGAAGAGTCAATACAGATACTGATTGCACGAGAGTAACGCCACCAAAGATCGATGATGTCAAGTACAAGTTCGAACGGCACACTCCTAACAATTCTTTCAACACAAAGGTACAGAGTGAATTCGAATATAAGATTTTAAAGTTACCATATCACACGAGAGTAAGTTTGCAAACCCCATGTCACCACCTCTGTGGTACGAAAAGGTATTCTTTAAACAAGTTTTCCTTTACCAAGATACGGAAATTTTACGGAGACCAGCTTGACTCTAAGATCGGTAGTAAGCGTAGGAAACTTCTGGTCTTGCCAACATCACTTCCGCCCATCTGGCTCGATATCTTCCATTGACCCGAAGAGCCGGTCATCTCATCGTGCCACTGGCAAGGGTTAAATCTCGATATTGACAGACCTTAATCAACGTGGGAACAGATGCAATGTCTGAATTTCTGGGACGAGGAAAAGAATGTGGTGGATCTGACGAGATATTTGTTTTGGTTTTAGTTGGCTAAAGCTACGGGAGACTTGAGGGGGTGGTCCCCCTAGACTTTGCACACATTGTCGCGATCATGGAAATGTATGTGGAGCTTTCCCAAGTCCCCAACCAGCGGAGAAAGAAGCGAATATACAACATGTATATCACGAGATAGTACTAATATAATATCATAAATTAATAAAATTTAATTATTTTATAATAGAAAAAATAATAAAAAATAACTGAATCCTATTTATTTATAATATTATATTAAGACTGACACGCTGAGTAGTCTCCTGCCAGCAGAGAGATTTGGCCAACTAAGGCGCTGTGGGTCCCACGCCCAGCCTTCTTCACTGGGTATTGACTTGATCTGAGTTGGTGATTGGCTTTTTTTTTTCTCATCTTTAATTAATCCTAATCGTACGGACACGGCTTCGATCGGGTCGGTTCGATGCCACTTCTGCTTAAAGGAAAAATCTCAGGTTCGAATGTTATGTAGCGAGAAAATACATGACTGAAAGAGTTTGGTTTGCGATTAATAAAGAGAATAGATTGGAATGGCTGGTTGAAAATGAATCCGTTTTTCCACCGATGCTGTCGGAAAACGCTTTCCAAATTCTCAGTCAACAAAACCGTGTTTTCCTGTTTCCGACATTAGAGAGGAACACTTTTATTTGTTCTTGATCAATATAAGCCAGATGTTGAATAGTGGAGGTTTCCAGGAGGAAAAGTCATGCAAGTGAGGTGGAGAAATGGGAAGAAACGTAGTGACAGCCCACATTATCTGGGCCTTTAAATGCGGCCTATTTACGAAAATGCCTCGGTCCATTAAATAGTCGAGGACCAAGGCACAATTATATTATTATAAATATTTTAAATTGCATATTCTATATATTTGCTATTTCTTTAAAAAAAATATCGAGTTGACCTGAGGTGGATTGGGGGATGGATTGACCCCATCAAGGGCGCGTGACTAGTCTGAATCATTTTTTTCCCTAATAATCGAGATATCTGAGCACCGTCGCTAGAGAGTTGTGACCTCCTCAGAGTCCTATATTTACAGTGGAAGTGAGACGGGTAAATTTCCCATATCGGTTTCCGGGAATTGAACCCTGAACCTAACTTATAAGTTAATGCTTGCTTACTAGCAAGTCCATCCCACAGACATTTTGAATATTCAAATACTCGGTCTGGACTAACCCTTTCCCATATTATTATTGTACATTTTACTCCACCTTTCCTTTCGAGATTAGTCGTACCATTTGGATGTGTCACGACCATCCAAGATCTTCAATCTACAAACATCAAGTGTATATTTTGGTAATTTATATATAAAAAAGAGTATATTTTGGTAATTCAATTATTTTCTCAATTAGAAAAATCTGGCGAACGACCCATCACCCCCGTGCGGATCTGAGGCTGAGCCCATCGGCGGCCTTTTAACGCCAACTTAAAAATAAAAATTAACCAAAAAAGTCCGTGAGCGCATGCGAAGGGGACATCTCGCTTTACAACCGTCCGATCTGAAGATCCCACGGCGGGAGCATTTGCAGGTCAATTTTTAGGAAACCCTAGACTCTCCACTTAGTCGATTTGCCTCTCCCTTCGGATCTGAGGTTGTACACGCGCACCCTCTCCTCCAGTCCATCCCTGTCGAAGCTAGCTCGGTGAAGAGGGGAAGCTATGTCGGACGAGGAGCACCACTTCGAGTCAAAGGCCGACGCCGGAGCTTCGAAGACTTATCCTCAGCAGGCGGGCACCATCCGTAAGAATGGGTACATCGTCATCAAGAACAGACCCTGCAAGGTCAGACCCGCAGAGTGGCTGTTTCTTGTGCTTTTCTGACGTGTGCTTCATCCTTTAGTTACGTAGCTGGGAAGGGTTTCGTGATCGGTGGCTATATTTTTTGTATCTGCTAATATTGCTCCTCTTTATTGGCGATGGCCGTACGATTGTTGTCTTATGTTCCCGAGTAGTACTGTTTGCGGAATAGTGGGATATTTCCAAGTTGGTGAAGAATTAGATTGGTGATGATCCCTGAACTAAAACTTGGATGAAAAGAAGAATCGTGGGGATCAATTTCAATTGAGAGATGGCAAAGAAAGGAACTTCATGGTTGTTCTTGTGGGATGAGGGTGAATAGTGCGGAAAAAGGAGTCACAGGTGAAGGGTTTGAAAGATTGGCTTGAGAATTGTATAAATGAGTTATTTTCCGATATTTCGATGGTTTGCTTTTTCCTGGTATGATTATTATAGTTCTGGGTCTTCCATGGATTTGTATCATCCGTGTCCAAAGGGCATGTTTCTCTTAATCCTGTGTTGCTTCTAATACAAATAAAGAGCTTCGGAAAGCCATTGAATATGCGGTGTACAATTTCACTCTTCCCTGTTGTAATCTTCCTCCTTAGCCAACGGGGTGCCACATACTTTTTGAGGTTGCTATACTTGTCTGTCGCTTACTGTTTATATTTACTTGATTTATGATTCTGATGACCTATTAACCAGTTGATTGGCCTTCATCAATCTCCTTTTTTTTCCCTCCTCTTCTTCAGGTTGTTGAGGTTTCGACATCCAAAACTGGAAAGCATGGTCACGCAAAGTGTCACTTTGTTGGAATTGATATCTTCAATGGCAAGAAGCTTGAGGATATTGTCCCATCCTCCCACAACTGTGATGTATGACTTGCTTATTCTCTAGTATATTTACTCGATTGGGGCTGCGCTCAGGGACTAATAATGCTCTCCTCATCTCTTAGGTTCCCCATGTTAACCGTATCGATTACCAGCTGATTGATATCTCTGAGGATGGATTTGTAAGATCATGAACTTGTTACTTTTTCATATTGTGTTGAAATTACGCTGTCCATTTTGTATTTTGAATATTCCTTTGTGCACCCATCTTAGGTGAGTCTGCTGACTGAGAATGGTAGCACAAAGGATGACCTGAGGCTTCCCACCGATGAGAGTCTGCTTAAGCAGGTTAGTTTGTGGCACTATTATATTATTAATTAATTATGTTGACCTAAAGTTTTGGTTTTTTACTCTCTCAGTTTTCCTTATCAAAGACCTGTTACTGAAATCTGCATTTTATTAATTAATTACGTTGACCTAAAGTTGTACGTGATATAGATTTGTGAACATCCCCTCTTTGTTGTCACTCTTTTTTGATATTTGTCAGTTGAATGAATTCATCTTCATATTTTAGAAATGCTGCACCATAAGAAAAAGCAATAGGGATGATGTCTCCTGGGCCGGGTCTAGTCGTATCAGTGCTGCTCATTTCCTATGCTAATTGGCTAATCTTTTTATGTAATTTATGCCTGTGTATCAACGAAATTCTTGACTTAACAAGTCATTTTATCTGTCCATTGATTCAGTACTTATCTTTTGGGTTGGTTACAGATCAAGGATGGCTTCGCCGAGGGGAAAGACCTGGTTGTGTCTGTGTTGTCATCTATGGGAGAGGAGCAGATCTGCGCCCTCAAGGACATTGGCCCCAAGTAATCAGTCATATATCCTTATACCTTACAATTAATCGTGGGGGGAACGCATAAAAGCTCCAAGCTATCGAGATAAACGTTGTTTTTCCTTTTTCGGGTTTCTTTCTATTTTGGTTTGGAGAACAGAAAACATGAGGCTCACCACACCATTACGTCTTTAGGAAGATGGTTGTGACCTCCATATCTGTCTTTGTCTTATTTGTGGCCTTCTTTTCCTTGTGGGTTCTGCTTAAAGTAACCGTGTGAACTATCTGGCGACTCATTTTATGGTATGGAGCAGTTGAAAAATGTGGAAGCACCGGAGTTTGGGTTTTGCCTATTTACATTGACTGCAGATTCATTATATTGTTGCACTTGACCGGTCATAGGAAAGTTGTTCCTGTATGACCCCGGAAGATCGTCCGGTCCTGGGGTCTGGACCGACTAGAGGGCATGACTAGAGTGCAAGATGTTTTGGTACTGCTGAGAAGGTATGGAGTTTATGACAGTCGCTGATATTGCAGCCGTTGAAATCCAGTCGAAGATTTTTCAAAGCAGAGGAAGAGAGATGCCACACTGGAGCTGCGCATCTTTCTTCTATTGCGTTTGACAAGGTTTTTTTGGTTAAAAGGTCGAAAAATTTTGAATGTTCTTCAATAATCGAGCTCTTAATGAAAGAAACCCGTACGGTAAAAGGGAGTGACGGTTGCAATTTAATATTTTTTTGTCTGTGTCACTGATAACAAAAAGTCTAATGAGTGTTGATTAACTTAGTTCAAATAAAAAAGATATATAAAACTAAAATTTTTAAAAGATAAATTTTCTTTATTTATAAAATATAATTATTTTATTAAATTATTTCATCTGACACTCAAAACTTCCTCTTTTTTTTTTTTTTTTACTTTTGTTTCACACCCTGACTAATTGTGGGATCCGTTCCCCAGCCATGTGTCCTGAATTTTACCAATAAAAAATGGATTGACATTTGATATGTCAAGCCATGGAAAAGATAATAAAACTTCAAACCAAACAATTTTCGGAAATTTTTTTATAGATTTAAAAAAATAAAAATAACTCAAAAATAAATAAATCTTATTAGTTTGTTAGCCATATAAACACTGTTACGTGGTGCATATAAAGCTCTCTCGTTGTATAACAATGTCGTAACGTATCCATATTCATGTAGAAATACAAATCAATAAAATTCAATTTTTGTAAAATTTAAAAATTCAAAACGCTAAAAGACTAAAAGTCATCGACTCATATCATTATATAATATTTCATGATAAAAGACCCCTTTTTTTTCATTGGAGGGGCCCTTAAATCTACACCACTTCGACGTGCTTTGCAGTTTGCACGAAGCCATCTGTGCTGTCAGTTGAAATTTCAATTTATTTTTTTTTGACAAAAAAACATTGAAAAGTGAAAGAGGGAACGGTTGCCAGCTCGACGTCAGCATATGCTAACCACAACTCCGTCCTACCACTTTCTTTCCCGGTTATAAAATTAAGAAATTAGAAGCGGTAGGAAAATAAGCGAATGTAAAAATTAAAAAATTTTACTGATGGTAATCGAACTCATAATTAATTTCAAATTTAATTATTTCGTGCACGCAAAATTTATTCTAAGAATTTTAAAGTGAAAGCGATATTTTTTTGTTGGTTTAAGGCTTCCCTTTTTTTTCCCACCTGAAAGAATGAGCACGTGCCTTCAGGAAGTGGATGAATATCCACCGAAATAAATAATAATGAAAAAAGAAATAAAATGGAAAAAATACACATAAATTTTTGGTTTGCAACACTTAGAATCTCCGGACCAGTCAAAGCGTATATTAAAATTAATCTTCAGTCCGGCCGGGATTCCTGAGAAAATTCTTGTCAACCCTCCCAACCTGAGATTCGATTATCGGATCATTCATTTGAGGATTCGGTGAGGAAACCATTAGACCAATCTCAAGTCGGTAAGACATACATAAATTGTCACTGTTGTATGTGCACTCCCTCAACTTATTAAAGGAACCTACCGAAATCCATAAATGCCCTCACACAGTCCCTGCTTCCTTCATGCACTCGCCCAATCTCCCTCGGCATCCTCCGTGCGACTGTCGCTCATCCAATATAATTAAGTCATGTCTTATCGAAATTAATTTCATCGGGTAGCACAGTGGAGTTGCGGCGTGAACCAGTTCTCAACACGAGTTGCCTGTGCATTCGAATGAACGGATCGAATGATAAGCTGATGACATACAATAGATCAAGTTCAGGGTTCGACTCTCCTAGGGCAGGTATCTAGGATTTAATGGTGAGTCTGAGACCGTATAATACACCGTTAAGTGGATTAATCGGTTGTTACAATATCGGATGTTATCGATATTAAAAAAAATGTGAGTTAATTGTAATTGGAAATTTGTAATGGAGTGTGAATGGAAAAAGATAAGTCAATTTGTAACAGATACGTGATCTTGTGAAATACGGTAAGCAGACACCAGACTGTGACGTATTTCTTAACGTGATATAAAGGGAAATAAAATTTGTCCGATTTTAGAAGTAGGCACTTTTTCCCTCCTTCTTGAATGGGGATTAGGCCTTAAGGGCCAGGCTTCGATATGATCGTGCTAATCGACAATAAAAATAAAGAAGTATAGAAAAAGGGACATGCGAAGCGAACTTCACAATTTTTTTTTAAAGAGAAACAAATGGCCGCAAAAGTCTTCTCTGGTTCATGAAGTCGTCGGGGACAGACCTGTCCTTTTGCCTGTCAACTTGGGGTGAGCTCTCCAATGAGATCGTGCCTCCGCCCATCCATTCTTAAAGAAAAATAGAGCTAATTATAAAAAAGGAAAAAAAATACATGTGGAAGTTATTTGTTGTGGTATCAACTCTTACTTATTAAATAAATAAATCATTTATTTAAATTTTTCTTGCCGATAAGGGATGTCCATATACTTAATATAATAATAGAAAATTAAGAAAAAAATAGAAGGATATACAAGTCCTTACGTGATGATGGAACTCAGAACATGTTGATTATGAGTTAGAGTATTATATCACTGTATTAAAATTATACTCCCTTATTAATTCATATTTGACACAAGTTGTTCTTATAAGAGATAAAACATATGGATTATAAATTTTTTTCTATTTATAAAATTTAAATTGGACATTATTTGTGAAAAAAATTGATGACTTTGATCGATTAAATGATGATATGTTTCGAGGAACTGGTCTTAATGCAGTGGCACGATATTTCACCTTACGGTCTAGAGATTGGAAGTTAGATTTTAACAGTAAAAATTATGCATTAATTTTATTTTCCTCTATTTTTTTATCTTTATATTAAATATATATATATCTTTGTAAGTAAATTTTAGTTGTAGAGAGATAAGACAGAAGCTTCTTATTTGTATTTACGGCGTGGACTTTAGTGAATTTCAGATCACAAAATAGAATAAAAAATTAAAAAAATAAAAAAAGCAAAAATGAAAAAGACCAGAAAACAGAATAGAACGACAAAAGACAAAAACACTTTCCCGAGATACAAGCTAAAATCAGAGAAAAAGGTTAACAGTTGCTTGTCCGAATGGCGAACAACGACCAGTCGCCGCCAAAGCCCGGGCGGGCGGCGCCGCCTCCTCCGAAGCCCGCGGTCACTCTCCCGCCTCGCTCGTCTGTGAGGGAGGCCGCGCACCCCGGCGGCGGCGGCGGAGGGGGGCATGGGCCCGCTGCTTTCCCCGAGCTGGGGTTCAGCCCTGGCCCAATGACCCTCGTCTCTAGCTTCTTCTCCGAGGGCGAGGACTGCAAGTCCTTCTCCCAGCTCCTCGCCGGCGCCGTGAGCTCCCCGTCGGCGCCCGCCTCATCGTCCCGTGATCTCCTGTTCAGGCAGGGCCGGCCGGAGGGGCTGGTGGCGGCGACACCTACCGGGATGTTCTCAATCCCGCCCGGGATGAGCCCCACGACCTTGCTCGACTCGCCTGGCTTCCTGAGTCATCTTCCGGTAACCAATCCGAGTGTTTGTGTATTTTTAGCTCATGTTCTATCTAATTTGAACCAATCGGATCATTATCTCGTCTCCGAATAGACGAACTTCCTTCGATATCTGGAAAATCAAGTGGCCGACATAAAAATCTCATTTTTTCTGTCGGGTGTTCCGTTTGTTTCTTGAATTATTGAAATTTAATTGATCGACACATAATTGGCAAACTTCTCCAACTGAGTCTGTTCTGTTCTTGCCTTAGAAACAGGGGCAGATATTCATTTCTCTTCATAGTCGCCTGTGATTCAACGGACTCATGTAACAGCAGTCTATTTATGTACTTGCGTAGGCTTCCTTTGGACTTTCAAACCGGCAAGCCCCTTCACAGATCTCATCTCAGGCTCAGCAGCGGCATGGCCGTGACGTTCAACCCGGAAACGTATCATCTTCATCTTCGGCCTCGCTTCCACCCTTCATCATAGGCTCATCAACATACCATCAGCAGCAGCAGCAGATATCTTTAGCGGAATCAAGAAAATCATTGGACTTCTCGCACGACCAGAGGGTTCAAGCTCAACCCTCTTCGATAGTCGTCGATAAGCCTGGCGACGATGGCTATAACTGGAGGAAGTATGGGCAGAAGCAGGTGAAGGGAAGTGAGTTTCCTCGGAGCTACTACAAGTGCACGAGTCCGGGCTGCACCGTCAAGAAGAAGGTCGAGCGATCGTTGGATGGGCAGATAACAGAGATCATATACAAGGGCCAGCACAACCACCAGCCTCCTCAGAGCAACAAACGTGGAAAAGATCACATCGGGAACTTGAATCACAGTGAATCCGAGCTTCACAGACTAAGAGATGGTGGCCAGGAGTCGAGTCAATATTCGACCGAGCGTTTATCTGGGATGAGTGATAGCGAGGAGTCTGGGGATGCACAAACTGGAGTCGAAGAAAGACACGGGGGTGAACCCAACCCGAAGAGACGGTACTAGACTTTCTCCTTTTATTTCTTTCCTTAAATGTTGGATACTAACCATAGCTCGGGCGCATGACTCCTTGTCACTCTGCAGAAGCACAGAGGTCGGGATTCCAGAGGCAACGGCTTCACACAGGACTGTGACAGAGCCTAAAGTCATAGTGCAGACCACTAGTGAAGTCGATCTCTTGGACGACGGCTACAGGTGGCGGAAGTACGGGCAGAAAGTGGTCAGGGGGAATCCCTATCCCAGGTTGGACTCTGCTTTCTCGAATGCCTTTCTGGCACCAGAATTCTTAAGTGTTGATAGAACAACACAGCATCATCAGACTGAATGTGTTTAGGGGACATGTTTGTCTTGGAAACTGAAACCGAATAATTCCTAGGGTTGTGTACATTTGAGACACTGAATGATAAGCCACGGCTTTCTCAATGACCCAACCACAAAACTTGATACGTCACAACTCACAGTTCGTATGATCTATCGAGTTGGTCTTATGAACCTGATGGTATTTTGCCCCCCTGAACTTATATGGTGAGTTCTTACCTCCGACTAATCGAGATACTGTTTTAGCTACCACTGCACTGGAATTTAGTATCCCGAATAGCAACTCAAGTTCGGGGAATCTTCTCAGATGATAAATGCGGAAGTAAGGATTTTCTGCAGAAGATGTCGATCGAGCTTACACTCCTGTTGTTTTCTGTGCCATAAACCTGCAGGAGCTACTATAAATGCACAACTCAGGGATGCAACGTTCGGAAGCACGTGGAACGGGCTTCAGCTGACCCGAAAGCTGTCATAACAACCTACGAGGGAAAACACAACCATGATGTCCCCGCTGCCCGGAGCAGCAGCCATAGCGTCGCCAGCAGCTTCGCCTCCCAGCTGAGACAACCAAACACAGTACCGGAAAAAGATTTCTTGGCTGACAAGGCAGACATCAGACCGCAGCTGAGGGGCCACCTACACTTAAAAGAAGAGAAGACGACAGAATATTCATCGCAGCAGAAGGGGTAAGGACCGGTTGTTGCATGATGAGAAGCCTTTGGAAAACATGATTTTTCCGGTCGAAGACAATACTGGTCCCTGCAGCTGCAGAAAGTGCACTCTTTTCGCCTTACGGAATTAACTGCCGTGTTTGAATGTAACAGTGATGTAGGGAAATAATGTATTCTGTTTAAATATTTCTTTGATTCTTATATATTTGAATTCTTTTTCTTTTGTGTACATGGGAATATACAAAAGGGTCGATTTGACACATTGTTTCTTGGTTGCTGTATTTTGCTGGTGCTAATGTAACATTACCCGTCCTTTTGGAGATCATTCTTTTCTTTTATTTAGTATTTCATTTTCCGGTGTGCACCACCCGATATACAAAATATAGGCCACATTAGTCCAAGTTCGAGTTTTTCCATTCACAGAACTGGTAGTTTGTACATTGCTTCCCATTTTGGCTCTCGTCTTTCTATTTTCAGACAGGTGTGTCCAAAACTTTATGATCAAGATTGTCCTATAATAACGAGAAAGTCTTTAATAGAGTTATCATATCACATAGACAATACCGATATGATATATTTGTTCAATCAGAATCTGCTATTTATATACTTGTCCAATCATGGTTTACCGTTTATTACACCTTTTTTATTACATTTTTAAGGAAATTTTAGTATTTAGTACTTATATCTATATAACTATTGATTATACGTTAAGTTTTGATTTGATGGATATATCACATCGTCACTATCACGTGGTGTAGCTGCTTCATTGAAGACTTTCTCCAATACTAAAGATGGGATAGCATCGTGAACTCGTATATTGGGCCGAAAGGCCCAAATGGGGCCCATCTTGATAACTGGGCCGACGGAGACTGATTTCAGGCCCACCACAGCCCCAGCCGTCTCGTGGACTCAGTCTGTAGGAGAATCGGCACCGATTTTTCCCCGACACTGAAGTCGAAGATGACGATTTATCAACAGAAGATTCGATCATTGCCCCCGAACCGTTCGATAAAACTGTAGATGCAGAAACGTCCATCGACGCGACGGGGAGAGCCGGTGAAAGAGGTGGGGCCGGAAAGGAAGAAAATGAAATAGCAGTTAAGGGATTGGTTAGGCGGCCGCTGATGATTAAGGTTTCATCAATTGGTTAGGCCCATACGTGAAATTAATGAGTGGGAGACACTGCCCCCTCGGTGGGTCCACTCCGCTTCAATTTGGAATTAATCATTATTTATTTAATAATTTCTGAATTTTAGGCGTTCACGAAAATAAAAAAGAAGAGAGAAAAACGGAGAGATCGTCCGCCCAATCAGATGCATTTTTGTGGGGCCCAAACGCATATGTAGGTGCACGTATGAGACATCACCATCAGGGTGAGCTGCGCCTGGCTGGAGATAGGTCACGGGCGTTTTATAAGCGGGGCCCACTAGTTTGACTCCCCGCTCACGGGGTCAAAGATTCGTTATTCTTGATTTTATTTTATTTGCACCCCGCCATATTCCCGCGTCAGCCGAAACGCATCTCGAGACTAATCTGCGATCCGGTCGAGATCTCTAGGAAAATTCCCGTCAACTCTCCCAACATGAAACTCTATCCTGAGTTCGTTCATTTTAGAGTCTAGTGAGAAAACCATTAAGTCAATCCCATGTTGGTATTCTTGATTCATTTCTAAACTGGTTAGGATTATTACAACTAAGAATACGCACAGAACAGAAGGTGAGCGTACCTCTCTCGATATGATATTAAGATGTTATTAGCGAAACTTTTTCTTATTCTTTTATGTCCTTCTAAATGCATATGCCTTTTTTATACAGTAAAAAAAATTAAATTCATTGTTATATGAGATTTCTGGATCTGATCGAAGCAAGGCCTCCCATATTTATAATCTCTTAACAATGTTTTTCTTCCTTAGGAGGAAAATCCGCTCTCAATTTTCAAATTATATTATTATTGTTGTTATTGTTTTAAATAATTTCTTATGATATATTCGGTCTAAACCTTCTCAAAAACGAGAAAGTTTTCAGTTGAGCGGTTATACCATATCAGCATCGCTTGCATGGTATATTCACGACTTGAAAAATAATCAATAATTATACAATTATAGTTATTAAATCTTAAAGAATATTTAAAAAATATAAAAAATCTAAAATGAATGGTGGACTCTAATTGAAAATAAAATATAAAAAACATTAAAAAACCTATTTAAAATGTAAATTTTAATTAGAAACAATATATTCTTGTTGGACGGATGTATCACGTAAGCGATGCTGACGTGATATAACTGTTTCACTGAAGACTTTCTCCTTCAAAACATACGTTTTGACCTCAAGAATTAGCTCAAGTGGATAGGATACGTGTACGACCCCTGTGAAAATCTATAATATCCTGAGGTTCGAACCCCCGAGGCCGTCCGCTCATATGTTTTGCATATAAACTGACCTGAATTTATAAACTTTTAGGCAATTAATAGTATCAGCTTAAAATTTTATTAATGTTTTTGAGTTGACAATTACATTTGCCGAGCGGCGACTTTTGAATTTTTCACCTAATTTCGCAGATTAGTAGTTTCCCGTAAAATTAATAGCCGAACCTAACATTTTTAATTTAAATTAATCATTTAATAAATTCGAAAACCTAGGAAATTAGAAAATCTAGGGGAGGTTTGTAAGATATCGTAGGTATTAGGGATGATCAGTCATCGTGGTTTAGTTGTGTTTGGACTTTGGGGGTTCATTTTTTTTATTCATGTTTTATTTTTTCCCCAAATATTACTACGTAGAAAAATAGTAAATATTCAATCGCTACTATACAATAAATTTATTATATAAATTTTTTTACGGTATTATTTACATCGATAGAAATATTCTTATAATAATATATAAAGAGTTTATTATAAATTTTTTTTATCAATTTTAATAAGTGAAAATTTTTCATAATTTATAAGAGTCAAATTTTACGCACGTGAATATCCGAAAGAAAAATAATTTAGGCAACGTACTCGTGATCCAGAGAAATTAATGCAGTTGAACAACCCTTTGTCAGATTTACAGTCCATATATGTGGCCTGTATAAATTGAATATTTATTTATATAAATATAAGAATAATATGAAAAAAAAAAATCATTTTTCAAACTGTAAATAGTAAATACAACTTTGCTCTTGCTTTACTGTGTAGGCCATGCCATCACCGTGGGATTAAATTACGGGGAATTTGGGTTTGAATATTATTATGAGAAAAAAAATTATTTAACTAAATCATTTAATTATTATAATTTTCTTATTTATAAGTTGAGATGTAGGTTGCTGTAAATAAAATGGTAGATATCTTTTTCACGGTAAAAACAATGCTGTATATTGATTTTTCCTTCTTTTTTTTTTACCTGTTTAAAATATTTTTACCATTCACCTAGCCCAATAGAACTGATAGCAACATGCCAAAGAGCTGCCAACCGAGGGTGACTTAGTAATTTTTTCACTAGACCCCAAGTAAATGATACCGGGACTGATTCCCGGGTTGGGTGGGTCGAAAGGAATTTTCCTAGGAATCCTCGGTCCGGCCACGGATTAATCTCGATGTGCACTTTGACTGTTCCGAGAATGCTGCGTGGTGCCAATTAAAAAGAAAAAAGAAGTGCCAAGAGCCTATTTTCTTGAATTTTTTCCTTTATTTTATAATTTGGAAAGCTCAAAATTCAAAAGCCTCTGCACAAAGATCCATCCTTTCACCCATTTGCCTCTGTTAAGTCACTGTCTCTTCCTCTTACCTAGCCATTTGCTGCGTATGGACACAACAGCCCACGCAGTGTGACAGATCGGTCCTTGGAGGCACTCTCCAAATGCCTCGCTTCCCATAATTTTCTTTTTCATTCCAAAAGTCACAACACAAACTCGAACACACGCATATATATATATATATTTAATTTGTTGAAATTTATAATTCCGTATAAACAAATTAATAAGAAAACGCACAAACTCTGTATCATAGATTATAATAATATCTGATAGTAAAGATTGCTGGAATATAATACTAACAAGGATTAATTTCACGTCTTAAATATGTGAATTTCAACCAAGTTCACCAACCATCAAGAGTATATGTCTGGCAATGTCGAGATAACAAGTTTGAGTTTTACTCTGAGTAATATTGTCAAAAGAGACCTTGAGCTTGACGGAGTCGAACACAAAAGCCTACTTCATCATATTCTTTCTTTATGTTTTCTCAAATGGTAAAATATCCGCCAGATCCACAAGATGTTATGCCCATATCCAATCAAAATTTGAAGCTAATAGAATGGTGGTATCCGCTCTCTTATAAACCATATTTCAATCTCCCATTTGGCCGACGTGAGATTGACTCTTCAACACAAGTGATTCGGTACCCTCATCAAACACAGCAATTCCGTGTTTAGATCTATGCTCGAGGAAATTTTCTTACGGTTGGAATTTCCACTGTGATCGTAACATTATTCGTGATCTAATAATGGTCGAACCAAATACCCGGGATGCTAATAATTCCAAGAAAGAAGGGAAGTTGTTTACGGAGTTTGATTTTTGGAGCAAGGGATGGAATCTGAGGAAGATGGGTTAACGCCAAGCAGATCCATTCCATAAATTCTCGTTCTTCTATGTGTAGCTCTCAACCACCTCACTCACATCCTCACCTTATCTCCCATATATTTTACAGAGCCCAGCTAGGGTTTTGTTTTTCTCCCCCCCAGCCCAGCTCCAGTCTAGAATTAATTATACACTAGAGGGTGGCCCGTGCTACGCACGTAATTGTCAATTATATGTCTTATAATAAAAATTTAAGTTGAAAAGAGAAATATTGAACTGTTCAGAGAAATAAAATTTAAGGTTAAAGTAAATAAAAGGAAGGATCAGTTCAAATTAAATAAAAATGAAGCAGGACCGTGGAATTGAAAGAGTTTCTGATAAATAAAGTGCATTTTTCTGTGGAAATTGCTAGCATCGCAATGAGTAGGAGAATTTTAAAAGGGCGAAAGGAAATTATATAATTAAGAAAATCGTGAAAAACAATTGAAAGAATTGTGAAAAAACAGTTAATATAATAGAAGAAGTTAATAAAATTGTTAAATATACTCAAATTATAAAAATAATAAAAAATTCTTTTCATATCTTCTATTATCTTATTTTAAATTAATTTTGATCAATAATAAACTAAATTTGGTTGAGTGCATTTTTGAAACTTGAGAATGAGACCAAAATTATTTTAGGTTTAGGCAAACTAACATGCATACGTTCTTTTAGAAAAATGGTGAGCATATATTACCTGTTTTCGGTGGTTTCTTAATTTTAAAAAAGGGAAAATAGCTATAATTTTGGATGCTACTCTCCGCGGTGAGAAAGAATTGCTCATCGGTGGAAAAATTCATGTTGAAAGAGTTTTATTCCTTAGCGAGCTGATCTAACTCAAGTAAAGTTAATCGAGATTTTATAGAATTTTTAAATATATATTCGTGGTACAAATTAAAAAAAAAATAAAGAAATGTTGACACACTTATCATTGAAAGGCATGTGACCTCTAGTCTACCGTGCCTGACACGGACCACCGGTTCCGAACCGAACCCTTCCAATTGCTCTCATTCGATCGTAATATGGGATATGCCACCGGTATATATAAGAGCGATCGTGGTGAATGAATTCAGAAAACTTATGGAGGGACGAAACTATATTGGAGTGTCACGTGACGTACGTGAGACGAATTACGCATAGTTCAACGAAAAAAAATTGGATAAAAAATTAAGTAAAATATATACAATATCAAATAGAATCTTTCGAGTTCAGGAGTGGTCGCCTCCCCTGAATCCATCCCTAGATATCATTTAGTTCCCTTGAGCAAAAGTCTCGGTTTCGAGTTTTTGTAAATGAAAAAAAATTCATAATGAGAGAATTTTATTCCTTACTGGACCGATTTTACTTGTATTGGATTGGTCAGAGAACCGCGTGCACAAAAAACTGTTGCCATCATTGAAAATCATATTTTGCAATTTTAAGCCTACATAGTAAAAGTATTTTCTTTAATAATAAAAATATGTATATATTTAGAAGTAGATAAAGGGAAGATGATGATAAAGGGTAAGGAATATTTCACTTACGAGAATCGATTACAAGATTTTTTTTCACAAGCGGAGAACAACATCGTACACGGCAATAGATAATATAATGAATGAGGGAATGGAAATGGTAGATATGGCACGACGAAATGGAGACCGGTGGTCTTCGAAATAGCATTGGAGTAGAGAGGGAGGGAGGCGTTGCTGGCGATTTTTCCAGTGTAAGAAGAGAGAGAAAGAGAGAGAGGAAAATTCGAGAAATAATCTACGGCGAATGTCGTCGAGAGAGGAGCTTGTTCTTTCTCGTCGATTCTCCGGTGACTGCCTCCCACGCTGTCGCCGGCTCCTTCCTTTCACTTGTCCGACGCTGTCGATTCAGGTGGCCTATCGCATCATGGATTTGCCACGTAGAACAGCTTTTACACTTTTCAAGATTAACTTTGTTTAATTGCTATTCAAATGGTAAGCACTGCATTACAAAAAGAAGAGAGGGTAACTTCCCGAAATGGCGATCTTCTGGGTTTAGCAACCTGTAAGTTCGAGGTTCGATTTTTGCCGAAATCTATGTAGAATGGCGCGAGGTTGTGATCATGACTCCGGTGGTTGGCTGACTAGTTATGACCGTATTGACTATTATCCAATATTATTAATACATATAATCTTCATTTACAGTTAGTCTCAAATCATCTTTCTATCGTTCCTGACGATGTAAATGCACAGGTATTGACTGTGACTTGTGAGCAAGTTCAACTATTAAACTATTGCCCTAAAAAAGTGTTATTCAGTGCTTTTTATCCGAACAAAATCCCTGGGGGCTCAACCTCTGTCTGTCATGGGGAAAAGAGCGAGCAGCGCTACGAACAAGAAGGTAAAAGGTAAAAGGAAAAGGACGAGCTCTCACGCTGCCATTTATTAATAGGCATGGAAAAGTAAAACTAAACCAACAGTTTCTCTCTCCCCCTGTCTTCAAGTACAGTCTCTTTCTTGGCTTCAAGGGAAAAGCTTTCAAGAAAAGAAGGGGGGAAAGAGGGGAGGAAGAAGATGAAGAACCAGTAAACTGGTGAACCCTTTTTCTCTTCTCATCTTTCACCGTTAGCTACCTGTGACTTGCGGCTACTGCTGATCGATAGATCGAAACGGACAAAGCTCTCTCCTTTGTCACATTCTCTACTCTGTTCACCATTTAACAGAACCATCTCCTTCTCGTCTCTCTCTCTCTCTCTCTCATTCCGTGTTCCTTTCTTCCTCCGTCTAGCACTCGTCTTTGAAAAATGCAATGCATCCCACAGTAGAGACGCCCGTGTTCCGCTTTTCCCGGTAAATGAGGGAAAGTTGACCTGATTTGAAGCTCAAAAAAGCGATCTTTCTCCCTTATAAAAGTTCCTTTGGTGGCTCGCTCTTCCTTCTGGGCTTCGAAATTGGAGAAGTAGGATGAGGAAGCACGGATGGCAACTCCCCTACCATCCCCTTCAGGCAAGTTCTTCCCTCCTATTTTCTGTCTTATCAGTAACCTTTTCTGTTTCAATCAGCATAATAGTGATTTTTGGGTTATTCTCTTGATAATTTTGTGTTCTGTGTAGGTGGTGGCAGTTGCTGTTTTCCTAGCATTAGGGTTTGCTTTCTATGTCTTCTTCGCACCCTTTGTGGGGAAGAAGATGTTTCAGTATGTTGTGATGGGAATCTACACTCCTCTGGTAAGTGAACTCCCAATACTTTTATTGTCCTCCTTGAAGTTCTAAATATTGCATTTTTCCGAGGATTTTGGGTCCTTTAGATCTATTCTGTTTCAGCTGTTTGTGCCCGTTGTTTTATGATATATCTGTTTGGATTTTGTTCTTTCTGTGTGGACCCTTAGCTCCATGATGTGTGCTCCTTCTCTAGATTCCTTTCATTTTCGCTAGCTTTTGGTTGTGGTCATTTCAATAAGCTTAATTGGATTGTCATTTTAGGGGTAGGGAGAAAATGAGTTGATTGTCTTCTTGCTGATATCTCACCTCTTAGGAGCCATTTATTCCATCAGTATGTTCTGAGCTTTGGCCTTTGCTCAGTCAGTGTGGAAGCTACCATGTGGTATCACATCATCAATTTCAATTCCTGATGTTCTTCCTTGTGTTGTTGATTAATATGTTAGTTTTCTGCATATTTGGTGAAGTGTTCGTGCTAAGACATATTAGATCCACACTTCTCCAGTATTGCTAGAAGATTTTGAATCTACAGGGCTGGTGAAAATGGCCTTTCTCGTAATCAAGTGAGAGAATCCGCAAAAAAATTGCACCTCCATACTTATCCAAGCCATTTAATTGATTGGGATTTGAACCTTGACTTCACAGCTTAATTATGTTTTTTTACCCCATCTCCTTGTTTTGCATCCTTGTGTTGTTTCTAAACTGAAAAATAAATACTCTCTTGTCAGATTATGTGTGTATTCAGTTTATACATATGGTGTGCGGCAGCAGACCCTGCAGACCCAGGAGTTTTTAGGTCGAAAAAGTATCTCAATATACCCGACAGCGAGAAGCACCTTCAGTCAAAGGACACTAAACTAGGCGGAGAATCGACTTCTTCTATACAAAATGAGAATTCTGCAGCATTAGGTGGAAAAGCCCTGGATGCACATGCTATGGCTTCGGAAGCAAAGGATTCCTCTGCTGAAATTGAGAAGAATAGTGCATCTTCACTGAATTCATCTTGTTTCCTATGGGCCCTCACCCCCTGTTATTGGATTTGCAAATGCTGCGGGCCAGAAAAAGAATCTTCCGAGCATCTGGCGAGCGAGGATGGGATGTTCTACTGCAGCTTGTGTGAAGTTGAGGTATCAGTTCTTTTGTACAGTGGGGGTGGAATTTGCATAGTGTAAAGTCAAAGCTGAAGCAACCGCTTAGGGAGATTTCTTGACATGCTAGAATGAGGGCTATTAGTATGACATTGGGTTGGGTTTGTATCAGATTTGAAGGGAGAGTTTATTTCTTTCAGGTTTTCAAGTATAGCAAACATTGTAGAGTCTGTGACAAATGTGTGGACAGATTTGACCACCACTGCAGGGTATGTAGGATCCTAATTTTCCTGAGATCACTTCATTTTATTTTATTTTATTTTTTTCAGTTTATCTGATGCTCCTTTTTCCCTGCTTTTCTTTAGTGGCTCAATAACTGTATAGGTAAAAGGAACTATCGACAATTTTTCACCCTCATGGTCTTTGCTCTCGTGTTGGTAAGTATGAGAATTCTTTCTACTGCTTTTCTGTGGTTTCCCTCGCAAATGCAAATCTAGTACTACTGTTTTAGACCAATTGCAGTTGTCATGGGTTGTAAATCATTTCATTCCTCCGCAAACCATTTCATGTTACATAACATTAACAAGTAAATAGTTGTGTTTTTTTGTTTGGGCTTGAAATTGCAGCTTATTTTACAATGGGCTACTGGCATCCTTGTGCTCATTTGCTGTTTCCTTGAGAGGAAGAGGTTCTCTGTTGATATTGCTACCAAGTTAGGGAGCAGCTTCTCTTTGGTGCCTTTTGTTATTGTTGTGGTAAGGCAGCCTTACCATTGTCTTCAGATGCACACTTGATTTCAGTTCCATAACTTCAATTTACCAAGTCAATCTTCATGCAACAGGCTGTCTGCACCTTCCTAGCTATGCTTGCTACCCTGCCTCTTGCTCAGCTATTCTTCTTTCACATACTTCTTATCACGAAGGTATTTTAAGTTTCAACTTCTTATTTAGTGACTTGTAACGCATTTCAACTTCATTATACAGCTCAATGTCATTCTGTCATCTTGTTGCCTTGGGGTATTCATCATTTTTTGCTTCTTGTTGCCTTGGAGTAGGCAAGTTGGGCACTTCTTTCTCAGATCAATAAATAGTATTGACTGAATCCATCCGTGCCTATTCTCTGTTGGAAGTTTTCAGTGTATTAACTTGGTTCCTTTATTATTAAGGGAATTAGCACGTATGATTACATAATAGCCCTGAGGGAACAGGAGCAGCAGGGTGTTGGAGGTCCTCAAAGTCCGCAAATGTCCCCAGTCAGCTCCATCACTGGATTGAGCAGTGCAAGCTCTTTCACGACTTTCCGCCGGGGAGCTTGGTGCACGCCTCCACGACTATTCCTGGAAGATCAGGTAAGTTATATTGTGTCTGTGCCTTTTCATATTTATCTTGTCAGGAAGACTACTTATTCAATATTTTCATTTTCTCCCACTCTGCAGTTTGATGTTGTGCCTCCCGACACCGGTTCTGTAAGTTCTCTGGGCAAAAGGACAGCAGAGGAACCAGTCAAGAAAAAGAGTTCTGGAGCCGTGAAGATCAGCCCATGGACCCTGGCTCGATTAAATGCAGAAGAGGTTTCAAGAGCTGCTGCTGAGGCACGAAAGAAGTCCAAAATCCTGCAGCCTGTCCCGAGACGTGAATCCCCGCTGGGCCTTGAACCCAGCAGAAGCTTTGGGAGCAGTGGGAGGCGAATGATTCCACGGCCTGATAATAACCGGAGGCGGTCTGGGAAGCGGGTGAGGCTCCCTGTTGACTTGGCAATGGAGCCATTGTCAGATCTTTCCTCTAAAAGTGCTAACAAAGGCTTCTCGGAGACATCCACCAGTCTGGCCCCTCTTCAGCTCGAGGCTAGGAGCGCCTTTCAAACGAGCCGGGCCATGTCCAGTTCAGCTGAGATCGTGGGCTCTTCCCCCGAGAGCAGCTTGGGATCTCCTGATATCCACCCGTTCCAAGTCTCTTCATCGGGGCCCGAGGTGGCTAGGCAGCTAAGTGGACTTTCCATTGCCGGTCCTGCTGCGAGGAAAGAGATTCCTTTGTCGAGGTCGACTAGTGATGGATATGAAGCCTCAGGTGGGGAAGACAGTGACAGGGTTCCATCTAGGATCGTGCAGAGATCGTCCAACTGGAACAATCTTCTTCTCGGGCATGATCAAGACGGGAGGGTTGGAAGGCTAAAGGGACCATCCTCGTCAACCCAGATTGATAACAGAAAGCTGTAAGCAGTCGATTCTTTCAGATTCACTCCGGAATCTAATGTTAATGGCTCACCATTCTTTCATTCGTGGAAAAGAAAGAAAAAGATATGCTCATCGAAGGACTAACTGGAGATAAGGCTTTTGCAAGCTGGACTCGAGTTTCTTGCCCTCCAGGGCTCTTGTTGAACGTCCTGATCATATCTGGCGTCCCCGAAGCTGTAAAGGAATTCTCTCTTTGTAATTTAAGATGCTGCACATTTTTTTCATGTATGAACTCCATTGGATTATGAATCTTGCGATGGGAGAGGAACGCTGCCTTTTCTGCATTAAACTGTCCATGTCTGTAGAGGAGGAACATCGAAGAAGGGAAACAAAGGAGATCTGAGGTTGTGGTCATCCTGAGGGGATTGAGGGCTGTAGGGAGACAGCGTGTGGAAACCTTTGCCCTCATTGAAAGGGAGGCTTACACGTTCCACAGCAAACTCCAACTGCTGTACGAGTCAATGGACTGAGCAGAGCTGCCCCACAGCAAGATACGGCAAAGAAACTGGAGAGCAGGACTGGAGACAGGGCGACCTTCCTCGTACCATTCCCCTCTTCATTCGGTAGATGTGATTTTGTGTTGAGCATTGAACTCCACATCCAATAATTGGATAAAAAGAATCCTTAAATATGAGAAAATTGAATACCGTCACTTATCAGTTTAAATTTTTACATGGATTCGGTGCAACCAACATGTTATAGTCCACTTGTGAATTTTGCATGATTCATGGCATGATGAACAGGAAGGAAGATGGGTGGGTACGTATTAGTTATAGGTTAGAATTGTTTGGATGTTGGACCCCACTGTCTCATTAATTTTTGCTGCTCACTATCGCGTTAAAGATGGCATCAATTAACCTGCTTTCCTTCCCATCCAAGCCAAGCGAAGCAAAGGCCGTCTTCCTCTTGTTTTTTCCCATTTCTCCTTCCAACTGTACTCACCTGGTCATCTGATCAAAGGGTTAAAAACTCTCATCAATCGAATATCTGGAGAACTCGACTGACGCCCAGCCCAAGGAGCACTGCTATGCAAATCCTCATGCCTTTGGGAGGCACCAAATTGCAATGATTTGCTGGGTCAGCCTCCGCAAACTGTACTATTGGAGTATGGCATTGAAGTGTCGAAGTGGCAGTCCCGAAGGTCAGATCAACCAAAGGTTAATGGCATGGGCTTCTCATGGCATCTTTAGGTGAAAATGTGCACATGGAACAACCGAGACCCGACTGGCTGCTGCACGAAGAGACAGTGCCAAGGGGCTTCCATTTCGGCATCAAGAAGATGGATATCTTCAATTTTTTTATTAAGTTTAATTCAATAATATGAAGGAACTTTACACAAATTATGCTTAGTTATATACAAATGATGGTTGCCCTTCAACAATGAGACGAACTAAGAATATCACAAAATTCAGATCTCTCAGTTTTAGTTGCTAAATGAGGCAAAGGTGCTATTCTCATTCTTAGCAAGATAATAATTGATCTAAAAATGATGCCCGGAGGAGTTATTCTTTGTTGAAAGATCCTGAAATTGTGCTCTTGCTAGATGGAATAGATAAAATCGTGAATGCGAGCTTGTAGATTACGGCTCATGTATCTTTTCCCCTCCGATTTGCAATCATCCGAGATAGTTGATGGTGCCAGTTGCCAGGGACTTGACTATGTCGAAGTAGTAGCAAAATTCTTCTCCAGATATCTCCTGTAACATAGCAAGAAAAGAAAACATGATCCCTGGTCTCTCTCTCCACATTGCAGAGACTGCAATGTTGAGAGGTGAGTGAGCCCCAATTGGCCAGTCTCTCTCTAGTAGATAACCTGTCTTCAATTTTATCTAGTCCATAGTTTGAAACAAAGAAATTTCTCATGTTTAGTCGTGGGAGTGATGTGGACAGGTCCAGCAACCAAGCATATAGATCTTGCAATTTCTCAACACACACGACTTCTGTAAATTGATCATTTTGCCAAGTGGGGGGAAGCAGATGGATGCTAGAGGATACTAGGAAGACGAAGTGTTCAACTGACAGAGATCAGGGAATACATTCTGTATTGTGATTTCACAACTAAGAGACAGCTCCATTTTAAAAATTGAAAAGGGATGAGAGTTCATCCACCTTCTGCTCTAAGTTTCTCTCTGACATAATTGTCAAGAAACCGAGATCAGCTGCAATCGGAATGCTTTCTCTGAGCTCCCATTGGTAATAACAATGTCTACAATGAATCAAAAAAGAACGGAACAGAAAGGCAGGGCTAATCCAAAAACCAAGCAGAGCACAAAAGTTTAGAACTTTGACATGTAAGGCATAATACCCTGAACTGAATTCACGGCCTCAACGTGTATCCAATTATCATTATTCCCGAAGAAACCCACTAGAAGGAAGATTTCTTTTTTGCTTTTGCTTAGAATGTTCAGCTTATGTTTCTATCCTAATCTGAATGCCTCCACAAGAATCAAGGAACCTCAGATGCCACACAATCATGGCAGATTAGCACAGCAACAAGCAAAAACTGAAGAGCAAAGATCATTCAGCTGAAACTCATCTCTGGTTACCCGGAGATTGATCGCCTGGAACCTCCAAAACCTCCACTCGCTCCTCAGACTTCCCCAGCGTCTCGGAGTCCTTAGCTGACGCCTCCTCCTCCAATTCCCTCACGGCCGCCTCCTCGGCAGCCTTCTCGGCCCTGAGTATTGGCTCGTAGTAGTCGGAGTGAGCCTCCATGCACTTCTTAAGGGCGGCGGTGGCCTGGAAGCATTTCTCGACTACGTCCTCCTTATTCTTCTCCGCCTCCTCAATGCACTTCTCCCAGTCAATGAACGTGTCCCTGCAGCCGCCGCCCTTCATGAACAGACAGAAACCACACTCTCCCTCCTCCTCCACCTCCCCATCTTCACCCTCCCCCTCTACCTGATGCGCTTCAGCTGATTCCGCGTCGGGCGGCGGAGAAAAATCGGCGGGCTGAGGATCAGGCACCTGGGGATCCGGCGAGGACATGGCGTTGCTCTTCGAGCTCAGGGGAGAGGGGATTGAAGTGTCTAGGGTTTTGGTTGACCGGCAGGCGAGGGAGCAGCGGAGGCGTAACCTTCAATGGCGGCTCATGCCTTAAACCCCCTGAAGTCAAAACCTCACTCTGAATATTCTTTCCTCAAATATTTCGATTTTCTTGGATAAAAATGGGAAGAAGAGTGGCTGCGAAGGATCAAACTAAGCAATTTGAAAGCGGAAACTGATGGCTTAAGTTTGTTTACTTTAATTTTACTGATGAAGAAAATTTATAATTAAGAAAGTTGTAACTTTTTAATCGATCAAGTAGGTTCGGTTAGCAGACGATGGACAGAAAAATGGAAAACTAGTTTCCACGATTTACTTCTTTTCATTTCGATAAATACAAGTGCCTTAAGGTATCACAAAATATCAAAAATATCGAAACATCATGCACAAGTTCGGGCATGATAACAGGATCGTCGACACTTATCTCAGCAAGTGATAAGGTCCAGATGGAATTTGATTTCATAGGCAAATTGGACCACCCGAAGGTTAAAAAGACGCTCAAGAAATCGGTTTGACCAAACAGTCACTAGTGTCCGTTTTCAACGAAAGAGTATAGCTTCCGAGCAAGACGCATTGCTTTGCGATGCGATGTCATGGTTTTTTACCAAATTCTATTGTTTAAGTTCTCAATTTCATGTTGGCGTTTTTGCAATTTCTATTTCTTGTGAATCTTTTCGCAAATTTTATTGTTCAACATTTAGGATTTCTTCTATTTAATGACGTATTTGACTACTGAGCTGTTAGAGTAATTAAATAATAAAAACTTGGAAGTTTTTTCCCTCTCCATTTTTTGTTTCCTCAGCATTTGCGTGAATCAACAAGGTTCGATTTATCCGCGATCGTTGATCCAGCTCGCTCACGTTGCATCAACATGCTTGATCGTACTACTACGCCTACTAGTCCAGCGACCGGAACATCGGTTAGAAGTTTATTCTTTTGATTCGGGACTGGCTTTAGTCATTGTGTGTCATCAACCGAATTCGATCTCTTCGAAAGCCAGATTAGTCACATACTGACTTCTGGGGGTCTCTCCGAATAACCAATCTGATTAGCGTACCATTACACTATTTTTTTCTCGGGTTCACATATAAAGACGTGATCTTAAACGACAGCTATATCGAGGATATAATGACAGACGCCAAACCTGCCCGAAATGCACTTGTATATGTAAATTGCAAGAGGAACAAGCCATTGCAACTGAAACATGTTTGGTCCAAACAAAACATCGGATCCATATTACAGTTCCCCATTTCTGAGGTCCATGATTTAACTTCGATTTGATTCATCTGGGAAGCATGCAGGTTTGATCAATTCTTCCTCCCTTCGCATAAAATGATGTGATAACCATGCCTGCAGCAGATTCAAGTTTAAGGTCAAGCGATCACTGTTAACCCAGAAAGCTACATTCTAAACTCAATAGTTAAGGCAAAAATCTCTGAAGTGCAACCACAATAGTGCATGAATGCATCTTTTGAAAGATCAGCCATTGTGCCATGAGAAATAGCAAGTGAATTTTCAAGAATTCATCCCTGCGAGCAATATATGAAATGATAACATTTGCGTGCTCTCAATCTAATCAACAGGCTCTTTCTACCAAAGGTGGGTACTTAAGACTTGTTGAATGCAGCAGACAAAAGAGAACTGCCAGCTAGATGCTTACGTAGATTTAAAGGGAGCACTGGTAGCTCCAACTGGGGTGCTGAATGCAACCTCCTGAAACGGACCGGCCATCTTTCCTCGAGGGAACCATCCTAGGTCTCCACCCTTCTTCCCAGATGGGCACTCCGAGTATTCTGCTGCTAACTGACAAGTTCAGAGGAAAGAGTAGTCAATGGTAGCTTGCTAACAAGTATATACTGCATCCTGCTACTGCTCCACGGCTGGGAAAATGTGAGGTACTATATATTTAACCAAATGCTGTCTCCATCATCGAAGCTCAGTCAAATTTCCAAGGCAGGTGATTCTCTTCCATTGTATGTTGCATACGAGTATCAGGCGTGCATTATACATCATTTTGGCAACTAGAGTCCATGTGGAGCCTCATTGGCAAATTTACCTTTGCAAATTCAGCTGGAGGAACCTTATCTCCATTGCCAAGCCAACCCTCCTGCAGCTTCTTGTATGCTTCATTGATTTTTCCCTGCTTCTCACACAATATGTGCCTCGCTGCAACAAGAAAAACAAATAAGTAAATCCCACATGCAACTTGTAAGCAGGATAAATCACTTTTGACACAGTAGGAAAAGAATTCAGTGAGAAAGTCTTCTAAAAACGTGTCAAAGAAATTGTGACCAGTCCACCATTACGAGTTAGATTTGCATAAAATCTTGCAAGGAAACGAACATCCAACATAATTATTGAAATACCATTGATAAAAAATCAACATATTGATAAAACTGAGACGAACCGGCATGTTAGATAAAATTAGAGAGTATAAACCTTTGACGTAAGTGCAAGTGCCAAGCCCATCCGACTTTCCCGCCTTTCCTTTACCCTTTGAAGATTCATCACTTCCACCGCCTGCTTGCTTGCCCTTTCCCTTCGCCGACTCCTTAGGTTTTGAGTCCTTCCCCATTTACTTCTACCCCGAATATCAAGCTGCTCCAGGGACATAACAAAAATTTTACATTCCAGAGTCTCTTCATACAATAGAAGTGTGCCAACAGAACAGGAAAAACGAACAGAAAACCTAGTATCTCTCTATAAGCAGTCAAAAAGACAAAGAGCTTCGAACGTGAAACGAGAATAATTCGACCAAGAAACCACATATTAACGCCGTAAAAATCACAGGCGCCGAAATTCCAAGAGGATTGAAGCTGCAGCATCTGCAACTGGCTTCTGATTTCAAGAACAACTAGACCGAAGCTGCAATTGCTTCCGATGAAGTATCCAGTACAATCATTAACAGCAATCGAAGAAAATCCGATCGAACAGATTCAGAATCACAGGGATAATCCTAAGCCAAGCTCAGAGAGGAGAGAGGGATGCGAGGACTTACCAATCGGTCGACCAGAGAGGAGGAGAAGGAGAGACGAATGCAGTGTGGTATCGGATTCTGCGTTCATCGGGTAATCAAAGATTCGATTCATAAGATCCCGAGACGACGGCTGTCGAGATTTACAATCTGGGCCTAGTCTGAGGCCAACGAGCCCAATAACGGATCTCGGCTGCGGCCCAAAAGGCCCAGATTAGAGATGAGCTTAGAAGGCATCTTACCCCTTTAGGAAGTACCCTTTTCATTCGCCTCAGACGGGCCAACCCGCCGGCAAGCTGACAATATACAATAAGTCAGTTTCATAGTTTGACTCTCTCGAGGCCGGTATCTGGGGTTTAGTGGCGAGCCCCGGACCGTATAGTACACTATCTAGTAAATTAATCAATTGCTACGGTATCGGATAAATTGATATAATAGAAAGGTAACTTTAGTTCTCGACAAGCGTTAGAGCGATCTCACCTTAGCGAGACAAAGATTGAATGGATAAATGAACAAAAGACTAAATTAGCTCTGTGGACAAATTTTGCTTTAAATTACCACTGCACCCTCTCAACGTCACGTGTACCTAATGGCTTGCGATCGGTCTTTTATCTTTTTTCTGTGTGTGTGGAAAACGTGGTAGAGTTGGGACGTATAATTTGGCGAATAACAGTAAAATGAATTTTATTTCAAGAATTTAACGTATTTTAACATAAATTTCCCATCGATCAAATTATAAAATTTTAACACCGATAAAAAAACTGTAAAAAATTTTAACACGTAACTTTATATTACATAAAATTCTATAATTCAATATTATTGTAGTTTAAGTGTAAGGTTAGTGTAAACACATTAAAATAAACAAAGCCTGAATGCCCATTCTGGAAAGAGAAATATTCATTTTAATTATAGGGAAAAATTCAAAAGTCATGGACAAAAACGACAAACCAACCACCGCGCACGCTTAAACTCAAAGAAGGTAAATTCTTTTTTTAATACATGTATTACCGATGTCAAAAAATTTGATATGTTCTAACGTTCAATTGATCTCTTCAAAATTAAAATATTATCCATTTTCATTTGTAAAATTGATATTTTTAATTTTATTTTTAAAAAATAAATACCGAATCATCTTGCACATGGCTTAGTAAGTGCTCGATGTATCCAGCCCTCCTTTGGCGATTCTCGCCGTCAGCCAGCCTGTCGATGGACACGTACGGGAACACGGTCTCAATCGGGGGGCCCACGGCCAAAACACGTGCCACCCGGAGCTTGGCCAGCTACACACTGCAACAAGTTAAACTTACGGCTTGATCCCATCCAATCAGGACCCAGTTCTGACGTGGCAAGATAAGAACCACGACGAACTGAGGGGGCGTAATTATTCCTCCCTTATCCCAATCAATCCTCTCCTGTTCCGCCACGTGGGATCCAAATCCAGGATCTCGAGCCAGACTCCAAGCTTGGCCAAGTCATACTACCCGCGAGTACCGTCACATCTTACTCGCCCGCTCACGGGACGTTAACTTGTTAAGCATTCACCCTCGCCGCTGTCCTGCATCGTCATTCAATGGATGATTTCGGGATTGATTCTTACTTTGGAATGGTTGACGGAAATTTTTATAGAGATTTTAGTCTGTCGCAGATTAATCTTAAGATACGATTCGTTTGATCCGAGATACCGTATAGTACAGATTAAAAAAAGAGTAGACTTGCCAGCGATAATTTTCTTGGACCGTATTCTACATTGTACTTCGGATGATTAGTATGTATATTTTTAGAATCAAAATTTAATATCGTGTAGAAATTCTGTGAGTAAGTTGTCTTATTGTTTGCAATGAAATGGATTTAAGGGCACAATGGGCAATTAACTCATGCATACGGGAAAAATTATGAAATTCGATATAAATTTTA
Organism: Lagerstroemia speciosa; assembly: GCA_037672795.1. Classification (NCBI taxonomy): domain Eukaryota; kingdom Viridiplantae; phylum Streptophyta; class Magnoliopsida; order Myrtales; family Lythraceae; genus Lagerstroemia; species Lagerstroemia speciosa. The sequence continues at coordinate 2,656,260 of CM075303.1, read as the reverse complement.
CGAATTTTCACCTATTTCGCTCGTGAAATTTGTCTCGTTAACTCTTTATTGAATTTCACCTCGATCGAAATTTCTGAATCTGTCATTGTTTTGCAATGATGTTGCTCTTCCCAATAATTTTTTCTAGATATTCATTGAATTGCAATTACATTTGTACACTTTTTTTTTAAATCAATATCATGAATTATACGAAGCTTCAAAGATCACGTCCCCGTAAGTACTGCGATTATTTAAGACAATAAAACACGTGTCAGAATTGAAAAATCTACTGATCTGAATCAGTTTTTTTTAATTGGGATGTCATTTTTCCATTTTGTTAATGGATAATAAAACAAACAAACACGTGGGACTCTGTTTTTTTTTTTTTTTTGACTCGTGGAATACTATTAGCCGTGCGCCACTTTGCTGTGACCACGGTACATAGATATTTATTCCACATTATAATAGTAAGACGATTAATTTTCTTTCGTACGCATTATTTAATATTTAAAAATTTGAGAGATTTTAATTTAAATGTTGAGTATACTGATATATTAAGAATGCGAATGCGGGACTTTCACGATAAAAAGACATCATATCACTTACGATTTTATCTGTGTGGCACCTTACCCCGGGGACCGGCACAACCATCCACTAAGAGATAAATTCTCCCAATCATTAATCTTTTTACACGAAAGAGGTATCGACCTGGAATGATAGGATGAATATTTTCACGAATGAGAGGAGAAATCTCCTTGATGAGAATCGACTCTGGACCACTTAAACTAAAGTCGAGCGAGATGTTATTGCACAAAAATTTCATTTTTAATCATCGATTCTATAATCCATAATCTTATTTAAGAAAGAAATCGTTAAATCAGTTGGACCGAGTCATACCGACCATTTGTTTTTCCAACATTTGAAAACGTACGTAATTTGAAAACCTTGACCAATCGAAAGGGTTAGACAGTTTCTTTTCCTACTCGCGAGGGTATAGATGCAAAGAGGTAGTAGCATTTGAAGTCAAACAAACAGCCAATGGAAACCATGGAAGAAAGGCTAGGAAAAGACAAGAAACCCTCGAGAATAAAAGGCAAAGCCTTCTCCTTTCCAATATTTCAAACACCTTGATTTCTTTCTTCAACATTTCTTAGATCTCTCCTCGATCAACTTGCCCGCCCATAGGCAAACGTTGTAGGCTAGGAAATGGAGGTTAAGACCTGTTCCGACCTTCCCCCGGGGTTTCGGTTTCACCCGACCGACGAGGAGCTGATCATGTACTACCTCAGAAACCAGGCCACCTCGAGGCCGTGCCCCGCCTCGATCATCCCCGAAGTCGATATTTACAAGTTTGATCCGTGGCAGCTACCCGGTTTGTCTCTAAGCCAAGAAAAACGGAGTTCAAGAAGCAAAGTCAATTACAGTTCGAAATGTTAGTAGTCTTCGCTTATTAATGAGTCATTTCTTGAATTGTAGAGAAGGCCGAATTCGGGGAGAAGGAGTGGTACTTCTTCAGCCCGAGAGACCGAAAGTACCCCAACGGGCTCCGACCCAACCGGGCAACTGTGTCGGGGTACTGGAAGGCCACGGGAACGGACAAGGCGATCCATAGCGGCGCCAAGTACGTCGGGGTGAAGAAAGCCCTGGTCTTCTACAAGGGCCGCCCTCCTAAAGGCGTCAAGAGCGACTGGATCATGCACGAATACCGTCTAACCGACCCGAAAAAGCAAACAGCAAGACGAACCGGGTCTATGAGAGTAGGGACTCTGCTGACATTGATCATCTCATGGCACTTTAGGTTAACGTATAATCGACCGATCTGACTATTATTGTGATCCTTTTCAGCTCGATGATTGGGTCCTATGTAGGATCTACAAGAAGAAGAATAAGAGAAGGGAGAGTATGGATCAAGAACTGGGAGAGGATTCCCATCCCCTTGCCCAAATGCTTGACAGGACAGGGACAACACACGAGGAACAGATGTCGATGATGAAACCTACGTTTCCGAGGACAGGTTCACTGACGCACCTACTGGAGTTGGACTACTGGGCCCCACTCTCGCACCTTCTGTACGATGGCCCATCGGCATCATTCGATCATCACCAAACCGCCATGGGAAGTGGAGGAGGAACTGATCAGAGGTTGCAGATGAAGCTGGAAGTGACGAACCAGTTCCCAGCTTTCCCAAGTCTTCCTTCGCACGAACTCCGTTGAAATATGACACGCACGTGTTGATTAATAAGGGATTAATTTAAGAATGATTTACTAAACATGGCAATCTGTAAAACTAAGTTGTGGAATTCCTTGTTGGGGTTTGTTCGTATAATCACTACATGAACCGAACGCAAACTATTTACGACTGATCGAATTAATCTGTCCTGAGCATAAAATTAACAGGGTACACGGTTCTTGGACCCGATTATAACAAATTGAACTATATTACTTGATGGAACAGTGCTTATTTCAGTAGGATTCAAGCAAAATATCGAACATGATAAATGAAACCAGATTGCAGTAAATTCATGTTCATATTATTTGGTTCGGTTTGGTCGTGTTTGAAGAATCGTGTACGTGACATGTTGGAAGAGCTTTTCTCCCTTTTAAATATGCATCATATAATTTCTGAAAACATCACTGATCTTTATTAATTAATATTTGAGTCATATCGATTTATTAGATATTAAAACTATTCCAATCATAAATTTCTCCATTTATAATATTTAAATATAAAATACTATTTTAGAGATATCATTTTAAAAAATATGCCAAAACCCCCAATCCAATCCTAGTCCGTACGAGGAATCCCCTATTGGATTCCGAGAACAGATTCCCCTTTCGGATGGATGGGTTTTCGTTACCTAGAGAATAGGTAATCGCGTCCACGCACGCATCAAGGGAAAGGAACGGTCAACAGGTGCATGCGTGCAGCACTTGTACAAGGATTGAGGTCAGGGTTTCCTCTGACCCCAAGAAGCTGACATGTTCGGATTTGCAACTGACGATATTATTTTAAGGAATTTAGAGCCGTACGTGCACCATCCAGCCCTCTTTTTCGAATAACCTACCGATTCCGAGTCTCCGGTGACTCCTGAACAATGCCGTATTACAATGACAAGCTGTCACACTTAAAATATTTTGAATTCGATTACCATCACAGGCTCTCGAAACTTTCTGTAGTTGGTAACATTAACATCGCATAACCTGAAGAACTTGCATTGTCCTACTTTCACTGTCGTACGTAGATCCAAGTCTGCATCCTCATCCTAAAGCCTTTCTGTATATCATATGCACGTAAGATTCTATGTCTCGGTGCACCTTTCGCTCGCTGCATATGAGAGGAAGCTGAACTCAAGGAAATCAGTTTCTGCTTATTGTCCTGCCAAGCCATGATTTCTGATTCGATCTTTGCTTGCACTCTCTCATGGAACCCGGGGTACGGCTCGTAACCGAAGAACTTCTGGAGAGCCTGCGTAGAATTCAAAAGTCGGATATTTCTCAAGCAAATTTGTAAATTTTGAGAAGTTTTGTAACTTGTGAGATGAGATTCTGGCCCTAGGATGAGTTGGACGACTTACCTCTAGAAGCACAAAGAAAGGAGCCATCAATAAGGCTTGAGCTAGGTTGTCGAGAAGAGCAGGGGCTCGTTTCTGCTGCAAAATGATGGTTAAACTTGAGGAGTGCAAGTAACAGATGACATGTTGTAGGTAACCGGATTTACCTTGATGACACCATGGCCGATGAACTGGCCGGACCAGCACAATATCTGAGCAACGAGAACAACCTGAGAGTAACTTTGTGAGTGGGAGTTTTGGGCACTACACAGCACAATGAGATAAAATTGGCGCAAATCTAAGAAACAGTGTGAGGCTACTCATATTACAAAGAGCAAAACTGACTTGCAGAAATGAGGGGCAAGGTAACTCATGAGCTCTATTGGTGAAGCCATCAGTTCAAGACAAAAGATCAGGCATGTCTCAGATTTTTTTTAAAGCAATTTGGTTTTCCTGGAACACCATGGGGCCGACATATGCGAATCAGAGACTGTTCGACGGTCAAATTTCTCTCAATGTTGGTTTCACGTGTCACTGGAAAGACTTGAGAGAAACAACACCGGCATCCCTCGCTTGTGAAAAAAAAAAGAGTAAACCATCAAAATGGTCCTCAAAGTTTTGACGAGCCATTAATTTGGTCCAAAATTTTGACGAGCCATCAATTTGGTCCTCACTATTTACTTCCGTCCATCAGTTTGGTCTAGACGTTAAACTGCTGTGACGGAAATCTACGTGACATCTAGTTGGCAGCTGACATGTACTAATAGAGTCAAATTTTATTCTGAAAATATTTAAAAATACCAAAAAAAGGGGGACGACACTGTTTAGAGCATTTTGGTGCATCTTTCATATTCTAACGATACCATTTTGGAGGGTTGGGAGTACATGTGTTAGCAGTATTACATCTCAATAGCAGGAAGAAGAAATTGAAAGAATCTAAAAGGCAACTAAATGGTGCCGTTAGAATATGAAAAAGGACACCAAAATGCTCTAAACGATGTCTTTTCTTTTTTTTTTTCAGTATTTTTAAATATTTTCAGAATAAAATTTGACTTTGTTAGTACATGTCAGCTGTCAACTGGATGCCACGTGAGATTTCCGTCACAACAGTTTGACTTCTGGACCAAACTGATGGACGGAAGTAAATAGCGAGGACCGAATTGATGGGTTATAAACTTTGGGGACTAAATTGATGGCTCGTCAAAATTTTGAGGACCATTTTGATGGTTTACTCAATGTAGCAGTAGGAGATACAATGCTTTTATCAGTTTGAGCTTGACTTCATGTTAAGAAAGAATAAGTTCCATGAAGAAACTAAAACTACCAAGGGGAGAAAACGGGATTTGTTGGAGATGGAAAGTTCTATGTAACCAAATCGGGAATGGAATATACGGCAAGGTATATCAGGGAGCACTGTCCTAGACTGGAATTGCAAGCAGAAAATTGTCAACCGATGAACGGTTGTCAATACGATTGATCTCTGAGTATTATGTGATATGCACAGGACTACTTATTTGTTCTAAGCAGCCAGCCAGATACAGCTACTCTTAGTTTCCCGGAAATTGCTCTAATGACAGTCACTAAAAGAGATAAAGCATGGAGAAAGCTCCCAATTGAAGTGGGGCATGCATTGCACAACCACAAATTGACACCTTAGTGTGCTGTAAAAGACAAGTCAGTTGGAGACAGCATCACCGATGCGGGAAGCAAACTAACAAAAATAAATCGAATTCCAATAAAGCAACTAGTTAAAAAAAGTAAATCCCAATGTGGCTCAAAAACTGAACATAAAATGTTAACTGTTCAGTAAAATCAGAAATATACTGAATCCAAATCTATACTTGCGATGCACACCGCAGGAGAGACAAGAGACATCCCCAAGGAAGCAACAGCGTGGCCCCAATTATGTGAAATATAAGTAGAAATCGAGAAAGAATGAACCGATGAACGCCCTTAAATCTAAATATCGACCTTAGCACATGCTGATGGTGAGTGGTTCCTAAGATCTGCAGACAGACTACCAAGGGATCCTCCCTATTCATTAACTACAACAAGCTCAGACGGGCAGGCAAAGAGAAACAAGCAAGATAACAGATTATAAGAGGCTAACAAGCAGCTTTGCCTATCAATCCATGATCGAGGCTATACATTGATCCTTGAAATGGCCAACTAATATAAATACCCAAATCGAGCTTACAAGTCAGCAGATGAGTGTCAAGGATTTCACCTTCCAGGTAAGGGAGAACCGTAGCTGGCTCGAGATGCAGCTGCTACCAATCCAGCAAGCCACACAGAGCAGAGCGGCTAAAGAACAGGCCTTTGCATCCAAACAGATGTAGAACACCGCATAGATCACAGTTATCAAGAGCCCCACGTTCAATAGTAGAGTGATATGCGTCCCAAAAGGCGAAAACTCGACTTGAGGGAAGCCAAAGATTGGAGGCGTGAAATGGAGAATGAGCAGGGCAGTGAAGACAATCGGCCAAACAAATAGCAGGGCTCTCGGAGGTTTTCCTGGGAAAGAATTTTGTTGGGAATATCGTATCAAGAAATCGGTGGGCACCGTTTTAATTTTGTATAATTTCAACTGAGCGGCAAGAAATTCTGAAACAGAGGTTGATAGCGGAGGAATCAACGGAAAATCCAGAGGCCGGGCAGATCAGGCAAGCAGTCTCGACGCTTCCCGGGCAGAAAACGGAAAACAGGGGTCCCAGGTGTACAAAAAATGAGGAAAAGAACGAATTGCTTCCAACCTTCTCTGGTCCCGTCGGGCTGAATTGAATGTTCGAATGTGATCGATTCTCAAGAGTTATGTAGTAGTTGTAATTATTGAAAACTAAATTTACAGTTTGATCTCCTGCAATCACTTCTAACGTTACAGTTTGATCTTCTGCAATCACTTCAGTTCTTCATTGGGAAGACCCATTTTTGCACGTGGAAATTGGGATTTCATTCCGGGAAAAGACGGAAAACAATCTCAGTTTTACTGCAAACGTTTCCCTTTTTGTTGGTCGGATACTTCTCGGAGGAATTCTTCAGCGTACATTAGATCAGAAAGTATGGGTTAAATTATAGAAAATAGTAAATTTATTAATAATTTTTTACTACGTATTTGTAATTTATGATTTTCTCTGTGTTTTTCTGTTGAGCAACTGTCCCTCCTTTCGCGCGTGACACCCGGCAAAAGGTTAGCCTGCTGTTGGGCAGGTAACGAGAAGAACGGTCAGCCACAAACCTGTCCGAGTCCATCAGCAAAATTGAAAATTTTCTTCGATAGAAATCTCATTTTTACGGGAAAAAGGGATAGACAGAATGAGCAGCATCACTATGTCAACTTCTCTGCTTCACGCCCAAATCACTCCCCGCCTCCGCCCAGCTGTCAGAGCGTCGCTTAAGGCCGTAGAGGATGCCGCCACCCGCCGGAGAATGCTGTCAGCATTCTTCGCAACGACCTCGCTGGCGGCCGAGCTCCAGTTCCAGGTGCAAGTGGAAATATGTAAAATTAACAAATTCGATGGCCTATAAAATTGATTTTATTAATTTCTTTCTATAGGTACGGAGTTGTGCAACAAAGAACTTACTAGAAGAGGAAGAAGAATAATAATAGAATGAAGAACAAAGAAATACAAAATGACAAATTTACAAAATAAAATTTGTTACTGATTGTGTCGAGACCTGTGGCGGTCACAGTTTCCTTAAAACTGATTTGTCCCCTCTGGTCGTGCTGAGGAAGCGTGAACTCCAGTCTCCAAGGACACAACAACTGACGAAACTTGAGGCTGCACGAAACCCAAAGCTGAAGGCGAATCGGAACCGAAGTTAGAAACCACCGTAAAACGATGCTATGCAGAGAGACGTGAGAGCTCGAGAGTTGCGGTGTTGGTGTACAGAACCTATAGAGGAAGCCTCTCTTTATAGGGTGGTGAAGGGTTGGCGGCTTAAATGACATCGAACCGGGAATTGAAGGCCAAACCGGCCCTTAATTGCATCAAACCAACCATCTTTGTTACTGATTGTGTTGAGACCAGTGGCAGTTATAGTTTCTTTAAAATTGATTTGTCCTCTCTGGTCGTGCTGAGGAAGTGTAGACTTCAGTTTCCCAAGATACAACGACTAGTGGAGCTTGAGGCTGTACGAAACACGAAGTTGGAGGCAAATCGGAACTGAAGTTGGAAACCATCGGAAAACGATGCTATGCAAAGAGACGTGATAGCTCGAGAGCTGCAATGTTGGTGTACAGAACCTATGGAGGAAGCCTCTATTTATAGGGTGGTGGAGGACTGGCGGCTTAAATGACATCAAACCGGGAATTGAAGGCCAAACCGACCCTGCGCAAGCGCGGGAGCCGTGAGGAAGTCGTCTATTATAGTTTGAGTAGTTACTCATTATAAAACCACTCTTAGCATACAAACACTTTGAAATTGTCATCCCTTATCGATGTGAGATTAAATTTTCACTATTCCTACTATGAGCTCTATGAGCCCTACGGGCCATTGTAAACTTAAACATTTCGTAACCCAACTCATATTACAAACATTAAGTCCATGGACTTAAACCAAAATCAAAATTTCTTCAATTTCTTATTTAATTGGACTTAAACCCACGCACAATTTTAATCAATTTATAAGAATAATTTCGCGTTCAATTTCAATATCATTTTTCCAACGCCAGGTCCCCCTACTAGAACTGGCCGAGAGCTGGGACGCGCGCTCGTTCCTGCACCAGAGGTTCTTCCAGCCGGCGATGTCGCCGGAGGACGCTGTGGCGAGGATATGGCAGACGGCGGAGGGGGTGGAGGTACGTCATCTTCGACATCCAGCGGAAGTCGGTGCAGTTTGCTCGAGCTCGTCCATTTAGTTGCAGGAAATTTCATTCTGACCCCCGAAATTTGTCTGCGATTTCACTTTTACCCCTCGGATGCTGCATTGGTGGCGGTGGCTAGTTAACTGTAAAATGCCCATCCTCAATCGATGACACTTTTAACTTTTCGAATGTCATGAAATCGAAAGGAAACGTAAAATGAAATGTGGGGTTTCAGGAATGCGACCGGCAATATAATACCGTACTAAGTTCGCCCCCTCACTGATGATCTAGATTGCATTTTAATTTTGGAATATTAGAATTTCTAGAAAATTTCACGATGAATATACTTTTCACTATGGCGTCGATCTCTGTTTCACGGTTTAAGTATTGCATCGCACTCCGAAAGTGTACGAGTTGTACTTGTTCTACGAAAAGACGCTGAAATCAATAGGTGACCTCATGGCACTATTGGCTTAGCCTCGAGGTATCCAGCCGTGGACTGCTCGAGTAGCTCGAGATGGCGAATCCATGGGAGGCGAGCATGAAGTTCTTGCAACCGAACTACGAGAAGTCTGATTGCAGCTGATCGACCGATGATTTATTCCGAATGGACAGATCGAGAAACGAACCAAAATTTTCGACTTTGAATTTCTGAGTTGTATATCTGGGAAATGGCCCTTTTCAACTTGACATATGAAAGTTTAGAAGTAGAATGTAAACGACCACTTTCGCCGAGTACATGATCGTGCTGGACACGATGACTTATGGACATCGTAAAAATTTCATGAACTAACAATAACCGAACGAATTCCGGGAATCGAGAAGATCCTCAAAATATCGAGAGTCCACCGGCACGGAGTTGCATTTAGCTTCGAGATATTGCTATGGTGGAGAGGATGATCGCCATTATCAGGGCGATGGTGGCGACGTAGGAGCCCACCAGCGATCCCGAGATCCGCCCGCAGAAGGAGTCGTATTGCTGGCAGATCGCGACCCAGTTGGCCGTAGCGTTGCCCTTGTGCGCCAAGTACACTATGGCTGCTGCAGCCGAAGCGGCGGCTGTGAGTAGAGCCAGCATCACCTTCATGACGACATTGAGATTCACTTGGTTCAGACAGTTATGCACACGCATATCAGGAAAAAGAATTGTTAAATGATCATATTTCGAAAAATTTTTCTAAAAGGCAGGCGAAGGGAGAATGTTATTTACCGTGTCAAAGATGACCAGGACGATCCGGGTGACCACGACCGTACTCTTTATAACGTGGAAGATCGACAGCAGCAGGGAAAGGACCAGGTAGGCGCACACGATGGCATTCGCGACCACGAAGAACCTGTTTGTTGCAAGGACAGTGAGAGCGTGTTAGTTGTCTCGATCCTGTTCTCAGAGATGAAACCGAGCAGTCGAGAGGAGGAGGCTTACATGAACGCGGGAAGGTCATTGTACTCGGTTCTGAACTTGAAGAGATCCGGGAGCGTCTGGTTGGTCGTTCCCATGATCACCGCGCTCCCGAGCGCCCCGAGAGCTGCGAAGGCACGCATGACCAGGTCGGCTATGGAGATGCTCTTGTTCACCTTGGGATTCGGGACCTCGGCCTCCGATGACTGACCGTCTTCAACGGATTCCACCTTCATTTTGATCTCAACCGCTTGAGCTGATTCGACTTGAACCGTTGTAGTGAGTCTTAGCTTAGGTGTGATTCTTCTTCAACTTGAGCTGATGGATTATGGGACTCTCGGGGAGAAGGGGTGGTGGCATTTATACCCAATTTTAGGGGACGGGACACAAAGGAATTTTGGAATTCCACCAAACATGGCCCAACTGGGAACATCCGAAGCAAATTGCAAAGTGGCCTTGTCTTTATGGTGTAACGATGCCACATGGCAACATCCGATTGGGCACAGCATCCTAAAGAAGGAATTAAGGGAGTGGTTTTGGTCCTACCTTCCCACAATCCTGCCCTAATTTGGTCAGAATATTTGGATTTGACTGTTAATGTGATCCCATCCAACTCCCTCAAACCAAAGCTTCATTGGGATGACACTGTTATAAGCTTTCTGCATCTCGAAATAGTGTTTTCCGTTCGGAAATTTGCTACTATCCCTTTAAGAAACAGTACTACTAGAAGGATAGGAGGAGTGAATGCAGCAAGAATTTCACTCCATCCTATCCAACAGATTCGGTCCATCTCGCATCGTCGTCGAAAAAGCCTTAGAAAAATAATGATTTCAATCATGTACATTTCGATTACTAGCTTCCGCGTTAGTGGGCTCCAGCTAGGGCAGTTAGTGTTCGATTTACAAATTGCACGCAGCTCGACTGGTCGTCCGAATTCGTTGCCAAGTTTCTGGTATTTTTCCTGTTGTATTTCATGCTGCTGTCGGATCCACGGCCTAACTTAGTGGGAGTCAAAAAAGGTCGATTATGGAGGGGTGAAGGGAGGCTCGTGTATAATTGATTGGTCAAATGTTTTATCCGACTGCTTTGACTTTTGTCGTTGACCGTGGGAAGGTCAACAGAGGGACGGACAAGAAACCGTTTGTTTAGTACGTGAAAAACCGTTACAGTGGCACTGCATACAAATGAGACGTGGTTCTGCCCCTAATCACCAACGACTGGAGGTTGAAAGTTAGGAGCTTCCCAACGTCCTGGAGTGAAATTGTGCGATTAATTCGGTGAACTATGAGAAATCTGAGGGGAGACGACGGAGTTTTTGCCGAAAACTCGATCATTTCCTCATGCTCTACCGAAAATTCGGTCATAAAAACATTTGTTGGAACTTCCAAAAAGAAACTCCTGTCGATAAGTTGTCGAGAAAAATTTTAGATAAGATATTTTTCGATCAACACTCGTACGTCAACAACTCATCGAAAATACATCAAAAAGTTCTCGAAAAACTACATCTCGTCTCAGTATTTCACAAAATAGAAGGTTGGAACATCGATATTTTCTTGTACGCTCGGATCTGATAGACACTGGTTTCTGGGAATTGTATTAGCCCGTTTGGCGATGTTTCACTGTCGGATCAGTGCTTGTATGAGTTGTTCAGTTCATTTGATATGTTTAAAATTTAAACACGGTATTACAAGATGGTAAAGTTATCGTTTTCGCTGCCCTTCTTTTGCGATTAGATGGAAAAGGAAGTGCACTGATTAAAGGAAAGGAAGCAAATTAATTAAATGCAAAGCCACAGCCAAACACATTTCACATTATGTCTTAATCAGGACAGCCAAGCCGTCTAATAATGGCATTAAATCGTACAAAAGCATCCATCCATCAATCACGTAAACTTATCTCGAGTTGTAAGGAAGCGTTTGGTTGGATGTAAAATGTGGTATTTTAACATCACGGATTATAATATCTGGTTGTGGAATTAACTGTAATATGAGATTATACGAGTTAAAACTTTACTGTATGATTGGTAAAGACATTATACATCTAAAACACGTAACATTCTTAGATTATTACATCAATTTTATAACTAATTTTACAATAATTATATTTACACTACCAAACTTTACAATTAACTTTATATTACTCTAAACACCACAATATCAAATTTCAATCCATTTTCTAAGAAATTTTAGCATAATTTGAATTTTCCATGTGATCTTAGCTACTCCTGTAATCTAATAATACTCGGGTCAAATGCCCCCTAAGTTTTATTTATAAAAAAAATTAAAATAGAAGGATTTCACTTATTAGAGTAATTTTATTTAAGTATAAATTAATTAGAATTTATGAAATTTTTAAATACGACGTGGAGGATCGATCTGACGGCTTTCAAATTTTGAGAATTAAACTGATTGCTTTCAATCTTTAAGGATGAAACTGATAACTCATTACAGATTGAAGGACCGAAATGAATGAAATTTTATATTTTTTCTCTTAAATAGGACTTCGAATTCATATTTTTAATGAAGAAAATTTATGATTAAGTGATTTTACCTCTCAATGGATCGGCCCAACTTGAACTTAAAAATAGTAGGGTTTGTGAAATTTCTAAATATCACGTGCGTACAATAAAAGAAGGCGCAATCTAGATATTCCCCGTTCACACTATTTCTAACATTTATAGGAAAATGAGGGACAATACAATAATAAAGATAAACCTACAGGGGAAACGAGGAAATTAAAGCGAAATTTGGGGGCTGAGAAGAAAATGTGCCTCCGCCCAGGAGTTCTCCTCCTTGCTCAATGTTGGGGCTTTCCCCCCCATCGGAGCTTCTCTTCCTCCACAGCCAGTGGACGCTGAGGCAGCTCTGAATCCGCTTCTCTTGTCCTTTAACCGTCGACGCCTTAGCACATTTCACGGTAAGCACCTACCGTGCCTCTCTCTCAGCTCGCCTCTGAGTGTGCCTCTTTCCTCCAGTCATTTCCTTTCAGTTCTTTTTGGGGGTTTCCTCATTTCTTTCATGTCAAGGTGTTCGATTGATTCTCTAGAACATGTTTCTTTTTTCTTGGAATTTCAATTGGGTAATCGTTTCCAGCTTTGCTGAGTGAAGCATCGAAGTGTGAGCTGGCAGTTACTTCTAGCATAATTTTTCTTTTGAGGAGACAGTATTCGAGTGTATTTATGTAGAGAGTTGATATGCAAATGTGCTCACACTGGTGTCTGAAGGTATTTGACTCGAAGATGAAACTAATTATGAGAAACTCATGGTTAGTCTACTTTTGTCAGGCTGCAGGATGAACATTGAACTATTTTTCTTTGTAATTTTATATGGTCTATTTATTTTACCCGTTTTTTGAACTTATGTAGATCTTACTTGTTTCTTGTCCAGCATGTTTTTCGTATCAGCTAATTCTTGAAGAAAGTTCGGTCGCTCGGGGTGCATCAACCTGCTACATAATCTTGTAATTGCATACGGAAGAGTGGGGAATGTGTATATGCCCACTGTTTATGGAAACATGAGACAGTGTGATTGTGCCGTAGTTGTGGAAAATTGTATGATATTTGATTTTTGAATCCCCTACATACTTGGCAAAGAGATGTCGAAAATGCAGTTGAAGAATTAGGATTAAGCTTGTGTGACTGATTTCTTGGAAATAACATCCTTATGAGGCTGCCAAGCTTCAGAAGCTAAGAAATTTCATTTCTCTAAGTTCTCAATAAAATAGCTGAGATGGGGTCGCTTTGTTGTGTGGCTGCAAGGCCACATGGGTCCAATGATGCTAGTGGAGACTGCTCAATGGGCCAACGGGAGCCTTACTGGCAAACTAACGCGAGTTACTCACCTCCACCCTCAAGATGGGATTTCCATTTCCAAATTGAAGGTCTTCCACATGGCATGAATGATCCTGACCAGCTTTATGGACCATCTGCTTCATTGAACAGTAAAGACAGTCGGAGATGGTTGAGAAGCAACCATTTATATAACCGTCAAGATTATGTCCAGGATGTGGGTCTAGACTCTTCACAGCCTCCTCAACGGACTCCTCCAGCAATTCAGGAAATCACTGTTCATGGTAGTGCTTGCATGGGGAGGAGAGGTGAGATGGATGATAATGCAGTTATTGGAAATTATCAATTATATGGAATTTAAATTTCTTTTATAATCAGGGTCTATCTGGTCGCTCAATGCTATTCATTTGAATTTTATGATTCTTCTAGTTGAATGTCATAGATATATGTTATAGTACATATAAGGCATCTTCTGCAGCGTTAATTTTTGGCTTGCTAGATGGTGATGTAGAAGTGAATGAACAATGAATGTTTTGGTGTTTATATCTGTCATTAGACAAAAGTATAATGCTCTCGAGCAAACATATTGTTAAATTCTGAGGCTGGCCACTTTGTTGTTGGCATGAAACTTCAACAAGATAAGAGTTGAAAAGTGGTTTAAGCTTTTGTTTTGTCACAGAGATAATTGTCAAATTCTACCAAGGCCATGAAGCATAATAGCCCAAACGTGAAGTCGTTCCCTAGTAGTTTGATCTCTTGGCCCTGTAATTCCTGCAGGTTTTCTGTGGGATACCTAAGCATAATGGCCTAAAAGTAATTAATGGTATCGTAGTGCAGGTCTGTGTCTGGATATAGGTAGCTGATCTTTGTTCAAGCTGCAGATACTATGTCTTGCCTTGATCTACTGCCCTGCCTCCAAATACCATGACATCTTTTCTGTCTTATTTCTTTTGAACATCTGTGAGAGAGACATAAGTCTGAGCAAAGAAATTTTTCATTGCCAGCATGTTAGGGATCATTGGAAAAATTTATTGCACTCCTCAATTATCTTTGCTGTGTCCATGTTTGATACATTTAGTCTTAGCTTCATAGATAAGAGATCATTGTTATTGGTCGTTTTGGTGGAGCATGATGAAGCACGGTAATGTGCAGACCCTCGAGTAGTTTTCCTGCTAGAGATTTGTAATGTTGTTTTGCATCTGGGTTCCTTTTTTCCTTCTGCAAATATGCTGAGGCACTCTACTTTCATATACTATTCTGGTGGTGCATTTGCTTGTTTGGCTTACCTTCTTTCTGTTTCTTCCTGTATCATATGATTTAATGTCATTACTTTCCCTATCTGGCTTGTTTCATCATTTCTCTTGTTCTAGATCCAGCTACACGGTCCTCTGCACCTCCTTTCGAGGTACTTTCCTCTTTATCTCTCCTTCTCAGTGCTGGATCTATTCCTGCATTGTAGTTTGATTTTCTTTTAATTCACAATGAACCTTTTTTCCCCTTCCAGGATTCATCAGCAAATCGAGACAGCTTGATCTCAAGTTCATCCCATTCTGACATTAGTGAGTCAGAGCTTGGATCAAGGTTCTGCTTTCCCACACAACAAAGCAGCCCAAGTCGCCGTTTCTTTGTCTCAAAATCAGTTCACCCGCTATCTCTTCCCATTCAAAATCTTGCCCAAGAAGTTTCTGACAGTGATCATCGCTTGAGCAGTGCCAGCAGCAGTGCTGACTTCAGTTTTACTGATGCTTCTGAGCATTTGGAATCTGAATCATGCCAAGGATCGCACAACTTACCTAATGATTATCAATGCGGACTGTGCAGGAGGTTTCTCTCACAGAGATCACCTTGGAGCTCCCGTCGAATTGTCCGTAGCGGTGACCTACCTGTGGCTGGGATCCTATCATGCCACCATGTTTTCCATGCAGAGTGCTTGGAGCAGACCACTTTCAAAATGCACAAAAGTGACCCTCCTTGTCCTGTATGTGCCAAAATAGAGGATGATAACTCTCCAGAACAGAGAATTAACTCCCGAGTGAGGAGTAATTTCCTGAGGTTAAGAACGTTCTCTGAGGAAGGCACATCGAGGCCTTGGGGTTGCAGGCAGGTCGGGGATTGTGTAGAAGGCGCTTTGCATGCGCCTCCCCGGAATTCCATGGTATTGCTCAATCGGAATCGTCTGAAGAGGAATCTCTCTCTCAAAGGTGCGTCTCTGATCAAGGAATCTTCTCCCGGTAAGGTGAAGAGAAGCGAACCGTGTCCTTCTTCACCCTTCTGGTCTGGCAGCTTGGTCAATCCGGCTGGGAAGTCAGGCAGCAGTATGCCCTCTTTGGAGAAATAGTGAAAATTTGTAGATAAGTAGCAAACCATTTGGTGGGAACTTTCGGAATTTTGTTTTCCTTACTCCTTGAATCTAGTTGGTTTTCAAGCTCGGTCGAAATCCTTATAGACCCGGGAGGATTGAAGTGATAGGCTCAGCGATTGTATAGAAATGATTTTGTCATGAAAACTCGTGTTTGAACGTGCTAGAGTCTCGCTTGTTTCCGTGGAATGAGTAGTTTTGGAGTTTGAAATTCCATTTCCATTTCCGTCTATTGGTGCTGTTGATGTTGGACTTACCCATAGATGGGCCAGATCTCGATTGCTGCTACGCTGGGCGGCCTTTGTCCGTTAACCCATTGAAGTCCACATCCTGAGAATTCTCATCCCCCTCGACTGTCAAGTCTCTTTATCTTTTGTGAACATGAAGCATAAGGGAAGGAAAAAAAATCTCACAACATCTCATCATATTCAATGCGACCATTTCACAAATCACGGTTTTGAACTTCTAATGTATTCTCTAGTAGTCCAACTGATGTGTTACCCATTCCTTAGCACCATCCCGTTGGAAATTGACAAGTCAAAAGAGAACAAACATTCACCGCTTTCTTGTTGAGTTGGTTGAAAATTCTGAGTGGTTGTGAGTGAGTGGGTGAGAGGATTGGTCCATTGCTGAGTTGATAGCTAGCACATGGCTGCTCCTTTTCCTGTTCCTTTTTGTCCCTTACCTTCGCTTTTAAGCCTTGCCCACCACATCAAGGCCTCCATTCCTTTAGTAGCCCAGAACCTCCGACCGAACGAAACTGAGCTCAAGCACCGAACCTGAGCCGCTCAAATGCCTTGACCCCCCAGCAGATGCCGGGCAGATCAGAATGCCCCGTTGCTCCTCTTATCACTTTCCAAACGTTGTATTGCTCAACATCACACGTTATCTGTGGACCTCAATGAAAAGGAATCCCAAACTCCAGTGAAAGCAACAGCCTCCTTGCCTTCAATTCTGTTAATGTTCTGTCGTACAATGAAAAGTCCCTGTGTACCTTGCATTCTCGGCTTCCCATGTATTAGCTTTAGAGTGTGTGTGTGTGTATCTGCACAGAAACTACATTGTCAAGCAGAAAGAATCCCTCTGTTCGGTTTTTCGTCCTGTTTTTACCTTATTTCTCTACCCAAATGAGCTCAAATTTAGCAGGTTTGACTGCCGGGCTCGTGTTATTGCTCCTCGAGCGTTGGACACCCGATCCCACTCCAGCAACAAGGATAGATTTGGTTCAATTCACCACGAGAACCGCAATCGAATACCGGCTAATATCCGGTCAGGCTGATCTTGACAGGATCAGCTCGCACATGGCCATATTATACAAAGGGTTAATATTTTCCCGTGACATGTCCATATCAGCCCAGCAACTGCTGTCCCCTCGTAGGTTTCCCTCAGCGCCACTCGTCGAATTCACACGAAAGCCCACAGGTCCTCTCTCCCTCTCTCTGGCCCATTGAGAATTTAATGAGTTGGGGGACCATTTTGATATATTTATTTCTTTTCATTTTTTTCCATAATCCAATTTACAATTTCTTATAACAAGAAGCTCATTCTTCTCAAACCCAGGAGCACCCAACTAGGCGTAGAGGCGTGGAAGGAGAACCGAACCTGTCGCGGTCCCGTGAACTGCTGACAAAGTGAGCATACATTTTATCCACTTGAGCTAAGCTCGTGTTTTGATCTCTCTGATTTTACCAACTTTTCTTTCTTTTCTTTTCTTTTTTTTTTTTAATGTGCAGCTGTTCGCATTACACCAGACAATTGAAAGGCACATGCAGCAAAGAGAATGACACCACTTGGGAATCCTTCGATTGTGAACTGGCCCGCCCGCCCCCCACCCTTCCCAATATTTCCAATTCGGGCCCATCTGGATCTTGACAACAGCCCCTCTGTCCATTGCCCGGGTGGGGGTCCAAATCGTCCTTTCCTTTTGGCCAAAAATAAATAAATAACATACTCCCTTATTATATATCTGAACAAATATTCCGTATACAGTACACATTATGAGCTCGTTGTGTAAGACCCAATAGTGTGATAACTCGTACACTGTCAAGTGAAACCTAAAATTCTCAAAATTCAAAGACAATAGTACGTGTAATCATGTGATTGGATCTCACATATTTGGAGTTAAGCAGCCATAAAATCTTGGAAAAAGATTGAAATTGAATTTATATAGCACATTTTTGTGTTACTATGAAGATTAAAAAAGAAGAAGAGGAAGATATAATAAATTGGGTGATTGGACTTTCTACGCTTGACTAGAGCAAGCAAGGGGCTCTCATCATCATAATGAGCTCTTCTACAATGGGATGGACCGATTGGTGGGCGATCGGAGATTCGAAGTCCCATTTCGCTTTTTGAAAAAGGCCTAAAAGAGCGAACGCAGTACGTTCGTGTGGGGAAGGACGCTGTCACCGCACCAAACTAGGATGGGGAAATTTCAAAGACGAAAAATGTTTCATCTTTCATTTCAAAGGTAGCATGTGATTCCATGTGAGGGGGAGGGCCCATATAAGCTTAATGCTCTCCTTCTATCACACACTAAGTTGGTTAGTGTAATCTTGAAGAGATCAAACACGCTTGGCTCTCTATGCATGTGAGCTCTGTCCTTTGCATAAGACAAATAAATAGGTAAAATCAAGGCAAAGGCGTTCGGTACACTCAGAATTCAGTCTCGTGCGGTTTTAAGTTCAAGGTCTGGTTTTGAATCTCTTCTAGAAATCTGTGAAAAGTTTCTGATATGATAGAAGTGCGTGCTCTCTGAGCCTGAACTTGGAAGACATCGCTTTCTTGAACAGTAATAGAATTTTGGTGGTGTTAAGTTGATGGGACCAATGCTGAGCATTGGTTGTTTAGTTCGTCCGATATATTCGCTGTTAAACACGAACGCTAGAATATTATGGAGCGAGCAGATAATTTCATCAAATTAAGTAAAAAAAAAAAAAGAAGATAAATAAGTGAACTAGTTGGCCAAACTTCCATGTCCTCAGCCTCAAGTAGATGGAGAAAGTGTTAATTAGGTATAGCCCCAAATCAAGTGGGAGTAACTCTTCATTCCGTACTCTGTACGACTAGTTCCTCTTCGTCTACAACACAAACACTTCTCATCTCAGTCGCCGTATATGCTACAGATCTGGTAGAAGATAATTTGTCCCTCTGCTATTTATGCATTTACGAATCTTACCCATCTCCCGGCCTCTGACCGGGAATTCTCGTCTAGCGATGATACTTTTCCATTCGAACGAGCCGTCGTAGGCTTTGGGGTAAAGGGATTGCACTACTTGAAAGGGGGAAAAGGCAGCTGGCTAGGCACATAATGTCTAGTGTCCACAATTGGGAGTCCACATCTTGGTGATGGAAAGCTGGATTCAATTACTAATGCTTAATTGAGTGGCGTGTATTGCTCCAACCAATAGTAAAAAGAACCCTTTTCTTACAGGGCGTGGTCTTAGTGCAATGGTATGAGACTCCGACTCATAACATAAATGTGCTGAGTTCGATCATCATCATGAGAGTTATGTGTCCTTATTTATCTTTGTTTAATATCCTTATACTAAGCCTATGAGTCACCTCTATCATCGGAAAAAAAATCTCTTTTTTTTTGCCTTTTAAATTTTTAGATAAAGGACATAAATTTGCGGGAGTAACCTTCTATAAAAGCATCAATGATCCCATTATACATTTATTTATTTGCACATTTTCACTTGTAAATATCTACAATTTGGTTTGAAGTGATATGACGTCTTTTCCCCTTAAATAGGATATCGGGTTTGAGTCATGTAAATAGAGAGAATTCACTTCATGAGAGTTTTACTCGTTAATGGACCCTCCCTGCTCGAACTAGATTAGTCAAAGCCCGTTAGACTTTTGGATATCAGTGGTTCAGAAAAAAAAAACATGTACAATATTTTGTAGGCAAAGACTAGTACGGTATTTGCATAGGGTTTTGTCCTAATCGTGAATTTTTTTTTATCCGCAATGTCCGAATCCAAGATCTTATTTAAGAGAGAGGTGTCGACTTATCTCAACCAATTCATGCCGAAACCTACTAGAAATTCAATTAGAACATTGGAAACCATGGGCCACGCCCACTATGCTGGCCCATAGGCCCAGTGGGCCCTTTCCTCTCATACTACGTCATAATATATATTCTAAAAAAATGAAATAATTAATAGATTTTTCTAAAAGAAAAGGCAATTCCATACGTAAGATGATCGTAATCGACCGTTCATCAATGACGCGGGAACATCTATGCTTTTCGGTTTCGAAATCCGGTTCGACGAAAGCTGCTGAAATTCGGCTGAAACTATTACGTGGTCCGCGCTTTTTCAACACGTGCTGTGTAATACCAGAACAATACGAAGATCGGGATCGGGCAAGGCACGCAAACGTTAATAATATCCTGTCCAGTCGCCGGAGGCACGAAAGGGGAAACGGGAAACAGCCGTGCGATTTCGAAACCGAACTGGCCGGGCCCGATTCTGGAGCCGCACTCAACATCGTTACAATTTCATGTCCTGTGCCTGGCAAGAATGATCTAATCCATGTGAGGAGGTCCTTTGGGCGATTTGCATGGGGCTAACGCTTTCCTTCTTTTCCCAAACAGCCCTTCTGTTGCTAAAGAGTTTGCAGCAACGAGTTCAGCTCGGTTTAATCGTGAAAGTAAAATTCTTTCGATCGTAGAATTTTATCCACTTAAAATATTAAATTTAATTATTTACTACAAAAAGAAGGAGAGGTGACCGTTAACGAGAACAACGGGATTTCAAATGTAAAACAACATTTTTTGTGTCGGCAGCATGCTCTTTTTGGGTTGCTTCGGAAGTTGAAAAGGCTGGAAGAACCGGACGGTCCCCATCCTCCAATGACATTAATTGCTTTCCTTAAATTTGACGGCTACCCTCTCGGCTTTAACCGTTGTGGGGGGCTAATGAGTCTGCCTATGCGCTGCATGTGTTATTTAAATAAAATTTATTAGAAATATATGTTTATGTATAATTGAAAAAAGTAATAATTTATAATTAAATTTTTAAGTTAAAATAATATATATTTAACTTTTATATTAAATAGTTATAATAGTAAAAGATCACACGTTAATAAATATTTAATACATCAATATTGTATTTATAATATGTCAAATATTCATAATTACTTTTATTAAAATATCAAATTTTCATTACTTTGTGAGATATCACGTGATATACATATTACTTGCAACGCATTTTCCTCCCCAAGGGAAAAAGGTAAAACACGAGGAGCGATATTCAAGACTTTTTAGTTCTCCATCGAGAGGAGATAGCGCTATACTAGGAGGGAGCCCGCTGTACAGCAAATATACAACGTGGTAATACTTATGCGGTGTTTACAAACTAGTAGAATTTAATTACTTTAAGATCTTTTATAAAATTATAAAAATTTTAAAAAAAGAAATAATTGAATCTTATTAATTTATGACATCACATAAGTACTCCCGTATGATATATTTATTACATACAATGTTTTGTCTTGCACTCACTGTGTGCTGGCAAAAAGGGTAGTTGGACTCCGAGGAGGCAGACCCGCTAATAAACTGAAAAAATATAGTAAGTCAGGTCCGGGGTTTGGCTCTCCCGAGAATCGGTATCTAGGGATCAATAACGGGCACCCGACCGTATAACATACCGTCCGATAAATTAGTCGATTATTACAGTTCAGCACACCATCTACATAAAAAAAAAAAAAGTAGTTGGATGTAACCTTTCGAAGCAATTTTCGGGGATTTATTTCTCTTTTTTTTCCTCCTTTTATTTTACAATTATTATGTAACGTCAAAGTTAGCTATGAAATTAGTTAAGACCGATGGAGAGGTAGTTAAAAAAAAAAGAGAGAAAAAAAGGGGAGAAAGACAGACCAAATCAATTGGAAAGATTTTCAGGTCTCTCTTTGTCTGGCAAAGTCGTCCATTGATTACGGGCATGCTCCATCCACTTCCAATTCTACATCAACTTTTTAGATGTTAGTTACAGGAACAATAATAATAATAATAATAATACGAAATCGAGACACGTCACGTAAAAAGTCGAAAGAACAGTTCGCTCAGTGCTCACTCCACGGCTGCTTGCCAGGACTCGAGAGTAAACAATTGCGGCCGATTGGTTCGTTACACGTAATCAGGTTCGGGTAAATTTTCAATCACGGTGGATTAAGGGAACTAATCGGTGCATTTAAACAATTTATCAAGTGGATACCCCCACGATATTAGTCCTATCAGACCCGTGGCAATTTAACTAAATTAAATTCCAATTCAGTAAAATTAAATTAAATTAAATTAAAAGTAGAAAAAGCAAAAAGTGTTAAGACAACATTGATTTAGACGATTCTTCAAGAGAAAGATGTTGGCCAAGCTGGTGGAATCCGAAATTTGAAAGATTTGATTTAGAAAATGAGATTTGGTATAATGATATTATATTTTATCGGAGAATGATAGTAGATTTTAAATTTAATTCTCGTCGGTAAAATTATGTTGCTTTATTTTCCTTTTTCGTGTTATCACATCTTTGGCTCACGAATCTTTTTTATAACTAAAAAATAAATTTTATTTTATTATTTAATGGTGCCATGTGAATGGGGATAGTGTTTGTGGTGGCTGTTCTGCTCGTCCAATGTGTTACCAGTTGAACACGAAAACCTGAACATTACGTAACGAGAGTCGTTAGATCGTAACTGCTACTACACTCTTTCTGCTTAAAAAATCAAAAAATAAATGAAAGGTTTGATTGAGACGTTTGCATAAAAGTCACGATAAGATATGATTAGGCACATGATAACCACTTAATTCATACAAAGATCACCCCTCCTAATAAGTTTCGGAGAAATTTTACGATTTTGTCGCTCGGCCGTTTAACGGACGGGAAAAATAATTATGAACCGTTGGATTCTTTTTCTTAATTTACATCGTCTTACATGAGCCGTTTGATTCAACTGTTAAACGGTCCAGTGACCAGACCGTAAAGACTTCCTCCCAACCAATAAAGTTCAACAACATCACATGCTAGATATGGACAGATTAGATAGAGATTTATTAGTCTAATCACATTCGATTAGCTGTCTGCTTAGGATTTGCCTGTCATAATTAGATTCGAATCGGGACCGGCCCTTTCCCTCCATGAAGCAAAAGACATCGAGTTCCCTGCTCCCGGTGGACCGACCCGGTTCAATCGTACGTGCAAATCATAAAGAAATTCGTGCACGGGAGGTTTTTTTTTCCCCGAAACACCATAATGTGTCCGTCGTCATAATTGTCTCTTTTTAAAAGTGTGATAGTTAGTTCCCCAACTTCAAAATTCAAACACGACACAAACTGTTCATCTTCACGAGAAAACATGTCTGGTTTTATATAATTACAAAATATTTCCAATTATGACCGGTGTTAAGGAAGAGCTTGCATGAAATAAAATAAACTGAAAATTTTACCTCGATTTATTATCGAACAAACTGTAGTTGTTTTAATTATCTCATCTTAGTAAATTATTGAACAATTAATCGTAATTAATTTTTTGAATTCAGGGGACGTTTGGTTCGGGTATTTTTAGGTTACGGGAAAAGTTAAAATTACATGAAAAATTTGAACCGTGGTAAAATTTTCCTGAAAAATAGATTGTAGTATTTGGAATAATGTAAAATTTGGTGAAAATAGATAAAGGAGTTGTAAAGTTGATGTAATCTGAGAATGCTGAGTGTTTAGGATATAAGAGCCTTCACCAATCACACTGTAAAATTTCAACTCATGTTATCTCGGAATACATTTAATTTTATAATTAAACGTTGTAATCTGTCGAATAAAACACAAACAACCAATCACTGCATTAGGGAGAATTTTGAAAAAGGAAAAGGACAAGAGAGGAAAAAGAAAAAGGCAAAAGTGCTGGGTACTTGATTTAAAACAATACCTTCAAGTCAACAGCGGCATGATACGGTCCGTGGAGTTTTGACTCGCCGCTGCAGCCTGCTGCGCAGTGCAGCGAGTAAATATTCAATGATACGTAAAATTACCGTTCAGTCCTTAAAAATTGTGAGGTTAATTTGTAATAATTGTAAAAGTATTATACGTGGTAAGATGTGAATAGTGATTTATATAACGAATTCGTTACGTATCACATAATAAATATTTACTCACATTGAAGAGAGGAAGCCATCAGTAAAATTCATCACGTCACTTTGAATTCGAACATAGCAATAAAAAAATATTTCAAAATCTTATCTTTTTAATAATTTTAAAAAATAATACGGTAATTTTAGCAATGTGTCAAATGATTATCCCATGTGATTGATAAATAAGGCTTCGGTTCACCTCACATGAATCAAAAATCAGGAAATTTGGACAGACTCTGCAGGGAATCTCCGACCCGGAGGATCCGAAGCATCGGGTGAAGCAGAAAAAATCTCGCCCTCTTTGTCTGCTTCCAACCTCTCGAATTTCAATTAATGAGCGCTGGACAGTACGCGACATGCTCTAGGAGGAACATACGAGATGGGTGAACCATGTGGGTCTAAAATACTGAGCCTTGAAATCGAATCTGGAATCCTATGATCTTTGTAGACTGTATTACTGTTCATGGACCTTATCTACGTACATTGAGGTGGTATAGAATCACTGTACTCGTCTATCGCACAATGTTTGATCGGTGCCACGCTGAGGGGTATCGAGATACCTCAGAGTTTGATGGTTTGCGCGTACCTTAATATGTACTATAGATCTACGTAGGCGTCCACTATTATAATTCGTATTTTAATAAGGTACGCAATTTTAGTGAATAAGGGTTTAATTTAGGTAGTTAACGGCTCCTTTAATATGTACCATTAGATCTCGAACTTAAATTTTGCGAACGTATTAAAATGGATGATCGAAATTGACATGAACTGCTTGGGCGGCTCGATACTTCTTCATCTTAAGTGAGCCCCGCATTCGAATTATGTGAACGAGGAAGATTAGTGATTGAGAGAATACTTGACTCGACTTAAATTCAAATTGCCTCTTGTTAGGGTCGTTGCTTTTGGACCCTCAAGTACTTTGGAGATTGTTCCTGAAACAGGAGGAAAATCCTTCAACTTCATCATCAGTTCTTACCTCTTATTTGACATCGCATTAGGAATGACAAATCAGTTTTCGTTTGGTATGACCCTCGGCTACCGGCCACTACTTACTTATTTTCAGAATGACTGGATTGTTTTTCCGTCTATTCCTTTAGATGCCAAGTTCAGTTGGGTCTATAAGAATGGGTTATGGTGTTGGCTGCGTAGATCTTCTGATTGTGCTCGATCCCTTACCTCATTAGCAGTATATACTAGTCTTGAGCCTCAAGATACGCTTGTTTGGCTTCCTTATCGAGGTGGTTCATTTACCATGCAGAGTGCCTGGGAATAACTTTGACCTAAGGTGGAGCAAGTTGAACGTTGTAAAGTGATTTGGTTCTCTGCACATATTCCTCGTTCTTCCTTCATATGTTGGTTGGCATGGCTTGGTATGTTGCCTACCAAAGATAGAATTTCTAAATGGTGTGCCTTTGTTACTTTGGGTTCATTGTGATTTCTGTTTTCTGGAGTCTGAATCTCGATCCCCCTTATTCTTTGCATGCATGGGTACAAGAATCATCTGCGAGCACTTATCAATGGAGGTGAGTATTGTTATACCTGTTGGAGGTTGGGAGGTTGGGGCTACTTTAGCCTTACTTTATAAAGGTCGATCATTGTATTCTGTCATTTACCGATTATTGTGGACTCAATATACTTATACTATTTGGCTTGAAAGGAACAATCATTTTTTTTGTGGGACAGGAGACCGTTGATAGGTTAGTTCATAAGATTTTTGACTATGTTAGGATGAAATTACTTACTTGGCCGAGACTATGATATAAGCTAGAATCATCGAAATTAGTGGGTCGTCTTGGTTTACTTGAGGATTAGCTTATATTTTGTCAATGTTGTACATATTTTATTATTAATGATAGTGTTTACACTTTCTACAAAAAAATTCAAATTAGTCATAACACATTAAATTTCTGAATACTTACCAAAAATAGATAATTGGAAGAATTTTAATTCGCTTATTATTTATTTTACCAAAAACAACATCTGCTTGATTTCCAAATAAAATGTGATATTTAATGGAAAAGAATTTATTTAATTTTAAGTTAGATGTTAGGTCTTTACTCTTTTTAGTATAGCGGTCAGAAAGTACCGCCAGGATGGGCAACAACGATATTCATCGCTTAATTCATAATGAGTTTATTACGTAAATTACTGTTAAAATTTGAACAAGTATAAATTTGAGTCTAAAAAATTATAAATATTTTACTTGTGTCCAAACTTATGAAAAATTTATATAAAGAACTTATGTTTTATATATTAAATATTTACTTGGAGACCCTCTCTCCCTCCTCC
Source organism: Lagerstroemia speciosa (assembly GCA_037672795.1). Lineage (NCBI taxonomy): Eukaryota > Viridiplantae > Streptophyta > Magnoliopsida > Myrtales > Lythraceae > Lagerstroemia > Lagerstroemia speciosa. Next base: position 2,629,969 of record CM075303.1, on the reverse strand, counting down.
ACAGGAAAAGGAATACTTTGAAAGTGAAGTTTTTAGGGATCTTTCGGACATTTCCAAACGACAAGGTGGTTATTGGCCGTTAAGGGTCTCTGGATTCGGAAGATCTAACCTAATCTCTTCCTGGTCCCTCCCTCCCGTTTCCCTATCGCTGTTGAGAGATAAGGGAGGCGGCCATGGATGGATTAGGCGCCCACAGGCACAGGTTGACCTCCTTCACTCGAATGCACGACGTAGCTAGGCCGACGAATGCTCATCTTATCGGCTTACGGGGCGTGAAATCAACGAGAAGGAATTTTAAAGAAAAGGGAAACCGGCACCTGCGAACTGGACAATCGATTCAGAACACGATCATCGGTCCATATGTTATCGCCTGGTTAAGGAGCAGTCGATCGTGAGGACGCACTTACACTCTTGAAAGTATCGACCCGGGAACGATTTTGATTAGAGAAGCATGCAGTGCAAAGAATTGATTCATGCCATGGCGGTGTAGCTTCCTTCTGTTGTCTGTACTTTTGGACAGTTTCTTGTCCTTCTTGCCGCGTTATTTCCTCGTGAGATTTTTTACGTTCGAAAGGAATCTGAGGAGGAGGAGGAAGAAGCCAAATGTGTTTTGAACTTTTGAATATCCCCAAGAACATTAAAAGGAAAAGAAATACCTTAATACTCTTTGCATTTTGCAACCACCAGAACCTCCCATTGCTCAGCTTGCCACGATCAGAAAACGAACCCGACAACCAAAATAAATTAGTTTAGTCTGTACGACATCACTTTCTTTTATGCAAGTCACGGGCTGTTTAAAAATTCACCTGGAACTAGATTTATCAAGACCCGTTGGGCATCGGATAACGGTGGTTCAGACAAAAAGAAACCTAAGAAGGGTTGTACACGAAGGCCGTCGCATATGCTCGACAATGAGAAAGAACTGCCAATCGATCGATGCGGAGCAGATGCACAGTTTAACAAGTCACCGGTATATATCTACAAATACAATGAATTATGACCAATTCAATTTAATCTGAGATGATCCACTAGATAATAAAACTCTCATAATATAAACTTTTTATTTTTCATTTGTAAGGGTCGAACTCAAATCCATTTATAAGAGGAGCCCTTATACTGAATCGGCCTACTTTGGTTAACAAGTTTAAATCTTTTTTGATTCGTGTGGTAGAAGTAAGGTGAATTGGTAGGAGGGGACAGGCATGGATTATCCAGAATCAGTGTCCTCGGTGCTGTCGGGTGCGAGCCTTTTCCTTGGAAGTGGTTAAGGGATTCAATTCAACCCATGGCCCGGAGAGCGTCAAAAAGCGGCGGGGGATCCGTCAAATTAACTCCGAACGCTTTCCTTTTCGGTGAAAGGGGAGACTGAGTAAACGGCAACAATCAATGGCGAAGCGTGCAACGGCCAATCGGTAGCGTGCACATTTATGAACTTTTATTGGGAGGTTTTGTTTGCGGGAATTAAACTGATAGAGTGATTTTATTGCACGCAGGCTCGTAAATCTATGAGACGGTTGGAGAAATTTAAGAGAGTCTTAGGTGATCGTATTTTTACGGTGAGAAACTACTGATCAGATTGTGATAAATATGTAAATTTATGTTAATAACCCAGGCAATTACCATAATTGTCACTAGCGTCAGAGCGAATTAGTTAATTCTTTCTTACCATGTCACTGCGAAGTAAAACCGCTAAGATTTTTTCAAGAAATCGAGGCTAATAATATGGGAAGAGGGAGTCCTACTGACAGAAATCGAATCCGAGACAATTTACCGTTACACCAAATCATTATTTTATGGTTCCAAGGAGCTGCTTTTGGGCTTTCCACCTGATATATATAATACACACACATATATGCACATCAAGTTCGCCGTGTGAATTACCGTTTGTAATTTAATATATACAAAATTTAATTTTCAAAAATTTTAAAAGTTTATATGCAAATAATTAAGAGAGATTCATTGTGTGCATCAAATCAGTTTTTACGGTTCCGAAGAGTTGCGTTTGTACTTCCACCTAGGGCAGAACAACCTCAATAAATGGTTTCCTATGTATATAAATCGAGTTCGCTGTGTGGGTCACTGTCCACATCTCAATATATATAAAATTAACTTTAAAAAATAATAAGAATTTTACCCATATTAAGATTTAAAAGAGATTCATGTAATAAATTTATTATATATTATACATTAAATATTTATCCTCGACACGCTTTTTATTTTTTTAAAATTTTTTCTCTTAAATCTGGGTTTGACCCTCTTGGGAATGCCGTGGGCGTGAAGCGATGCCTCGAGGGTGACTTTGGAGCACGGGAGACTGTGCCATCCTCAGTGTTTTCAGCTTTTGACCGACGCCCTCTTTTCTCCTTTGACCGCCCGAAATCTAACCACTACCTTCAACTAACCGAAAACGAGAATACCAACTCCACTGGGGGTTCGTGTTGGTTTAGTATTTCTTAAAATTTTGGAGAGAAATGGAGTTTCTGTGATTCATGGACTCTGAATTCAATCTGTCCAGTTGAACGACTTCCCGCGTCTCTTTTATTCCACCTTTCAGATTTCGTTTATCCACCACAAGAGACTGTTGGACCGGAGAAAGTCTTGAATGTGATAGTTTTACCGGGTGGAAGTGCTTACTTGGTATCGTTGGTCAACTAAGCTCAATTTTTTTTTCTAGAAGTTGTTTTTATATTTTTATAAAAAAACACAAAAATAATCAACTTTTTGTCGAATGATATTATCACGGAAGCACTGTTATTCAGTGATGTTTTGTCTTTTCGAGGACTTGCTCATTAGATCGGCCTGAAAGTGAGTTTCAGATCTTAAATGATCTCAAATGATAATAAAGAGTTCGGTAAGGACTAATTAAATTACTCGGACCGAAAACAGCTGCAGCAGTTGCTTTTCTTGGCAATAATAATTTAAAGGTAATTTAATTTAATTTTTTTTATAAGTTAGAAGTAATTTAATACGTAAACCTACTCGTTGATTATGAGGAGTGATTGATTAGTACTTCGAGCACGGTGCTAACTAACTGGACAGAGGACAGCCCTACTCACCGACCCTCGTAGATTTTCATGTATTTTATTAGCAATACATTTTTATTTTAATTGCTTGTTTGCTTAAATATTAAAAAAAACATTTATCATCATTTTTCAGTTGCAAGAAATTCTTGTATGATCCTATTTATCACATGAAATAAAAAATATTAATTAAATTATAATAAGTAAATAAATTAGTATTAATTATTTTTCGTGACCACGTGATAACTCATCGGTCTTGGATCGAAATTGACATGCCAATTTCTTCTCTCTTTTTTTTTTTCAGATTTATTATGTTATATTAAATGTCTGTCTTGTTGATGTGGTGGGCGTAAGTATGGTATACAGCTAATGCATCTCATTAATGGAGGCGGGGGATCCGCTCATCTGAACACCGAGAATCACGGCTCTCCACTTATTTTCTTCATCGGAGCAGCTACGGATCCGTAGATCGTTCGTTTTCCACGCAGATTCCAATTCTTTATCAGATCCCCTCCCCCGTCTCTTCTTAATTTCACGCCAACCCATCTCAGCTCCTAATTTTCCGCTCGCATAAACAAATCATCGTTAATCGTATCCGTCTCGATCGAATCGGTTGAAACGAGTTCGGTATCCCTTCACTTTAATCATTTTGGATCGAACTTGAATCAATCAAATCAATAAAAGTTTCTAAATATGGGACCGTATTGATATCAGATGTGACATTGGATCATTGAATAACACATTTGACTATTGGATCCGAGAAATATTTATACATATTCTCATGTTGCATTTGAATTGTTTTTTATTCAAGAAGTACTACTTGCATATATGTATGTAATGTGTTGAGTTATACATTGTGTTTTTCAACGTTCAGGGTTGATATATATTTAATAATGCTGACGATACTAATATGAGTTGGTAGAACTGGTAAGATACTTATCTTAAGTAAGTAAGAGATTGGACCAGTGTTTAACCCAGAAGTTTAAACTGATAGACTGGTGATATCCATTCTCTTATAAATCATGTTTCAATTCATTCATTTTTTGATGTGGGATTTATTCAACATCCTGGGTTCGAGTGTTTTTGAATGGAAAAAACTAATACTGGGAGGGAGAGGCTCACTCTTTAATGGGTCGACCTGAATCGAACTGGATTGGTCAGTAGTTCCAAAGATTTCTAGATGTTAGTGGTGTATATAAAAATAATATACAAACAGCAGGTGATTAAATTGATGTTTGGCTAATAGGATGGACAGGGACGAGGTTGTACATGGAAGAGGTGAAAAAGAGTGAAGAGGCCAAGCGCGGACGGGCAAAGAGAGTAAAAGATAAACGAGGCGTTACCTGGCGAACCGTCCCGAGGAAAACCGCTATGGCCCACCCGGGAAAGCACAAACCACGCGGTTTGGTTAAGTAAACCGCTTCCCCGAGCCACCACGTGCGTCCGGTTTTTCTGTCCCCCGGGTTGGTCATATATTGGCTCAGGCCGAGGCCCATTGCCTTTTCGGCCCGAAATGCCCCCCGCGAGCTCTATAAATTGACCCCACTCTCCTCCCTTTTCTTCACTCCCCCTCCTCCCATTTACCTCTCATTTTCCCCTCCGGAAGCCGCAATATCTCCGGCAATTACCATACAATGGCCCTTCTAGCGCTGCTCGTGGTGGGTTTCCTCGCAATGGCGGCCTCTGCGGATGGCTACGGCGGCGGGTGGATCAACGCTCATGCCACATTCTACGGCGGCAGCGATGCCTCCGGCACAATGGGTAATTTTTCCGAATTCGAAACTCACTTAAGACCTCCGTAGCATATGTTAGCTCGGTTTTTTTTTTTTGAGGCCCATCAACAATGTGTGTGTGAATGATTTAGGCGGCGCCTGCGGATACGGGAACCTGTATAGCCAGGGGTACGGCACGAACACGGCGGCACTGAGCACGGCGCTGTTCAACAACGGGCTGAGCTGCGGTTCGTGCTACGAGATCCGGTGCGAGAACGACGGCAAGTGGTGCCTGCCTGGGTCTATCGTCGTGACGGCCACCAACTTCTGCCCGCCCAACAATGCGCTCCCGAACAACGCCGGCGGCTGGTGCAACCCTCCCCTCCAGCACTTCGACCTCTCCCAGCCCGTCTTCCAGCGCATTGCCCAGTACCGAGCCGGCATCGTTCCCGTTGCCTACCGCAGGTACCAATTGCGCCGCCTCGATAATCTGCGGTGCTAGTAGCTGTCACCTTTACCTTTTTACCCACAGACCCCATCTTCTCCTGCCCATTGACCGAGCCCGTTTTAGGAAATGTGACCAATTTTAAACATCAGCTAGAAAACGTTACATCATTTAAAAAAGTTAACATTGTTAATAAATATGTTTTTACTGCCATGAACAAGCAATGGGAGCGGCAATTGATTGACTCTGACCGTGGGGGCTATTTTTGTCTTTGTCAGGGTGCCCTGCAGGAGAAGGGGAGGCATAAGGTTCACCATTAACGGCCACTCCTACTTCAACCTCGTCCTCATAACCAACGTCGGCGGCGCCGGCGACGTCCACTCCGTCTCCGTCAAGGGGTCCCGCGCCGGGTGGCAGCCCATGTCCCGGAACTGGGGCCAGAACTGGCAGAGCAACAACTACCTCAACGGGCAGAGCCTGTCCTTCAAGGTCACCACCAGCGATGGCCGGACCGTCGTCTCCTACAATGTGGCCCCCGCCGGCTGGTCCTTCGGCCAGACCTTCAGCGGAGGCCAGTTTCGCTAGGGGCCCACCGCCGCACCTGCCCGGGTCTTGGATTTAGACTTTAGCTAGCCGTAGAAATATATGTCAAGTTTGAGTAATATATCATTATACATACAGGGACGTGATGGGTCAGAATGATCGAGAAGGGCAACTTTTAAATGGCTCTTCTCCTCCTTCCGACGCCATTGGAGGATTGTTAGGATTCCTGAAGGGCACCCCTAAGGTCTAGGGTTTGTTATATTTTTACCCTTTTTCTTTTCTTTGTTTACTGCAGTAAATGCAGGGTTTGGCATGGCAGTGGTGGACTCTTACACCCGCCGTAGTAATTTTAATGGTTTTCTCCCTTTTTGGACTCGGCAAGCTGTCCCGCTGCCGAGAAGGTCACTGTAATTCAGCCCACCGGGCTGAGTCATTGGGTGCAATTTTATGGTGCGATGAATGCCGAGTACTAAGTTGTAAATTTCCTATTTTCAATATATTTAGTAAAGAGTGGTGATTTATCAGTACTGCGTACTATCTACCCCATTTTTTTTGTGTTCTTTTTTTTGTCGCTGTACTTTTATTTTTTTTTTCAGTTATAGAATTACACAGCAGTTTCAATAATGATAGTTGAATTTATGATTGTTGTCTTTGGATCAAAGGCGAGGAGAACGAGATCGTTTGCTTTGAACGCAGGGATAACCGAAACAGTGAGGGATGGGACTTAAGAGGCTCATCTAAAGTGCTAGTTTGAGAAACTTGACAGTGAGACCTCCTGATCAGAGTATCGATCCCTTTACTCCCGGTTCAAGACATTCATTTCCATTACCTTAATTTCTTCTTCATGCTCTCCTTTTTTTTTGGGGGGTGGTGAAATTTTCCTACGACCGAACGTGTCGTCCAGATTGGAGTCGAGTCACTCCCCATTCAACTACCCTACCGCATGACCGACTGACTCCCTGAGTCGAATGACTCCTGGTTCTCCTGCCATGTTGTTCGATCAAGTCCCCAAATACGGCTCTCTGACCATAAAAGACTCCTACCCACGCCTTAGGAATGCGAGGAGTCTCGTCACGTCAACGATCCGCACAGGATACCTTCGATCCCAGGGGCGATGCATCGAATCCTGCCTGCCCTGACCTTTCTGAAACTCTCCCTCCACCCTGTTATTTGCTCTCTTCCTCTCATACACTCTTCGATCCATTCACTGGTTCAAGCATTGAAGGACGTTTCTGGGTGATCCTGCGCCTGGATTCGGCTCCCTTGCAGGTCTCCGAGGAAGCAGACGCAAGCCATTTCTCAGCCAGCCGTTCAACCAGCTTCCACCCGTTAGGTTACCCAGAGAACCTATCAGAGACGATTCTCATATCATAGAAATCGTGTCGAAATGCTAATGTTCGATATTTGAAACAACAACACAGCAGCATGAACACGAAGATCGATCCAGTTCCGACAGTTCTCATTCCCTCCTGCATACAAAAACGATTGTCGACTTGCCAGAATTAACACTCGCACCGGTAGAAAATAAAATTTTTGGTCGAAATCAACGACACAATCTGCTCAGCAGATCATTTCACCATCGAAGATAGAAAGACACACGGCCCCACGAAATTTCCTTGCAGGATGAAAACACAGAGTGAGGATCTTTCTTCTGATGTACTTTGTGCGTCTCTCCTGTCAATTCAACCAGACATTTCTTTTCATCCATTTTCAAAATGGCCAGTAAATATTACATAACTGGTTTATTCTGTGAATTTCCTCTCAAATTATAAAATTTACAAAATTTTCGAGAGTTAATCATGCATGTGTAAAGTCTAAACGGTAATTTGTATAGCATATTCGTCATGCATTACATATTAAATATTTACTCTAAAATGACTCGTCCATTATATATTCTCCGTCTACCAAAGAATCAAATCTCAACAGTTACTCAAAATAAATTACGATTTAAAAAAAAGAGTTGAACGACGCATAATCATTTTCACCACTTGTTGAATGGTCGAGAAAGTGGGCCTCGGAATTCCGCTTTGTTACTCATAGGTCTTTTGTAGAGAGACTATGATGACATTTAAAACATACACGCGGTCGATTTTCTGAAAAGATATCGGTGGCACGTGTAAGTGTACGATTCGCAAGCAAGACCTCTGCGAAAGATTATTTAAGACTCTATTGCAGCAAATTAACGCGTTGTTAACCAAGAGGGGTTGGGTCGAGTGGTAAGCAGCTCGGTGCCGCTTAAGGAGGTCTCAGGTTCGAGACCTCACGTACGCAGACACCCCTCTTGGGAGCCTCACCCGCCATTGCCAGGCGTGCGACCCGGGGCGACCAACGGATTAGTCAAGTATGGTTGGCTGAAAGATGCCATCTCACCGCTGGTGGGGCCTGCTTGGATACCGTGGCTGGCGACCAAAAAAAAAAAAATTAACGCGTTGTTATATGGAAATGGAATTTGGTGGAATAACCTGCCATTAACTTAATGTTAAAAGGTCATGAATTTGATTTTTGTGCTCTTCTATTCCACAGTCATTTGTTATAACAAAAAATAGTGTATTTTTTTCCTTAATTTCTGATGTGGATGGGACCGGAATCGCCAACATGGAGGGTCCCGTGGAGAAGTATTATCCGTTTTAGACGGCGACGCTACGGCTCGGTCCTCACGGGTTTGTCTTAGAAAATGCGTCCATCGAGGGAAGAGGAGTGCGTGCGAATCTTATAAGAAGACCACCCTTCACTCTCAACAAGAGCCTCCAATATGGAAATAGTTCCCATCGCACTCTTCGAAGAGAGAGAGGTCGAAGCTTGGGTTCGATCCCAATGATGTGGATCGGACCGAAATCGCCGATACGGAGAGTCCCATCGAGAGGTATTGTCCACTTTCGACGGCGGCTAGGTTTGTCCTAAAAAAAGTGTCTCTCGAGAGAAGAAGGGTGCTCATGAATCTTAGAAAAAGCTCGTTTCATCCTTACCTCTCTGAAACGGGATTAGTGCCCATCAATTTCTTTGCTGAGTGGAAAAAACGATAGGTTAATATATTTTGTTAGCCGTCTTGTTTCGACAGCTGGTGCACAATTAAAACCTGATCAAGACCCTAACGGAATCAGAGAAGATGGAGAAACCTAAAAATGACAGGGACATTGGATTTTCATTTTTGTTTTGGCTGAGAATCAGGAATTATTAACAATGTTTTCCTTCTCCTCTTTTCAAATTTTCAATTTTTATGGGTTTCATCCTGAACCAGAAATTTCTCCCCCTTCTCCCACCTAATTCACGAGGTACAAGAACGAAGAATCAGAGCTTAAAACTGCTAAATTCAATTATAACTAATTAAAATTATCTCTAAAACCATGGACTCTTGGCACACATTAATTTCTGCTTTTACTCATCCTTTTTTATTTTCTTTTTATAATCGAAAAATTAAATTTATTTTCTCAAATAAAATACGAAGAAAAAAGGGAAGCTAACTCAAAAGGTTAGGTGAGGAGTGGCGAGCCATCAGTCGGTCACAGTGCCAGGAGGCGGCATTTCTGATTTATATGTAATAATTTAATTTAACACTGTACAATTAATAATTCCTTCTGAAAAGAAAAGAAATTTTAAGTGCTGAATAAATGAGATTTAGTGATTTTTTTGGTAAAAATAAAAGTTTTAAATAATATAATAACTTTTAAATTAATTGACTCTGCGGGACATGTTGGGGCACGTCACGGCCGTAGCTCGCCCCATGTGCTCCGCCGCGGATGTCGCCTTTGTCGCTTTCCATCTTCCGCCCGCCTCCGGTTGCTTTCGTACGAACCCCGTAGACATATCGGATTCTTGGCCTCTTCCCTTTCCTTCAAGCTCACCCAGCTGGATTTATTTATTTATTTATTTTTCCATATTACTTAGTATTCGTAAAATAAATATAGAATAACTCTTTTATGCTCGAGTTTAATCAGTTTATTAAAGTAATCAACCCATGTTAAAATTACACAGTATCGTTGCACGCCATGCCCTGCCGATGGATGTGACGACAAAGCGGGAGGCGATCGTTGATTCGTTATCTCTGACGGCAGTGGTGTCCCTTTCACCGGGGACGTGGAATCCATATCCTGCAATATCTCGAGACGTGTTTGGTTTCTCCACCTTTGATTGGAAAGCAATTAATCATAAGAACATCAAGTCAGCTACGTGGTTGAATTACTCGGTTGTATGTTGCGCGACATGATATGCCGTCGATCACCATGTACGTCTCATTAGTTATCTTCTACCGAAATAGCCCGTCACGTGATTGGGGGTCGAAGAAATTTTTCCAGATCAACGTGATGCCGATACGACATGTTGCTATTTGCAATGAACTTCTGTCGGATCCACCGAGCTCGACACCTGAATTTAGTTTCTAGGAATCACCGCCACGCTACGGGAAAACACTCAATTCTTTTTTTCAGAAAATTTTTACTGTTTTAAGTAGGAATTTTTTTCCTTTAATTTAAATTATCGACTATGAATGGACGATTGGGTAACCGAATCGCATAATCTTCCCAAATTTTAAGGATGGTAGCTAGCTAGCTAGCTGTTATAAATGCCGGGCAGTTACTTACCAGTTGGAGTTGAGCAGAGGACCGTTAGTTACAGTTGGGGTAAACTAAATTACTGAAGCCTTTCATGGGAGAGATTATTTTGGGTAATATTTACATTACGTCATAGAATTTATATAGTAATATAAATCAGAAAGATTTTACTGTTTTAAAGATTTTTTTACTGAGGTACCATATAAATACTGTCGTGTGATTTGTCTACAAGGTACTAGACTTTCTTCTTTCATGGAGGAAATATTTAGTGTATAATATATATCGAATCCGTTGTGTAAATCACTATCTAGACTTTAGTACGCATAAAATTAATCATTAAAAATTGTAAAAATTTTGCGTACCTAAAGACTCGGAGAAAAATATAAGCGGTAAATTCATATCTCCATTCACGAAATGGGAAGTCATTCGGAACCGTCCATTAATCTACTAATTGGGAGGCTATCTTTAAAAAAAAAAAAGTTCCCAAAAAAAAATCTGTCTTCAAAATAGAACAAAAAGGACCACTCCTCCTTTTTTTCTTTCATGTCACCGTATCTTCAAAAGTCAACAAATCTTAATCCATTTGTATTCCCATGATAGAGATTGAATTCGGTACACATTTGATTGTGAATCAGAGTCTTATGCCACTGTACTGGACCACTTCCTCAGCTCAATATATCTTTCTTTTCAAGGCATATCAAACTTTTTCTCTAAATTATGACATTAATATCGAGTTATGTAAAATTATATAAAAGATTGTGTTGCTGTCTTTAATTATATTCAAGGCCTATAGATAATACACCGTCCGGTGAAATAGTCGGCTGCTATGGTGTCGGACACCATCGATATAGAGAAAAAAAATGACCTATAGATAACAGATCTCTTCTTACTATAGTGAATTCGAAGCGCCCTGGAACTCAAGTCAATTTCTTTTTTATTTTTCCTTACCGCGTTTGGAATGTAATTTTTTTAAAATTCTTGGCGTAAAATTTTAATGGAAGAGCGAAATTTTATAAATTTTCTTTACATCCAAACAATGTAAACAGAGAATTTTAATTTTCGGAAAGAAGCAAACTCCGGTCTTTCCGCACGTTCAAATCGATTAACGTTTTGAGGCTGCATGCCCTTCATGGAAAGGAAACCCCCTGGCACGATGAATTATCAATTTGTTTTTTTGCTAGTTATGGCAGAACGTAAGGGACGTATCATTAACTCGGTTTAGGTGGAAAAATGGACCGTGTTTTTCGTGCTCTACACGCCTAACCCATTGTCATCAATCTATCCACATACAAGTCGTTCTCGAATTCACTAAAGGACATGAAGGTTTCGTTTGGTCACAAAATTTTCCTTAATCGTCCGACGGGTTGAAGTAAGCCTGACCGTTTTTGACACGAAACGACAACCCGACCCAACACGACACGAAGTTATGCATGTTTGGATCAAACCTATTCCGACACGAACCCGTTCAAATACGAACTTTCCCAGACACGATAGATAAACGTGTTTGAGTTGGTTGAACTTGTGTAATTCGATAATGCACATTTAAACACGTTTATTAAATATATTTCACTATTTTTATATAAATATTAAACCTATTTAATATAATATGTTTGTATATGAAAATTTTATGATATGTAAAATATTACATACATTGCATGGTTTATTATAGTCACATATTATATAATTAATTAATATTACTTAATTATTATACTAATTACCCATAAATATAATTATTTTTAGTAGTTGTTTAATATATAGTACAATTATATATTGAAGACATTATGTATTAAATGGATTACTTCGATTTAGATATGGTTTAGACACAAACTCGTTTAAATACAAAAAATGAATATGTCATGTCCAAGTTATCGAGATTTCTAATCCGAACATGTTTAAACACGACACGATATAATTTGTCCGGTGTAGGATGAAGTGACTCATGTCTCATGCTGTATTAATTTACCCACGTGTCTAATTACTGGCGGACACTGCTGTTACGGCCTATTTTAAGGATGCCAATTAATTTAGTCATGCCCCCGTACGACGTCCTCGTTTACTATTCTGGCTTAACCATTTTCACGGTGCGATACGCGCGCCCTCTGTAATCGGAAAATTGTGTGCCTCCCTCTTCTCCATATCTATTATTACATGTAAGGACAAATGTATTTCCTCTTACTTTTAAAGTTCTAAGAAATGTCATTAGTACACAAACCAATAAAAATGGTAAAATGATGAAATGGTGAAATTACTTTTAAAATTTAATTACTGCTAATTACTCTCTAATTTTTCCCTCTTTTCTAATTATATATATATATATATATTTTTTTTTTATGTGACCTGATGTGTTGAAGTTTAGTGGGTTGTAACTAATTCAGATTTGGGTTCGGTCGGTCCACTGATGGGGCAGACCTCTTCCAACATAAATCTTCTCTATTTATAATACTCGAATTTGAGATCTTACTCAAGAAAAATAGTTGTCCAACCATCGCAACTGGCACGTGTTGGTATCCCCTCATTATTTTACCTCTTTTTAAGTCCACGCACCGATGTCTTATTGGAAAAATTATATATATATATATATATATATTTAAAAAAGGAACATGATGGGCCTCAAAGATCCACCGAATAATGGATCGGGCTGTGGCCCACCAACAACGCATCGAGCTCGGGGAAGCGACAAACGGGGCACAGTGAGAGGCCGATCTCCGTTCAGTAGGCTGGCTCGACGTCGACCGCCAGAAGGCCCATCTCTGGGAAACTGGACGCAGCACGGGCTCATTCCTGCGGAACTTCAGTTCCTGGGGGCCGGGGTGTAGACGAGCTGAGCCAAGCCTATTGGCGAGCTCGGGCCAAGGCTTAAGCTCGGACATGTTCAATATTTTAAGTACGGGCTTGAGCTTGGGCTTGGCTCATTATAATAAATGAAGGGGAGCCGAGCCAAGCCGAGGAGGAGGATGTAAAGCCGGTACTAGACCAATGTGTCGATTGCCAACAAGGATGTAGGGAGGGCATCGGACGGACCGGTGTGTCGATTGCCGAGGGCAAGGAAGATTGACGAGAAAGAGTGGAATTGATTATGATTTAGGGTCTGGTAAGTGAGTAAGAATCAAAAAATAGGATTTGATTTTTTGTTATTTTTTTAAAGTAAATGATATAAAATAAAAAAAGTTGATTTAGACTCATGAATTTATTGAGTCAAATATTATTAGGCTTGTCTCGTCTCGTCTCATTTAACTAATGAGCTCGAGCTGATAATTTGAACTTTTTATAGAACTGAGTTCGGTAGTCTGTGAATCATCATATTTTTGCTTGCAAGCCTCCCTCACGAGAAAGTCTTTAATTGAGCGGCTATACCACGTAAGCGATGCTGATATTATATATCCGTCCAATTGACACTTGACATGTTACTAATAATTATATAATTATGATTATTAAATCCTAAAAAAATCTTAAATAAATTATTAACCATAATTGGAAATATTATATACATGGTAAAAAAATTATAAAAATCTTATGAATGATGAACCGTAAATAAAAAAAATGTATAAGATGAATTTCGATTGAACGAACATACTACATCAATATCATCTACATAGTACTAAAAACTTTCTCCTCCCTCACATGATTGCACGCCGGACCGCTGTATTGCTTGTCTCCGCAGACTACGTGCATATACGGTACGGTCAGTATATCCACAGACAGTGACTACGGAACGGAACAAGTCAATTGCAAAATCGTATAATGTTGTTTTTAATATAAGAACAAATCCTGGTTAATCACCAAATACAGAAATCTTCAAATTCTTTGTTGGTCCATCTCCTTGCAGACACGAGCTTCACTCGCTCTGTTCATATTTGAAGATTTAGGCAACGAGAAAAAGCCTACGATGCTTATCAATCCACTGTATGCCGGTAGAAGCAGATTCGAGTTTTAAATCCATTGCTCCAAAGGCATGTGAATTGAAGATGCCGATCACGGAGCAGTCGGTCTCATGAGACATTGACTGAGTAAATACATACGTGCATTTTCGACAAACGGCTTTTTGTGAGAGTATATTGTTTTATCGTATCAAACATGCCATACTTCATTACATCGCCTTTTTTTTAGAATGTTACTGAGCAGGGCATGGCATTGGCATGGTGGCGGGTCCGAGCCCGGCCACTTCGTGATCACCGCTCAACAACGAGGAGGAGCGGAAGAAGGGAGTGGTAAAGCTACTGTTGGCATTTCGTTGTCCCCAGTCCACATTTAAAGTTTTCACGTCAGATTTCCCCCTCCCCTCACCGTCGCCGTACAGATTGGTGGGGGAGAGAGCAGATGTCATATTACTGTTGGATTGATTTGTTTGCTCTGACGCAGTAGTTGTTATTAGTGGTTACGATCGGCGTAAATGTTGGATCTCTCTCCATCGTCTGCTCTCGGTTTCCGCACCAAGCTCTCATCGGGACTCGCGAGAGGTAAACCCCAGCACTCGAAAGAGTCTGTCCTCAGTCTGCAACATGTTCGACGAAATGCTTCTGATATCATTTCTCGATTTTATTTTATTAGCTTTTTTCTTGGGAATGGGCATGACTCCCTTGCAACTGGGCAAGCCCCAAGTAAATGCCATACCCTACACACACCACCACACACTTGCGTAACAGTCATTCATCAATCAAATGTCATAGCGTCACATCGTCGTCCTACAGGAAATATCGCTGATGGGACGTTGACAAGTGAACTATTCAGCCCCACTAGGGTAAAAAAGGACTTTTCGTTTAGCTCACTAACTTGTGCATGCTTCTTCTTACATGATATTTACTCGTTTATTTAAACAATTCCCACCCGCTGTAAATGTACCATTTTTATACTGAGATCATGTTAGTCACTAAACATAGTGTTGGGAGGACTGTTTCTCTGGCGACTTAATGTTTAAAACTCAACATGGATAGTTTCTCGGCAGGTTGTTCGGCCTACTCTAGGGGCTTCTCACAATACTTGGGCAGTAGTTTAATGGCAAAATTATGGGCAACATGGGTTGATCTCGGCAAAAAGACTAGCATCCGATCGATTGACATTGAACTGGTGCTAAGTCAGTATTCAGCCCTTTTTTGTGTTCACCTGTTGCCAATAGCCAACCAATATCATTTACTGTCCATTGTAGGATGATGTATCGTGAGTTCCACTGGAGCCGGAGGTGACTCAACCGTGAAAGTGTATCGGGAGTTCCACCTGAGCTGGAGGTGTATCTACTGTGAAGGCAACACTCTCTCTCTATTTTTTTTTTGTTTGCACCACGCAGTATCCCGGATCAACCGAAGCGTAACTCGAGAATAATCTGCGATCGGGCCGGGATCACTAAGAAAATTCCCGTTGACCATCCCAACCTGGGATTCGATACTGAGATCACCCACTTGAAGACCTTGTAAGGGAATCACTGAACTAACTCTAAGTTAATAACACTCTCACAGATGCATTAGCTTGACTAGGATGTGATAAGTGTACTAGTTGTATGTATTTTGAACACCACAGACAGGAGCGCGATATTTTGTACGGAGAGCTTATGTATGTGTCTAATCCTAAGTTATGAGGATAGCCGGAATGGGACGTCTTGCTTGTAACAGTTAAGAAAAGAGAGTGAGTGAGGGATGTCCATGGTCACTTCTTTATGTCACATCGGCTTACAATAGTACCAGAGATAAGATTTATCCTAAGAGTAGTGTTAATTACTTGGGACGGTTAATTATATTGGTAATTGATTCTTTTGGCTGATTAAGCTGGTAATTAGTTCATTTGCTTATGATTTGCAGGGAGATTAGCAGGTGGAAAGATGGTGATTAATATAGAGACAGAGACATGTTCCACAGGGACCATGAACCGTTGGGCCTGCTCGCTTGGTTTGAAGCAGCAGCACATCGGGGTCTACGCACGTGGACAGGTACAATCACTTAGTTCTGGCTTTTCAGATCAGAGAAAAGATAATGACAATAATATATGGACAAATATGCAAGATATAGATCGAGTCCGAAGACTGTACACGGAGATTTATTGCTCGCTGCTCAGAAAAACAAAACTGATAAATAAAAAAGATTTCAGGAATGAACTAACCCTCCTCTATGTTAGTAAAACTCTGTCTCTTCCTCCGGTCAATGCAGAGAGAAAGGTGTAAATATTCAATATATAATATATAATGAGTTCGTTATGTAAAATTTTTTTAGATTCTAATACGTGTAAAATTTTTATGACTTTTAAAATTTAGTTTTATACATATTAAAATTTAAAAAATAATTTAAACAATAAACTCATTCCACATTATACGTCAAGAGAGATAGATGGAGGAAGAAAATCTCAATCAAAATCAATCACTGTGCTATGTCCTCCCCTCTCTCCTCTCTGCTGCCACCACTTTGTACAGTTAACGTCTTACACATATCTATAAATTAAATGCTGGACAAAGGGAGGAACCAGAGTCCAAAAAGCTTTACTCTTCTACCTCCCCCACTAGCCCCTATAAGCTACTCAGCTTTCCGTGCGGTCAGGTTATGAGGCCATATTTTTGGCTTCTTTTACCCATCTACTGTTGCCCACCTGAAAGTATTACGTTAACGCTGATGATGAGTAAGATCGAGTCAGTTATTGCCTGTCTATAACGACGGATAGGGTAGCGCGAGGGCTTCTTGTTTGTACATGGAAAATTATCTGGCACTGGCTTCTTTTCGAATCAGCTATGATGCTGCTAATTTGTTTTCGGTGGAAGTGTTGCTGCTTGTTTTTATAACATCTTATGAGCACCCATAACAGAGCTTTGAGTTTTTCAAGTCTTATTTACTAAAAAGGAATATCTTCAAGACTTAAAAATTTTAACTTGATGATGGGTCTCATTTACTATATTGAAAAAAAAACCAAGAAAATGTAAATGCTGGTGGGTCGTTTCTCTTCCATTGAAACATTCCTTGACTCCATCCCCTCTTTCTCTGCTCTCTAACTTGCTCCCAAGAGGTTTTGAAGAGACTTCACTGTCCCGACGCCCTAACCAACCTATTTTGTCATTTCCACTGAGTAGTTAGCATCTTCCAAATCATGTGAAGGGAGTTGAGTGGAAGGAAAACTTAAAAGACTTTATTGTGTTTGCCAAAAGTGGGAACAATAATATCAGCCGAGGGCCATGACTCTTTTAAGCTAAGGGATTGTCCTTTGGTGTATTAGTGACTGTTAGGAGTCATGACATTCGAACTCCCTACCTTTATTGAGTCTATATGTGGTATCATTAGCCATACACGGCCCTCCCCTTGTTTGGACAATAGACGGGGTTGTCAGTAGCCCCTGATATGGTCTCTCCCTCCTCGTCACCCCCCTCCCCCCCCCCCCCCCCCCCCCCCCCCCCCCCCCCTCCTCTCTCTCTCAGAAGCATAAGCCGGCTGACTTCAGCTGCAAGCTGGAGCTTTTACCCGTAGTGCTTTCCAGTACCATCATATCTGAAGTCTTTTCCTTCAAAGCCTCCTCCTTTAACCATTGCTTCGCTGTTAATTTCCCTGTTACCGCGTTCTCTTTCTTGCCATAAGGGGTAAGAGCATTTCTTGATCTAACTGGCGTTCAACACGGTGATTTGATGTAGACAAGATTTGAACATGTAAACACCCACTGAATCCATGTTCACCTCATTAACAAAAGCATTCTTTACCATAGAGCCATTGATCAAATCGGTTGGTGATATTCCTTGCATTCTGTTGTCTCTCACATCAACCCGAGAAGGGGCACCATATTATATTATTTTCTAATATTTAAGGGCTGCGTGCACAATGTGAAAGGAAATGAAGCTATAATTTTATCAATGCTTATTATTATTTTTTTTTGGTCCCCAGCCACGGTATCCAAGCAGGCCCCACCAGCGGTGAGATAGCATCTTTCAGCCAACCATACTTGACTAATCCGTTGGTCGCCCCGGGTCGCACGCCTGGCAATGGCGGGTGAGGCTCCCAAGGGGGGTGGCTGCGTACGTGAGGTCTCGAACTTGAGACCTCCTTAAGCGGCACCGAGTTGCTTACCACTCGGCCCAACCCCTCTTGGTTTATCAATGCTTATTATTGTACAATAGCCATGAGTGCTTATTGCAAATTGTACACATGAAATGAAGATTCTCCTATAGCTGTTATTCTTATTTTTGTCTTTGTTTTTCTTGTGTGAACGTTTTTCTTTACCGTTTATGGAAATTGAAAAAAATGAAATTACAGTCACTTGACCGTTGATGGGGATTTTTTTCCTTAAAAAATCATGGAGCTTTCACTGGCCAAATGCTTCTAAAAGAGTTCTCTTATTAATGGAAAACCAAAAACAGAAACCTCACAATAACCCTAGTTAATACCCTCGAGATTTTCTCCTACTGATTTGCATGGCTCTCACTTAAACTCTCCCACAGAATTATTAGAGCAAATGAGATGTAACATACTGATTTGGTAAGCTTTGAAAACTTTAGAAAGCATTCATTTTTTTTTCCTAATGCATTAAATGCTGCAATTGATTTTTTTTCCCTCTTCTGTGATCACTGCACTGTGCATGTGATTGCAAAACGGAGGTCATCTTCACACATGTCCCAGCAGTCAGTAAATGAAGAGGACAGCTCCCTCAACTACTCCTATCGCTAGAGCTTTCCCCTGAAGTGAGTTGCTTTCGGAAAACAACACTTAAATTTACTTCAACAGGCACTGCATCAATTACTATATGCATACACATGTGTACAATAGTCACAGTTATGCATATTAAAGGGGAGAAGGTGATAAAACTTATGGTATTGGGTAAATGCTTGAATGTGCTTTGGTCTGTCTTTGCTGTACCAAAGCTTTCTGTAATGATGCAAACGGGCAACTTGTACTACTCTGCCTTAGTCCTTCCATGCGTTTGCATAATGGCCATGTTTTCCTCACAAAAATGCCTTCCCAAGCGGTTGGCTGTGAGCATTCTGGGAAAACTTGGCTTTTATGTCTCGTGGGGTTGATGAAAGACATTCATGCCCAAATTGATGTATGTCATTATTAGGTTATCTGTCCTTTTACCTCGTTGCTATGGGTCTCAAGGGGACATCTATCTGGCTGTATTTTCAGGTCTAAGGGTCTCTCGGAAGAACAACTTCCAATCGGGAAATTATATGGTTGTTAATCTTTTTTTTTTCTTTTAAATAACCGAGGTATCCGAACGCTTTCCAGATCCAGATCCGACTAGTGGTGGCTGCGACACCTCATCCTTGGGGTACACATAATAACCCGCAAATCATTTGTACCGGATAAGTTAGGCGAACCTGACGAGCTCAAGAGGGATGAAAGCCTCCACCCATGAATGAATGCCTCTCCTAGGGTTTAAACCTAGGGCCTCCTGGAAGAGGTTTCAGTTCCCCACCAGTGGGGCTGCCCCCTAGGCATATGGTTGTTAATCTCAGTTATTCAAATTAACATCCCTTACTTCCCTGCTTTGTTTCCCTGCAGATTTATCCTTCTAGTTCCAGGCTAGGAAAAGTTCTGCCGCATTAAGAATCATGCCCAAAGTGAACCACCTCCCTTGAAGGTACCGTATTAACAAGCTGTACTTTCGTCAATACGATTCCAGCTCATGAAAGCCAATCACTAGTAGAAATTAGTAGAATTTGCAAAATATAGCTGGAAGATTAGAAGGGTTGCGAATGGCGTGTTTCTGGAGGCAGGAAAATAAAAACATCTGACGCATCTTAAGGGAAGGGGGATTAGTTGTTCTTCCAAGGCACTGAGCTTGCTAGTTATTAATCTTGAGGAGCATTTGCATTAGTAATGAATTGGATAACAGACTTTCATCCCGTTATTGTGCCGAGGTGGAGTCGACCTGCTTAAAGAAAAATTAGAGAAACAAATAGAAAAACTGATCTAAATTTAATCTTCGATTTGGAAGTTCTTTACTCAAATTGTCGTTAAAATTGTGCATATTTTGTTGGGCTTTTCACTGATTTCACACGCTCTAACATTGATTGTGCTTGCTGGTTTTTGCGCTATCCTGATAATCTCTCTCAATTTCTCGTCTTTTTGCAGCAAACCAAGGTCATGTTCTTCATCCCCCGCAAGGTTTATGCATTTGGAGGTAGATTTTGTCTTCTTATCGAGCCAACCTTGTAGAATCAAATTGATAATCTCAAAATTGTATATGTGTGTCATTACACTAGAATCACATATATCTTTAACTTATTGCAATATCTATTTGCTGACACAAAAGGATATGACAAATCATGGCCGTACTCATTACTTTAGTTTAATCATGCAACATCGTACTAAGGAGCAGCCACGGTCGAGAAATCTCATTAGGGCTACCCTACATTTATACGGTGGGGTCTCCCAAATGATAACACCATTTCATCTCACAGAACCAGGACTGTCCAACCATTATTAAAATGTCCATATGGTTACTACAATTTTCTCTGGACTTCTTGGGCTTAAGAACTTCTTGTTGGACATCCTTGGAGCTAGTGTGCGAGTTTGAGTTAGTAGTTGCTTGCATCGGTTGATCCATGTCGCTTCCTAAAGTTGTTACAGTGTTGGGTGTTTGTGATGCACATCACAACGTATTCAATCTTACACTGTATGTGAACAAACAAATGTTTCCCATACGTTTACTGACCCAGCAACATTTTAGGTCATAAAACTTTATCGATCATATGAAAATCAGATGAACAAATTTACCAATGCATGCAAGTCAAGTTTCTAACCCATGTACGGATGCAGTGTGCATTATTATTGTTGTACGTGTATGTTGGTCTCCCCCTGTGGTTTCCATCAGCTCCAGTCCATGTTGTCATCTGCTTTGTCACAGATGACTTGCCCCACATGCCTGCCTGTTCCATTAAAGAACCTCTAGGGCAATTGGAATTCACACTGCTCCCCTTCTATTCATCTTTCTCTTCACAAGATCAGCTATTAACGGATAAATTGCAAAGCCAATACCGACCCTGGCAGCAAATGAGTACGTACTACAATAAATGAGAGCCATCTCAGGTCGATAATAATATCATTATAATAAATTTGCTTTGTTGGAAACTTATTTCCTTTTGGGTAGGCAAGATGTGATGTGAGAGCATGCTCGAATTCGAATTGGTTGAAGCCACGAGGAGATGTCTGTCCCTCCTGATTGCCATTTTTACTGACCACTCATAGGGATACTGTTTTATCTGCTGTCCGATTTTCGATCAGCCCTCTCCTTCATTTATTGTACTTTGCTTTGGAGTCATGTAGTTTGGAATGGAAGAATGCTCTGTAAACCTAATTTATTGCTCTCAATTGTCGGAAACCCAGTGCGAATATCCTTCGCTAATGCGTGACAAGCAAGAATCGGTAAAATTCATAAAAGCAATAAAAATTGTAGAATGTACATCGGAACATCAAAAGATGCAAAGGTAACCGGATTGGTTTTTCTGGACAAGTTCGAGAGTGGCCTCGTGGGCACATCCCCGTGCATCTCGACAGGATTGATCTCTCGAAGTCAAGTTCAAAAGAAACGTAAAAGTCGCACCTTTCACTCGTACACGTTCTCACATCCGTTCTATATATTTTATTCTCACTTTCAAGCTTCGATTTCACAGGCAACAAAGAAAAGTGCACACATGACAATGGGGGTTCAGGAATATCCACACGTGCGCATGATGAGCCCAGGATTGAGAGCGAGCAGGGGGGACGGATTTGCTCGGTCCCCCCTCACCGCTCTATGACCAGCTCATTCATCTGTTTTTGAGCAATTAATCCATGCTCATTTTTTTTCCGTACGCAGAAAACTGATATAGTCTAAATTCGAATCAGATTAGCTTTTTAAAAGATCAGCCAGTCATGAATTTTCTCAATTTGAATGACTTAGAATCTTACATTTTTCTGTGTTGCTCCTGTGAGGATGGTACATCGATGTTCGTTGTTCATGTCTTGATAATGATCCATGTGCCCCGCTAATATATATGTATATGAGTGTGTATATATATCAGTATATTTTACAAAGTTGATAGGTTAGCAAGATATGACAATGACTCGACTTTCGCTTTTATGTTGCTGTCAAATGGCATCTTAAGCAGTAGAAGCTTGCAGAATATTAGGTTTGCAATTCCAGGGAATATATAATATCTTTAATAATAAAAAAGATTGTTCGATAAAATTGGCAGACAGGGTTTAGGATGTTAGAGGCTTGATTGGATTTGATTTGGATGTCTTGTGATTTCTTAATTTAGCTATTTCATCTTGCCCATAAGATTTATCATTAAATACACAAATTGTTTGATGTAGTATTTTCGAACCACGCTTGTTTCTCTTCACGCTGGATTTCTAAATAATAAATAATAAATAAGATACATTAATTAATTAAAAGAAAGCACAAAAAAGGGCCTCGATTGTGTTATTCCCTCCAAACCTTGAAACAAGAAATAGAAATGCTCTCAATTTGAGTTACATCCTTCATGGAACAAGAAGCCATTTAATTAAATCATCAAAAGTCTCGATTCAAGCCTTCTTTGGCCGATAAGATGGGGTTTCGATGCACCGCATGCTCATCTTGAGGGTAATGATGGAATATCGGGTTCTTAATTTTAGTAAATAAGACAGTTGATGATAAAGTCAAATTTGGTGAAATGAGCAGCAAGAGTCAACAATTGTCATTTCATACTTCCTATCTCGCCTGCAAATGGAAAACTCGTATAGACTAATCATTTTGTGTAATCTTCTAAGTTACTCATTCTAAAATTTGTTTAACATGTTTGAAACTTATAAATATAGAAAATTCACGATTCGGAGAATTTTAATTCTTAATATATCAATCTAATTCAAATTCGGATTATTTATCGTTTATCGTATTTCTGAGTATTAGATAACATGAGCGGACCAGACAACTATTTTTCTTCGGATAACGAGAATATGCTTGTAAGTCTTCAGTGTCAACTTGATCGACATGATGATAGAAGGGAGGGGGACACGAATTTGAATGGGAGGAGTGGGCCGGTTGGAGCAGAAACGTTGACGTGAAGTGTTGCAGACCTTTTTGGAACATGTCATTAACTGAGGGAGCTTGTCATTAATTACAATGTTCTTGCAAATGAGTCCAAAAACAATTCATTATTGTAGTTTTGTCAATTTTCCTCCCTCTAAGAGTACTGGTCGGATTAACTTCATTGGGTTAGCTTGTTATCAAAGCAAGCTTGTATAGGAATTAAAATATGAATTCGAGGACTTAAATGGAAAATATTAACATTGAAGGGATCGGATTTTTGAAAACTTGGGTGATTAGTGATTATTCAGTTAATTAAATCCCATGAGATTTTCTCTTCCATTTGCTCTTTTAATTTCGGTTTCGATTTCGATTTCTATTTTAGTTTTTAAATATTGAGGGTGGAGCCCCTAAGCTATTAAGTGTTACATGACAGGTAGTTGAGCAAAGGCTCTCAATTTGCTGCCAATGAAAGGAAAATGTGTCACCAAGAGGGGTTGGGCCGAGTGGTAAGCAGCTCGGTACCGCTTAAGGAGGTCTCGGGTTCGAGACCTCACGTACGCAGACACCCCTCTTGGGAGCCTCACCCGCCATTGCCAGGCGTGCGACCCGGGGCGACCAACGGATTAGTCAAGTATGGTTGGCTGAAAGATGCCATCTCA
Source organism: Lagerstroemia speciosa (assembly GCA_037672795.1). Taxonomy (NCBI): domain Eukaryota; kingdom Viridiplantae; phylum Streptophyta; class Magnoliopsida; order Myrtales; family Lythraceae; genus Lagerstroemia; species Lagerstroemia speciosa. Next base: position 2,606,092 of record CM075303.1, on the reverse strand, counting down.
CCGCTGGTGGGGCCTGCTTGGATACCGTGGCTGGCGACCAAAAAAAAAAAAGAAAGGAAAAGGTGTCCAGTCCCTGCCCAAGCCCTTCACAGCACCAGCGATTTTAGGGAGCCTCTTTTATCAAAGTACGGTGACTCATTCAAATATCAAGAAATTCAACGAATCTTTACTGATTTAAATTTTGGTCAGGCTAGTAAGCTCTTGATCATTGATTTTTTCAATTCACAGGATTTAAACTTGATGGATTGCTTAAGGAAAAGAAATATCGAAATATCTCGATTAGTCTATTTAGCGAGATAGAGAACATTCAAGCCTATTGAGTTGCTACCTCAAAACTATGATAAGAGGTGTTCTCTCTCTCTCTATCTTTCACTTTCCATGGTGGGGTTGCTGTGTCTCCGTGATTGTTAACCGAAATGTGCATGTAGCCGGTAACAGTTGGAGTAACCCTAGCAAAGCTTGTTCTAAATCTGGTCGAGCCAGGAGCTCGATCACATTGGAACGTTATTTGCTAACAATAATCTCTATGAGAAGGAGTGTGACTCCGGAGTATCCACTGAAAACTCGATTCTCGGCCGGTTTACTAACTGTAAGTTGCAACCCTAACCTCATCACAAGCTGATCAGTACCATGCGCAACTGTAGTACACTAAGATTGTGGGAATCGATGGCACCAGCAATCTCGATCTTGCATTCAGCCACCTCGATCGAGATACGACCTGGGTCCTTCAAGTCCTATGTCGTCCCCAACTCCATCCACCTTAATGTAAATTTTCTTCGTTTCAATTGCTAATTCATTGACTCCACAGACAAAGCTGATGTTTTCACCGCCTAGTGTACGGATGTTTAGTACCTACAGAACAAGATGCAACAAATGCGACAACAACACAGGAGGCAGTAGTATACTACAACTTTCCAGTCACTACAACCGGAAGGTAGATCGTAAAGCTTCCGGCCAGCAAGTAGCAATTTTGGCAAACCATCCGTTCTAGAAAACCATTCCCCCTAGCAGCCCGTGAACCTTCCATAGTTATAATCAAGTCTTGAAAAAGAAATTAGGAAGATCTCAACTCTTAAATGACTTCCATAAACAGATCGGGAACTTCTACCACTACTGCTACTTGTAGGAACCAAGGGGGCTTCAGTCAGCCAGTCATTGTTAGGAGTAAATGTCCCGCGTGTAGTAGTACACAATAAGTTTATTATATAAATTTTTCTTTGATCTTCATGAAATATTTTGGTAATTTTTAAGAGTTAATTTTATATGTATTAAGATTTGAACGGTAATTTACTACGAATTTCTACGTCCCTAGCGACCTTTAAAAAATTTAAAAAGAAAAACAAAGACTTCACCTTCCATTAGCTCCTCCTCCTCCTCCTAAAGGTCGCAAGCATTTTCATCGGAGAACTGAGAGAAGAGAAAGAAACAAAAAGAAGCTCTAAAGTGAGTGAGTTTCTGTTACAATAAGCCTTTCGTCTGCCTACTGCCGTTTTCAGCTCTCTTTCTCCCATCGTCTTCTCTCTGCGCGTGTAAAGAGGGGGTGCGGGGGGAGGTGATGGAAGGAAGAGCAAAGTGAGGTCAGCTATACAGCTCTCGACGTCGACCACCATGACCAGCAATGGCGGCCTCAGCCCCGCTTCTTCCTCATCTTCTTCGAGAGGGGTAGGGTTTGGGGCAGATATGGGTCTGGGGTCTCTCAGCCTCAGCCCGAAGAGCTCCGATAGGATGGAGGCGATCGGCGGTGGGAGCTGCTTCTGGGGCCTCGGCTACCCAAGAAACTCTGGTCAGCCGGAGGGGGATCGGAACAGGAGCCCGGCAGCAAGTGAACAGAGCAACGGGCAGTCCGGTGGTAATAATAAGCTGTGCGCGAGGGGCCATTGGAGGCCCGCCGAGGACGCTAAGCTCAAGGAGCTCGTGGCCCTCTACGGCCCTCAGAACTGGAACCTCATCGCCGAGAAGCTCGAAGGCCGATCAGGTGATGACAATGTGTTTCATGCAATAAAAAGAAAAGATCGGGCTATGTGAGATATATCAGGCTCTTTGATTCATCTTGGTCCTATTCTCTTTTGAATGTTTCCGAACATCCATTTCCAGGTTTGACGGTTTCCACATCTCCCAGCTAGCTTGTCAAAACAATAGACAAATGTCAAAAGTTTGGGTTCACGAAATGGAAAACGAGTTTCAATTTTCCCTTTTCACATGCGAAAGTGAGTCTGTCTTCCATCACCATCTCGTCCTCTCTCTTGAGAAAATAAAGGCGCCTTAGCTTACTCCCCGACAAATAGAGTGCTTCCTAGCTAGAGAATATCCTAGGACGCCGTTTCCTTGGTTTCCTCGAGAAAATGAAAACGGAAACCTAGAGGCCTTGATTCTCTACCCTCACAAGTATCCCTCCTGGTCCCTTTTGCCTTCCATTTTCCAAGTTACGTATCATGTTCTAGGTTTTTGTTGAATTGTGAGTCCGATGTGGTATATTAACAACTTTTGTCTCAAGTTTTTACCCTGAGATCATCATCCTTCTCGGCCGATGTGGTGTAATTTTAAGCATAGGGGTTGAACTTAGAATCTGACTATCATATTTATATGATTAGTGAAGAATTTGGCGTGCCCTCCTGGATTCATTTCCCCTAAAAATACCTTTCTTTTTACAGGGAAGAGCTGCAGGCTAAGATGGTTCAACCAGCTGGACCCGAGGATCAACCGTCGTGCGTTCACGGAAGAGGAAGAGGAGAGGCTAATGCAGGCCCATCGGGTCTACGGGAACAAGTGGGCAATGATCGCAAGGCTGTTCCCGGGCCGGACAGACAATGCTGTCAAGAACCACTGGCACGTCATCATGGCCCGCAAGTACCGGGAACAATCCAGTGCATACCGTAGGAGGAAGCTGAGCCAGTCCATGGTCTGCAGGAGATTGGACCAAGGCAGTAACATCAGCAACCTCAATGGCAGCAGCCAAGTTCAAGGATTTGTTCTGTGCGGAGATTACTCTTCTTCTCCGTCTTCCTCCGTTACAGCTGTTGGGGCAGAACCGACGTTTCCTATGTTGCCGTACTGCTTGGACGGCCAAAGTGGAGGGATTATCGGCAGCCTTTCCCAGTTGTCGTTCGGAGATCAGTTTAATGGATATGGTTCTTTTCATCGCATGATTATGAACTGCAGCAAAGAAGAAGGTAGCTCAAGTAGGTTCTGTGCCCAAAATCTGCCTTTGGATTTCCTCCAAGGTAATATACATATACACACGTATATGGTAGACTGTCTAATTGGTTTCATTTTTTCTGTTCCATTTTATCCATGCAGTTCGTGAATTTTCCGAATAATACGAAGAATTGATTATATAAGATTGAAAATGCTTAATCTTTTGATGTCTTCATTCTTTGATCCTTAATCCGGAATCTAAATCTGCTTGTCGCATGACAATGCAGGTCCAAAGAGTAACCAGATGTCGAGCTTTTTTGCCCAAATGAGATCTCGGGACCAACCGAGTGTCGATCCTCACCGGACAATCCATGACCCTTACCAGCATTCAATATCAGCAGCGTCGATTTCACAGCCCAGCGAAGCATCGACACCCAAATTCATTGATTTTCTTGGTGTCGGAGCCACATGAAATTAGGAACAATAGGAAGAAGGGAGGAGCGAGAAAGGGGAGGAGGATGAAAAGTGGAGTTGGGGTTTCAGAGCTAAATGTAGATGTCATCCCAGATTATCTAAAATCCCATCTTAGAGGTAAAAAGAGTCCAAAAGAGAAAAAGAAAGGCAAGAGAGAAAAAAAAGCTGGGGGAGCACAGATTTTGTTTCAGTGATCTCTCTTTTCCTTCTGGTGGTGACAGTGGCAGTGAAACATTCATCTATCATCTTTTTATCTGCTGGTTTCTTCAGTGATTCCCCCTTCTTTTTTCCTCATCTTCTCACTTTCATGACTTTCTAGGATGCAACTTTTGTGCACGTGGACTTTTCCGTTCTCGATTGGCCACGGAGAGATTTGCAACTAATGATGGAAAAGTGCATCGGCTTACTAGGTATAGTTCTGCACATTTTTATTAGAAAAAGAATAGGATTCATCCTAGCATATCAAGGGCTTGGATTCACATTTATCTGCCACAACCTGGGCACATGCCAAAGAATGGCCTCGTGGGAAGAAATTCGGAATTGCAAAATTTCACCTATCTTTGGTAGAAGCGGCTTCACCATTTTGATTCGCTACTTCCTCTCTTTTACAAAACAAAAACCTTGTTTCAACCAAAGGAGACCTTGTTGGCCGAAAGTCGAGTAATCTTGAGCCACCATCCCTTTCCCATGATGATCTGAATTCTAATCTGTATAAACAATATAGAAAAAAGAGGAGTGGGCGAAGCCAAGAGGATCAAAAACACTGTGGGAGGGAGGGAGCAACCCCTGTGAGTGCTGAAAATGATGTTTCTGTTTTATCTCTCTTTTTGCGTGTTTCTGATGGTGAAGAGAGACAGAACATTAAACATAAGACAGAGGTAGCGAGAGAGATATATATGGATGGCATGAGGCAGCTGATAAGTTAGGGAACATCCCTTTCTCATGGGCCACTACCAAAAACAAAAAATGAAAATTAGGGCACTCTGTGATATCAGCAATGGATTCACATGAAAACCCTCCAAATCCTCCCTCAAAACCCTCCATATCTCATCAGCATTCATGATAGAGACAATTCAGCTCCCATCACTGGTATGTGTGTGTGTCTATATATATATATATATATATATATATAGAAACACACGGTGCATTATCCTCGCTTCGCCCACTAGAACATCTGATGGAGGATACGATACTGGTTCTCGAGAATCATGTGGTTTGGAACATGAGACATTTCACATTTGCTGGTGTCATTGTAATGGTTGGAAGCCACGTCACCCACATTTGAGGGACTTTGGGTTTGAAAGTGTATACCTAAGCATCCACCAGTAAAGTGTAGATGGTTCCAAGATTCAGTTCATAATGGTCATCATCATCAGAATATCTTATGCGCTGGTGCAAGAAACCCTGCACAGTGTGTGTGTACGTATGCGTCTGTCTGTACATAAATGGTATGATCTTGCCTAGACGTCAGTCCTCCCAAGTACTACTTTTCCTTCCTGTTAGGGTACCCGCACAGTGAAAACTTTCGTGAGTGGGACGATCGCCTGTAATATTAGAATCAGTTAATGGATGGGTCGGTCTCTAATTAGATTGTGAAGGTTTCGTACTTGTACAGTTCCCATGGCAAATTGACCACTGAAGTTTATTTTCTTTGGCCCAATTTCATGTTGTTTTGTTTATTTATATCAGATTTAGAACATGGCTACTTATCATGGTCTCCTTGATAAGATTCAAACTTGAGATTTCAAATGGAAGCAATTCTTTTTGCTCATTCCTGGGGAAATGAGCATGTGAAACTATGGATTAAATTAAACACCCTAATGAATAGGGGTAAACTAGATTTCAACATAATTACCGTTATTATTAGATATTATGATGATTGTAATACGTTACTGTTACCGGCCGTATATAACGATAGAAATGAATGTATCCACACACTCATTTGTGTGTGGCTTTCTTCTCAGTCCCCTTCTTCCTATTCTTAACTAAATAAATCCAAAACCTGAATATATGCTCGGCTTCAGGGTGTAGTTCATGGAGTTGCATACATGTTTAGACTTTAGTTGTCCCATTGTGTGTGTAATCCTTGCCAAAATATCCGCTTGTGTTTACACATAGCTTACATGCAATTACAGACTTATGAGGTGCTTATGGTTCTAAAGAGATCAAATTCCTAACTCCATAATAGGAGGGGATAGAAAGACCATACCTGGAGGTAGTGCTGGCCACGGGCCGGTTTGGGCCCGGAACCGGCCCGTTCAAAACCGGCACGGAACCGCCCTAAACCGGAACCGGCCCGGAACCGCCCTCGAACCGTGAGGGCTAAGGTTCAGGGCTGGTTCCAGCTGCCTTAGAAACCGGAACCGCCGGTTCCGAACTGAAACTTGAACCGGCCCGGAACCGTAAAGGAATAAAAAAAATTTTGTCTAACCCCCAGCTGGCAGGGGTCCGAACCGCCGGTTCCAGGCCTCCGGTTCGGAACCGGAACCGTCCGGTTCCGAACCGCCCCTGAACCGTCCAAAGGAAGGTTCAGGGCTGGTTCCAGGGGGCCACGGAACCGGAACCGGCGGTTCCCAACCGGAACCGCCCGGTTCCTGAACCGTGGCCAGGCCTACCTGGAGGGTCCTCAACCTTCTTTATTTGAAAATTATAAATGAAAAATCCAAAGGGTGAAAGAAAAAACAACAGCAAAGTAAAGAAAGTTCCTAATTTCTAATGACCTTTCTATCGTTAAAGGCTTTATTGCGAAGATCTTGGCCGGTGAACTTCATTAAGGGCCCAGGCCCATTTTCATTCATTTATTGGATCCGCCTGCCCAAGTGGTCAGACGTTCTTGTCGGCCTGATACCCTGTAATAGCAGGAAGCTCCTCCCCCTTCCGATGACTGCAGGTAATGGCCAACGGGCAGTATAGTTACTTTCATTAAGGTATACTACACTGATAGCGTTTCCTGTGACACTACTGATTACTAGGAGATTGTCGTCCGGATTTAGTTGCATTCATGAAATTGAACAATATCCCCAATAGAACGAAAGCTAACCATTCATGTCTATGCTGTTCGATCACTTGGGGCATGTTGCTGCGTGCAAAGTAAATATGCTGGGAAACGGGAAATGAATACGAGGAAGAAATTAGGACCAGCGAGTTGGTGTTCTCTCATTTGGAACATTTCTCTTCCCTGTTGAAACGTGAAACCTTCTGCATTTGCCTGTATTAATTTCTGCATTCAGACAGAGTCTAGTGTCTGATTCGTGCAGTAAGGTTCAGGATCTTGACATTTACTTGCTTTCTTCCTCGAGATCGTTCGTTGATTCTGCAGACTTCCAACAATTGATCTCTCCACGTGGTTGATTGATAGAGTTTGGAGATTATTTATCTGCAAGTACCTTCAGATATATTGCAGCACTTACGGAAAAGCAATTCACAGTCTTGATATGTATAAATTGTTTCCAGACAACTCCTTATATTTTTCCGGATAAATTCGCTGTATCTTCAGCTGCTCTCATGGAAGTTCACCGAGCGGGACAATGCCGCTGGATTAGCTTGCAACACCGAAGACATCTCAGGAGCGTATGTCTCACCAGCAGCATCCGGTGTTCTGAAAGGACCTTTGCTATTCATAAACTCAGAATTTCTTGTACTTACCTTCCTGGGATTGTTCTTCAATCTCATCTCTTCGGATTCATCAATGCTGTAGGAATAAAGATTCGTGGATTTTCTGTCCACCGAGTGCTTCCCCAGAGTAAATCTCGACTGCGCTGCTGGAAGAAAGGGAGCTTGGCTTTGAAAGCCTTGGTTATCCTGTCCCATTAGACCCTTGTTTCCCATCTTCTTCTCTGACTAGCCCGAGGCCATAACCGAAGAACCAACAATGGAGCAGTCATCGCCGGTATCCATTCCTGGAGATCGGATTCCATTCTGGAGGCAATTCTTGGCTCTTTCCACTTGATCTGGGACAGGAAATCCAGAACCAAAGCTGAGGATATTACCATAGTTCCCATAGTCGGGAATCCGTGAAGCCCCGAATACGGTATTGGGACAGCATCGTGACAAGGAGGAACTCTTGCTCTTGCAGCGTCCTGAGCCGACCGGAACATTCCTCAGAACTTGGTGTTGACACTGTCACACCATGGGCGCCGGATTCACTTATCATGCCTTGTCCAAACCTTTCCATCTGCTTGGAGTTCATTCATTTCGTTCTGTTCTCCGTCGATAGAACCGGTGTCGGTTTTAGGATTCTAGCTAGCTCGGGATGGTGTTGTCAGGTCTTTCAAGTCCGAGGAGCCGACCCATTGCCTATGATCTGCTCCGAGGATTGCTGCTCTGAGGACTGACGCAGTCAGGAAAAATTCTCAGTGTTCAGTGACAAAATAGAGCTTGTTTACTAAAAAAAGAGGCGATCTACTATGAAATCACGAAGTAATTTGTGTGTGAAAATCAAATTTCCTACGGCGTTAATCATCGGTATACCCCTCGTGGAGTTCCTTCGGAACTTTTAACACATTGATATTTCTATCATCCCTCGAAGGGAATGGCTCGTGATGGCTCAACATCCACAGTGAGCGAGGCCGAGCCCATCGTAATGATAAGGAATCCCAGCTTAAAGCCGAAGTTTTATGAACTGTTCTTTCAAAAAACAGTAGAATTTGGCAACCGTGTGCTGTAAAAGTATTTACCTCCCTTTGAGAAGCTCTAGCTTTGCAACATAATGCTTATGATGAAAATTAGGAAGAGTTCGACTTCGGACCTTATGTTGCTGTCCTTATTAAGCAATCGACTCCCGGTGTCAGTGCACTAAAATCCCGTTAAGATTGTCACTGTTATTTGAACAGAAAGATTCGAAGTGCCAGAGCCCCGTTTTATTTTTTTCCAATTTCTTTCACTCGTATCAGGAAATTTTTAATTAAAAATGCTATCCGACTCGACTCCAAGGCACATAGAGACATATATAGCATAAATATCGTATGGGACACAAGACTGTTTGGATCTCAATGTTAGGATTTTTAAATCTAATTCTAATACCGTGTTGAATTGCTACGTTCTTCTCCAAATTTCTCCATTGGACAGGACCGGATTATGACTGCTAATGATTTTATATTTACAAATGAAGACCACGATCAGCGTGTCTGATCAGCAAACTTGGAATAAACTGCTTTTTTTCTTGCTCTGGGTTGAGTCGTGTCACCATATCCGACACCCAAAGAAGAAGCAACACAGCCATAGCCACAGCCATAGCCATAGCCAAAGCCAAAGCCAAGGGAATCTATCAAATGTTGTACTGCAGCTGCAGGGACGCTGTCTGTTCAGTGGGTTCTTTGTTGAATAATTGGGAGGGGGAATTGCATCATTCTATTTTGTCCCTATCAATCAAAAAGCCGTGTGTATGTGTGTACGCGTGGGGTCACGAGGGAAGCCATCATGTATCGTTCTTCCTTTTTACATGGTTCCTCAGCATTAGACATGGCCCGTTAGGGCAAGTTTTACATTTCACATGGAGGAATCCCAAGTACATATTGATTTACCCTTTGCTACGTTATCATCTTCGTGTGTGTGAAACAGAGGGTTTTGTTAATCTCAATTTAAAAAATTGACGTAAAATGATGGATGCATTATATGATGTGTGTTTGATTCGTTTACTGATACAAATGCACGTCATCGAGCAAGCAATTTACAAAGATTATAGAATCATTTGGTGCGAAGATGAATCTCACAATACCGAGATACAAATGTCATTTTAATTACCTCTGTGGGTAGAATTCCGACAGACATCCACGTTTGACTGTTCTTCCACCCTACGATCGAACCTTTAAATCAATTTGTAATGCTGCCAAATCTTGATTTTATGAGATTTTTTTTCTGTCCTCTAGTATGATACATGTAAGCTTCAAACAACATTCACGAGCTAAACAGCGGTATCCAACATTTGTCCAAGCCATGAGATTCTTTCTCGATCCGTTGGATTAATTGAGTGAACAGAGTGGAAGAACTACAGATGAGGAATTAAAACTGTGGTAGCAATTTCGACACGGATTTGTTCAAACTGTTCGACATCTCTTTTTCTTAAGTTAAGTTTCAAATTCAAGAATTGTAAATGAATAAAATCCACGATTAGGAGAATTTTTTCATTTTAATGAATTGATCTGGCTTGAATTTATTTATTATTTTTTAAGGAGGGTGGCCCCTTTTTTGTATCACTTTTTTCTTTTCTAAAATGCCATTAATTAGAATTTCGCTAGCCATTAAATTGAAAGAAAATGGGATCACGATTGTAAATTCGACGTGTATAGTTTCCACCTTTTTCTCTCCCACTTCCACTATTATATCTATCTAATTTAAAAGTTAAACATATATTATTTTTAATTGAAAAATTAATTATAGATAGTTACTCTCTTTAATCATGTATAAATATATGTTTTTAACAATTTTTATTGAGATAACACATACTGCGCGTAGTAGAACTTTTGTATTAGTGAAATAATTCATTAAATTTGCGAAATATCCAGATCTTGTATATTGAAAGAAAATCGATCTAAATAATACCATAAATCAAATAAAAAACTATTAGACAGTGACGTGATGCTCGCGTCATTATGGAATGGGTTGATGCAAGATCGACAATCCTATCAACTTTTAAAAGAAACAAAATCTCAAATTATCTTCTCTGTTACCCTTTCCTTCCTTTCTTTCTTCTTCTTCTTTTTTTTTTTTTTAATTTTTCCATGATCTCTCTCACTTTGCTGGGGATGGTGACTGCATTTCCTTTTTGTTCCTCTTTTTCCAGATTCCTCAGGCCATATTCTCCTCTCAGCATTCCTTTTTTTTTTTTTAATGCTTTTGGTCTTTGGATTTGTGAGATCTACTCATACTACTACTACAACAACAACACTGGGTCCCCTTTGGGAATAATAATTCACCTAAGGGACCTTCTTTCTTCTCAAAAAGATGACTCTTTGTTCAGAGTTAATTGTCAATGTAATCCATGAAAAATTTGCCGACCAACGCTCTTATCCCTTAAATATTTTTACCATAAGACCAGTCATTGGACATTTCGGTTGTTAATTCAAGATATCAAGCGATTAACTTGGTGGTAAGAACCTTTAAGGAACTAAACTGCTAATAAGTGAAATATTTTAGAGAATGGTAGCTCTTTATTTCATATAGGAATACTTAAAATTAGAAAAGGAAAAAAAAATGTGGGGAGCATGGGTCCCCTTGGCATCATCCCTAGAATCTACTTTACCTCTTATAGAATATATTAAAGCAAAGGAGAAGAAAACCAACAGGTGTTGTTGATTCATATGGACACTTCTTTTCTTCAATATAAGTAATCTCATGAATTTAAGTCATGTGAATAAATTGATAGGAAAAAAGTTATGACAATAAAGAAGATTTATAATAGTTAGGGTTTCACGTCTTAGTAGATCATTTTGATTTGAATAAGTTTGGTGAATAAATTGGCTGAAAAAAGTCATATGAATAAAGAAGATTTATAATAGTTAGGGTTTTCATCTTATTAGATCATTCTGATTTGAATATGTATTAATAGATACATTGAGTTTTTAGATATTAGATTTTACAACCGAAAAAGAAAAAAAGGATCTTCAAGTACACTACAATCAGATAGCGGACAACTCAGTAGTTCACTACAATAACTCATAATCGACAATTAAAATTATAAAAATGAATTTAATAGCTCGTAATAATTTTTCTCACACATTTAACAGTTAAGCAATTGGACTGTATCTATACCTTATTAAAGAGGAGAATAAGAAAAGTTCTTTACTCATTCTTCCATTCTCTGAACAAATTGTGAAGTTGGAGCAAATCTTCTCACCAATACCAAAAATCAATATAAATATGTATAAATTTTCTTCCATATGACCCACAGCCGGCATTTACATCTTTCCAAATAATCTTTAATTCCTCTTTTCTAGTTTTTCAAACTTATTCTGGCCACATGACCTCTGGCTACGACAAACTTGCCAATTTTAAAAGGAAAAAGGAAAAGAGGAAAAGGAAATTCCTTTCTTTGAAGTGTGAAATACGAGCATTTGCCACTACACACAGGCACGATGCGTCCTCAGGAAGAGCTCGAAGTATTCGCGTTGTGGGTCCCCAAGTATGACCCTTGAAAATGCATCCACCGGAATACATCAAACACCTTATTCGATTACATATCAGATATCACGACACAATGGAGAGAAAGATGCTACTGTGATACTGACAATTAACATGAGAGATAGGGATCTTTGTACGCACATATCAACTTCGGTCCTCATATGATTTAGCAAGTACAAATACCTCCATGATTTTCTGGTCTTTGTGTTGAAATTAATTCATCAGCCAATTGAGACACCAACGATTTGGATGCTGCCAATTTGCCAAGATCTGCTTTGCAGTATGTGAGCTGTGTCGGAGAATAAGCACGGGTCAAATTCCATCGTTGACTGGTTTACCACCTCGAATGATGGATTCCTTCAAAGCCCGAGAGAACAGCAACCGGTACTGCTCTCCATCACAGCTCAGACCAGAACCTGTTCATCTATCTAAAGGAGGATCACAGCTAACTCGATTGGTTCCAACGGGCGAACATATAATATTTAGCCTCACATGACCCTCCCTGAACTTTTCTAAGTAACAGTTTTGCATATAATATATCATGAGTCAACAGAGAGCGTGCCTTTCTTGATCAAGAACAGAACCCTAAAAGATGACGTAAAACCTCTCCGATCAATCCACCATGCATGTGAATGTCCTTTTGATGCCTGTGTTCCACTATTCTAATAGGGTTTTTTTGCCTACTGTTCTTGATATCTCTACCTTTAATTATGATTCACAGTTTGATTCTGTTTGCTTTTGGGTTATTTAGCCTTTGGTATCTAATAATGTGTGTTTGCCCCTGTGAACAAATTTGCTGATGCACTAATTTATTCAGCTCACCCAGTGAGCGCATGGCACTGGGATGGCAGTGCTCTGAAGATACAATCATTAGGTTCCGATTCCAAGCCCACGAGAAGGTGGGGAGAAAAGGACTGTAACGAAGCCCGAGGAAACATTATCGACCGAAGAAGATTGTCGCTCGACCTTTTCACGATTTGATGTTCAGAAACGATAGCCACCCTCCACGCCCCTTTGTTCTCCTTTTCCTCCTTCGACCTCTTCTTTCTTTGCCTTTTCCTTTTCTCTCATGGGTGAGGTTTTCTTTCTTTCTTCATAAGCTGGGGGCTTGATCATGGAATACAGGCTTTAAAGCAAAACAACAACAGCAGGTTATCCTTTGGAATATGTTTCTTTTTGTGGGGAGGGAGTCGGGTCTTTATTAAGTGTAAGTGTGGGTGTTGTTTTCTTGATTGATTGCTTTCGTGCTGAGCAAAAAAAGTGGAAAGTCATATAATTTGTGGATGTGGACCTTTTTGTCATTTCCCAAGTGTTCCCACTATTTCTTTTTTCATACATTCATATACATGCATATATTATAATCATTTGAGTACACATTGCAGTGTAGATTAGATTTCATATCACACATTTGCAAAGGGAAAAACAAATTATGTTTGGACACTTCGACAGCCTTGTGAGACTTCAGGATTATGCTCCAACGGTTGCGTTTGTGAAGATAAAAACAATAATGGAAGACAAGACAATCTTTTCATCCCAGAAAAACCCTAAAAGAAATGGAAGCACAAGAAGAAACTCCGTGAATACAACCTTAAGAGGGTAGTATAATGGATGTCTGATCGAGCACTATCGAAGCAAAACCTGAATTTCTTGATTAGAATTAATGTAGCGCGGACTATCCAAGAGCTTGCTTTTACGTACATGGAGATGAGATTTGAACTTGCCATTGTGATCACCCTCTGTACTATTATTCTACCCGTCGATACGATGAAGAAAACGAAATTATGCCAACTAGCAATATTTTCTCATCGTCCTACAATTGGAAAAATGGAAAAAAAAAGGCATCCTCAAGCCGTAGATGCGGAATAATTCTTCGATGACCACTACAATTGATTCCGGTACGACTTTTGTCATGCGTGTGAATCCTCCAGCTGGTGTAGACTCGTACTGGACTGCTGTATTAGGTTGTTTCTAAGAAATTCGTAGCGAATAAAGTGAGGGAGGAAAGAAAAAATAACATTGAATTTCCTGAATCTGAGATTCCTATATTTATGGATAATTTTGGTTGCTTTTTTAGAAGGACAGAAAAATATACCAAGTGATAAAGGTGAGGAAGAAGATAAAAGGTAAATTCAATTCGATAAGATGATGAACGGGTTCAATTCGATTTCTTCTGAATGTATTTTCTTTGTTAGAAATATATGGCAAAGATATGTGAAGGGTTGATTCCTTGATTCCTTCCCTCCTATAAAGAACAAGGAGAATCTGACAATACCGCCTCACTCCTCCTCCCCCCAAAGAATGGAATTCATAAAAGAAATAAAGACAAGGAAGAGTTAAAGCGAATGTAATTCTGCAGCATTTCCATCAAAATTTTGATCGGGTTTATTCCGTGAGAATCGTGACCGGAAAAGAATAATTTCTGTCACCAGAACAACACCACTCCTTGAGTAGAAGAGAAAATTAAAAGGGTACACAAAACATTGGTCATCTAATAGTGTCTGTTGTTGTGAACTGAGATAATGTTGTGTTCTGATAGCGCGCCCAACTGTTCAATCGTAGCAGTCATCAGAGGTCTTGAGACCGAGGATAAGTCGAGTTGCTGATCCATGGAGGGTGATGGCACGGGGCATAGCGCTAGGATTCCACGCTCGGCCTTTTATAAGCCCAAAACGATCTTGATGATTCAAAATCCTTACCAACCAAAACTCTTCATAACACTTCTCAAAATCATCACCAACTAGAACAACGGTTGTCGTGCTTGAATTTCTTGTCAAATAAGTAGATCCATAATAATTGTCCATCAACCTTTAAGCGTAACTTCCTTACGGATTTGAATGAGGAAACCAAAGTTAGCATACAAGGTAAACGTTTCCTAATACTTGTTTAGTATGGCTAAAATGTTTGTGGTAACCAATCACTTGGACACATCATCTCGTGGAGAATGTGGAGGGGTGGGGTTATCCTAGATCACTAGGGAATCCATAGAGAGAGAAGAGAACAGCTAAGGGGAAACCCTTTTTTTTTTTTTCAATTTTTCTCTCCTTTTGAGACCCGCCCAAATTGAAGTCTGGTGCTTTCTCTGTTTTTTCCTATGCATCACAGAGATTCTCTCCCCCCCTTCCAAGTCAAAGAAAAAAGAAGAAAAGCAAGAATGGTTAGTTTGATTCCTTTTTCTCCTCAAATAAGATTTTAGGTTTGAGTTTTATGAATAAAAAAAATTTATAATTATGGGGCTTTACCTCTTAGTAGAATTATTGGTCGAACTTGAATTGGTCGGGTGGTGCATACCGAAAGAATAAGAAAAGAAAAAACAAAGTGGTATGTAATGAAATGAGAGAGATAGAGAAAGAAGAAGAGAGGCATAGCTGATGGAATATATTCCCCTCTAACGTAACCACACCTATGTTTCCTGATATGGAGTGTGGGACTGTGTGTGAGAGAGAACATAGTACCTCAATCAATTGCCCCTTCCTTGACAATCCCTTCTCTGCCCCCCAAAAGTTATAAATTCAAGCAATAGCTCATGGTGAAGCAAACCTGAACAAAGGGTCAAGGCTCTCCTCATTTATGTTCCAGTCCTCTGTTCCTACTGCTGTTGTATCAGTCAAACACCAGAAATGGGTCTACAGAACATGCAAAATCATCAGACCATGAACTTGGTCCTGTCCACTGATGCGAAGCCTAGGCTCAAGTGGACTCCTGAGCTCCACCACAGATTCGTCGAAGCTGTCTGCCACTTAGGCGGCGCAGACAGTTAAGTTGCCACTGAAATATTTTGGTACGTTTTGGTTTTTGTAAACTGGACTCTGATCTTATGCTGTTTCCTCTTGTTGTACTTGGCAGAAGCGACCCCGAAGAGCTTGATGAGAGTGATGGGGATTCCCGGGCTGACTCTGTATCACCTGAAGAGCCATTTGCAGGCAAATTTTCTTGTTCTCAACTGGTTCATTGGCCTTGGTCTTTTGTAACCAGTCAGGAGGGAAGTGGAAAAGAATTGGAAGTAAATGACATAATTTTACCTATTTGATGCGAACCGTGCTCTTGATTTGCATCACTATTTTCTTGGTATGCAGAAATATAGACTTGGGAAGAGCCAACAATCATGCGCCGATGGCAACAGCGATAACAGTGACAGTGACAAGAAGCAAGGAGATGAAGGTTTGCTTGCAGCTTGTCCGACACAGATGGTCTTTGATTATCTTGTTCTTCTCACATTATACTCATCCCACTGCTTTGATCATTTCATTTGCAGAAGATAAGGAAATTCAAAGCAGAGTTGAGCATCTGGATCAGGGAGGGAGCGATACATCAGTGCAAGCCAATCCCATCAATCAGTAATTACTTGGCCCATAATCATTGTTTTTCCTTTGATGTATTCCGGATGGAAATGGTGATAAAAATTTCCTCTTTTTACTACTTCTGTTTATCAGAAGCCTACAGATAGCTCAGGCTCTTCAGATGCAAATGGAAGTGCAGAGGAAACTCCACGAACAGATTGAGGTAGACCAGAATGGATGGTGAACTGAATCAAACCCAAGAAAGAAAGTGTTCCTACTGTATTTGTGATCTCAATTAAACTCGGTTGTTGATTCCTTAGGTGCAGAAACATCTTCAGCTCCGGATCGAGGCTCAAGGGAAGTACTTGCACTCTGTGCTGAAGAAAGCTCAGGAGACGCTAGCTGGGTATAGCTCGTCTTCCGCTGTGAGCATAGAGCTGGCGAAAGCTGAACTTTCCCGGTTAGCCTCCATGGTCAATTCTGGGCCCACGAGCTCTTCATTATCTGATTTAACTGAGCTGGGCGGGTCAGAGCTGAGCGATTTAGTGACGAGACAGTTGAAAGGAATGTCCTCTATGGAAAGCTCGTTAACTTCTTCCGAGAGCTCTGGGCAAAAGGAAGAAGAGAAGCAGCAAAAAAATGGGAACTGCACAACACAAGAGCGAAACTTTATGGATTCCATCGAACTCTCCTTGACAACAATTCACCCTGATAAAGAGGGTTGCAGTAGTAATCCGAGAAAGAGAAACAGCGACACAAGTCTCAATGACAAGGACATAAATAAGTTAGGGAAATATGAAATACTGCTCGACTTGAACAGGAAGTATCAGAATGAGCTCGATTCGAGTCCAAAAGCAATGGACTTCAGCAGCCAGGGAACAGAACATTGTTCGAGTGGGCACTTTTGATGCGTTGGGGGATGTTTTATACAGGAAAAAAATACTTAGTTTGGTATGGTAGAGATAATGGTTTGTTTATAGACTATGTAAAATTGATGGAACACAAAGGGGAAAAATTGGCAAAGTACATTATAAAAGGAAGTTGATCTATTATTGTGCTGATATATCATATTTGTGTGATCCTTTTCGAGTCTGTTAGTTATTAAAGAACTGGGAAACTTGTGATAGCAGGATAAGCATAGAACTCGGGTTGAATCATTTGTCGCAATCATGCGTTTGCTGGACACTACGTAGCATAGGAACTGCTACCCAAGTGGTACCAGCAAGCACTTGAAACCAATTATGATGCAGCAACCACCAGTAAGAGAGGATAAAACCAACCAGTTCCCTATCAGGCTACTCAACATACGATTGCTCATCTCTTTATACTCCTTGTCTTCTTAGTCGCCGGTTCATCACCTTCCCTGCCACCTTAAGGTAAGTGTACCTTCGGTCGTCATTCGATACAATAAATCAGTGTTTTTAGAAATGCAACGTGAATAAAAAGAACGAAAAAGAAAGACATTCCTTCTGCATCAGCGATGAATCTTCCATTGTGACTTCAGATGTAGAGTGAGTCTCAGGAAGTCGTTTGATTACATGATTTGTCGGGGAGACACAACGGGCTGCCACACTCTCTGAAAATTCTCCTCCATGCTGTTGCCCAAACGATGCAGGTCTCCTTATGAGAACCCCTTCAGTAATGAAGAAGAAATACTATGGCTTCTCACTGCTAAACCAATGAGTTTTCAAGGAGAGAACATTCAATGATGAAGAACAAATACCGCGGATTCACAGTGCTTGAAACCAATGAGTTCTCCTTGCTGCCACAGAGGTATGTTTCAGAAGACGGAATAAGAAACCTTAATGTTCACGTCATTAAGGACTAGTCATCTAAGGTTTCAAGAAACGCGCAGGCAGGGAGTCTATGGCTGCCTCAAAAGAGTGGCCGTTGAAGATTAAATTCCAGATTGATTGGGCTGAATAATAAACTTCTCTTATAAAGAGAATTGGATTCCAAGTTTTAACAACTAATAATAATTATAAGAGAATTGGATTAAATTTTGATTGGAAAAGGGCCCAAGATATTTTACAACGTGGGACCAACCGCGGTGGACAGCTCTAATCAACAAGACAAGACCCTATTCTGTTGTTCTTGCTGCTGAGTTATGAAGCCTGAAGCCCAGCAAGAAGGGCATAAGCAGAGAGAAACCCCCAGTCGTTGGCTTCATAAGCCATTAAAGTTGAGAAATTAATTGCGAGGGGAGAACTGCGCTTCGACAGAGCAAGAACGTAAGAATCAAGAGAGAGTGATGATATGATAGTGAAGGAGAATTTGGAAGCTCTTTACATCTGGGGTGCGAGTCTGAAGCAGATGAAGGCTGTGGAAGGATCTGGATCAGCGAGAAGCTATTGAATTCTCATGAATGAATCTACCGGCAATGGAAGGATCTGGTTTATCCGACCAAGAACAAGAACCTCAACCGACCGATTCGACACAATGATGATATCAGATAGGTTGTAGTCTGGCCCGCATGGCTCTCTAATTTAGTGATTGGGCCTTGTGGACCAGGTTCAAGTGTGAAGAAATAGGAACAAGTGGGCTACCAAGAGTTAAAACATTTTCTCTTGGCAAAGGAAGCTTGATTAGAGGGAGATGAAGGGGTGCAGAAGTGGTGATAATCGAGATTAATCCTGATTTTAGAATAATATTATTGCATCAAATCCCTTTTCTCTTTGGTGTAATCTCTTGAATGAGAAGAATTGTTTGCTCCATTAGTCGAATTTGTTCAATTGCCGCCGGTCGACGTTAAGTATTACGGGAGAGATCGCTATCATCCTAGCAAAGCGAATCCAATTTCAGGGTAAAATTTCGCTAATTGGATGCTGGAATCAAATCTTCCCAATTGGGAAGAATGGGACATTAGGTCGATAATTCGACACAGCTTTATGGTCATCGTTGCTTGCACACCACAAAGTCGGCCGACTCTTTTCTCCTTTCCCCTTCCATAGAGCATCAGGATTTTTAAGATAAGCAGAAGAAGAGATCCAATGGAAAAAGTCAAAAATCATGGCAACGGTCGATCTCTTCAATGTGCGAGCACGAATGATCGCTTCAAATCGGAATACAACTTGATCATAAACAACTAATCGACACAACTCCCATTTGCAATCTTTATTGTTTTATGTTTTCCATTCTAGAAGGACGGGAACTCGATCTCGGAACCGCACTTACCCTTGGGGAAAACAGGACAGTTGATAAGTTTGGACCCGGAATTGTCCACGCACAGGTAAACCTGGTAGAGCTGACTGTTTCCAGATGAATCGTTGTTGCACTCGATCCACGGCGTGAGCCCCGTCCCGTCCTTGATAGCATCCTTAATGCTCTCCAGGCTATACGAAGACCCGTCTGGATTTATTCCTGAAACAATTGAGTTCAATCACTTGTCAAGTTACTTGAACAGACCTCAACACCAGTTGGCTTGTAACATTGACTTCACATTTCCTGTGTTTTTTTCCAAGACAATGGCCCTGCCTAGCCAACTTAATGTGCAACAAGGAGACTTGAGTTCATTTTACCTGCACTTTTGAGGATGTTGAGGAGGCCTAGTTTCTCCTTGAGGGCGAGGGCTGCTTCGAAGTAGTCATGCTGGTTGAGGACGGACTCCGAGCAAGTGCCATGTTTTTCCCATTCATGCGACCAGAAATCTGTGCCGTCGTTGCTTGGACAAGCCAGTGTTGGCCAGTTCTTCTGCATACTGCTCTCAAGATCTGATATCTGCAGAATTCATCGAATTAACAGTCACATAAGATCTCTCGAACATGAACACATCATCGATATAATGAATGCCTAATGGCTCCTCCTCAGTTCCTTAATGCGGAAGATCGGTCATTCACCAAAGCATATAGGAGTGTTTCCGGTCCCGGAAGAATACCTCTGAGGGATTGAAGGGGCTGTTAGGATCACAGTTAGAAGGATAAGATCCACTGTTGTAATTAGGCCACAGACCATGAATCCCAAAATCTGCCGCCGGTTTTCCCGTGGTCGGATAGCAGCAGCTCTGCTTCCTGTCACAGTACGATCCCGGCCACTGCACGGACAGAGAAAGACAGTCCCAAAATCATACCTCATGGATCGTTCTCAAACTCGAGGATCAGTTCACAACTTGTTAGACTCGTGGACTAACCTGCTGAACAAAATAGAAGAAATCGAAGTCCTCCGACAAGGCAAGGCCGGAAAAGAGCTGCACCACTAAGAGGGCACTGATTGAAGTTATGAGCTTCATCGCTCTCCCTCTGTTCCGGGAAGATGAATTCGAAATGGGTGGAAGTGTTGAGGTGGTGACTTTCTCTGGTAGAAGCCAAGCCCACCGGGTGTCATTTATTTATATAGCAAAATTGGAAGGTTGTGGAGGGGAGGATCAGGGACGGCATATGCCTTGATTTGTTGCCAACTTCTGAACCGCAATTGCTGTCAATTAATGTCTGAGGGAAAGTGAAATCTTTGAAGGATAATCTGAGAACATGTCCAGTGTGCAACGGATTCGCCATTGATGGTTGGATGTCGGCTGGCCTTTTTCAGATTTTGTAGTCAATTCCCCTCACTCACTCCCTGCCTTCTCCTCCATGTCAAAGAGTTAGGTGCTCTGTTTCTTCACGTTATGGTGAATCCAGTTATTGCAGAGTATTAATTAATGGGTGGGAACATTGGACTTCCCGTTCAAAATTTTTGGACTCTTCCATTCCATGGCCTCCCTTTTTTCTTCCACCTGTTACAGGACGAATTAGAGTGTGGATTAAGATAATTTAATAAAAATATGAAAAATCAGTAAATTTTATATAAAATTTTATCGATTTTTCCGAATTCAGATGATAATATATTTGGTTCTTCTGACTCTGATTTTTCTTCGATTTTACGATTTTTTACCCATGTATACAAACTCTACTCTAAGAATTACTAGAAAAAGAAAAGCTAATTGAAAGGCTAAAATAACTCGACCAATCCGGTTCAACTAGAAATCATTTTCGCCACTCAATTCGCTGTGAGAAACTTGCCAGTTGAAGGAAGAATTCACACCTTCCACACCACTTCCTTCTCGCCCATTCCAGAGGACGGCTCAGTGATCATTGTCTATCACGACATCTTTACGGTTGCTGATCATCGCCGCCTCTACGTTGCATCGTTCACAGAACTCGTCAAGTGATCAACAGCTCAAGTTACTGTGATGGGTCGTATTCTGTCATTGAGAAGACATCTCTCGAGGGAGAATGATGCTATCGGGCCTTCCATAGACCTTTTAAGATCTCATTTCTTTCCGATGTTGGAGCGAAGGCTGGTTTCCTTCAACACGGATATCCCGATTCGTAAGCACACCGAGCTCCCTGTTCTCCTGCTGGCTAACTAACGTAAAGGGCATAGTTTACTAAACGTAAGGTGCACCGCTTGCTTTCCCATCCTCTGCCATATTTGATCGAACCCTTCAAGGGAGTCATCCCACGGATGTCCACCATTTTTCGGTCTCAACAACTTGGTCTCTAGAAATTCAATGAATTCCGACTAATTCAGATTCCAGCGGTAGCCCACCATAGAGCAGAACTGCCCCAATTATGGACAGTCGAGCCATATGTCGGCTAAACTTACTCATGTACATCGATGCATAAATTATTTTCTGTCTCATAAGCATCACTTGTTACCATAGCGTGGTTGAGGTTCAGTAGCCGAATACAAACTAGAAGTTCTTCGTCGAGCCGAAAATTCTCTGGTCATGGGTGTAGAAGTTTCAGTCAAGTTCCCATGAAAGTGCCAGAAAACGGCAATTTGATGGAGGAAAAGCACTTGTCATTGTTTATGTTGGTAGTTCTCGCATCGAGTAGGAAGTACAGGACATTCAAAAATATGATGTGGGGATTGAAAACCGATAAGCAGTGAGATCCAATTCTAATTTTAATTGTAGAAATTTTCCGGTCTCACTTGATATCATCGGTATCAAATTGAATATTTTCTTAAAAGAAAATCAAGGAATATTTGATTTTTTTTAACTTGTAATAATAGGTCTATGTATAAGGGTGAATGAGAGTCTTGTAAAAGCGTATGAGTCAACTTGGTATAATCTTTCAAAGAAACTTCTTGATAACTCGATGGCATGAGAATTTGATATATCAGTTTACGACTGGTTCTTGTGCAAGGTCCTGTGGGGCTTGGGTGCTTAGACTAAGAATTTTTATAAAGTTGCAATCTTTTATTTTGATTTAGTGAATTATTTGTTATGCATTAGTTTTTACCATGAAATATCCAGAATATTCCATACTTCCAAGCTCGATCTCAGTCTTTGATCTTCCCTTGCACTCGCTCTTATACCTTGAAATCGATTTCCAACCCTTTCCCCAGTTCTTCCCAACATCGAATTCCAACTTGTGACAAGACACCTTGGAAACACTCCATGGATAATTGGATATTCGCGGCCTATAAACTTAGAATTTTATATGGATATGGGCACAATCTCTTACATATCAGGTGGAAATTTTACAGCTTGATTAGTCGGTCGATGGACGTTCACATGGTATGTTCGGAAAGATTTGAATTAATCTAGAGTTGCCACTTCTTTTTGCATTCTTCAGCTCTATAGGGACTTGGGGAGCTTGACCAAAATAGCAATCTAGTTATTCTCACAACTTCAATGCATTAAGATATGATAAAGGTCGGTCAGCCGAAAAATTGACCACCATAACACCAATGAAACATCACGGATCTCCCGCATTTATATGTGTCAAACGAGAGGGTGGGAAGAGGAAAACAAAGCAGAAGGAGAAGAGAGAGAGCCAGGGTGGGATGCCTGCAATGGATGACAAGAATCAGCAGTTGCCCCTCCCCCCGCAGCAGGGCAAAGGAACCACTTTCCTAAGGACTTGCTTCAATGGCATCAATGCCTTGTCAGGTCTTTCTCATTTCCCTATCCCCACTTTCTCCATCTCTGCGGTTTTCTCGAATCGGTTCTGCATATGCTTTCTTTTTGGCCGGTTAAGTAGTTGGATTGACGTTATCTTTTTCAGGTGTAGGAATACTTTCGATTCCCTATGCCCTTTCCCGGAGCGGGTGGCTAAGCTTATCCCTCCTATTCCTAGTAGCCTCGATATGCTGGTACACGGGCTTACTCCTCCAGTGTTGTATGGACTTGAACCCGTTCATCAGAACCTACCCTGATATATGAGGGCTCGCATTCGGGCCCAAGGGCCGTGCCCTAATCTGTCTCTTCATGTACCTCGAGCTCTACCTGGTGGCGGTCGAGTTCCTGATCCTCGAAGGAGACAACCTCGACAAGCTGTTCCCCCATGCCGGATTGAGGATAGCAGGCTTCAAGCTCGGAGGCAAGCAGGGGTTCGTCCTGCTCACAGCTCTCATAATCCTGCCCACAACGTGGCTCAGGAGCCTGGGAGCACTGGCCTACATCTCGGCTCAATAGTTCTTGTCGGATGTGTACCGTGGGTCGGGGCGGTGGATATGGTCGGGTTCCATGAAAAGGGGATGCTATGGCATTGGAGTGGCATTCCTAGGACTACGAGTTTGTATGCATTTTGCTATTGTGGTCATGCCATGTTTCCCACACTGTGCAATTCCATGAAGGACCGGGGTCAATTCTCCAAGGTAAAGATGATTCATCAGCATACGGATCTTTGTAAAACCAAATCGAGTTCAGAAGTGTAATGGTTCCATGTGGATCTCGACCGATATATTATGTCAAAGACTTAAAATATTTCCAAAATCTCCATGACGAAAAGAGTACAAGTAGTTCGAAAGCAGACTCTGGAAGTGTATGTTCTGTCTTTGGTTTCGGTTTTGTTCTTAACAATGTTGCTCGCAGGTTCTACTGGTCTGTTTCGTCATGAGCACTGTGACTTACGGATCCATGGCCGTCCTAGGCTACCTGATGTACGGAGAGCACCTGAAGTCCCAAGTGACACTGAACCTCCCGGTCAACAAAATCGGCTCAAAGCTAGCGGTTTACACTGCCCTAGTAAACCCACTGACCAAGTACGCGGTCGTCATCAGTCCCATCGCCACGGGGATTGAGGAGGCTGGCCCCTTCAAGGGCAGCCGGGCAATGGGCTTGCTGATCAGGACGGCAATCGTAGTCAGCACCGTGACAGTGGCGCTCACCATCCCATTCTTTGGGTACGTGATTGCATTCATTGGTGCGTTCTTGAGTGTCTCGGTGTCAATGCTGCTGCCCTGCCTCTGCTACCTCAGGATCAACAAGGCGGTTCAGAGCTTTGGGTTCGAGCTGGTGGTGATCGGGTTCGTTGTGGTGATCGGGATTGTCATAGCTGTGCTGGGCACTTTTACGTCACTGGAAGAAATCACGGAGCATCTATACGAGGAAAACAAATCATGAATCAATTACTGGGAGAAAACATACTGTGAAAGAACATCAGGACTCCGGGACATTCCGCGAGTATAGCCCAAATGTGCACATCGGACAATTAATGAAAATAATCTTGGTTTATAAGAAAAATTGTGCATCACCATTTACAAAATTAGATTTTAAGGTGGATATGAGTTCAATTTCTTGTATGTACGGTGGTAATTTTACACATTAATAAAAGCAGGGGACAAAAATGCCCCTAATCTAAGAAAGTCCCAAAAGCCCCTAATCCAAAAGTCCTATGTGCAGTGGACGGGTATCTTTCCATTGCTGCAAAATGGAGGTTGGTTGTGCTTCCTTGGTTTTCCCTTTATGTTATTTTGGTGAACTTAGATGGTTATTGATTGGCTCAATGATTTAAAGAGATTTTACTTATTTAACCATTAGTTAGCGGCCGTAACTGGACCTTTCATCTAACGAGACAATGGTCCACACGTCAAGAATTTCGAGTGCAGAACTGCCATGACCTTGATAATGTAGTGCTGTTAACTTTTGACTGCAATTATAAATCATGACCTTAATAAGGACAACCATTAGAGCCAAATCATCCACATTCTTCCTTCGGTTTCTCGAGAAATACACCAAATTAATTTAGCATGTCCAGGGGTCACAACCGTCTTTTCTCGAGCATTCCTTCCAATAGTTGATACATATGATTAGTAGTTCATAATTTGTTTTCCTCATAGATGCTTTGCGATTTGTTTCACGGACGTGTAGGTGCCCAGCAAGCCCAAGACGATCCCGAGTACCATGATGAGCCCAATCGCCACCAGCTCGAACCCGAACCTCCGAGCTACCTTTTTTATCCTGAGGTAGCAGAGGCAGGGCAGCAGCATTGACACCGATATGCTCAAGAGCGCACCAATGAATGCCATCACATACTCGAAGAATGGGATGGTGAGGGCAACGATCACGGTGCTGATTACAATCACCGTCCTGATCAGCACGCTCAGCGGCCGGCTTCCTTTGAAGGGGCCGGCCTCCTCAACCGCCGAGGCAATGGGACTGATGATGACCGCGTACTTGGTGAGCGGGTTTATTAGGGTGGCGTAAATCGCTAGCTTGGAGCCGATTTTGTTTACAGGGAGGTTCAGTGTCACTTGGGACATCAGGTGCTCTCCGTACATCAGGTAGCCGAGGATCGCCATGGACCCATAAGTCACAGTGCTCGTGATGAAACAGACCATTAGGACCTGCAAATTAAAATCACTAGTATATTAGTCGGGATCCATGTCCAATTGGCATGGTATCGAACCGAGCTACCGGTCCAAGTGGCATTTTTTTCCCAAGCAATGAACTCTTGCCTTGCCTTGTTCTCGTTGACTTTGGACTCATGACATCACTGACTATTAGGAAAGTGCTGCTGAGTCATCTTCTTACCTTGGAGAATTGACTTCTGTCCTTCATGGAATTGCACAAAGTGGGAAACACGGCATGCCCACAATAGCAAAAAGCATACAAGCTCATGGTCAAAGGAATCCCACTCCAATCCAACAGCATCCCATTCTCATGGAACCCAACAGAATCTGCCGCCCCGACCCAGAGCACGCATCCAACGAGAACCACCGAGGCCACCACTCCCCCGACCGAGACATAGGCCAGCGCTCCCAGGCTCCTGAGCCACGTCGTGGGTAGGATTATGAGCGATGCGAGCAGGACGAACCCCTGCTTGCCTCCGAGCTTGAGGCCTGCTACTCTCAGTCCGGCATGGGGGAACAGCTTGTCGAGGTTGTCTCCTTCAAGGATCAGGAACTCAACCGCCACCAGGTAGAGCTCAAGGTACATGAAGAGACAGACCAGGGCACGGCCCTTGGGCCCGAATGCGAGCCCTCCGATGTCGGGGTAGGTTCTGATGAGCGGGTTTGAGTCCATGCAACGCTGGAGGAGTAAGCCCGTGTACCAGCACAGCATGGCTACTAGGAATAAGAGGGATAAGCTTAGCCACCCGCTCCGGGAAAGGGCATATGGAATCGAAAGTATTCCTACACCTGAA
Organism: Lagerstroemia speciosa; assembly: GCA_037672795.1. Lineage (NCBI taxonomy): Eukaryota > Viridiplantae > Streptophyta > Magnoliopsida > Myrtales > Lythraceae > Lagerstroemia > Lagerstroemia speciosa. Next base: position 2,579,736 of record CM075303.1, on the reverse strand, counting down.
AAGAAAAACGTCAATCCAACAATTAATATGGCAAAAAATAAATCTGTGCACTCTCAAGTTCTAATCCAAACTGCAGGCGCATATGAAGATGTACTGGAAGAGTGTTGCGGACCATCATCACCATATAACAGCACGAGTCCATTAACCAAATGTGCTAGTTTCAGTATTCTTAAGATCACTAGGTCTTACACAATTGATGCGATCATGTACGTGACAAACTCTCCCCTAATGCCTGGCAGGATAGGTCCAAACTATTTCCCGCGATTTCGGTTGTTGATCAGCATAACGCAAACCGGTTGCAACCCCCATGGTTGAGGTCATCGGCCGGAATATGTAGTTTCTAATACTATACGTAATAGCACGGGTCATCACTCAAAAATGCCAGATTTGGTATTCCTAGGATTACTAGTCCTTACGTATATGTGCCGAACCTCCTCCTTAAACAATCGATCCGGGATCACGAGACATGTGACATGCACGACCTAGTTGAGGAAACCGAGAGATGGAGAAAGAGGGGAGAGGAAAATAATAACAGAGACCTGACAAGGCATTGATGCCATTGAAGCAAGTCCTGAGGAAAGTGGTGCCTTTGCCCTGCAGCTGCTGACTCTGGTCTTCGATAACCGCCATCCCTCTCTCTTCTCCTTTTGCTTTGTTTTCCACTTCCAGCCCTCTCGTTTGCCACATATAAAGGCAGGAGACCCGTGATGTTCCAATGGCTTTATGTGGTTCAAAATTTTCGTCCGACCGGACCTTTATTGTATCCTAATGCATTAAAGTCTTAATGCTTGGTTCATGACGCAAGATTGTGAGAGTGACTAGACTGCCATTCTAGTTCACTCCCCCAGAGAGCTGAGGAATGCAATCTCGAAGGGGAAAGTGATCTACCCTGACTCCACTCTCTCCGAGGACATCTAGTTGCTGTCGGTTGACCGGCCTGGTCAAGACGAGCGTTCGGCTTCTTGTTGTGCTTGGAAAAGTGATATGGATGACCATAGAAGGGCAACTCAACCGATTATATTTCTATTTTGTACTAGCTAATTTGAGGACTGTCGAATGCCTCTGGGGCTTGTTTTATTTTTATTAAGAACAGTACCGTTTTAATCCATCAGCAATTGATTTAAATTAAGAACGATACTGCTTGAATTTATCATCGATTGATTTAAGTGGCAAGGAAGTATTATTTTTGGAATTGGCACGAAGCGGGATTTAAGTGGGATTTTTCCTATACATCATATGATATTTAGAAGTTTAACAGATTGACTAATTCATGTTTGAGTACAACTAGTCAATAACGGTAAAATTCTCGCAATCATGAATTTTCTATTTATATAATTTTATTTAAGAAGAAATTATGTTAAATCATCTCGACCATTCATGCCGACTTAAACTAGAATTTTTATAAGAAAAATCATGGATCTAGAAGGAGTAGAAGAAAAACGTGAATTAAGAGGGTATGAGAATTCTATCGAAGATAACTGAACCAAAATCTTTTAATTTTAAATCAAGATAATACTACTGTATCAGACTATTTTTACGGAAGCATAAGATGATCAACAGCATATGCAGTAAAATATATAATCCTTATTTATTGGAGAAAAGAGAGAGAGCAGCCCACTAGCTGCAGTCGGGGCCATAATACAATGTCATCCAAGTCGAAGGGAAGGAGACTTGCCACTTTCTTTTCCTTTCCCCCTTCAATACATACCACAGCGATATTCACAAGATTAATAGACTCTGACTAATTCAAGTTTGAGCTGAGCCGGTCCACTGAATGGATATAACTTTTCCGATAGAAATTTTCATTATCTACAGTACTCGAACATGTAACCTTACTTAAGGGAATAAAATAGATACTAAAATCCCGAGCACAGTATCATGTACGTATCGTAGTCCGACTAGTTAAATAATTTGTATAAAACATCAAACTAATAATAAACGATGCACGCACGCACATAGGGACGGATTCAGAAACTTGGTTCAAGGGGGCGCAACTCCACAAAACACTAATATAACGAGTTTAGGGGGGCGAAATAGGATAGTTCAATAAGAAATTGGAGTAAATCAAGTGAAATACACATAGTATATTATGAATTTTTCCTACTTCAGGAGGACGATCGCTGCCCATGCCCTCTTAAATCCATCCCCACACGTACACTAAAATTAGTCAAGATAACATATAAGCAGGGATGGATTTGGGGGCATGGGACGGTCGCTTCTCCTTAAGTCAAGAAAGTACTCCACGAGATGTTATATATATTTTACTTGATTTTGTACAATTTTTATAGAATTGTACATAGTTCATCATATTACACTTCTATATAGTTCTGCCTAACGAACGAGTTTTCTGGATTCGTCTCCATATATGGATAGCATTGGTATCGATTCCAAGAGGCAAAGAATGTGTCACATTCAAATACGTACATGTCTCCCTTTTTTCGCCCTAATCTTTATGGTGGTACCAGCCTCATCTGGAATTTTTTTACGTTGCGTGCCGCCGTAGAATTAATTAGATTTGCTCCTCGGCTGGCTTTAGGTATCAACGCACGACCCATTCGTCCTTTCTATATGATTCGACGATATTGGTATCCCACAAAGCCGTGTCTCTCGATGATTCTCCCTTCTCTCTTTTATAATTTTTCTAATCAATCCATCTAAATTTTTTTAAAAAAATTCTATAAGCAATGACTGATTTGAATTTGAGCCGAGTCAGCTTGATGGTTATGAATTTTATTTATTTATAACAATCAAATTCTATCAAAATTTATATAATATGGAGAAGAGTAAGGAGAAGATTGAGAAAACGTAGTGGCCGGAAGACCGAACATAGGGGAGTGAATGATAATTCTTTATTAGATGATTCAACGATCACAAAACATAGTGAATTATTTATAGACTAAGTGATGGATAAACTAAAAAATAAATAATATGACACATAATTAAACATACTTAATATCTAAAATATTATTTTTTAAAATAATAAAATCAAATCTCAAATTCAAAACTTTATATAAGAGGAAAATGTGATTAATCTCCTCAACTAACGCATATCGGTGCATTTCTTTTTATAATTTCTCACATGTCATATTGCATTAATTAAACTTTATATGGAAAGGTACAGTACATACTTCTTTATCTATGACCACTTGCTATAAGAAGCTTTAGAATTTATGAATTAAAATGCATAGGAACTATCCACAACTGCACCCCTCATCGTGCAAGAAATTGTCTTAGATGAATTGAGCTTGTAATAAACCGCTAGAGGAGACATGCTGTAACGTAGTCCTGTGGGAAAAAAATGCCTTCTACCTTCTATTATAAAGTTACTGTTGAATTTGCTTCACGTCAGTTTCGAACAATAATCTGAGGGCACTTTGCTAACTTATCCAAAAAAGCATCTATGAACTTAATTGTGGCAAACCCTACTTTATCTTTTAATCCACAAGTGTTGATGTCCTTTCATGGAGTTTTACCCTGTACCAGAGTTCGGTACAAACAAAAAGTTTGCAACTGACGATCGGTAAGATGGTAGGACTCATATCGACTTCCCTACTCAGCCAGTCTAGAGAGGAATATCGATTAAGATTCCAGATCGGTAGTACGTACTGGAGCTGCATGGGATAGTGCTTTAACAAGCAAAGTCCATATCTAGCCATGTCAAGAAGCAGTTGCACATCGAACATATATAGCAATGTCCCATGGTTCTTGCTGTTTACGTACTTCTGGAAACTTGCTAGAGCCAGAGGAAAATACGGGAGGAGGAGAGAGAGGGACTCTAGAATACGAGAAAGTCTTATATATAGCATATATATCACGTGATAATATTGTATGAGAAACCTCGTACAATACTCATCTCCATGGAGTAAAGTGTTCATATATTTTGAGATTGGAGGTTGGTTGAAGTCGTATCACCTTCGATGCAGGATCAATGAAAGTCTCGGATTCGATTTTTATTAATGAGACTTCTCTCATACCTTTCTTTTTCTTGTTTTTCTTTATTTCTTGTAAACTCGTGAGTCTCCTTAATAACCGGAAAAATAAAGCATGACATAAAGCATGACATATTTTGATGAATTGGGATGTCTCTGCATATTCAAGGACATTCAAAATGGATGCTGACAATGATATTAGAAAAGAGGATAGTATTATTAAATACAAAAAGTTGGCTCTCTTTTGCTAAAGTTTGATGGATTTGATCGGTTGATAGCAAACAGAATCTGATCTCGCATATATTATTCAAGATAATGATACCAGAAGTCCTATATACTTATTGATTTTTGTAAGTGGGTTATCAGTATTTTAAAGTATTAAATCAAGTATTATATGTTGTCCGCATTATAATGTCGAGACTTGTATCAGCGCCACGTCAGCATAAAATAACAGTAGGTGATGGAAAGGACCTGATGTTATAATACAAATAATATATAGGACTTGATTTAACACTTTAAAATATTTATTACTCATTATAAGAATTAACAAATATATAAGACTCATGGTGTCTTTATCTCTATAATATTCTTCACCGTGGGAAAAATCAGTCTGCGTGCTTCTTTCATGCATGAGCTAAAGGTTTTTTCTTTTTTTCTTTTTTGTGATGAATTTGGTCGGGCTCTAGATAGAATTTTAGAAATTCGGGCATATGATGAAATTCGTGTATTATTTATTTATTAAAACAGCACGTATTTATATATCCTTATCATTTTTTGATCTGTTTTTCTAATGTCTAAAACTTTAAAAAGTCGGGGCTGATACATGTACGGGTCATACTGACCCATCATCAGATGCGGAATTCTATCGTCGACAACTTGCACTCACGTGACAACGGTCTATATATACTTGTTGCATTGTCCTTCAACACCCACTCTTAATAATTGGACTTAAATCATGACATTTTTCAGCTGTACAAATATGAAGGTACTAACCACGAGACAGACATCTACAAGCTGTACAACAGACCACGGACAGGTAAAATTAACCACGAGTCAAGTTCCATATCTTGGCAAGGTGTGGGACTGCGTGACATGCTCTTACATTGTAAAAATTTCTAACGAGTGTAGAAATTCTTAGGTAAGCTTAGCTCAAGGATGACGTAGCGAACTTAACCAATGAATGTTTGAAATGTAAGCAGATATTTTAAATCATATTTAAAAATATTATTATTAATAAACAGAAAAATATGATGTGTTAAACATTCATTAGTGAAATACACGGATAACGTGACGAGCTGAGCTTACGTAAGAATCTCTTGACCGAGCGTATAACCGGGTGGATCTCCATTTACCTAAAAATCTAAACTGATAGGTGATGACACTCGAATTTTGTATAATACAATATTCTTTTTATTAATTTTCCACTCATCGTAATAAAATGAGCTAATTTGCTCTTTGAAAATACATACTCTGAGTGGCAGAAACTTTACTCAAAATAAAAAAATTGAAATTCCAAAACATCTTCCACTATAAAAAGTTTTTTTGTTTTTAATGATTCACCAATAATTAACTAATGCATTTGAATATCGTGTCTCTCTCTCTCTCTCTCTCTTTATATATATATATATATATATTTATATTTATATTTATATAATGCTGTAGAAGATGAACCGAGCGCCTTAATGTACGGCTTTAGTCGAGTCCTGCCTCGTACTTAATAATATGTGCGGTCTCTGTTTAATTTTTTTGATCATTATAAACATTCATACTGAATAAATCGAATGTCGTTAAATAAATAAATTGAGGGTAAATTACAACAAAATATCTCATTTGGAGGTGCACTTTTTCCGATTCCAATGTATAGTTTATGGGCTCTTTGGTAATTATCCCTAGGATATACGTGTGATGCTCGCGAGCCTACAACGTCTAGGAGGGTGAAGGGAACAAAGGAGTATAAAAAGTGTTACTAATGAAAATCGAAAATGACACGTCTTAATCTCGAGTTTTGGAACGATAATGCAATATCGAACCCGTTTTTCCGAACCCTCTCTTGTTTTTAGAGCAAGAAAGACAATTAACTAAGCGAGATGGTGAAGACGATTTCAAGTTCTAGCATTTAACACTCCGGATTATTTTTACCGTAAGATCCGTGGATTATTTTCTATTTGCAAGTTTTGCATTACTTAGAAATATATATACATATACGTATATATATATATATATATCTATCGACCCCTAAAAAAAACATTAACCTCCCACTAATTCAGCTTTTGGTCACTAAAGGGAAAACATTTTAATCATATTTTTATAAAATTTGAATCCAAAATTTCATTTAAGAAAGGGATAGGCTAAACTACTTAACTCATACTGGTCTGCGAATTATTTTTTTTTCGATGTATGAAAAAAGAGAAGGGGCCTATAAGTTTAAAATGCGATAGAAAGAAGATGAAATGAAAGAGTACGAGAAGTTCCACTGATGAGAACCGAACTTAAAACCTCTTAGTTTCGAATCAGGACGATATTATTGTCCCGAGTCCCCTTTCTCGGTCTCTCGATTATTTCTGGCCATGGTTGATTCCTTTCATTAGTGACTGGTGAGTTCAAAAGCGGATTTGTCGGCATTGACCAGTGATCCATAACATGTCTTCCATAAGTGGACCAGCTTAGCATCCTCTGCGAAACAGTGTGGACAACATAAACGAGGTACGATTTCAGGTATAAACCTTATAAAAACATCTTAATTACCAATGGTTCGAGCGTTATTGGTTTCGATCACATGAAGGTTCAATTATCTTTTATTTGGTGTATAAAAAGAAGGATAAATTTAGAAGTGGATAGAAAGAAGATGGAATAAAAGGGTATGCATAGTCCCAACAAAGAGAATCAAAATCAAGATATCTTTGTCTCAGATTGAGGACAGTATCGTTGTACTAAAGCTATCTTTCTCTTGAATTCTTTTGCTTTCACTAGAATTTTGTCAAATACATTTAAGTGCACTGTACTATGGTTACAACGGTCAAACTTTTCTTATACAAAGATGTAGACTTGCAGTGGTTAAATCGTTTATTAAATTCTTATCGTAGAATTCATTCAACAATTAGCAAGGTATGGTTGGGTTATAACATCCCTCTCCCTCTTAGATATATCCAAATTTCGAATTTCATGAACGAAGAAAATTCGTGATTATAAGGGTTTTAATCATTTTAACGTATCAATCTCGCTCGAACTTGGATCGGTCGAGACCTGATAGGCTTTCGAAAGTCGGGCTGAAAATGAAGATAAACTGGAATTTCTTTAGGGAAAAACGACCGAGGGATTGATTGTTCGAGCGAATTCACAAACGGTTAAGAGTTGCTCTAGGAATGCACGAGCGAGACGCTATGGGCACTCTGCGAGATGTTGAAAACATGGGCAGCAAATTGATTGATTGGTGGCTGCAGCACTACCCAAAAGCCCGAAATGGGTGCAATCAGACATGAATGCTGTGGCCAGCCTACAGCTTTCTCTAAAGGCTAACAGTTCCCACGCACATTATCAACTTATAGTGTACGATAATTATCGTTCTTCTCTCGGCACGTAATCCTTAATGAGATCATTCACATGTACTTTATACATGGTCTTACCTGAATCCATGGACCTGTAGGATGTTCGTGGCTTAGAAAGAACGAACTCTCTGGTATAATATATATATATATGTATGTAGAGTATGATCATATTTAGTTAGCCGAGTAAGTTGAGGTTGTTATGCACTTGAATCCCTTAAAAAGGTCCGAGAAAGTGCGAGTCCACACGGTAATATACTCTATACCGTATAAAATTTCTACCAAACTTATAAGAAATTAAGTCAATATCCACCTAAAAACCTAAACTTATAAGTGACGTTACCAAAATCTTCTTACATATCATGATTTTTATTATATTTTCGATATATAATTGAAACTCTCGTATACACAAAAGTCTGAATATAGCATAATACTGTGATGCTTTAATCATTGAAAAGGGAGAGAGACAGAAAACATGTACATAGATGTCCACAACATATAATAAAGGAAAGATTTCGAAATTATCGTGGAAGTTATTAAAAAGCGAAAAAGTGATCACACATTATTTTCGATCAACGATATCAGATTCTATTTAAACAAATTAGCAATGTTAACAGGTAGAATATTATTAGTGCATGCAGATTATCTATCTAACCAAATCAGTTTTTATCTCATTTTAAAGATACCTTTAATCAAATTTAGCTTATAATTGATCAAATTTAGTTTAAAATAAAATAATAGAATATATAAAAAAAATATTTTTTTACCGTTTTTATAATTTCAGTATATTTATCCATGTTATTAACTTCTGATATTCTATTAGCTGTTTTTCGAGATCATCTCAATTATTTCTCACGATTATTTTAACCATACAATCTCCTTTTGCTTTTTTTTTTTTAAATTCTCTAACCCACTGTGACGTTCGCAATTCCCACAAAAAAATCTACACTATAAATTCTCTCAAGTCTCCGATTCTACCTCGTTTTTATTTTATTCAAACTAATCCTTTTCTTTTTATCTACTACAATATTAAATTTTATTTTTTTATTAGCTCGATATATCTTTGATCAACATATTACTTCTCCGGTCACCTAAAATTTTTATGATAAAACGTATAATTGACAATTTCATGCGTAGTACCGGTCACCATCTAGTATACCGCTAATGCAAGTCAAGCGAACCTAAATAAATTGTATTTTAGTATTAATACGGTTTATTCAAACCGATAATTCGTCTAACAAGTTAGCTTTTATTCGGAAAACGAAAGAAGAATGAAGTTGCTGGCAAAGGGCAAAAGTATGAGATTGGGTATGACCATCATGTCTTCTGCATCGTGTAGCCTGGAGCCCGTGCACATATGGACGTGGATTACTTATCTAAAATTAAAGGCCAGGCGAAAAGAAATTCAGAAAACGGACAGCCATAAATCAAAGAGACTGCAGTCTCCATAAATGGTCTCTCTCATCAATGAGAAAGTCTTCACGTGGTGATAATACTTCCGTCTATGGTTACTTTTTTTATATTTTTAGAATTTTACAAAAAAAAAAATCTTAAAATGTTTAAATTTTAATTATTTTGCAATACTACATGAGCACGGCCGTCGTGTAATATACGCAGGAGACTCTCTCCTCATCGGTGGGCCACATGGCATTCCGAGCCAAGCGCGACGGGCCAAGGCTAGCGGGTGACCGACCCATGGGAAAGACCTTCATCATCATACCATTAAAAGAAAAATCCCTAATAAAAAAATAAAATAAAGAAATATATAACTCTCATGATAAGAATCAAATTCAAAATCTTTTAATTATAAGTTAAAATTTTGCGTCATTATGTTAGTACCAAGTTCTAATATATATATATATATATATATATATATATAATATAGTTAACCGAGTAACCAAACAGACGAGGCCCATACATATAATATGGTTAACCGAGTAACCAAACAGACGAGGCCCATCGGTTAGCAGTTAGCAATCCCGGCCCAATGTACATGAATTTTATGGAAACGAGACCAGACTGAAAAAAGAAGCCCGTGACTGGAAAGCTCGATGGTTTAATTGCTGACCTAATTATTCCGGACTCGCCAGCATTCTCTGCATTCATTCCACGCACTACGTATGATGTAGCGATTGCCATGCATGGGATCGAGGAAACGATGTGTGGTTCGCCGGAACCGGAGTTCGGTTCGAGGTTGATATTCCAAGACCGGAGTTCCCGTCCCGGATCTTCTTGCGTGCCGGTCGGAGATCGGAATTGTGGCTTCTCTCAGGTTAAGAAAGATCGGCCGATATTCCTATTCTCGACTCGATTCCCGTTCTCGTGCATACATGGAATCATCGACTCCCGACGTCAAATCATGGCTGCTGAATGCTGATGGATTTGAGGGGCCCCCACCCGGGGGGAATTATGCTCCAATGTCTTGTCAGTTTATTCATGTCTCAACTAAAGAAAACCTATGGATTTAGGTTAGGGGGCGTGATTAAGGAACAGCCGCTGCTTATAATCACAAGACGACGGAAACCAAGATGTTCTATCATATCTTCATTATGTATGTGTCAGAGCTTTCTTGCTTTTTTTAATTTCAAAGCATGCATGTACTAAAGCGAACTTCAAAAGTTGTTCGCAATTGGCCAAGCATGCCCTCAGTTATTCGTTCGGCCGTGCATTTTGCTAATCCGTTCGACATTTCAGCTACTTTTTTTTTTTTTTACAAAATAGATATACAAACTTAAAAAGAGTAGAAGGACGGGGATAAAAGGGGCATGAGATTTTTACTGTATTTTACACCACTAAGAATGGTGGTTCGGTATCTGGTGAGTTCAAGATTTCATATTTAAATCTATTCTATACATTTGTCGATTACATTTAATAGAACTGTCCTCTCAGGACCAAGACTCGAAAGGCACGGTTTCTTGAATAATAAACCTATACTTTTCCCACTTATAGGTAAGATCTGCATAGCTATGATGACCGGGAGGAAGAGATGATTAAAGAGGAGTTGAGGGTTCCGTCGATGTGATGAAATGTAAGATATCTTAATTTCAAGATGAGAATGAGACCGTTGCACCAAAACCCTTGATCGCAGTTGTATTTGTATAAATTCAGACGTGTAAATGGGTGTGATTGGTCCCACAAATCATCATCTCATTCATATCTATTGATTTTCACAATATTCTGGGATTAAACCTTTGATTCCTCGACGAGATTACATCTAATCTCTTGTGCTGTTGTTCATATATATAAAGATGAGAGGAATCCCTCTGTATATTGCTACGCTCAAAATCTCATCACCACATCTCCTTACATTACCAGACAAACATTAATGGATTCACCCTCGAACAAAACCAAGATTAAAAGCTTAACCACAGCTGACTGCTCCTCGAACCTCACCCTCCACTGCGGCCACCCCGAGCTGCAGCAGCCGCAGCCCACGGTGGTGGCGAGCTACCAAGAATGCCGGAGGAACCACGCCGCACGGCTCGGGATGCTGGCCCTGGACGGGTGCCAGGAATTCTTGGCATCCACGAGTGCTGCTCCTGCTGCCACCACCGTCCCGGCATACCTCATTTGTGCAGCCTGCGGGTGCCACCGCAACTTCCACCGCTGCGACTACTCGACCGGCCCCGGCCCGGTGCCGAACCTGCCATCGCAGAGGCCGTTGTCGCCCATTCCGACTTCCTACTACGCCCCCGTGAACTGGTATGGCGGGCTCCCCGGGCCAGCAGCATCGACATTACTGGATGAAGATGGCAGCGATCATCGCCTGAGGCCTGAGATGAAAGCAAGGAGGAAGAGGGAGAGGACTAAGTTCAGCAAGGAGCAGAAGGAGAAGATGGAGGCTTTTGCAGAGAAGGTGGGGTGGAAGATGAGTGGTAGCAACGACGACGACGAGAGCAGGAAGGCAGAGGAGGAGTTCTGCCGAGAGGCGGGAGTCAGCAGAGGCGTGCTCAGGATCTGGATGAACAACCACAAGCACAAGACCAGCAGAAATTCATCTGGTTGACGGCGATGATGATCAGTCCTAGTCCTACAGGGTTTCATGTCATTAATTTTCATGATGAATGGAACCCATTCAAAGTTTCGTTCGGTTTATCCTATTAACCAGAAAAATAACTATATTCTATTACTTTATGATAACACATCAATACTGTCACGTGATATATCGATCATTACATACAAGCTTTCTCTATCTTTACGGTATAATCAAATCATGTTACCAACTTTGAAGAAGCGCGTGCAAAAATATGAACTTTCAGTAAATGATCAAATTATATCATCAAATTTCAATATCCCTTGCAAAAAATATTAATCTCACCCCGGTAATCATCATCTATCACATACTTAAATTTCAATTCTTTCACTGAATATTGAGTGTGAATTATAAATTATAATATATGTTAAATGAGCTTAAAAAACTATTTGAAATGTCTAACTGACTTTGTCATCCTCTGTGAAAAAATCATGTCCAAGAGCACATTTATAATTAGTGATGAGTCCCGATAATTAATCACAATGCCTAATCTACTTTGTCACTTTGAGAAATTCTCACGTGTTCTTATCTAACCACGTGATATGAGAAAATACTAATTAAAATATAACAAATGAGCAAACTAGTATTAATCACCAAATCAATTCTCATATTAACACTGATTAAAGCAATTTGATTAGTTCTTCTTCACTATGTCATTGTTATCGTAAAGAATGACCATCTAAGATTTTTTTCACTTTTATGGGTAATTTTTATAATTAATTATATAATTTAGAGATCGGTTGGAGTTTTTTCATGCTTTTTTATGGCTTTATTGTTGTACTTTCCTTCCATTTATCAAGCCCGAATAAGAAAGATACAAACTTGAAGCTCTCAGTTCAGAGATTTCTCAGCTTCCTCTCCCTCCTCTCTCTGCTTCCTGAATTCTTTTCTCTGTTTGATGGAGGCATAAGTGGGGTAGATTCGACGAAGCATCCTCTGCAATTGGTGAGAGATCCGAATGCTTTATTGTCTTTCGATATGGAACTGTGTAGTTAGCTCAGGAAGCTCTGTAGGTTTCGCGTTGTGGTTTTCTAATCGGCTCTAACCGACGAAGGATCTTGCCTTCTTTAGTTATTGTCTTAGCTGATCGTCCTAAGCATTTATGGATATGTGCATTGATTAAGTGAATCTGATCCTTTGAATATTTATGTTCCACATATTTCATCTATGAGAAATTCTTGGATGATTCTACCTCGCCACATGACGTGGAAAAATACCAATCAAAATGTGATTAATGAGTAAATTTGTGTTAATCACTCGAGCGACTACTATAATTAATACAAATCAAAATAATTTGATTGATTTTTTTCTCATTGCATCATTGTGGGATAGAACATCTAAGGTTTTTTCTTCATTTACTGATGTTGGGTCTGAAGCTTTAAGTACTGACACTGTAAATGGTGATTAGGAAACAAACCTTTGAAGATGAATCATTGCTCTCCCTACTTCCCTCCGTCGTCTAAGATTTTTCTCTTTGTTCTCAACTTGCAACTTTGAATTGCTGCCAAAAGGCGAGCTGGAAACCCGAAAAAGAAAAAAGAACCCTTCTAAACTTGTATTTGTAGCTATGGATCCCTAGAGATGTTTCTCTGGCTATGGCAGCTTCAAAACCGTAGCATCCTCTAATGTGTTTGGGAGTCCGAGCTCTGATCTGAGTCTACTTGTGCATTGGCTCAGGTCTGTAATGGCACCCAAATTGAAATCAACTGATTGCAGGACTTGGACTTCCGTGCGTATATTTGTTGTGGTTGGTTTGTGTTGTTTTTTCTACATTCTTGGTGCTTGGCAAAGAAGTGGTTTTGGTAAAGGAGATAGCATAGCTGTGGCCATCACGAGAAGTGGGTGGAGTGTGATGTAGTTTCGAAGTTGAATTTTGAGACCAACCACGGGGATGGAGGTGGGGCCAGTGATGATTCCAAGCCTAAAATAATTGAGCCATGCGATCCTAAATACACTGATAACACCCCTTGCCAAGACCAACAGCGTGCCATGACCTTTCCAAGGGAAAACATGAACTATCGAGAGAGACATTGTACGCCAGATGAGGAGAAGCTCCATTATCTGATCCCGGCACCATGGTTTTAAAAAACGGCCCGTCGCGGCCGTTGAGTAACGGTATCGGAGCCTTCCGATACCATTATGGGCCGATATCGCGGCCGGAAAGAAAAACGCTGGCCGTCGCGGCGTTACGTAACGGCGTAACGGGCCAAAAATCGGCCGTAACGGCCGCGACGGCCGTTTTCCTTCACTTTTATGCCGTTATTCATATTTTTATACATATTTACATGTTTTTCTATTTCAAATTTATCGAAAATACGTATATTTGACACATTCTTTCATCAGAAAATATGTTGATACGATTTTGGATGCGTAAAAAAATTTGGACCGCGACACTCGCGACACAGTTATGTAACGCCGCGATGACCTAAAACAGTTACAACCGCGACGCGACCATTACGCAACCCACAACCGTGATTTAAATCCATGCCCGGCACCAAAAGGATATGCGACTCCTTTCCCATGGCCGAAGAGTGGGATTACGTTCTGTATGCAAATGCTCCTTACAAAGGCCTTGACTGTGGAGAAGGCTATTCAGAATTGTATTCAATATGAAGGCAATGCTTTCAGGTTTCCTGGTGGAGGAAGGGAGCTGATAGGTGGTACATTGATCAGCTTGCCTCTGTGATTCCAATTGACAATGGGAGTGTGAGAACTGCACTAGATACTGGTTGTGGGGTATGTAGATTGATTTAAATGTTTACATTCAACCTTTCATTGCTGATAGATGGACTTGTTTCAGCTCTTATCCATTCCGTTTGTAGTCTCCTTACAACAGTATCTTTCCCTAAGTTGCTAGTTGGGGTGCATATCTCTGGAGCAGAAATGTTATTGCCATGTCATTTGCACTGAGAGACTCGCATGAAGCACAGGTGCAATTTGCTCTCGAGAGGGGTGTGCCGGTGGTGATTGGTGTTCTTGGGACAATTAAGATGCCATACGCATCAAGGTCCTTTGATATGTCTCACTGTTCACGTTGCTTAATCCCGTGGGGGTCAAATGGTTAGTTTTTTTGCATCATTTTGCCCAAATTTGCTCCTCTTTTCTTTTGTTTGGAGCAGAAAGAAGTTTTGAATTTTAATTTTCTCTTGGCAGATGGAATGTACCTTAAGGAGGTTGATCGGGTTTTAAGGCCGGGTGGTTACTGGATACTTTCAGGCCCGCCAATCAACTGGAAGACAAACTATGAAGCATGGCAGCGTACCAAGGAGGACCTTGAGGAGGAACAGCAGAAGATCGAGGAGAATGCAAAACTACTTTGCTGGGAGAAGAAGTACGAGAAGGGAGAAATAGCCATTTGGCAGAAGAGAATAAACGCCAATTCAAGCAAGTCTAGGCAAGATGATTCTCGGGCTAGTTTTTGCAAGGCACCAGAAACTGATGATGTGTGGTATGTTACCATTACTTATAAACTCTGCTTTACACCATTCATGTTCATTAGTTTTATATGCCCAAGAGCTATTGTTTGAACACAAATCTTTAGGTATAAGAAGATGTTGCCATGCGTAACACAATATCCCGATGTTAGTAAACACAATGAAGTTGCTGATGGGGAATTGAAGCCGTTCCCAGAGAGGCTCTATGCTGCCCCTCCTAGAATCACCAGTGGATCTATTCCTGGAGTTTCTGTTGAGACATATCAGGAAGACAACGGTCAGTGGAAGAAGCATGTGCATGCTTATAAGAAAATTATTAAATTTCTTGATACAGGAAGATATCGCAATATTATGGACATGAATGCTGGGTTAGGAGGTTTTGCTGCAGCAATTGAAAAGCCCAAGCTATGGACTATGAATGTTGTGCCAACTATAGCCATAAAGGACACACTTGGTGCCATAGCTGAAAGAGGGTTAATTGGCATCTATCAAGACTGGTAAAGCTTTTTCAGGCCCTCTCTCATATCACTCTGCTGCTGCTAAAGTTCAATATAATAAGTATACGTTTACATGATTGTTCTGCTCTGGTCAAGCTTCCTTTGCTGTTCTTGCTTTTCAAGGTAATTTTGGCATTTATGATTTATGAATGCTCTTGAGTTGAACTAACTTGTCTTCTCATGTTGTGGATATTCATTTTCTTTGATTTTAAGGATGTTAATGCTTTTCTAGTCAGTCACAGTATGCTTACCTATATATGATCTTCTTCTCATTTGATATGATGTTCTTTTCCTCCATATTGTAAATCCATTCAGTGAATAGCCATGCATACGTAATATTCTGTTTCAGGTGTGAAGCCTTCTCAACATATCCAAGGACGTATGATCTTATCCATGCTAACAGAGTCTTCAGTTTGTACAAAGATAAGTAAGTAAAATTCGTACTTGATTGTAATTTTTTTTTTTGGCGAGCATGTATAGATATCCGGAAAATCTGAAGAAATTTCAGCGTGCTCTGTAAACCTAGGGCCTGTTTTTGGGAGCTGAATGAATGATTTGTCTTCAATCACACTTTGCATTCATTGTAGGTGCAATAAAGAGGGTATTCTTATAGAGATGGATAGGATTCTACGCCCGGAAGGAGCAGTAATATTCCGGGTTAAGCAGTATTGGGTTGCAGGTGGGAATTCCACCTCCTCACAGTAAGCGAAGCTGGAAACTGTAAACTCTGAAAGTTTCCAGCACTGTTCTGGTGTATGATTTTTTGGGGTGGGATAGGTTCGTTTTGTGGACCTGAGTACAAGGCTTCTCATACGGGGCTTCCAGGGGAGGGATCGGAGGTCACATGATTCGACTGATTTTTTGCTCAGCTTAGGTATACCTTGTAGTAACTCTTGTAGGTTGAGCTGCAGTAATAAGATCTAAGAATTCTGATTAACAATTGATTTTTTGGTTTTTTACTTTCCTCTCAATTAATGGTATGAAAACGAAGGTCGCCATTAGCGCGCACTTGCTTCACTTTGACTAGTTAAATGTCAGGTAAACACTGTCCTTTCTTTCTCTTTCTTAGTTCCTCGTCCTTGTTCTTCCCAAATCAGTTAGATATGCTTTCTGATCTTCGTCTTACCTCGTGGACAACACCCTTTGAAGTTTGTGGTTTGGACCAGGGAAAAGAGATCTCTTCTTCCAGCACAAAATTTTCAACATGGGCTCGGATCAGTTTGTCCTTTCTTCATATGGATTTAGGTCTCACCTGAAATCCAGGATCGCACCTTGGCTGGAGACAACATCAACGAACCTTAATGATGATGTCTCTGATCGACTTGGTCCAAACAATGTATCTTAGTTTTTCATGTTCACTCGAAGTTTGTGATAGATGACGGCCACACAGACGCTTGAACAAGTACTATTGAATGCATGAAACGTGCTGAAAGAACCCTTTTATTGAATGTGCAGGTCTCAGTAAATTGTCAACAACTTGGAATGATGTACGAATAGATAGGACAAACTGCTCAGCAAATACAGAGCTGAATGAGGGGCCTGAATTACTTGTGTTGTACAACGTTCCATGGATTGGAAGATGTCGGTCGGCTGAGATCATGTGTCTGGGTTGTTTCAGCCTCCCTAAACAGCCTGATGATATTGCTCTTATGCATACAAAACTTCTCAAACTGTGTAAAATTCTAGTTCGCATCCCAGTCCACTGATTCCCCTCTTTGTCAAAACTCGGAACTCTCAGTCTCTTCTTTCATTTAACCACCATTGAATCGGAACTTCCAATTATAATCTCAAGTGCGAGAATGAAAAAGATTATACTGTCTCTTGGGGGATGATAACAACAGAGGCCTGTTCTTATACAACTTTGGCACACTTGCAGCCCTACGAGGCCCAGCAGCACAACAGTCCCCATCTCATTCACTGCCATCAGTCCCTTCTCAACGGTTCTTTACTTGTCCTGCCTTTATAGCTTATTTATATCCTGTCCTATGAATTCGATTTCGATAACAAAGCTCTTTCATGTATAGTTTTTTTCTAGGTTAACAAACCGAAGGGATCACAGAGCTTTTAGCTTTAGCCCTTTCTCCGTATTCCCTGGGCCCTCCTTTGGCCATGGTTAACCTGGCACAGTCGTCCAACTCCGACCCCTCCCGGACATATTCCTTGAACATCTCCAAGGTTAGTAACAATCACCCAAGAGATCTGTCCTTCTCCTCATACTTGAACCCTGCCAAGGAAGCAGTCATCCACAAACTAGTCCAGCCAGGTGGGAGCCTCCGTTTCAATGATGAGACTGAAGTAGAGCATCTGTGTTACTTGGGAGGCAAGGTAGAGGATGGGGAAATTGGAGTGTTCGAGGCGGAGAAGTACTTCAATGGAGAGATCGACCGAGAGGAGAGCCCAGAGATTGTCGCGCCATCAAAGAAGCTCGTCCACCTTGAACAAATGAAAGAGGAAACAGAAGGCGAACAGGGTGGGGATATTGTTTTGGAGCCTGGGAAGCCAAGGGTTCAAATGGGAACTCCAAGTATCCGTTCCGACTTAAGCATGAATGGCCAGAGCGCGCTGTTGAGAAATATCATCAGAAGTCTGTCGCGGAAAAGGATCAAAGAGGTAAATTGCAGGAGGAGTCTATTCGCTGCAATCAGCTGCAAGTGTTCATGCTCTGATAAAGGCTCACTTGATGTTGTTGATGGTGAGAATATCACTAACATCAGCACTTCACTCAAAGCCAAATCAAGCGCAGTTGGTGCAGTCTCGATTCATAGCATTGCTCCAACGTCTGATCCCGGAGTCGCTGAGGAGATTCACACCCACAAGTTGGGAAATACATGGAGACCGAACCTGAGAAAAGAGGCTGGGTCTGAATTTGTGGATGAAATAGAGAGTGATGCAAGCTCTGACCTCTTTGAGATCGAGAGCCTGACCGGAAAAGTGAAATCGAACCTAACGAGACAGACCTCCAATGCCACATCTGATTGCCCGACTTCCAGAACGGCTCGTTGTGCTCCAAGCAAGGCGAGCATAGAATGGAGTGTGGCCACGGCCTCAGTTGCTGATTTCTTGGTTTTCTCTGATTATGATGAGGTGGTGAGCGGGCAGCTCGCAGCTACAAAATGCTCGGGCCAGGCCAGGAATGGCATTGGAGAGGCACCAGAGAGGCAGCGAAGGGCCGGGACTCTGCTGGGGTGCAGGAGCCAGAAGGCTGTTCAGTTTGCAGGGGAGGCCCACAAGATTAACGGTGAGAGGTTCAGATTGGATCCAAGGATGGGTTCGGGTCAGAGATTGGATCTGACAGCTAATCCAGAGGGGAGATTCCCAGCCGAGGCCAGGCTGATGGGGTCTGATCACAAATGCAAGAAGCATGCTTCGCATCTGTTGTACGTTGGAGAATGAGGAACATTCCCAGGTCTGAATTGAATTTCCTTTCGTATACTTATAGTTGATTAGTTATTAGCACCAGAACATGATAAGCTCTTGCGCTTTTCCATCAGAATAGTGATGTGAGGTTCATTAGCTCTCGCCAAAGTCATACGCAAGAGCTTGGTATATCTTCTACATTCGGGTTTGTTCCTCTACATCGAAGTCGCTTATCACCATGACAAAAGAGATCATAGTGGAACAGAGCCAAGGGAAGGTCCAGGCAAACGACGGTAAGTTGTCGTAGCTCATGACTGACATTACCGAGATTAGTTCTCCTGTTCAGTCTAATACGATTAGCATTGTTGCCGACACTGTGTGCTAATATTTCGAAAAATTATTTCCTCCGTACAAATATGCAGTTCGAAGGGCAACAGAAATGCTTGATTCCTAGGCTTGCACCCACCATTAGATAAGCCGGCCCCAACATCCTGTCCACTGCATTGAATTTCATGATCCAGTCTCATCCCTAGTTAGCTCTGCGGGAGCTTTACTCACTTCCCGCAAGAGATGTACAATTTTCAGAGCTTGATTGATCTGTACAATGAGAAAACTGGTTTGTCGGTTGAAACATCGGTGTCGTTCTAGTGGAGGGCACTCTCGGGATGCCATCATCTATGAAGAGAGGAAATGGAATGACTTGGAGTTGAACACGGTCGGATCTATTCGGTGGTTGGCTGTCATTTTAAACAAGAGTGGATGATATAAATTTCCATATGGACCACCCGAAGGAACAAGCCAGAGAGGAAAACACGGATTCCTTTAATTCTGGGATTAACTGGTGGTGGAGTATGTTGGTCTGTGATGGAATAAATAGTAGACGAGGATGATGGGGACAACTTCATGGTCCTTCGATTTAAATTTCGTTGAATTCTATGTCGAACGATTATAGGCTCCGTACACTGACAGAAAAGCAGGTTCCGAAAATGCTGCAGACAGAGTTGGGAACCCATCCTTCCTCACAGAGCCCTTCGGAAAAAATTCCCCTTTTCACCCGGGTCGGTTGAAACTCCATGGTTGTTTGAGCTTTTTGCTTGACCAACTCGGACATAATGGATGAATCGGAATGGCAGCCATGCGAGATGACAGTAAAAAACTTACAGATAGAATGACAGTAACGATAATTGATCAAATGTGTCTAAGGTGATCTTCGTGATTATGATTTTCGCCATCTACTTCTGAATTTTGCCGTCGTGGTGATCATGATTTTCGAACGGCGCCACCTTAGCCACATTCTCAATGGATCTCTTCAGAAGCCAAGCTCCCAGAACAAACAACCCCATACAGCCAGACGCTACGGCCCAAGCCACACCCACCTTCAACGTACAGTCCCGACTGGAACAGCCCGGAGTAGTAGTAGCCCCGTTGGCCTCCTTAGTATCGGAATGGTTCTCCAGGATGCACCCGTGGAGGGAGGAGGAGTTCGGATCTGTTGAGAAATAAATCCTACATTTGACAAATAATAAAAAGAAGCTAGTTTATAAGAGAGTGGGTACCACTATCTTATCAGCTTGAATTCTGTAGATCAAGTAAAAATTTCATATGGTATTGAGCCAACCCTGTCGCTCATACCATGCCAAGCTAGAGTCAGCCTATTTTCCTTATTTAAGGTGTCAGTTGAATTCTTGTTGATGAAGAAAATGCACGACTGAGAGAGTGTTATTCTCAATAAGTCGATTCGACTCAAATCTGAATAAATTTAAGGTTAATCGGACTTCTGCATGTAGGATAGAGGTCATAAAGCCCCGGGAGGCTGTACAAGATGCATCAATTCGGCCAATTTATGATGGTGAGTGTTGTGTAATTATGGATTTATCAATAATAAATTACTGTTTAATCATAATTATTATAATAATTGAACAACATTAAAACAGGGAAGTTGCCGTCCTAAGAGCAACGGACAAGTAGAATATTTAAATCAAAATTACTAAAAACTGAAAGTTGAATTAAAGACTAAAGTGAATTGATTGAAGTGGAACGATATCTCTTTCTCTTAAATAAGATTTTGAATTCGAGTTTTTTGAATGGAGATATTTCACTTTTAAAGAGTTTTAACGGCTCGTGACCCCTCTCGGTTCGAACCAAATCAGTCATACCAATGGGTCATATAGATTAAAAAAAAAATTAAAGATGGACTACTTTATAATCTATTCTTACCTCTCTATACTAGGAGAAAGTCTTGTATATAACGGTACACTGTATAGCAGTGCTAAAGTGGTGTCACTAGTCAATTAAATTAAGTCATTTTAGAGTTATTTTTTCCATTTTATGGTTTATTTTTTTCCTTTTAGGTTTTATTCAAAAAATATTAAAAATAATTAAATCTTATTGACTTGTGACATCACGTCAGCACTATCATGTGGTATACTCATTATACACAATACTCTCTCGGACACTAGGGAGCCCTTATCATACCTTCGAGATTTGAAGCCTGCATGATCCAAACGCTGCAAGAAAAACAGTTGAAATCTACGGAAAGGGAAACCGTTGAAAAAATTTTCAGATTAGACGGTTGGAACATCTGCATGTATTATGATAGTACCTTCGAGTGGCCTATCCGGTTGAGAGATCTTCAGGTGAAATCGAGGCTAACCTCGAGACGGAGAAGGCGGGCGGACTTCACCGGAGACCTGCAAAAAGCCAAGCCCGGGGTGGTTCCCCGGAATGGCCCTCCAATGCCCAAGTCAAAGAGTGATTTGATCAAGTGGAGGAGGGAGAAGAAGGAGAAGAGATGTTGAAGAGGGGAAGTGTCCATCCGTTCTACTTGCCCGTGATAGGGCTATATATAGATCCTGATTAGTACGGAAGACTGACGTGGTCATGTCTCCCACGTGCTGAGCACATGGGTGAGGGTCCGACTTGCGGATGTCCGATGTCCGACGTCGGATTTAGCGGTGGAAGTCGGACTTAGTTGATGTCTAGCTTCCATGTGAGAGGAAGTCGGACTTAGCGGTGGAAGTTAGACTTAGCTGATGTCGGACTTTCATGTGGGTGGAAGTCAGACTTAGTTGATGTCCGACATCCATCGGATGTGAGTCGGTATTTCTTGAGTCAGTCGAGTGAGGAGAGTGACTCGGGTCTTAATGAATCGGGCATGTATGTTAGTCCATATCATATTATATGAAACCATATAGAATCCGATTCCGTGGTTTGGTTAACCGATTAACTGTTTTTTTTATAAAATAAAAGTGAATCCATAAATGTTAGTTGTTTTGGTTTGGTTGGCTTAAATAGAGCCCTTTAAAAATCATAAATTATGAATTTTAATTAAAAAATTTGTCCAGTTCTATTAATCGTAATTTACCACCTTTCCACTAATTTCTTATTTGAATAAGCGTAGGATGGATTCAAGCATTTTTCTCTTTAAATAATGTTCCGACTCGAATTTCACGGTTAAAAAAAAATCTATGATGGAGGGTTTTAAACTCAGTAGTCCAAACCTGGTAATAACATCAATAAGTCAAGTCTCGTTGAGCTTTCTCACATCGAAAAGTGCACAAGAAATCGTCTTGGTTGGTGCGCAGGATCTTTCTCAATAACTGGACAAGCTCTTAGATTTGAATTTTGTAAATAAATATGGAAACCTTCATCGTTTAATGGAGCTAACCCAGATTAAATTTGAATGAATTCGAGCACAATGTAATTTTTTTCGATCTAAATCAACGGTATTTATAAATCTAATGGGTTCTGAATAATCAATCAAGTTCGAACCACAGGGTCCATTAGAGGTAAAGTTCTCTAAAGGTAAATTCTCTCAATTCATGCAAAACTCGAACACGAAACATTATTTAAAGGAAAACGACATTCTACTATTTCAATTAATCCATTTTAGTTATATTTTTAAATATCAGATAATATACATATCTACTGTTAAATAACTCACATGACCTGTACTTCTATTTTCGCCTATATCGGTGAATTTGTCCCCCTTTCAACTTTCCAATGTACATGGCCTGGGAATTGCAGTCGCCGTCCCAATTTCCAACCGCATATTACCGACACGACATCAAACACGACACCAACAATTTTCTCCGTACAACTCCTCTTGTCAAGCTCACTGCTAGACTATAAAGACTGGGGCATATATACCGGCTCGATACAATTTTGAAAATTTTCTGTACTTTCTCGAGCCTAGAACCGAATATGCCCGTGATACGATATGATCTACGAGCGATTTCAATCGTAAAATAATAATGCATGAGAAGTCTCAGCACTGTCCGACGATCGAGATAATATGCCAAAGACAATTTGTAACATGAGTCAATTAGGAGTTTCTTCTCTTGTAATTACGCCAGGCATCAGAGAAAAGTCTTCGGTGTTTACGATGCTAACATGATATGTTCGTTCAATCAGGACTTGACATGTAATAAATAAATATAAGTTTATGATTATAAAATCTTAACAAATCTTAAAAAATATCCAAAAAAAACCTAAAAATAGTGAACTGTAATTGAACAAAAATATAAATGATGAATTCTAAGTGGACGGACATGCTGCGTAAGCATGACCGCTTCCTTGAAGACTTTCTTCAGAGGTAAAATGTATAATAAAATTAAATCATTGCTTAAGCTGGTTTATATTGCTCAACTTATCTTTCCTTTAAATAAAATTATGATCAGCAGTTTTATAAATGAAAATAACTTACGATTAGGGAGGTTTGAACTCTTAATCGGTATTGATCGGGCTCCAACTTTGATTAGATGAGACCTCAGGTACCAGATGAAATATAACATTAAAAAATAATAAAATTAAATAATTGGGGGATACGTCAAGGATGGCGCCCAATCGTAAGTTAATGTGAAGCCCGCCGTATACTAGCCGATCCCCATGAAGTGAACCCCAACAAGAAATATGCCAAAACAGGGCCGACTTATCAACCACCAAACTCCACTTTAACGATAATCCCAACCACTCGCCACACGCCACCTGTCCCTAACATTGTTTCCTCCAGCTGACGTGTCACTTCTGAAACCCCCGAAAACAAGAAAAGGAAAATAGAAACCAGCCGCAGATTGGAGAAAGTTTCTATGTCCAGGTGCTATGATATAGTGGTATTTACATTGTGATATCAGTTAATTATAATTAATATTTTTAAATTACTTTTTACTTTTTAGATTTTATAAAAAATTATATAAATAATTAATTTTAATTAATTGATATTATCACATAAACACTACCATCATACGGGGAAAAACTTTCTCCATGCATTGGCTCTCCATGCAGAAGAATATTCATTCCCTCTCTCTGTGAGAAAAAAGGGCAAATAAACAGAGAGAAGCGCACGTTAGCAGCTCATCAGATTCCTCTCTCTCTCGCCATCTCCGGCTGGCGACGAAGTCCCACACGCATTGACGTCGATGAATCGGATGGCTCTTCCTCCGATCCCGGAATCATTGTGAAATGGCAAGGACTCGTTGATCCTGCGAGTCGCTGGTAAGTTCCTTCGCCCATTGCGCCGTCTCGTTTTGATCACTTCCGATTCCTCGGTGGGTTTCTCGGCGTTGAAATGTGGAATTCGGCGATTCTTGCGAACTTTGGTTCTTTTTCCTCCGGCGGTGCGGGGTCGCTGAGCTGTTTATGAGCTGAGAATCGGTCCTGAACTCGAATTGCCGAGTTTTTGGATGTCCAGTTTCGTGATGCTGTGGATTTCTAGGGCTTCGTTTGTCCTGATGAGCTGCATTTCGGTTTCTAGACCTCGTCCGGCCGCCGTGAAGTGAATGGAAGTTTTCCTCCTTGCAATTCGAAGAGGCGCAGAGTCAGAGTGTCCGTGTATGGGTGGGAGTTTGCCTAGTTATCTGTCAGATGGTTATAAGGTCTACGCTTGGGCATCTCCAGGCATTGAAACTTGAATGGCTGATCCTCAGAAAAGCAGTCTCACTGCCGAGAGGGACATTGAGCAGGTCTGCGTTCATTGAAATCTGATTGTTATCAACCTTCTCATGGATCAACTATGCAGTCTTGTCATAAGTTCGTGTGCCATTTTTTCTGCTGGTCTCTTGCTTTAGTCACGTGTCCTCTGCCATGGTACTGTCATTGAATCGTAAACAGAGAGTAGATTCTGTGTAGGTTCACTATAAGTACTGTTGACGACTCCTGTCCCATCCAGACCATCAGAAATTTCTTCATGTTGCATGTTTCGCCCACACAATAAATTTTGAGCTTAGAACTCACGCCAAGATTAGGCTGCCTTTGGGACCCCAACATCTAAAAATCACTAAAATATGTGACTTGGCGTAAAACAATCTGCATTAGGAAATCTTTAGGCTGCCCTGTACCTGCAGTAATAAGCCCTTTTGTTGCATCTCCTCCTTCTGTTGAACTCCAGATCTACTGATCCCCTGCTTGTGCTTCAACTGATTTGGCATATTTGGACCCAGGCTATAACAGCGCTCAAGAAAGGAGCATATCTGCTGAAATATGGACGAAGAGGAAAGCCCAAATTCTGCCCTTTCCACTTATCTAATGTAAGTTCCCTCAATAGACATCCCTGGGCTACATAGAAATATCTAGAGAGCTGAAAGGTGTGAATTTTCCATTTGCTCATATGAATTTGTCGGATTTACTGCTAGTTCATTTTCTTGTAATTGACTGGTAGTTAGACTTCCATGTATCTTTGATGTGCATACCTATGAGTTCAACTCCATTAAATTACACATGAATGTCTAACTACCAGTATATTACCAGAAAATTAAGAATGCCTATGAGTGCTTTTGCATACTAATTGATTGTTTCTTCTTTTAGGATGAGTCCATGTTGATATGGTACTCCGGCAAAGAAGAGAAGCAGATCAAACTAAGTCAAGTCTCAAGAATAATTCCTGGACAGCGTACTGTAAGTTTTGAATTTTACATCTCATACTAATTTCAATCAATAATTATTTTTCATTTTCTCATATCTTTTTCTCAGGTTTAAAATCACTTAAGTTCACACACTTCATTTTTTCAGGCTATATTTCAGCGTTATCCTCGGCCAGAAAAGGAATATCAATCATTTTCTCTTGTCTGCACTGATAGGTCCTTGGATTTGGTGCGTTTTTCTGTTGTTCGTTTCTTTTTCTATTTTGAGAAATGAATGAAAAAGGTGCATGGTCAATAGTCAAAAACTATACTGATTTCTCTGACGTACGATCGTAACGCTGTTTAACCTCTGGACAGATATGCAAAGATAAGGATGAAGCTGAAGCATGGCTTGTTGGCTTGAAGGCACTCATTACACGTGGCAATATACGAAAGTGGAGGAATGAGACCATCAAAGATAGTGTGTGCTCAGATAGTCCCACTTCACGCGCACGAAGGAATTCTCCATCAGTTGCACCATTTGTCTGTAGTTGTGCTTTTTCTATGGTTCTCCTCCGTAAATCTCCTCTCTTATTTTCTCAATATATTTCTTCATATTGACAGGATTCAGGAGATGGTCAGGGCACTCCAACTCATTTTGAGATTAACTCACAAACTAGATTAGGAAAGGCGTTCTCTGACATAATTTCTCATACTGCTGCAACTAAGAGCAATAATCTAGCTGATTTAGAAGCCAGTTCTTTTGGTCCTGTATCAGCTGGAGCTGCAGATAATTCCAATGGACGGAATTCAGCTTCTGACACATTCCGCATTAGTTTGTCCAGTGCTGTCAGCTCATCTAGCCAAGGTTCTTTTCGTGAAGATTTTGATGCCTTGGGTGATGTTTTCATCTGGGGAGAAGGGGTTGGTAATGGATTGCTTGGCGGTGGTGAGCACAGAGTTGGGAGTCCATGTAGTAAAAAGATGGATGCAACCCTACCGAAGGCTCTAGAATCAAGTGTGGTTCTTGATGTTCACAATATTGCATGTGGTGTTAAGCATGCTATGCTTGTTAACAGACAAGGAGAGATCTTTAGCTGGGGAGAGGAGTCAGGAGGCAGACTGGGCCACGGTACAGACTCCGATGTCTCCTACCCAAAGATGATTGACACACTTAGCAGTATGAGTATTGAGATAGTAGCATGTGGAGAGTACCACACTTGTGCTGTTACACTTTCTGGGGAGCTTTACACATGGGGAGATGGTGCTCATAATTCTGGTTTGCTTGGGCACGGGAGTGAAACCAGTCATTGGACTCCTAAAAGAGTAGGTGGCTGCTTAGAGGGCCTCCATGTTTCCTATATAGCTTGTGGGCCTTGGCACACAGCTGTTGTAACATCATCCGGTCAGTTATTTACATTTGGAGATGGATCTTTTGGTGCATTGGGACACGGGGATCGCAGTAGCAGTATCATTCCTAAGGAAGTTGAAGCTTTGCAAGGACTACGTGCAACTAGGGTTGCTTGTGGTGTTTGGCATACTGCAGCTATAGTTGAAATGACAATTGAGTCCTCTTCTGATGAGCCCCCTGATAGGCACTTATCTAGAAATCTATATACATGGGGTGATGGAGATAAATATCAACTTGGACAAGGTGATAGAGAACCTAGGTTGCTTCCGCAGTCTGTGATTGCATTGGTTGATGAGAACATTTGTCAAGTAGCTTGTGGCCATACCATGACTGTTGCTCTGACAGCAACTGGACAAATCTTTACAATGGGAAGCACTGCCTATGGACAGCTTGGTAGTCCTTCAGCAGATGGAAAGGCTCCTGTTTGTGTTGAAGGGAAACTTGCAGGTATTTTTGTAGAGGAAGTTGCCTGTGGATCATATCACGTTGCAGCATTAACTTCTAAATCAGAGGTTTTCACTTGGGGGAAAGGATCTAATGGGCAGTTAGGCCATGGAGACTGTGATAACAGAAGCACACCAACCATGGTAGTTTCCTTGAAAGACAAGCAAGTGAAGACTGTCATGTGCGGTTCAAACTTCACTGCTGTGATATGTCTTCATAAATGGGTATCCAGCATAGACCAATCTATGTGTTCAGGGTGTCACAATCAATTTGGTTTCAGGAGGAAGCGTCATAACTGTTACAACTGTGGGCTTGTTTTTTGCAAAGCGTGTAGTAGTAGGAAAAGTCTTAAAGCTTCTTTGGCTCCGAATATGAATAAACCATATCGTGTATGTGATGATTGCTTTAATAAGCTAAGGAGGGCTGCAGAATCTAATTCAGTTGCACGCACGGCAAAGCCTAGGAATGGTAATACACATAACAAATCCAATGAGGCAGTAGATAAAGAGGCATCATCTTTTAAATCACAGGGGAATTTGTTGAGACTCTTGTCTGCTGACTCGATCAGTCTGACAGAAGGCAGGAGGTCCACGAATGACTCAAAATCTGAACAGCAGGGTGGCCGCATCTTCCCACTTACCAATGGGAACTTCCAGTTGGGAGGGTCGAACCCATTAAAGGAATCAACTTCTGCCGGGGGAGCTCCTCTCAAAAAACTCTCCTTCTCAGTCCCAGCTTCCAGGATGCCTTCTCGACCAGCTTCTCCACTTTCAGGAAAATCTAGTCCTCCTCGGACTTCTGAAGTGACAACTGAAGAGTTGAAGCATAGTAACGACAGTGTGACTCAAGAGATCATGACCCTAAGGGCACAGGTATGCCCAATAAATTTCTCTCTTGTTAAAGGCCTATGATATCAAAGCTAAGCTTTTTCTTCTGCTACATAGATTTGTGAAGTGCGTATTACTTTTCCATCTTTCTAACTAATAGAATGTCCCTCTCTATGCCATTTAATATGAATAAAACCATCTAGCCTCTCAAGAAATTCGTGTATGTGGGAGGATGCACTCCACATGGTTGGAGGTTCTGCTATAAATTCAATATTTTTTACGGAAGGACCTTTTTAAGCACAAGAACTATTCGGAATACTCTGTAGGTGGAAGATCTTACTTCCAAATCCAACCATCTTCAAAGTGAGCTTGAAAAAACAACGAGGAGATTGAAGGAGGTGACAGCAATAGCGTCAGATGAAGCTCAGAAATGCAACACTGCCAAGGAGGTTATAAAGTCTCTCACAGCTCAGGTGGGCATAATATGGTTTCTCCGAATGCTCCTCTCTTTTATGTTGCGACTTCTGAACCAAAGTTGGTTTGGTTTTCTCTCGCTTCCCCTTCATATTTGGAGGGAGGATCTTGCTATCATAAGATTAAAGGGTTTTTCTTCAAGGAATTTTTCGAGATGCTAATGATTATAGTCTCCTGTGTTCCAATTGCATTCCAGTTGAAGGAGATGGCTGAAAGGCTTCCTGAAGGACAAAGTGCCATCCAAATCTCGAGTTCTGCTACCAAAGACCTTCTCAGTGATTTAAACTCAATCCCCATGGAGGATCATTGGCAAAAAGCAGTCTCTCCAGAGAGAGATTCCAAGTTGAAGTCAGTCAACACGGCCATATCCAGTGAAAGCAAACAGCAAACGGACAAGGGAGAGTGGGTTGTACAGGTCGAACCGGGAGTTTACATAACGTTAGCTGCATTGCCTTCTGGTGGTAACGAACTCAGACGGGTTCGCTTCAGGTATCAAAACTATAACTGTTTCACATTTTCCCTGAAAATGCGTGTTACTATCTGCGTGCAGACACCAAATATAGCTTCTTTCAGAATCTTGAACTTTGTTTTTCTTTCTTGATGTGGTCGTGCGAGTAGTCATCAGAATGCACGCCCATATCTTTGCAAATACTTTTTATATTAAACTGAAGGTCTAAGCTCTCATGACAAATTGAAGAACTTTTTTTTCGGTTGCAAAGGAGATTATGTCGTATGCATTAGCAATGATTTGTTAACGCACTATCCTTAAGAGGGTATGAAGTAGTGTTGGGCCTCTTGGCTGCCCCAGCTTTTCTAACAACTTGGTTATGTTCTTCAACAGTCGAAGACAATTCAAGAAGGATCAAGCTGAGAAATGGTGGGCAGCTAATGTAACCAAAGTCTTCGAGCAGCATAAGATACAAAGTGCGTAGCCTGGCCTTTAAGCTGCACCACTCTAGTTCGGGGAAATACCTGAGTCCTTTTAGGACGGCATAACCATGGCCCTGTTCCTTTCCACTGGAAAACTGTACATGTTTGTTTTCCTCTCCTTCAGTGGAATTTTACTCGGATTAAGGGTCACCGCTCACAGTTAGATTGACAAGCATAAACTCACTCAGAATGTAGGGAAAAAGGATCGAGTAGGGAAGGAGGATGTTCCAGGGGACATGGATCTTGCAATATCGAACTTGTGAGATGTTAACCTTTTTCGAAATGCTTGTCAGGCGGTTGCATCGAGTGGCATTTCATATTCGGTAACTGGAAGGTTCAGTGTAAGGTTGAAAGACAGGAGCTACCCAAATCTGTCTTCCTTTTCCTTTCAGCATTCAGTTAAAGAGACTCGATTCTTCTCTTCAAGCAATGATCCGAAGCTGGGAAGAAAAGTATACCCCATTGGCAATATAAGCTACCCTGTTTCTCCCAAAATTACATCCCTATCAAGCTCCGTCCGGCTTCCTTGCTTGATTTCTCCTCGGCAGCAGCCTCCATTACACTATCACTGGCCAATCTCCCAGCAGCAGCGTAAGTGCTTGAGAGAAGGATCAAATCTGTGGGGTGCTCTTCGAATCTTTCGATCAGTATTTGCTTCGTTCGCTCCCCCAGCTCAACATTCCCATGGACCCTACAAGCTGCAAGCAAAGCACGCCAGGCTGTAGAATCCGCCTTTATCGGCAGGCTCTCAATCAGATGGTACGCGTCCTCGAGCATCCCGGCTCGGCCCAGAAGATCAATCAGACATCCATAGTGCTCGACCTTCGGTAATAACCCATACTTCAGAACCATGTCCTGGAAGCAGCCCATAGCTTCCATGACCAGTCCCCCATGGCTGCAAGCACTCAGTACTGTCAAGAGTGTGACCTCGTTCGGCCTAAGCCCTTCTTCTTCCATTCTAAAGAAAAGTTTGATCGCATCTTTTGCCCGCCCATGATTCCCGTGACCCGAGATCATAGCAGTCCAAGACCACACATCCTTGTTCCGGATCCCATCAAATACTTCTATTGCCCGGTCCAATATCCCACATTTAGCATACATATCAACAAGGGCTGTCCCTGTTATCGTGTCTGTCAACAAAGATCCTTGCCTTTCCATATAATCATGGATTCTGCGGCCGATTGTCAGAGCTTCTGAAGCAGCACAACAAGAGAGCAATCCTGCTACTGTAGATGAACTAGGAGCCACATGCTCGAGCTCCATCGAGTAAAGCAACGACACTGACTCCTCTAGCATGCCGATTTTCGCATGCCAGTGAATCAGACAGTTCCACAGCGCGACATCCCTCGGAGATATCTCATCAAAAACACGGCAACCCGAGTAAATACTTCCGACCCTGGCGTACGAATCGATCAAAGCAGTGGCCACATTGGGTTTCACAGAGAGGCCAGTTTTGACGCAATGCCCGTGAAGGGACTCCACCCCGATCAAATTCTGGAGATCACCGGCTGCCCTCAGAGCACTGAGCAATGTGGAAGCAGAGAACTTCAAACCGCTCCGAGCCATTAGCTGGAATAGGTCGACAACCACACTGGGCTGAGAGGCATTCAGATACCCGCCCATCATCGTATTCCACGACACAACATCATTCCTCTCAGGAATTTCATCGAACAGCTTGCGGGCACATCCAATCCTCCCAGAGGCACCGTAGAAATGCAATAGGGTGTTCTTCACGTCCACGAAGAACGTGTGCCCAGACCTCAGCGCAATCCCGTGGACCCCTCGACCGAACCCCACCGCCACAGATCGGAAACAACACTTGAGCACGGTGATGAACGAGAACTGGTCCAGCGGAATCCCATCCGCCCTCAGGTGATTGAAGATAAGCAATCCCCGGAAGGGGTCGGTGCTGAGCGAGTAGCCTCTGATGATGGTGTTGAACATGAACAGGTTCGGCTTCCGTATGCGGTCGAAGATTGAGACGGCATATTGAATGTCCGTAATGGAAGTAGACAGGAGCTTGCTCTGCAAAAAAGAGTCATCTTGGAGGCCACTTTTGAGGACGCGGCCATGAATCTGGGAGAACTCGGATACCTTTTTGCAGGATTTGAGGAGAGAGACGAGCTCTTGTACCGGCGGGATGAGAGAGCACAGGGCTCTCCGGTGGAGGCTTATGGCCAAAAGATTTGATCTTTGCCGGCGGCGGCAGACATTGTAGGCTGTGATCATGTGCCACCGAAATCACAGTCCAGTCGGTGTCAAAAGCCGATGAGTTCTGTCATTTGATGAGAATTTCTCTCTTTATTTCTTTCTATTTTTTTAAACTAAGGATAAAAATATATTATATCGAAAAAAAAATAGTTTTAATCTCACTTTTACTATTTTAAAATTACCCCTTTATAAGTAAACCAATAAAATTGATAAAAGACATAAAAGTGTAAAATTATTTTTAACAACTCTCTTATATTTTTCTAATTATATATTTTATTTTTATTCATGAAAAATTATATTAAAAATTGAAAGTGTTATAAAAATTAATAACAAGTTGTAAAACATACAATAAAACTTAACTATATATTTAACAATTTCGTGTGTGATACAGATGTGCGTCTAATGTATATTATATATATATCAAATAAATAAATAAATAAATAAATATATATATATATATATATATATATTAGTACAGCAAGTAGGATGATCAAATTGATCACACGACATTCTCCATTGGGCCTATTGGGCTCCCAATTTGTTGATAATGGGCCTGGCCCAGTAATTGTTAAGCTGCATGATGCAATGATTATAATCTTAATGGGCTAAAAGTTCACTACTCACCAAGCCATTAAGGTGATGTTTGGAAAGTCATACCTATGGCTCAATGGGCTTAAATTGACCCATTCACACTTGGCATATTGACTTAAGTACCCTCCTTCAACAACGACTCTCGAGCCATTTTTTCCTCTGCCCTCGTGCTACCTACTCCGATAGTACGTAAAATTTCCACCGATTTTGTGAGGGGTTGGACATGTTTATCTAAAAAGCTAAACTAATAAATTTTCTTGCATTTCGAGATCTGTTTTTATTAGTTATCCAACAGGAAATCCAGTCAGCATCATCATCTCTTTGCATATTGCCTTGACAACTGTCTAGTTCAGGTCAACAGTAGCAAAATTAGAGTCCCATAACAGGAAGAATATTGTCTTATCATTTTCGGGTAAATCAAGATCGTCACCTCGTCCATAAACTCGGTTAACGGATATCAAACATATTGAGAAAAGGCATTAACATCACCTTAAAAGGTTCATATTATACTATCATGAGAGCAAGTTTTCTGTACAACAGTGTTATCACGCAACAGTGTTTACATGGTAATACGAACTAATAAAATTCAGTGGTTCTTAATAAATGAATTTGAGTTATTAACACCGGTACGTACAAGACTTTCTCGTATCAGAGTTAGATCTGATCATAAACAGGAAGGCAAGGAATGTTTGAACACAATATTTTTCTGTCCGGAAAAAGGGGAGGCGTGAAATGACCATAATGGACCTGACATTAACATTAGGTAACGCGACAAGGGCCGGTTTCAATAATGGAGGAGATTGCCTATCGTGGAGGTGGCAGCTGCCACCACAGACCACATCATGTCTCTTTCCGACATCCTTATTAGGATATGATTTTTTGACTTTTGGGATCTCCTTAAATCTAGAAGTTTTCAAGTGAACCTATCTCACCACGCGACGAAAAAAATTAAATCTAAATGTGATTAATAAGTAAATTAATATTAATCACATGAGCAGTTACCATAATTATTATAAATTAATACAATTTAATTAATTTTTTCTCGCCACATCATTATAACGTAAGACCTTCTAAGATTTTTTTTTCCTCAATCGGGTTTAAAGTTTGGTATGTTAATGGGTTGGGTTGAGATGTTCCTTACCATCAACCTGACTTAGCTCTGACCGGTCACGAACCAGTTTGACTCGATCAACGGCCTGGCTTATGTTGGAGTAGGCCTGACAGTTTTTGACACGACACGATACGGAGTTAAGCGGGTTTGATTGACCCTAAACGAGTTTCATATTTAAACGGATTGACCCACGTAACCTGTTTACATAAGCAGGTTAAACAAGATGGAACTCGCGTAACCCAACACGACACGATGAAACCTGTTTAATTAGATGGCTATATGTTAAACCCATTAACCCATTTAAATATATTAAGTTATAATTACAATTACATCATATATATTTAGTTATAGGGTTAACGTATCGTATCGTGTCAACATGATTTTAAACTAGTGGTGTTCGTGTTCGAAGCTTCTAATCTATTTATTAAACAAGTCGTATACAAGTTGACATACTTTTGACACAAACCTGTTTAAATACAATATATTTAAACACGACACGATACGTATTGTCAGGCTTATGCGGGAGCAAATCCGGTCTGATTCACCCGTGTCGATTCAATTTTGAATGAATAATAAGTATTACATTAAATAGAATTTAGAATATTATGTAAGTTTACATATTCATAATAATGCAATTCAATGAAGTTAAAATAATTAAAATTACAGAATTTCAACGAAATAAAATAATTATCGTTTAATTTATTAATACAATTACTTTTTAAACAAATATTTAGCTGGGTAGATTAACTTTTTTTTTTTTAAAAAAAATATATATATATATATATATATATATATATATATAACACTTACTGCTACATTCTTCAAAAGTTTTTACGAACCTGGAGCACGTATCCTTAGTTGCAGCTGTTTATTGATATTACCAGTATAACCCTGAAGTTATCTTCATCATTTTCTTCCTCCTATTAGAAGCCCAATTGACCCTAAATCATTCAGGTTCGAAACCGGTCGATCCACTAAAAGGGTAAAACTCTTTTAATATTTATAAAATTCGAATCTCATAACTCACTTAAAGGGAAGGGGTATCGAACTACCTCAATCAACCCATTTTAATTGTACCTTTCATTTATCCAATAGTATATGTAGCATTGTGAAATTTTCTTTTTTTCTTTTTTTTTTTGTCCTGGAAAAGGAAAAAAGGTATGATGAAATTTGAAGTGGGCCATCTGACAAGTTCGATAGATGGGTCCCGCACTGTGATGGATGACGGACGGTTCTGATGAACGGGCCCAGCTCCTCTTCGGAAAAGCAAGGTCATGACCAGCCAACCACGAGGAAAATAAACATTCAGGAAAAATAGCCAAAAAAAGGAAAATGGAAAATAGTATTGTATACTCCATAATCCCATAATGTGACTTACATGATAATATCAATTAATATAAATATATTATTATAAAAATTATTTGTATTTTTAAGATTTTACAAAAAAATTTTAAAAATAATTTAATTTTATTAGCCAGTATTATCCCGCGACGGAACCTCAGCTTGAAAAACGCTCTCTCCTCAACTCAGATCCTTGGTGGTGGTGGTTGACAAATCACTTTCAGTGCCACATATATCTTATTTAAATTTTCTCCCTCCCGAAAAGAAAGATAAAAATATATTTTTTTAAAAAAATCAATTCCACCCAAAAAAATTTGATTTCCATACATTCATACAGTAAGATTCCACGTTTGAATTTTGTAAGCGAAGGAAATTCATTTGCATGGGAGTTTTACTCTTTCCTAGACCGATCTATCTCGAATATAAATCGGTCAGGTATGCTGAGTTTTTGGATCGTATTTGATGAGTACCGAAAAATATTTCATTATTTCATTCATTCATATGAATTGTGCACTTGGGACTATCTGTAGATTATGAATTATATTAAGAAGTCAGAAGAGAGGGGGCCGTGACGACATGCGAAAGAGCAGCACATGGGGGGGCAGTTCTAAGCAGAGCAAACCAGCAACCGTGAAGGCAGGCATGTGGAGAAGGAAGCAAGAAGGGAGAAGAAGAATCAATTACCTAATTAATTAAAATTTTTAAAATGGCTTAAAAAATAATATTTGAAAAAGCAATGTATATATACACACACATACATACACACAAATATATTATTAGATTAGAAGATTAGTAAAGAACATGGATTCAGACCCCTCAACTAATAAAGTCAGGTGATGCAGTTTACAACAGTCTCTTGCCATTGGCACCAACGTTGTTGTAAAATTTTCACCTGAGTCTATAACAAACTGAACATATAAATTCACTTAAAAACTTGAAATATTAAGTAGTGGTAGTTAATTACGTTATAAATTAGTTTTCAAAATTTCATTTATCTGACGTGTAGTTATTTTGCATGCTCACATGATAATATGATTGACATCTACCACGTGCTCTTGAACACCCGCTTTTAATATTTGATCTCGAGTTGGATATTTTTGTCTCATAGTCGAGTGGGGATAATTATCTCAGGGGTACAAAACCTTTGATGAATGTAACATTTTGATATATAAACTTTTTTTGTCACTCTGCACTGCAAAATATTTTCAAAATATAATATTTTAGTACAAGCCGTCAACTTTCCATTAACGATGTTAAGCTTGCTGATGTGGACGTTGATTCAGAGCCACGTGACAATTTTACTGACCTATCATTATAAAAAATTTTAAATTGTATAAAAATGAAATGAAATAATAAAAAAGCTAAAATTAAATATGATAAAATAATATAACAATTTTTAAAATATCTTCATCTCTCTGCCCCTTCCCTTGTTGCTCCACCACCTCTCTCTCTCTCTCCCTCTCCCTCTCTTGATCTCTCTCCCTCTCCCTCTCTCTCCACCTCATCTTGCTCTCATTCCCCCTCCCTCTCGATCTCTCTCCCTCACTCCCCCTCTCCGTCTCCCCTCTCATTCATATTTTTAGGAATGACTTCCTGATACATGGTTTAAAAAACCTCAAATAATAAAATTTTTTAGTCTGTGTAACAGGAAGTTGTTCCTAAAAATATGAATGAGAGGGGGAGTGAGAGTGAGAGGAAGAGGGCGAGAAGGAGAGAGATCAAAAGTGAGGTGGAGAGAGAGCAAGATCAAGAAATCGAGAGGGAGAGAGAGCAAGAGTTAGGTGGGGGGAGAGAGCGAGGGGGGAGAGAGACAGAGAGCGAGGGAGAGATATCAAGAGAGAGAGAGATGGAGGGAGGGAGAGAGATATAGAAAGAGATTTTAATTTTTATATTATTATATTATATTTAATGTTAATTTTATACAATTTAAAAGTTTTTATAGTGACACGTCAGTAAAATTGTCACGTGATGCTTACTCAATATCCATGTCATGCATCTACATCAGAAAGTTTAATGGCATTAATGGAAAGTTAATGGTTTGTATGAAAACGTTACATCCATTAAAGTTTTTGTACCATCGGGGCAATTATCCCTACTCTAGTGAGATGGGGGCAAGTAATCCTGAGACAAGCTCTCTTCTTCCTTGGGATAAATTGGCATACGAGTCAAGCAGTTCTTTCTCCCGATCTCAGACTATAACTGACCATGAATTTCACACTAGGGAATGACGAAGGTAACTGAATCTGATACCATGTACAATATTCACCATAGCATCAATTATGGACCCATTTCCATATGAAAACTTAAATTTTGGGTGGTAGTATCTAATAACTCTGTCCTAACTTCCCCGTCCAATGTGAGTTCTAAGTCGAACCTTATGTTCTGAACCTGGGTTAACTTCAATTAATTAGGTGTGGTTTCTTAAATGTAAAAACTTACAAAAATAATACATATATGATATATGAGAATTGAGTGAAAGTAGTGTAAATTTTGAAAGTATTTCACGAAATGGGGTTCGTTCCAAAGTAATTACCAAAATAAGGTTTCTAAACCGCATCTTAGCTTTTAATGAACCGCATCTTTGAAGTCCGATTTTTTTTTTTGCAAATAAGGAACCGCATCTTGAAGATGCAGTTCCTTTGTTAATTTTTTTTTTTTTTTTTTACTTTTGAAAACAAAGTCGCGTGTTAGGGAATTTAGATTGAATATTTAGTGTGTAATATATAACGAGTTCGTTTTATAAATATCTGACAAATCTTTTTATGTGTAAAATTTATATAAAACTTTAAGAGTAAATTTTGCAAGTGTAAACAACTGAATGGTGATTTATACAACGAATTTTGATATATCATACATTAAGTACTAAATATGTTAATACCTCGCGGAAGTCTTTCAATTATAACTCAATGTATGACACATTAGAATTCGTTATATAAATCATTATTCAGGTATTTACATTTATAAAATTTACTGTTAAAATTTTGTAAAAATTTTACACGTGTAAAGATTTTACAGAGATTGACAAAACGAGCTCGTTTTATAATACACAAACTCAATGTGTGACACATTAGAATTCGTTATATAAATCACTATTCAAGTATTCACATTTATAAAATTTACTCTTAAAATTTTGTAAAAATTTTACACACATTGAGTTATAATCGAAAGACTTCTGTGAAGTATTAATATATTTAGTACTCAATGTATGATACATCAAAATTCGTTGTATAAATCATCATTCAGATGTTTGCACTTGTAAAATTTACTCTTAAAATTTTATATAAATTTTACACATAAAAGATTTGTTAGATATTTATAAAACGAACTCGTTATATATTACACACTAAATATTCAATCTAAATTCCCTAACATGCGACTTTGTTTTCAAAAGAAAAAAATAAATAAATAACAAAGGAACCGCATGCGGTTCCTTATTTGCAAAAAAAAAATAGGACTAAACCGCATCTTGAAGGTGCGATTCATTAAAAGCTAAACCGCATCTTCAAGATGCAGTTTAGAAACCTTATTTTGGTAATTACTTTCAAACGAACCCCATCTCATGAAATACTTTTAAAATTTACACTACTTTCACCCAATTCTCTATGATATCTGGGCGTATCGATGTACATCGTCTTACGTACATATCTTCGTATTGTATTATCAAAAAAATTAAAAAAAAAATTCTTATTGAGTTAAAACATGGCTAGGGAAACACTTGGCTGACAGCTAAATATGTCATTATATGTGTAAAGAGAGAATGACACCCTGGATGAGCAGATTCGAATCCTGTAACTTCTAATCAAATTTTCGAACAGATGATGTAGTTTACAGACCCAACGTACAATCATAGGGATTCTCTCATACAAAGAGGAGGCTAATACAATAGCAATCTTGAATTGTTTCCTTCCAAGTTCCAATTACTTGCAAGGGTTGAAGTTGGGTCGAAACGGGGTGAATCAGGCCGGATTCGCTTTTCCAGTTTCGATCCACCCCGTCTCAGCCGTGTTTAAGGTGCTTTCTTAATGAGTGATCGAGAAAAAAAAAGTGTTAAAAATTCAACCGTATTTCACCAAATCTGTGCAGAAACCCTATTCCAATTGAAGAAAAAGCTTTTCTTCCCTCAGAATTTAGCAACTTCGTGTGAAACAAAGCATAATTGATCCTCCTTTTTTGCCTTTTTTCTCTTCCATAAGATTTCTGAAAGTCTGTCCTGTCAAGGGGGCCAGTGGTCTCTTCTTCTTCCTTCCCTTGCCACCTCTCTCTCTCTCTCAACATGAAGTCAAGGTTAAAGGCTGAAGAAGAAGGAGAGTGTTTGATGAGAAGGAGATTGCAGAGATCAGGGAAGGAGCAAAGCAAGCATAGTTACTTTTAATATAATTAAGGTGCATCCCCCTGAGATGGCTTTCTTCCCAGCAAATTTCATGATCCAGACTGCTCCCCATGATGAAGATGACCATCAGCATCATGATCATCCTCCTCCTCCTCTCGCTCAAATCTTGCACTCTTGCACTCCTCATGTCTACCATGGTAATCCATCTGTCTCTCTAGTTTCTGTCTATGCTTTTTTTTAAAAAAAAAATTTCAAGAAATTTCATTGCCCAAAAAGATACTTACAATAAATTTACATTTGTATCAGATCCATCAATTAACTAGCTAACCTAGTTTCTATCATGTTTGGTACAATAAATGGAAATACAGTGAAAAGGATCCACCAATGTTGAGGAGCTTGGATTCTCTTCTATCTCTTGCAAGTTTTGTGTGTTGGGTTTATCTATTTGCTTGCTGCTGGCACTGTCTTTACTGCTAGGAATGGCGCCGTTCCTGGGGAAGAGATCGATGTCGTTTTCAGGGGAGGTGAGCACCGAGGGGGTGCCCAACACCGGGGAGGACGAACTTTTGGATGACGGGTTGCAGCCGGGGGAGAAGAAGAGGAGGCTCAGCATTGACCAGGTGAAGGCCCTGGAGAAGAACTTCGAGCTGTGCAAGAAGCTCGAGCCCGAGAGGAAAATGCAGCTAGCTCAGGCGCTCAGGCTCCAGCCGAGGCAGATCGCGATCTGGTTCCAGAACAGAAGGGCAAGGTGGAAGACCAAACAGTTGGAGAAGGACTACGACCTCCTCAAGCGGCAGTTCGAAGCCATAAAGTCCGATAACGAGGCGCTCCGGTCTCAGAACCAGAAACTTGAAGCCGAGGTACGTAAATGGACACAGACAGTATTCAAAACGCAAAAACATTATCGAACTTATGCTCTGATATCATGTTGAATATCCGGGTATCATAGGTGACATATGTGAACTTTATGTAGATTCTTGCTATGATTGAGCTTTATAAGGCTAAAGCTTTATGTATATATTACTGACGTGTGTGTGTGTGTGTTTTCTTTTTCCTTTTGAATGTATGATCAGATCCAGGCACTGAAGAGCGGAGAGCCAGCAGAATCAATAAACCTGAACAAGGTGACGGAGGGCTCATCGAGCAATCGGAGCGAGAACAGCTCGGAGTTCAAGCTGGACACCTCCATGATGAGAACTCCGAGGGCTGTCGAAAACCGCCAGCTGTTCCCAGCCTCGTCCTCCTTGTGCTCCGCCAGTGGAGGCGGCAGCGGAGGAGGAGGAGGAATAGCACATCGTCAGCTGCTCCACAGCTCCTCGTCGTCGTCGAGGCCCTACCCTGCGGTGAAGGAAGAGACCTACACAAACATGTTCGCGGGGATCGATGACCAGCCTGGGTTCTGGCGGTGGCTCGAGCAGCAGCATTTTAACTGAAGATCCAGAGCAGGCCCTGGATCACCCATGCTGAATTCGACTTCGGGGGGGGGGGGGGGGGGAGACTATGTGATCCCCTTTCAGGCTTTCTTACCTGCGACTTTTGCAGTCCCGAGTGTTTTCGATGCGCAGACTGATGTATAAAATTACGTAGAGGGCAACGTATAAAAGAAAATGCTTAAACTTTTTCGGGGATGAATAAAGACACAAGGGATTTCTATTCATAAACCGGCTGGCCATCCATGAACTGATGAACATGGCTATGGCAGTTGAAGCGTGCAGGCACTAACGTTGTAATTAATCTGGACAGTGTCGGGTGAGTGACAGAGAATCAAAACACAAACTCCAAGGAGGGGAAGAGAGGACAAGGGGGTGGGGATTGGAAGGATGGAAGAAAACAAAGGAGGAAAGTTGGCAAAAGTTGTTGATAAAAGCTTCATAGCTCTGTGATGATGGGGAAAGATGATTCGAGAAGCCAATGGCCATCACCATATGTCCCCATGTAAACGTATGCCCACACATCTTACATCAGTCGGTCTCCATCATGTTCCCTTCATTATCGATCGGGAGCCCGTAAACTTTCGTGGACGTGATACAGGAGCGGGACGTACTCCGTTTCACGATAAGAGACGTATTTGAAAATGGACTGTTAAAAGTAGATACCAATTTTTGCAGGTAGGGTACCAGGGATGAATCTAAAAACTTAGTTTAAGAGAGACGAAATTCCATACGACATTATTATAACAAATTCAAGAGAAACAAAACTCCATAAGATACTAATATATCGAATTTAGATGGGCGAAATATGATGATTCAATGAAAGTTTGGATAAAATCAAGTAAAATACGTATAAAATATTAAGGATCCCCTGGATTCAAGGAGCGATCGCCTCTGCGTTTCCCTAAATCCATCCCTGATCGGTACGTACCTGCTGCCACCCACTCCTCAGCATCTCAACACAGCACTCGATCTCTTCTTCCCTCTTCTTCCTTGCCAATTTCCTCTTGTGCACAATAAAGTATTCTGTATAACGGATATATCATATTATAAAACCTTAAAAACAAAAAAAAACCTAAAATATAAACTTAATTTTATCAAATTATGACACCAATATATATTATAACGTGATATATCTAGTACACGGAAGACTTTTTTACTTTCGAAACCCTATTCTCTTCTTTTGTTTTTTAGTGTGCACCATAACATGTACATACGTGTGTGTTGTATATATAAAAGTAAGTGTTAAGAAATTTAGGTCCCTAATTAGTTCAAGTACGAACAATCCTCTCGAGAGTAATGCTTGAATTACTGAAGAAAGAATGTGCATCTACTTCATTGACTTCTTTCCCCTTCTAAAACCTTTACCAAAGAAGGTTGGCGCAAGTGGAAGGGGCTTGTGTCGCTTAAGCAGAGGTACCGAGTTCGAGCCCCTGTGAACGCAGCAAACCTTCTTGGGAGGGGTCCCCGGGAAACCGCCCGACAGTACCCCGAATCCGGATTAGTCGGGCCTTCGGGTACCGGATACCGGGTGGGAAACCAAAAAAAAAATTACTGAAGAAAGAGAGATACGAAATCATCCCGTCTGTCTTTATTGTGGTGGCAGTATCCTTCCAGCATAGCTTTTTTTTTTTTAATATATCTGTACTATAATACCACTGATATCTAAACTTTTAATAAATTTTAACTAATTTAATTTGAGTGAGATTAGGTTATCACGAGTAAAATTTTTACAATATAAACTTTTTACATTCATAAAATTTGAACCGATATCTTATTTAAGTAGATGGAGATTCTGATCATTTTGACACTGTTCCTGGTCCTCTCTTAAAAAAGCACATGCACGAGTTTTACGTGGCAAATCATGGTTCGAAAAAGCAACAAAAGCAATCGCGCAGAGACCGAGGATGTTCTGAATCTGGTAACAGAAGTGTGCAGCACAGCCTCCGGAGAACATCGATCGTGAAGCTAAGGATGTGGCAAGAGAGGAAAATAGTTTATAATTATGGTTTATGATCCACTTAATGGGATCGTGCACCGAAAAGGGTTTATTAAAATCTTGTATGTTAGTAAATGTAGATCTACTTGTTAGTAGTAAAATTAGTTTAAAATCAAAAGAATTAATAGATTTATTTATTATCAGTAATAATATTCCTTTATTTTCATTTTTTTTTGTAGCCAGCCACGGTATCCAAGCAGACCCTACCAACGGTGAGATGGCATCTTTCAGCCAACCATACTTGACTAATCCGTTGGTCGCCCCGGGTCGCACGCCTGGCAATGGCGGGTGAGGCTCCCAAGAGGGGTGTCTGCGTACGTGAGGTCTCGAACTCGAAACCTCCTTAAGCGGCACCGAACTGCTTACCACTCGGCCCAACCCCTCTTGATCCTTTATTTTCATTTTTAATTCATAACTGTAACACAAATTTTAAGAAAATAGTCAATGGCGGCTGGAAAATTTTAGGCATTTTTTCATTGCAGTTGCAGATCCCAACGCATACTTTTCTAATGCATGAACTTTAGCTGAGAAATTAAAAATTGTTGGATTGAGAACATCTTATGTCGAGTGGCCACGGGCATGCTGGGCTCTAGTGGCGAATTTCTTAGGCCACTCGAGTTTGTATATGATACAGTGAATTTAATCAATAAATGTTTGATATGCAAGTAGTGTGCAAAATCATGTCTAAAAAATATTATTATTAATTGATAGAAGAATATGATGTGATATTTAACGATGACGTGTTAAATATTCATTGGTAGAGTCCACAGATGACATGACGAACCGAGCTCACGTAAGAATCTCTCGTTTTAGTAGGATTGGTTCCATTACAACTCAAGTTCGAATTCCTAAGATCCACAAGATTTAGATATCTGTAACAAACTGACTGATTCAGTTTGAGTCGGATGCGTTCACTATGAGATAAAGTTCTCATAAGATGAATTATCTCTACTTACAATATTCAAATTCGATAAATTGTTTAAGAGAAGAGATACTTAATAGTTGCTATTTTTATTTTGAGTTATTTGCTTAGAAAAATACGAACTATACAAGAATTTTCTATTTTACTACGAAATATTTTTTTACTTAGAAAATCACGAACTGTTCAAGAATTTTTCAATATACCAGGAACTATTTTTTTTCCAGAAAATCACGAACTATCCTATGTTTTTCCTAACCTGCCACATCATACTGTGCAAACAGAATCTGACGTAGTATCATACGTGATATCCATCTTATCATAAAAATAGAGAATATCTGTTTGCACGTCCATCATCTGTTTGCACATTTATTTGCATGTTCATCTTCATAATAAAATTGAGATTTCAACAACTGTTTGTAATTTTTTATAGCCAGATGGATGTCACGTATGATACCATATCAGACTATTTAAACAATCAGTCAAATTAACAATGTGCATCAACAATTAATAGATACATTAACGGCGTAGTAAATTAGGAAATTCTTGAATAGTTTCTAATTTTCTAAAAAAAATAGCCTATGGTAGATTAGAAAATTCTTGGGTAATTCGTGATTTTCTGGACAAAAAATAATTCGTAGTAGGTTAAAAAGCTTT
Organism: Lagerstroemia speciosa; assembly: GCA_037672795.1. NCBI lineage: Eukaryota > Viridiplantae > Streptophyta > Magnoliopsida > Myrtales > Lythraceae > Lagerstroemia > Lagerstroemia speciosa. The sequence continues at coordinate 2,535,433 of CM075303.1, read as the reverse complement.
TAAACAGTTCGTATTTTTCTAGGTAAATATCTCTTTTATTTTTGGGTTAAGCTGGCTCCAACTCAAGGTCAAGCGCCTTACCAACGTTCTTGAAGGGCTTGCAGATCAGACGGCCCAAGTTTCTTCCATCAACCAACCAACCAACGCGTCTCATCCTCCTCCGCTAACCCAATATCTCTGATCAGCCCTCTCCTCTCCCAGCCCATTGTTCTTCACCGTACCGGGCTTATCTTGGCAGTTTCATATTGTACGGCAGAAGCCACTCACGACGGCTACGTGGCGAAATAGGGCAGATGGGACAAGACGGTGGAACCGCTACGGCGACCTTCTGGAAAACCAGTGTTTTTGTCCCTTTTATTTTAATTTTCCCCATTTGATTCTCTATGTAATAAACCCAACAAATATAATTTCACCGATTTAGGTCGAAAATTTGTCAGTGTTCGAGTCGATACGCTGCTCAAACGAATATTCACCATTTGTCTGATTTGATTTCGTTGTATTCAATCCTATCAATATACAATCCCATCCGTTCTGTTCTGTTAAGGGTTGGCGCGCATTGAGCTTAGATCGTATGGCAGAAAATCGCGTTGCCGATGGTCTTTCGGTGAGGATGTCCACAAGATGCTCGGTTCGAACCGATAAATTGTATGCGAAGTTGTTGTCGAACCAACTCCTCCGTTCTCTCATGGCCTCATCTTCTAAAATTTCATCTTCTCCCATGGCATGTACGAGATTTGGATTGTTTTTCTTTCTTATTCCAAGTGATGATATCCGCAATTCATGCAATGCAACATTCCGAATGGGAAGAAAGGTAGCTCAATCCATCGTTCTTTTGAACCTAGTCTTCATTGTCTGCAGTGTAACTCGGGCAGAGCAAAAGCAAAGGTAGAGGAATGGCCCAGGCATTTTCAGAGAAATTCATCCGTCAATGAAAAAAGAGCTATCTTTGAAACTCCACAACTTTTTACTGAGCTATCTTAGTTGTTTTTTTTTTTTTGGTTTTTTTGTTGTTGGTCCATTTGGTTTCTGGGAAAAGGGCAACTCAATGAGAGGAAGATGGTGGTGTCTCGTCAACAAAATGCCACACAGTCACTCCAGACCTGCACAGTTACCGACTGTATATTCTCGATCGATCTTTATTGAAAGATGCTAAAGAAAGAATTTGTATATAAAAAAAATTCAGAAGACCCAATTCTTTCTTTTCCTCTGACGGGATGACAGAGTTTTGAGTTGTTCTCTGTGTAGTTACCCTTTGGCCTTTTGCAGGGGAATTGGCTGTAAGGAATGGGAAGGACCCCTACCCCGACCATCCCACAGCACAGCTCATGAATGAAAGCTCTACCCTTTTTAGGTAACATCAAATGCCCACCATCTATTTGTGAAGTTGCCTCTTACAGAATTCCACTTTGAATTTCAGTATTGTTCTCTTTTTAAAGCCTGTGATTTTACTACAGTAACTACTGGTGTTAAAATGGACAATGCATATGCACTTCAAATATAAAGTTGCCCCATTTAAATTAAGGATTGGACTTTGAAACTACCCATGTCACTTGTGATTTTTTGATTGGATCATTTTCATTTCAGACCCTGTGTCTCAGTTTTAGAGTGTCAAAATGATGACTCAACTCGAGATAAACACATGCATCGACCGCTCATATGGGAGTTTTGGGCAAAGTGTCTGTTGATACGCTCAGGACAATTGGGAGTCAAGCTGCACTGATTGCTCTAGAGGTGATAACCACATAACCATAGCTTTCATCACGTCATGTCATTAGATTTCAAAAAAAATTGCGAGGATAGGTTCTCATATAAACTGATTTGGCCCTCCGTGTCTCTCTCTGTCCCAGGGGAATCAATGTTTAGTTAATTAGTGAAATTTGTACTTCAGTCACCCCTAATGAGAGCAGGCAAAGATTTAGAGTCACTGTCATTGTGGAGAAAAAGTTAGTAAAATTGAGGTTTTGAATGCAACTACAGACGAGGGGGAGATGACACTACGAGGGAATCTAGTCATGGAAAGAAAAAGGCGAGGTGAGCAAAAGGAAACGGAGTGATGAGAATATGAATGGGGCATAGGATTCCCCAAACACTTTCGCTTTTGCGAGAGCGTTGTTTGTAGAAAAGCTAGGAGAAAAGAAGGAAAAGGTTACTCTTAATATCTGATAAAAGGAACCCACCACTCTCAAATATGTAAAAGAATCCCAAGCAACAAGAACACAGCCCACACAATTACATAAAGCTAAAACAGAAAAATATTATCACATAAGCTCCAAAATTTTGTACCGCACGTGAGTCCTTTTCTCTTTCTTGCCCCCTTTTACATGGGATCAAGGAATATTTCACCACCCTGAAGCCAGAACTGTACTCATAAGAAACAGTCATATTGCTACAGCAGAGCAGAAAGAGGAAGGACAGAGGTTAAAGAAAAACAATAAAACATTCTGAACTAAGATCCTGTAGTTGTAGTTGGTAGGATCCAGTATGGCAGAAATTACTTGGAAGCTGCATTGATGTGCCTATTTGGATTCATAACTTTCAGGTTTCACAAATGCAGTCTATGAATGTGATACCTGTGAAGAAGTAGATGGCTCAGGTTCAAATCCTGTCAGAGTAACAAAGGAGAACGTTATAATGCTGGGAGTGGCACATGCTATGAGAACTAATCAGGTGCATTACTAGATTTTTTCTTGCCAGTCATGAAGCCAATGTGTCCTACTGTCTATATGCATTGGTTTTATCAATCCAGGGCACAGCATGATATGCAAATATGTTGATACTGTGATTGTATGTGATTTGCATTACACAAAGTTTACGAGGAAAAGGGAAATAGGAAAATGTAATGCAGCTTAAAGAGACTGAAAGTGGTTTTGTACTCTGTGACACATCAAACTTTGTTTGTAGGGTAAAACAAACTCTCTTTTCCTTGCCTCTTTTTCGACCCTTCTTGGCCCTCTTTTTGTTAAGTCTTTGATTTATCTAAAGGGATATGATGAGGGAGCGTTCTGCAAAATCTCTGATTGGGGCCTAACAAAGGGAAAAGGGAGGACCTAAAAATTTGTTAACTAGTGAAGCATATGAAGATTAAAGGAAATCTTAGCACAAAAAACAAGACAAATTATGAGTGCTTAGCACAAAACAGAGGATTTTGCCTTGCCTTGTATTGAAAAGGCAGTTCACCCGCCTAAAGTCTGTCCCAGACCGATTGTTTCCTTTCCGAAAGACACCGAGAGATAGAAAGAGCAACCAGGCACACTATGCTGCAATTCGTATTTGAACCGATGTCTTTCCAAATTACGTGTGTAAAGCATATAATATAATAATATATAATATATTAAACCAGCACTCACATTATCTTTCTGAAACAAAGTTCCTTTTGAAATCTTTACTATTTATGCTGACAGTGGAAAGAATAATACTTAGAGCAGATATTATCAGATTGTCCTGACATTTGTATCCTGAGCAATTGCAATAATCGGGTTTAAAACAGTATCTATCTCCTTGTGGGTATATACACCCTTCGAATAATTTCTGAGATATTCTTGTCACCGATGGTAGGTATAAACTGTGAACCCATTCTCTTTCTGGGTCATGAATTGCATTGGAAACTAAAGTCAAGTTGAAGATTTATTTTTTTTTTAATTTCATTTGGAATGGTACTGGGTCTTCACTCAAATTTTGAAAAATATGCTTCTTTCCGTCTCTTGCGCCCCTTATCCTTTCTCATTGGTTCTGCTTTTCCTTTAATAAATTATGGAGAATGGAAAGTTTGATCATTGACTCTTGTATTGGGTAAAAAATTAAGAAAACGCTCCTGTAAAAAGATCAACTTTTGGCGCTTAAGGGGCGGAAGATGATCATCCTGGAGCAAATTAAACCTGATCTTGAGGATTAGACATGACTCAGAAACAGCAGAAGACATGTAACCTACTGCAGATGTGATTTGTCAGGCAGAAACTTACTTTAATGTTTATCAAATCTTTAGAAAAAAATTTCTAATATGTTTATTTATTTGGACTTCACCAACTCACTTTCTTGTAAACCCGGCTCAAGTAATGTTTTAAAGATCAAAACAGGGAATCTCTTGTAGCATCCTTATCTGTCAAATGAGTGATTATCTCCTTACAATGGATAACATGATGAGCAGCTAAAATCATATCATAGGAAGAGTGAGCAGTTGAAGTGTTTGAGTAATAAGAGTTAAGAGTGAATGAAATCTCTCTGCATGATAAGTTAATTGAACATTGAGCATCCCCTCATAATCATTCTGACTGGTGTGCTTTTTCCCCTTGGGACTGAGAGCCCAAAGGGACCCATCTTTTCTTCACCCTTTGGTTTTTTTAATGTCTTTTGTTTTTCTTTTGATCAATTAAAGCATGTAGATGAGGAGTAGAAAGGAACACATGGCGCCAGGTAATTGATTGGGAGGACGCTCTGATAGGAATCATGAAGCGTCTATGAAAAGAAGATGAACATGCACATACAGATGCATAGAAAACAAATTTATTAAAATGGGGGAAAAAAGAAAAGAAAAGAAATGTAAGTGACCACTCTCGATCTCATTGATCATCATAAGCTGTCAATCTCTTTTGGGACTTGGACCTCACCCTCCGACTCCTACCCACATCAAAGTGCCCCTGTGAATCCTCTTTGAAAAGAATTAAGTTGTTGATTGCACTTCTGTTGGGAAATTTCCCTTTTAATGTCCATATTGGCTCTTACAACATCGTCTTCTGTTTGCATATCGAATCATCGTTGCATTCAGACTCGAACTAAATCTTCTAATTTCTACGTTGTATGATGAATACGCATACGTACTTGATATTACTGCACCTACTGATATGTGTCTTTTCAGGATCTGATACAATGATGGCATATGATGCAACATCTGTGGAAGCCAGGACCCTGTTCCAGCACGATGTGTAGCAAAATTGTCCCACAGATTTAATTGCCTTAGTTAAGGTATTTAATTGCTAATCCCCCCGTGCTGTCCGTACATCATTCTAGATCCACACAAAACTGCTATAATACGAACTTAGTAAAATATGGAGTATCATATGACATTTGATTTGTCAAAGAGAAGATGGAATCTGATCTATATCAAATCACTTCATTTAATTCCGGTTACGTTACCTCCAGGGGTAACGGTCCAGTGGCAGGCTTCTTGAGTAAACTCTAAGAGCGCCCGGGTTCAAAACCCCTTGGAGGTCGGCATCCTGGGTTGCTACGGTGCCGGATACCATCGATATAAAAAAAAATCCCAGTTATGTTGTTGGCCTCCTTCCACTGCATCTTGATAGAACTAAGTGCGGGTCTTGAAATGTTGCATTAGCTAGGATCCATTCGGGCATTTACCATTATGTTTTGCCGATCAATCGATAAGTTTGTATCATAGATATACACTCTTTTTCTTTCTTTTTTTTGCGAAATTTGATCACTTAATGCTTGACGTTTTCTATAGTTGTCTTGCAGCAAGCCCCCCCCTTTTGGCGGGATATGTCGTTGTCCCGGAAGAGACTGCCAAGGTTGCCACGACAAACCGGAAGCTCTCAGCGGGTTTCTTCTTGTACTACTTGTTGGTAACGATGACAGTGATTATCATAGATAATCTCGGGACTGGGTAAACTCCAATCGGTGCTTCAAAATGCATAACAATTTACGAGTCACATATTTAATTCTTCCTCTGTGTATATATATACACTTGAATTTGCCCGGATTCAGGGACCGACTTAAGAGGGTGCGGGGATCTATCTTTGAACCAGGGAAAGTATTTAAATTTACACGTAAATCTTACTAATTTTATTAAATTATCGGATTTTATCCTCTGAAATCTATTATCCGCGGCTTCATTAGTTTGATCTTCTTGTATAGGATCCTTACTAAACTAAAAAGAGAATGTCCATATCGGGCTCTATTTACTGCGATTTTAAAAATTTTTTGGTGTTTGCAAGCCGGCAGGCTCGTGCCCACACGGCCGCACGAGTTTCGAAATTAATGTGTTTTTGTCATGTTGGAAGCCTATGTCCTTTCTGATGGAGTTAGGTTTACCAATCACTCATAAGAATGTGACGTAATTACTAAACACATTTTCATTCCACATTCAAATCAACAATTATCACTCCGTAGACTAATCTCAACCCGACTTAAATTTAAATTAGTTATGATCTCGGTGGTCGATCGAAGGAGGTAGAAGTTTACCTGCGGCCGATTGATGACATGACACACCTATTTATCCTCCGCTCAATAAATCAATTAAAATTCTGGTAATTATAAAACAGTAATAGATAGAGGGCGGGGCTTGATGCGGTGATACAGTTCGTCAACTCGAGATCAAGATGTCCGGGCAATTTGGAAAGGATTTTGAATAACGGTGATCAGACTTTTATAATGCGCAGTACCATCCTCGAACTGAAATCACAGATTCACGAAATTCGATTCTTGACGGGTGAATTTTATGTTCTCCATTATTACCCTCTTACTTCTATTATCTCCAAAATTCACCTGTGTCTTTTATATTTAAAAAAAGGAGAAATTAAAATTTTGAAATATTAACAAATGGTGATGGATCAATGGATTTGAAATTTAATTTACCTTTGGGTAGGAAATTTCGTGCCGTCGGGACTTCTTTTGGGGTCACACATGCAGACCCGTAAACTGTTTTGGAAAGATCGATCAAAAAAAAGAAAAAAGAAAAGACAACGACAAAGATATTTAAAATGTAAAGCCAATACTGTAAAACCACAAAGTAGGGGAGAACTATCCGGTCGGGGACTTGTGTTCGACTGTTGTTTATCTTTGGATGGGGAAGTGGACTCTATCTGAAAATGATCGACCTCTAATAGTAATGCACGGAAATTTCAAACGGTTCTTTTAAATGACAGTAGAAATACCTTTGTTTTTCGATAACTTAAAAGATTTCTTCCATTTGCGTGCACGAGGAGATACTCTATACGTTATGCAGTAGAAAAATGTCAAAAATACCTATGTATTTTCGTAGTGAGTTATCTCTTATTCACAAGTTCAAACATGTTAATGATTAATTCGGATTGGCTAACTGACTGATTGGTAAAATTCTTTCAATAACGGATTTTCTCCGTTCACGGCAGTCATACATGGCTCCTTTTATATTTAAAGAGAGGAAGTATTAAACTATCTTAATCAACTCGTGTTCATTACTAATTTTTGGGTAATTGTTAGATCATATTTTGTATATATTACTCGTTCAGAGTAAATATGTAAAAATCAATTAAAATTAAATTAAATTAATTATGTGAAAACCGTAATAGAAATTAAATCAATTCTAATTGTTTTCGGCTAGTAATCGCATGAAAGATCTCAATGGGACTCCGCAGGCTTTGGCCAACCGCAGGGGAGCGTTTGCAACACGCGCCATACAGGTGAGTGGGGGAGGGAGGATCCCCTCGGAGCAGCAAATATGGAAGCTGCTCACACAGCATGAGAAACAACTGGACTGGGCATTGAATTTTAATGGTATGTGAGGGTTGGGTCATGGAGACCATCATGTCCCCATCAAGAAACACCCACGAACACAAAATTTCAAATTTCGATCACAGTCCTATATCCCTCCGAGGCTCCAGACTCCGCGGCAGCAGTTCCCGAGCTCCGCCAAATGCAGGGATCATCGAGAAGGTACATGGACTGTAACTCGGTGATCTGATCGTTCAGAGAGAGAACACTGGAACGGCTCGGGAAATTAAGTTGTAGATAGGATGTATCGTTGATGGCTCGTTATAATGATGTTGCAGATATAATCTATATGATGATGACGATGGGGTTTATGGGCAGGTGGTGGCCTTAGTCTGAATCACCATCCATTAACTCCACGTCCAAGTGCATTAATGAGCTCTTCTCGTGGTTTTCAGAGAACTTTTCAAACTCACCTCCATCCCCGCTCCCAAAGCAAGAAACCCATTGGTCTAAATTAAATCAAATTAAAAAGTTTGAATCTTGTAAATTTGAGAAAATTTATTGTCGAAAAATATTTAATTTTTAACGAATTGATATGACTCGAACATGGAATCTATTGTACGTATGTGGAAGAGAAGATGTATATATTAAGGCAACAAAAAGGAAAAGGGATACGGAAAAGATACATTTCACCTCTGTCTCTCTCGCAATCTCTGTTCTTAGTTGGAAGAGGACTGAGATGACGGTTCTGTCTTTCTACGTATGGGGGCTCCGGCAGTGGCCTGATAAATAAATTGGCAGCTTCTCGAATCCCGATGAGTTGAATAGCGATGAAAAGGTATTGTATTTCATCCCCTTCCATATGTTTTATTTTACACACACGCTCCCCTCATTAGAAAAGCATTTTCTTTTTCACAAACCTCCACTTTTCCGTCAAAAAAAAAATCCGATTTTTATGGCGATCCCGTTTCTTGATGATGCAGAGAAACGGCGCGACCATTCAAAAGAGTTAGAATCCAAGGCGAGTTGGGTATTTCCCCTTATAGCCTCCATTAACGCTCGTGAATTTATAGCACACCCAACAGGGGTTTTCCGCGTATAAAGTTAAAAGAAGGGAGGGAAGAGTGTTGTTTTTTTTTTGGGGGGATTGTGAGGGTGTTTTGTCTCTGGGCATGCGAGTCGGGTTTTGGTTATTATAAAGGTAGAAGGAGCGTCAGAGAGAGAAGAGTGGTGGAGACAGTGTGTCTTAAAAAAAGGGAGGATAAGTAGCGGACGACAATAAACAAATATGCAGATGAAGACTAACAGCGATGATTCGAAGAAGAAGGAGAGGCATATCGTCACGTGGTCTCAAGAGGTTGTAATGCATTCTCTTCGTATTGTTGATAGTTGATCCTGTATCTGTTATGATTTTCGATCGAACTTGGTGTTTTCTTTTCTGGGTTTGATGGGAAGAAATGGGATGTTGCAGGAAGATGATATATTGAGAGAGCAGATAAGCATTCATGGAACAGACAAGTATGGTTAACTATCTGTTCTGCAGCTGAAGCTATTTCTCTTTCCTGAAGTTGCTACCGACCATCATTAGCACGTTGTGATTGGGACTGAGATGTTGGGTGTTTTGCATGTGCAGTTGGACGATTATCGCATCGAAGTTCAAGGATAAGACGACGAGGCAGTGTCGGAGAAGGTCAGTATATGCTAGTGGAATCTATTCTATTTATTAGTCCAGTATATACTCGAACTGTTCAGTATACATATGGCATTTCTAATGGAAATTCTTTTATCTTCTCCTGATTAGCTTTCATCAATTACTTTTTCTTGAGAAAGTGAATGCTGAGGCTGTTGAATTTGATTGCAACAGATGGTTCACGTACTTGAATTCCGACTTCAAGAAGGGTGGATGGTCCCCGGAGGAAGACCTGCTCTTGTGTGAGGTAACTCATGCTCTATGACTTGTACGATATTTTCAATCACATAGGGAAACAAGATTGAGAAGTCTCTTGCTGTAGTTATTGAAAGATGAGCTTTGAAGTTGGTTGAGGTTAAGCAGTAACACTGACCCGACAACATGCAAATGAACGTCTAAAAATGTCGCAGGGTTCCCCACATTTTACTTTTATGGGCCTTAGTTAAACGTGTATTTGCTGAGCTATCAGTCATGTTAATTGCAATGATAACTACATTTTCTAGGCTCAGAGGATATATGGGAACAGATGGACAGAGATCGCTAAGGTTGTCTCAGGCAGGTATGGCATTAGTTCAAGTCTTCCTTCCTTTCCTGCATTTGATGAATCAGGTGCTCAGTTAAGCAGTGGTGCATATACTGGATCGTGGCACTGCATTTTTGCAGGACTGACAATGCTGTCAAGAATCGTTTTTCGACATTGTGCAAGAAAAGAGCAAAGTACGAAGCCTTAGCTAAAAACAGTAATTCATCTTACATTAACCCAAACAATAAAAGGTTCATCACGCCGGAGCCCTTGTACACAAATCCTGCCGGCACGAAGAGGATGAGGTATTACAAAAGTTATATTTGGACATTCACAGTTACACTTCATCTAATATGTATCATTCTTTTTTTCCCCCTTTCTTCCTGATTGCCCATTCAAATTTCAGGCGTGCTCACATTCCTGATGCTCTGGAAAGTGGCAACTTCATGGAAGGATCACCGTTGCAAACAGGACCCATGTGTGATCAGCAGCTGAGGACTCCACTTGCAGTGTTGGTTCAAAACATTCATGATAACCACTCAACAAGCCATCGTCAGATTGGCAACAAGAAGGACATAGGCGATTCAGGTGAGCAAGATTTCCTGAAAAACATGGAAGAATCTACACTCTTCAGGAAAGTATGCGACAGAAAGAAAACAAGGAAGAGGGTATTAACACAAAGTTCTGATTCTTCTTTCTTTCTGATGGATAAACAGCTTTAAGTGACAAGGGAACATTCCTCAAGAAAGATGATCCTAAAGTTGCAGCTCTGATGCAACAAGCAGAATTGCTCAGCTCCTTAGCAGTACAAGTCAACAATGATAGTACAGACCAGAGTTTTGAAAATGCTTGGAAGGTAACTCCATTTACTTGAACTTTCGAGACATTCTGATGATGACCAGGTTCGGAAGGTTTATCAGATAAATTCAGTCACAAACCTTTGACTTCTTTATACTAAAATTTCGTTGTGGGATTCTCAGGTTCTCCAAGAATTCCTGAGCCAAAGAAAAGAGGGTAATATGTCAAGATGCAAAATCTTGGACACAGATTTCCGGCAAGATTTCAAAGAGTTGTTGGAAGACTTGGTAAAGAGCAGTAACAGGGGAAGCCGAGAGTCATGGAGGTACCACAAACGTTACTAGATTAATTGACCTTACAGACATCTTGAATATAATTAAATCATTCCCTACTTTCCAGGCAACCTGACCTACTAGAGGAGTCACCGACCAGCTCAGATTACAGCACTGGATCAGCTGTTCTGGCCGAGACAGTTAATGATAAAAATCAACAAACTATACTAAATCTTGAGGAGGGAAGTCATGTTCCGCGGAGCGAGAATGTGGTCTTCTCGACTGCAGTTACAGATCAAGGTTATGAAACTCACACAATTTTGAATAAAAGCATAGCATTTGGCTTTTACTAAATTTAGCTGACATTCTTATGATAACAGAGACTTTCCAATCTTGTGATGTGCAAGTAGATGGAGATGGAGTTGTTTCTGCTTCATCTTTTACAGATTTTGGCTCCCCTCTTCAAGTAACTCCACTTTTCAGATCCTTGGGAGCAGGAATTCCCAGCCCGAAGTTCTCGGAAAGTGTAAGTTATTTCTCTGGACATCAACTAATTTCTAAACAAAGACACGGATGCTAATAGTTCAGGTTTCTGAAAGGTAAAATGACTACTGCAGGTATATATATGTTTAAACGTGCTAACATTCTTTTTTTTAGCGTGTACACATGCATACATTCTTATGCATTTATAGACTACTGCAGGTATAACATTCTTATGCATGATGAGCAGACTAAAGAAAGGGGAGAGTTTCAATACGTAGATTTGGCTGAGATCAATTCTATCAGCAACTGAGATAATATTAAGGCTCAATGCAGCTCCAGTATCGCTGTTAATCTGAAGAAACTGAGGAAGGAGATCATAGTCAGAAACCTATAGGAATTCCAAATGCCTTTGAACCTGCATAAAATCTAAGCTTTGAACTTGTCATACAGGAGTATATTTCATTATGGCTAATCAAGGACATTAGCATGGTAAATGCAGAGCATTACTAAGACCATGTTGGCGCAAGCAGTTTAACTCATCTACAAGTACTCATACATGCTAGAGAAGGTGTTTGATGAAAAGTTCTAGAAATATAATTAAGATAAACTGCAATCCCGTGCACGAATCAAACAAAAGAGAATGCTTGTAGCTTAAAAAGAGTAGTTAAATGTATATCAGTGCATTTAAAACAAAAAAATTGTTAGTGAATTAGCTTTAAACACAAAGATTGGGTAAAAAATAGCGGAGACTGAGATTAATAATCTCAGTCATATTGTGGTATCAGAACACGTCTTGGTTGTTAGTGTTTCCATTTCAAACCTTAGGGATGCTGAACCAAAAGAGAAACCATGGAAACATGTTGAAGGATAAGTTGTTAACCTGTTACATGAATGACACAATTCACTTGTAGTCAAGGTGAGATAGCAAAAAGTGATTGAGAAATCCCTTCTCTTCTGTTTTTTTTATCCCTGTTTTTTACCTGCCTAGATCCATTTCTGCCATCTTGCTTGTGCTGAACTGAACATATTCTTTTTCCATCCCTTTTTCAGGAGCGGAACTTCCTAATGAAGGCACTAGGAATGGAATCTTCCCCCTTCCCTGCACTTAGCACCAGTGCTTCTCATCCTCCACCTCCTTGCAAAAGAGCTCTCCTTCAGAGTCTGTGAACAAAACTTCTCATCCAAGTCACTGAAAACCATCTACCTTACCTGGGTGATATTTCGTGCTATACTGAAACTCACCTGAGTTTCTTTGCTTCTTCAGCTTGATTGCATCCATCCTTTTTACACATTGCAGCCATCCCCGGCCTACAATTTTATTCAAGGCGGTTTACTGAGTCTGCATTTACTTGGTGAATTCTCAGCATCTAGAATGTAAGGGACATTCTAGCACCCACCTGACAATGATGAAGTCGTGCTTTCTTCAAGCACCCTCAGGATATAGATAGTGCCTTTTCTTTGTTATATGAGTCAAAATTCTTTTCATTGTTCTCATGTTATCATGCATTTCTGAGTAATTTCTACTCGGATCCAGATTTTGGTTTGATCCAATTCATCACCTGTACAGAAACTCGCTGCATAATCTGATGCTTTTTAGAGTGTAATTACATATCGGCTTCTCGCCCACAGCTACAGCTACCCAGATTCATCATCAGACACACCAGAATTGAGATATTGAGAGATTATTGGGTTTGTATAGCGTATAGTGATTTCCTGGCTGGTTTTGTCTCTCTTTTGCCTCATTTTCAGATGTAATGTAACATCCACAGATGATTGAATAGGAATTGGGATTGTGATTTTGGTGTGTATATCTCCGATCTCTCTTATTTATCTAATTCATAGCAGTGTCCCCTCATCAAGGGAAAGTTCACGATGTAAACATAAATCAGAGAACATAGAAATGCAGCTCTGTTAAGTGTCATGACTTCATCAGAACAACGGACTAACAGAAAGCAGAAATAACCACAATAAAATGATAGAAACAGCAGAAACTTCTACTAAACCCTTTTGAGCGTTTCTTCTAATTTCATCAGAAACTGGGGAAAGAACCGATTTTTCCTGCAGAGGAAACAGGGAAGTGTCAAGGGTATGGAAAATGAGCCGCTTACCGGAGATAAAGGTCGGATCTTGTTTCTGGGTTCTGCAGAGAGGAGGACCCTTACCATGTCCTCTGTCCTGAGTAGCTTTGGGCTGAGGGACATCTGTTGGGAAGGAAGGATTTGAAGGGACTTGAGATATATGCAAGCGAAGCTTACAATTGAAACTATCGACATAATGATGACAAAGAGGGAACACCATACAAAATAAAGCGCAATCATTAGCATGTTCCTTTCCACTTTGCTTGCATGGCCACTGGTGCAGTCCAGTCCACCGGTCCGTGCCCAACTGAATCCACGTAACGATTTTCTTCTGGGACGGTCCCTGAACTTTGGTTTTGAGCCCACTCCAAACCCATCTCTAATCCAAGTTTATGCCCAGCAGAAAACGGAGAAACAAGTAAAAGCTAAATAAAGAAATATAATTCATATGTTATGTTAGAGATGGGTTTGGTAAGAATGGTGGATATGTTGGCATTGGAATATTCTAGTTCTCGTCTTGCTGCTTGGCTTCATTACTTACCATATAAATACATCTCTATATTATATATAATTGTTCATAGTTGTGTTTGTAGAGCCCATCCCGATCGCAAAAGGAAAAAGTCCGGCATGAGGTTCTCCTACCTAATCTAAATTACATCAGCTGTTAGTTAAGTGATAAACAATATTATGTGCAGGATCGAATTCACTTTGTTGAGATTGTCTTGCATCAAACCGGATACTCGCGGGACTCGAAAATCTGTCAGATGAGTGGAAATCGTAAAGATAGATTCTATTTTGAATTTGAAATATTTTGATTTCCTATAATCTCATCCCAAATCAAATTGGGATATTTTCTAAGATATGATTTAGGAGATATCTGATATTCTTTTGATTGTATTAGATATTTACTAATAAGGTTGAATAGAGTTTTGGAAAAAAAGAGTAAGGAATCTTGTAAGTGATTTTTCTGATAAATTTCCCAGTAAAGTTAGGGTGTGAAAACTTGAAAGAGCAGATTGAGACTCTTTTTTGAGCGGGTTGTAACCGGAACTTGGGTACGAGATCAAGAATCTTTGTGAAACTGTAATTTCCTATTTTGATCTAGTGGATTGCTTGCTCTATACCGTAGAGGTTTTCCTCAAGTGAGAGTTTTACCACGTACATCTGGTGTTCATATTTTTCTCAGTTTTTCCGTTGCAGTAGCACTTAAAATTCCGACATCAACAATAGGGCGTAAATCCCAACACACTTAAAAAGGGGAGCAACTTTAAGTGCACCTCCTGGCCAATATCCAATTCACTAACTGAAAGGGCAACCCGACATCAACAACAATAATAGAAGATAGGTTTTTTCTTAATAAAAATTGTCTGTTTCCAACTGTAATGAACAGCAGAGGAAGTTGCCGCCGGTGGAGTTAATGTCCGCTCAACCGGCCGTTGGACTTTACTGAAACTTCCATGAAATGCCATTAAAACAGGTGGCAGGGAAGGAGCAGGTGGCGGCAGAATTTTCCAGTCTCTGACAATCAATGTCATTCACACAACTCAACTCCATAGAATTTTACGGGGTATGGGATCTTTATATATATGTTTTATAGGAAAATTTTATCAAACCGTGCCGGTTTGGTAGAAGTCTCCATGTTTTACATTATCCCACCACTCTCCTCCGACATTACGTCAGCCATGAGCCTTGCTGCGAGAACGTAGAGAGATAGCCGAGTCCATCACGCGTCCGTTTGCGTCCACAATCTTCCTCATCCTGTTTTCTTCCCCTTTCCCTCCTCCTTTAACGGTTCTTACACAGCTCTTCTACTCGAGGAAGTTTCTTCGAGCTCGGGGTTCACTCCTTCACACCATGGCTTATCGCTGTTGATTCTTGTTGGGCCAGAGGAGGAAGAAGATTTTCTGTTTCCACGGAGGTCTGCTCTACCGAGGCAAAACCCAGATGGGCAACTGCTTAGATTCTCTTGCAGGAGTGCACACCCGCGCCACTTCCGGTGAGTAGCTCCGGCGAGCAGATTCCGATTACGTCTGATCAGCAGCCCTTAAGGGTTAAGGAAATTCTCGTTCTTGTCCTCTATAGATTTGCATGAAGTTATTTTAATTTATCTAAATTCTCAGAACAGGGTTGGAAGACGATTGAATCTTGGTGGGATTCACATGAAATTGAACTGGGAATTTGTAGAGCGGTCAAGATAAGAAGGCAGCTAACGTTGCTGCTAGTTTGAATAGACTTGTTTGTCCTTCGAAATCAGAAATTATTTTTTACTTTGCAGCTGTTTACAGTTCAACTCTAAATAGAGGCTTTGCAATTTTCTTGGATCATGCTCTGATTTTCTGTAAAATTCTGGATTTCCGACATCTTCCAGCGTCAGGAGCATCGAAAAACTCCCCTAAAAAAGGCCGCTCCTCAGTCCTGTCAACCCTTACGATACCTTCTCGCGGTGATTCGAGCCTCCCAGCTCCAAGATCAGAGGGTGAAATCTTGTTCTCACCAAATTTGAAGTCCTTCTCGTTCAATGAGCTTAAGAGTGCGACGCGGAACTTCCGCCCTGACAGCCTTGTGGGCGAGGGTGGGTTTGGTTACGTCTTCAAAGGGTGGATCGATGAAAACACCCTCACGGCCACAAAGCCCGGGTCAGGGATGGTTGTCGCGGTGAAGAAGCTCAAGCAGGAGAGCTTTCAGGGCCACAAGGAGTGGTTGGTAAATTCCTCTCTTTGAATTTCCTTCCTTCATCATACAGATAATTTCTCCATGTTCTAGCCGAAGTTTGTGCTGATAGGACTTTGCTTGCAGACAGAGCTCGAGTACTTAGGGAAGCTTCATCACCCAAATCTTGTCAAGTTGATTGGATACTGCTTGGATGGTGAGAGCCGTCTTCTGGTGTACGAGTTTTTGGCCAAAGGAAGCTTGGAGAATCACCTCTTCAGAAGTGAGTAATATCATCCCGACATTTGTTATTATGTAGCATAATTGGTTTCTTCTCTTTTCGGAGTAGCATGTTCGCTCTTCTTGTGGGATGACTTGAATCAGAAGGATATGTTAAGTCCATATTGGTGTGTTATTGGCATTGCATTCTTCTCTTTTTCTTCTCTTGAAAAGCCCTATATGAAACTTGAGGGAACAGATAAACTTCTTTTGGGTAGGTTTCTTCTGAGAAATTACAACAAGAGAATTGAAGCTAAAGTCTTATGCTTTCCTTGTTGAGACCTGAGAATGTCTGGATCCTTCAATAGCTCTCTCTATTTCAGGAGGGCCACATCCTCTTTCGTGGGCAACGAGGGTGAAGATAGCAATAGGTTCTGCTCGTGGACTCTGTTTCCTTCATGATGCCAAGCCTCAAGTCATATATCGGGACTTCAAGGCTTCGAACATTCTTCTAGATGCAGTAAGTCCTGTCCTGCATCTTGAGGACACTAGACACTGCTCCATAATTCCTTCTGTGTTCAAGTATTCCATGTAACAAATGGATGGACAATGGGCTTCCATATTGTGAGTGCAGGACTTCAATCCGAAACTCTCTGATTTCGGTTTAGCAAAGGCAGGCCCCACAGGCGACAGGACCCATGTTTCCACTCAAGTCATTGGCACTCATGGATATGCAGCACCTGAGTACGTTGCCACGGGTATGTGATATCCAAGATTTTTTGTTTCCTTTGCTACTATCTAACAAATGGTCTACTGCTTTTCAGCTCTCTTTTATAAAATGCATCAATGTTTTGTTATTTATAGAAAAATGCATTTATGTTCCTCTGGTTCTTCAATCTTTCAAAACAAGAAGATGAATTATCATGCTTTGGGATTGAAAATGACATGCTGCAGCAGTTGGATACTATTTGCCTCGCTTTCACTGTTATTCATGAGAGGAAAATGAGAAGCAACCCTTGTTTTTAACCACCAAACAGTGAAACAGACCCAGCTTTGGAAAGGAACTGAAGAGAAGGCATCACTTCCAATACTCATCCTCACAACTTATGCACTCAATGTCCATTGTGTAACAAAAGAAGTTGCCTAGACTGATGTTTGTACCTGTGAACAGGAAGGTTGACTGCAAAAAGCGACGTGTACAGCTTTGGGGTTGTGCTACTCGAGCTCCTGTCAGGGTGTCGAGCACTTGACGAGAGGAGAATTGGCATTGAGCAGAATCTTGTAGAATGGGCGAAACCTTATCTAGGAGATAGACGAAAACTGTTCCGGATAATGGACACAAAATTGGTGGGCCAGTACTCTCAGAAAGGAGCTTATACCTTTGCATCCCTCGCTCTACAGTGCCTCAGCACAGAAGCGAAGGCAAGGCCTCGTATCTCTGAGGTTTTGGCCGCTCTAGAACAGCTGGAAGCCCCGAAAAATGCCAGAAAGTCATTGCCAGCAGATCATCAGAAAGCTCCCACGTCTGCTGCACAGTTCCAATCTCCTTCGAATCTAAAACCAAGTTCATCACCATTTCTATCTTCTCGACGGGGTACACGAACTCGTTGAGATCATTCCACTTAAAAATTTTTACGAGCCGGATTCGTATATTGTTGTTGTCGATGAAGTATTTCCATTTAGGTGCATCTTGCAATTTAGACTCCTGAAAGCTCCCTGTCTTGTTGTATATATTACACAAACGCTTGAATGTCAATGGAACATCACGACCAAAAGCTTTCCAGAGGGTTGAAAATAAAATTTTTGATTTCCTGCATGAGACGGATCATACTCGGGGGGCAAAGTAGCCTCTGGTACCTAGAACTCTTGTGGATACATGAGACCGGTCATCCCGGGGGCCTAATCTTGCATGCCCAAAATCCGATACTTTTGCAGCGAAGTTCTGTGATTTACCTTGTATCGCTCAGGTTGGGATATGATTTGGTGCATATAGTAAATCATGTTTGAGCTCGTATAATGATTTGCGGGTGGCTTTGTTCGAGACTTGGCAGCAGAAGCAATGGACGTTGTAAGTTGTAAGCATGGAAAATCTCTTCCCTTTTACTGGTAGGTGCCAAGTCCCATGGACCCAACTGGTCCGGGCTTGCCCGATCTCTTCCATTCCTGCATCACGAAGCTCCAATTCAGGATTGTATACTGTGGGAACAAGTAGGATTGATCACCATAACATTTATGGTGCTCAACCAAACAGAGGGAATATACAATAAACTCTCATTTTTCAACAGTCACTTGTTTATGTAATGAGTTGGCAAGGAAAAAACACATTTGGGAATGATTCATTAAACAGCTTTAGCTTTGTGAATGTCTGATGACACGGCTAAGGAAGCTAAGCTGCAAGATTTCATGTTTCAACAAAATTAATTTTCAAACTAAACAGTGTGAAGTTCCATCAATATCTCATCATATCACATTCTGTTCTTCGATATTTGAGAATCACCATCAATATCTCGGTGTAGGTCTGGGATAACCCTTTGTTCTATATCCTTGGGTCTACTATCCTAGTCATGATTTTCCTACCCCACATGAAAAGACCCTTCCCCTTTTGGGCTGGTTGTGGGCGAGGAGGGATTCAAACCCCCGACACTATGGTTTGTAGCCACGTGCTCTAATCCTTTGAGCTACAGGCCCCACCCATAAGGAGATATTTTTCGATTACAAAGGAGGTTCACGAGTCTAAAGAGATAGAGAAAGCAAAAAAAGATGGCAGTGGCAGTCCCTCCTAGTCCCAGCTGGAGGGACCAGTGCACTGTGTCCCGCTATTTCTCACAATCCAAGCTATACAATGATATAATGAACTTCAACGGAGAAGGCTTCTGAGAACCCCTTTTACATGGTTGAAAAATTGAAGGATGAAATGATAGAGCTGCTGGAGTCATGGTCACAGAAGCTCCGCTGGCACTGCAACCCATGGACTACCACTATAACGAACTCAAGTAATAATTCAGGAGTTCAGCTCAATTAATCAGTTGATCGAATATTAGCTCAAAAACAAGAGAAAACAAAATGTGGAGAGTGCAACCAGTGCATATCATAGTAATGTAACGATGACTTTCTCTCAGTCCAATGGTGGATCAGAAGTTTGAGGGTCAAGAGACATCAGGAGTTCCCCCAAACACTTCAGTAGGAAAGCTCTGTGTCTCCCAATGAAGTGTTCAAGGGGAACTCTAGAGGACTCCTGACATGCTTGTTACTTCTACATGTACCACCAGTCCTCTTCAGCATCTATGTAGATCAATCCGGGAGGAATTACCAAAACGATTCAAGATCGGTATTGCGCAGCTTATCAGAGAGCACTGAGAGTTCCCCCAAACACTTCATTAGGATCATCGAAATGTCGTATTGTAAATAACAGTAGAGATCCCATTGAAATGCTCAGGAGAACTCCGGGGGAGACCTGATGGCGGACTCAACTGTTTACTTGACTGTTCCGTGTTTAGTTTGACGGTAAATGGGGGGAGTGGCCTTTCAATTTATAGGGTCTCAGTGCATTTGAACTTGCTTGAGATAGAGGGCTTCAAGGAGAGGGCAAACTGAACCTAGTCGCAACTGCTGGCTGAATCCCAATAGAAGGATGGGGGAATATTTTCTTTTGTGGTCTCTCTCTCTCTCTCTCAAAGCACATATACATTCACTCCTTTCGTTTTCATCTTTTCCGCTTGGCAATGCAAATGTTAGCCACTTGAAGAAACTTCAGTTCATTAGAACCTCTACAGATACATCAACACGCCGTATAACAGTCTCCCGGAGCTTGTAATCCGTGATCTAGGCCAATTTGGATCAGCATAACATGTCCGATGATTCAATATCAAGCTGTGTAAGTGCTTATCTGTTGATGACTGGTTCCAAGTGTTCTCTTAATTTTGTTTTGCTGGAACAAATGTTTGTAAAGAAAGTATTTACCCTGGATTCCAAAATAGGAGAAGTACTTTTCAGAAAAATCATTTATGCGAAAACATACAATCCCTAGTTAGAAAGTTAAAGAGTGACAGAACATTGATCTTCATTGGCCCTCACCAGAGTGGAAATGGAAATTTTCCCTTGGCATCAAGAAAGTGGGAAGGTTGATTGCTGGAATATAGAGCCATTGCAAAACTGAAACTGATAGTGTCCGAGGACAGATTCGAGGAAGACGTATCGCATTCTGGGGCTTGTGAGATGACAAGAGAGTGGCAGAAAGTAGCTGCAAAGATCTCTCTATCCCTGCATGGCCCTTTTTGCTTCAGTCAAATTTACGATTCTCCTTCATTCATCTGACCCAGAAATTGAACCACATTCATCTTGACTCTTCTTCCTAGCAACCTGCACAACACCCCTGTCTGTCTCTTCTCTCCATGAAAAGGCAGCTTCTGCTCTTTCACAGAATGTTTCACCCAATATTTAGCATCATAAACAGCAAAGAAGACGAAGAAGAAGAATATATACATTAAAATGATAATGTATTAGGGTAGTAGTATGTTCCATACTAACTATCGAGATTATTACAGATCCCAATATCAGAAGAATGATAAAGAAGTCAATGTGCTGGTCTAATGTTATTGTGCAGTTGTACCGATTTCAGACAAACCGAAACTCTTTCTTTCATTTCGACCAGAGTAAATTCCCCAGCTCAATGAATTAAATGAATATTTTCAGGAAGAACGACCGCTTGAAGGTTACTTATGGAAACAGACAATAAAGACTCCGAATTTAGGGCTATTTCAATGTCTCGTCAGGTTCATGCCAGAAGGACTCTCTGGTAGTGAACTGCAGGAAAGAAGGTCACATGTTTTTACATGATCAATGCTCCCTCATGAGATGCATGAAGTTCAGCTTTTCTGTAACGTTAGGTAACTCCTTGGTCGAGCCTCTCCTTCCTTTGAGCCGGACATAAAGAGCGAAGCTGTTCAACCAGTTACACACAGGAATAGTCTCATGTTTGAAAATAGAACACCAATCCATAGGAAAACTCTCTTTCGTCCTGCATTTTGACGTTCGATCAATGACATTCTTCCAGATCCACAACTGCAATGTGGCTGTCATCATCTTCGCCACGATGCTGTGTCTGTGTCACAGCTCAGTTGCATATGTGGGCATCGTCACTCCTCTACGGTAGATTCATATTTTTTTTTTTTGATAAGTGGGTAACCTCTACGGTAGATTTAATTCATCTGCATACCATGCATGGTAAGAAAGTCAAGAAATCGAGATCATCATATAAAACCGTGACGGGAATCTGAAAGACTTTTCTCCTTTATTTTTGTGGTGGATGAAGTATTCATATTTCTCTATCCATTTAAGTATCCATCATCAACTGGGGGTCATTAACGTCGACAGCTTTAACATAGCGTGCCAGAAGCTATATCTGTCCATGGCTAGGTATATGAGTTGCCGTTTTACTGCTACTTTAGGCAAGCCTAACCTAATTCCGCACCCTTCTAACAAGCACCATGAGGTGCTTGAAATACACTGAATATTTAATCTCAAGAGAGTAGGGGCTGCGGCAAAAGATGAAATCGCAATCTAATGACATGACCACGCTAGCGCTCAAGATTTACATTTTTTTCCATCACTGGGCAGAGGTGCTTGAAATAGAAATAATTGGGTTTGTACGCTAGTATCCTCTTGCGGTCCTAAAGGCAAGTTCGAGTTCTGGGAAGCGCAATACTTGTTGGAAGGAGGATGGTCTTAAATGCTCCATCTACGAAACTTGGAGAGTGATATCTGTAGCAATTTTTTCACTGGAAAAGAGACTGGAAATGTGCACTGGCATGATTGTCGTTAAAGGAATACAGTTGATTTTAACATCAAGCAAGTGAAGATGATAATGAAAGGAGGCCCATGAAAGCTTCTAGGTTCATAGCAACAGATCCCAAGCCGAAACTTCATGGAGATCTTGTTTATTCTATGGATCTAGGAGAGGTAAGAAGCATGCAGATGTCGACTTTCCCCGTACCATTAGGTTAAGTCCGCTTTGTCAAAATCAAATTTCATTTTGGACTCTCTCCCTCGAGTCATTAATCTCTTGTATTTGGAATTTCTTCCCGACGCCAAAAGAGACAGGCAGATGTTGACTTTCGACCTCATCCTTACTGCCAACTTAATGCATTTTTCAAACATTCATTAATTAGGCCCTCACCCAAGAAACCAAAGACTCGTTAGTGGTAGAGTCTTGCGTGCGTCGGTACACCACGTGGCATTGCTAGCGTGGTGTCACAAGCCAATAGGATCCAGTTATTTTTAGGATTTTTTTAATAAAATCTCAAAAGAAAAAGATAGCTCTAAAAATTACTTGATTTTATTGGCTCGTAACGCCACATCAATACTCTTACATGGTATATCCATTACACGTAAGACTCTCTCCTCCTTTAGACCAAGTGAAATATCGCTAAAGGGGGAGAGAGTCTTGTGTGTAACGGGCATATTACGTAATAGTGTTAACGTGGTGTCTACGGGGAGAAAGTTCCTCAAAGTTGCGAAGGTCAAACAATCAAATGTTCATCTTCTCTTTATTTTCCTATGTATACAATGAGCTCCTATCTTTTCCATCAACCAAATGCGCCTTCAGCTTGGATCAATGGAGCAGCACCATTGCATCTGGAAGAACCGTCTTGTTGTCGGAGTCCTGGTTGTCTCGCTATCTCTTTTGGACAGCTCAGTTGCCGAAGTATGCCTTTTTGATTGTCATAGAATTGATTTTTTCCAATGTCTTTATAGATACCTATTAAGGAGAAGAAAATGTTGAATACATGATCGGAGGGCTCTGCTTAATTTCTCGGTGTACATGTCCTTGGAGAAGCAGTTCACTGGTATTTTGTTCAATTAACCTTTTTTTTGGCAGTGGCTTAACCACGGCGCCGACATAATCAACTCGAGAAGTGCCATGGACCAAAAGATTAGCCCGAGGACGGTCTCGAATCTTAGGTTGAGATGGAAGTTCTTCGCCGGTAGGGACATATCAGCCACTCCAGCAGTAGCCGATGGCGTTGTCTACGTCACGTCTTGGAACGGCTTCCTGTATGCCGTGAACGCTTTCACCGGCGAGCTGCGATGGAAGCAGAACCTCAGCGAGCTGACCGGTCTCCGAGGTACTGGAATAACCGTGAATGTCACCGTCTCGAGAGCAACCCCGACAGTCACCGGCAACCTTCTCATCGTCTCGATTTACGGGCCCGCTGTCGTGATCGCTGTGACTCGATCGAGCGGGAGACTTGTCTGGTTGACTACGCTTGATTCGCGTCCTAGAGCAGTGATAACCATGTCTGGAACAGCTTATTCGGGGTGAGTTTCCCATAGAGTAATTTGAATTGGCATTACTGAGGTTATGATCTTACTCGACTGCAACTTACAGGGCATTCTATGTCGGTGTATCATCGTTGGAGGTGGCCTTACCGGCTGAGCAATGTTGTACTTTCCGGGGAAGCATGGCGAGGCTAGACATCAGGTCGGGTGCCGTTCAATGGCGAACCTACACGATCCCCGACAATGGAGGCAACCGAGGCGGCTACTCGGGCGGTGCCATATGGGGGAGCAGCCCGGCCATAGACGTGGCTCGGAGGCTGGTCTACGTGGGCACTGGAAACCTCTACTCGGCCCCACCTAACGTCACAGAGTGCCAGCAGAGGCAGAACAATCAGACTACGAGACCTACCAGTCCTGACCAGTGTGTTGGACCTGATGTGCACTTTGATTCCATTGTTGCATTTGAATTGGGTTCGGGAAGGATCAGATGGGCAAGGCAACTCGGCGGGTACGATATTTGGTTCTTTGCCTGCTTGGTCCCGAATAATCCCGACTGCCCACCCGGGCCGAACAAGGACGCCGACTTTTCGGCGGCTCCTATGCTGCTCACAATATCGTATAACAGGACTAGACGGGATGTAGCAGTGGCCGTACAGAAGAGCGGATTTGCTTGGGCACTGGACAGGGACACCGGAGACATCGTCTGGTCCAGAGTGAGAGATTTTCCTGATCATCCCAATTGGCTTCCAGTGACACTCAGACTCATTTGTTAATATTCTTTTTCTGCAGTTGGCCGGGCCGGGAGGCTTAGAAGGAGGAGGATATTGGGGGGCAGCCAACGACCGGAGGAGGGTGTACACCAACATCGCCAACAGCAACAGGACGAGGTTCAGGCTAGCCCCGTCAAGCCAGACCACCACAGCCGGTGCATGGGTGGCCCTCGATGCCAACTCTGGGCAGATCCTATGGTCCATAGCAAACCCTAGCAACGATACTGCCAATGCCCCAGTCTCAGTGGTCAATGGTATAGTCTTTGCCGGGTCAGTGGCTCCAAACGGCCCCATATATGCAATGGATGCGACCAACGGAAACATACTGTGGTCGTACAATACAGGAGCTACTGTGTATGGGGGTATATCTGCAAGCTACGGTTGCATATACCTTGGGAACGGATACACCGTCGGCACAGCAGCATTATTCCACCCCACTTGGACTCCGGGATCGTACCTCTACGCATTTTGCTTGCGGTGATGAGTTGAGTTCTTGTTTCGATCTGTCAAGCTACTGTGAAAGGTCAATCTCTTTGCAGTGAATAGTGTCTCCATCCTGATCCCGCAATAACACCGTTCGAGAATGTCTTATCTTCATCGCAGTTACTATCATTCTTTATCAATTCATGCCAGTCGCCACATGAGCATCAGCTGCCACGAGGACAGAATGTCACTGGATAGTCGGAAACAACCGAAACTAACCTGCCATCAAGAACTGATTCGGCTTTCAAACATAAACATAAGCACGAGTGCCAAATGCAATGAAGATCGAGAAAACTACAGAAACTCGAAGCTTTTAGCTGCCACTACTCTGGAGAAAAAGCTTTCAGTTTCAGAGCATCGCAATCCATGGAGGAACTTTAGTCAGGTGATAGAGATTTACAGGACGAAACACAAAACAGAGTATGACTTAGCTTTCGCTGCATTCGATCAAAACCATGAGACATTCCTTCCATCTGCTACCCTTTTCTCCAGGGAAGACATAAATTCAAACCAATATAATCACAGATTTCTCGATTCCAAACAGAAATCAAATAACTAGAAGAGACGAGAGAGCACCACCAAGGGCAGTGATCTAGTGGTTCAAAGTTCACTCCCATGCGGTTTTGTGAGTTGAGATTCCGGGTTTGAATCTCTCTATGCAATACTTGCCAAAAGGGCCCTTTTGGCTTAGGTCTTGACGAAGACTGACTTCTTGAACTATATTGATGAGTTAGCATTAGTATTAGTTATTCACTTCATATGATATTTTCGAGATTGAATATCGGAGACCGAACATTACAGAGCAAAGGGCAGCTCGGTCGCCACTACCGCTACTCTTCTTTTTATTCCGGAAAAGATAGAGAAGAAAAACCTGAAGACCAGAAATGTTTGTGTTTGCATTTTGAGCTTGATAGACTGATCTCAGTTGTTTCCAAGGTCATAAAAAAAATGCATCAGAAACTCAGGCTGCCAACAGTCGAAGATCATCACCTACTATACAACATATAAATTAAAGCCAGTACCAATTACAAGCGGAGAAGTCAAAAGACAGTCAAGTTGATAACAGAAGCTGGTTCCATACAAAGAAATTCAATCATGAAGAGTTAAAGCCAACCATATGCTAGGGGAACTTGAAAGAAACACTGCACACGGAAAATAGTACCTGATAATTATACCTTTATGCTGATAACTTTGACGGGACAGGAAGCTTTTTGCTGTCAAAAGGTCTGAATAGGAGAAAGTATATAGTTTTCCTTTTTTACCTTGTTTCTTTCTTGCTGTCTTGCTCAGCACACAAAGTATCATGAACCAAGCTCACCTCTTCCACTCTGCCTTTATAACCTCTACAAGTGAAAAATACGGTGCAAAACATAATCAGGACGAGTTGAAAGTGAAGTTAGTGATTCTGAAGGTAAATGCCTTGGAACAATTTTCTTCAAGCTGATCCCCTAGTAAACACCAGCTCGAACCTCATACAAAAGCCTGCTCAACAGTTTGTTTAGATCACAAATACCCGCAAACATAGGTGGTGATTGTTCTCTACTCTGTTCTTATTATGCTGAGAATCAGAAAGAGTTATATGTACATGAATCTAGTTAGATTTGAGAAGTTTTCAGTTGCATGCATATATATTACCACAAAATTTCAACCTTCTGTCAAGCAGATCAGGATTAAAACTAAGACAATGCAAATGTTAATTCTGAGAAGAAATTGCAAAAGCAAAGATGTAAAAGGAGAGCACTTACCCCCACAATCTCTAGAAGATGTCAAAGACTTATCATTTTTCATTGCTCCTTTACCAGATGCTTCGACCAATCCATGCACTCGTGGTGAGGACGAAGTTACTTTCCCATTTGTGGAAGATGGAAGGGAATGCCTCCTCATGACTCCATTTGTCCCCAAATCATCTTCGGCAAATCTTGGGGAGCCTTGTGCTCTGAGCTTAGCCTTGGCAGATTCAGTTGGAGCCATATAACTGGGCACTTTAGTTGTGCTGTGGGTCCCATTCTCTTGCTGCTCAATTTTTGCGGGAAAAGAGGCTCTTCTCTGGCTGCTCTTCCTGTACTCATTGCTCACACTGCCATCCTTAGGATTCAGCACTTTCTCAGTATTACCATTGCTCACACTGCCATCCTTAGGATTCAATCCCTCCTCAGTATTACCATTGCTCTTCGAAGCATTCAATTGGAGAAGAGAGCTTTCATGCAATTCATCAGCTGCCTCAAACACATCAGATTGTTTGGACGTTCTCTTAGGTGTCACGCTGTCAGTTTCCGTTTCATTCACAGCCTCATTTGAATTACAGATTCTTTGCTCCACTACATCTGAAGCAGCAGCTCCTGGAGCCTTTCCCAGACTTAGCCTCAATTTCTTGCTATCAACACCTACCTGGTCACGAGCGCCCTTTACAAGAGAATGAGTTTTTCTAGCAGTGAGTTTGCTCTTCTCAGTCTCAGCTTGCAAATTCTGTTCAGCTAAATCTCTCACTTTGCCTGATATTTTTCCCGTATCCCGCTTGAGCTTGTCTGACTGTGAAGAGGAGAGACTGGAACCAATTTCAGGATTTGAACCGGGTAGTTTGCGAACACTTCGCTCGGGCCTGCCTTGATCAATTTCTGCAGTCTGGTGCTTTACCTGGGATTTGAACTGATTGTTTTTCTTTGGCTGGGAAACAGGTTTCCAAAATCGAGACCTTGTCCAGCGTTCAAGCCACTCCCATTCAGAGTTTTGATCGCCAGGAGTGTATCGAAGATGAAGAGGCATGGCAGAAGGAGATGGAGCAAGAAGCTAATAACAAAGAGGAAATTTTTCATGATCAAATGCATATTTTCAAAAATCAAGGCAACAAAGCCTGACCATAACTTATGATTAGCCGTCATCTACCATGTAATGAGTCATTACAAACAGAAAAAGTCAGTTTATAGTAGCTCAGTCAGCAGAGAACATAAATGGTACCTCACCTTGTGAATAAAGGCATTTTTCCACAGCCTCTCAGTATGTTTTCTCTGAGAAATAGAATGTTTAGATCCCTAGAAGAATAAAATGTGTCATTAAAAAGGCCAAGCAAGGCACAATTTCATAACATGTAGAGATCATATAGGGAGCCCTCGTTAACTATTCAAAGAGAAGATTTTTACCTTTCTAGTACGAGCTAGTATCTGAAGTTTTACAATGCTACGCAAACACAATAAAGTAGCAACTGCTTGCCTTCGGACTAGATGACCACGAATGAATGCTTGCAGCCTCACTATTCCTTTCAGTGTTCTAAAGGCACGTCGAGCCTGGAAACAGGATTATATTAGAGGATTCGAGTATAATACACATCATCTGATCAAGAACAAAGCATGGGAGTTATCCACGTGAATAAGAATTCAACTAAAGCATCAATATATCTATAGCTAGGTCAAGATATTATTCTCTAACATTACAATCACAACATTTCACATTCTTCATGGCAATGCAGAAGTCCATGGCTCGATGTAGTTACACATGGGCTGGCAGGCGTCAAGAGATAAAATGCTCTCATAATAATTGGAGAATTTTCAGATTTAAGCATCTGGTGGTCGAAACTAATACAAGGTAATGAACCTGTAATGCAAAAAAAAAAGGGAAGAAAAAAAATCCTCCAAAGAAGGAAAAATAGAAGAAAGAAGACCTAATTCTAGTGAAGCATGATTCAACAACTACAACAAACAACAGATTACAGATCTGCAACCAAGCAGGCCTTTTCTTCTCTCTCTCTCTCTGTCCTTTTTTTTTTTTTTTGAGCTCCATTAGGAGAATAAAGTTTGTGGGAAATGATTAAGGGGACAATTTCAACTAGACTAATAAAAAGTGTCATGATAGATGATTACCAGGTAACCTCTGAAAGCAGCTTGCATCTTGGTAGCTGCGTCCTGCAGCTTGACATTCTCGGAATCTTGAAGCAAGCTTGTACATACTTTTGCCTGCTCATCGCTACCATTTCCCAAGGAAATAGTTTCAACATTATCCGATACTTTCCCTGCAGCTGCATTTTCTGGATTTATTTCATTAGAGGCATTTGTCTCTGCTACTGGCAACAAAGGCAAAGGTGGATTTGCTATTTCTGTCAGCAGACCCTTGGAAGAGATCAACTCTTCTCCTCTATTTGCTGAATTCTGTCAAAGGGAACAAATAGAAAAGACACATTAGTTAACATCTGAACACTAAAATATAAAAAGAATCACATTGGACCAGCCTATTTAGCTGCAATAAGCGCTTGATGACGTTTCCACATTGGACCAGCCTATTTAACAACAATAAGCACTTGATGACGTTTCCCACATTGGACCAGCCTATATAACAACAATAAACACTTGATGACGTTTCCCCGTATAGCACTATTGGAAATTTCTGTACAAATTGTGTATAGAAAAACAAGCTCTCAAGCTTAATATCCATCGAGGAACCAGTCTTTCTTTATCTAAATTAGAATCTTTCAAAAGTGGCAGTAGTAACAGAAATATGGCAAACTATCTGCCAATCATAAAACTTCTCTTGTGATCAAGTACGCACATAAGACACTTCTTTTGCATTCGAGTGTAAATCTACCTTAAGATACAACATATATGACCTCTGAACTGTTGAAAGAGAATTCTTAGAAGCATATAATCTCAGGAAAGTGGAACCACACTCTGAATTTCATTGTCGGCAACAGAATAAATTATCTCTAAACAGAAAGAAGGTACTGAAAGTTTGATGCATGACAAAGCTGAAGATGATGAGTTTCCAGAGCTCATCCCATGACATCCTACCACAACATCTTTGTCCTTCAGCACAGTAGACTTCGACGACTTCTTCCCAAGTAAAGTCTTGAACCATTTTCCAGCAGTTCTACCCATTGCTTAAGAAAATGGTCTACGTAGATAAATCTGCATGAGCAAAATTCATCATTTCTCCAACAGGTCGATCTCAATGTTGCATACGTATGAACAATTAAGAAGTCAAACCCCAGAAACGAATATAATAGTCACTCAAATGTCCTGATTCTAATCTGCTATCCGTAAAAGTCCATGTAGTACGGTATGCATTAGAATCCGACATTACTCACACGGGAAACGACCAGATACCACTCTCGCTGTAACTAATGGTTCAAAAACACAAAGTACCCAACAAGAAAGGGAGATGCTGGCAAATGCTGTCACTCGTACAGGTGGAATTAGTTTTTTACCGGTTAAAAAAAAAAAAAGAAGGGAAAACTCTACGAGAGCTGACGCCCGCTCCGACGAAAAGGAAACGACTATGAGACAACAAGAGAGCGAGACAGCAGCAGGATCAGAGCACCACCTGAGAATGCAGCAGCTCAGAACCCCAATTCGCCATCACTAAGCAGAGAACAACATCAAGACTGAGCAAGAACAGTAAGGTCCCATTCAACACTATGGATCATGCCTCTCCCTCCGAGGCACGACGGAGTAACCGCGGGAAAGGATCAGAAGTACCTGCCACGGGAGCTCCAAAATGGCGACCTCGCTGTGCGATCCACCCACCGACGGTCTATCAACGCCCTCACTGCTACTGTGGAATCAGATGAAGTTTTGATAACGAGAGAGGAAAGTGACGGTCCACCTCCAGGCTTTGTTTTGTCTTCTTTTTTGCGGGACTGTGCTCCAGACGACGTCGTCTCGGGCGAAAAAAGGAATCTTTTGGAACGAAGCAGCAGCAGCTTGCCGCGAGTAAATTCGTTTTTTTCCATAATATTCGCAATGTGGACAATTTAACGTTAAAATAATTTAATAGAATATAAATAAATCATTATTAAAATACGGCAGGTCAACTAAATAATTAAAATTTTTAAAATTATGAATTATAAGGCGGTAATTTTTTTGAATATAAAATCGATATATATGTCTAAAAAAAAGATAATAAATGGATATTAGTACGAATTAAATATAGTACTGCTATATCCAACATCATTTCTTATTTGATAATTAGAATAATTGAAATATTAAATTTGCTATGATCCCATATTAATTTGAAGATACTAATTGGTTGTCGGTTGTGCCAACGCAAAGGGTGTTGTGTCATGTCATCTATTAATTGACTGATGAGTCAGCCTATTGTCTCTGCACTCCTTAGTCCGTAAATTTTTAAACGGTCTCATCTCATCGCGTAATACGGATAAATATCAATAAATTATAATAAATAAATAATTTAGTGTTAATTGTTCAATAATTCATTATTAAAATAATTTAATTAATTTTTTCACATCATCATTTACGATTTGTTTTATCAAGGAAGGTATGCTCCAATCAGACACGCACCAGAAATTAATTCACTAGAGGAGAAGGGCTTGATGGCCCAGCAGCATTCCAAATATTAGTTTTTTACTGATTAAATTAGCTGGCCGTGTATTTAATTAGTCATCAATTAATTAAGAAATGACGGCAGTTAAGAATCTGTCACTTGGGATTATTAATCTTTGCTGCTAGCTAGCACGAAGTAAGCATCTCAACCACTCTCTCTGATTACAGAAGATAGGACAAACAGGCTCAGTCTACCATGGCTCTCATGTAATTGTTGTCAAAACCGAGGGATATTTACGGCAAGAGTGATTAGGCACGTGCCGAGTCGGAAGAAAACTCGTTCATGCTCTGGCACTGCTTGCAAACCTGCGGTCTGTGTGTGCGTGTGTGCGTGTGTGTGGCTCGGATGAGCCGAATCGGCCGAAGTAGCAGAAACTCTTTAGCTAAGAAAACTTCGGCCTATCAAAGATGCCGGGCCCGATTACGGAGAATTGCTGAAGTCAAGCCCGAATCAGCCGAGAGCCCGACCGGTTGCGTTTGCTTGACCGGGCTTTCGCTAAGGTGGGTTTCTTTTTATTCATGTACAGAAAATTACAACTTTTACATCACCTATTACAGTTTTCAATTTTCGATCGTAAAATTTATTATAATATAATATTACATATAATTGGTAAAATTTTATGCCTATAGCACGTGAAATTATTAGACCCACAACTGTCTTCACAACTTGGTAATGCAGAGAGATGAATCTTCTTCCTAATTTCACAAAAGTCCCACTCCTTTCGCTTCCTTGTCTCATTTCTTGGCACACATTTTCATTAACAATTTGTCACCCGACATGTCCAGAATGACAGGGAAACTGTCCGATCTGTTTTCCCTTTTTTTTTTTTGGTTTAAATCCAATCTGTTTTCTCTTCTCGCATTCGATTAATACAGATATTTGTCGGCACTGATCCATGGATTAAAAAAAGAAAAAAAAACAAAAGAGTTACATTCAATTTTATTGATGGTGTTCAACCGTGCATTCTCTTCGAGGCAAATCATGTGCAGCTTCTTCCATTCTAAATTTAGACACGTACAAATTTCCGACACGTTCGAACACTTAAAACATAATATACTTCCTTCGGTCTTCAAACCGCACCTCTTGTCTTCATCCATCCGTATTGACAACTACTATGCTCCTTTTTAAAAAACGAGGAGTTTATTCGCTTAAATCGTGAATATCTCTAAATCAACACTTTTTTAAATCTATAAATTCCAGTTTGTCTGTGCGTATATAGACGATAATCGAACGCATGTCATCATGAATTATATATATATATATGAGTCGTGTATACATTTTATCCCCTTGAACTAACCCTTGAATTGGTAAGTGGCATTTGCCGTGCCCGATATCGAAAAATGCATCTCTTAAGCTCGAATCATCTCTACCCGACCTTTCCCCTAAAGATCGGCCAACTCGATGAATTGAAACTGAGCCGGAAGAGTAACAAGCAACCTTATTCTTTTACCGTGCGCACGAGAGGATTCCCTCGGAACTTAATTATTAGATCGAGATCGTGTGAGAAAAGACAACGTAAAATGCTATTGGTCATGAGAGCTAAGCAGAAAACTAGGAATCCAGTAAATATGTTTGATTGGAATAATCGTGTGGGTGCCCGCCACCAAAATTATTGGAGATCGATCGCATTGGATTAGGTAGAGCTAATCCACGTCGACACGGGACGCAACGCAAGTGCTTGTCGGTGACAAGATCCTCCTCCTTGTTTTGATGTTTTCTCCGTGTCTCGTGACATGGCAACTGAAATTGAGGGAGGCATCGGATGCGAAAATCTTTGCGGATTAAGTTATTATTAATCTTAATGGTTCCATATTTCTTTCTTTTAAAAAAGAACTCGAGTTCGAGTATTACAAGTATAAAAAACATACATTATTTAGATAATTTTATCCTTTGATGATTGATCCGGTTCAAGCTGGTGCTCATTATGACTCACTAAATTTTTGCATACCAAGTGTTGTACGGAAATATAAATCGTCTTGGGTATCAGCTATAAGATTTGAAAGGAAAGCGACCCTTCGCATGAAAACAGTGATACCCAGTATTGCTGTATTGGAGAGAATGATGCGCGTGTATAATATGACAGTACTGATATTAATTAAACTATTTTAATAAATTTTAAATAACATAGTAAAACTAAAAAAATTAAATATTATTAATTTATAATATTATATTAACACTGTCCTATAATATGCTGTCTTGTCCCATTATTGGTCCTCAATTATGCAATGCAGGGACTAAGGAGGGAGCCAGCTGTGTCATGGAGCCCACGTGCTACTGCGCGTCATTTTTTTTTTTACGACTTACGTTATTTGATATTTAAAAATTCAATGGACATGATAATTATAAGTTTAAGTCAGGTCAATCTAGAAGAGTAAAATTATCTCAAACATAAATTTTCTCTATTTGTCATGCTCAAACCTAAGACTTGTAAAATAAGATATCGAATTATCTTAATCAATATAACTTTGGTTCACATAAAAGTGCGTGACTTTGAAGAGAGTCTTCTGTGTGCCAAGTATATTATGTGATAATGTATACGCGATATCACGAATCAATAAAATTCTGTTACATAAATTTATTCTATAAACCCTAAAAAAAATCTTATAAATAAACGAATTTAATTGATTTATTATATAAATATTATTATATAGTATATTATATATATGTATATGTATAAAAGGACTCCCTCGTGATGGGATTTTAAGATCCCGTCAACTACCAATAAATGAAATCGGTTCTTGAAAATGGCAAGAGTTTTGAATGCCAAGCCTTTGACCTCGACCTAACAAATCACGAGAATCCAGAACCGATCAGATGGCGCCGAGGCGAGCGCCACAGAGTACACGGATACCACGGTGGGTTGCGTAGCGCAGGATCAGGAGGCGACTTGCTTTGTCTGTCTCCCTTTGGATGTGTCTTTTGTTTGCTCTTGATCCAATTCCAAGTCATGGGGCCAAATTCCCTTGTTGTCCCCACCTCCACTAGGCTTCCTGGGTGTCCACTCGATTCCCTTTACAGATCCACTTTGTATGCCTAAGGACAAAATCGTCTTTTCATTATTTTATATCAATCGTGCCATCGATAATTTTACGCAATTTATCAGCGGTGAGTGATATAAAATTACCTTCTGACTACATTGTAAACAAGGGTTGAAGTCCTTGTGAGGTTACTGTAATAATTCATAATCACATACACTCTCTTTTCATTTACGATCTGGCCTTCAACTCGCATGCTTGCTTCCCTTTCAGATGTTTCAGGTCATGTCACATTAACTCTCCGTACATGACCAGTCCCGCTGTTCGTGCCGATGTTTCTCTGGTCGCCATTTGTGCTCTGTGGGGGAAAAGTATGTGATGAACTCTCTGGCTGGCTTGACTTGGCTTAGGCTAGGAGGGAGAGGAACTGACTCTGCACCGGTTGGAGTTCGTATTTATTCGATACCAATGCTCCTTTATCTCGGGTTTTAACTTGTACATCACAGAATTTGTAAAAACTGGATCTTGCTTGGATCCTACTAATCATTCTTTCCCCCATCTTTTCCTTATCAGCTTGATGGGCTAGCTGTCCCCATAAATGCTCAGGAATCTGCGAATTCCGTCACAGTACATTAACAATTAACTCTTTCTTTTATAAAAACAACAAAAAAAACAAACAAACAAACAAACTTAATACAGTACCACTGTTCTGAATTTAAGGACTTTTTTAAATAAAATATTTCGTACTCATTTATTTTACTCTTCATATTTATCTGTTTTAGACTGGTTTATTAATTTCAAATATGAAAGCAATAAAGATAAAGAAAATTAGGACCCACCACATGAGTTGATCCTGCATGAATCTGCAAACTCCATTTCCAACCTCATCACATAGCTTCTCTCTTCTCTTTCAGTGCCATGACGGCAGCCTGAGCCTGTTGCTAGTTCATTCCCCAACTCACTCAACGTTGTACAATGTCCCAGGGAATCTACTAGGAAGAACCTCTGCACCGGTTTCATCTTCCTGAGGAAAAAAATCATGACAAATTCGAATCTCTTCTTCTCCGTGAACTTCCTGGTGGCTCTCACGATCCTAGCCCGGCTCTCAGTCTCACAGCTTATCCCGACCGAAACCCGCATCCTGTTCCAAGTCCAGAGACAGCTCGAATACCCTGAAGCTCTCCAGGGATGGAACAAGTGGACCGACTTCTGCTCCCTCCCACCTTCCCCGAGCCTCGCCATTGTCTGTTCCGGCAATCACGTAGTGGAACTGGCCATCGTGGGGAACAAGACCTCTCCTCCTCTTGTCCATAACCCGGGTCTCAGTTCCGGAAAGTTCTCGGCTTCCGGTCAGACGCTCTCCCGGACCTTCTCGATCGAGTCTTTCTTCACCGTGCTCACGAAGCTCTCCAATCTGAAGTCACTGTCCCTGGTGTCCCTCGGGCTGTGGGGCGAACTTCCCCCGAAGATCAACCGGCTGCGCTCGCTGGAGTCGCTCAACCTCAGCTCCAACTTCATCTACGGGAAGATCCCTCAGTCGGTCACCACTCTTAAGAGCATCAAGAGCCTCGTGCTGTCCGATAACATGTTCAACGGAAGCGTCCCGGATCTGAAGATCCTAGGAGCCCTCGAGGAGCTCGACCTGAGTTCGAACTCCCTAGGACCGGACTTCCCCTTGTTGGGAGTCAACCTCGTGAATGTCTCCTTGAGGAACAATTCTTTCAAATCCGAGATCCCGCCCGGGCTTGGTAGCCTGACTCGCCTTCTGCGGTTTGATGTATCGTACAACAATCTTGCCGGACCGTTCCCGACCTCAATCTTCTCCCTCTCTTCAGTTCAGGACATCAATCTAGCCGAGAACCAGCTCAGTGGAACAATCCCGACGAACCTGTCGTGCGACGGAAACCTCACTTATGTCAACTTCTCGCACAACCTTCTTGTCGGGAAACTGCCTCCGTGCATGAGGTCGAATTCGACGAACAGGACTGTGATAAGCTCCTGGAACTGCTTGTCCAATGGGGATACAAAGTACCAGCGTCCCTATTCCTCTTGCAAGAGGGAGGCATTGGCAGTTCAGCCGTCAACTGGAAGTTCGGCTCCAAAGCAAGAAACAAGAATCAAACTAGGCCTTGTTATTGGAGTCATTGGAGGCACGGTCGGAGCCACGGCTTTTCTCGGGTTGCTCATCTTCTGCATTATCAGAAGAGATGAAGGGCGAAGATCATCGGGGGATGACAAGAATACCGGTCGTTCTTTTGCAAAGGAGCTCTCATTCCGTTGGGCCCCCAAGTTGAGCGCTGAATCGAGTAAGCCGTTCTTTATGGAACTTCCCGATTGAATTTCCTCACATTCCATTGAAGGCTTCAACCTGAGTTACTGAATTGTTCAGGAAGCGTGCCTCAGACAATGAGGCTGGGATCACTGGGGCTTCTGCCTTATCAAACTCACACCTTGGAGGAAATCGAGGAGGCGACGAGTAACTTTGATCCCTTCAACTTAGTTACCGAAGCTTCGCAAGGACAGGTACCGGGTCATCTTATGTTTCCCGTCACAAATAAGGACGGAAATCCACTCGTAGATCTGAATTGTTGAATTTTTCTGCAGATATACAAAGGTCGGCTCAGAGACGGTTCGGTTGTCCTGGTGAAGTGTCTCAAGATAAAACAGAGAAATCTGCCACAAAACCTGGACCAGCAGATGGAAATCCTATTGAAGCTACGGCACCGGCACTTGGTCAGCGTTCTTGGACACTGTATCGTCACTTACCAGGACCATCCGAACATCTCGGGCACGGCCTTCGTCCTTCTGGAGCATGTACCAAACGGTTCCCTCGCAGACTACTTAACTGGTAAGCAGTGGAAAAAGAATAGAATTCTGCAAACGTATCAGCGGCTAATCTGATGTTGCTCGGAAATTGTAACTCCTGGGTTGAATTCTGCAGATTGGAGGAAGAAGGAGACCCTGAAGTGGCCGCAGAGAACGGCGATCATGATCGGGATTGCGAGGGGCGTGCAGTTCCTGCACATCGGAATCTCGCCTGGAATCTTCGGGAACGACTTGAAGATCGAAAACATTCTTCTTGATGACAGCCTCACCGCAAAAATCAGTGGTTATCAGATCCCTCTACCATTTAAGGTAGCAATCTAATTATTCATACGCACATTTCGATGAGCAGTTCATGTAAGTCCTTTTTTTTTTTTCACCTGACATGGTTTTGTTTAATTTCCAGACGGGTTCGGAGAATTCGATTGAAGAAGACGGCTCTAATCGTCCTGGCAATACGAAAGATGCAGAAAAGGAGGATGTCTATCAACTAGGAAAGATCCTGCTGCAGATCATTGTTGGCAAATTGGTCAAATCGCCCGCTGAATTGGATGATCACAGACTAATGGTACATACATTGCTCAACAACGTAAATTGCATCCAGCATATTGAATGAACTTCGGATCGTAATGGAGACTGATCAGTGGGTTTTTATTTGGGATGCTATTTGCAGTTGGAACGGAGTCTACCAGAACATCCGACACAGCTCAGAGCTGTGACGGACCCGTCGATGAGAGGCACTTATGCCTTTCAGTCGCTGAAGACTGCAGTCGAAGTCACTGTGAACTGCCTCAAGAAAGACCCGAGCAAGCGACCTTCGATAGAGGACATCCTGTGGAATCTGCAGTACTCAATTCAGGTCCAAGAGGGATGGACCAGCAGCGAAAACCTAAGTACAAGAGCATGAACCGTTTGTTTGCTGCTTCCTTCTGTATCTATGAAGCTGTCACGGAAACGGCAAAAACTAAGACAACCCACATCATCAGGACATGGTTAGCTGCTCGGTAACGTAACATTTTTGCAATCAAGTTTGAAGCAGTCGCTCGGTATATGTAGGAGTACAGTTCCACTGGAGAGTAAACGTTTGGGCAAAGAAAGGACTATACGATGCATAATAATGTTTTGAGTGAACGAGGCTCGGGGAGACATGAAAGCACAGAGCATCCCTACTGACTTAACATCTCCTTCACCGAGAATCCTAGGTAGTCGTCAAAATAGTGCGGGGGCTCGAAGATGAAGCAGGAGATCACGTCTCTAAGGGTGATGACCCCTGTGACTTCATCTTCGTTAGACACCACGTAGATCCTGTGGACCAACTTCGAGGCAAGAGTTTGAATCACACTACCCATGGTCGAGTCCTGCACACATGTTAGCGGCGGGACGATCTTTCCTGTCTGTTGGGTTGTCTCGATGACTCTGCTCATGAAGTCCATGACTGTGAGCCGCCTGAAAGAATGAACCGAACAGAATTGTGAATGTCAGTCCTAGATGAATCCAAACTCGATTTGATAATAAGGAGTCTATGGCAGATAGTGCTTCGTAAGACAATTGATGATCTGACATAGACTCTCGATTGCAACTCAACGAAGAAAAGGAAACACTGAAGCAGGAAGTTGGTTTGTGCAGAACAGCAAAAGGTACCTGAAATTCGTGAAAAGCTCGGGTTTTAGCAGGAGGTGTCTGATGTCTCGGATGCTTATGTTCCCAACAATCTTCTTCTTCGGGCCTGAAACCACTGGGAGACCACCGATTTGGTTATCTTTCATTCGCTTGAAGGCTTCCAGGATTAACTCATCACTGCAGACGCTGATAACCTAATGAACAAGTAACTCAACCATGAGTAGTCTTTAAATTTCTGAGAACTGGATTCTTTGTGAAATAACCAAGCCAATAGGTAAAGATGGCATATTACCTCATTAGGTGACATAAAGGGGAGTCCCACATCAGCGATAGGCCGAGATGCTATAGAATCAAACCAATCCCTCCCCTTGCAACCTTCAAGACCGTGAACTATTGCAGATTGAGTGATGAAGTTCTTAATGTCGGGTTGGCCCGGCTCAATTACAGGAACGTTCCTCAGCCTGTATTTTGAGAGTAGAAGCAGCACACTCAGCATCGAACTGTCTTTTGCCACTGGAACAAACGGTGCCCATCGGTAGGACTTGATTATCGACTTCACCTGGACACCCACACCAAGAGAAAAGTTCATCAAAGCCCAACTACGCAAACCAGGGATATTAAACCTAAAAGCTTTAGCCTGTCAAATGATGGAATAAGATGCTTACAGCGGTCGACTTGAATGGCTCCTCTTGCAGGATAACTTTGTAGAAATCATCGCCCAAATTGTCTGCAGCCGTGGGCGCATCCTTGCCAGCTCCCTTCTCGGCTGCCACACCACCAACCATGGCGGCGCCCACAGCTGCAGCAGTCAGCCCAGCCACTGCTGCAGGACCCGTCACGCCCAGTGCCAAGGCCCCGATGGCTCCCACCGTCCCAGCCCCGATGCCCGCTGCTGTTGCTGAGCTGGCAGACAGAGCAAGGGCTGCTATCTCAGCGCTCTCAAGCACCCAGAGGATGACTGCAGAGTAGTCTATGATTCCGAGGTACCTATCCCTCCAGTCCGAGCTAGTTTTTGCCTCCGGGTTCCTTACCGGAGCGGAAAGAATGTTGTGCTCTGACAGGACTCTAACAGCATCGGCGACTGACGCGTCTCCTTGGATCTCAATGACTGTATAGGGAAAAACGTGTTCTTATTAAGGAAAATGCAGGAGACCGAACACAAAAACAGCACCAAATTCCTATTTAAAGCAATTTTTCAACAGGGCCTACAACATGAGATGAAATGTTTGACACTAGCACGAACTTGCGAGGCATAAAGATGATACTCCGAATGTTCATCCTGATGGAGTCAGTTGCTGCTACCAATACCTTTGCCGCCAGGCACCTGGGGGAAGGATGACACGGGAATGCTAGCAAATGCCGCCGTAAGTGCCTCCTGAAGGGAAGGGGGCAACTTCTTCTGGGACTGGATTTTCTCGAAGTAGGCATCACAGTCGGGAAGTTTACCGCTTCCACTGGCAGCTCCTTGAACCTGTTTCTGTGCCTGTGCCATATACAACTGGAAACATGCACCATATCACAAATCAGACTTCTCGTTTAGCAATTCCATTTAATCATACACCATAAGTGCACCACGCTTCAATGTGATCCAGTCCATACGAGAGATGCTCAAACGTCAAAAGCAAGACAGTCACCCTGGAAACCGATCAGCCCCCGTCTTCTCCGAATTCCCGGTAGATTGTTCTTACCGAATATCAGTAATTCCTACATCGTTTTACACACCTTCTCGCTAAACTTCAGAAGTCCTCAACCTCAACATTCCCCTCGTGGAACGGACCGGGTCCGTTCCATAATCCGGCTCTGTGGTTTGACACCATAATATATCCATGACCCATCAGAAATAATCTAACCTGAACTCATTCCACCTATGTAGAAACAACATTCAACAGGGTACTCCAAGCTGACATCAAATATTACATACCAATGAAAGATGCAGAGCTCATGCAGTTATACTTACCGGAAAAAGAAAGAGAGAGCTGTTGATGAACTTGGAGACCGATCAGAAGGGAAACAAAAGAAGAGAGAAAGACGATCCAGGGATCACAGGGGAGTTACTGAGAACGTTTCGTGGATTCAATCTCCATCCCTCTGCTCAAGAGTGAGTTCATGCCGATCTCGTAGGATCGTCTGTGTCCAGTCCCTGCCACGTGTCTGGACTTAAAACGTGTCGGACGAATGGGAGACCTAAGTGGATGTTTAATTGGTCGTCCTGGTCTGGGTTTTCTTGGGCCTAATGGGAACTTAATGGGCTTGTGTTAACTTTGCCCTCCCCCTCGTAAATAAGTTTTGTCTTTAGGAAAAAAATTAAAGGGAAACAGAAACAAGAAATTTTACATATTTATCGATTCTTTTAAATGAGTTTTAAATATTTTAAAATGATAAATTAAGTCTTATAGGTTTTTCGCATTATGATATCGAGTTTTTTCTGTTACACACCACTACTTTAAGCTAATATGTGTCAATGCCACGTCATTGTTACTTCAGCTTAAAGTAAATGTATGTGACAGAAATGATTCAATATTATAATGCAAGCACATGTAATACTTGATTTATCACTTTAAAATATTTAAAACTCACTTGCAAGAATCGATAAATATATAGGACTCCTGATATCTTTCTGTCAAGAAAAACAAAATTTGATTCCTTCGATTATACTTTACAAAATTGTTTCAGGATACCAGCATGAAAAGAAAGACGACTAAGAAAACCATCCCTAGCTCATATGAGTTCACAAGATCGTCACAAGCCCCCTTGCCGTTAAAAGTTCACGTTCATCAGATTGCTGATGAAGTTTGAGGCACAGGCCGCTCTACTCTGGCCAGAGATTTGCACCGAATCCGCCCCCTCCCGGCTTCAGGTACTTTAGCCGATCGAAACTTTCTGCCTTATCCAGATAACCCAACCCATCGCCATCGCAGGAACTAAGTGCTGCGGCCAGTGCTGAATGGAAGGAAGCATTGGTGGCAATCGCCTTCGTTGCAGCCGCTATTGTGTCTGTCATTAGAGGTTGCTGGGAGGAGGTGGAGCTTGTGAGACCGCTCATCTGCAGACTGCAGGTAGGGTTTCAATGGGCGTTCCTGTGTTGCTTGCCTCCCAAGATTAAGAGCACTGTCTCGGAATTGGATCGATCTGTTAATCGGGTTTGCCCCATAGTTCAAGAAACTACTGCTGTCCCAAGGTGCTAGCAATTGGGAGGCACCCAATGAAGTCCGTGCAGAGAAGTCCAGACAAGGTGACGCCGAGGAAGAGAATCTGCTGTAGCTGGAGTGGTTGATCGGCGTGGTTAGGTCAAGGGTGATGGTGGGGTGCGAGTTACAAGTTGAGATCAATGGGCTGGGCAAGTACAGCCTGCTCGGCTTGGAATCTCGGATTGAAGAGAAGCTTAGACCGCGAAGGCTAGCAGAAGTTGTGGATATAGAGCTGTTAGAGGCGGCTGTTGAAGCTTCAGGTTCCTGCTGGGAGCTCGATGACGATCGGGACCGGAGAATGGAGGCGGCCGCGGCAGTGGTCGAGGCCATGGCCGTGGCGGAAACCGAGAGCGGGTGGTTGTGGTTGCCCTCGTAGGTCGTGATCAGGATGGACATGTCCTCTGCACATCTTTGTACCTGGCACGACACAACAAGCAATTGATAAATGCACATATAGCTTAGCTCTCGCTGATGATATGTGTGCGCTTTGTGTTACTTCCAGGACAAGAAAGGAATTACCTGTTTTCTTACGGGGCAAGATGGGGAGACCGTGCACCGATAATATGCCCGGGGGCATGGGTTTCCTTTTGCCATCTTCTGTCCGTACTTTCTCCACTGACAACCATCGTTCATCTGTATGGCAGCAGTTTATCAGAACTGTTAAAGTAGACGGTGAGATGGCCACATGAGTCATAACCCCCTTTTCTTAGACAAATAGCCAGATTCGATTCTTATGAGTAGAAAAAAAATTTAAAACCCGGAGAGCTATCTCTATTAATAGGCGTCGACTACAGTGTTTTCTAATTTAAATCACTTCATTTATAAAAAAAAAAAAAGATTTTAGTGCAGTAATATTTACCATTGGCTCTTTATAGTAAAAGGCTAAAAGCTCTTAGCCTGCCCTATCAAAGATTATTGAAGAGCACATCACAAACTTGACCAGACAATACTTACTGTGGGAGCATCACATCGAACTCGAACTGAAACCCTAGCTTTCTTGACCTGGGTTGGTTGCGAAGATTCGTCGTCGGCGCTTCTCACGGTCCTCAAGATCTTACTTGGAGGCCATATCTCCGCGATCTCATCTTCCTTCAATTCATCCAAACTTTCTCGGTACGTTCGATCCTTTGTAGGATCGCCCGATCTTCGTTCCGAATATCCAAACCCTAGTCCCAGCTTCAGTTCCTCCCTCGACATCTCATCGTCCCTCTCAGCCTCATTCAAATCGATCTTTCTCCTGTCCTCGGTTTTGGTTGCACCGCTCAAGGTTCTACCGAGGGTGAGAGACACAGCAAGCTCATCAGGCTCTCCATCGTTTCCTTGGCCAGCCCCAACCAGTTGACTGAGGATCGCAGGCTTCCGCAGAGCTTCACCTTGTCGAAGAACATCGCGAACATGCTTCTGAAGCGACTGGTAATCCTTTACTATTTCGGATAACAGAGATTTCAGTCGCTCGTTCTCCTCTCTCACCTCTCCCATTTCGACTCGTGCAGATTCGAGCTGATCCTCCTTCAAGCCAAAACAAGAATTACCAATCTTTATATCTGTAGAGACTTCATTGACTGAAAGATTAATATATAGATTAGATATGAGCAATTGAGCATCTGGTATAAAGTTACCTGGCTCTTATGATTCGAAGACAAATCTCTCGAACCTTTCTCAGGAATTTTCTCCGTAGCAGGTGGCGGAGTGACCTAATTACAGACCGATATAAAATGTCAAGATCGATTAAATCGAATTATCATTTGTATAAATCGATTCTTGTTCCCAGGTTTTGCGTATCCCTTCTCTTCATATAACCTACTCTACATAGTCATTTACCTCTTTAGAAATGGAGGTCAAATGATGGTTTCTATCAGGAGAAGAGCTATATACGCTGTCTGCAGCTTGCTCGAGTCGGCTCCCATGTCCTTCCCGGTTATGATCGATCTGATCAATCCAACAAGGAAGGATCGGATTACTCCTGATGGTTTTGATAAAAGTGTTTTCTAGAATACAAATATCTGAAGCGGGTTCGATACAGCTCCTTGACTTAAATCGCCCAAAAAATGAGTGTCTTTAGCTTAAACGATTAATCTTCAGGATAACTGAATGGCCATGATCGGTTGGGTTACAAGACACCTAGATCGATTATGTGAAGTCAAGAGAATTTTGAAATCAACATGCTAAAATATGAACGGAAATTTCTCAAAAAGATCGAGATCTTTCGGGGTCACCTCTTGATCGGCTTCCGAGTTAGAAGCATTCTCCTCATCACCATTGGATTTCATCTTCTTCTGATGCGGAGGGCTGTCG
The DNA here is from genome assembly GCA_037672795.1 of Lagerstroemia speciosa. Lineage (NCBI taxonomy): Eukaryota > Viridiplantae > Streptophyta > Magnoliopsida > Myrtales > Lythraceae > Lagerstroemia > Lagerstroemia speciosa. Next base: position 2,491,537 of record CM075303.1, on the reverse strand, counting down.
ATGAACCCTCTTTGCACATCACCAGCTCGGTTTCCTGTAGCAGAACCTCTGGGCTTTTCTTTAATAGTGCAGGACACAGGAGCCTGCGAAATTGAACCTCTTTCCAAAGAAAATTCTTCGGCGATACTGCATAGTCGCATGATGACATGAAATACCAATCAAATCAACACAAACAAGTAAATATTAATAATTAACTGAGCAGTTATCATAAGTATTATTAATTAAAATTATTATATTGATATTTTTAAAAAATATTGTTGTGAAGTAGAAAATTATGCAATTCTCTATTTTTTTATATATAATAAACAACTAGATAGGACTCATATTACGCAGGAAAGAAAATAAAAATAAATAAATCTGAAATACTAAAACTAGCTCGTATCATTAAATTTATTTATTTATGATGTAATATAATTTGCTTTATTACAAAAGATAATAAAAATATTATGAAAATATAAGATATTTATTTTCTACCACATATGGGTTTAAACTACTTATTCCTACTCACTAGACCGTCGGAGTAGGACCTCCTGAACTTGACATAGTGGTTCTCTCACTAAATTCTTAAATGGGTGATCCCAAGATCAAATATCGGTTGAGAGGGTCGACGGGAATATTTTCAAGGATCTCGGCCAATCACAGATTAGTCTCGAAATGCGTTTTGACTGGTTCGGGAATATTACGTGGTGCAAATAGGACAAAATAAACTACTGATTCCCACTCGACTACAGGTGGGAATACTAAACATTAAGAGAGAATAAGTTGGCAACTGATTAGAATAATAATTAACTTGACGGAGAAATTTAAGAAAGAATCGTTCAAACTTCAACGTTAATAATTTTCATGTGAGACAGAGACAGGGAGAGGAGACATTTTGAAATTAAGTTGTGTAATGTCGATGTCAATCGTCACGCATAGCCACCGAATCTCAGTCAAAATTCATGCGGCTTTTTATGACTCGATTAAGTGGACTTTTATGTGTCCTTGATTCATTAATTCATTTATGTACTCTTATTATAGTGACATTTTCAATATTAAAGTTTGATTTAATCTTTTATTAATCATTCATATATTTCTTAATCTTATCTTCGTTAACTTTGATGTCGTGCCCAAAAGATGTTCGGTATATTCATCCGTAAAACGAAAAAGTTTTTACCGCAATATTAATTTTCCCTATAATTTAATCGTACTTGTGATGCACATGATAACTGTAAGAAATTATGCATAAATTAACAAAGTGTATGCATAATTAATGATGAGATATTAGCCTAAAAAGATAAAAACTTTTTTCGGACGATCAAATTATATTATAGGCTTTAAAAATAAAATTTCGCTACCACCATCCGTTATATGGGTGACTTGATAGATAATGGAGCCGACACAGCACTGACAAAAATGACATGACATTTTCTTTTAAGTTATATCGTGAACTTTCAGCAAATAGTTGATGTCTCGCGAACTTCAAACCATTATTTTTTACTTAAAAACTAAAAAAAAAAAAGGTGATTCACCAACTAGGATTTAAAAAATCAAAATAAAATTGAATAATTAAGTTATTTTTAGTTAACTATAAGTGGATCCTAATTTATAGGATCGACTTGCAGTCTCTTCTTTTTTTTTTTTCTAGACCCTAACAGCGAAGCCTTAATTAGACACCAGCATATGCTGTCGCGAATCCTGTTCTTCGAATTTCAACAGCTGCTATTCCATGCTTCAACAGCCATATGAATTATGAACTCCCAATTAATCAGCTAATCATAATTAATTAAATGCGATAGGAAACTAATCCATTTCGAATTTTGCCACTTTCTCTGACCTTCTACCTCATCTAAAAATTCCATCGATCAGAAAAACCGATTTACAACTTCAACTTTGCGTTAATGTAAACTAATTAAACCTAAACAGTTGTTGATAATTTCAAATTTCGGACTACCTGTTTATTTAAACATAATTTACGGTGTGAAAAGTCCTGCGTTGTTTTGTTCTTAATAATTGATAGTTTCAATCTACTCACTTGGAATAAGTTGCTTGTAAGCAACGGTAACCTATATCAATTATTAAGAACAAAACAACGCAGAACGCAGAAGTCATAGCATCTCGTTGCTTGCAAGCAACTCATTCCAGGTGAGTAGATTGAAACGGTCAGATATCTCTTCCCTTTAAATAATAAAGAAAATTTATATTGGGAGAGATCTGCTCCATTAGAGGGCCGATCCGACTCGAACATGAATCATTCAAGACCCAGTGGATTTCTGGATATCATGCGGTGTACACCTCGAGCTGTATCTTTTTTTTTTTGGCTAAAATTAATATTATATTAATTAACAAGGGGCAAACAGAAAGTCCACTAGGGTTCGGCCCTCAGGGTTAATTGGACACCTCGAGATGTATCGCACCGACTAATCTACGTTTGAGTCAGGTTGATTTATAAAGGGTAAAATCTCGAAACTGTGAACTTTCTTGGTTCAAAAGATAAGATTCGAACTCGAGACTTTGTTTGGGAGGCACATTCTTCGAACCATTTCAATGATACTATATGTGTGTGTATATATATATTTCAAATTGCTACAAACAAATCGCAGCCGCCAAACAGTGCAAAGTCTAGTTGTTATCACAAGTCGCATTACCGTAGGAAATTTAATCATTTGTGCCCAAACTACAATATTTTTTCTATTTTTTTAAAAAATAGACCGAAAAATCCATCATTTTCGTAATAATTAATGTTTCAGATGTAATTAAAAAAAAACCCAGCTCGGATTAATATTATATCTAATCCACGTGTTCGGATCAGTAGCAATAATATCGTTGAAAATTTAAAGTTTGACCCTTCGTGATAGCCCACAAGCAATAAATGTAAAATAATGTGATAAATTCGTATAATTATATTATTTATTTATAATTTATTATAATTTAATTCATTTCAAATTCGTTAACTTTTTTGTAACAAGTAGAACATTTTTAATTTTTATCAGCATACCATATCAATTTTACTTTTTTATTTTTACAATTTTAAATTATTCGTTCAAAAAGCGCGACGAGTTTTTGCTACTAAAATTATAGATATGGAGTGAGATATGAGAATCTGAGCAGTTGATGAAAGATCTTTCCTGTTACGATCGTAAATATGGGGCGAAAGGAAAATAAAATAAATTATTGTTTTGCTCTTAATTTGGAAATCAGATATATGTCATAAATTTTGATATATAAATTATATTAAAGACGAATATGAAAAACGAAAAATACACCAAACTTCCTTCATATTTACATATAATAGTACAGAAAAAGAAGATATATAATAATTAATTAATTACATTGGTTGAAATAAAAAGCTGCGGGAATTTTTGAAATATTGTTGAGAATTGAAATTCACCTTAGAAAATTACGAATTGATCCATCGAACACGAGATGGATCGATCCATCTAGAGGTAAGAACTCTCACCGATTTTATTTGGGCGTGCATTAGTCGTTCTATGCTCAATCATGTCGATCTTACGAGAAATAAAGGGACAGAGAAAATCACAATTGAACGAACGAAAGTGAGAATTAATTGAATTAATTCCTGGCCGAGGGTCGAGCCCAACCAAACCAATTGACTGGCAATTGAATAAACGCGTGCGCGCAGACGAATGACGATATGGGTAGGCAGAAGGACATTGAAATTGGGAAGCAGCCAGCCCACAATTGATTTAATTTCTTAAAGGGGAGAGCACGTACAGCATTGACAATTGATTATGTCAGTAATCTGAACTAGCAAGAGCAAATATTTAATGAGTAATACACAACGAGTTTATTGTGTAAATTACCATTCAGATCTCGACGCCTGTAAAGTTGACTCTCGAAAATTGTGAAAATTTTACGAGTTTCAAAGCATGAGAGAGTTTTACACAATAAACTCGTCATGTATTTATATACTGAATATTTACTTGTGAGCCAGGTCAAACATGTGCCAATTATATTTTCGTGCTTCCAGTTTTGTCCCTATTCCTAGGCATCTCGTTGGGGTCTTTTTTGTAAAATTATAGAGGACGGAATCTTTAGTAATAATTCAACCGTCTCGTAAAAATATCAGATGAACTACATAAATAGCATTGAAACTGATCTCGTTAATATAGCACTATCAGAGATTTTGACTTAAACAGTCTCGTCTGGTAATTTTACTTAGAGTGAAACTAGAACCCGAGAACTCAACTTCACTAAACCATTTGCGAGCGAGTTTTGGAATTAGTAAAAAAAAAAAGATAAATTTAGTAACATCTCGTATTTTTTATTCTCTTTTTTTTTTCTCATTTACCCTTGCGGATTAATTGCGGAAAGTTAATTACACGACGGATTTTCGGTTGGAAATGCCGGGTTGTGACCTCGGTATATATTAACGAATAATTCTCGCATTATCGACTTACGAAATGTCACCACTAAATATATATATATATATATATATATATATATATATATATATAAGGGGTTCGATGGGGTTCCATGATGCAATATGTACAACCGCTGCCGATTAATTTAAGACTCTCCGTGGAAATTGGCCCGATTGCGCGATCACAGTGTTAGATCATTCATTCACCCAACTTCTTAATCTGCATTTTAAATCTTCATTGACTATATTTTTATTAATAATAATTTAATCAATTAGTGATTTTTTACTCGTCGGTCCATCTGCCCCCACAGAAAGTCAATAGTACCCCTTTTATGTAAGTTAAAGGAAAAAAAAAATCATAAGCTTAGCAACTAAATTGATAATAATTAATTTATTACATCCTCCCCGCTATCGCAATTTCCAAGTGTAACATGTTTTTTTAATGAAAAATATTGAAGAATTACGACTTATTCAAATCCGTGCTCGTCAGTTCTCAAACTGTAAATTCTCTTCGCTCACTAGATTCGAACAACTCAACGATAAGGAGTAGAAAACCGTCTCGACTAATTCATACCGGTCTATGGAATCCTTTTTAGGTTTAATTGTTCCACCTAATAATTACGTAAAATTATCAATGCAGTCTCTAGGCCTCTCTTTCATGAGAAGGCAGGGGAAGATTTGGAAACAGTAAAGGGTCAATGGCTTTGGATCATGCTCACAGACAACAACGCACCGTGACAATGTACTACATCGAGCCACCGAATCACAGGAATCGATTCCTCGAGCTTCAGCGGACTGCTACTGCAAGTATTCGAAGCTAAAAGACAGGGACAAGCTCCTGTTGACTGGCATTAGCTCTTGCCCATCATGGAATCCTAATCCAAACCCAACATAAAGGAGAGAGACAAACCAATGGCATAGGACGAGAATTGAGGACAAGGAGCAACACGATCTGGTCCAAATACTTTTTTTTTTTCACCTACTAGAATTCAATAATATAAATCAGAAAGTGCTCTCAGCATCCAACAACATCAAACTAAAGCAAATCAGTTTTTGCCCCACTGAGAGTCTCCACTGTAGTTGGGATTGGCATTGTTCATTGTTTGAGCAACTTCAGGCCTTATCGTGTCAGCATAAGCATGCCAGCCCAAGAGGTATGGCAATATGAACTGCAGAAGAACCAAACATTTGTGCATAAGGAAACCAGAGAAGCCTATCCCTTTTCCCAGTGACAAAATAATCAAGCAATTGGCAGCACTGAGAATTATTTCTAAACATAAATTGGTTATCAAGAAGGTTGACCGGCACTCGGCACGTCCATCATCAGACGTTATCCAAAATAAATATTGGTTGATGACTCTATACGAGTAAGAAGACAGAGAGAGAGTTGGGTCTTACATTAAAAGCTGAGACGAGGAGTCTGAGCTCCGCTTTAGTGACAGGGATGTTGATGTTCGCATTCACATTATCCTTCTTATTTTGCACATCTAGCATCGAAAAAGCAAAATTAGGCAAGAATAACATTGTCCAGTGTAATCACACGCCAACTCACCTTTAGATACATTAATGCTCAACAAAGACAAGCAAACCGATAACAATAAGAAGTTCTTGAAATCATTCAGCACAACTGAATCATAGACAAATTTTTGCTCCAGAGATTTCACATTCCACTGAAGTTTGGTTATGATGAAAAAATTGAATCATGTTCAGTTCAAAGAACATAATATATTTCATATATTATTTGAAAGAGCCCATAGTATACGAAGGAAATCAGCAAAAAACTTTTGACTTGACAGAGCAAAGTACAAACATATAACTTTATCATTCATGACAGAACGCGATCATATAGCTGCATTCTGTGAACAGATAATATTTAGGTGTCACAAATTAAGAGTATATTAAGAACAGAACTTACTGAGCTTAAAGAAGTGCCCAGAGCCATCCGGAATGGGCTCAACCTTCAAGATCTTGCTCATCGTTCCTTCATCACTGCACACAATTTAATCATAAAGAATAAGACAAAACTGAAGGCTAGACTACACAAAAGACTCCACTACAGGAGTAAAGCAAAGCCACCAATCAAAGCAGGTCAGAATCACTCAGCCATAATATGCAGCAATCTATACTTTCTAATTGATGAACACGAAACAGATTGTAGTAGATAATACCTTCTTCCCTTGTTAGGGTCATGGAAGAATTCACAGGAGTCACTCGCACCAAGGCCGATAAGAGTAGCAATCTCAGTCACTGTTAATGAGAAAACCTAGTAACACACAACCACAATTGTCTATATGACTAGAAAGTTCAACACATGGTGCAAGAACAATTTTCACTTGATTATTGCAGTATTGTTTGTTTCAATTCTAATGTTCAAGGGTAAGCAAAACATTAGTAACTAAATGTCAAGCTACATGGAATTCACATTTTTCACAGAACTGAACAATGTTTAAAGTAAATGAATCACCTGCTTTCTGCTCCAGTCATACGTTCGAACACCAGCCACTGGTGCAAACTCAAGCAGTACAAATCCTTCCTTAGATAATTTGCATGCCCCCGACTGCATAAACGGCCTCAACAAACCAGCAGGTTAGTAACCAAAACAAAAGAAACTATGTGAAAACAAGGCCACGGTAAGTGAAACATACATCCAAGTAAGTGAACTCTGGAGCTCTCGGCTCAACAGCAAGTGCTGCCTTTCCTTTGTAAATTGAGTGGCCCACAAAAACCTTAGACGGCAGGGTTCCCACTGCAAGCACCAAAAAGAAAACGAAACGTAATTCATTTATTGGGCAATTATCAATCTTTTGTTTTGTATCCTACGAAGCAGATATCAGAATTTGAGTACAAAAATTTAGTTTTGCCGGTCCCCGTAGTCTATACGTAATACGAGCATTTGATCAAACTATGTTATACGGACAGTTATGTAGAACCCTTTCAATTATCTCCCTTTCAATTATCTTCAATTGAACGAACAGATGGAATTCTCCCGATGCGAAATCATTGGGCGGTCGCATATAAGTTCGCTCGAAAGCAACCAAGTGAGTGAAATAGAGAACCAGACGAAAAATTCCATTTTCAAGTAAACCCAAAAAAAAAAAGAATCTTTCAGGAAGTAGATTCATTGAGTTAGCAAGCAGAACCACCCAAGACTGCTCAACAAATTCTCGCTCACTACTCCCGAGACTCCGTCAGGCAGCAATACCGAGCCAACAGAAACAAAAGCACAGGACTTTACCTGAACCGGACGGAGAGTAAGAGGATTCGTCACCCGATGCACCGTGCTGCCGTCGCAAGTTCAACTGCGCCTGGCGGCACTGCAGGGAGAGCTTCCGGCTCGAGCCCTGCGCCACGAGCAAGCGAGAGGCTCCGCCATGGCCCGAAAGGTTGCAACCTAGGAAATGGCGGGAGAAGATGGGGCGGTGGAAGCAGAGCCCAGAAGCCTGGGAGCGGATAGCGCGGAGGGAACGAAGCTGATGCATTCTCCCTCTCCCTCACCCTCTCCCTGTGTGAGCGCGCTGTCACCTGTATCGCAGCGGCGGCTTTATATTAAAATATACCACTCATGTTCCCGCCCCGCATGCCATGCCCAATAAAGGACAGAAATAATTCGTTCCGACTTCCGGGTGCTTATGAATTGCAGTAAAAGATGGAACGAATATTACTCAATTAATAATTACCATAATTACTATGAATTATAATAATTGATAAATATTATTCTCTTACTTAATTATTCAAGCCATTATACTGTTGCAATTTTGTCACCCTGAAAAATGTCCCCAAGAAACCCCCACACGGAAAGCAAAGAAATAGCATAATTATTAAAGTAATAAAATTTAATTATAGTAGGTAAAAAATAAGCTGTTCAAATTAAATAAAAATAAAATAAAATAGGTAATTATGATAATTTCTTGTGAATAAAACAAATTTTTTTAGAAATTACAAACTTTGCAAGAAGTCGAAGGATTTTAAAAACGTGAACATGGATTGTATAATTAAGATAATCGTATAAAAAAATAAAAAAAAAAGATAAATTTTTGAGATTAAAATTGTAAATATTGAGTGATATGGAGTGAGAATGAAGAATTTGAGTAACTAATGAAAGATTTTTACTGTTTATATAGTAAATATGAAAAGAAAATTGACTGAAATTACTATTTTACTCATAATTTAGAGGATTTTATAAAGTGTATACATATTATAGATTCTAATATTTAAATTATATTAACGATAGATATGAAAAATAAAAAAAGACATCAAAATTTCTACAGGTTTGTATATAATAGTATAGATAATGTGTGTGTATATACAATCGCACTAGAAACAGACACGTGCTATACATGAAAAGAAAATAAAAAAATGTGAAATATTATGATAAATTTATATTAATTAGATTATTTGTTTATAACTCACTGTAATTTAATTTATTTAAAATTCGTTAACTTACAATAGTAAATATGACATTTTCGATTTTCATTAATATATCATGTCAATTTTACCTTTTAAATTTTACAAATCCAAATCATTCATTTAAAAAAGTGCTAAAATTTTATATATGAAGTGAGATAGGAAAATCTAAAAAGTTAATGAAGTGAGAGAAAAACGATTGAAATCATTATTTTACTCTTAATCTAGAAATTGGATGCATATCATAAATTTTAGTATATAAATTAGATTAAGAATAAATATAAAAATAAAAAGACCAAATTTTAGAAATATTTACATATGTATATTTATTTATCTTAAAATTACCATCAGAAGACGCATCAAAACCTGAAAGCCAGTGAGATGCGGATAAGGGCAAACTTTTTTTTTTTTGGTCGCCAGCCACGGTATCCAAGCAGGCCCCACCAGCGGTGAGACGGCATCTTTCAGCCAACCATACTTGACTAATCCGTTGGTCGCTCCGGGTCGCACGCCTAGCAATGGCGGATGAGGCTCCCAAGGGGGGTGTCTGCGTACGTGAGGTCTCGAACCTGAGACCTTCTTAAGCGACACCGAGCTGCTTACCACTCGGTCCAACCCCACTTGGTGATAAGGGCAAACTTAGATTCATGGGAACATTGTCTTTTCTTTTAATTAGATTACGACCTTTGGGCTTTGGGGTTTGGTCTTGGCCTATCCCCCTAGCGCCATCCCGATTTCTATATTATATTATTGTGTATTGTGTATTTTTAAAAAAATTTAATTTGATTATATATATAATTTATATGTGTTTTTACTTTAATAAATCGAATACAAATTATTATATTTTATTAAAACTCAAATAATATTTTATAAAAAAATACCGTAAAGTATATTATAAAATACTTCGAAACAAGAGGGACCTTAAGGGATTCTTGACAATAAAAACTTCCTATAAATAGATGATTGCAATAAAAACAAACTAAAATAGAAAATTGAATATTTTAATGAAAAATTTCATTACCGAGTTATTTCCGTTCTCCAAATTTTTTTGTTTATGAATATGATTACCCTTTTTCCATATGTAAATTATTAGATAGCCAAGTTATTTAATTTTTTTCATCATCAATAAAAAAATTTCTAATTTATTATATCATTAAACATATTCTAACAATTTTCACTAAAAAAAGTAAATTTAAATAAAGGAAGGTGAATATGAAGATAGACAGTTAATTCTAATCCATTGCTTGAGAGAGAAAAAAAAAACGGTGCAGTGGAAGCAACCTCGAGAAAATTTTTTTTTTTTAACGTCCAAAGAATTCCCTGACGATACATCTCCTCGACTCTATACGTACGTTAGTTCTTGTCTTGTCATGTGTTTACTATCGACATTGTTTTGCACTACCTTGTGAGCACCGGGATAACTCAGAACTCGCATTGTTCCAGTTCAAATGACTGATCCAGGACTACTATGCCGATTTCTCCGACTCCAATCGATCGAATCCCACTTAGTTATTCTTATATATGTAGAGAGATCACACGAAAAAATTTGCATTAACCATGAACACTCCCTCAACAACTTCAGAACGACGCTGAGGAAACAAGAAATGTACGGTTCGGCTCTACTATTTCCCCGTCATTCATTTCTTCCCCGAAGAGTAAAATTACTGACTCGGGTCGAGGGGTAGAAAGACAGTGTATACCCGTACATTATACGAATGAAAATACACAGTTAAACTTGATTCATGTCTCTCTATCTGTCGGGATGAAAATTGCACCGATTAGCAAGGCACGCCGACCCTGCAGTTGAGGGCTCCGGAGAAGCGTGTGAGGCGGGTGACGTAGGTGCCAGGCTTGGCCGAAATCATGTCCGCTTTCGAAAAGGGAAGGGCGGCCGCCGGGTTCCCGGAGGACACGAAGTAGGCTCCGTTCATCATCAGGTCGCCCTCCGATTTCCACAGCCAGTTCTTCCAGACCGATTCCGGCGAGTATTCCCTCTTCGTCACCTGATCAAGATCCCAAGCCACCCGATCGAACATGGACAACATTGCACAGAGAAGAAAGAGATTGAGCGCCGCATCGACCGGGTTGGGGGAGACTTACCTGTGTGCCGTTCACTTGGGGGTCGAGGACGGGAGGAGCAATGAAGCGGTTTCCCTGGCTGATGATGGTGGGGTGCTGGCTGCCGCCGATGGCGTACATCAGCCAGTGGGTGTAGTCGTTGTTGACGACGTGGAAGAAACCCCACCGGCACCTCGGCATCCTCTGGACCAGTCCCTGCCCGAAATGGTTGAAGGCCAGTGTGATCTGCATCATCTCATCCTGGGAGTGCGCATCGCTTGCTCCGAACAGCATCACCTGCAAGTGTTTGCTTTCGTTTCAGCTCAAATCCGCGTCGAAGAAACCACCCCTGTAAGTTTCGGTTTTCAGGTGGACGCGGTTGTGGTCGTATTACCTCGTTGTGGTTGGTGAAATGGCAGTTGGAGATGGTGATGGCAGTCGACCCCATGATCGCATCGATGAGCCCGTCGTAGCACTTGGACATGGAGACGTGGTCGATCCAGATGTTGCTGGACCCAAAGATGGAGATGCCATCGCCGTCGCTCATCGTCCTCAGACCAACATGATCCGCTGCATCCCTGATCAAACCCCCGGACCCTTTAACGATATTGTTGATCCGTATCCCGTGGATGATGACATTGCTTATGAACTGCAAGGTGATCCCGGCTCCGCCAGTGATGAGAACGTTGGCTCCCCGTCCGTCGATGGTCTTGTTGCTGGTCATGATGAGCTCCTGGTTCAGCCTGATGATCATGCTCCGGGCGAAGGTGATCCAGAGAGGCCCGTCCCGGGTGACCGCATGCCGCAGCGTCCCAGGTATCGGGTTAACCATGTCGTTGTCCGAGGGGTCGGTTATGACGTAGTACTTTCCGGACTGACCGCCCCGGGTTGCCCTCCCGAACCCGAGCACACAATCGGCCAGCTTCTGCCGGTTGGTCTCCCAATTGGGGTCGCACCTCCAGCACCTGTCAATCGGGTTGGTGGCAAGGCATGGTCCCTTGTACTTCCTCAATCCCCTCCTTGTGCTGTTGCTGCCTCTCATAGCCCTTTTCCGTACACGTCGAACCAGAAAAGAATCAATCAATCAGCTCGTCATATGGATGGCAATTGTTCTTCTTGTCAATCATATGTAAAATGAAGTATCCCTAAAAATCGACTGGAAAAAACTCGTGAAAGTGTGCGCGTGAGAGAGAAGAATAAAAAAATACAGAAAATCTCACAAATATACATATATATATATATATAATAAATAAGAGAATTTCATATGGGTTAATCTCGGATTAATGGTGATACTGCACTACCGACACCCTTTCGTAGTCCCAGTTTACTATGTGAACCAATGGATATGTTCCAAGGGACAAAAGGCTCACTTGTCAACGTTGAAGTTGAGGTTGTTCGTGACCTCCGCCGGATTCGGCTGGTAAGCTTGTGCGGTGGCCTTCTTTGCCTCCTCGGCTCGATTCTGCCAGTACTCGTCGAATTCTGCGATGTGAGCTCTTAGACCCGTGATCATTAGTGCAAAAGACACGAAGAGTAAGGTGAACGCGTAATTCCTGCCCTCGAACGCCATCGCAACACAACCCTGTGGAAAAAGTTTCGCCTCTCCAGATGAAGTTTTATTCGATTCGACCGAACCTGCCCCTCCGGGCCGATAAACCGGGAATGGCTCGAAGGGCGGCTTGGTTCTCTTGCCTCGGGTGGAAGAGTAACACCATTTATTGATCTTGTGATTTGGTCTTGTACACGAACAGAGGATCAGAGTCTAAAAAAAGCTCACCGTTTTGTCGGGCAGTAAAAATAGTAAAAATTACTTCAGCGTTGAATTTCCCAGACCGTTTGAGGTGGAGAGCTGGGGACGCCATTTTCCGAAGTTGTGAAACGGTCAACTTTTCCTCCATGGGAAGTCTGTTCTTATCCCTTTACCCAAAATTGAAACGTGCGCGCTCGCTCGTTATTCAAGAGTCCAACGTGTTTTGAAGACCAGCAGCGAGATGCTTCGTATCGGAACATCTGAAAACAATGTTGTCTTTCGGGATACCGTGCAATTTTCCCTAGGCATTGAAATGAAACTCTCTCCCTAAGAGTCTCAAAGAAATGTAGCTTTAATGGCTTAAAGTAATGATATATTTTTTTTTTACACCACGCAATATCCCGGGTTAGCCGAAGCGTACCTCAAGACTAACCTGCGATCGGGCCGGGATTCCTGAGAAAATTCCTGTCGACCCTCCCAACCTGGGATTCGATCCTGGGATCACCTATTTGGGAGCCTAGTGAGGGAACCACTAGACCAATCCTAAGTCGGTAAAGTAATGATAAATTTTCTCTTGGTCCTTGACTGCATATTCACCGGCGAGCCACCCATGCCACGCAAAGTAAATATCATCGAACACATCGGGAAAAATATAAGAATGTTTTTATGCATGGCCGAATTACCCCTTCAAGATACCAAAATTCTTGGAGCTAGGGAAAAAAAAGGGAATATTAAAGTGGAGAGGAAGATGAACTACCTAGGCGATCCGGTAGGTCGAGAACACGGGTTCGACTCAGACACTCGCTCTTTGAACTACACTGGACCTTTGGTAGTGCTACGTTGACCGGGTCGGTGTTAACAGCGATTGCTCAGTTCATTTGATATATTCATGGTTGCCTTCTAGATCTCGAATATTACGTAGTAGATGTGACTGAATCGTCAGTACTGTTGTCTTCCTTTTATTAATTAAAAAAATAAGGTAAAATATTGATAACAAAGAATTGATAAATTATTATAATTACGATTTTTCTCCGTACGATGAACCGGTAAGTGGTAGGTGGGCTTTATTAGGGTTCGCCATCTCAACCAATTGCCTGTTGGATTCACCCCCTCGCTCGCTGCCAGCTTCCATCATCTCTTCACATTTCTTGCGCAAGAATCAATCAGCTCGAGAGCCCCCCCTCCCGATTTCTCTCCCAAGTTTTTCCCGGGAAAAACATGGTGAAAGGCCCCGGTCTCTACCCCGACATCGGCAAGAAGGCCAGAGGTCCTCTATATTCTCCTTCCCCTTTTCATTTCGGCTCTTTTGCAGTGGCCGTTTGAGCCCACCCTCCTTCAGCATTTCAGAACATATTGGTTGACCATTTGCTGCGATTTCCACCTGCAGATCTTCTCTACAAGGATTACCAGAGCGACCACAAGTTCACCTTCACCACCTACACTTCCACTGGAGTAGTAGGTGTTCTTTTTTCTGTTTCTTCTTCTTTTTTCTTATGCGAAAAATTGCATTTTTGAATCATCGGATTTTGGGATTCGCCTTGTGTCTAGTGTCTTTCAGATTTGTCGTTTTTCCCATGGATTGATTCGCATTGCCTTTCAGTATTTCAGATGGCTTCAGCCTGTATTTATATTCGCTGTTCTTGAACTGCATTATCTTGCCCGACATTGTTCCGCCTGTAATTGAAGCTGACACGGGTCTGGCGGGATAAAGTATTTTGATGAAAGTTGTTAGCGTTGGCCGTTTAGGTTGTGCATTGATATTTAGTAGCTTGGATGTTTTCATTGCTGCAAAGTTATATGTGATAGCAGTGACGGGAGTTAGCTTAGAAAGATAAACTTGGTTTAGTTCAACATCTCAACATGCTTAAACTGTGTAATCAAGCTCATTAAGTTTAACCAAGGAGAACAATGTAGTAGTATTGCCACTTATTGGAGCTTTCAAAATTGTTGCGTACTTCTGTAGTCTTATTAGCTACATAACTGCACATCTTCCGAAGTGTCCTGTGTCTTGATCGGCTTGTTTCTTCTGTGTCTTAATCTTAGGCACTTACTTCTACTGGAATCAAGAAAGGCGAGCTATTTTTGGCAGATGTGAGCACTCAACTGAAGAACAAGAACATCACAACTGATGTGAAAGTGGACACCAAATCCAATGTGAGCAAAGAAAGTCCGATATACATAATTGGTTTCTGTTTAATTGCTTTCAAGATGACATCTGGTTACCGGAGGTGTTTTGTGCATCTTCTTTAGCGGAGTGTTGGTCAGTAAGAAAAGCAAGGGATGCAAGAAATGTCATAAGTATAGGTCACAAGTATCATTTTGGCACTTCTTCTCTTGTTGATTTCACACTCCATAAAACTGTTGATACTGAACTAGTCATTTAATCTATGTCTTGTAAGGAGAAAAGTTTTTTGTGGAGGTTTCTCTATGCTCCTTGATTTGGGTTTTTCTGATCCATCTTTTTTTTTTTTTTTGGTTCTTGTAACCTTTCAAAAGTTCAAAGAAAAGGCTTTGGCTTAAGTCTTGTGATGCTCGTATCTCTCCCTGTTGCTGCACTTAAACATCGACGTTTAGTGGACTTAGAAATATTGTTTGTTTTCCCATGGAAGATCCCTTTGTCGAATTTCTATGATGGTTCCATTTATGATTTTTGTTCCATTTTACTAAATGCAGGTTTTTACCACCATCACTGTTGATGAACCGGCTCCTGGTCTCAAAACAATCTTCAGCTTCGTCGTACCTGATCAGAGATCTGGCAAGGTGGGGAGCCTTCTTACCCATTTCAAGTTCATGTATTTTAAGCTTTTCTGCAATCTCCTTGGCATGCCGGCTTTCTGTTCAGACGCACTTAACCTTTTTTTTTTTCGGGGGTGATGCAATTTGTTAAACAGGTGGAGCTCCAGTACCAGCATGAGTATGCTGGAATTAGCACTGGCATTGGACTGACTGCAAATCCCATTATCAATTTCTCTGGTGTTATTGGGAATAACACTGTTGCCCTTGGAACGGATCTTTCTTTTGACACTGCCTCGAGGAACTTCACCAAGTGCAATCTTGGGTTGACTTTCACCAATGCTGATCTTATTGCTGCCTTGACACTGTGAGCACTTTATTCTGCTCTTGAAGTACACTTCACCCTCATTTCCTTCCCTCTAGAACATACTTAGCTCTTGTTATTCCTTGGAAGATTGGATCATTCTCCTAGTCAATTCTCTTCTTTGATTGGGTGGCTTCAGATTCAATTTTTTTTAAAGGGGAGGCTTCGGATTCAAAATTCTCAGGGAAAACTTATACAGAAGCTCTTCATATGATACATTCTCCAACAAAATCGATCTTTGTGATGTGGTATTGTAGTGAAACATTTTTTGAAGCTTGGATTTTACTAAGATGAATTGTGGATGGGCAGAATTCTTGCTGATTCAACAAAAACAAGCTCTTTAGGAGAGATTCGTTGGCATGCCTTTTCACATGATGTTCTCTCTGTAGGAATGACAAAGGTGACACTCTCAATGCTTCCTACTATCACATCGTAAGTCCCTTAACCAGTACTGCTGTCGGAGCAGAGCTATCCCATAGCTTCTCCAGCCAGGAGAACATGCTGACAATTGGTACTCAGCACTCCCTCGACCCATTGACCACGGTGAAGGCACGGGTGAACAACTATGGAAGGGCTAATGCCCTGATCCAGCACGAGTGGCGCCCCAAGTCACTCTTCACCATCTCGGGAGAAGTGGACACCAGGGCTGTTGAGAAGAGCGCCAAGATTGGACTGGCCTTGGCTTTGAAGCCCTAGAGCCTAAAAATCAGAACCAACTACTCGATTGATTTATGATGGTGAGTCTCATTTTGGTTCAGCGGAGAGGAATAAGGCAGGTAGAACAAGATGAACGACTGTCCCCGTCTTTTCTTGATCGACTGTCCTGCTGCTTTTGTGATGCAACTTCCATATGTGCTTATTTGAGTTGTAGGAAGAAATTCATGGTTAGTGGCACAAATCTGTCATCATCGTGGTTTTCTCCTCAGCTCTTCATTCTTTTAGGGTGGTGGTTGACCTTGTGTTTGGCAACATTGTATTTGTAGCTCTGTGCCATTTGAACTGACTTCCCACCAAGATCGATTTCTTGCACGATCACTTACTACATCATCTGCAGATTATTCTCTGGGAAAGGATCCTGTGACTTTGCATCCCCTCACACAACCGAGTATGCGGTGCCGTGGACTCCGTTTTTATTTATGGTTGTGAATGGCCTTTTGTTCTCCAATCTTCCCGCTATATATCAGTTTGAGCCTTCTTAGGCAACAGAAATCATTTTCAGTTCAAGTAGGAAGGTTACATGGATGCAAAAGAAAACCTATGGCATTCTCTGCACAAATTTAACTTGTAAGGCCGAAGTTGTCTCTTCTCCCCTAGTGAGAGTGAGTCCTCTCTGAATGCTTGAGGTTGGGAACTACACTCTGTTGGAACATCATAAGAAATGTCGTGTTGACGCTCAGGCATACGCTTATCCAAATGATGAAAGGCTATTGACACCCCATCATTCAACACATTTCACAGTGCACGATTTGACATTTTTCTTTTCTGTCCACTGATGGGGGAGTGGGATATGGAGAAGGAAGAAAGAAATGAAAGATAATAATCAGTTTTCAAATACAGCAGAGTATGACGGGGATGAAAATAGATACTTCATCATAACTACAGACAACCTTTTCCCTGCTAAGAGACGTGAAACTCTGGACAGAAGAAAACAATTGAGTAAGACATCCTTCTTTATACACTGCCTTTTGACTGAATCAGGAATAAATGCTCCCAATGTAAGTTATCCTCCACCCGACCAAGGGAATAGGTAAGGTTAAAAGTAAAAATAATGAAAATGGCATTCCAGGACTTACTGTTTAGCAGTTATATGTACCTGAGTGTTGCATCTATTTTGGTTTCGGGGATTGGTGAGGATATTGGTAACGGTAGGGAGATGGAGATGCATAGGACCCATTGGGGATAGAGAGACTTCTCTGCTGCAGCCCGTTTCTTGAACTTGGGCTGGATCCAATTCGATCAGCACGCATTGTCTGGAAGTAGTACGATGAGCTGGCCATGTCCTTGAGGTATGGGAGGGGCTTCAGAGCTTCGACAACTTCACTCATTAGTGGTCGGGCTTTGGGGTCTCGACTGAGGCAGTGAGCAGCCAACTGGGTCACTTTCTGAGCTCCCTTTATTGAGAAGTGACCTTCGAGCCGTGGATCTATCAACTTGTAGAACCTCCTCCTCTCCCCGAGATGGGGCCGGGCCCACTCAACAAGGTTGTGCTCCCCATTGGGCCTGTTCTTGTCCATGGATCTTCGACCTGTCAGAATTTCTAGAAGAACCACGCCAAAGCTGTACACGTCACTCTTCGATGTAAGATGCCCTGAAGAGAGAGTTATATATGATGAGAACGAAGCTGAACAGAAGTGATAACCAGCAATTCTGTAATTCAGCTCCTATGACTAGGAACTACAATGTTCGAAAAGCAAAACATCACCCGCAGGGTAGGAGGAAAAAAAATAAACAATTAGAAACTTAAAAAGAGGACATGAAACAACATTTGGGAAATACTGAAAGGTCAGCCTTACCTGTCATCACATACTCTGGAGCTGCATATCCATGAGTTCCCATCACACGGGTTGAGACGTGGGTTTTGCCTTCTTCGGGCCCATCTTTGGCAAGTCCAAAGTCGGAAAGCTTGGCATCGTAATCCTACAAAGACAATGCATTTAGAAACTTGAACCTATTGCTGTTCAAGGTAACATTTCCACGGGTTTTGCTGCTTACAACATCTAATAGGATGTTCGAGGTCTTAAAATCACGATATATGACCGGTCTTTCAGCTTCTTCATGGAGAAACGCAAGACCTCTTGCAGCTCCAAGTGCGATTTTCATCCTGATGGACCAAGGAAGAGGCAGGGACCCTATACATCATAAAATTTCACTCACGTTTATTATAAAGCATACAAGCAGCGGGCAGCTAATATTATACTAATAAAACATCTTTCGCAAATCCTTCAAGAGTAAGGAATCCCATACATAATGTTGGCTCCTCATTTAACAGAGTTAGCTGATAAGACCAGAAAGAACTGCCATTGTTAGGAAAGATACTCCCAGTTACAGGCAGGACTTAAAAAGTGCGCAAAGTGACCGAGCAGGGTAAGCATAATATAAGAGTTCAGAGCCAGGGATAATGAAATAGCATTTTGAATGTAACAATCTCAATATCCATCCACTTGCTAAAACAACCATGAATTTTGGAGTTAGTAGCTTACTCATCCAGTCCAGCAAGAAGTTAAAGGATTTCAAGTGCCGGATTCAATAGAAAAAATAGATGGGGCCCAACAGATCAGTCAAGTACAATGAATAGAGGAGGTACACCATACATACTTCTAAATAGGTGATTGTCCAAGCTTCCGCGTGGCATAAACTCATATACAAGCAGCCTTTGATCATCTTCAATGCAGTAACCAATTAGCTTAACCAGGTTAGAATGTACAAGATCGCTAAGAAAATTTAGCTCAGCCTGCCAATGTAGCACACAGACATATCAGCTCCAATTACAGCAAAATAAACTTTGGAAAGTAATCAGTTTTTTCATACCAGCCACTCTTTATGACCTTGAAGGCCATCATGGTTGAGAGTTTTAACAGCAACAGTAAGCCCTGTACCCGGTCTAACAGGGGCAGTTCCATGCTCTTCAATCCAACCCTTGAACACACAACCGAAGCCTCCTTCCCCAAGGAGACTGTCAGGCCTGAAGTTTCGTGTTGCCGACTTCAAATCGTTAAATGTGAATTTCCGCAACCGAGATGCAACTTTAAGCTCCTCTTCAAACTTCGAAGTCGAGAAGTTACTCTCCGTGTTACTAGTCGTTGTAGATGAGACTACAGGAAAGACTGGTTGATCTCTACTTGTATCATATGTTGATTTACTTTCTGCTGCTTAAACAGAGATTCGTCACATCATAAAATGCAGAAACGTAGGCAATTACTATTTGACAATGTGCATATATGAAAATAAATCTCAATGCTGTAAAATGCACAAAGAAGGAATATATAGTTCAAAGAAGTATTAATTTATGTCAGCTCATCAATGATCCTATTCAGACTGAAAAACTGACATGGAACAGATAAAACTTAAACTGTAACGGCATATTCTCTCATGGAAAACAAGCAGAGCAATGGTGTGCTCTCTCTAATGGAAAACAAGCAGCGTAAAAGGCAGAGATAGCATGCCCAAAAACAAGGAAATTATTCATGACCCCAAGTTCTCAACACACAACAGCTATTTTTACATTTGACTGGTGGCAGTAAGGTTCATGTTCCCAAATCGAATCATCGGATTCACACAGATCATTCATCAAGCCATGGCACTGCTCAATGTGTGGAACTAACCACCATTCATCAGACACTGGAGAAGCGAGCAGCAGCTGCCCTCCAAAGGATATCTTTTCCACTAGCAAAATTGATGAAAATCTTCATTTGCAATAACCAATAACTCAACCGAATCCTCCACTATTAAATTCTGAACACACTCTTCCTTCAGCGAGATGCAAGATTTCGTTTTCTCACCAACCCAGCTCGTTGCAAGGGGGCCCCAATGCATCAACGGACAAACAAGGAAAGAAGGCGCCCCCAATAATCACAGTTAGAAGGTGAAAGAAGCAAATCAGGCACTCGACATAGCCAAGAACATCAAATCAGCTACAGAATTTCAACTACAGCTGTGCCTGAGACGGTGGGAAAAAAAATCAAGAATGAAATGAACATGCAAAGATTCGTAAGAGATTGAAGGAGGGCTATCCATCGATGACTCAGAGCTACATTTCCCAAACGAGAGGAGTTACCATAATTTGTGCTGGTGCCACATGTAGAGCTATCGACTTTGGATCTAGAAGATATGCAGCTCGTAATGAACCTGAACTTGATCCAACAGCAATTCTCCTCAACAGCTGCACAATCATGATTCTTCAACCTCACCTCCCCCTCGCCATCAGACCTGTTTTTTTTCTTCTTTTCCCCCTCCGATTTGCACACAGTCCAGGGCTCCACTCCATCGTTCTCAGCTCCTCCTCCTCCGCCACCTCCGGCTCTACAGCTATTACTATCCCCAGCAGCCACAGCTCCCATATCACCACCAGGAAACCCTAATCATACGCAAACCAGCAGTCCCTTCCCCGCACAAAGCACAAGAGCTACAGGATCAGCTCCGAATTACTGGAACACCAGAAGATTGACGGCAGCAGGTGGTGGATCATACACCGAACGCAGGATGAAAAGGCCGGCGATCGATGCGGAAGATTTGGACAGATCACAGACCGCTTCAGAGGAAAAAGCGAATACGTATGATGAGTGAAATGCGACACTGAAATGAATTGTCGATTCTCTCTCTTCTTGTTGCCGAGTTGCTTTTCCTTTTGAGCTGAAAAAAACAATTCCCTGCTATAAAACTTTTTAGCCAAGCTCATTATTCATGAATTTTATTAATAAATATTTAATATTTTATTATTTAATATCACATTATTTTTTTATTCGTTAACAATAATAATTTTTAGATATAATTTGACATATTTACCTTAGTGTCAAACACGCATTAGTTAGGTTTATCACGTCATCCATAAACTCGGCTCATCTAATAATTTCGCTTTCTCACATTTGTCGAAACTAATTTCGGTTCAGTGCACTCAATTATAGATATTTCTCAAAGTGCCCTCTATTACCGGTGAAGGGGGTCCTTCAATAGAGTAAGTTTTCAGTAGAGCGGTCATACTATATCAACATTACTTATGCGGTATATTCGTTCAATCACGACTTAACATGTAATCAATAATTATACAATTATGGTTATGAAATCATAAAAAATATTTTAAAAATATAAAAAACCGTAAATAAATGGTGAATTATAATTGGAAATAATATATAAATTGTAAAAAAATTTAAAAACCCAACAAATTGTGAAGCCTGATTGTAAATAATATATAAATAGTGAATTCTTATTTGACGGATATATCACGTTAGAGTGCTTACGTGGTATACGTGGTATAACCACTCTACTAAAGACTTTCTCGCTCCAAAGGTTTGAAACTCACTTTCATATATCTTGATAAGATGAATCCCTTCCAAGTAAAATTGCTAGAAGGATTCTTCAAGACCGTGGCTCGTCGGACACCGGATTTCGATTCTCTCGTCCTCGAATTGCCTCGAGTGGATGGGATTGGAAATGAGTCCGAGCGAGGATGAAGTAAATGGTAGAACTTTGGTGCCTCAAATGTGTACTGTACCGTAGTCGGGATGGATTTAAGGGGCGCAAGTATAATGGCCTTTACATATTTCTATTTAATTTTTTCTAATTTTTGTTGTGGGCCCTCTCTCGAGCATGACTTTTGGGCCCATGGGCTCAGAAGAACCGGCCCATTTCCTTGTTATATATTATTCATGGATTAAGCCTGTTCCGTTAAATGCAAATGAGTCATAGATCACATGAGACTAATTTATGGATTTGCCGTGGAAAAATCCATTCAAGAGTTAAATCACGCATCGATTGACTTAGGAGTAATTCGGGTTTATAAATGAATTGGGTACCGTCACCCGACGGTTCAGGTTTCTAGATGGAAACGAGTTCAAGCATTTTAAAAGTCCGGATGAATATTTCGCATGGTATCAGAGTAAGTTATCGAATGGACCAACGCCTCGTCGGGCCCGAGTTTGGAACTCGTGATTGGTTAAACCCGAGACTTAAAGAAAAATGTACAGCTCGTGACCATTTTATCTAGCGCAGAGAGAGCGCTCGACCGCGTAGTCGTTAACTCATCGATGGAGCATCAATGTGCAGGAAGTCGTTGGGATGACGTGTATGGATAAGCTGCAACGTCGGACCGTGCTGTTGATGTTTGCCTTTCTGATTTTTTTTTCCTTCCGAATTATAATCACATTAATTATTAATATAATTAATTGGGCTTTCTTCTCTGGTCTTTTTTTTTATATAAATAATTTTTTTATTAAATAATTAGGTGGCTAAAAAATCTCAAACAATCGCCATGGACTCGGAGGTTCCATCATAGCCACATTTCGGGCAACAACTGGAGATTTTTAAAGCGCTCTCCTTCTAAGTTCTACCTAAACAAATGGAGGAGAAGGAAGACAAAATTCAGGGCTCAGGTGGATGGAACGTGCGTATCTGAGTTATCGGCAAAATTATAAGTTCGTATCCTCTCGTCCGTGCTTAACTCTTATTAAGATCACTCTTGTATATACTTACACGTGGATATGAATTTGCGGATGGACCTAATTTGTAATCTGACAGACTTTTCGGAGGCCTTTTTTTTTTTAATAACAACGGAGGCTTATATATTTAATTTAAGGATAAAAGATAAAAAGAAATAAAATAGATAATAACTTTTACGATGAGGATTGAACACAAACTTTTAGGTTGTGAGACAGATTCTTGTGATGTCCTCTTCTATATCTACCTATACTATTTATATGTAAATATTTGGGAAGTTTGAATTTTTTTTTGTTTTTTATATTTATCATTAATCTAATTTACACATTAAAATTTATGACATATATCCGATTTTCATATTAAGGATAAATCAATAATTTTAGTCATTTTCCTCGCACACCGTATCGACGACCTTAATAGCATAAATCTTTCGTTAACTACTTAAAGTCCCTGACCTCATTCAATATATATACTTTTAATAGCAAAAATCTATCGTATTTTTAAACTGGTGATTTGATATTGCAAAATTGAAAATGTAAAATTGACATTATATACTAGCGAAATTGAGAATGTTCTAATTACTACTGTAAGTTAAAAAATTTCAAATGAAGCAAATTGTAATAACTCATAAATAAATAATCTAATAATACTAATTCATGTCCGTATTTTATATTTATTTATTTATTTTTCTGTACGTAGTATGAGTCGGTGTGCTGTGATAGGGACCTCTTCTTTTGGGGTGGGGGCTGAGAATGGGATCGGGGTCTACCCGACTCAATGCGGAAGTACGAAAGATTAATGATTTCTGTAATCTGAGAGTATATTCCGTATCATACGATATTATTTAGCAATGAAACTAGAACTTCAAAAAAAAAAGTACGGATTTACTATCATTTACAGTAATCTAACAATTTAAAACTCATTTTAATGTACTTTAGTAAAGTTGATATTACAAATTCAAATTTTATCTTGGGCAGAAAAACTGGAATACTACATAGAAGAGTAGCTGAATCACTACTATTACTGATCGCCCCGATCCTGAATTTAGCTATTATAAATAAAATTTTCTATTTTCCTTTATTTCCTTTTTTTTTTTAAATTCCCTCCTCGACTTGTTGAAAGATCGAGAATTGGATATGTGACAGGGTTGTTGATTTTGATAAACAATTATTTAATTAATAATTAATAAGGACGGGCAGCACGAAAATAGAAATTCATTATTTTATGTGTCGCTGGGTGGATAGGTGTCGGCTGTCAATGAAGCATTCCCTGCAGCGTCTTCGGAGCTTCAGTTCGCCTACTTCATCTCGATAACTTGTGGTTTGATCGATTGCACTCTCTCACAGCTGGTCGATCAGT
This sequence comes from Lagerstroemia speciosa, assembly GCA_037672795.1. Taxonomy (NCBI): domain Eukaryota; kingdom Viridiplantae; phylum Streptophyta; class Magnoliopsida; order Myrtales; family Lythraceae; genus Lagerstroemia; species Lagerstroemia speciosa. Next base: position 2,467,357 of record CM075303.1, on the reverse strand, counting down.
CCTTGCTCTCTTCTTCAAGTTACGCGGAAGATTCCGAGAGATTTTATTAGCTCACTCCTAGCTTGTTTGTTTGTGATTCAGTTTCGATTCCGAGGGGATTATTGTCTCATCATTCTCGAGATTCTATGGGATTGGCCTCGCACGACGCACGAGAATCGCGCGGGGAATCGGATATATCTTTGTTGCAGTTCGATAAGCAGAGGACATGGAATCACAGCTGCCGGCCCTGATCGAGCAGTCGTTTGACAGCCGCTACTCCCACCATGTGAGGGAAGCTCTCGAGGAGCTGCCCGACAGCTTCACCGTAACCGACCCTAGCATATGCGGCCACCCCATCGTCTTCGCCAGCAGAGGGTTCCTGAAGATGTGCGGTTACTCCAGGGAGGAAGTGATTGGACAGAACGCGAGGATCTTTCAGGGGCCGGGGACTAGTCGGAGGTCCGTAATGGAAATCCGCGAGGCCGTAAGGGAGGAGCGGACTGTCCAGCTCAATCTTCTGAATTATCGCAAGGATGGGACTCCGTTCTGGATGTTTTTCCATATGAACCCTGTGTTCAGCAAGGAGGACGGGAAGGTCATCCATTTCGTGGCAGTTCAGGTGCCGTTGTCGGGCAGGAGGAGGAGTCTGTCCTACAACAGCGATGCGAAATTCTGCGAGGATATCATGTCCGGGTCTTGTAGGAGGGAGGTCTGCTTGGACAGTGGTATGGAAGTGGATCGTGCTCTGGAGATCAATAATTCAGTTTTGGACTCCGACGGTGCAGGTTTGGATTGCTCAGTTAGCATCTACCTTCGATGATTAGAGTTCAAGATCAAATTGCACATACTTGCGTGTTGTAGTTTTCAATTTGGTCTATGTATGCAATGGATGGTTTACAGCGGTTCTGTGTTATGTGCAGATGTTGGGAATCTGTTCAGAACTTGTTTATCTCTCTCTCTTTTCTTTCTTTCCTCCTTTGTGTACTGGTTGGATTTCTTCTAGCGTGTATGGTGTCTTTTCAGATTGAAGGGTCGCACTTTGATGGACTTTTTCAATTAAGACCACCACAGGAGCCTATGGATTCTAACTTTCTATATCTGCTTGTTACAGGTGTAGACATTGGAGAGCCCTGCGAGGCAAATGAATTTGAAAAACGAAGGGCTGCATCTGTCATCGACAACATCATGTCCATTCTAACTCACTATAGTGAGTTGACTGGCAGTTTGGTTTGTGGAAAGAAATGCTGCTGTTATGGGACCAGCATTTTTGGTTCATCCATAACTATGTCTCTTGGTAGAATCAAACAAAGCTTTGTATTGTGAGTTTTTACAGATGCCTCATTTATTTTGAATTCCCTGTTGAATCCTGCTCCATACAAAGTGCTGATGGCTCTTGTTTTGTGCTCTCATTTGCGATATTTTGTGTTCCAGGACTGATATGCAATTACCAGATATGCCGATAGTTTATGCAAGTGATGCCTTCTTGAAATTGACAGGTGCCTTAGGGTTCTCGCACAGTTGGTTCTGTAGTTCATTTGACATCGTCCTTATTTGCCTCTTCTGGAAGATAAGAGTTTTCCGTGCCTTACACACGTTTGTGTCTTTTGCAGGATATTCTAGAAATGAGGTGTTGGGTCGCAATTGTAGATTTTTAAGTGGGATGGATACAGACCCCTCAACTCTATTTCATGTATATATCCTTCCATATGTTGGGTTCTTTAATACCGTTTGGAAACTCAAATCTATTTGTGGACTGTGGGCTTTAGTTTTAAGCATTACTAGTGATTTTGCAGATCAAGGAAAGTATTCGTACAGAAAGAACCTGCACAGTACGTATCTTAAATTACAGGTTGCTACTGGACTATACTTTTTGGAGTAGTATCAACATCTGGATATTTATTTTTAATATTATTTCTTTCTGATTTAATTCCAGGAAAGATGGTAGTTCGTTTTGGAATCTTCTTCACATCTCACCTGTCCGTATTGCTTCTGGAAAGGTACTTGTCATATTCTTAAGCTCGAATCAACCAGGATCTAGTTAATCTGGGCATTTGTCTTTCTGTTCTTTCTCTGATTTCTCAAGATGTTGGGTATTTGTCTTTCTGTTCTTTCACTGATTTCTCAAGATGATCTATCTCTTCTAATTCTTTGTAGTTCTTGAAATATCAGCAGATTGTCTTTGATTCTCTGAGCCACTATTAGATTGTTTTTTGGTTGAAGTTCCAGTAGGGGACACCAGGGAGGTGTCTCTTCACTCCTTGACACAAACTCATTATCCAGCATAAGCGATCAGGAGCTGCTTCTGTTGCACGTGGAATCACCAGAAAATAATGACACCTCCCACCCGTTTATGTGCTTTACCCATGGATATTTCTTGTGTTTGCATTCATACAAATGAGGATGCTTGAGAATGTCTTTCCATATGCAATTCCATAACCATCAAATCATTTTTAAGGCTGATAAGATGGGTTTGCTTAGGACTGGGGAATCAGGGGTGTTTAGGCTGTAGCTGCATTATAGATGTTCCACAAAAAGATGGGCATGCGTAAAGTAAGGAAAAATCTTTGTGTCAAGGTTTGAAAACAGACTATAGGAATCATTTTTGTTTCTAACACTGGTTGGTCACAAAACTATTTAGTATCCTGTCTAAAAGATACCCGATGCGTCATCATTTTCATTATGTGGCTCTATCGTGCAAGTGCTTTTTTTACCCAATGCTCATCACAAAATTAATTCATTTTTTCTACAATTTTATTGCATAAATCTGTGCACATTTCACCATGATATTGCATTGGCTAGCTCGGGAAACTGGCTGCAATATGCCATCTGGGCGGCAAATTAAGGAAATTTTTCTTTTGACATATGAATATATACCTGGTATGAGTCACCAGTTCTCCATCTGAGTAGGAATAGGAGTTTCTTTTGGGATTAGTACGGTATAGATAGCAAAGAGAGCATTTTTATTCCCAACTTGAAACATGTTCACGGCGCATACGTGCAAAGAAGAATCTCGAATGCTGATTTTCTGCTCTCGTTGCACCGACTTTCATCGATTATTTATCCACAAAAAGAATCAGATAGATTGAGCTTTCAGCTTTCTGTAATGCTTCATTGCTAAATCTTCACTGTGTCCTTCCCTACTGCAGAACGCATACTTTGTTGGTGTTCAGATTGAAGAAGGAGGTCTGAAGGACAGAGGTGGGCTCAGTGCTGAGATGAGGCAACGGAGCACTGTGGGTGCGGTACGAGTCGCGCTGAGGACTCTGTCAATTAGCGGCGCTGGCTCTTGTCAGCCAGAGTAAACTCATGGGACACCACTGCACTTGGACTGCAGTCTGTATATTTCCTCGCTTCCACGGGCTCCTCCAGATATGTCATGTTTCAAACAGAAATTGCACGATGCGGTTTGTTATACACAGATGGTTAATTACATTCCCGAGTTTTCAGTTTCTCCATTATCGACATGGTTTGATCTTTTAGATTGTCATTTCCCGAGCTTAGTCTCGAGCAGGTGATACTACTGCACCAGTTCCATTTTTCATTTCCTCAACCATCTTTCACTAATGAAAGCTAACTCCACTCCACCGTGAATAGTCTTCATCAGCCAGAAGGATGACTGGAAGAAATCAAAAACCATCAAATGTGCCGCCGTTTTCCCTCAAGAACAAGAACGATTCTCGTTCCACCCTCACGTCGATGGCAATGTCGATATCGTGACCCTTCCTGTCCTTCGTCCTGTCAAGAGCTTGGGGGTGAGGGTGCACTTATCTGTAAAACTATTTGAAACTATCAACCCCTTTTGTCTTCCGTACAGTGAAAGAATGAGTCTCCATTTGCTTCCGTTCATTTTTTTCATGCAAAGCCGCTATTTAATGGAGGCAAATTGGAGAACGCCTGTCGGATTGGGGATGATTGGTGAATAGCAATTCATTCCTCGTACTTCATTCTGGTTTCCTTGTTCCAATTTCCACAGTCAAATCGTTGCATTCTTTGATTTACTTAACTGGTTAGCGTATCCGGTTCGAGTTTCTTGTACATAATGAATTAAATTTTTGACCGGAACATGAAACCTGAAAAATGATGCGATCAACCCAGAAAGCTTGACTTCACTCGTACCAATCAGAACCTAGTAGATAGATAAATTGTACCCCGTTATCAAGGACCGGATTTTAGGTCCGCACGTGTTCGAGATCCAGCTGCCCAGCTTTCTGAATGCAGTATGTTTATGCACCGGTTGCCACCCTGTTCGACTAATTCCCCGAGATGTACAAGTATGCATAGAGCACGAACCCCAAATTACCTATCCGATCCCAACCAGATAAACCTGCGTTTCTGATGTCTCCTATAGTATTTTCTGTGCTACTTTATCACTTGGTTGATCTGTACTTGTACCTTGCAGCCCAGAACAGATAGTGCAGAAAGTTGAGCACACTCAGCACACACATCAGCCAATAGAATCTCTCCAGGTGGTAGCTGTTGAGGTTTGGGCCGGAAAGCCACCCCCGGTGCCCGGAGCTCCCGGTGGCTCCATTAACTATGGACACGATAACCGAGCTCAGGTAATACCCCATAGCCAGTGATGCCCAGGACAGGGAGGTGGCCAGCGACCTCATGCTGATTGGAGCCTCGGAGAAGAAGAACTCCAGCAGCCCTGCGAGGGTGAAGAGGTCGGCGGACCCCAGGAAAAGGTACTGGAATGCGATCCAGAAGAACGTGATTGGTAATGGGCCGCCCGAGTCGAGCATGCCTGAGTCAGTGGCGACCCGTTTTCTCTTGATCTCCACCAGGGCAGCCACAGCCATGGACACGATAGAGAGGGCCAGCCCGATCCCGATCCTCTGGAGGTGGGTTATGCCCGTCTCAGACTTGGTGGCTTTCCGAGCAAACGGGACGATTGCGTGGTCGTAGATAGGTGCGAGCACCATGATGAAGAGGATTGGGAAGATTGGGAGGGAGGCCGGGGGAACCTTGAGTGACCCGAGCTTTGTGTCCATCGTGGCGGCCTGCTGGACTGAGAATGTGGAGAGCTGAGCGAGGCAGCAGTTGAGCATTATCGTGCAGGCGAAGATCGGGAGGATTCTGATCACGGTCTTCACGTCCTCGACTTGTTGGATTGAGCATTGCAGTGACTTGTGGAACGGTTTATCTGTCAGTGCTCTGTTCAGGAATCTAAGGCTTTGAGTACTGTTTGTGGCCTGGCCATCTGATGTTCTGGCGTCCTTCGGTTTAGTGGTCTGTAACTCGGGCTCGTGTCCCACGGTCCTCTGGCCAGGGTTAGATGGGCTAGTGGACATGCTTGCAATGGCATTGCTCGGGTTCCGGGATCGGAATCTGTTGATGGTGGCAGCAACCAGAACCTGGTCAAAGAATGCACAGTAGACTACATCTTGAGTGGAAGAAACTATAAAATCTGCAACGAGATTACAACTTTTTGAATCGAGATTACAAGTTTTGAGCACCACCGGTGAAAAGAATTACCATGAATATTGTGGTGAGCGGGCTCCCAGAGGGGATCTTGTTCCGGTACCGGGCAGACCCGGCTAGGAAGATCGGGACAGACAGGAGGATCGCCAGGGTCGAGATCCCGAACCCCCACTGCCACCCCTTGTTGTCCTCGACCCACACGACCAGGGTCACGGCTATCAGGCCACCACAGGAGAGGCAGAAGACGAAGTAGTTGAAGAAGGTGGACCTCTGCTTCCTACCTTGGACAGTGGTCTCATCGAACTGCTCAGCCCCATGGGTCGGTAGCGAGCCCTTGATGCCTCCGACTCCGAGGGCCACCAGGTAGAGGCCTGCAAAGAGCATTGCAGCCTTCGCTCCGTGCACTTCCTCGCACTGGCGGCTGGGGTCCACAGCCCTGTCGCAGGCCGGTGGCTTGAGGGAAGATGACTTGGCTTGCACTGTAAGTATCACTAATCCCTGATACAAGAAGAAATAACAAAAACTCTCCTAATCATAATTTTTTTTCACATTACAAGAATTGAATTCAAATTTTAATTAAATGAAAAATGCACTAAGCCATTTCTCTTTCGGCATATACAATCATGTATCCATGAGTCCAATTGGTCCTGACTAATTCAGATTCAAATCGAGTCGGCCTCGGCTCATTAAAGGGGCAAAACTCTCCTAACATGAACTTTCCTCGTTCATGCTATATTAATCTATCAAAGATTAGACGGTCCCCTTGCCGGTGAGAAATTCTCAGGTGATCATACCTCGTCACGTGGTAGGCATGGGAAAATACCAATCCGACTGTGACAAACGAGCAAATTAGTATTAATCTCCCAAATAGTTATCTCATTTATTACTTATCAGAGTAATTTCATACCACTTCAGCTAGGATCATCTAAGATTTTTCGCCGCTAGCCATTCCCATTTAATGCTACTTCCCATCTAGGCTCTTCTAGGAAATTTCAAGTGTTAATAGCCAAATATAATACTTCACTTCTCCCACCTTTCACAACTAGCACCACTTTATAGCTAGTTTTAAAAATAGCACCAGATTTGAAAAAATGTCTATTTTGCCCTTCCTCTTCAAACAGCTACCGCTCCTTCCTAATGCCCAGACCGACCGACGCCCAGGTCGCCCAACGCCCAGATCTGCGTCCAGCGGCCCCCAACGCCTGAGCCTAGTCCATTGTTGTTTCAACCACCAAGCCACTTCAACCTTCTAGCCCAAGACCCGAGTTTCCCCTGCTCAGTGTGTCGCCCTTGCTCGAGCCCTTCCTCACCAGCATCGAGCTGTCGGGAATCGGGCTTCGAAGCATCGGTGCGTCGGGCGTCGGAGCATCAGAGAGTCGGGCGTCGGAGCGTCGGTCGTCGAGTGTCGAGGTTTCGGCGATTTGGGCGTCGGGGGAGTGTGGCGAGCGTCAGGGCGGGCGGAGGGATGAGGACGCCTGAGGGATAGTGCCGAAGGCAGAGGGAGGGTACCGGAGGGAGGCAGAAGGAATGGAGGAGGAAAGCAGGCGGAGAGGATTTGGGAATTAGGGTTAGATGAAGAGGAAATAATGTGGGGGTAATTGTGGAATTTAAAAAAAAAATTGAAATCTTTCTTATATAATGGTGCTAGTTCTACAATTTTTTTTAATAAAATGGTGCTATTCTTGAAACCCCTCTCCAAATAGTGTTAGACAAATTTTCACCCCGAATTTCAAATACAAAAATCATTAAAATAGGACCAACAGCTAACTTCCTCAATCAATCACGGGACTTAAAAAAATAAATATCTCTTTCAAATTCAGGTCGACACCAATAAATAAATAAAATGAATAGATAAATAAATAAATAATATTTGAAATTTCGAAAAATCTATCCCTTTCCATGCCTCCCTTCTTATGGTTATCTTTCACCTCAACAGAAAAAGCAAGGCAAATATTGGAGGGGTCGAAAAGCCAGATCTAATTCCTTCTGGGAAAGGAAAAAGGTCATACTCAACAATTTAATAGGATCATATGCTCGTCTTGACTTCTTCAAAGCTTTACATACGCAACTTGTCCCATGCCCCCCTTTTTTTTTTCTTCTCTTTTGATAACTGAGATATCCTGACACCTCCCGAACCTGATTAACGGGACTGTTACACCTCCTCCTCCGGGGCACACGCAATAACTCGCGAGACCACGTGTGTCGGGTGAGTCAGACGAACTTGACGGGCTCGAGAGTTATAGAACCCCAACGGTTGAGAAAACACCCTTGACATTGCACCTATCGAGAATCGAACTGGAGACTTGAGAACCCCTAATGCCCTACTAGCTGGACTACCCCCTCGAGGGCACAGCTTGTCCGATGTCAAGAATCGGAAAAAAACAAAAAAAACACCTAAATTATTGTATTATAAAAATGAATTATTAAGAATTTATCAGAAATATGAGAGGGTAAAGAGAGAGTGAGAAAGAGACTGCTCGTCCGATCCCCGACTCTTATTTCCATGTCTTAAGCCCGGATTTCACCTCTAAACAATTCATCGCATAATATAAGTACCCAATTATTAGTTGCTTAACGCAATAAATAAAAGCGTCAAATTATTTTAAAAAAGTGAACATCATAATTACCAAAAATAGATTAAAAAAACTTGTTTAAACTCAAACATTTGGTCCATATATGATCGCGCAGTAATACTTTTTCGAGCGTACGATTTGGTATTGGACAAGTGGCACCCGGATGCGTCGACCCGACAGTGAAAGGACGATAGGCAAGACGAGCTAGATGAACAAAAATAGCGACCTGGCGGTTTACTACAGTCCAGACTCGGGGGTTGTCCTGTCCGGCACATGCTGACAAGGTTGTTATTTCGTTATGCTAATGGACCAGTGTTCTGAGGGAAGCCCACCTTGCTTTCAGGTCTCTAGGACACATTGGAGGTTCTCTCTGTGTCATGGGGCCGACTGGTAGATGTAGACACATTTCTCAAATCTGATTGGTGATTCATCATGCAGATGAGGAGTAGGGTGCCCGGGACCGAGTCGCCGTGTAGGACGCGGTCTGGGACACCCATCAAGAATGCAGCCCGCCAATGGGGAGAAGACATCTGTGCAGTTCCGCAGCTGACCAAGTCAGTTCTCCGCCGTGGAAGATCGATGTGAAACTGCCAACAGGAGTCCACGGACAGAGACTCGACACAGATGCAACCGAGCGATTGAGTGTCAGGACTCTATACCGACTATTTTCACCGCAGCACACGATAATGAAGTCTACCCTGTCACTGACTTTATGATCGATGGACGCCTTCAGAGGACAGCTAATCTCGATTTAAGGAGTTGTAATCTCAGTTTAACGAGTTGTTATCGTTGAAACTAACAGTGCGGTAGCGTCAAGGTTTTATGAAATTTTCTTCTAATGAAATAGTGCTCGGCTCCAAACACGATACTGTCTAGAACAGACTGACCCCCGAGATAGGATGATTAGGCAATCGAGATCGGGGGAGAAAATGTCGGGAGTTCATGAAATCAGAGGGACGGAGCCGATGTATTATTACCAGGAATTCAATGGCGGCGCTGATGAGGAAGATGTGATAAGTGGTGAAGAAGGCGTCCGACAAGAAGCCGCCCAGGAGGGCCAGGAGGAAGGCCGTGCCCATGAAATCGGTGACGCCGTTGGCAGATTTCGACGGCGACAAGTGCATGTAGTCCGACAGGTACAGCACCAGGTTGCTCGCGTTTGCCAGATACGCCAGGTTCTCCAATACCTCCACCACTTCAATCGATCAACAGCCGATCAGCCATCATTAGCATATCCAAAGGAAGTTCTGTGAAAACGATAGTGATCGGTCGGTGTTTTCACATACCCAGTACAAAGAAGGCGGCGAGCATGCCGCCGTGACGGCCGACGAGGGCGGGGCGGCTCCTCCAATCGACATAGCCTTCCCACTGGTGAAGCTGATCGCGGCGGTCCCCTTCTATTTCCTGTGGGAAAGAGAGATCACGGGTGAAAAGTTAGAGATTCTGCAGAAGACTGAATGGTTATCTTTTGATGAGCTGAGAGGGATGAGGAAGAGAATAAAGAGAGACCATAAGCTGTTCTTGGACAGGTTGAGGGTAAGTAATTGATCAGCTGCTCTAGGCTTTTTTGTGTGGGTAGGATTGATATCTGTCCCTTGCAGGTGAAGGGAAGATGACTCAGATTCGGTTGGGACAGGGAGGAGGAGGGGGAGATAGGTGGGTGGTGGTGGGAGAGATTTAAAGAGCTCTCCTCCTTTTTTTTTTTTGTTTTTTATTTTCTCTCTCTTTGTCCGTACCACTTGTATAGAGAAATCCAATGAATCCTGACTAATTAAATTCTAATAAGATGGTTCCATTAGGGAGTAAGACTCTTTCAAGATGAATTCTCTAAATTTACAGGACTTGAACTCGATATCTTATTGAAGAAGATATGTTATACCACTTTAACTGATCAACTTACGATAAAGAACTTCCTTCGAGACAAGGATCCTTGTAAGTGATCAGATCCGACAGAGTGGTATTGTCATCAATCTTGAATTATGAGGTATCGAGTTTAATTTTCAGTATCGAAATTCTCTCTTTCTTTTATCTACTCATAGTCAATTTAAGATTTTTTTAATCTTAAAAAAATAAAAAGGAGCTTGTTTGAGAAAGAGGGAGTCCAGGCCATTTCCATCAATCTATCTAAAAGAAAGTGACTTTCATCCTCCCTTTTGACTCCCTTTTTATTTAGGAACGTGCACGGGTATTCGATACAGTAGGTTTCGGACAAATTCTAATGGAAATATGGTAAGTTTCGAGTAGAAAAATGAGGACTCGGTTAAAATGGATTCCGCCCTACTTTTATTCTACTCCAACGGAACAATTCCCCCTCACTACATATTTCTTTGTTCTTGGAAATGTCTTGTGTGTGCACTCTTGAGTCCGCTTACAAGCTTTATGCATGGAGGCGAGGTGAACGCACACACAAGTTAGATCAGCAGTTCCGTTTTCGATATCATGCTAGAGAAAAAGGATTGTTAGCCCATTCTGTACGAAAATTTCACGGCCATTAAGCTAGCAGGCTGTGAAGGTGCTTCATCCGAAACGACACGGTCTTTTCAATTTGTGGGATTGCTTCGCGAGCTCGACGGGCAGCCACCACCCGAAGATTTGGCAGAAAAGGAAAGGAGCATCGAGTTCACATGTTCATTCTTGTGGGTTGGACCGATCAACCAAAAGGTTACGGCCAAGGGGGATGGATGTCCCGTTTTTCTTCTTCATCTTCCTCATCGTTTTGTGGCCGAGGGTGTTCCCATTTGTCTGGTTTGACCGAGGAGAGGCAGCCTCCAGTAAAATGCAAAAGGTCCTTGAGAACCCACCGAGCATTTTTATTTTATTTTATTTTTCGATTACAAAAAAGAGTCGAGGTTAAAGAAATTAAAATGAAGTTCGTAACAAAGAATACGATAATAACAATAGCGAGAATTAGATTTAAAATCCATTGTCACTATATCAAATTTTCTTTAAAATGTTTTTTTTATCAGAAAAGCAATTCATTTAACAGTGAAACACATCGTTTTGAGAACATACATCCCTTTCAGAAGGGTTTCGAGTGGGCATCCCACCAGAGTCCTGCTCAAGAATGAGCCTCAGCCTCGCAGGTAAACTCTCGCCACAAACTCTCACTGCAAAACCTTCTTTATAGTATTTGGCTACCAAATCAGTAGCTAAATTTGCTGTTCATCTGACAAGGGAAAGCTTCACCCGTTGGAAGCTCGACAGCGAGGAGTTGGTGCGTTTAAGGATGGGCTCGATGCGCCAAGGGATCGTCTTCGCCCGGCAGGACAAGGCTTTGAAGAGTGATCCGGAGTTCGTCTCAAGATTAAATTTTTAAATAATAATCTGATTTTATACGCCACGACTGCTTCAATTTTTTACGCACACAAAATTTAAAAAATGGGAAAAATGTAGCTGATTTTTAAAATTAAAGGGCTTGCCCTAGAATTATCTTTCTTTCTTTCTTTTTTTTTTTTCACTTGTGAAATTTCAGTATGAGTACTCTTAGGGTTTTATGCAACATAGGGAGCATTAACTAACAACAAACAGTCGGTTGAGCGACAAGTGATGTCGAATTTGTAAGGGCGAGAACACGAGTCGAACAGCAGGGAACGCGATTCTTTTGTAGTAGGAACAATCTTAAAAATGTCCCATCTTCGGGATTATGAAGGTGCTGTGTCTTGAATGTCTTCCTTAATTTTGTTTCTATCGAAAATATTTTGATAGTCTCCATCGTCTTTCAAGCTCAAAAAAGGGAGCTTTGCGTTACTGAAAAAGAAAAAAAAAGTGACTTTCTAAAAGAGGATTTAAACCTTTTCTTCTTCCTTTTTTTTTTCTTTTGCATTATCTAATTTTGTAGAGTTTTAAAGTCGAAGAGAATATGCCGTGAAAGTCGAGTCGAGTCTAGTCCCTTGTATCTTTAGGATTTCTTACTAGTTTTTCGCTTATGACTGTCGACCCACTCAAAATACACGTACGTGGATTGGATCTTGCCGAAATGTCTCGTCGTAAGGTAAAACTTGAAGATCAAAAGGTTGGTGAGCGAGTCGGAGATTGGTTTCAAGGAATGAAAAATGCTAACAAAAAATGCAGCGACATATAACTCTTTCTCTCAATCAAAAGGTTCTGAGTTCTATTGTAACTGACAGATAGGAGAAAAATCGACGGACCAGTAAATGTTCAGTGAATTTTAATTTACTGTTTGTCCGATATTAGATTAGATCCACTGTCGGCACGTAGTCAATATTTAATCTATCCAAGCGTTGACGTGCGGGAGATTGGAGAGTGAAAGACAATTTTCCTCTTGTTCTCTAGTAATTTGGAGACGCTGATCGCGGGGCCAAACGGGGAAAAAAAATAGATTTTGCACGTGAAGGCCTATGAATTAAAGGGCGAAACATTTTTAATTTTAAAAAATATGTATTTACCAAAAAAATAATTTGAATATTTAAAAAATATTATATTAAAAAATGTAAAGAGCTCGTAGCTCTTTAAATTTGCGTAGAATTTGGTGCGGCGAAGGTGCAAGCAGTGGGCCAATCACAGCTGGGCCATTCAACTGCTGTGGGCCCCGCTGGTCGTTGTTCTGTTGCAACTGACGCCTGTGACCCCATGTGCGTGGGCCCCGGATAACCACGCTGCAGTGCGCTCCTGTCCTAACTGGTAAATGTCCTCTTTATTTCTTGTTCTGTTTTAATTTTGTCAGTGATCGGTAAATGTTAAAAGTAATATAATCTGACCGACCCGGATATCACTATTTATTAGTTTCTATTTTTGGCCTAGATCAGGTACAAATTTGTCCCTGTCACCGAACATGGCGTCTCGTTTAGGAGTCAGTGTGTAATACATAACGAGTTTACAACCTTTAAAGTTAATTTTACATATGTTAAGATTAAAATAGTAATTTATACGATAAATTCTTTATGTGTTGTATGATTAGTTAAAGTTATAGCACCCCGAGAAGACTTATACCGATAGATTTCGTACTTTTACGATTAATTTTTTTTCCTGCTAGATCGGTTCTATAGTATTTATGACAAATTTAAATGAAAAGATTATGCTCAGCATTAAAGGAGTCAGCCCTTTTCCATGCATCGTTCAAGAACGAGAAAGTCCCGTGTTCAAAAGAGGCTCGTACGATTTTTGAATATCGATGATGCAAAGAAAAATAAGAATCTCAAGCTCGAAGGCTCGTATTCCATCCTAACTGTAGGCGGGGATTCGAGATCGTCTCCCCGAGGGCTCATCCATATACGACTTTAAACGAGACAAACGTAGTTGAGCAACTGATAAAAGGCCAAAAAAAAGAAAAAAATTGTGATCTAATACAGTTAATACTATTATCAATTTAAAAACAAAAAATATAAGATTACATTTTTTAATTTTTATTAATGAAATTCTCTATTTTTTTATCGATATTTTTCTTCATCTTTTTAGGGTTACCTCTCTTATATGTAAACTCAAAAAAAATCTAACAAAGGACAAGAATCATATGTAATCGAGGTGGGTCCCATGATGTCTGTCTTTGTAATTTTGCTTCGAAATGTCAAGATCCATGTCTTCGCAAGAAGAACCCCATCTAAGATTAAATATTTGAGAGTAACTCTACATATCTAATCCAAATTAATTTTAATTAGCTCTTTTATTCTTCAGAACGGATGAACACTACGTCATACTGAATATAATCTGCCCGCTCAGCCGAACCAGACAAGTCAATCGACATCTTTACAGATGCCGCATGGAACAACGGAAAGATGGGATCAGGGGAGCTGCCTTCAAGGGGAAAAGCCTAATATGCAACTGGCACGAAGAATTAACAACGAGCATCCCCTTACAAGCAGAGGCCGAGGCATCCCTGCTGGCAATCAGGCATGCAAAAGAAATCGGTTGGAATCGTATCAAACTCTACTCGGACGTTCAGATCTTGATCAACGCCCTCAAAATAAAAGGAAGAGTCACTGGAAAATCCGAAATTACATGAAAGATGCCCCATACCGACTCTGCAATCTTGACTCATGGGAGTGCCACTGGATCCCAGGAGAGCGGAATTTTATCGCTCATTATCGTGCTAGTATTATCCAGGACGATTATATAATAAGAACCTCCCAAACCCTAGATTTTCGAAGGAAACCCTCACCTTTTGCTTGCTCTGCGGGAGTTTCTCGACCAAAGGAACTGATTGCAGGCCTTTTATTTTATTAATATAATATGCCACTATTATCTAGCAAATATATATATATATATATAAAATCTGCCCACTTGAAGGCTGAAATGAGAAACCAATTGTACGACAAAAATGATATATATCTTAACTTATATAGTTTAATATTAAAAAATCTAATAAATTTTAGCTTATTTTGTATTTTCGAATCGAACCAAACCGCTTGAATATAAAACTCTCCTATTCTTATCAATATATTTTCACTTTATACATACCTTCTCGTCATTGATATCCATTTTTTCAGTGCACGAGGGGCACGTAAATTAAAAAAAAAAAGATAAAATAAATCGAGAATAAAGGATACGATAAATCCTTTTATATCCGCATTTTTGTGAATGATTGTTCAATGTCTCTCCGTGTGTTATTATTGACGAAAAGCAAAGATGCCAAAGTAGAGGTCAGGAAGTCGAAGCGGGACGACAGAGCCCTTTTAGAATACAATTCTCATCGGGGATTCGTATTACGTGTTGAACAAGGGGAAGGGAGAAAAAAGGGGTAAAATTCGAGATCGAGTCAAATATCGACCGAAGAGCTAGGCAGTCATTTTTTCTGCGAATGCAAACGATAAGTAGCGTGTTCGCGATTAAATACTATACTAAGAGTTCCGAGATATCCTCACGGTCGATCGTATAAGTACACGTGCACGTCGTGGAAAATAATGAAATCCCGGTTAGGCTGTAAAGTCAGTCGAGCCTTATTAAAAGATAATTCGTAGCTCTCTTGCTTAGATCAGTTACGCACGTCTATAGATGGTCCTACCTCAAATTGATGTGGAGAGGAAGAACCGATCAAATTGCTTTGATTAGTATTAATTATAGTAAATACTCAGGTGATTAATACTAATTTGCTCGTTTATCACATTTTGATTGGTACTTCCTCGCGTCACGTGACGAGGCAGAATAACTTAAGAATTTCTCCTTTGGACTTAACCTAGATGAGATTATAAGTCAGTGTCAGTGAAGAAATTGATGCACTTAGGCTAGTCAATTGAAGAGTTGTTTCCTTGCAAGTTTTACCCTTCAATTTTTTTTTTTAAAAGTCCATTTTATTATACAAAATGACAAGTTTATTTGTCCCAAGACCGTAGGCACTCTAGAAATTCATGAATCCGAATAAGTTCATGTGCAAAGTACATGTATCGGTGGATTCAAACACACATACCAGGAAAATTCAACATACAATTTCATGAGCAACTGGCAAAATATCATACAGTACATCCGAAGAGAAATAAATTTTTGACCATAAAAAAGATATAAGTTATATAAGATTTTTTATTTATAAATGAGGTTTGTGAGCTTATAAAATGATGTCATATATAAGCAGTAAATAGATGCGTGGAATACTATTGATGAAAATCGAATTTAAAAATTCTTATTTGCACATCTGAGTCCGCATTAATAATAGCTCGGTTTTTTAATGTAAAGTAGACGGGGACAACCGCAATGACGTCCCAACAATCCTCGTTTCATAATGTTGGGATGTTTAACTACAAACATATCAGATAAGCAGAACAAGTAGCACTACTATCGACACTATCAACATAATACTACAAAAAATCTAATATAATTTTATTTGTTTAAAATAGTTTTTTTTCCTTTCATATAAAGCGAATCTAAGGAGAGATGCAGACGTCTGCTACGGCGCCATAGGTTCGATTAATTACTTTTGTGGATGGACAAAGTCGTAATCCGTCGACCTTAACGCTAGTTAGCAGCGACAGGCATTGACTTTCAGCTCCACTAACGAGGGTTATGTTCCGTTGATCCTGGCACTCCGCCCAATCACAGGCGAGCATCCTGAGGTCAACGGCTGCTAATCACCAGACGGAGCTTGGAAGAATTAATTCTCCATCCAATATTTTAATTTATCTTGTTTTTAATTCCACAGGAAACGTCAAGCAGGCGGCCAACGTCTCGGGACGCTTGAATTCAACGGCTGTTCATGTCGATCACGCCCTTAATTAAGCTTGGCGAGCAAATTAATTAATGGAATTAATTAATTAATTAATTAATTAAATGACTGAAGTACGTGGGCCAATGGATAAATGTTCACGTGTCCCAGTCATTGTTCTGTCTTTTTATGATTATGCACGTTACGTAGTTCAATATTTGGAACGTGCTTAGGTCAATGCTTGTTTTTGTATTTTGCACATATATATATATATATATATATCTCCAGAGTTTTCTTGCCTTTTTTTTTCAATTATAAATTATATCAATGAATTTAGAAGGAAAATAAAAGAAGATGGAAGTAGTATATTATCTAAGTTCCATCACTGAAAATTGAAATTCGATATCTTTTAATTTTTTGTACCAATTCTTTTTTTAAAAAAATCAATTTTCTTCCCCTTTTATTGGAGGCGAATAAACATAAGAAGAAAAGGAGGTAAAGGAGCACGGAGGTCTCGTTACCAAGATTAAGAGATTCTGAATTAGTGACACGTGCTGCTACATCGAGTGTCTCGTCGAGGAGCTTTAGAACAACAAGGAGAGCGTAGAAGATCTTAGATCTAAACCAACGCAGTATAATATCACGAACACTCAGGAACATAATGCTCACAGATCTGCAGTCTCGCGACACCCCTCTCCCGAACGCGAGAGATTATGAATGTCGTGGCGTGGTGAAACTCCTAAAATTGAGGAACTTTCAAAAGCGATTTTGTCTTACTTGAGTGAAATATATCTCTACGACCATAAGGAGATACATATTTTAAGTACAAAACTATTCAAATCATAGATTTTTTTATTTATATGAGTCAAATCGAGACGCCGTCTAAGAATATTAAAGAAATGTCAAATCATCTTGATTGATCGACCGGCCGACGAATGGTTGTCGAAATTCTCAAATTCAGCAGTCAACATTTCAGTAGGCGTCTGGAGATGACACGTACACGAGAAAGATGTCGATCTCATTTAATGTTAAGAGATGTCTCGATGAGGAGTACCAGCTTATTCGTCGTTGATGAGATTCTCAAGCGTTCCCATTTGGGTCTTCTACTGGTTACCGGAGCGATTCGTTATCCTTCGTGTTCCAACGTACTTAGTAGGGCTACATCAACATGCAAAAAAGTCGAAGTCCGATTTGATGGTCTCAAATGACTTTTCCATATTCAAATTTGAGATATTAGTAGAATGTGAGAGGAATTGTGAGAGAAAGCGAAGCATGGATGATAAAAAAAAAAAAAAAAAAGGTCTCGTCAAGGACTACGTATTGATAAAAGAATTTGAACATTCGACCTCGTGAATTTTCACACGAGTCGTACGCATGTTCTACTCACTCGAGCCAACTCATAGGGTTAAGACAAGAAAATAACTGAATTTTATTAATTTATGATAATATATAAATACTGTAATATGAAATGTATACTCTTTATCTGCCAGGCTTAATCCTCCCGGACTCAGCCTCCGAACTGCTGTTCAATAACGTGAAATGCATTCTGATGTAACCCTTGCGCTGAATTTTCCAGCAAATTAGGTCTGACACGGAACGCAAATTCAGCCGGATTACTCGAACCGAAAGTTCCCTGCGGGGTGAAGAAACCGAACTCCATCGAATCGACAGCACCAGTCACCAGAAAACATTGACCGCGGAGGTTTGCTTAACTCTCGAGGCAAATTACACCATTCCGCGGTCGAATACGCGTGAAAGGCAGGAGCGCTAGGGCTCGGCTACGAACACGGCATCGACTTTGCGGTCTTTATCGAGCCGGGCAACGATTCATGAGGCGGTCGCGGGGGTTTCCGGGCCACGGCCTATGGATACATTAGAATCAATCTTTAATCCTGGGGTGGAGGAGGGGAGAGGAAAGTTGCACGTGTGGAATCTGAACCTGCTACCTTCGGTAACCAACTTGGTGTTCGACGGACGAACGTTAATTTTTCTGTACAAATATAAATCTATAATTTCTCATTTGCCCTTTTCGCTAAATTCTATCGCGAGCCAAATTGCATGATTTCTTGCTCGCGGAATGTACGTAAGTTCTTCCGGCACATGCAGTCTCGCACATTCTTTTCCAGTATATATACGTCATTTCATATATATCCAAAAACTTAAATATGTCCCAACCAATATAATATAAACTCGGTCGGTCCACCTGAGTTTTTTTTTCCATAGACAATGCTCGAATTTGAGATCTCGGTTAAGAAGGGAACGTGTCGAATCATCTCAACTAATCCACATCGTTGCAATTTCATACTACTGGCTAGGGTGGAATGAAATTAAGGTCAGCATCTAATTCTTTTTTTAAAAAATGAATATTACACTTTGTTAGAGCATATTGGACATAACATCTATATGAGACGGTCCATATGTGTATACACGTAGATTTCGACCATTTTAGAGGTGTGGCTTCTTTAAAATGTCCAGAGAATGGATAAAAGATTGAGACCAGATTTGTTGTAATTTTGCATGCATAATTACCACGTGCCAAGAAAAATTTTAAAGAACGATAGACTAACTATCTCAGTTAAAAGTCAAGCTTTCCCCTCTTGTCAGTAACCCTAAAGAATCGTAAAAAGAATCCACAGTAAATTCTAAGAAACCTTTTATCTCTTCTAGTTCTTGCTAATTGTCGTCGGGATTCTTAGAATTTTAAGAATCTTCCGAGCATTTTAAGTTTTAAGTTATTATTTAGGTTTTTTTTTTAATTTTTTAGAAATACCTGGGTTACGTTTTGCATCCGAAATTCTCTCATGTTATTGATTTATGAGACTGTCAAACATGGGTGATGCGGTGCCTCCGCGACTACTGCAAGACTTTCTCGTTTCAAACGCGGCGGCCGGTTTGGTCGTTGAGTCATGACATGCATGGGCTGGGTTTCCGAAAGTGCCCTTCTTTACTTATTGCATTCGTGGGCTTTCTGTGTTCCCCTCCTCATTTGTTTACTTAAATGGACATGGGCCGATGTTACTTGGATTAATGGGCCCAGAAGAAGGGAGTTGAGAACATTCACCTTGCTCGATTTCCTGCGACTGCACATGCGAATTCGAGGACGGTGAAGACTACTTCTTCGAAGCAGTTGAAAAATACTCAAGAGGATGTCAAGTTGACGACTTGTGATCCCAAACCTAGGACTTCACCTGCAAGGTTTGTGCAGGTTTGGGAACAATTCAAGGCTAAAAAGGGGACTTCACCACGGAATGGCGACAAAGGGAGAGAACCAAAAAGAAGGGTCTAGATCGAACCCTTTAATGAACAGACTCTGCTCTGATCTCAGATTAGTTGGAATCGAACATATTATGAATAGCAGAAGGTGCGAGCCGGAAAGAAACAGTTTCAGCGGGCTCGATGCTGTGGGGGATCACTAGAAAGTCTTGCTCTCACGGTTGACAAAATGCACGACTTTTGTGTCCTGAGTCACTGTCCAACTGACTCACCATAACCTAACCTAACCCGGAAAATGCTGCTGAGTGAGGAACGGCTCTTGGTGTGTAGTGATACATGACTCTAACTCACGATCTAGAGATCGGATGTTCGACTCTCACCATATGACTTATGTGCCCCTTTTTTTCCACCGGGAAAAAAAAAATTTCTGCGAGAGCTGCAAAGCAGGACACTTGATTAATATATGGAATGGGAAATTTTATGACCTTATGGAAGGGCACAAAGTCAAAGACCTTGACTTTGTTACTCCACACAGCTCTTTATTCAACACATTTGGATTGGAGCACTCCGCATGAAAAGGTTTACTGCCAGATGCTTGAGCATTATTTACGAAATGTCAGCATCTTTTTGGAGTACCGTCAGACCGTGAGGAATGCTAAGGTTAGAGGAGGAAAAATGTTCCAGTCATTTTACTGTTTTCTTACAGTAGAGGTCGAGACAGTGAGATTGTTGTGTTCGAAAAAATGTGAAGTTGGTAGCAGAGTTTGGCAAGCACAAGTAAAATGATCGTAAAGATGTAAGACATTAGTAACTGCTAAGAGTGTGTTTGGATCAATGTAATCTTCTAGGATTACATTGCAGTCTTGAGCTTTACACCATGATTGTGATCAAGTCACGTGAAATTCTCGAATTATAACCGGTTATACGACTATTTGCCGATATTTATTGACTTTCTCTATAATTTAACGATGCTCGAACCAAATGTTGTGCGGCACTCACCCAATTTCTTTTCAATACGTAGCCTGGTTAGGGGAAGAGAAGAGGAGGCAGTATGGTAACATCAGGAACCTCCCCTGCCCGAAAGATTCTTACACAAAGTTAGCTCAGTTTGTCATATTATCTGTAAATTTTATTAATAAAGATTTAACACATCATCATTAAATATCACATCATCTTCTCATATCTATTAGTAATAATTATTTTTCAGATATAATTTAACATATTAACTTATTTATTAAATATTCATTAATTAAATTCATTACATTATTTACCAACTCAACTTAACTAAAAATTTTTCCCCCTACCCGTTGTCACAAACTTAAAAAGGGTGGGAGTACGGCCATAGAAGAGGAAAGTAAATCCCCTGCCTCTCCTCTGCTGTTCTCGTTCATCTCTCTCGCCTCTTCTTCTCCGGCGTCAAGAGCATTCTCCGGCAAAGAACAGGCAGCCGCTCGACTCTTGGCCCGAAAGGGATGGGCGTGAGCTTCTTACCTTCTCAGTCTTTCCACATTGCCGTGATCTTCGCCACCAGTTTCTTCCGGCATAAGCCATAAGAATTACCGAGTTCCGGGAGCGAACTATATCTCTTGGTCTGATACGAAGAGGCCATGACAGGTCGAGAGTCTCACCCTTCCACCAGGAAAAGCTCCTCCCTTCATCTGGAGACCGAGAGGCTCGCTTTCTCCTCCTCCTCCTCCTCCACCTCCAAGGCCCATGATCCTTTCTGGGTCCCTGCCTTCCATGGTATTGAAATATCCATAACAATGTTTCGGATTAACGCAGTCTTTGCTCTGTCAGGATTGACTATATCTTGCCGGTCTCGGTTACATTTTCAAGATTGGACCGAGCCTCTAGCATAACCAGACTGGACTAAGTTACCAACTACTTAATTTCCTTTTGGATGCCGATCCAGTGGTCAATTTCAAGAGCGTAGCTAGAGAAGATCGAAATGGGGACGAAGATGACTACGAGGGGTGCGGATTTCTGCAGCAAAGCTCGAAGAAGAGGCGGCTGAGTCCCCGCCAGGTCCAGTTCCTGGAGAGGAGCTTCGACGAGGAGAACAAGCTCGAAGCTGAGAAGAAGGCCCAGCTAGCCAAGGAGCTCGGCCTGCAGCCCCGTCAGGTGGCCATATGGTTCCAGAACCGGCGGGCAAGGTTCAAGACCAAGCAGCTGGAGAAGGAATACGGTGAACTGAAGGAGAGCTATGATAAGCTCAGGGCCGAGTGTGATCGTTTCCTCAAGGAGAAAGAGCTGTTGAAGGAAGAGGTAATTGATCGATGAGGTTGCCTTACATTGCCTTACTAGCAAGAAAGATGTTAGGATAATAATCACTCTTGCTAGGACAATATTTCGAACCATCGGGTCGAATCGAATACTGGTTATCCGTGAGCTCGATTGCTTATCACAACCAAGAATGCTTATCTAATAGTTTGAAACTTTAGTCCGATCAACGTCCAGGTTCAAATCCTTCTGTGCACTAGCAGTTTGTTCTTCGTGTCTGTATTTTGACAGAGATCGACTTCTTGGACTACTTGCTGATGGGATCGGTGCTGAGCTCTAGTTGTTCAGCTCATTTGATATGACTGTAGCATGATTCATGCAGGTGCTGTCCCTGAAAGACAAACTGCTGGTGCGAGAGAAAAGGAAGGAAACGCAGGACTCGTCAGACCCACTCGAAGATCAGAAACCGAACATTACCATCGCAAGGCCTAAGTTGGGATGCAAGCAGGAAGAGACGGCCACTGCATCCAGGAACTGCGGTGTCCTTGACTCGGGCAGCCCGCATTTCTCGAACCAGCAACAGCCACTGCTTTTGGAGCCTGCAGGATCCTCCCACGTCTTCGAGCCCGACTGCTCGGACTTCTCGCAGGAAGAAGGCGGCAACCTCGGTTTCCCCGGGCTCGAGCCCTCGTGCAGCTTAGGGTTCACGGCCGAGTTGGACCATCACCTCTTATCCTGGCCTTACTGAATGAAGATGTTGGATGTAGCGCAATGTACTTAGGTTTACGGGGCGGCAATAAAATCTGAATCCAGAGACCCCTTTACCGGTAGTAGTGTCTAGCTTTCACTTTTCCACTTAAATCACAGTCCGTTAGTTTCAGTCCTCATTGGATGCCAGTCCTGTAATACATGCACAGTGATGATCCCAAGCCGAGCGTGATACCGATCCTCACGGAGACCGGCACGCAGTTACATGGTACATGGTCTGTGCTAAGGATTGAATCTATCGATTGAACCTTGGAACAGACGAGCTTAGATTTTTAGATAGATACAATCCGCTCTTATATCTCGTGGTAGTTTTACATTCTGTGTATCTAGACAAGATTTTCGTTCCGATCACTGTTACGCATGAGCAAGAGAGCTGCCCGTGCATGGCCTATGCGTCTCTATGATAAATTAGATCAAATTAAACTAGAAATTGAAAAAGGTACCGTAATGGAAGTTCTATTGATCGAGGATCGGATCAAAAACATTTTGGTTCCGGATTTGAAGGACGAATACTACTCCTCTCAACCTTTTCTTAATATTAGATGTGTTTAATGCATAACATCCTGATAGTGAGAATTAGGTGGTTGGCTGGAGAGGCATCACCTCAGCTGGCGTAATAGATTCGAGAATTTCTGGTATACAATAATCTTTTTATCAATAATTTTTAAATCACAGTATAAAAATATTATTAATCGTATTAAATCTTCTTTCTCGAATATAAAAATCTTTTGATGTGAATGATTGCATGCTGATGGTGAGGCTGTTGAACTTGGGCATGTTAACCAATTAAAAAAAAAAAACCTTCCCTTTCTGACAGAAGACAAAGAAACTCAGTGCAACAAGAAAGTCTTTTGTATAATAAATACAACGTAATTTTATAATTTAATTAAATTATGTTATATATAATTTTTTTTAAATTTTTTTTAAGAAATTATATAAATAATTAAATTTTATTAACTTATAATATTTTATTTGTACGATTATGTGATATATATTACACATGAAACTCTCCGGTGCAACACCTTATTTTCCAAGAATTTCCCTTTTTTTTTTTTTGCTGATTAGGTACGCCACCCAGCCGCATTTTCTTCTTCACCTTGCTCGGGATTGTTTTTCAGCACGAAGGTATTTCCCCGGCCGCTGTCCGGAAACGACAACCTCTCGCCGCCACGTGTACGGCGATACGACGAAGTGCCAGATCTCACGTCACCGTCCACTTGTCCCCCTGGGCCTCCATCGCTCTCGTCCAACCCAGCCACGCAACCCTGCCGGATGGAGCCTCCCCTTCCACCACGGAACCTCTCTCGAGGCGGGGTCTGGGCCCCACGAATGGGAGATCTCACAGCAACGTGTCACCAAACACATGGTCATGTCCTCCCCTGCCAGCGGATAAGGCCGTCGTCTTGCTGGGTTCATGGGCTCATCCGCAGTGACCCGACACGCAGATGTGTCCGCCTCGCGATGTAACCGGGCGTCGGTAGAGCGTTTCTAGGGCAGCCGCTCTGCCACGTGAGCATTCTCCATTGCTACTTATAAGGGCTTTTTTATTATTTTTCAGGGCATATTATTTTATTATTTAATTCATCTAATATATTCGTGATTGAATATCAAAAGTTGAAATTATGTAACGGACAATTCATTCGTTACCACTATTATCATCTTTTTTTTACCGATAAAAAAGGGCAAAAAAAAAAAACCCTGGATAGGCCCCCACTTGCAGGCCACGTGTTCCTGCCGTTGGGCTTAACGGCTGCAGCCAGCAGGGTGGTGCGGAGAGTCAGCATATTCCGGTTCAATCTGCCCGCGGTGGACCCGAGACGCCGTCTGACATCTTGAATTAAGAGCATGTACTACGAATACGGAAAGCGAATCGTCCCGTTGAGGTCATCCACACGGTGTGCACGAAACAAGCCTGGTGGCTATAATCCCCTATGTAAGTACAAAATTTGGTAGGTAACCCCCTGTATCATATTGCATATTATAAACCAGTGTGCGTCGACTAATATATCAGTAAAAAGAATTATAAATGTCCGACAGATCATAAATATCTTACCCATGTGTTAGGCACTCATTAATTTAAGTATATGTCATGTGATATATTCGTTATAAAACAAAAGGAGTCGTCCATGATCAAAACGTTGCATGGGGAGGAGGTGGACTTTGTTTTAATATTTCCAAGTGGTGGGCATTGATGCACCTTGACCTTGCCTCATAACAGCTGTCTGTGAATGTGAACAAGAGGATGGGCCTGGGCCCAGTTTCTTGGAAGCCCATACATCAGATGAACGCGCACAATTGTCGATCTCAGCAGGTCCGGAGGATACTCCATCTTCTGCAAAACCTCAAATCATGTCGATGAGTGAGAGGCCGATGGCGCAGTCTCCGCTCTCTAGTTCTCCTCCCTGCTCCAGTCAACGCGAGCACAACAAGCCACGCCGGCCACAAACAGCATTCGTCGCCCCGGTGTTCCGACCGTGGCTTACCCACAACGGTCCAACGTTAGTTTGGGACTGGGTGTTCGCCTGCAAGAATCTCGAATCCTCGTCATGTTTGGGAGAATCTTGTTTCGGCTTGGCGTGATTACCATGGTGACCGACAGCAATCGACAGTCACAATCCAACGATTTCTCTTGTATCGAGTCTGGACAAGAACGTCAACCCGATCGAATTATGTTCTTTGGCGGGCGGGCGAAGATTCTTGTGATGCAATCAGCCTCCCATGTCCACTAATTTCAAGAACAACTGGATCCTCCGTTGACTTCTGGGCTGCACTTTTATGAGTGATTAACAGACTTGTGCTAGGCAAAAGCTTCACAGCACTGTCGACTTCCTTAGCAAAAGGTGATCAGCCGCAAACACTGAGCAAAGATGCTGCCGACAGGCAGGAGACGGTTTAGAAAATCCGAGCGAAATTTAAGGAAAGTTAAAAGAAGAGTAAGATGACGAGTTAACCATTGTGGAGGAGAACGACCTAGGAATTGAATGTAAGGGGAGTAAAAGTCGTAATTAGAGATGTGATAAGATAATTTAATAAAAAAATAAATTTAATAAAATCTATGTAATATTTTACTGTTTATCTTTGACTTCATCAGTGACAGATAAAATTAATAAAATTTATATAATATTTTACTGTTTATCTTTGACTTCATGTGGTAGCAGTTGCACCTGGACCCGTTAACTGGGAACAAAATTTAGGATTAGAACTAATCGATTTATTAATATTTATTTATTTATTTATTTATCATATTTTAATTGATATTTTCTCTTACCATAACGTGGTAGGATACCTAAGAAATTCTCATTAAATGGAGATGGTGTCTTTATTTTTTGGTGGGTTGCCATGTTCAGCTCGGAATTCCTCGAATCCCATTCTCTCACTTTTATTGACACCGTACAACAACTCAGCCACCAACTTCCGTGCTCAACAGATTCTCGTACGAGCTCAACTCATTACGTTATTCGTGAACTTCACTAATGAGTGTTTAATATATTATTATTAAGTATCACATTACATTTTTCTGTTTATTAATTATATCCATTTCTAATAATAATTTAAAATATTTACTTACGTATTAAATATTTATTATTTAAGTTTACCGAGTGGGTTCACTTGAGAATTTTCCTCGGTGCTCCTTCCTCGTCTTTAAAGAACGACGAATGAATGATGACCTAATGAAACTGTAGGAGGAATCGATTCAGTAGACAGTGACATTTCCTTGTGATCCATCGTCACGATCTCCCGTGCCCACCGACACGGGATGGCCAGCTCCAGTCCATATCGACCGTCTTAGTCTCGGGTAGATCTCCAGTGCAACTTCACGAAGTTGTGGACGATAACAACGTGGAATATATCGAAGTTTAACAGTGCAAGGGCATCCGGATACATGAATTGTGACGTTATTTATTCTCGGGATTGTCTCACCCGCTGTTCGCTGTGAGATCGGGATTCTCGGCCGTGTGAAAACGAGGAGGAGTGTTAAGAAAGATGACGGCACTCAATTCGCACGCATCATTTCCTTGTTTGCCACGTGATTAAAAGTTGATCGACCTGGCTGGAGTCGAGGATTCGCCACCTTGTACGAGAAATGAAATTGGGCCGCATATGTGGGAATGACTGCTGCTGATCGACGTTTCAGCACCGTCTTATCTTACTGCATTCTGAGACAAAGCACCATTCATTTGCCACTCATATTTGTCTCGAGACAGACAACACTGATTCTATAAAACATTTTCTGACCTTACTCCAAGATTTCTTATCTGAGATTATTCTTCGATCCCGGGGGGTAAACCAAATCGTGCAAAACTACGTAGGCCTTCATCATCGAAAGAGTTTTGTTTTGTTTTTTTTTTGGCAGTAGACGCCGAGCTCGGCTTTTTACACATTTGTTTAACCTAGCAAGCTAGCCCCTCATGACCAGGACCGACACTGAATACACGAACATCCAGCACAGAGATTCTCATCTCGTCAACTTCTGTGGTAGACAAACGCGTACGTACAATGCCTTCGATTCTAATTGGTGTTAATGGACAATGCTGGGCAAACTAATATTAATAGGTGTACAAAAAAATATTAATCTGTGTACGAAATTGTGTAGACTAAGATCACTAGAAGAAATTGAAATGCTTGGTTTTCTTTTTTTTTTGTCTTACTTTATCGAGGATAGGGGGGGTATCTATCGAGACATGAGCATTCTCTGTTGTCCACTGAGAATGAAGGGAAAGGAATAGAAAGATAGAAATATTTGCTAAATCTTATATGAGCGGCTCAGCTTAATTATGATTATTTTTTTGTCAAGAAATTATGATTATTAAAAGGGCCGAGTTGACAAACGGGGTTCCGATTTACAGTCATCCTTTATTTAGAATTACGATGCTCCTAGTTCAATCCTCATTTGTAATATTCTCTGCGCCGGTTTATTTCTCTCGTTCTTGACTCTTCTAAACCTATTGTCTCCTCCTTAAACAAAAGGGAAAAAAAAAGAGAAAATTCTTAGTTTGATCCAAATTAAATTATACCTCGTTCAACATCTTTGTACTGATTGAAAACTTATTTTTCATAAATTTTATATCACAGCTAGGAACGGTTCATCGGTTTAATAGAAGAAGATATATCAAAGAAAAACATAGTATAACTACCGCATTAAGAACTTCTTAATTCAAGATAATAAATAGATGTCACATACTGATCTCAATTTCTCGATCCTTTTTTGGTTATTTTCTAATGGCAGCAAAGGTGTAACTCAAAAGACAAGTGGAATATTTACTTATTTTGTAGGCTATTTGAAAGAACTAGTTCAAGATCGCCCGCACTCTGGTAGGGGTCAGCGTGCTTCGAAGAATCCTATACCACGCATTAGCATGAAAGAAGATGTTCTCTAGCGGTTCCGAAACCTAATTCCATGCATGGTGAGTTTCCACACGTAAGTTCAAATCTTAACAAAAGTGTTTTTTTCCGGTTTGAGATTGGAGGGCATCGATTTCTGTGAATTATACGGATCTAGTTTTGATTGTGCTGTTATGGCAGAGCCAGATTTTCGCCGATTATTTAGTTCATCTCATATGTTTATAACTGAACACGAAATCTCAAACATGACGTAGCGAGGTCACAGTGTTGCCATTGCTACTGCCTTTTTTTTTCCTTATCAATGAATATATATGTACACACATATCATTTATTAAGTTTTATAGAAAATGGTGATGATAATTTGATAAAGTGATACTGTACCAAATGATTCTTACTTTGATAGTAGGACTTTTATAACTATTTATTCCTCTTTTCTTCATGCCTCTCTGTTTTTTTTCCGCCATTCTTACGTAAAAAAAAAAATTGATCAATTTAAAATTCCAACTCTGACCTTTCCGAGGTCTATAAAATCCCACAAAATATTTCACAAAGTTCATAGCCAAGCCATTCCTTTCTCCATATCTCCGCGATCAGCTTCGATACCCGGCAAGAAAGAGAGCTTGTGAGAGAGAAAGAACAGGAAATATGGGAGCAAACGAATCAACTTACGAGAACAGCAGCAACTACAACGTCAAGAACAGCAATGTCCATACTGCTGCCTCTTCCTCTCCAAAGATCACTCCTCGGATCATCGAATTCCATTCCTCTGCCCGTTGGAAGGCGCACTTCGAAGCCTCCAAAGGGACTGCTAAGCTGGTGCGTGTAGTCTTTTAGTTTCTGGACTGCTGGGTGTTATTCTACTGACTCTGATGTATGTTTTTCCAATTCTTGCGGCCGGAACCATAGATGGTGATCGATTTCACTGCGACCTGGTGCGGTCCATGCCGGCAAATGGAGCCCACCATCAACGAACTGGCTGCCAAGTATACGGATGTCGAGTTCATCAAGATCGACGTCGATGAGTTGGATGTACGTACGGTCACTCCGCGGCAATCAATCTTACACTTATCTTTCCTGGAAGTGAATAGATGAACACTTACATTCTGCTTTTATCCCATTAATGCAGGATGTGGCGAGGAGCTTTGGAGTGTCAACCATGCCCACATTCCTGCTGATAAAGAATGGGAAAGTTGTCGACAAAGTCGTGGGAGCAAAGAAGGACGAGTTCCGGAAGAAGGTCGAGCTTTATCGCTTCTGATCGATGCGCCATCAGGATAACAATAAGCCCAGTCTCTAATAAGCACCATTTTCAGCAGCATATGCTGCCACAAAATAATTGTTGGAGACATTAAATCGAGTTTTTGAGTCGACATTGTAGAATTGCTGCCTGTGCTAGTTACTACTTACTACCGGAAGTTGCATCCGTCTGGCTATGCCTGTTTATCGCGCTGAGAGAACTCGAGAATGTTGTTTCGGCTGGGATGCAGAAGATTTGAATAAAGTTTCTACGAGACATGGTCTGTCTCTGTAATTTCTCCCATGCTCTGTCCCACAAAAAGATAATCAAAATATGCGAGAATTCCTACGCTATGTGGCACGAGATTCTTGAGATGAATATAGTCGGTCGATTTTCTTTAATCATCATAAATTTGTAACATGGGATGGAAAGTTTGATACAATAACATCATTCTTAATCTGAAATTGAATTTCATTGTTACAAGTGGACCGTCCTCCTGTTCTTTTAAATTTATATCGTTGATTATGAGTTATTTGATTAAACTGTTATATACGGTCTACGCGGATCGCAAAAGTTTACCGTATTTGATATTGTAGATATTGGGATTCGACCAATATCAGTCCACATGATTTCTATAATCAGTCAATATAATCAAGTCAAAGGCACTAAGCAGCCCACGTTCATAATAGTTCCGGACGAAGTCAATGCATGATAAGTCAATTCAAATGTGTACTCCATTATCATCGATGTGAGGACTGCATAACTCAGTTGTTGTGATCGACAAGCTCGAGAAAAAAAAATCATTCTAACGTGTTCAACGCATGAAACCAGGTCACAAACGAATCAGATCAGCTTCAAGGCTGTAACAGTTAAGATTTTCCAAGTTGCATTATCATTACACAGAAGCAATTCTTGTCTTGTCTGATAATATTACAACCAGAGGAAGAAAGAAAGAATGGAACACAATATACTGTTGCCAACCCGACCATTTCTTCAATACCAGATGACTGCACAACAGTTTACACCAAGAGAATCGAAGGCAGAACCTTCAGAAGAAATCAAGTGAACAACAGACCCGCAGGCAAGATATCGAGCTTTAGCTATATCAGGCAGATAATTTCCCCGCTCCAGGTTTCTGCCGGTTGATCCTGTACTGAATTTCAGGTATAAAGTATGACGGGCAAGCGTCATGCTTCAAGATATCTTGGAAGCGCCGCCTATAGAACTCGCTTCGTAAAGTCTCTAACAACTGGAACATCAGAAAGAATTTACGTTAGACAACAGAAATGGATGTACAAGGCTCTTCCACCATCAAGCAGAGAGCAGCAGACAAGAGCTAGCGATAACATTGAAAGTGTAGGGAGAGTGTTACAAGTTTAATTGAAGTCAACCCTAATCAGCTAAACCAGATGGATTTGCAATGGACAGATTTTCATCAGGTAGTTTTTGGAGTGGTTGCCATGTCAACTCAACAACAGCACCACATCTTTCAGAACAATTAGGAGCATCGGGTCTTTGTTGTTTGACTTTCGTCAGCCATATCGAACAGTGTTAATGTTTGCTCTACTCTCAGGGCATTAAGCAAACTCTACTGAACACTGGAGCAAAAGATACCCAGTAGATTCATCAAAGCACCATTAATCTTTACTTCAAAATCACTCATGGTGAAGGATAGATGATCTCAGTAATTCTCTACTGGCTACAATCAATCCCGATCTAGACTTCGATGCCATTCATTTTTCTCCAGCTTAACTCGGCTCTTATTCCAACTTGACCGATCCATTTGTTCCTCGAAATGTTGACAGATTCCATAAGATTTTAGACATTCAGCCAAAGACTAAAGACTAGCAGCTCGTTCCAATTGGATAAAATGACATAGTCAAGTAGCAAACCAATCGATTAGATTATGAACATGTCTCACCTATCGAGGACGATGGGACCACGATAACATGTAAAGTGGCATTGTTTGGAGGGAGCTGAAGCCGAAGAGGGAAGAGCTTTCCATTCAGTGGGCTGCGAGAGCATACAACAATGTCCTCCATCCCTGTCTCTTCCGCCAGCTTGAGAGTCAATTCCTCCAAGCCATTGCCTTTGAAACTGAAGGAATACCCTTCCATATCCTCTCCCTCAACATTCCCATCCTCGTCCGCGAGGTGGTAGTATATAGTCCTCCCATCAGATTTCGGAGGCGAACCGACATACGAATCAATCGACTGCAAGTAACCGAAGAATACAAGAGTATCAGTTAGAAAAATTAGAAACTTTTCCCTGAAATTAACATGGAAGATTGACAGCGGAATGATAATAGGAACAGCAGTAGGAGTTGGGTGGATATATTTTAGGGGGGGAGCTTACCTCCTGCCGGGAGAAGTTGCCGGAGTCAACGGCGGCGAAGGAAGGGGAGTTGCCGAAATCGGAGGCCGAGGAGTCTATGTGTGAGAGCGGCTCGACGGGGCGCTTGTCGGTTGGGGACTGGACGAGGATCTCGACGATGTCGACGTCCCAGAGGACCCAGTCCTGGGTGGAGGTTCGATAGGGAACGTCGTGGGTGACGGAGTTACGCCACGGGGGGAGGCCGCCGTTCGCCCGGAGGAAGTTGCCGTAGCGGGTGCGGAGCTTGATGTGGGTGCCGTCCCTGATGGGCTCCCACTCGACGGAGGAGTCAAGGCGGCGGGGGAGGGTCTGGAGGACCTTCCGGCCGGTCATGCCAAGGAGGAAGGGCTGGTTGGAGGCGGTGAGGTACCTGCCGTGGCAGCTCTTGAGGCGGATGATGGATTCGGAGTTGAGGACAAACTCGACGGTCCACCTGGCCGCCTTGGAGGAGCCGTTGCGGTCCTGGATCACCGACTCCTCGTCCTCCTCCGCCACCAGGTACTTGTCGTGACGGCTCCTCAGCCTCACCGCCTTCGCGTTCTGGAAGAACTCCATCCCTGTTCTGCACCTGCTGCCGCTAATCGGCGTCGGCTGCAGCTGCTGAAGAAGAAGAGGATGTTCAACCTCTAGATAACGGGATCCGATCTGAGTCTCTTCTGATGCGCAGAAGAAGAAGAAGGCGGCGAAGAGCAAAAGTGGATCCTTCTGCCCTTTTATAGTCTCTGCGAGAACAGAGAATCAGTTGAATATTCAAATGGGACGAAATAAAGTAATGTGAAATCGTTTCGGGTGCGAACGGGTCAAGCTGAGAGGGAGAAAGTCTCTGGTTGACCAGATCGCCGATGATCTGACTCGGCACCAACCAGTCAGCGGGGTCAGCTAATGTTACTCAGGGGGCGGTGGGGGCGAAGGAGATGAGAAGTAACGTGTGACGGTGGTAAACGCAGACCACGTGGATGTCGCGGCGGCGCTGGCCCCGTCAGCCACAAAGCGAGATCTGCTCCGTCCACCCGGGTGTATAAAAACCCAACGCAGTAAGGAGATCTTATTTTAATCAATACTAATTAATTGACATTAATACTCTTTTTTTTAAAATTTGCCCAAAAAGGGATAATGATAAAAGAAAAAATTAAAAATAGCAAATAACTCCCACAATGAGATCTAACATCGGCATAGTCTTATATCACTGCACCAAAAACTCACTCCTCTATTAATACACTTAAATGCATGGTATTTACCGATCTCAAGGAGGTAACAAACAGAAGTATTAGCATTATCCCCATTCGAGATTTAGATCCACTTGATACCAATTTGCACTGTTGGATTTACTCTAATCCATGCCTTTACAATTAAATGTGCATAAAATTAGTTGGATGAATTCGAAATTAGATATTGCATTTGACCCAACATGCATCATATTCAAAGAATTGGGTACATTACTCGTACCAGAGTGAGCACTCACACATCACATCGTGACTGCAACTGCTTGTAATTATGAGTTTAGGTAGATTCATTTAATATATCGAGCAGCAATTTTTGATGGAGGTGAGTCGTGTGCATCGAAATTATGTTTATAGTACGTGTACAATCAACGGGGTCCATGTCTATCATGCAGCCGTTCGGATTTGAAAGGATCAAGCAGGACTAGGAGGGTATATCCGCCACTTACCCGAAGAGGAAAACAGCATATTACTTTTTTCAGCTGAGCTAATTCAATATTTCTAAAAACAAAATTGACGGGTCGAAAGGCTTGCGGGAGGGATGATCGATACGAG
The DNA here is from genome assembly GCA_037672795.1 of Lagerstroemia speciosa. Lineage (NCBI taxonomy): Eukaryota > Viridiplantae > Streptophyta > Magnoliopsida > Myrtales > Lythraceae > Lagerstroemia > Lagerstroemia speciosa. The sequence continues at coordinate 2,434,363 of CM075303.1, read as the reverse complement.
AGTTTGATTGAGAGATTCCACGTCTCCTCATAATCCTGGAGCTCGATATTGACAATGCTGGAGTCGAACATGAAATCAGTAACAATATCATACTTCTTGCTGTCGACAGATTTGCTTCGTTTGCTGATAACTTCCGTGCACTGTCAAGGTCGGGAAGACAAGCATCCCGCTCATTTCCCTGTCGTGGTGTCTACATCGGCGTCGATGAATAATGAATTGGTTCACATAGTGCATTATGCAATCGTTAGTATGGACTTGGGTATGGAAAGGAAAGGTAGCTTCATTCCTGTTATTTCGACGTCAGAGAAAATGGCTTATTCTTAGTACGATAGCACCCAGCTCTCGACATATCCTCGGGGCTCGCACCATTCCAAACACTATCCCTCTACTGGGACGGACGGCTCCTGAACCTGGGGAAGAGCACCTTGGCAAACTCGGTGAGCTTGTCGGTCTCCGGCATCAGGTCCTTAACGACGGGGTCGGAGCAGAACCTCTCTGCCCAGCGAGCCAGGCCAGGAGTTTTCGAGCCGTCCATGAGCTTGACCCCCTGGAAGTTCTCCATGACCCTGAGCCAGCCCAAGAGGCTGCCAAGCACAATGTCGACATACCCGATCCGGTCCCCTCCGAAGAAGGCCTTCCCCTTGCTGCACTTTCCGAACGCGTCCTCCAGCACGGCCAAGCCTTCTCCGGCTTGCTCGATGGCGGACTTCGCCGCCTCGTCATCCTGCGCCCTTGCCACCCCACTCAGTGAAGCGAACCACTGCGCAAGCAAGTACCATTCGACTATCATAAAAAGGACTTTCAGCGTTGTAGTAAACAGCTTCGATAAAATGGAGATATCCCGTACCTTGTCATCAATGTAGGCTGCCCAGAATCGGGCGGCGGCCCGATCATAGGGATCGGAGGGCAGGATTGCCGGTCCGGAGGACCAGACCTCATCGATGTACTGAACAATGACCAGAGATTCACAGATGGGCTTGCCTCCATGGATCAGGACCGGAACCTTCTTGTGGACGGGATTGGACTGGACGAGGAGCTGGCTCTTGGCCGCCAGGTTCTCGTTGAGAAGCTCGTAATCCACCGACTTGATGTTGAACGCGATCCGAACCCTCATCGCAAACGGACTTGCCCACGTACCCAGCAGCTTGATGTCGTCTCCTGCCATTTCGACAACTTTGGACGCTGAAATGAATCACAAGAGATTAATACGAGTTAGAAGAAAGGGAAGAGATGTAAGGTTGATAGCTGGGGAATGGAATGTGATAAGAGCGTTTAAATAGGAGATGACTTGGTAAAGGCAAGTCCTCCACTGAATTCGTGATCATTAGACAATCCCATTATCACTTCCGCTTACGAATCAAACGAATAGTCTCTTGACCCTAAATTAGGTGTAATATCATTGCTCATTATCGAAAAAAAAAAATATCATTGCATAAAATCTCTTTTTTAACATAAATATCTCGTGGCATTAATTGATCATGTCAGATTTTGTTGAGCATAGTCTCTCTTTGAAAACCACATTAAATTTCTACAGTCAGAACTCAGTATCACAAAGGAACCAACATAATTTATGGATCCCAACAAAAAGGCCGCCAACATTGCATACAGCATTCAATTGGCAATCTGATGAGGTTGGTCCGAGTGCGTGGTCCGTAATTGAGAAACGATTCTGTGGTGTGCAACATTCCACGTTCGAATAATTTGGTAAAGTAAGCCTTCGTTCGCTTCTTATCCACAACAGTTGGGTCATAGTCCCGTTCACGAGAGAAACATTTTATGATTTTGCCGATGCGATTTCTTCTCTACCAGGTGCAGCTTCATGGGTACTTTAGGATTCTGCTAATTTCTGAGGATAAGGCGAAGCTCGGAGGACCCTGCAACAGTCTAGTCGGAAGAAAAATTAATGTCATTAACAGTGTCTTAGTCAGGGGTGTTAAACACTAATCAGAACAGTACCTTTTCTGCTGCTGATCTTCTGGGTGTGGATTCATCAAGAGCTTGTCTAACCTGTGGAAGAAATTGTATAGTATCAGATCAATTCTGTGGCAAAGACAAGTTGAGACTTCTGATGATGCATAGTTTGCTGACCAAAGGTCCTGTGGGAAAAGATTCTTCATTTCTCAGGATTTGATAAATATCAGCAGAAGCCAAAGAATTCCCCAATCGGAGGAAACTGTAAGAGACAATGCTTCCTGAAGATCAAATCACGAGGAACTCAGCTGAAGCTGGAAAGGAAGTGGCATAAAACTACCATGAAATATACAGACTGATGGTCAAAAGTCCAGAAAGATGAAAGTAGCATGAGATACCTTGAGAGTTCTGCATTTATCACGTATCTTAAGTTTGCCAAATCGTCCAATCATTTCATTTCAAAGGCTGTTATCTCCCTCTTTTCCTGGAGTGCTTCTATGTACTAATTCAACTATCCGAAAAAAAAAAATGAAGAAAGATCAATTGTATATTAACAAAAGGAATCTGCTAGAAAGATTATTATACAACATGGAATTGGCTAGGTAGATTAGTAGCATAACGAAGGCAATCTGCTGCAACCACATTCAGGGATAGTGAGATACTGAACAAAATCAAATCTGCACAAGTAGATTCTCACCAGTCCTTGGCAATTAGCTATACTGAGCCAATGAATAGCAGGTCCCAGACAAGGACAAGATTGCTGCACTGCTCAAAACAGAAAAAAAGGGGTTTCTGTTGGCAAAAAATCCACCACAAAGTACTCCAGAAACAAACGTTTCATGCAGTTCTGATCCCAACATTCACATATCTTAATGGGAATAAAAATAGTACCTTTTTTTTAAATAAGAAAATGATACCTCATATATGAAGTGCTATCACTCGATATCAGGATCTTGCGTCAAAAGCTCGTGCCATGGAAAGGAGAGAATCTTGTCACGAGTCTTCATTCTTGGTATGATCCATGAGAATCTTCTCTACAACCTCATCACACAGCTCAAGGATAGTTCCAATATTCCCTTCCTTGTATATCATATCTACAAAGAGGTCATATATCTCTTTATCTACAACAATTTCTTTTTGCCTCATCTCTTCAAATATCTCCCTTGCCTCTGAAACTCTCTTCCTCTTCAGAAAGCCTTTGATTAGTGCATTATAGGAACTCGCTGAGATGTGAAATCCCTTTCCAATCATTTCTTGATGCAAAAACCATGCTTCCTTCATATTCCTCGCTTTGCAATGCCCTTTTATCAGTATGTTATATGTTTTTTCATCAGGTATAACTCCTCTGGTTTGCATAGCTCGATAGATCTCATTTGTGGCACGCATGTTGTTTCTGATGCAATACTGCTTCATTAGAGAATTATAGATTGCAGCACTGGGATTTAAACCCTTTTCAAGCATCCAATTTAGTAACTTCTCTCCGTCCTCTAGCATTCCCGAGCTACAGAATCCGTTCATCAGCACATGGAATGTGACAATTGTGGGCTCGAGGCCTCTATTGAGCATCTCTCGCAGCAGTTCGTGGGCCTTCACTATTTGGCCCCTCTTACAGTATCCGTCCATGAGAGTTGTGTAAGTAATATTGTCAGGACAGATGCCAGCCTTCTCCATATCCTCCATCAGCTTCACTGCTAAAGGAATATTACCAGCCTTGCAATGGCCGTTAAGAATAGAATTATAAGTGCAGATATTAAGTTCAAGACCCTTTCTCTGCATTTCATGAAGAAGCTCGTTTGCGGAGTCCATGTCCCCAGATTTACAGAGCCCATCAGCCAACGCTGTATAAGTAACGATATTAGGGGTAAGCCCAAGAGAAACTATCTCATTGTGAAGAGAAAAGGCCTTTCTCATATCACCTGCCTTGCAATAGCCATCAATTAGAGCTGTATATGTAACTTCATCTGGTTTGAAACCTCTTTCCTCCATCTCATTGAAGATATCATCTGCTTCCACCATTTTCCGACTCAGACAGAGGCCACAAATAAGAGCTGTATATGTTACAAAATCGGGGACTATATTACGAACTTGCATTTCTTCATAAAGAGTAAGTGCAGCTGAAACATTCCCTAACTTACAGTAACCATCGATGAGGGTTGTGTAAACCACATTATCGGCAACTATTCCATGATTCATCATCTCCCTCACAACTTTCTCTGCTTCCACTACTTTATTGTTTTTACAGAGGAAAAGAATCATGCTGTTATATGTGTAAGAGTTGGGCTTCAACCCTCTTATTTGCATCTCCTCCCCAAGCTTCAATGCACTCTGCAGGTCCCCAGCTTGACAATATCCATTGATTACAGTACTGTAACTTACAACATCGGGCGAGCAGCCTCTTTCCTCCATCTGCACTAGTAAATTATGTGCTTCCTTGATCTTCTGAATTTGGCAGAAAGAATGAATTACAATATTATAACTTTCAGTATTCCAACAAACACCAACTCTAGGGAATTCCTTGAATGCCTTTATTAGGGCCTGATGCCCATCAGGATCACTGCAAAGCTGACCTAGGTAAAAGTTGCATGAATCAATGGAAATAACTACCCCATAGTTTGACAGCTTGTCAAAGAGCTTTCTTGCTTCATAAAGCAACTTCGCCTGAACAAGAACACTGAAGAAAATACTGAATACACGTTGATCTGAACCCCATTCTTTATATGTATATATCAATCTCTCAACAAAGTGAGAAAATGAATTGCTGATATCTAGATTGGGTTTTTTCCAGAAATCAGTAATTAGCTGCTGAGCTGTTTCTAGATCCCCAGAAGCTACAGCAACCTGGATAATGATGCAGCGGGCTTCCAGTGTTGGCTCCCTGCGAAGGTATGCCCAATCATAGAAGTCCAAAGCCAATCTGTAGTCACTTCTGATGTTCATGAGGACCCAAATGAGATGGTCAGGCCTAAATTTTGATTCATAAGGTTTTAGAATTCGGCGAAACGACTCATTGCGACGTAACTTTATTGTCGTCGATATATGATTTACAAGCTCAGAGTCCTTGGCAGTGGGTTTCTTAGGGGAATAATCAGGAAAAGGTCTCGTGCTGGTCAAACCTGAGTATAGAAATCTTAGGTGTGAATGCCGATAGATGAAGAACGGCAAAACCTTTGGAGAGCTTGAAGGAACTATGTGGCAGAAGACACCGAAATAATTGCCTTGCATGTGTAGCATGAGCCTCTTCATGCGTGTGAATAAGTTCCATCAAGATGAAGACAGACAGCTGTGCATAAAGAAAGGGCTATCTCCAGCCTCCTCGTGCAAGGGCCACAATACAGGACACTCCTCACTCCTCAATCGTCTGCAGGAGGAAAATGCTCATTTTAAAATCCATTCAAAGAGCAGTAACAGTTTCATAAACAGTAATGATTCATAAAAGAAACTGAGCTCACAAATCTTAAATAATCAAACTTCAATATCCGCAGCATTACTTCTTGGATGACAAGTTCATATTTCCGAATCTTAAACTAAATATACGTAATTGTAACACTATATACCCTATTTGATACCAGCTGATTAACTCAAATACAAAAAGGAACTTTAGAAATAAGTCAGGAGCAAGTAAAAGAAAACTATGAAGTTCTGATATTATATTGATTGAGCAAAGCCATAAAGTTCAATTTTTTAGCATATTAGTTCATGCTTTTCCACGACATAATGTTATGAACGCCTACATAATCATGAAAACGACAGATTACGTAAACAAAAAAAAAAAAAAAATCAAGTGGTTCGCCACTACAAACAAAGCATTCTGTACTTCACAGTGGCAATCCATCGAACACCTCAAGCATTACCATCACAGGCCACAAAAGCTGCTCAGGTATGACTCCAACTACTCGCAGATGATTCTCATACTCATACCTCCATTTGCAATCAAACAGCTAGCATTCACAGGGAGCTGACGCTCCAGCTCACCAACACACAAAATCAATTTAGAGAAATCCATAAACCAATGACAAATCATCGATCCTTCCCGTAATGCCAACTAACAAAAGATGTCCAAAGAACCGGACCCGGCATATCAGGATAGGAGAATGGGGAGAAAAGGCGATATCTTGAGAGCTTACGAAGAGAAAGGGGAACGAATCGGCCCTCAAATGGACTGCTGTGGCCTCAGAGGTGAAGTGACAAAGCAAGTCAGCGGACAACAGAGGCAGGAGACGTTCGTAGAAAAGGCTGGTGTGGCGTTTTGACAACGAGTCAGGCCCGGGAATGGGAGTTATTCGTCTTCGGGCTTCATTCGATCCTTATGGCCTATGGGCCTCTAGTGAGTGACAAAAATGCAAATGAAGGCCATAGAATGAATGTTCCTTTTTCCTTTAAAAACCTTTTCTTGAAAAGGGACTTTAACGTCATTTTTTTGTGTATAAATAGACACGTAGACCTATAAATGACAAAAGAAAGAAAGCATAAAAGAATTACGGAAAATCCCACGAGTGAGATCAAATCTAGGACCTCTAGGTCGTATAAACTTTATTAAGTCATCTTCTCTATTTTACATTTTAAATTCAGTTTCTGCGGAGCTAATTACACACATTTATTCTTTTCTTCCGCGTAGAGGTCTTTGCTATTTGATTTGGACTTGTCCTAAAAAAAAGTGAGTGTTTCGAGTTAGAAAATCAATAAAATTACTAGACTATCGAATTTAGGGCATATAATAGTTATGTAGAGAACCCCTTTAGAAAGAACATTGGTGCGATAATATTGTTCTTGATTCGGGTAGATGCTCAATTCTTAGTGATAGAATCTTTTATTCCTCTCTTCATTGTAATCCTAGTTTTGTCCGTGTTGTCTCAGTTGCGGTATTGACCGTTTCAGACACGTCGAGCTCGAAGAAATGAAGTGTTTAGCAAAGAAAAATGACACTTTTTAATATCGGAACTATTAAGTGACCCAGAGAAGACAATGACAAGACTTTCTATCGATGTTCACGGGCATCAAATAGTCGCTTAATCATTTGTTTCGATATACACTCGACGATTTTGTTGATGAACACGGCTCGAGCATCTGTATGATGGGTGGTTTTCTTTTTCCAAGTAGGTCCAGCTCCTGATTGATGGACTGAAATTCCCCCTCCAGAACAAAGCTATGGCTGCCCTTGTTTCCTGCATGGTGGATTGTTAGGTGATGCATTTTTTCTTCTTTTCCAACTGCTTTCTGCTGCTGTATTTTCCTAAACACTGCTTTGAGATGGGGAGGGAACTCAGGCGAGGCGAAATTGGTCGATAATTTTTTCTCTTTTATGGTGTAGGAGGTTAGAATTGGATGATCAAGTTCGAATTTTTCGAAGGTTTCGACATCCTTGCAGACAGAAAATTTTCCAACAAAATTCACAAGTGGATTCTGCTTGGTTCATGAGGTTATAAGTTTGGTTTCGACTTCCTTGCAGACACCGGTGACTTCTCCAAGACGATTCACAGTATTAAAGTAGAAGGGGGAGAAGGACATAGAACCAGAGAAGGATAGCAAAAAACTCAACCGAAAGTGTAAAAGAGCACCACTGATCCTTGAAGGAATCCATCTTTCCCTGCCTCTTCTATTCCAGATATTTTCCATTACCAGAGGCTAGAATTATCACTTCTTTAACCCCAAGGACTAGCTCGACTAAATAAAATGTACATGCGTTTCGTCAGCAGTTTACAAAATTGTAGCTCAATTCCCCTTTGGCAAGGCAATCTTGCACATGGATTTGCTTGGGAGAGTTTTACCGTAATGAACCCATCCGACTCGAATTAGATTGGTCAAGACACATTGTGTCTTTGAATACTAGTGTTCATACCAGAAAGGATAAAATATAAATTATTACTTCTTTCGATATATATATATACACACACACTTTCTTAACATAATTTTACATTTTCAATTGAGCAAGCTAGCTTCTTGCGATTACATTGTCAGTATAAAAACCAACCAAACCATAGCAAGCCAGCCCTCCTCTCCACCGAAACAACTTCAACAAGATGAAGAATCTCAAGCACTCTCCTCTTCCTCTCTTCTTCTTCACCCTCCACCTCCTCCTCTCGGTCCCACAAATCTCCTCCCAGTTGTGCCTCCGGGACTGTGGGATGCTGCCCCTCCGCTACCCATTCGGGAGTGGCCCGGGATGCGGAGACCAGAGGTTCCAGCAATACGTGACCTGCAAGGATCAGAAGCTCACTCTGACCACCCACACTGGAACTTACCCGATCACTAACATCGACTACTCCTCTCAAGTCCTTTACCTCTCAGATCCCTCGATGTCAACTTGTGACTGCACTCAGGCCAGCAAGGGCTTCGGCCTCGACTGGGACGCACCCTTCTCCTTCCAGGATGACAACGTGTTTGCCCTCCTCGACTGCTCGCTCGACTCCTCGCCCATTTACCGGCACGGTGACGATAACTCAGCTGGGGTTCCGCTGTGTGACACCAAGGGGCAGTCGATCTGCAGCTTCCTTAATTCATGCCAGGCGATCAGCATGCTTAACCTTCCGATCTCGACCTGCTGTGTCTATGCCCCGGTGGACCTTGGACCATCATATGAGATGGACTTGCAGAAGCTGAAGTGCAGTTCTTATTCGGGATTCTACAGCTTCAACGGGCAAGAAGCTGATCCTGAGAGCTGGAAGTATGGGATAGCACTCAAGTATAAGTTCAACGTGTATGATGATTACCCCGGCTCCTGTTTAGCGTGCGAGAGAAGCAATGGAGTTTGTGCATACAACAATGCCTATGACTCATACCATTGTGTGTGTCCTAATGGGATGAACACGACTTCAGACTGTTTCTTTGGCGCATCCTGGAGCCGGGCCTGGAGGAGTCCCATTTGGCATAAGGGTACGTACCTCATCATCATCTCTCAGCTTTTCACTCACATTAAGGGGATTAAGATTTTCGCCTTCTCGGCGTATTACAGGAATGTGGTTGGCTTACACTCTGGCAGTGGGCATCGTGGTACTGGTGAAGCTGTAGTTTGCGCAGAACAGGACGGGATTGATTGGAAATTCGATTCTAGAAATTCACATTGATCTCTGTGGAAAAAAGTGCGGGTAGAAAGTTCCACTTTTATATCCTTTGCTGAAGACGGAATAATGAACTGTCCCAGACAGGTCTTGCTCCAAGAAACAGAATAAAGGTGCAGAAGTATGATCGTCTCCATGGCAGTCCAAACCAAAATGCCGTGAAGGCGAGCTTATGGTTATTGCAGTGTAGAATCCATGTCATGGCAATGCCCTTGTAACTTCTTCAAGCTGATTGTTCCATGAAAGAGCTAATATACCGTTCTACGTGTTGATTACCTTATCGCAGATACGAGGAATGCAGCTAGCTTTAGTGCACAGTAACATTAAAAGTGGTGAATTACAGATGAAAATCAAATATTCATAACGTACCAGTAACGAGTTCGATCACAATCCTTCGAGGGAATCCGGATGTTCAAACCTCAGGAGGCGACCACCATATCTAGCTTTGTAAAGCCGATCGCTTTAGCGATAAGATTATGCGATGGAATAGGATTCTCATTTTGTATGGCATCACATCCCTGAAAGAGAACCATTTCCTCTTTTTCCTTTTCAACTATTCTGCCACACTCTTTGACAAGAGAAAGGGAATCGATCTCACAGTGTTCTTCCTCCTTTTTCACCCATTACTTAAAGAGTAAGCTCTCGAAGGCACTATCTCCATTGCTGCAATCTTATATTGTTGGCATCTCCACGTAGATTTCCTTTGGCCAATAATACAGTCATACTGCCAAGGAAATGCCTGAGATATTTAAACTGTTATACTCGCCGGACATTGATATTGGGCTCGGGGGCATTCTGGACCTTAGATTCTGGGCTTTCCTGGGTTTTCTTTGACAAAGTAGATTCCAGGAGAAGAATAATAAAATTTCAAAAATGAATGTTAATTCACCGGAAGCATTGATGTTGATTGAGATGATTCGAAATCTCTTTTTTATTAAGCAAGATTTAAGTTCGAGTTTTACGAGTGGAGTAAATCCATGAATTATGCTCTAGATACTTGCGGTCCCAACCTAAAGAAAAGAAATGTTAATTCTGACAAGATCCTTCTGGAAATTTTCCAAGTAGTCAGTCCTTGGGCTAACCAAAAGAAGACTAGAGTCCCCCGACTGTCTGAAAAGCTTAAGCGTGTAATATATAATGAGTTTATTATATAAATTACTATTTAGATCTTAACATATATAAAGTTAACTTTTGAAAATTGTCCAAACTTTATAGTGTTAAAATCTAATTGAGATTTATATAATGAATTCATTATATATTACATATTAAATATTTGCTACTAAAAAGCCGAAGACATCGTAAAACATGAAGAAACTGTAGAGCTAGAGCTAGAGCCATTTCTGTATGCATGGATCCGTATAATTAGCCTATAAATGAGCGGATAAACCCCTGGATTTCCTACAGAAAATGGTGAAGTTTCGGAACCCTGGTGGTCCATATGCCCATATGCCTTGAAGGCCAGCCCAAATAATGGCCAGATATTTCTGATATTTGTTTGAATGAAATGTAATATCTGCTGACAAGTCTCTCTTTCTCCAGCAGCTTGTTAGAACCCATTTTGGATCTATTTAAACAGAAGCTGACTTACTGTTTTAAATTATCTTTAAATACATCGGGGAAAGAGATAAAGTTGAATAATTAAAGGGGTTGTAATGACAAGGTGACAACTTTAATCATGGACGAGAGAACATGATGATTAACAACACAACATAGCATGCTCTACAGGAAACAAACTGCTAAAGCAAAAAAGAAGACAGGAAACACGGAAACCTGAGCACAGTAGAAGATCTCTTGACTGCATCTTCTCCTCTGATCTCCCTCTTGCTGGTTACACAGAAGAGAAGAAATGGGTTCCTGGCTTCTTCTATTTGCTGCATTGCTGGCCACTGTGGCATCCGTGGAAGGAGATAGATTCGGTCCGGCTGGAGTCTGCGACCCTGGTGACCTGAAAGGCCTCATGAGCTTCAGGGCCAGCATTCTGATCGACACTTCGGAAAGGCTTGCAAAGTGGACGGGGCGTGACTGCTGCGATTGGGATGGCATTTCCTGTGATAATAAGACCGGTCGCGTGACCGGTGTCCATCTTCCAGGATTTATTTCGACGGAAGACTCTCTGTTTCAGTCCCAGATGAGGGGTATCCTGTCACCTTCGATCACGCTTCTGAGCTCTCTAGAGGTCATTGATTTCGGTGGACTCATCGATCTTTCTGGAGAGATACCATTTTCAATTGGATTCGATCTACCGAATCTCCGAAAGCTCTATCTTTATGGTAACAGACTTACTGGTCCGATACCTGACAGTATTGGTAAGCTCTCGAGACTTGAAGAACTTGCACTGTTTGAGAATAGGTTGTCAGGTGCAATCCCTTTGAGCCTCGGAGATCTCATAAATCTGAACTCTCTGCTCCTCTACTCTAATCATTTTTCGGGCGAACTCCCTGATTCAGTCACGAATTTGACGAGTTTGGTGCAGTTTGATATCCATGGGAACTTTCTCGCTGGTGCCATTCCTGAAAGTATAGGTCAGCTTCAGAGCTTGAAAGATCTCGACTTTTCTGACAATCTCTTAAATGGGGGAATCCCCATTTCCATATGTAACTTGACAGCCATCTCTGTGCTGTATTTGGATACAAACAATCTTGAGGGACCCATCCCGAGTTCCTTGCATGAAATGCCGTCCCTCGGATTTCTAAGGCTGCAGAACAATCATCTCACCGGAAGCATTCCGCAGGCTTTTGGCAATTTAGTATCCCTTCAGAGAGTCTCCTTGGCAAATAATAAACTCACGGGAGCAATTCCACTCGGCATTGGAAATCTGTCGTCCCTAACAGAATTGTATCTTGAAGGAAATCTGCTGTCAGACCAAATACCGAGTTCAGTCAGTCATCTATCGGGTCTCTTGGTCTTGAACGTGTCTCACAACTTGATTCAAGGACCGTTGCCTCATGAGATGTCTTCACTGCAGAACCTTCAGATTCTGGATCTGTCTTTCAACAGACTTAACCTCTCTTCAATCCCAGAGTGGATCTCACAGCTACCATCTCTCTCTCAGATCTACATGGCAGGATGCGGAATCAAAGGCGAAATTCCTAGGCTTTTCCAAATGATGTCTAGCCCGGTTCAGGAACTTGATCTATCTGATAACTATCTGACAGGAAGTTTGCCTTCGTGGCTTGGAAGCCTAACCCAGCTCTACCTGCTCAACCTTTCTAGGAACTCACTAGTTTTGAACATCCCAGAAACCTTTGCAAGCCTGAGTTCCTTGGGAGTACTGGATCTCCACTCAAATTATCTGACAGGAAGTGTACAATATGCTTTTGGAGCACAGACATACATCGATCTTTCCGACAACAGATTCACCGATGGAGCCGAAGGAATAGGTGCAGGAGCTGAATGCGGTATCCACTATCTAAATTTATCGCACAACTTCTTGAAAGGAAAATTGCCGTACTCAATAGGAAGTTGTAGTTCAATTGTGAGCTTAGATTGGAGCAATAATGATTTGGGGTCTGACTTGCCACTAGCATTGGCAAACATCAGTTCACTAGAGACACTGAAGCTGCAGAGGAACCATCTGACGGGCTACATACCAGAGGATTATTTGAAGTTGGCAAAATTACGAGAACTGGATCTGTCAGAAAATCTCTTGGTGGGGGAAATTCCAGCCGGTAAACCGCTCAGTGACTTTCCTGAGAGCTCATTTTCTGGCAACATAGGATTATGTGGGAAGCCCCTTCCTCCCTGTAAGTTCTGAGTGTTCCCTTTTCTTTCTTTCCTGTTTCTTTCATTGCAATTTTAACTCTTTTGTGCATAAGAGGTAGGCAATCAGTTTTGATCTAAGATATCTTTGCACATCATTGTAGTTCATCAATGTTCTGTTGGTTTTGCCCATCTGCGTGCTGATAATTTACGAAGTTCATTCCATTTAATCTCATGTAACCTAGACTCTGTCCAGGAAGGTCTTCTTCCACTTTTTCCCCGCTCTTGAAATGCATAAGAAACAACATCAGAAGAAGAAAGGAACTCTCAAATGGGACCTTGAGTTGATCCAGAAATGTGTTGAATCTCTAAGTAAATAGATAAGTGCAGCTTTGAGTTTTTCCCTTATGCAATATCTGATCTGACTATCTAAACGTTAATGTGAATTCAAATATGCTTCAGGAAATCTTTCCAATGAAACATAATAAATCATGCAGAAAACTTGAAAGCCATTCTTCTCCAGTATATCAGTAACTGGGCATTTATGAATCAATATAAATATAAACAAAGACCAAGTAAGGAAGTTCATGTTCCATCACTCGTGGGAAGTTGTTTTCACTGAAGATCTAATAAATCTGGGAAACAAGATCATGGATTTAGTATACAACGAAGCCTATAGCTAGGTAGTGTTTACAAGCTATAAGTCCAACCTAATCCACGAGGACATATGACAGGCCGCCTGTACCAAATGTATTACAGGCTCGTTTGAAGCAACTCCCATTTGATTGAAAATGTGAAGCAGTAGCCCAAACAACTCGGACAAGGAGGATCGTCACGGAGATTGTCCCATCAAGTATGCAAGCTACCTGCAGTATTTGAACTGATCCAGCTAACATCAACCAATAGTACTTGAACTGATACAGCTAAAAGACCAGTAACGAACTTTCGTTGCTCAACTGCAATTATACTATTGAAATCAACATTTAGTCTTTGGAAATCATTAATGAAAATGAATGCATAGCAATGCTGCAATGACATACAGTCATGACAATTGAGCTACTTGCAGTCACTAATTCACAACCTGCAGGAGAATGAAAGGGAACTCTTATACAGAGAATGAAAAGCAAATGGAATGTAACGAGTATCCCATTTGCAAGGCAGTCAAATTTCATATGCTTTCCATCTCATTGAAGAAAATGGCCTCACGATTGGAGTCTTCCTTGGTCGGTCCACTGTTCTCACGACAGACTCTCGAGCTTGAACAGCAAATAAGGACTCTGGGCCATCTAAATTTTGGTGTGTTCTTCAAGGGAAGTGCATTGCCTGATGAGGAGAAGAGAGGTGAAATGGGGCTGAGAGATTGGGGCTGGAGAGTCAAGTGCCAGGAGTGGTGATGGTGATGGATTAGAGCAGTAGGAAGACATGGGTTTTCAAGACTCATGGGGATGGTAGCAGGGGTCACTTGGGCCTTCCAAGGAAGATACTAGCAACAAACAGTGAAGATGCTTCTCCTTCCTCCTCTTCATTGTCTGACAACTGACCTGAGAACTCCTAAAGAGAGTTGAGGAATCTGGCTAGCTTTTCTGATAGAGATTGCATGTTTTCCCCAAGTAGCATTTCGTCTCCTTCATAATCATCAGCCATATCATACACTAAAAACACCCCACACTTCTTCAACTCCGTCCCTGGGATCATCAGTGGATTGTTCAGTTCCACACAAATCTTGTAGCCGTCTTTCAGTTTAGAAACCAGTGGGTGGAAGTCGAGAAACCGGCAGAAGTGTACATGTTCTTCGTTTGCCTTTGGTATACCACTTAAGGGCAACACTGTACCAAACACAGTTTCATCCAGCTTAAGGATCTTTGCTTTAATGTCTGCGAGTGTGGGGATGTGATCTCTCAACTCTTCGGGGAAACCACTGTTGATGGAGACAACGACACCAATAAGCACAGCTTTGATGGAGCAGTTGGGGACTGCTCTGTATGTCACCTTCTGTTGACACAGCCATTCCGGTAACTGGCCTCCTGGCATGCTCAAAACCCGTATGTTCCTCAAAGAAACCTGGAAAAAGAAGTACATCGTGGCAATTGGGAGGTCTTTCAGATCTTTCTTCCAGCAATAAAAGTACAATGAAAATGGAGATGACAGAGGCAAACCTTAGAAAGTCTTCGCTTGACTGCCAAGGAACACACATCACAACCAGTGAAGTACAACCTTCTCAAGGACTTGAGGGATTCGATTCCAGGGACATCCACTACCCTTTCACAATTCGCCATATTAAGTTCCTGCAACCTCTCCAAGGTCGTCAGATCAGAAATCGTCTCTATTGCTCGACACTCTGCAAGGTCAAGATTTTCTAAGCTTGGTGGGAGTGGAGGGAGAGACTTTAGCTTACTACAATGGGTTAAGAACAGCGTCTTTAGATTCGAAAGACCCTTCAGGCTAGGAGGAAGGCTTTCAAAGTTATTGTAGCGCAGATTTAAAGTCTCCAGTGATACCAACTTCTGGAAATCATCTGGAATCCTAGATATGTAGCAAGCACGAGCATTCAGTTCCTCAAGTGAGGTGAGATTTGAAAATGAAGATGGAAGAAAGAATAAGAGATTATCTCCTTCAGATGCAGGCTTCTGTCCCATATTTAGAGTTAATAGGTTTGAAAGCATTCCAAAACTTTCTGGTAACTCCACAACACCACTTCCCTCCATCCATAAGTGATGCAAGGACCTGAGGTTTCCAAAGGATGCTGGAAGTGCACGAAGAAGCTTGCATTGTCTGAGCTCCACCACAATGAGATCCTCGAGATTCCCAAGAGATTCCGGCAACTCTGTAATGCCAACATTGGTAATGATCAAGGTGGTAAGAGTAAGCAAGTTTCCAATGGATTCTGGTAAAGTTTTGAGGGAAGGGCAATCCCTAATCTCGAGCCTTTTGAGAATCTTTAAAGAGCCAATTTGTTCTGGCAAGCTCGTGACTGATTCTCCACCCAACTGAAGATCCAGAAGTGAGATTAACCCTTCAACTGAATCAGGGAAGTCCCTCGAAAATGTACAGTTTCCAAGCGAGAGCTTTCTCAGGTATCGTAGTGAACAAATAGTGGCAGGCAGTTCTCTGATATTACTTCTTCCTATGAACATTTCCTTCAAAACCTTCAGGCCACCAATGCCACTGGGGAGCTTTGAGAGATAAGTGCACCACATCAAACTCAGGATCTCGAGGTTTCCCAAGGATTCAATTGAATCCGGCAGGGATACTACTCCCGAACTATCAAGAGCGAGTTCTTTCAGAGAATGCAACATTCCAATGAGGTCAGGTAGTTGTGTCAACAAAGAGCAGCCAGTCAGATCGAGTTTTTCTAGCTTCTCAAGGAGGACAAGAGAATCAGGAAGCTCTGTTATGGCAGTTCTGCTCACAACAAGTTCTTTCAGGGACTTCATCTGGTCAATTCCCTTTGGCAGCTCTTTCAGAAGATGGCAGTCAGAAAGTATAAGGCTCTCGAGGCATTTGAGGCCCGAGACATCAGTTGGAAACTTAACTAGTTTGGTACAGCATGTAAGATTCAAATATCGCAACGAGCACAATTGCCCAACTGACTTGTGGAGCTCGGTCAGGGCTGTACACTTCTCGAGCACTATCTTTTCCAGTTTCTGACTTCCCGACAGATCTGGAAGAGCCGCTAGATTATGGCAGCCTTGGAGGATAACAATTTTCAAATTCTCTGCAACCTGAGGATGAGAGGTTTTTCATTAAAAACTGCCAAGAACCTTATAGACATGTCTAATGTAGAAACTTCAACGAGTAAAGCATACCTTTCTGTAACCGGCTCTCCACAATCGTTCCATTTTACCGCCCGACAGGTCAAGAACAGCCAATTCTCTAGGGCAGCCGTCAGAGGAAAGAACTCTTAGGGGACATTCTCTCCATTGCAGCCACTTCACTGACTGTGGGAGGAACCTAAATTGGCCTTGCAATTTTGCCCCGTTAATCTGAAGGAGCCTTAGGTTAATCATCTGTTGAAAACAGGTGGTGCTGAGGATAACTCCCTCGTCTTCCCTTGCCCTGCGACGGATATATTTCTTGCATATTTCATTCAACAATGTTGCTAGAGTCGTGAAATTGGGCATCCTCGTAAAATTGCTCCAGGAAATCGCAGATCCACTCAGATCGCTCACTGGCATTTTCTCCTTGTAATCTAGGGCGATCCCTTGAATCTCTCTTGTTCCCTGTAATACGATCAATGACGATATAGCACATGCAATCCTAAAATCGGAGCAGTGAAAAATTTTTTTCAAAGAGACATAAGAAAGGTTAGTTTGCAGAACTAATCCGCACCTTTCCATCCTCCAGGACAGATAGGATTTCCTCATGTTTCCATAATCTGCTGCGCCTCCCAGGATCATGAGGATGTTCGCTCCGTATAATTTCTCTCCCCATGTCTTTCAACTGATCGTGAATCCACAAAGTATCGGGCTCGGTAATCTTGATGAGAGATTTCTCTTTTAGGTGTTTGATCGCGTTCTTGGCATCGTAGCCACAGCCATCCAGCACGTCGATCACTTCCTGGCTTGTCATGTCCATCTTGGTGAACAAGCATGCCATATCAAGAAATATCGACTTATTCTGCTCGTCTAAGCCATCATAGCTGATTCTCAACACGGCTTGGAGACGGCCTGCGCCCACAGCACCACTTTTGAGCTTTCCCAGAGCTTCCTCCCACTCGACTGTGCTCCTCTTATCGACCAGGAAAGAACCGAATACTTCCAGAGCCAGGGGCAGTCCTCCTGTGAGTGATACAATTTTCCTGGAGAGATCAGCAAAGTTCTGCGTAGGTATCTCTCTTTTCAGTGCATGGTAGCTGAACAGTTTCAGTGCATCGTCAAAACCGAGCTCCCGGACCTCGTACTCTTTCGTAACATATCTGGCAGACAACACTCTTCTGTCCCTTGCAGTCACAATGATACGGCTCCCATCACAGAACCACTCCCTGGCGATTAGCACGTCGAGTTGCTTCACATCGTCAACATTGTCCAGGACAAGAAGAACTGGATTTTCTTGAACTCCTCCCCTGATCGCATCTTTCCCATCGTTCAAGTCATTAACGGGCTGTCGTCCAAGCATTCCTAGAAACTTATTTTGTAGATTAATCAAGCCATTGTCTCCACTGGAGGTTTCCCGGATATCCGGTATGAAGCAGCGGATCTTAAAATGAGGAACAAGCCGGTTGTAGAGTGCCTTTGCTAGTGTCGTCTTGCCGATTCCACCCATCCCGTATAGTCCAAGAACCTTGACATCGTTAGATTCCTGCAGCTGCAACAGTTGTTGGACACGAGAAGCCAGTCCGACCGTTACCGAGGCCACGGCCAGTGGACTGTTACTCAGTAGATCCAAGATCAATTTTACTATAATCCGAATCACTGGTTCATCATCCCTGCCAAATAGTAAATCATCATGATAAGGGTTTTACTTCTTAACAGATCAATCCAACTCAAATTCGAATAAACAAGAATTTATTAAATTTTTGAATATTTGGTATAAAAAAATGAGATAAAGATACTAAAAGTTCTATATATTTGTCGATTTTTACAAATAAGTCCTAAATATTTCAAAATGTTAAATCAAGTCTTATATGTTGTTTGCATTACAACATTGAGTCTTTTTTGCTGCTTATCGTTATTTTAAGCTGACATGGCGCGGATACGTGTTAGCTTAAAGTAACGGCACGTGACGGAAATGACTCGATATTGTAAATCGGATAACATATACTACTTAATTTAATACTTTAAAATATTTAGGACTCACTTACGAGAATCGATAAATATACAGGATTTTTGGTATCATTATCTTAAAAAAAAAAAACTACTGCGATCCATAAACTGCATGGGAGAAGTCAGCAAGAATTAATTTAAATGTAATAGTCAACGCTCTTAATCCACGCGACTTATTATAAAATTACATTCCTCGAATGAATTAGAGAGATTAAGATAGCTTTGGAGACAACGTTAATCACAAAATGGGGGTGGCCCTGCAACTGGAAGTGGACATTTTCTATCCAGTCCCCTCACTTTCAAAAAATCCCTGTTTGTATTCAATTATTTTTTTTAACATATAACAAGGGAATAGACGAATAATTGGAGTGTTAGAAAAAACTTAAAAAGAAATTCTAACCAAATCGCTAAAAATAAAAACAATTCAACCGTCCGAACCGGTTTTATAATGGTGTAGTTTTTAATAAAAAAATTCGGTTAATTATTGCGATTAATCGAACCAAATCGATTTTGTAGATAAAGTTTGAATAAAATTTAAAAATTCACAACTATGGGCTTTTTAACAGTTCAATGTGGTTAATTTCAAAAAGGATAGAACCGGTTACATTTTATCGATCTAATTATATTAGTAAAATAATTAATTTGACCATTTTAAAATAATGGTAGATTTAGTATCCAAAATTAAATAAAATTGAATATTTGGTTCGAAATAATTTCCGAACCGAACCAAGTCATGATTCATGAACATTCTTGGTAATATAAAAGACGAAAGACATACAATTAATATACATATATACACATAAATTTGGACAGCAAATTCAAGTAAATCTCGACTGTAATTAGTACATATTAAGTGAATATCAGTCAGTATAATTAATTAAAATTAATTTAAATAAAAATGGTGCTAATATATTTTCATATTATCTTCACTTTAATTCAATATAAGTATTAGTTATTCTACGAGAGACTCGAGGGTTTTGTCGATTAGGAAGAGACAATCCTGTACATGGAATTGAATCTTCTCCTATAGATTTGATTGGTTGTGAGAATGAAAGGAATTATGGAATTATGCCCCCTTCTCCTAAAACCAATTCCTTTTTGGACTAATTCAAAATTTTTGAGAAACCCTCGTTCACTCATCAGGAAAGTATCTTTTGTATAACAGGTGCATCACCGACAGCAATCAATGGAGGATCGTCGGAGGACCAGGTCCCCAGACTTTCAGTTCGTAGCATGCACCTGGTATTCAAGATCTCAATCAACTATGACTAACACATGGAATTGAGTGCTAGTAAAGTCACATACTGCTCTTTAGGAGCCACCCAGCCGGAAATTCCACCGGCCTTCCTCATAGCCCTCCTCCAGCCCTCGATCCTGGCCTCCTCATACCGGCCTTTACGCTTGTGGGCCTCGAACGCGACCTCGAAGGTCCTCCTCTGATACCTCACGTCGGCCGGGTCGACCCGGTAGAAAACGGGGAAGATCCGCTTCCCGGCATCGCACAGCCTCTCCAGCTCATCCATGCACCAGGGCGAGGAGGCGTAGCCAGGAGAGATGACGGCCACTGCAGCGGCGGAGTCATCGATTGCGGCCAGCAGGCTGGGTCCAATCTCATCGCCACGGTTCAGGCCCTCGTTGTCCCGGAAAGCTCGGACGCCGTTCCTCTGGAGCTCGCTGTAGAGCTGCTCGATGAAGGTGTCGCGCGTGTCCTTCCCGTGGAAGCTCAGGAAGACGTCCCATTCCAGTCTGAAGTCCGGGCGAGTCTCTGGCGCAGCGGCGTTGCCTTCCATTTCGAGCTCCGATGATCGGAAACACCTCGTCTCGGTGACTTCTGCTTGTTAGGGTACGTAAGTAGCACGAAACAACAAAAAAAGAGAGGAGTATTTCATCTTATAGGGTGATATATGTCATATATTACCAAGAGGGGTTGGGCCGAGTGGTAAGCAGCTCGGTGCCGCTTAAGGAGGTCTCGGGTTCGAGACCTCACGTACGCAGACACCCCTCTTGGGAGCCTCACCCGCCATTGCCAGGCGTGCGACCCGGGGCGACCAACGGATTAGTCAAGTATGGTTGGCTGAAAGATGCCATCTCACCGCTGGTGGGGCCTGCTTGGATACCGTGGCTGGCGACCAAAAAAAAAAAAAAAAAGATATATGTCATATATTAGTGGATACTTAATATACTAATTCATTAATTTATAACATATATTACAAAATATACTGGTGGAAGAGTCTACCGTTATATAAAGCAGGGCCCAGCAGATGACCCCTCATGTCGGGAAGAAACTTAAATTTTACACGCTAAAGGGTCACTTATTAACATTCTGCACCCTAAATTTGAGACAATTCCACTACGCACCCTGAATTTAGATTTTTGTCACAGTAAGCACCATTTTCAGGAATTGCGAGTGGAATAGAAATTATTTTACCTGCTACTAAAAAAAATATGAATACACAAGCACGATCTTTTTTTAAAAACAATATATTTTATACAAAAAATAGAAACGCGACGCGTTTCTAGCTCGGTCATGTTTCGTGTAGCGGGATGGGAAGGAATTGGTCTTTTTTTCCCGGTGATAATATAGATCTACAAGCCTAACATAATCATAAAAGATAAAGAGAATTAAAAAGGGCACATATCTCCCCCGGTGAGGTCCGAACTCCTAAATTTTTTATTGTGAAGTAGAGTTTTACACCACTACACTGAACTAAAACTCGTGCCCAAGAATTGTTTTTTTTTTTTTTTTTTTTTGCCTGAAGTTAATGGGGTGTAGGTCTCTAGCATGTCTCCACTTGCAAGTATATGTATAATCATTGGTGATACACTATTTACATATTTATGAAATTATCAATTTAGTCCTCCATACTTTCACTCCCACTGTGAGCTAATTAAATCAATTAATTGATGACTTTTCAAATTTTGTTAAATCATTGATCGTGGTTCAAGTAGTAGACGTGCCAACTGCAAAGTCGTCCGAATTAAAGCTTGTGTGAGAAAGAGGGATTAGGACACTGGCACCATCCTCAAACTCCTGTGTTCAATTCTCGTCGGTGGAATTTCTCTTTATTTCCATCCCCTTTTATATATATACTTCTTTTGTACATCGAAAAAACTAAAGCTCCTGTGATTATCATTATGAAAACTATATATATATATGTATGTATGTATCTATAAGGTTCATTTGACTGGTAGTTCAGTTTACTGGTAAATCATATGTATCTTACAGCCACAACCTTCTACATATCCAGGTTCTATAAAAAATTAGTATGACACACCCGTTCAATATACTCCAAACATATACGCCATATGTATGGCTACAGAGGATGCAAACCAGTACCAGAAAATACTAAAACATTGGTAAATCTGGAATAATTTGATTACGGGACAAAATTTTCTCGGTATATTTCTATTCCTATTAATTCAAAAGAAGGGAAAAGGGAACGCGTGAGCTAGTTTGCCAATATCTGCATCTAATGCAAAGTAGGTTATGCTATTACTGCAAAGCGGTGATCTAATAGTTTACAACTCACTCTCATGTGATTTAGCGGATTCAAGATTCCAAGTTCGTATCCCTTGTAACACATGCGTTTGTGTCAAAATATCTGCTACAAGCTTTCTCTTGGAACACTGGCTCGGCGGAAATCAGCTTCTTAAACTAGAATGTTTCTTTGACAGTGTTGTACTGATGGAGCCGGTGCTAACCGCTGATCGATTAGTATGTCTGATATATTCACGATCGAATATAAAAGTCGGAATAATATACAAACAGACAATGACCGAGTCATTTCTTACTTTTATTTGTAAGAAGAAAAGCAGGTTTTGCTTTTGTCATATAGGGGTAGTTAGCAAACTCGGATCACACGTAATAGCCGAGTGAATCCAGGAGTAATGTCGACGGACAGGTTCCTTCGACCCAATGATGGATGGGGAGCCTTGTGAACTGCTCCACTCGCAAAGTAGAGTAAATATTTAATCTGTACTACAAAACAATGTTAATGTATTGTAAGTCTCTCTCGGGTTTTGACACACATAAAACCTTTACAATTTTCAAGAAGTAATTTTACACATATTAAAATCTGAACTGTGACTTGTACAGTAAATTCATTTTGAAATCAACACTGTATTTTTGCTCGGCAAAGTGGCAGGTAGATATTGTTGACAAGTTAATGATGTTCATCGCTGAAAATTCGATAGCTTTTACAACATGCCCCCTTTTGTCAGTGATACATCCTCGTAAAATGTTATTTCCCGCAATCAAAGCTAAAAAGGGTAAATTATGGAGTTAATTGAAATTATTGTATATATATTTTTCTCTTTTCTCTTTTTCATTTTAAATATTAAATTCCTCAAATTATCATATAATCATGTTATTGGAATTTTTTAAAAAGAAAAAGCACATCAAAGTTACTCTTACATATGCTAGCTAGATTTTCTATTTGCCCTTATAGATATTGTCACCTTTTAATGAGTCTTCCCGACTTACCAGCCCCTTCTTCTCATAAGTTAAGTTTTAGTAGTCTTTATCAAAGGACAGGCAGTTATGCATGAGGACTTTTTACGCATCGTCCTGCATCTGCTCGCCGGTCCATCATCACATGGTGGTGGTCCTCCCAGTGGATGTTTTCTATCCCGTCCTCTCACTTTCAAAAAAATCCCTGTTTTTGTTTATTTAAATTTTTACTTATAAGAAGGGAATAGATGAATAATTGAAGTGTAAAAAAAAGAAGTTAAAAGAAATTCTAACCAAATAGGTGGAAATAAAAATAATTCAACCGTTCGAACCGAATTTTATAATGGTGCCATTTTTTAATTAAAAAATTAGGTTAATTACTATGATTAATCAAACCAAATCGATTTTCCAGATAAAGATTGGATAAAATAAAAAAATTAAAAGCCCATAACTTGTGGGCTTTTTAACAGTTCAACGTGATTAGTTCATGATTCGGTTCGGTTTGAATAATTATTTCTAATCGAATATTCAATTTTATTTAATTTTTGGACATTAAATCTACCATTATTTTGAAATAATCAAATTAGTTATTTTACTTATGTAATTGGATCAATAAAATGCCACTGGTTCTACGGCACGATCCGCTTCCCCGCCGTCGCACAGCCTCGCTAGCTCGTCCATGCACCAGCGAGAGGAGGCGTAGCAGGGCGAGATGACGGCAACTAGGGCAGCAGAGTTGTCGATCGCAGCCAGATCGCGGCCAGCAGGCTGGGTTCGATCTCGTAGCCGTGGTTCATGCCCTCGTTGTCCCAGGGAGCTCGGATGCCGTACCTCCGGAGCTCGCCGTAGAGCTGCTCAACAAAGCTCTCGCGCGTGTCCGTCCCTTGGAAGCACAGGTAGACGTCCCACTCCAGTCTAAAGTCCCCGGACGAGTCTCCGGTGATTGGAAACCTCGCCACGGGCACTTCCCTGCTTGTTATATGGTACGTAAATAGCGCGTGTAACAAAGAAGAAAGAGTAGTACATCATGTGATATATGGTATAAATTAATGAGCATTTAATATATATATATATATATAATAATTATACATATATTAAATATTTATTAATTTATAACGTGTGTTACATCATATACCGGTAATTCGGAAGATTCTATCATTGTGTACAGCAGAGCCGAGGGGACCCCTCATGTCGGGAAAGAAAGGGAACCTACATTTTACACCCTAAAGGAGCACTTATTAACACTTCGCACCCTAAATTTTGGACAATGCCACTACGCACCCTGAATTTAGATTTGTCTCACAATCAGCGCCATTTTCGGGAATTGCCAGTTGAATAGAAATTATTGCACTTGTTACTAAAAAAGATATGTGTACACGCGCATATCTTCTTTAAATAATCATATATATATATATATAAAGAAATTCAACGCATTTGGAGCTTGGTCATGTTTCGTGTAACAGGACAAGAAGGAATTGATCATTTTTTCAGTAATAAAAGAGACATATAAGTCTAATATAAAGATAAAAGATAAAGAAAATTAAAAGGAACACATGACTCCTTGCCGTGAGGACCATACCGCCCTAAATTTTAGGTTGTGAGATAAAATTTTGTGCCATTACACCAAAAGTCGTTGAGGAGGAATTGGTCATTTTAGATCCCTCGCATGTCTCCACTTGCAAGCACATATTTATGCAATTATGAATTTAGTTCTCCATATTTCTACTCCCACAATGAGCTAAATTAAATCAATCAATTAATCGATGACTTTTCAACTTTTGTTAAATCATTGATCATAGGTCGAGTAGTAGACGTGAAACTGCAAAGTCGTTCGAATTAAATTAGCATGAATGAGAAAGAGTGCTTGATATAGTAGTACGATCCTCAAATTGAGACTAAGAGATCTTGAATTTAATTCTCATTAGCAGAACTCTAAAGAAATCTATGTGTTTCTTTTGTACGATGCCTAAATTTACGCATTTAATTTCTTTTGTACGCGAAAAAATTAAAGCTCCTGTCATTATCATTATGAAAACTATATATATGTATGTATGTATGCATGCATCTATAAGGTTCATTTGACTGGTAGTTCAGTTTACTGGTAAATCATACGTATCTTACAGCCATACCATTTTATATATCCTGGTTCTATCGAAAATTAATATGACACACCCTGTCACTGCAAATTAGTAGTCTAATGATTCATAACTCACTCTCGTATGAGTTTGTGAATTTAAGGTCCTAGGTTCGAACCCCTTGTACGCATTCGCATCAAAATATCTGCCATAAGCGTGCTTTTGGAACATGGATTCAGGGGAAATAGAATTCTTACATCATAATATATCTTTGATGATGTTGTACATATGGAACTTGTGCTAACTGTCGATTCATCAGTACGTCTGATGTATTGCCGATCGAACACGAAAGTCGAAATATTATCGAATGGAGAAAGACCGGAGTCATTTCTTACTTTTATTTGTAAAAAGGAAAAGTAGGTCATGCTTTGCCTTACAGAGGTTGGTAGCTAACTCGGATCACATTTGGTTGCCGACAGAATCCAGCTGGAGTAATGTCGACGGACAACTGCCCTCGACCTAACGATGGGGAAGAGGAGTACATGTTCAATTATTTGTAATACATAATAAATTTATTGTATAAATTTCTCTCGTACTTTGACACGCGTAAAGTCTTTGCAGTTTTCGAGAGTCAACTTTATACTTATTAAAATCTAAACGATGATTTACACAATAAACTCATTGTGCAAAATAACACTGAATATTTACTCCGCAGAGTGGAAGATATTTTTCGACAAGTTAGTGATGTTCACCATGCTGAAAATTCGACATCATGTCCCCTTTTGTAAGTGATATATACCCGTAAACTATTATCTCGCCCGATCAAATCTAAAAAAAAGGCTAATGGCGGAGTTGTTGAAATAATTCTATATTTTTTGCTCATTTTTATTTTAAATATTTAATTTATCAAATTTTCATATTATCATGTTATTGGAATTTTTTTTAAGAAAAAGCATCAAAGTTACTCATAGAAATACTACCTACATTCTATTTGCCCTTATAGATATTGTGACTTTTCAATGAGCTTTTCCGACTTACCAATCCCTGCCACCGCAAATTGAGTTTTAGTAGTCTTTATCGACTATACCATCTTGCAAGTGTCTCAGCTTTCTCAGATCATGTCCGAAAACTACTCGACAATGGACAGATTTATCAAAGGACACGTGATTATTATTCACGAGGAATTTTTACACATCGTCCCACATCTGCTCACCTTTTTGACCTCGAGATCATCCGAGTAGTCTCAACTTTTACTTGCAAGGATATGCTCCACCACACCCATTTCATGACTGTTCAAGCTTTTCTTGAAACTTTCAACGCTCCATCTATTGCCCGGTACTTGCACTCACATTGATCAAGTGAGTACCTAGATAAAAAGAAAGATCCAATATGAAGTCGACTAGCCTAATTGTATCTTAGGCTAGACGTTCCATCTAACAATTAGGATTAAATATTTGGTACGTGTTATTGGTCCACTATAAATGCATATATAAAAATCAATCTCGAATTTGATTTACTCCCACACATTTACAGTGAATGAGTAATACACACCGAATATGATCCGACTGTTATCCATCATGTGAAATCTAAGTAAAGGGTTGAAGATGGACATTGGCTCATTTGTGCAAGTTCGGGGTACTTCAAGCATCCCAGGACAGAACAGTCCCCATCCATCCTCGGATGCTGGACGCTGCCCAGTTCAGCAGTGGACAACTCTCGATCCAATGATGAGACCTCGCCGAGCAATTCGGCTCCAAAAGCAGTAGTGGACACTTCCATAAGTCCATGGTGTTGGTGCTGGAAATTGGGATTGCTTTTCCAGAGCACCGCATATAAAGAATCTTGCCTCGACTTTTGTCAGTGATACTCACAAAATCGGATTATTCGGGTTTAACAAATAGATTAAATGGAGCTTGAGGGAGCACTGCCAGTGCCATAGGTTTGTAGTGTACGAATCCAGAAAAGGAAGAGATCATGGTTATGGACATTATTTTATGCGATGAATGCTCCAAAGGTGCTAATAAGCCCCCACTGTAGACTGTCTTGTCCCCCTTTGTGTTTGATCCGTTGTTGGCCGCACTTATTCTCCAAGGTAATATAACTACTGGTCATCCATGTGCCAAAGAATCCATGACAGGAACATCGATGTCCGACTACGTACAATACAGTTATTGACTGCATCGAGCTTTTTCAGTACAAGAACACGATCCATTTATGACCGAGTTGACATGGCATTGATAATCCGTTTACCGTATATAGTTCGTGCTTATCTATGAGAGTACAATGTCAGGCTTTATATAAACAATACATAAACTAATATTCAATCTCAAAGTATAAGATATCAAACATGGGACTCTTTTTTCCTTCAGTACCTGAGTTGTGAACATACGACCACCTTTGATTCATTCATAATTCAAGTCGAATCAGTACTTTAAATAATAAAACTTCAAATTATAAATTTTCTCTATTCGTAAGATTCGAACCCGAAATATTTTTTAAAAAAAGAGGTATGTACCAAGTCACTAAGCCATATATACAAATTAATTACATGCACAACCTATCTATATGGTTGATTGCAATGGGTAAGCGACTCTTACTCTTAATGAAATTTTGAATTTGGATATCATAAACGAAGAAAATTTATAATTGAAAAAATTTTGTGCTTTAGTGAGTTGAATCGACTTGAAATTGAATTAATCATGATTTATCGAACTTCTATATATATATATATGTATGTGTATATGCACAATCTCGGAACATTTTGACAGGGTACCTACCTTGGAACATGATTATATTTATTATATATATATCCTGTCTGCTACTACATATGTCCGAATTCCATGGAACCTTATTGGAGAAGCCAAATGGCGTAAGCGGTCGATTGAAGCATTGGATTCTTCTAAAAGTGTAATATATACATATCTGAGTGTTGATATTTCACGACATATAAAATGGATAAGAGAAGCTGTGCTAAATGCCTGCTCCGAATCTCCGATGTCTTTTTCCGGCACCAGGTACGTGGTTTATGCGAGCGCCGCCTATTTGCCTTGCCCTTTTTATCGCCGGTAGAACGAACTCCTAACTATGCCAGACAAAACGTGGGATATTAAAAAAAAATAAAAAATTACTTTATTAGTTTGGATGATTTTTTATATATTTATTTTTTAAAGTTTAGTTTAAATTCGAATCTCATTAATAAAAATTCATAATTATGAAAATTATATAATGAATATTAATTGGATAATCATAGGTTTAATGAACAACATAATGTGAAAGAAATGTGAGGTATAAAATTCCCTACAGAATCCCCGAACGCAAACAATAATCTCGATCATTAATTAGGAGTGTTTTAAGGAAACAAAATAGAAAAGGGTAAGATATTCAACAGACTATGACAACAATCACTAGCCATGCACAAGAAAATTTTAGAAATCCTTAACCATGCATTGCTGTTAAAATTCAAAACTCGTAGTCTCAGTTACTCCATTGAAGGGTTGTAAACGATCAATTACAACTCCTTGAACCGAGGTTATAACTCTCTATCTTGAGAATACATTTTTCTGAATTAAGTTCAAAACCGACGATATCATATTACCAAGGTTTTGTAGACTCTTGACCGTGCATGTTGTATACGTTACAACATGTTTATGACCTGAAATCAATTTGAATGATCTGCTAATACTTTCTTCTTAAATAGCTCGTCACACAGTATTTTCATCCTTCACAATTTTTTTCTATCTAAACTTTCAGTCTTTTCATCTCTCTTCGTAGTGCCTTACCCGACTCAAACCGTCATTTTAGGATATACAAATCTACCGAACACTCAGACTAGGAGTGTCAACCGGTAATCGACTTGGTTCGCTAACATAACCTCATGTATTTTATACCTACAGAGACTCGGAATCAACTTTTAATTCTAGTCTTCTTAAATTGGTTTCCATTGCTTTACTTAACAGTTGATAAGTTCATGATTTGAAAACTATGAACTGGCTATCTTTGTGTCTGAACTTGTAAAGATTCACTGAATTTTTAAATATATATTTGTAAATAGAAGTAGGTAAGGCATTTGCAGTCATCGACGTATACGTAAAGTGAAGTGGGTGGTCGTGCATGAAAATACTCGAAACACGTACTCCTAAGAAGCAACAAAAGGAGGGTCGTATAAGAACTTGTCAGCACAGCAGCATATAAGGTTTTTTTTTCTTAAAAAAATTGTCACATTGGAAACAGTTCAGACATAAGGAACACACAACCAGAGGGAACAAAAAGTAAGAACTCGATCTCTCAATTGTCTCACAACTCAGCAGCTTTCACTTGCATGATTGACTGTTACACATTTTACTAAGAGAATATCGAACAAAATCCTGTAAATATAATAAAGTTAGATACCATTACTTGTTAGTCTAAACTTTCGAGTGGGTATGGTCCAGTCTTACTGTCGGTCCCACGGTCATATTTAGCATGCAATGACCCCGAGAATTAGATAAATATAATAACTTTCGATTGAAATTACTAATAAAGGTCTAAAGTTCGAGTCCCTTAAAAATGGAGAAAACTTGTACTGACAGAATTTTATTCCTTAATAAGGTGATGATCTGAATCAGTTAGAGACCTGTAAAACTTCTGAATTGTAGCAGTGTAAAACTTTGAAATAAAAAGTCATCACTCAGCCTTAATTTTCTGTGGTGCCTCTCTACAATATTTAACATGTCCATTCTTCTCGAGAAGGTGTATGATGAGATTCTTGCATAAGTTCACCTCTCCATGTCATTCAATCTTAATTTGTTGTGGTGCCCCACTACAATATTTAACACGCCCGTTCTTCCCAAGAAAGTGTATATGTATGCAACAGAGAACCGTTTCGACCTATAAAGAAACCTCGAGCCTCTGCCCTCCATAGCTAACCAAGATTACAGTTTGTCAGAGAGCAAAAAAAATAAATAAATAAAAGGAAAAATATATACTTTGCCTTGCCTTAGCCCATCTCCTTCCTTTCATAGCTTCTCCCCTCAGATCTCCTCTTTACTTGCTTTTCTTTGGCCTGCCCCTATTCTCTCTCCCCCTCTCTTGGCAATCATTAGCCAATCATGTCTTCCTGCCGTTGCTTGTCCCCTGGTCCTTTCTCTTGCCATTCTCCTGCCTGCTCCTAGATTACCACTGCATCTCTTTCTTCAACCAAAACAAAAAAAAAAAAGAAAAAAGAAAACATATACAGACCTTAGGAGAAGAAGAATAGAGGAGAAGTTATGGGGCATCGTCGTCGTCGTCGTCATTTGCTCGGTAACATCATGTTTGGTGCAGTGATAGTGGCCGGGCTTATCTCGCTTCTGCTGTTCGGCGCTGTGGTGGATGCAGCAGGCATGAAGAACGGCCGGTCATCGGAAGAGGAAGCGAGAGCGAAGCTCGTGGCTCGTCGGCGGTTGGATCTCAACTATGCCAGCAAACGCAGAGTACCGAAGGGACCTGACCCTATTCACAACAGGCAAGTCGACAGGTCATATGTTCAACAAAATGGAAATATTTATATTTTCTCAAATCTGATATGCCTAACCCCTAATGTTATTTTTTCAAAAAAAATCTAATTCCTAAGATTAGCTTGAGTTGATAGGATGTTTGATGAGTATCTTACACAAAATTATAGGTTCGATTCTCTCCTTACATGTATAACCCTCAGCAAAGTTATCTACACATGTCCGTGCTTATGCATGGACTTATTACTTGAACCAATGGAATGATTGGATGTCTATGAGTCAAGAAAGAATAAACTCCTTATTATTGAAAAATTAAGAAGTTAGAATATGTACATTTCAACAATTTTAAGGAACTACTGAAAGATATCTCGGAGCGCACTCTACGAATTTACCGAGGCACATCTTAAGTTATGGCATGAACCGATCTAATATCTACTTTACTACAAGTTACAAGATGTGTCACACTATAGAGATTGATGACCCCATATACATACATATATATATAGAGAGAGAGTCATATATACCACTGGTGAATGACGTTTGAAATTTTTTATTCTCATTATTTTCACATTTTACACTATATTTTTCAATGTTATAACTTGGTCTCTTTCCTGTTTTTGACTAACTGTGCGGCATGCTTTATCTCAAGCTAATTCACTAGGAATACACGTTTACATGTCTTGTAACTAAGGACCTATGCGTGTGCCTGTCGATATTCGAACCTAGCCATAGAGTGTTAATTACACTCTCGTTCACTCGTCAACTTCAGGAGATCCGGGAACTCCGGACGGCCTCCGGGACAAGCTTAGTGGGGAGGGCTGTGAGCTTGAGAAACTAAAGCTTCATAGAGACAGAGAAGAAAACGCGAATCACTAATCGGTATTCTCCTCTCGGTATTGTATGTGTGTTTTTTTAGAGATATTTTTATCAGGGGGCTGTAGATATGATCGGAAATTATCCTCCCTCGAGAAGATTCGAACTTGCAGCTAAGAGAGAACATCTTCTCCTTTTCGAAGATCATATTCTTGTGGAACGCACTTGGGGAGTGAAGAATATGTATAATGTGGGAAGAAGCTTATGGTTTACAAAATATGGATATAGGCCATCCCACAGAATCCATGGAAGCAGAATATGTATAGAGGAGTCCCCACCCTCCTTTTTCTTTCAATTTCCATGTGTTTGTTGAATTTGTAATTTAGGGATTTGTGCTTGTAAACCTATATATATATATATATATAACTATGAGAACATATTATTGGAAGGGTGGAATAATATATATTGTTTTCATTATGAAAGTGGCCGTGGTTTACAAGGAGATAAGATCACAGTAGGGAATAAATTAAGAGATACAAGAAATATCACTGATATTACAGTAGAATCTAACCAAGAATGATGCTTACTATTCGTATAGTGGCTGCATGTCGAATATGTTCTAGACTTCCAGCAGTCATTCATCATGCACATATTAAAGTATTCATCATCGTGCTCGTACAATTATATTTCGGTGGAAGTTGGGTACCGTTGTGCTAAACCTTCTTTTACAGTACACTCCCATTTCTTTCCTAGTATGTAAAAGTTCGATGGGCATAATTAATTGAAATTAGATCTGTGATGGTCTAATAAGAGTTATGGGTCTCCTGATCATGAATTTTTTTATATTCACAATACTTGAACTCGAGATATTATACCCAATTATCTATTTGCCCTCTTAGAATGGCAAGAGCTATATTCCCAGAGTTTAATAAAGTGAGGTGAGAATTTGAAACTAAAGGTGTGAGTGTCAGGAGCTGCATATGAGCAAAATAAAGGCAAAATGCATCTTGGGTTAGTCATCTTCGCTGGATTCCTCTTTATTTTTTTTTTTTCTAAATTTTGGTGTGGTCCAATATTCGTTCAAGCTTCATCAGTAACTCCATAAACAAAAGCAAAAGAAAGAAAGGAAAAGCCAGCTTCTTGTTAAAGAAAGGCTGCAAACCAAGACGCATATGGCTTCCACCCCTCTAATCTAATCTCTCTCTCTCTCTCTCTCTCTCGGTGATCGACCGTAGCGAGCTTCAGTTTTTCATGTTCTTTGATTCTCTTGCCTTGTTCGGTTCGACCTTATTCCAAAGCCTTCGGTCTGAAGTACGTGAGATTCAAGAATGGAAGGCATTGCTGAAGAGAAAGGAAGATTGTGAGTGTGCGTATGCATGCACTGTCATGTGTGGTGAAAAACTAGAAAACACAATTTTTCCTTTTTTTTCCTTGGAATTTTTGGGGTAATTTTCTGGTATTATAATTAACACTAAGCTTCATTTTTATCTTTCATAAGACTAGAAACCGAGAATTTGCTCGAAAGAAAACACTGAACCATGTCAATTGTAAGGAAAAGGACTATGGTCTTATAATGGGTGGAAACAAATCAATCTCCGACTCAAAAGTTCAGGCGTATAGGCGGGGATACCGAACCTCATTGTACCAAGCAATGGACGCAAAGAAAATGACGAAAAGGAAGTTGCCATGGCCATGGGATATTAAATTTTTTTACTATGATTAATGAGATGGGGAGTATAAGAAGTTTATGTACTAAAACAAAGAACATAGGAGGACGAAGGTAAGGAAAACATAGGTAACTTAGGTTTAGTTTGAATTAAATCAATTATATTACTCAATATTGTAAATATAGTTTAGTAGAATTTAGTTAGAGTTATGTTTTCCTATGAGTTTTAACATGATATCATAAGGTCAATAAAGTAAAATGAATAATGACATAGAATAATTTTTTAGATCATTTTTAATATAAATATATATGATATATCTTAATTTTATTATGAATGATATGATGGGAACTGAAAAGACCGAAAATAGATATCTTGAAGATTAAGCTTAGTTGGAGTACTATCTGAAGGGGTTGTGAATACTTTTTTCTGTTACAGAATAATTTGTAGTATGTAAATAAATATATATATATGTCATCTCGTTAATAAAGTATATATAGTAGATATTGTGGTCGATATCGTGCAGTTGCATGGCTGTGCATGCGAGTTTATGCTTTTTGTAAATGTTGTACGTTATAAATTACACAAAATCGATATATACATATGAATTACTTTTAACCGCTATGAAATTTGCATGTCAATATGTGCATTATTATACGTATTCTGCATTATTGATTGTGATTATAAATAACTATGATAACCGTTAAGCCAGTGGACTAGAAATGAGTTAAAAAAGAAAAGAAAATATAAATAAAAGAGGAAAGAGAGGGATTTAATTTACCGTTGATATCTATCGAGACAATTTACCTCTGATTTCTAACGATATATAAAAAATAAGATAATTTAAAATTGCTCTTACCGCAAGCAGATAATGGGCGGCTTCCACGGGTATGAGGTGTGTAGATGAATGACACCAGGAGATAGGAGGAAAATCGATATTGATTATTTTGTGGGGTCACGGTATCGTCCGAAAGTGGAGTACTAATACCGTTATAACTCTGTCACAAAGGGAGTGCGACCCTATGACTATTGTTTGTATCGATTAATTGTTTATTTGCATTGCATAATGATATTGTTAAGCATAATGATTTGATATTTTTATTATGTTGTGAATATATATATATATGTACATGAATTTTTAATAAATTATATTATGATATTATTCTACTTTAGAATTTTATATTCACTGAGTTCGTAGCTCACCTCTATGAATTTCCTTTTCTGCCAAGTAGAAAGACGAGCAGCTTGGTTTAGCCATTTTGATTTTTTGGATAGGCGTGACTTCACCTTGTACGTCGGTATTAAAATTTAGTAAAAATAAAAATATGTAAGTTTGTAATACTGATACGACCTGAACTTCTGACAGAGGCTGTTTATGGCTGGGAAAATGGGCAGTTATGATATGTGGATGTGATATTGAGTGGATATTATCTTAATGGATTATGTAGTTGATTTTTATTTGATGTAGAATGTTATTAAAAAAAAAAGAAAAAATTTTACCGAATTTTCGGGTCATGAAAGTGATACTTCAACAGAACAACTATGTCCACCTATGTCTTCTCAGTCTGCTAATTAAAACATCATGAGAACATGAAAAGGACCGACCCGATGTTTTTTTCCCCTCGGTGAAGATCGGGCCGAAGCCCGAATTCCAAACTCAGTAATTTTCAACGTAGACTAACTTCACCGGGGATAAATTTAGGTAAAGTTATAAATGTTATGTTCATATACAGTAGTGTTGATCAAAAGCAACTTCATCTTTGTCTTCACCTTTTAACTTCAACAATATTAATTAGATCAACGTTGCATAACAGAGTATAAACAGGTGCTGCGGCAGCGCTCTCCTGCTCCGGTGGAAGTATCAATATATCAGGTTGAATGCGACCTTCTCTCGCATTCACCTCTATATCTCCACGCTAATTCGATGCTGGGTTCAGATCTGATCATCTGTATCAGTTACCGGAAATAGCAGCCCTTGTGCTCAAGAATCTTCTTCATCTCCATCTCCATCCAGAAGCTGAAAATGGCAGTTTGTTGGATCTCCGAAGAAAAGAATCAGTTCTTCATCCTCCACTCTTTACCGTATATCTAGACAGCATGTACATATAGACTTCAATTTGTATAAGCTAATAGAGACCTTACCGCGACCGAGAATTGTTGGAAAGGAATGGCACTTGGGCTGGAATTCGATCTCATCCCAACGATTGTTCCCTGGCACATGAACTATGATGGTCCAAGGCCAAGAAGAGGCAAAATCTTCAGATTTCATCTGAAATGATTTGACAAGGATCGGCGCTTACTCCCACATGAACTCCCCGAATATTTTCTATCTCAGCTGTATTTCATGTGAAAAAAGCGAAGTCTGAGTGGAGACATGTCTCTACTTCCATGATCAACGGAGCAGTGCATCCACTCATGCAAACCCAACTTCACCTCTCATGCCAAAATACATACAAGCTTTTTCTACCGTACAATGAGCATTGGAACTATTAATAGTAGTGTCAATCACATAACACGAAACACAAAGTAAGTATACATAGGTATTTTATACAATGAGATTATGATATAGGGTAGACTACAACATGAGGTGTTTTATCCTAGCTAGCTAAGCTGATGGAAGTTCCTGAAAGCCCAGCAGCAGCAAAGCCCAGATGCTGATGCTTCAGAATCAGATGGTAAACAAACAAGAGAGAACCTGGTGGTCTCTCTAACCTAAGCCAAACCCCATCTCAGCTCCACCTCTCTCTCTCACACAAAAGTGGACCATACAGAGCAGACAAGGAAAACGACACCGTACCTTTCTGCTTCAATCTTCCCCCTAGATAGCTAAGCTAGCTTGCTTTCTTCGATTCTGTACAAACAAGGAATCGCATAAATTTGACCCTAATGCTGTGACAGGCTATAATCCTCTTCACTTTGTCTAATAAAACCCCACAGCCACCACCATCAATTGTTCAGCTAACATATGCAATCCCTCAAGCAACACTGATAATGCTGTCACTATTGGCCTGAAAGGTAGATGGGGACTGGGCCTTTTGCTCGCTGGATGGCGTTTGAGTTGATGATGGGCTGGAGAGTTTCAAAGACAGAGGCAGAGGCTCACCCATCATTGTGGTAATCGTCTTGTTAAGGTCAAGTGCAGCCATTTTTGAGGATGGAGGGACTGGGAGGATCGGGATCGGGCGGATGGGCTTGGAGGGTTTTTCTAGCTTCGACATGCGGAGATTTTCCGCTTGTTTCCCGGGATTTAGAGGCAGAAACCTGGAGTTCAGGGCCACGGGGAAGGGAGAAGATAGAGAGATTCTGCCGATGTTCGGGCTTGGTTGAGGCAGGGGCGTGGTCTCCACTTGAGTCTCCTCCATGGATGAACCCCTAAACTGCACATACACCAATGAAAACACAGAACAAATCAGCTCCCACTGAATTTGGTGGAAGAGAGTACAAACTTCACATGAAAGCCTAGTTGGCAAAAATTACCCTTCTATTTTCATTTCTGTCATTGTTCAGGGTGCCGAATTGAACACAGAAATTGGAACTCGTGAATTTTCTTTTGGAACTTCTGCTCAACATCTGTGGGCTTTCTTAAAAACCTACTCTCTTTTTTTTAAATAACTTGTTGGGTTTCATTGATCAGTCCCGGAAAATCATCTCCTTTCGGCATCTAAGTTCAAGTTCGAGTACAAACATAAAACTCTTCAGGAAAAAAATGTCCCTTTTTGGCATTTCGGAGGAAAGAGTTAATCAAACAGTTCAGAAAGTTCTGTGCTTTCAAATTTGGGCTAATAAGCAGAGAGGGAGATTACCGAGTCTGTGGTGATGTCGAAGAGGCTGGAGCGGCGCCGCCGGCGGTTCTGGTTGCTCCGCCGCAGAAAGTACTTCTGAGCGTGGCTCGCAACTTGAGTCGGGGTCCGAGTCTTCACGAAGTTTCTAGATATTCCTCTCCAATCTCCTTTCCCCACCTTCTGCAGCCCCACCAGGAACAACCGGTGCTCTTCTTCCGTCCATGGAACCCCTGACACAGTGAAACCCCCAAAATCAATCCAAAAATCCAGAGACCAAAACCAAATCGGAGAAGTCACCGATCAATCCCAACGACCACGCTGACAAATGAGAAAGACTGTTACCTCTCTTCCGCTCCCTGCTCCGGCCGGAGGCGTGGACGACATCATCGGAGGCGTAACCGGCATCTACGTTGGGGTCCTGAGCCTGGGCCTGGTCGAACTGGGAAAGGTTGTTCATGCTCGCGCTCTTCCTGAACGAGTTGGCGCCTTCAGTCAGCCGGACTCCGAACAGCATGATGCCGCTCTCCTCCGCCGGTAGCGCCGAGTTTTGTCCTCCTCCAACTCCGCCTCCTCCGCCGCTACCATCAGGACACGTGCGCGAGTTATGGCCGTTGTTCCCGCACTGCGAGCAGGTCCGCGACATCTCAGTAAACCTCGCTGCTCCGGTTGTTGGTGTTGATGATGCTGTGAGGAGACTGCGTTGCCGGGGGGAGAGTGGATTCGCTTGGTCCGTCAGTTCATGCAAAAAGGAAACTTGGGGGGGAGAGAGAGAGATTTGTGTGGTAGAGATGATGAGGGAGACAGTCGCTTTGTTTGATGTAGAAATGCAAGTTAGGTTTTGGACATTGGACCCAGACACGTTAGGACTACTAGCGAAAGGATCCGTACCATGTAAATATCTTCGCTTGTAATGAAACTACCTGATCTTGAAAGTTATGAAAAAAAGTAAAAGTTGAAGAAGTAGAGTGAGAGGGGCTCATCTTTGAGAAGTCCATTGCTAGTCGTTCCAAGGCATCTATTAAATATTATTTACTATAAACTTATCGAAACTCTTATGAGATAGACCATTAGAATTAAGAGAGATATGAAAAGTTGATTAAAAAAAAAAGAAGAATTCAGGACAAGGGAGTACTTGAAAATAAATAGGAAGTTGAGTATAGGGTATTGCTATTTTGTGTAGACAATTACTCTTGGAAAAATAAATAGATAACAAATGTAATGAATTTAAAGTTTTAAATTCGAACTCCTTTTAACAGTCGTGTCAGTAGCTATTTGGACTGTTCTTGGAAGACAATAATTTCTTGAACAATATTAGACGGTTAATGACGCTATTCTTTGTTAAGCATATCGGTACGGAGAGCTGGTTGTTTAGTACGTATGATATGTTTGTGTTGACTGAGATAGTTTGAGTATTATGCAGTTGAAGTGACCGGATTGTCACTGATACCGTGTTCTTTCGGTTCATCAAAGAAAAGGACTGTACCACCGTCAAGGTCCACTAATCAAACCTTCATTAATAGTGTTAATTGAACTTTCAAATATTCAGGGGAAGCCAAAAGAAAAGGAATATGGATTGCAATTTCCTTTCCTTGTAGGGAAGAAAAGCCATGGGAAGATTTCACATATTTTACATGACGGGATAAGCTCGACCTATTCAAATGGATCGGTGAAGGTCGAAGAGCTGGCTTTTTAACCGGTCGTCCTCTCCCACTAATCCATAGATTTGCGCTGTGTTCTGTTGAAAAAAGTTTTGCACGTGACAATGGCATTACCACGTGCTAGTGTTTACCTAAATTTCGTTGATTATTGCCACAGCGTAAATGCTGTCACGTGCTGATACCGTTACGCAGAAGACTTGCTTACTCCGTGTACTATCAAGTCATGGGATGGAAAGAAGTGGAAGTGAGGGAGAAATTACATGGGAATTAATTAATCGACAACGTGGGAGAAATTCTTTCTTGCTGATGTTCTAAAGGATGGTGGAGCAGCGAAGGTGCCTCTCCACCGTGAACTTGGCATATTCTCTGACCCCTCGAGAAAGATATGGTTGTCGCTGTCCCACCTTGAAGCCATTCTTGTCTATTCTCTGCAATTTCCCATCCACATTAAAGAAAATCTCCAGTACTTCATAGTTTAATAATCGAACCGTTTCACATAAGACTTTTTAATGTATGAAACAGCGAGTTGACTCTACACTGAATTCTATCTTTACCGGACGAACGATTCAAATGCTCAATCGTCGAATAAGATATAGAAAATACGGGAAAATAAAAAGAAGTACGAGGAATCTGAGTTAAAATCTTTTAATAGCCGGTGAGTCGAATTTAAAAATTCTTAATCCGCGGTAATGACTATGCCGTGATCTGGTGGAGATGCGGTGGTGGAGGATAAAGGGAAGGATAGGACCCACCAATCACCTCCCCGAAACATTACA
Source organism: Lagerstroemia speciosa (assembly GCA_037672795.1). NCBI lineage: Eukaryota > Viridiplantae > Streptophyta > Magnoliopsida > Myrtales > Lythraceae > Lagerstroemia > Lagerstroemia speciosa. The sequence goes on along the minus strand of CM075303.1, from coordinate 2,395,247 downwards.
CCTTTAGAGTAAATATTAAAAGTGTAACATTCAGCGGCTTCGTTCGGTAAAACTATGTTAGATCTTAAAACGTACAAAAAACTTTCACAAATTTAGAGGATTAACTTTACATGTGTCAAAATCTGAATGGTGATTGATGCAACTAATCTATTGTGTATTACCCGCCGAACATTTACCTTAGAATAGTGAGTCCTCTTCTTTTTTCCTTTCATTTTTGGGCGTGCACCACTGTCATTCAGAGGTCATTTAGACGACTTACTAATCAAGTTCGAGTAGAGTCGGGTCGATTCATTCAGTGATAAAACTCTTCTAGCATGAGTTTTCTTCATTCACAAAAGATCCGAACCCGAGTCACTTTCGATGCTTTACTTCAGTTCAATGCTTTTGATCATCTACTCCCTTTCACCTCGACCTTTCCATGTGGCAATGGTGGGTTGGATTCCTTGTGCTTTCTCGATCGGCTTACTTTATTGTCATCGAAGTGAACATAATTTGTCTTCCTGTTGACTTTTTTGGAGTGGGAAGAAAGAAAGAAATGCTTCGCAAGATAACATATACAATTCATTGACCAATTTCACAATAACAAATGGGATTTGAATCTTTTTCTCTCTGAGTTTACACTGCTGATTGGAGCTCATGGGAACTCTCATTCACGGAGTGCTCAAGATTAGCAACACATCGATTGTACGAATTGGTTCGAATGATTCGATATCGTTACTTCTTAAATAGGACATCGAGCTCGAGTCATATTGTTTCGCTTCTTATTGGACAGACGGGCTTGAACCCGACGACTCCCTGATCCATTCAAATGGATCGAATGGCTCATATGACCTTTGTGAACTCTCATTCACAAAGCGCTCAAGATTAGCAACATATCGACCGTATGAATTGGTTGAGGTAATTCGACATCATTTTTTCTTAAATAAGGTATCGAATTTGAATATTATTATTACTCTTCTTATTAAACCGACTGGGCTCGAACCCGACTCCCTGTCTATTTAGATGGATGGAATGGCTCGTGTGACGTCTGGGCTGCTGCTCGTGTTATTCACGTGTTTGCTTAAAAAAAGGGAGGGGGGGGGGGGGGGGGGGGGGGGATTTTTCTTCAACCTACCTAACTATCAGGGGCCCACGTGGCAATTCCATGAACTTTCTTTGTACGTACATGAAATTCTGTGTCCCCTGACCTTTGTTTTGTTGCCACCAGTTATGTCCCAAACAATAACATCGTTACGTGCGAATCTCCTCAGTGGTCGTTTTCCTTTTTTTTTTCCTTATATGAAAGTGTTTAAATAAATCTTAACTAATTTAATTCAAGTTAGAAAAAATCTGTTAGGTATAAAACTTTCTGAATGTAAATTCTTTTCATTTACAAGATTCGAATTTAAAATTTTATTTAAAGAAAAAAGATATTCTATCATTTCAACCAAGCTACTTTAGTTCGTCTGTAGTCTTTTTGCTACATACGAAATTCGGGAGACCAGAGGTTTGTCCTGATGCGGCAATTACGACTCCAACCAACTTGCAAGCTTTTTTTCCTCCAGACGGAGGGAAAAACTATGAAAAATCTCCCTTCTTGTTGCTAGATGATTCGGTGGATGAGGAAAGTAACTATGAATTGTTGTATTTTTTTTTTTTTTCATTAGAGTCGTTGGTTATATAAATTTTTAAATTAAACTGCTGAATAATTAAATATTGGACCCGTAGAAATCTTCCCAAAAACAAAAACATTATCTTGGGCACTGTCCTGTCCCAGCAACCATTCACTATCACGGTACCTCTCCCTGTCCGTCGAAGGTTTCTGTGGTGGCCAATGTGTCGGCCTCTAAACATAATGGAATTTCCTTTTAAATTAAAAAAATTATAAAATACCAAATAAATTTTTCTAAAATTTGTTTTTTTGTTTTTATAAGTTTTATCTATCCTATATAATAGTTTTTGCTTACCCGCTAAACAATGTGTCATGTGATATATTAATTATATAATAGATTTTTTCTGTAAAATGGACAAGCTGGTCACAGCCCAGTGTGAAAAGGATTCCACGTGGATTGCTGAGCACTGCTCAATCATTTCGATAACATGGACTAGGCTTGCTTATCACTTGTGGCCCATCTTGTTCGTTTTCTTCTTGTAACCAGCCTGGTTGGGCTCCTGGATTAGCTCATTAACTGCTTCCTTGAGAGGTTTGAATTGCAAGTCTTGTAATTGAACCTGCCACGACAGTGATGGAGGGTCTCGTGTAAATCTGGCCTTAGCCCCGGGTCCACGATCCGCGACTCGATTTGCATCATATGCTTTCGACGCTCATCGATCACGATGGCTCGATGGTGTGCCGAACTCTCTGCGAGAGTCAGACTTGTTCATGGTTCACCTCTTGTTTGCCAGAAGTTTCATAAGACAGCCAAACTGTAAACCGATACTTTGAACTAGACACCTCAACGATCTGATGGAAAAAAAAAAATACAGATAACATCGAAGATCGAATGTCTGATATACATTTCCCAATGAAAATCCAGGAAGACTATGATGCAATCAAAGAATCACTCAACTGTGTAGGGCCTATACAAGTAACAGCTTCTCCTGTGCACAAAAACCAATTCATGAATCACCGTCCGACTCACTGGACTTGTCGTCCGACTCACTGGACTTGTTGTCCGACAAGAAATTCGGTGGCAGCTTCGGAAACCTCATTGTTTTCCTCAACGTATCAGGCTCGGAAGATGCTGCAGCGGCGCCAGCAGGCTTCTTCTTCTGAGCGTTCCGAGCTATCTCGACACAGACCAGATCAACCATCCTGAGAAAGTCGCTGATTATGACGAATATCCTGATCGGGTTCTTCTCCTTGGAAGCCCCTGCTTGGTAGTACTCCGTTGTTGCCTTCACGAGCTCGACCGCTCTCGCCTGGTCCTTCCTCAGAGAAGCTATCCCAGCTTCCGCCGATTCGAGAAATCCTCTCATTTCCCTTGCAAACCCGCCTCTGTCATCTTCTTCGCATCTAGAGACGAGATTCCGAATCTCCGAGACCCGAGACTGGAGGGCTTCACACGAACCGGCGAAACTCTCGTAGTCGATGCAGGCTGCTTTCTTCACGTTTGAGAACTCGGCACTTAAGCCTCCTACTACGGGCAATCCCAGCATTATGTACTCCTTCTCTTTGTCCTCTCTAGGATTCTCCGAGTTTATGCCCGTGACGCTGCCGGACGGGCTCATGCTATGTGTCCGGCTGATGGCACATCGCCTGCCCTCCGACCGGACTACTTCCTTCACTACAAAGTGGAGCAGAGTTGTCTTCCCATCTGTGCTCTTAACATCTGAGAGTTTCTTCAGGGCGCTGAGGTTGAAAGCCTGGGCATTGCCCCGGGAAGTTCCGGCATTCATCCGATTCCCGGCCTTCAGGATTGCTTCGAGAAGCTTCATGAAGAGGCCACGTGTTCGTAGCTCCTTACAGCCGAGCTCCACGGTCTGTATAGATTCTCTTACCTGAAGGATCTCGGAATCGAAGTTCAGCTTAAAGTGCATTGCACTGAACCGGGTGAAAGCTGATGGAATGGCCTTAAGGATGTGGAAGAGGAAGGACTCTGCATTGGCAAGCCTTGTGGGATCCCCGCCAAATCCGAGGATCTGCAGTTCCTCCTCCTCCGTCAGGGCTATCCAGTTGAGCTTCTCGAGGGTGTCCATGTCCAGGCCTCGACCTCCCACGAGAGCATCGAGGATGTCCTTCCGGGAAACGGACAGGGATTTCAGGACAATTGCAATGTTCTGTGACTTTCGGATGTCGAGGATGAAGATCTGGCCCGACTTGCCTGGGCTAAGGTTTCCGAGGCTTGACGAGTTCTTGCTTTCCTTTGGAGATTTCCGGTTGGTCGCTACATACCCGAACAGAGCTTCCATGAGATCATCATCAACCCTGTGGAGAGATCATCGAAGAAAACGAATATCGGAATTGGAATGTATAAGGAATACGAGCTGATTAGATGAGTTCCGGGGAAATTAAATTCTTACTTGAATGAGCCTCCCTCGATCTTGTTCCACACCATTGAGTTGCCCTGCTCAACGTTGACTTTATCCCAATGCAGGGGTTTCAGTTTGACCTGGTTGGCTCGTCCTTCCCCGGACGAAGATCCACTGGCTTTATCGGCAGAAATCTTTGGTGCCGGCGGAGGCGGCGGTCCTAAAGACGAGGCAACACCACCTGGCTTTGCTGTTGGAGCAGGTGGTGGAGGTGGTGGCGTTGGATTTTTTATCTGTCCTGTTATTGGTGGAGGAGGAGGTGGAGGTGGTGGCGCTGCCGTAGCATTGCTGATCTGAATGGCGGCTGAGGTGGTTGCCTCTGGAGGTTTTAGCGATACCAGGCCCGCTTGTGGCCGAGCCGGCAAAGAGTTGCGCTCAGAAGTAGAGGACTTTCCTATGAGCAGAGGGACTTCATGAATTCGCCGACCAAGCCCTTCTTCTGCTTCTCCTTGTCCTTCACCTCTGTCTCTCGGACTCCCGATCACAACCCCCGGTCTCTTGAAGCTGCTCCTCTGCCTCGGGCTGCTGCTCTTGCTGCCCTGAAGCTTCCTCCAGTACAGAACATCGAGACCGTTCTCGTCCACAATCAGCCCCTTTACGTTCCCATCGAGCCTCGACGACCCATCCCTAGATCTCCCTGGCAACCCTCCGTTGAGCCTCGGCCCGGGGTTGCCCTTCAGGCGCCGCGACATGGCACGCCTCCTGAGCACGAAGAACAAAAGGGCCAAGACGACCACGGTGCTGGCAGCCGTGGCAGCAACAGCCTTTGCGATGGTCTTGTTGGATCCGGACGATGTCTTCACCGAAGGAGGCGGGGACGGAGGGAGAGGAAGCGGAGAAGGCGGCGGCTGTGACGGCGGCGGGGGAGGGGGGCTGAGGGGAGGAGTTGGGGGAGAGTAGGGATAGTAAACCTCAATGTTTTGAGGGTGGGAGGTCGACTGGGACTCGGTGACGGAGACGGCGGAGAGGGAAAACAGAGTCCATGGCAAGAGGAGAGAACAAAGCGGCCTTGTCTGGATCATGAAGGCCGTACGGAACAGAGTCTGCCCAAAAAACAGAGGAGAACTGCTTCTTCTTCTTCGATTACTGTGCCTGTTTAATTGCTTTCACATTGCCGGGGGAGGATGGCAAGCTTCCAAGTTGGGGATCGCGTTGCCGTGGGGCTTTGGGGTTTGGTGGCAGCTGACAATTTCAAAGGAGCAGTCACCTTCCCAGGTTTTTCTTTGAAGGTTGCCTGCCTCCCCGGTTTTACCTCATTTACCTTAAAATTCCGAGTCTTCGACCGGGTTGATCTTCGGTTAGCGATTCGTGATGATGATGGATCTCGTACGAGTTCATCTCTAATAGGTCGGGTCGGGTCAGATCAGTCCGTCATATTAGATTATGCGGGCAATAAGCTTCCAATCCAGAGATAAGATTTGTGGGAGAAGGAAGATTTTCTCTTTGTTCACTCAGGACATTGTTTTCCAAGCCCGCACGCTTTCTAATGAGATTAATTTTCATTAGCACGCTCCGTTTATTAGTTTGGGTGGAATCCTGTCATGATTAATTCAAATTTTATATAAACTTTACTGATTTTATTTTTCATTAATTTTTTTAATCTCGTCCCTAATTATTTTACTCTAAATAGTAAACAGTCCTGTTAATTTTATTCCTCTCACGAGCTTCAGCCCTGTGGAGGAACTGGACACGCAGTCACGCTTTGCCATCAATTCACGTGAAAGAGGTAAATCCAAATTAAAGGAGTAAAAAGAGAAGTGAAATCCTTAAATACTATGTGGTGAGAGAAAATACTAATGAGATTTTAATTAACGAGTAATTTCGTGTTAATTATTTTAATAGTTACGTTAATTATTATTAATCTGAATAATTTAATTAATTTTTTTTTCTAATTCATTAATTTAAGGTAGGACAATCCTTTTTTTTTTTTTGGAAAAGCTAATTCCATAATGGTATCTAGAACTTGTATTAGAAACTTTTTTTTTTTTTTGCACTTTTATCATATTGATAACAATATGAACATTTATTTATTTCAACGTTATTTACAAAATTAATTACTACTGAAGAATTTTGGGATAGAAACTCATACTTTTAATTTAGTTCTTATTATTTTAGGGAAAATACATTATTAGAATTCGGTTAATTTTATGCAAATTTTTTTATGTTCCATTATTGTTCGTTATTAATATAAAAATTTCACTGTTATTTTAAGTACGATAAATTTATTGAATATGAATACTTTCCATATTAAATAAAAGTTCGTTGAATTTCGAATTTCAGTGGCACAAAGGCACAATAATTGGAGTCCAAATGAAAAAAAAATTATGGCCGATATAAGTAAATCACCCAAGTCAATTATATATATAACAGATTCTGGGTACCTTGTGATTGGAACACAAACCGATTTCAACTGATTCCTTAATTCATTGCCGAGATACTATTCTAGTTTCATGATGGTAGTTTCCTATTGATTCTTGTTTCATTTGACACTTTTATGCACTCCTAATCAGAGATGGCAATGTGCGGGGCGGGGCAGGGTAGGACAGTGGTTGACCTGTTTAATTAAAAAAAAAAAATTTATATTACATAAGTTATAATCCAAAATATAGAATAAATTATATATCATTTGACAATTTTATGCACTCCTAATTAGAGATGGCAATGGACCGGTACGGGGCGGGGTCGACCTGTTTAATTAAAACTATTTTTATATTACATAAATTATAATCCAAAATATGGAATAAATTATATATTTATAATAATATGATTAACTAAATATAAAATTGTTAGAATTTACATAAATTTAACTAAATAGAGTTATTATTATTCAATTTACTAAGACAAAATATTCATAAATTAAATAAAATTTAATTTAAAAATACTTAATTAGACTACCTGACATAGCTGGTCAGGTCGGGTGTGCTGGTAGACCCGGACACGCCTCGCTCCGTGCACTGGTCGGGTTTTTACCATCCCCATTGCAGGTCGGGTCAACTCTGTCATCCCCACTCCTAATGGCATTCCCTTTTTTTTTTCAGTCGATATAATAAAAAAATGGGCAGTTTGAAGGAAACAAAAACAACGAGTCCGAAATCAAAGACTTATAGCACAAATATTATTATAAAGGAAACGGGAATTGTCGAGTCTTATTTTAGCAGGAGCAACAATAATATGCCGCTGGACGGTCGATGTGCACTAGGCCGTGTCAGGGCATGATGACTCGGTCCATTGCATCGTTGAACATTTGCAGTGGTAGCCCCGTTATTATTATTACTAGTGTAAAATCTGCGCTTCCCAGCGGGATATAGATTATTAAGAATGTAAATATTTATAACTTGTTAAAATATAATGATGATTAAGAGAATGCACAATGATGTGAAGAGCAGAGATACTTCCAGTATATAGATCGTACAATATGGGAAAAGAAATGATTTTTTTAGGTTTCTGTGCAAAGTAAAAGACCTTACTCGATATTCTGGTGCAAAAAATAAAAACGAAAGGGAAAATAAAAAAGGGAAATACAGATAAAATGCAAAGGACGAAGGCGTGGAGGGTTTATATAGGATAAAAATTCAAAAAAAAGAAAGAAAAGAACTTCATAGGAAGCTGCCACGTGGTGAGTTAAGGAGGTTATAATAGGTTGTAACCATATTTTATATATTAAGATTATATATTTTTTTATTTAACTTCAGCTTATCTGTATTGCCATGAGAGTGCTAACGATCGTCCAAAATAAAATATTAATTATTTTTTAAAAAAATTATAATTAATATATGTAAAACAGGTCCCATTAGGAAACTTTCCCCTCAATCCACAAGTCATTGGTTCAATTTGGATCGGTCCATAAAAGGGCAGAAAACCCCTATAACTATGAATTATTCATTCATAAGACTCGAAATCGAGATCTTATTCGAGAAGAAAAGTATTAAATCGTCAGAACCGAACAGCGCCGGTCGGTGGTGTGTTTCCTGCAGGGAGGGGAAAGTGGCAAGAAACTGGTGGTCCGACATGGGAGATGGGCCATGGAGTTGAAGTTGAAATATAGGTGTGTACATAAAGAAGATAAGAAAAGGACATAAATGTGGACAGTCGATCATCGAATTAAAATAAAAGAGGAAATTAAAATTAATTTTTTTTTTTAAAAAAAAATGGAATTTTATGTGGCTTGGTCTACCATGTAATTTGGCTGGTTTTGTTGACTCGGTCTGCTCGAGAAGGGGCCAAAAAAAAAATATTAATGCAGTGGTTGAAATTAAACCACTTCACATCTTCCTTCCCGTAATTTCAGATGTGTGAAATAATAATAATAATAATAATAATAATAATAATAATAATAATAATAATAATAATAATTTACTCACTATATTCAAATTGTATTTACATAAAAAAAAACATAGAATTAATCCAAAGTACACAACTAAATCAAAATGCCAAATAATTATAGAATGTTTGAGAAATTCTTTTGCCTATAGTATGAATCTTTATAATAAACTCGACACTTTTTTTAAATTATTATTAAAGATAAGATATTAAATTCATTTAGCTATTTACCATTTTACCCCCATTAATTACGTGTAATCTATATTATGTATATAGACACATAGAGACAAACGACACTTAAAAGACTTTCTTATGCAGTAATAATAAGTTAAATTAAGGAACCTATAGAGCCAGAGCCAGCCAGTCATTTTCAACGACATTACCGGTGGACTTAATCTTGATCTCATCGATTGCGCGTTTCCCCTAATTCTACGTCTGAACACGTTTCATGGAACGAGATTGTCGGTTGCACGGCGGGGACAGTAGATATCGATAAGTAAGAATCCGTAAGTTCATGGTAACAGTTTATACAATTTGATTTACGGGGTAACAGGTCGGCCTGTTTTTATCGGTCATAAAAAAATCACGAACAACAGGTCTAGATCGGGTCATTTCCAGGTCATTTTTACAACGAAGAAAATAAGGATTTTACGTAAATGGTGCCAAGGACATCATTTGATTCTTTCGATCGATTTACATGCAAATTCAATAAATTTGAAAGATATAGCATTCTCAATCATGAATTTTTTCAAATATTGATTATTCCGTTGAATTTATTTCGGGTATGAACAGGAAGAAAAGAAATCAAAAGTCTTGGTTTAGTTTTGTATTTTCAGCAACTTACCAAACATTTATTGAGACGGTTTCCTCTTGAAGTTGACTTTGGGTTAAAGTTTTTCCTCGGTGCTTATGAATACGATACGGGCGGTTGGAATGACTAGTTTGGATGATCTCCTGTCTTGGAATCTTCCATCTTTTCAGGCACAGGTGCGAAGTTGATCGTCCGATAAAAATCCAAACATTTCACTGTAACATCGACTTTGACCATCTAGCGTATGGGATGGAATGAAATTACACGTGTCCAACCGGTAATACGGACCGAGACAAATGACACATCGATTACTTGAATGCTGGATATTGCACGACTGTAAAGACCTAAAGTAGTGCCAAAAACAAATTACTTGGAAGAGATTGCTTTTCCTTTGCTATAACTTCAGCGATAAGTGCCTTAGATTTGTAAAATAATTTTAAGAATTATTCTACTTACTGAATAATGGCAGTGGCTGAAAGCAGAAAATGCCGATTGTAGCCATGGTGAAGGCCGGCAAAATGGGAGGATCCAGTCCATGGCTTAAAAGGGCCCATTTGTCCATTTCCACGATCAATCGATCGATCTCTTCTGTCCCTGGGAAATGGATAAATATCAATACCAATTCAAATGTCGTTCGTTTTAGGCTCTCATTCTTCTATCACTTTTAGATCACGGGCTCCTTTGTAATCGAAAGAAAACGGAGGGGAGAGATTATCAAGTGCACTATGTTCGAATGAGATCTCGAGCACACGTGTATAGATTGCTGTGTGGACATGTATGTAGCAAGTGGTGGATTAAGTGCAAGTAATCGTCACGTTCAATGGGAGGAAAACTATTGATCAAGATGTATTATCTTATAAACGATGATTGAGTGGTACAAACCACTTCACAATGATCTCTCATTTGAATCGAGGATCGTGCATGTCTCTCTTACGACTCCTGAATAATCTCCAATCGTTCAAACTCGATCTAGAGGTATAGGAATGAACTACTCGTCGGTAGGAAGATGGTTAGCCGATCTCCCTTCAATGTCGATTCCGCGGCTGCAATACAATCTGCAACATTCAAAGCTTGGTGCCGAACTTGGGATTGCTGGGGTTTTAGTTTTCCAGGTGTTATGTTGTTTGTGGTTTGTTTCTAATGCTCGCTGATCTAGTAAACTTCAATCAAATCATGCTGCGCTTGTCAAGTTGAATGTAATATGTCAGCTAGCTCGAGAGGCCAGATTTCTGCAAAGATGATCCAATCCAATGGTCATTTGAATCTTCAGATTTTGTTAGTGGAACTATGTTGATTTTGAAGATGCTTTCTACTGTTGATCCATCTTATGGATAGATACTATTGAGTAGAGACAAGAATTCCTGGTGGTAGATTGTTTTCATCAGTGAATGTACTCATAAGGTTGTGCCTTTCGATTGAGAGGATTCTCTCAAGTGATCCCAGACAGCTTGAACCGAGTTTAGAAATGCCGGTTGCTGCTAAGAGTTAGCAAATTCGTCAAAGCTCTAATCTCAGTGTAGCTCGGTATCTGAGCTGCAATAGACATCATCAACAAGTGCAGGAGCAGCAGGACGACAGAAAATTCTACTTTGAACGCTTTGTAAGATTCCAGTGCCTGTCCTTTCGCCTAAAAATCTTGGACCTGGCATGGCAAGAAATCCAGGAATCCTAATCACTCACTCATCATCCCAGAGCTCCTCGATGGTCCTGTAAGGCCCGTTCACGGAGATGAAATCCTCGCCGAGGCAGCCTCTGGTCTGCGGGATCTCGCTGATCTTCTGCATCTCTTCCTCTGTGAGTTCCCAGTCGAATATCTCTAAGTTCTCCTTCATCCTGTCCTTGTTAAAGCTCTTTGCCAGCACGCAGGCCCCATACTCGAACGCCCATCTCAGGCATATCTGTTAACCAGGGTCTCTCCAAGTCCATCCAAGCTGCTAAACCAAAAAATGCAGACAACAAGGGAGGGATAGAATAGATCGAACGAACCTGAGCGACTGTCTTGCCCTTGGCTTCGGCAATCTCCTTGAGCTCCTGGCAGTCCATGACTCTGTTGCTTCCCCAGAGAGACCCCTTGGATCCTAAGACTGCATAGCCAGTGAGGAGTACTCCATTGCTTGCACAGAACTTCCTCAGCTGCCTCTGCTGCCATAACGGGTTCAGCTCCACCTTGCAACACCAACCCAGTTAGAGATTACTGACCAGAACCTATTCATTCTTTAATGAACTAAATCGAATTTCGTGCAATTGAGCTGCTCTTGATGTACCAATGCTGTAAAAGGATTCTGCACATCAGGTGATCCTTCGGAGTTTGAAGGTTGCTTGACGCCATGAACAACTACTCGTCAATTAACAAAGATGTTGTGATTATCGACCGATCAAATACTGACCTTGTCGTGGTGAACTGAGTTCGAATATTGGTCAATTGCATCTGGGAAATGCTTACCTGATTTATGGCAGGGGGAATCTTGGCACTGGCTAGGATATCGCCCACCTTCTTGCTGGAGAAATTGCTGACCCCGATGCATTTTGTGAGCCCTTTCCTCTGGCATTTCTCCATATCAGCCCACACGCCCTGGAAGTCCAACGGAAGGAAGTCTTCTTTCTTCAGCGGGAGATTGTCGGAATCGGTTTTGGCGCTCACCGGCCAGTGGATCAGATACAAGTCCAAGTAATCCAACTTTAGCTTCCTGACGATTGGAAGTCAAGTTCAGTTAACCAGTGGCTATTTCAGATATGATTCACTTGTTCCATTACGTACCGGAGGCTCTTCTGGAGAGCGGGGATGATAAGCCCAGGATGCGCATCAGTGCACCAGAGCTTGGAGGTGATGAAGAACTCGTCCCGTGACTGAATGAGCCCGAGCTTCAGCGCCTCCTTGATCGCTTCCCCGATTGGCTCCTCAGACTCGTACATGGGCGCTGTGTCAAAGTGCCGGTATCCGAGCTTGATCGCCTCAAGGACGGCTGCCTTGGTCTCCTCCGCAGGAGTCGGTGGGAAAGTGGCTGTGCCGAGTCCCAGGAGAGGGATCTTCTGGCCTCCGCCGGAGACCAGCTCTGCCGTCGGTATCTTCTCTGCCATTTTCCGGAATGAGAGTTCTGCAGACACTGCGACGACGATGATGATGCAGTGATTGAAGGAGAAGAATATGGCCATTCAAAGAGCTAAATTAAGGGAGCAACGTGTTAAGCAATCCACGATGACTCCTAGAATTGAGGAGATCCACTATGACAAGATGAATAAAGATCACAGTTGAGATTTAACCGATCGACAGAGCCGAATTGGGTTCGAAATTCATTGGGAAAAAGAAAAAAACATATTCCACAGCACCTTCAAACCCGAACTGGACCGAACTGATCAGCTGCACAATGATTTTGAAGTCCTATGACATCTTCCTCACAACCGAGCATAAACCGCACTACTGGCACATAATTTACAGGACCGAAAGCGTATATTTCCTGGAAAAGGCCAGTCTATGATCATTCTTCAAGGCATATCTATATGCAAATTAAGATCATGTAACTCGATTCAGCTTTAGAGAATTGGATTGGATCCATATTTTTTTTTTCACTGCTGTACGTATTGCAATAGAAACAACTGGAACCCGTCAACCCGGTCTGTAATTTACTTCCCTATGAACCCGTGAACCTGGTCTGCAAAATTCTGATCCTGTCATCTGTTAGCAAAAGACACAACGTAGCAAATTGTGATTATCGTATCTCTGACATTGTGATCCATTCCTAGTTCTTGCGGAAGAGCTCATATTTTATGCGTGCAGCAATTAACTTAAAGATAATCCGAATGCGACATTGAACTACTTAGGACGGAGAAGCAGTCTAGAGTGGGATAAATTATGAAATTAACTTAATTGATTAAGTTCACCAAACACCCTTGTTTGAATTATTCTTCCGGAACTTGGAAAAGGATTACCTGATTGAATAGAAAAAGAAAAAACAAAGGGTCGGTCATGCAGTTGAAATGGTAGGTACCTTGCATACGGTGGCTGCACATTTTGCAGTACCCTTGAGGTCCAGCATGTGTCATCGGTATCTCGATAAAGAACAGTTCTCGACGTGTTCAGCCAATCGAGTGTCTCAACAGTGACAGGAGAAAGCTTGAAAACCTCGGGGAAAAACGACATGCCTATCGACGTTAAGGAAATAAGAACATTCCTACACGTTTTTTATCGAACTTCTTAGAGACACGGAAGAGCCTAATTGCCCATAAAGAACAAATTAGTCTTCAGTGTGAAATCTCATCTAGTGTCTCTTTATTTTCTCAACGCCATAATAGAAAATAGAAAGAGGAGTCAAACTTGCAAGGTAGGAGATGGATAATGACCAATTTCCAATTTTATAAATTTTCTTCTTAAGATAAGTCTATATATTTAGAACGGATAAAAGTAAGAGGAGAATAAAAAAGTTTGAAAAAGTTATACTAATAAAAATCGAATTTAAAATCTCTTCCTCTAGGTCGAGAACTGTATCACCGTGCGTGTTTCCATTCTCTCCGATCTCATGATTAGGTTGGAGTATAATTTCAACTAATCAAGACAACGATTGGCTATTATTGTTCTACAAGAGAAATATGGGAGAGCCGTGTCCAATGCCGGGAACTAGAAGACGGCCGCCTCTATCTATGAAGCCTACCTGACAGCAACACTATACCTTCCACCCCCTTTGACTTTTTCCTTCGATCCTTCTCACATTCTACAAAGGGAAGAGATTTATTAGGTAACCATAAGCCATTCCCATCCCAAGTTAGGCATAATATTTAGCCTGGAAAAAATGATTTTGAATTATTAATTTTTTTTAATTTGAACTATTGGACCGTGGACCATCATTCGAAATTATGAAGCCGTGCAGTGGTCAGATCGTACAAGTTTGTATAAGTTCGCCATGGAACAATTCAAACATTTTCAGCGCCCGAAATAGATTAACAATTGCTTGACCGAACCTCTTCCCTTGGAAGCTTCACCGGTCGCTTCTTCCGCCGTCCACTGAACCCTCCTCTTCGTTTTTCCTTCTTAAAGCCCTCAAATCGATTTTCCATTTCTTACATTCACACAAACGCTCTCTCACCATCTCATCGACCTCACACGAAATCCAACGGAAAAACCCATTCGGAATGACGATGAGACTCTCCAGCCTGGTCGTGGCCGTGGTCTGCCTGTCGGTATTCTCGCTGCTGTCCCCGGCTTGTGCTTACTTCTTCCCGAACATATCGGCGATCCCGCCGTCGATGCTTCCCAACTTCACATCGGACGGCGGTCCATGGGATGCATTCCATAACTACACCGGCTGCCACACCGGTGAGAGTCGGGATGGACTCCGCAAGCTAAAGGAGTACTTCCACTACTTCGGCTACATCCCCGATGCTGCTGCCAACTTCACCGACGACTTTGACGATGCACTCGAGGCCGCCATCAAGACCTATCAGAAGAACTTCAACCTGGACCCCACCGGGAACCTCGACGAAGCAACCATGAAGCAAATCGTCAAGCCGCGGTGCGGGAACCCAGACATGGTCAATGGATCAACGAGCATGAGCTCGGGTAAGATGACGTCGATGTTCCACTCGGTGGGACACTACACGTTCTTTCCGGGGACGCCGCGGTGGCCGGCGGACAGGCGCGATCTGACCTACGCGTTTGACCCAGATAACAACCTCTCCGACACGACCAAGGCGGCGTTCTCACGGGCGTTCCAGAAGTGGGCCGAGGTCACGCCCCTGACCTTCACGGAGAGCAGCTCGTATTCCGCGGCGGATATTACTGTCGGGTTCTTCACCGGGGACCATGGGGACGGGGAGCCATTCGACGGGGTGATGGGGACACTGGCGCACGCGTTCTCGCCGCCCAACGGGAGGTTCCACCTGGACGGGGCTGAGAACTGGGTGGTGGATGGGGACGTGACCAAGTCGTCTGTGCCCACGGCGGTGGACCTGGAGTCGGTGGCAGTGCACGAGATCGGCCACCTCCTGGGGCTCGGCCACTCCTCGGTGGAGGAGTCGATCATGTACCCGACCATATCGTCCCGGACGAGGAAGGTTGACCTCGCCAACGACGACATACAGGGGATCCAAGTCCTCTACGGGAGCAACCCGAACTATAACGGGTCGTCGACATCGTCCACGTCAGCCACCCAGGAGAGAGAGTTCAGCAACGGTGGGTCCCACCTCATGGTCTGGGGCCCCACGGCGCTGCTGGCCGTCGGGTTCGGGGTCCTCTTGTTGTGATCGCAGGGCCGGCGGCTGGAGTAGGAAGACTTGTATTCTCACCTTTTTTTTTTTTCAATAGTCCATTTTTTCCTGTATTTATTTATTTGTTTATTAGATTTTTAGCTGATTGATCGATCATTAATAGGATAGACGTTCCCTGGGACATCGTTTATGGTTGTTGCATCCCAGAGGTTTATTGTTCGTTGTCGACATTGTATACATACCTCATACATGACATAAATACATTTTCATACCCACATGCGGATAATTTTAATATATGATACCAAATTTCTAGTAGCCATAACTGCTAAAATCATTTATCCCATGACTGACATCTGTAGAGATGTGCGCATGGACTGATTCGAATGATTGTACTGCCAGGTTACACAGGTTAGTCTCGAATTATTGATGTAATATGATGAGAAATACCATAAAATTTTGTGTACTTTATTTTGGTAATACATGTACGTAGTTAGAGATGCATGCTGTAGTTGGATTTGCATCCTCGGTGACTGCTAAGCTTTTAGGACCAGCAGGTTTGGTGGATCGGTTCAAGATGTGATTGTAGGGGCCCGGTAACGGTTGCTTCGACTAATGTTTGACTGTTTTGTGATATTGGGGAGCTGCTCTCATGAGATTGGCTTATTGAGATTCGGACATGCTTACTTGGAGACTGATGCAGACAATAGTTGCTTGGGCTTGGCCCGAACCAAGTGCAGCTGACCTGACCTGAACCCGAACCAGAATGACTCCATCCAGCAGAGTGAACAAACTAGACACAGAACCATGTAATCTTTCTAGTGCAGCCGACTCCCAAAAGTCGGACCCCGACTAATTGGGCCGACTCCCATAACATCAATCAGAACTCTCGTGCCTTGCTCCAGACCATGTTAATCAGAATTAAGCCACAATTATGAGCAGTTCTCTAAGTAAATGGGCACCGGAGAGGTCGTTCTACAACAGCAAGAAGTTTATAAATACCTGCAAACCATCACTGGATCAAGTATGAATATCTAACCCTCTTACTTCGCTTCACATAATCCTCTTACTAACTTAAGTGTTGGAGGATCGAGTCTAGAACCACTTCTGGGTGCCAACTTGTTTGTAGGTTATGTTGATCTTGGAAACCAAGCCTGGAGGTCCACCCGATGGAACTCGATCCAAACTCGAAGACTAGTGGGTCCTACATAAGACCACAACAAAGATGAACCAAGTTCCATTAACTACATTATGTGATGTGAGCTCGGTCAGTGATTACTTAGTATGCCAATAAAGAGGGTGAAATTGGTTACAAAGTTGGATGTACTACAAAAATTTTGCAGGTCGCTTTGTTGGGCACCTAAACGATACCATATCACTGAAAATGTGAGCCTGCTTGGTCGTCGTATTTTGCAGGTCGTCCCGGCCCGGCTCCTCCGCTTGGTCGTCACACTTCAAAATAGTTTCCAATATGATTGTCGTCCTACTTTTGGTCTCTTTTATGCAGATTGATGAACACCAGTCTGTCTATATGGCTTGGCAAATGAATCAGAGTAGGGAAAAGTCCACAATCATGTCCAGGATGGATTACTATTTACCTTCTATTTCATGGCGTTTTGTTAGTTCCGGATGCCATTTGTCGGATTGGCTTAGAAGATGGCCCAAGAAGAAGCCCATTTGCTAGGTCAAAGGATCCCTGCAGTTTCCCTTTTTTGTCTAGTTCAATGGGGAGATTGCATCCTGTGACCCCTAAATCCATCCTGGGTTGAACAATGGGAAGTTGACTTCCGAGCAGGAATCTCGATACGCAGACACCGATCCCGTGCATAAAATTCATCTTAATGGGAGTTTGAGATTCCATTGTCATGATTATTTGCAGTTAGCGACATCTTAGTGGACATCCTCGACAAACACTGAAACAGTTGACCTGTTCGATCATCCGGTCAAACGAGCATGCCCTGTGTGAAGAAGATAAAGCTCAAACCATGCGTTCATGGAACTGATGCAGAGAGACAGATGATGAAGTGTTTGACATGATAGCCCACCGAAAAATTAAGTGGGCAGCAGACTCTCGAAAATGTTGATTTTCAAGCAGCTTCTCTTGGATTCTTCAAAAGATCTTCTCAAAGGACTCTGAACCTAAAGTCTGACTAAGACTCTTATCTTTCGGATCGTGTTGGTTCACTAACATACTAATCATCAGACGTGTCAATGGATTTCCAGGATCCAGATCACATCAACTGTTCCCAGTGTGGTCGGAATTCCTTGAACATTCTATGGATCGAGGGAGAAGCTTTCTATCGTGGAGTTGCCAGGAAAGGACGCAAGGATGAAGACCACCGCTGGCGACCGTACAGGTGGCAGTGGCACGTTTAATCCAATTAATCCCCCTTCTTCCACCAACCATCACTTCCATTAATCAATTGTTGTCTGTGTGTCTGTCTGGATAACTTAACATTTGTCTCGGTCAATTTCGGCATTCTATCGGGTCCCCCAAAGTGCTCGTACGTCTCTTGGAGTTTTCGAGAAGGGAAAAGGGCTGCAAAGATACGAGACATGGGAACTCAGAGATCTTGTGGGTCGGTCCGCTTTCGGAGGACCCACAGTCCGTCCCATCGTTATCGCAATCAATTCACACTCTGTAAGATTCTCATTGGATGTAACAGATTTCATCTTCATCGGATTCGCTTGTTCAAGTGGGATAACCGTACGTTTGCTATGGTATCAAAAACTCAAACAGTAGCTCTTCCAGTCGATGAAATGTAATGCGACTGATCCGTGCAAACAACTTGCACCTAAGCCACGGCCACAGCCACCTAATAATCCAATCTTTATTAGAATATCATGTCTCCATTAGATTCCACACATAACGACATCATGGAGTTGCCCAAAAACAAAAACTGGTTGAAATTCTTCACCTAGGCAATAAAGCAATTTGAAGGCACCCTGAGGAAGGAAAAGGAAAGTGGGAATTGATTTAGACGGAGGAGACATCCATTGGTGGAAGAAAGTCCACCGATGGAGAAACATAAAAGATTAATTGATTAAAGGATTGGCGAAGAATCTTGTATTGCCAATTAGCCCTCTTTAATTTAATTACACACTGTGCTTAAGCTTGCTTAACAGTGATTCACCAAGCAGGTAATCTTCAAACATTGGGTTCTTTTTCCCGGTGTGCACCACCTAATCTAAGTCAATCCAATAAAGGGTGATCGACAATTATGAATTTTCTTTATTCGTAAAACTCAAAATCGAGATATTATTTAAGAAAAAAAGTATCAAACCAGTTCAATAAACTCAAACTGGTTACTAGCTATTCTTTTTTTTTTTTTAATGACAATCAGTAGAACAATTAGCATCAAATGCACCATGAGATCTTCCATTAAGAAATGCGGGCACCTGAGAAACAACTGTCAAACACAAATTAATGCTTTTCTCCTACAATATTTGTTAAATAAGTATGCGGGTTAGCTGGTAAGTTCATCGCAAGTAACACATACAACTGACCGAGGCTAGTTGACATCCGAGCGGAGATCGATCACGGTAAATAGGCTGAGGATACCGCGTAATCTAGCAAAGAGCAAGAAAAAAAGCTGTTGGATGACTACTTGATACACCTGAAAACAAATTAAAAAGAATATATATATATATATATATATATATGAATAATGAGGAGGGATAAGATATTGGAGATATGCCTGCTCTAAGAAGATATGCCAAGATCTTGATGAAGACCTTAATTAGTATATATCCTTATGTCATCACCCACTTCCTTTTTATTCCTTAGTTTAACAAACACCAACTCTTACTATTATAAGGTATATCTATTCTATTCCCATGAGGAGACACAGTCCATTGACCATAGCTCTCATATAATATAAATCATGTTTGAACTAATCCATATAATAATACATATTACTCATAAAATTATAGAGAAGAGAAGAAGTTGGACTGTGAAGCATTGACGCATTCAGAAAATTTAATCAAGGAATAAAACTCAACAAGAAGAGTAACATGACGAATTCAGGCAGTGAAGCATGATAATTAAACTAAAACGATAAAATCAAATGAAATATCTATGGCATTTCGCGGATTTTTCCGAGTTCAGGAGGCGGATTGCCCTGCAACCATAGACCCATCCCCATTGCGAAGTATTTTTTGGTTGGAAGAGTTCAACCGATCAATTAAGGGAGCGGCAACTCTCTTTTTCCAAAGAGAGTGCCGCAATGGAATAGAACAGGTGCAAAACTCAAAATAGAGAGTAAAAGAAAGGACGAATGGTGTAAAATAAAATTATTTAACAAAAAAATGAATAAAATTGACAGATTATATTATGTTTTAGAGGTTTTTCGACTTCTGGAGGAACAATCGAACCTCGATAGCTCTTAAATACGTCCCTAGTTGTAATACATGTGGGACAATATAATAACCTTATAGGTAGAGGAAAATGGATGAATCAATCCACTGAGTCATTGAGTTGTTTTAGATAAACAAAGCCAATTATTAATTAGAATATGAATATACATATTTAATTAATTAGGTAACAGTGGGGAGAATTGTTGCAAAAGATAGATCCCACTCCTTTCAGGTGATTACATCTCCATAATCCTTCTTTGACTTTTGTTGGTTTACTGTTTTGATTAATAATATAATAAAAACTTTTCTTCCACTCTTTAAGCATGGAATATTTATCTGCTTTTTAAATAAACAATTGTCCAGGTGGCAGCCAATTCCTGGGTGAAGTAAACTATATTAACATATCACTACGTAAACTCAATCGATAATTACGAATATATTTGTAAAAAAAGTATCACGTCATTTTTAAACAGTAGATAGTACTAATGGGCACACGGTAAAACATACAGTGACACTTTTATTAACATATCAAATGACTGTTAATCGAGTTCGCTAATCGCACTGGACCCTTGTAATTAAGAATCTCACCGCCCAAGTGGCAGACCCCAATTGCAAATATTTTTCTCATGCGATTATTTTATGACCCCTCTCTCTTCTCGATTTCATTACCTATAAGAGTATTGCTATAGGTGATTCAACTCCTTATCTTATAACGTATCAAATTTAAATTTTATAAATATAGAAAATATGTAATGAGAGTGCCTCATTCTTTAACGGATCAATTCAAATCGAATCTGGATTAATCGAGAGACGGGATGGATTTTCGGATACCGGTCGACAGACATCGAAATAGAAAAATAGTACATCGACTCCTCTTTTGACTGAGAAGGTTTCAAGCGTATCTACTTCGACATATTATATGAGAGCAATTTGTACTTGTATATCATATGTTGCATGGAACTTTGGGTGTTCTCTTGTGTCCTCAGACTAGTCTTTCCCGGTCCCTTATTTTAATTGACACTCGATGCGTTCATACTGTTCACAAAATCAAAAGAAAAATTTGGATAATCAATTAATTAATTATTAATTATGTACCGTTCATGATTTTATATTAAGAGATCTTTAGTTTAATTCTCATAGGTAGAATTTCCTCTAGACCCCTTTATTTCTTATTCTTTATATTCTTTTTTAAATTAATATATTTTCTTTATGTATAAAAAATATATAATTTATATATACCATGACTGTTGTATGAAAGTATGGTATATATATTTGTTGGAATATCATGTAATATATATAAAAAAATATAATCATAACTCACATGTCATAAAAAAATTATGGATCGTGCATGCATGCATTCAACCCAATTAATTTCCATTGTATCCGGCCACTCTCTTTTTTGGCCAAATATGGACATTTTTATTGAAAACGAGAGACTTAAAGTGGGTGGTTCCATGTATGCTTTTTAAAGAATTTCGTACCTTAAAATGATATGCAAAATTTTATTTACGAGAATCGAACTCGAACTTCTTAACTCTGATCAAGAGCAATAAGATAGCCCAGATTATTTTTCTGGATCATTAAACTATCCAAAAAAAAAAGAATTTCTCGATTATTATAATCTTATCACGGCCGCTTGATGCAGTGAAACAATTAATTCTTTTTTCTTAAAATTAAGAAAATATGCAGAGTATTTCTTCCTGTTTTTGGAACAGTGACAGAGATGCATTGCACAGTTAGCCATAGAACTCTGCTATATAAAGGAAGAGGGTACGGTGGCATAGACAGACTCAGACACACAAACAAAAGAAAAACATCATCGTCTTTGCTTTGTTTTTCTCATGTCAGGTGAGACTGCTGCCTACAAGGATGTCGTCTCCAACCTCTCGACCACGACATGGGATGGAGAAAACGCCATCTCCAGCTCCTCGAACAGCAACAAGCTCCGCCTGTTTGGGATCGAGTTGATTGACCCTTCGCCAGTTCTTAATAAAACCGCTGCAGAAGGAGACGGCGAGAGCGTGAACTCGTCGAGCGCTGTCCCCGATAACGGCAAGAGGTTCCAGTGCCAGTACTGCCTCAAGGAGTTTGCAAACTCGCAGGCGCTCGGCGGCCACCAGAACGCGCACAAGAAGGAGCGGATGCGGAAGAAGCGGTTGCAGCTCCAGGCCAGGAAGGCCAGCCTGAGCTACTACTACCTCCGACCTTCACTGAACAACCTCGGCTGCATCACGAGCTATGACGGTACTGCCGCTGCTCCGTGGTCTTATGACCAGTTCGTGGTCGGGCATGAGGAGTCGCCTCCGTCGCAGATCAGCTTCAGCCCGCCGGATCAGTCGGAGGCCAATGATCTCAACGGCTGGAGACAAGCCTGTGCCCTACCGGCGAATAACATCTCGTTCCAGAGTCATTATAAACATCAGCGGCAGACAGCAGTCGGTCAGATCGGCAAAGACGCCGTGAGATTGTCGCCGGAAGATGGATATATTAACCAGAGCTGTAAGCCACCGCTGGATCTTCGGCTGAGTCTCGGCCTCCGGTCGAGCCATCTTCGGAGCTCCTCCTGAAGCCATAGCCAAGTGCCTGTGCTCTGCCATAACACAGCGGCATATGAATTATTTCAAGACATACTTGTACATATTTGATATACATACGTACCGAATCATGGTGGTGATTGATGATTCTATATAATTTCCTGGAATTTTAGATCGACTAACACAAAAAAAGATATATTTACTAAGTATTGATTTGATTTCTTATGTTCATATGCACACCAAAGAACCTTGCTGTAGCTCCAGATATGATTCTTGAAAGGATTAATTCATTTTACATAACTCTGATGTTACAATTATTGTTCAACTTGGCATTGTCTTTTGTTCTTTAGGTTTTCTCCCATTGCAATAACTATATATGTACATATGTACATGTATATGAATACGTACGTACATGTACTATATCGTATCGTACAACGTTAGGTATTATTACGCGTATCTTATTTTTGCAACATATATAAACATCTAAAAAATGCTGTAATTCAGTGGAGGATTCTTTTTAAAATGAATTTTCCCTAAATCAAGCTCCAATGGCAGTTGCTTTAATTTTGATCCCAGCTGATTATCGCACCGAGAAAACTAAAATTTATCGACATCATGGATACGTGTCCGCAAGTATGATAGTTCCTAGGGCAATCTACAGGTTAAGAAAGATGATTTGACATATCAGTATCAAGATCAATGTGCTATCATAAGATCATGTTTCGTTTTTTAATTGGTAAAATTCCTCTGTCCTTTGTATTACTTGTCCGATTATCTCCTTTAAACCATGATTTTATTTACAACTGAAAGAAGATAAATGCAATCCCTTAATTATTTCTTTCTTGGGACGGCATTTAAAAATCAGAAATTAAGAAAGTTCCCTATATAATCATTCATTAGGTAGACGATTTGATTAATGCTCAAGGGAAGAGATAAGAGTGAGGAGTCTTGTCGTTTGATCATACTTGTAGGAAAAGTAATGGAGATTTTTTTTAATTACAGAGGAGATCTTCCGTGTAATTAGGAGGAGGTAAGAGAGAGATCAGACTAAATTGTTTCAGGAAGTTCTATCAAAGATAATTGGGTTTATGATCTCTTAATTGAAATGCAGTAAGCCTTCTTAAAATGAATATTTTTTTCTTATACACCATAAAAAGTTATACAGGTAAGAATAGAAACTCTAACATCTCATTGTATGATATCCTTTTTTTATTTAGATGAAGATTTTTCGGAATCCAAAGGGCACATTGGTCTAAAAGAGATAAAATAAAGATGAAATAAAGAGGTGTGAGTAGTTCCACTGGTATTATCAAACTCAAGATTACTAGGTCATATGGCGAAGATGGTACCAACCGCAGTGTTGAGAAATGAAATTCTCAATCGGGTAAATAATGAAAGAAGTATAGTTTATAAGTGAGTGAGTACTATCAACTTATCATTGTAAACTTTTGGATTGAATATGAGTTTAATCTCTCAATGCCCGATGAATATTTTACATGTACCAGTCTCTCTCTCTCAAGTAAATGAAGGTTTTAGTTAGTGGGATAAGCATTATAATTGTTACCCACTTATTAAAGACTTGTTCATGATCACATGATAAATATGTACTAATTAAAAGAGATTTCCTTCGAGGAAGAGAGTTTAGTATGGGTGTTATCGTTCTGGTCCTATAATCTAGAAGTCCTAAATTCGATCATCAATACTGTTTCTTACACCCCTTTTATTCGATCTCTCTTCTATTTCTTTTAAGACTACATGTCTCTTTTATATACCGAAGGAAAAAAAAGGAGTTTTCCTCTATGTGAGTGCAAATTGGTCTAGTTTGACTAATGTATAAAGTCTTGTATATAACGGTGTTATTGCGTGACAGTACTTACGACATCAACCAACAAATTAAAAATTAGAGTTTTATTAAAAAAATCTTAAAAATAAATAAATTTCGTTAACCGGTATTATCACATAAGTATCATCACGCGGTGATGCTATTATACAGAAAAGTGGCTCCTACCGATGAACTTACGATGATGTATATCATTCTTTTCTAATTAAATAGCACCTATTCGTTAAAAAAGATGAATAAATAGCACCTAACTAATACAAGATCCTAAGCAACTCTCCCTTCAACCTTCTAGCTATTGATTGAAAACGAGTGATGTTGGATATGTACTTGTGTCCAAATATATAACGTTCATGTGCTTGAAATCTCAGCCTTAAATCAATTGAAGTTATCCGTCGTGATGACTCCGAAAATTTGGAAAATCTAAGCAAAGCATAATTTTGTTGAGATGACACTCAAAAGCAAAGAAATGTTACATCCCGTAAAAAAGTTAAATCTTCTCGAAGGTTTTTTCTTTTTTACTTTAATGTTCAAACTTCGTGTTGATTCCTGCCAAAGATCTAGAGGCAAGATATGAAGTCGCAATCATGGGTTTTCTATAATTATTTCTAATAGTTTAAAAAACAAATGAATAAAAAATTATCTACCAAAATAAGCATAAAAATTTATTTTATTTATAGATTTTTTATTGAATTGTTTTTTTTAATCGATTAATGTATACATATGTCAAACAATGCCTGCTCTCACTATACAACTAAATTAACATAAATTACCTACTATTTAGGTATTATTTGTTGACGTGGCTCAACGATTCCTTTTCATATGCAGTTCTAAATTCGAGTTTTATAAAAAAAAAAGAGTTTTTTTAACCCTTTAGTGAGAAAGCTTCACTCTTTATAATTGACCCACTCGAATCTGAATTACTCGAGTTTAATAAATTTTTCACAGTCGTATCGAAAAATATAAAGATATGTGACTCTTGGATGGATGAACATTCCTCGATGCCAAAAACACAACAATATGATATTTCTAGGGTTAGGTAAACCCTCTCGATCGAGCATATTTATTTCATTGTTTATCGGTGCAATTATTTAATCAATCCACAGGATCAGATATTCTATTCCTCCCTCGAACACGTGACTAACTCTTGGTGAGGTCACCTATACATGTGTTTTCATATCCAGTTACCAAGACATACAAGTTTGTTGGATGTTCAAATATTCGGAGAGAATAAACTTCCCGTTATGAGGAATAGTAATTTAATTAGCCTTCCTGCACTTAGAAGACATCTAGAAACCCTAACAAAACAGCTATCCCAAAACGATGAAAATTAATTCTCTAATTTTTTAATTGGGAAATCGAGTGGTATTTTCGCAGTTGACGTGCGTGCATGAGAAACTGAATGTTGCATGTAATTAATTAAATTTATTTTGAGTTCATAGCAAAAAAAATAATAATAATTATTTACGTTGTTTCAATACTCAGACGCACGCAAACTCGAATAAAGAAACCCCTGTTTCTTCATCATAGTACACACCCTGACTAATCGACCAGGATAAATAAAAGGGAATTTTGTACGATTTCTCCGGCTTTCTAGATGATCGATGACCAATGTTTAATGAACATGTCATCGCACACGGTTAATCGATCACGATGACTTTCGAACGCTATGTTGCCAAGACCATGATATTTATTTTTATGTTTTTTAATTAAGTTTTTTCCACATATTCCTGGTAATTTTACTGTTGAACTATTCAAATGTGTCTATTTAAATATGGAAAATTATTGTGGCTTTGGTCGCATAGTCCACAAATGGATTTAAAAAAAGAAAACAGCGATGGGGAAAATCAGGGATGTGTTATCGATGAGCTTCCTCACGCAGGTCATTGTGTGATCAGATTTAAGTTTTATAGAATATGTAAGCTTTCAGTCATGGATTTTGGGGGCGGGAGAGGCGGTCGTCCCCCTGAAGTCGGAAAAATTCTTAATATATTATGTATATTTCACTTGATTTTATTCAATTTTTTTATTGAACTATCATATTTCTTCAATGAACTCGTTATATTAATGTCTCATGGAATTCCTGAACTCGTTATATTAGTATCTTATGGAGTTTTACCCCCCAAACTAAGTTTCTGGATCCGTCCCTATAAGTTTTCATGCATGCAAATAGCCATTAATTAATTCGACCATTTCCCCCCATTATTTATCATATTTTAAAAATTATGATAAATAGTCCAGAAAATCGTGTGTTTTTCTAAAATTTCATGTATTGTCACTTATCTTGTTAATAATTGAGAAAATTACGACGTTTACTCTGCTTTTTCCGTTTTATCACCAATCGGTTTTTCCATTATACCTTTGTCAAAATTATCTACGTGGCATCCTAAGACACGTGGCAATACAGACAATTGACACATGACTGTTTCACTTATGTGAAATTTAAAATTTTTAAAAAATGCTTACAATTTTGGAACAGTCAGGGAAAATGGGCATGGCCAAAAAAGAATATGAAGAATAGGGGAGCAAATGGGCATGGACTACCACTACGGAAACCGAATTCAGTATCCATCAATCTCAAGTGCATGTAATGTCGACTGTACCAAACCCTTTCGAGAGAGAATTTTTTTTGATGCTTTATTGATATATCATTGTACAGGAAAATTGATAGGCGAATTGGCTTGGGACTGGTTGAGCCTAGTTAGTCGGGCCGGGCCCAAATAAAACCTCTGTTGGCCCATTATATAGAATCCACGTCCTGCCCAAAACTGGGTTTCGCCATTGGAGGGAATAAGGACTCAATGCCGATGTTCATGAATCGGCTGAGACATCCACTTGCCAAGAACTCACCCCAATTCGAGAAAGACCGGTTGGTGTAGTTGGTATCATCTGCGACTCAGAGGTTTTGAGTTCGATCTTATTAGTGATACTTCCCATACCCCTTTTATTCATTGTCCATTAAAATGGTGAAATTCTTTATTCGATCATGAATTTTTTCCATTTATAGGCTTTGAGCTTGAGAGACTATTGACAGGGAAGCAGTGCAGAGCCATCTGTACCATCCGTTATAGCTTTCTAACTCAACGTGTGGTTTCCCGTAGAGGTCGTACAAGCATGGTAAATGTCAATTGTTCCTTCCATGCATGTGGTTTTATTGTTCAGTAGCAGAAACAAACAATTCATATTCACGCGTAAGTGCAACCGATGTTTCAATGGAGACAAAGTAAATCAAACAAGGCGATAGACCGTGGAGAAACGCAGCACGACAAGACCAAGAATGACTGGAAAGCCTGTAATCAAATGGATATTTGTAACTCGCACGACAGTCGTTAGGCAACAGCATTCTTCCTGAATACGAGTAGAGACACGAGGATCGCGAAAGCTCCCAGCACCATCGAGGGGGCAGCGCATGTTGCCTTGTCATGGTGGTCGTGGTACGGGGAGGGAGCCATGACCATGCCTGGCGGCATGTCACTCATGTCATGTGCTGCCACGGCCATGGCCAGGACTGAGAAGCCGAGTGCCAGGACTGCGACCTTAGCCTGGGAGGTCATTGGGGCTTTGATTGGGGTTTTGCAAGCAACGTTTAGGAGTTGATGTACGTTCTCAGAAATATAAGAGATATGGCTGTTCTTTATACAGCAGGAGAGCAATGTCAGCGACAAGATAAATATACATCGTTGGTACTGGAACTTTGTACTATTCTTTCTTGGATTTGTACTAACACTACTTATATTGGGTTGACTTTTCTTTGGGCAAGTCATATCGAAGTTGACTTGGAATCGAAATATAAAACTATATATATATGTATTTAAGTGAAAGATAATGTTACTGCCACCAAAAAAATCAGTAGTAGAAGAAAATGGACAATCAAATACGAAACACCACACCCAATTTATCAGTTCATTTCGTGCTTTAATTATTCAAAATGGTTCTCATTAATCCAAGTGCCTCGTTTGCTTATTTATTTTCTGGAATTATCGTTGTCCGGATACGGTGGCCATTTTCAAATGTAGCCACAGACATGGCCAATATCGAGTTCTTGATGATAGTATGCTGACGGTGGACCGGCGTTAGCAGTTGTTCAGTTATCGTGGGGTTGATCGGCACGAAACATGCCTTCATCAAAACATTCCTCGACGTGGATTTGGTGGCATAGTTTACTGAGTTCAACTCACATCATATATATATATATATATATATATATATATATATATAAACTGTCACAAAAGGTCAGCTCCATAGAAATACATTTATTGATCAAAATAAGAGAGAAATTAAAAGATGGTTGTGTGCATGATGGACATTTTACGGTGTACCGGCAATGACACATCAACCTTCCCACGCAGTATTATGAACTAATAACAGTGATCACATCAACAATTTTATAGTAAGAAATTTAGACTACAAATCGTATTATTCAAATCTTTTTTCAAATTAAAAAATTCAAAACACTGAAACTCAAAATAAAAAAATTTTAAACACTAAGTAACTCTAGAAAATGCTAAGAAATCTCTGCATCAATTATGGAGACAGTCGGACATGAGTTTTTAGGGTTTCTTAGGTTTGTTTTTAGTCTAAAAATGAAGAGTTCAAATATATACTTTACAGTTTAAATTGTTTATCATGAGAGAGAAAGAAAATTTAGTACTGTTGGTACTGCTCTCGTCCTATAATATATATGTTATGGGTTGGATCCTCTGTACATTGACAAGAAATTTTTTTATCATAAAACTAAAAAAATTTATTTATTATGAAATTACTGATATGGTCAACGACTTTATTGCACGAGAGCAATTTAATTCGAGTCATATCGGGCCGGACCCGATAAAATTGGGCCCGGCGTCGGATCCAATCTGGCTCGGCCCATGACAAACTCCAACTGAGCGGTGGCGGCGACCGGCGATGTGGGGAGCCCCTGAATAGACGGCGTGGCCGGGATACCGGCAGCGAGAACTTACAGGAGGAAGAAGAGGGAAAGCTGCGACGTTTTGCGGAAATGGCGCCAAAGAGGAAGAAGCCCAACTCAGCTCCGTCCTCCGATCCGGAAGGAATGTTTTCCGGCATGGTTGTCTTCTTGGTTGGGAGTGGAGTACAGCCTCGCCGCTTGCAGGTTCCGACTCCTAAGTGTGCTGCCGGATTTTTCTTTAACAAAAATGTACAGTCAATGATTTTCTTTAGTTGTTGCCGTTTTGTTTATGGGATGGAAGATTTGGAAGCAGAAGCTGACACAAATGGGAGCTACCATAGAAGAGAACCTCTCAAAGAACGTCACTCACGTTCTTGCGATCAGCTCCGAGGCGCTTCTTCAGGAACTAAGCAGGGAGCGGTTGACCCGTTTTAGAGGGGTTGGTGTAGAATTCTTCGAATTGCGATGCAGTTTAAGTAATTCTGTCACATGGCAAATTTTATGATTACATTAATTTAGTTTGTTGTAGTCGCATTCCAAAGGTTACATTTTTTCACTTCTTGTTGTTCATCCTGTAGTCTGTGGGAAGGATGATTCACTGACATGTTCAGTCTGGTTGGGCAAGTGCGAGTTTAGAGATATGTTTATCGGTTTCATGTAAAGTTTTCACTTTTAATGTTATTTTCTTTTAATTTTCTTTTTCGGTCCTTCATAATCACCTCCATTTCTGAAACAATTTTTATGAATTTTCATACCATTATCCTTGTAGGCGCCTTGGGCAGCTGGGCTATTCAGCGATCAATCTTTGATTGATGATTTTCACGTTTTGATTTTTTGGTTCCTCGTGGTGGCCCTTTTGCAGAAGATTCTGCTCTATCAGTGGCTGGAAGAGAGCTTGAGATCTGGTGAAAAGGTCTCCGAGGATTTGTATGACCTAAGGGAAGATTTGGAAAAGGAAGAGACACAGAAGAAATCAATAAGTAAAATGGAAAATGGGGGTTCAGCTATTGAGGATAAGAAACCACTTGCCAAACTTATAAGATCTTCTTCGGAGGATTTAGCTCAGCTTGAAGGCAGAGAGGCATCAAAAGGTAATGACCTTTCTATTGCAGTAAGTAGCCCTGCAGATTCCTATGATTCGAGCCAGTCTCTGAGCCCTGTCAGTAGCCCAAGAATCCCAGATGCCACTGTCAAGGATGTGAGTTTTAGTACCTAGATGCTTCTCTTTATTTAGGAACCTTGTTTTTATGAACTTTTTAATGTTATTTAGATGATGAAAGGAATCCTAGGAATCCAAATTTCTATGCTGGGACCCTGTACTGAATCCGAGTTATTTGCTTTACTGCTGTTTAGGCTGAAATGCGCCAATCATCCTCGATATATAAACCACCAGACTTAAACAGGGACATAACTGAGATATTTGGGAAGCTCATAAACATATATAGAGGTCAGGCTCTTTTTACATTTATTATGCTTTCCATCTACAATACTTGACAGTCTGACACACGTGGGTTAATCTGGTCTGAAGCCCTTGGTGATGATCGAAGATCATATAGCTATTACAAGGCCATCCAAGTCATTGAGAAGTTGCCCTTTAAGATTGAAAGTTCAGAACAGGTCAAACATCTGCCTTCGATTGGAAAGTCAATGCTGGAACATGTGAGTGATGTTGATTTGTCCATGCTTCTTTATCTTGTGAAGCACCATAGAAATTATAGAGTACTGGCAGATCAAATTCTCTTCTGGGGATTTTGTGTCTGGTGGTTAAACGTTTCTCACTGGCTCTTATTGAATGAGTGAGTGAGTTTTATAAGTTACAGCAATGCCCTCCTGTCATTCCCCCATTCTTGATGCGTATAGAACTTTGTACTGGAGATAACAGGCATCCCTGATATGAGCTTGCAGATTCAGGAGATAGTGACGACTGGGAAATTATCAAAGTTGGAGCATTTTGAAACAGACGAGAAGGTGAACATTTCCTAAAAACTTCATATCCTACATCAAAATGTTACGTTTATCGGTGAATATGGTGGCATCTTTCTGTCTATTTCTTTACTTGATAGTCTCTATATATCATATTTACTTGATTCATGTCTTGACCAGATTACTTATTCTTTTTGGTTTCTGTACTGCTCAACTTCCAATCTCCTGCTTCTCATCTGTATTTAATTCAATGAATCTCATTATCTTTTGACACTCTAATTTAAGCACATGTCCATTCATCTGATTCTAGGTACGCACGATTAGTTTATTTGGTGAAGTTTGGGGAATTGGCCCTACCACAGCGCAGAAGTTATATGAGAAAGGCTATCGTACTTTAGATGATCTAAAGAATGAAGAATCACTAACACATGCACAGAAGCTAGGCTTGAAATATTTTGAAGATATTAAGCAGAGGATTCCACGTCATGAGGTGTGATCATTATTTATCATCTTTTTACTCTCGAGGCAATGCCTGTTGGTTAGAACATTCCTTCTAAATTTTTTGGTGGTCTCTAACATGAAAATCAAATCTTCTATTTAATGAGGCAGGTCTGAATTTCTTTTCTGATTCCCTAGGCTGAAGAGATGGAGAAGCTTCTTCAAAAAGCTGGAGAGGAAATCTTGCCTGGGGTAAGGGACCATGTTTCCATTTTTAGTTTGGAAGTTGAAAATGCAGAAGATGAAATCCAACCTCAGCCTGCTAAATTATTGTTTGATTTTGGTATGATGCATTTCCTTAAGGTGGTTATAGTATGTGGAGGATCTTATAGACGTGGAAAAGCTTCTTGTGGGGACATGGACATTGTAATTACTCATCCCGATGGAAAGAGGTATAAAGCTTTGAAGGTCGCTCTTGTTTTTATCAACTTCGTTTTTGATCATTAATCCTTTGGGATCACTAGCACAGCAGCTATGGGCTGGAGACCAAGCAGCCCGAACACCTCCTTTTCAAGTGTGACTTTTTGGCTATTCTGGGTCTTGTTTTGCAAATGAGTTTTTGTATTTTATTGGTTTCAGCCACAAGGGCTTTTTAAAGAAGTATGTAAAGCACTTAAAGGATATCGAATTTTTGAGAGAGGACCTTATCTTCAGCACTCACAGTGAGCAGGTACTTTCTTTCTTCTTCCACGCTCAATATACTGCAAGTATCTGCTTGATTTAAGAAGATATACGTTTTTGGGTAAGAAATATATTCGTTTCTTTTCTATTTCTTGCACTCTAATTTTCCTATGTGACATTTCACAAAACCTCAAAGTTTGTTTAGACAATGGTAAGAAGCAAAGATTGGCCTGGTGGATGTCACAGATAGAGTGCTGCAGAGATAAAAGAGTGTTCTCTTTAATAAGTTGGCCAAAATATAAATTGACAGGCTTCTTTAAACTCCCACTAGAAAGGAAACTTTGAGTGCTTCATGTAAAATTTCTCCACTTATTTTTCTTGCTGTTTTCTTTCAATATTCATTATGCAGGGCAGTGACTCGGGGGTTGACACATATTTTGGTCTCTGCACATATCCTGGAAGAGAGCTGCGTCACCGTATTGATTTTAAGGTTCGTGATATTTCAAGAGATGGGCGCATTGAAAGTGGTAGCAGGGGATTATTTGTTTGACTCTCACAACAACCACAGTTGTATTGACTCTGATCTCATAGTGATACTCTCTGCATAGTTTGCTCTTCCTTCTACTGAGCAGGATAATATACTCTGGCCAAATCTGACCCTGAATCTCCTCTGACGTATTAGGTGTATCCAAGGGACATTTATGCATTTGGGCTGATAGCTTGGACTGGAAATGATGTCCTAAACAGAAGGTTTATTGGCAATACGTACTCATTTATTTCCATCTCCTGCACCATCTCCTGCAAATCTGTGCAGTAAACCGAACACAAAGAGTCATTCAAAATAGATGCAATAAAGAGCCATGAAAATGAAAGGATGCCATCTTATGCTCTTTCTTGTACTTGGAGAGTTACTTGCATTCTCAAGTTTTACATCACAAGTTGGAAGGGAAAGAGTTTGCTCTTTTTTACATTTTTAAAAGGGTGTTGGAGCGTACATTAAGGTTTAGACAGAAATCCATTCCTCAGCTTTTTAGATTTAATGCTGAATAGCTGATGCAGGTTGAGGTTACTATCAGACTCTAAAGGGTTTCGGCTTGACGATACTGGGCTGTTTCCAGCAACTCATGGCTCGGGTGGTAAAAGGGTGACATTCTGATCTCTTTTCTGTCCCTGACCCAAAAAGTATTTGGAATACTTAGTTAATGCATGATTCTATGCCAATGCAGGGCTCCAAGGGCAGTGCAAGCTTAAAGTTATATACCGAGAAAGAGGTTTTCGACTTCCTGGGTTATCCTTGGCTTGAGCCACATGAAAGAAACTTATGATTGTATATATGCTGCATATAAGAAGGTGTCTATATGCCGTGTAGAGCCCTTTTAGTCTACAACTAACTCTTCTCCTTCTCTTCTTCTTTTTGCTGTCGGTCTTAGAAGAGAATGTACTGCAGCGCTGTTTTTGTAAGCTATCGCTGCGTTGAGAAGAGAGATGATACGAATCCTGGTAATCAAAACTTTTTTTTTGGTGTGCATGACTATATGCAGAAGAGAATGTAGAACAGCTTCCGAGGGACGGACCTGCTAGTAAGCTTCAGTAGGCAAAGCTTAGAATTCGACTCTCCCGGACTTATATCTGGGGATTAATAGTTAACTTCAAGCCGTATAATATATTGGTTGCTACAGCACTGGATAACATCTATACAAAGAAATTTAATTTAAATCTCCAACGCATGATCTTATATTTATAATATTTAACACATAAAAATGAAAAGATAATATGAACTGTTTCCTCCTCCTTTTTTTTTTTTTTTAATTACTTTCAAATGTACAGAAAAGCAACAAAATATACATATAGAAGGGAGACCCCTGTCCGGGTTTATCCATAAACCCCTTCCCAAAGAAAACTTGGGCTGAAACGGAGGATAGAGAGAACTGAGGTATGGCTTGGAGTCTCTCCTCTCGTCTCCCCTTCTCAAGATTTGATCTTCTTCCCTCCTCCTCTCCTTTTACTTCTCCTCGGTTTTCTTCTTCTTTATTCGCCGGCAACTCAGGAGCGCTGTCGGCGCACCAAGAATCGTTCTTGCGCAGTCTCCTGATAGCCTCCGGCAAACCATTTGCGCCCACACCTTCTTTGGCTCGCTCTGGGTCCGGGCGTCACATCTGCAGAGCAGCGGAATACCGGTTCCCCGACCCCATCCCCGAGTTCGCTGATTCCGTGAGTTTCATCGATCTGTGAGTGCAGATTTCTATTTATTCAATCTCAGTATCTTCATTTTGTTTTGTTTGGTGTGGTCAGGAGACTGAGAAATTTCGTACCCATCTGGTGAAGAAGCTGTCCAAGAAGGATATGTTTGGGGATTCGATTCAAGATGTTGTCGGTATCTGTACTGAGGTAGAAGCTCTTTCACCTGTGCGAAATTATTTATCGAAAATTTGACTTTCTGTTTGCAAAATCTGCTCCGTGGTTCTTGCATGATTATTCACATGGATGTAAGCCGGATCTTCGGAAAGTTTCTCCCTTCTTGAATCTTTTTCATTTATCAAAGAATTGGGAAAACGCGACAGCGTGACATTATTAATATGAATTAAAGTACTTTTGCAGTAGGACAAGGCTGTCAAACATGTCTTCAGTGGATGTATGAAACATAAAATGTCTGCAGCTATAGAAGGTGCTGATTTAACTGCCATGACATGGCGTGGCTGTTCAGTTTGTCACTCAACTCTGGATGGTTTTTCTTATATAACATGTTCTGTTAGAGGTGGCTAGTCATTGCTTTGAGGATGTATTGATACTGCTCTCTTCTCTCAATGCCATTCATGTTTCGATTATCTACTGGCAAGATCAAACGTCTCACTGTTATGGCTAATCAATAATCATGTTTGCTGTAACATGTATAGATATTCAGCACTTTTCTGCATTCGGAGTATGGAGGTCCTGGGACTCTGTTGGTCACGCCATTCATCGACATGGCCGATACAATAAATGAGCGTAGATTGCCTGGAGGCCCACAAGCTGCCCGTGCTGCTGTCAAGTGGGCTCAACGACACGTCGACAAGGACTGGAATGAATGGAATGGAGATGGAAGCGGCTGATAGATGGCTTCCAATGTATAAACGTTATTCACATTTTTGAGTCCTTCATCCGTCCGGAAAGGACTCCATGGAAGTCCCAGCAGGTAGTTCGAAATGTAAGCTCTTGACCTTTGTTAGTCAGTCTGTTGAGTAGCAATGGATTCTAGAATGCGGAGTAGGGGAACAATCGATAATTTGAGAATGATCAGTGTCCTTATTTCATCTTCCTTTTCTTCTGATATAGCACAGGTGAAAGAATACATCTGCAGAAATATATTGGCATACTGTGATTCTTTGGGTGGATGAAAAGAATGAAAACCTCCATACCAATCACTTCTCAGTTTGGAGAATCCTATGAAAAACCTTTACCAACTGTATTATATTGTGAATGGCTTGTCCTGATTCTAATGCTGAACTAAATTGGCCTTTTTCTCATGCCCTGCAACAACTTTGGGGAAGCACCCGGCCGCCAATCTGCAAATGCAAAAGACATCTGAAATTCAACGGACCTCGTGCTTGAAGCACCAGCTTACTCTCCTGCTAGATATCCTACTTTGCAGGGTTCAATCCGAATCCTCTCCAATCAAATCACCAGCCAAAACCGAATAAATCATTTCCCAACGTCTGAACATTCTTTCAGACTTTGGTACTTAAATTGCACTCTCTATTCACAGACCTTTTAACATGTTGGCCAGTTTTAAGTCAGTCGAACCACTTGCACGCATTCCTCTTCAACTTCACCATCTGCACCAGGAAAAAAAAATCCAACATAAATTGATGTACAAAATCGCTAAGAAGAGTGACCCAAAAGCAGTCTTAAGTCTTACCAGCAAGACTGATAGCCTTGTTTGCTTGAGCATCAGCCTCTGAGTTTAATGCCTTATCAAAGATGAGTGAGTGAGGTAAAAGTGAGTAGTGGAAAAGCAAGCAGAAGATAGGTGTTTCCGCACCAAATCATAGAGCAGATAAAAGAATGGATCTCATGCATCTTCAAGCGGATCGATATGGGTTCTTTCAAGAATAGGAAACCTTTCCAGAATAACAGATAGCTGGTGAAATTTGGTGTAAATAGCATAACAAAGACTGTCTCTGAAGAAACTGTTGCATGAAAACAGTAAACAAATAATAACTAAGAAGGACATAATGAACTCAACCCACCCTCAGGACATGGCTGATTTCAAATGAGTAGAACCTCTCCTTCAACATATTCACTTGCTCCCACAATTCAGCAATAGCCTTATTCTTCACTTTCCATCTACCCTGAACCTATCAAAACCAATTACTTTGCTTAATTACTTAATAATAATGGAAAAAAAAACACGTATAAATAAGCAGGTTCTAGCAGAGAAACATGATCAGATTTACATAATTATACAGAGAAAAAGTAGACCGGAGCATAATCCAGAAGTGAGGCAAGGTCCCAAAGGTGCACACGTATTTATAATATGAAAAAGATGAATCTTTTTGCTCCATAAAACACAAACAAACATTGACAACTAGGAATATTGATGAGCAAAGACAACCTGCATACAGACGAGTTTGGAGTCGCCTTGAACCTGAATGTTTCTATAACCCCTTTTCAGTGCATACTTAAGCCCTAGAATGATGGCCCGATATTCTGCAACATTACAGGTAGCTTTTCCAGCACCCTCACGTAATCTACATATCTGTACAGAGGAAGAGTCATGAACCTGAAGAAAGACGAAAGAAATGCATAAATGTTATGAGTGAGAAGCGTACCAAGTCTCCATCAATAGATCGGAGCACAGCTCCTGCCCCAGCTTTCCCTGGATTGCCTTTAGAGGCTCCATCAAACTCAAGGGTACAGATCTGCTGGAAAATGTTAATGAAGTCAAAATTAGGTCCAATATAGTGAACTATTTAACCACTTGAGGTGAGGGAATGGGATCATCTAGACAGCATAAGCCAAAGAAGAATGTGGAAGCATGATAAAGTAAAGGATGAAAGCAGAATCTTTGCTCTGAATTCAGAAAGAATCATTATGACATTGCTCACACGGTCTACTGCTGTTGCTTCCACTGTGGTATCATGAGTCAAATCAGCATTCTTTTGCAGCCACTCGGTTACATCAGGCCATGAAATAGCTTTCTCCTGTGAAAGGGAGAAACTGTTATGATGTACAGACTCGAATACTACCAATCAGAAACATTTACAACTAATAGAAGTGAAAGGTCCTTAACTACTCGTGGACATACCTGCGCCCGCGGGATCTCTTCCAGTTTATCCTTGACCTCTTCAGTAGCAGGTTCCTGATACAGAAGAGTCCTCATAAACAATAGAGATGTAAAAGAGCAAATCATGTGTGAATGAGCTTATCACCTGAATAGGACAAGGGGTGAGTGACCCGAAAATATCATCAGTCAGATCAGCAGCACTGATGGTGTAAAGAGCATTTTTGAGCCCACGTGAGAGGAGATAATCCTCACTTTCTTTTGACATCAGATGCCCTTTATAAATGCTAACAGGAGGATCACATATCTGTGGCAAAGATAGACAGACGATGTTCAGCTTAACCTATCATACAATTCAATTTGCAAAAGAGGACGATCATACATCTTCCAGACTCTCAGCTTAGCCTATCAATGAAGAATGACTTCGACGAAGAAGAACTTTGATTAGTTAAAGACATCAAAGATCCACACAGATGAAAACTTGGATGTAACTATAAGCATCATCCCGAAAAATAAGACTATCGATCAACCTCACTACAGTATGTGCTGCATGCAACACAGAGACTTCGTAACAATACAGACCTTTATCGAAGTCACATGACAATCCCATATATTCAACAACATGCAACTAAAGAGAGCCGCATATATCAAATGCTAAAGCCATGGAAATGCGCGTCTATACGATCTATTTGAGAGCAATAACATACCGAGGAACCAACTTGAGCTTGGCAATCCCTGAAACTCCTATAAACGCCCACAACATCACCTTTCCTCACCACGAAGAATTCATCTTTTTCTCTTTGAGTGGCCACTGCTTCAGGAGCCGTGTTCTGCAGCTCTGAAGACGTGATTTTCCTGCTCTTCTTTGACTTAGACGAATAGCACTGGACGCCATATCTAGGGAGCAGTGACCCCGAATATACAGCCTTGATGGCCGCACTTGGGAAGGCTCCATTGCCTTTACCACTCCAGGCGGGAACGGAGCAACCGTACGAGGAATTCCTAGCCAATATCTGGCTTGCCCTTTTGAAAATGGAAGCGGCATATGAAGGCGCATTGGATAGGCAGTTCATTTAGGGACACAGCAACCGAACAACCCCCAGAGAGACCGTCTTTACTTTCGGGGGATCAATTGAAGGGTTCTTGGAACACTTCACAGTGGAGAGGCATTCTCACTAGCATCGCATGGAGCTCGCGGAGGCCTGAGAGGGAACTCGGAGGGCTCGCTCGAGAGAAGAGGCGGAGTTAAGAGTCAGAGCTCGCCAAGGTCCCACCTGATTCCCGGAAGCTCATGCTGCGCACACTGGGGAGGGGATGGTGAGGACGGCGACGGACTATGAAATGAAATGAGGAGAGCCACCCGCTTGGGGTTAAAGCTGGGCCTTGAAAATATATGGGCCGGCCCGAATTGTAATGGGCCTAGTAGCCCAATCTATTGCAACAGTGGTTTCTACAAGTAGGCCAAACTATGGCCCAAAAAGTCTAAGGCCCCATGGGCCCATCATAAACGTCATCATCTCAACGGTAAAACACGAATGCATATTAAATGTCAAAAAAATAGAGCCGTTGCGTCTCTCATCAGTTACCCTTGCCTTGCTCTCTCTCACTTGGTTCTCGGTCCGGAAAAAATCCGTAACCTGCATCCACTAGGTCAGTCATTCTTTCTGCATCGTGATTTTCCCTGAATTGTACTGCTGCTGGTTCAGAATTATGATTCCCATCTAAGTTCCTGACATGTCCCCACTTGAATTTCCTCAATATATGCTCCTGCAGCAGCAAGAAACTATGCATTTTTTCTTTCTAGCCACTAACACTGCCTTTTGTACAAGTTATCTGGTGCAAAATATAAAATCTTGATCCTCATTTAAGACGTCTGCAAGAAAAGATGTGGTCGAAGACTTGTGGCAAGAATGTTCTTGATGGTCACGGTTCGAATGAGGCCGAGTGCTTGGATGGCATGAAGCCAACCGAAGAGCGAGGTACTTGCGTCTGATATATTGGTGTATCAAAGAAACATTTGTTTTATTTCATTCTGGAGTCTTTAAATCTAGGTCTCCTGAACTTGTTGTACTCACGCCACTGATCTTATTAGACTATTGTGGTACACAATTCTAGAAAGTATTAGAATATGTGGTGACAATGGTAGAATATTGATTCTCTAGAACATTGTGGGTGTTAGGCAAAATGAATGAACTTTCTAGATGCTTCAAACTCTAGAACATTTTAGTATGTTAGA
The DNA here is from genome assembly GCA_037672795.1 of Lagerstroemia speciosa. Lineage (NCBI taxonomy): Eukaryota > Viridiplantae > Streptophyta > Magnoliopsida > Myrtales > Lythraceae > Lagerstroemia > Lagerstroemia speciosa. Next base: position 2,355,736 of record CM075303.1, on the reverse strand, counting down.
TGGTGGGGTTCTAGAGATTTCCATGAACCATTATAAATAGGTGATGTAACCAATTATAAATGCAATGATCAAAAGAAATACAAGTTCCTTTTTCCTCTTAAGAATCTCCTCCTCTCAACCTCTTCCCATCAACCCTTTAATTCTCATTCCTCCTAAACACCTCACAAATATCATCTTACAAGCCTCTATCCATCTTCCTCATACTTCAAACTATCCTACAACCCTCAACATAAACTAACGGTATCATAGCCACGTTTGACTGCAATTGAGCGTAAGCTTACCATGGCCTAGTATATGCTATGGTCCTCCATCCCAATGCCAGTTTTTCGAGGTGAAAATTTCGGCTACTGGTTCAATAAGATGAGGACTTACTTTTGTGGTCAAGATTTATGGGATGCAGTAAGGGATATATTATCCCCCGAGATACATCCAATTTATCTTTCTGCACAAAAGAAGGAACTCAAAGAGAATCAATAAAAAAATTCTCAAGCTCTACTTACTCTTCAGTTAAGCTTGGCTGAGAACTCTTTCCAAGGATCATGGGAGCCAAAATTGCTAAGGAAGCATGGGATAAATTGCAGGAGGAGTTTCAACGTAATGAAAAGGTACGGGTCTCCAAACTTCAAACCTTGAGGAGAAGCTTTGAAAATTTCAAGATGAAATATTCTGATACTGCTAGAGACTATTATACAAGAGTGTATTCAATAATGAATCAACTAAGAACTTATGGCGATGAGATCCAAAAAATAAAGTAGTCGGGAAAATACTAATCACTTGCACTGAAAATATGACTGGTTGTTACTACTATTGAAAAGTGGATATAGAAAAGCTAAGTGTTGCAATTTTAATGGGAACTCTAGAAGCTCATGAGCATAGATTAGAAAGGCGAAATGAAAGTCCTACCGAAAATACCTTTCAATCCAAGTTCAAGAAGCAGTCTCAGAAATCTAAAGAAGGAGAAAGGAGATCAAATGAAAGTTTTAAAAATAAGGAGACTCAAAAAGGAACATATCCACCTTGTGGCATAAGCAAAAGGAAGAGCCACTAGGAAAAAGATTGTTGGTTTAAAGGAAAACCACAATGTCGAAGTTGCAAAAAGTTCTGTCATCTTGAAAAGGTTTGCTGGTTGAAGAAAAATCATCAAGCCAATTCTTATGAAGAAAAGATGGAAAAGGCATTCTCTTTTATGCTAGCCAAGCCACGACAGAAGAAAAGAAAGATACATGGTATCTTGATAGTGGTTGTAGTAATTACATGACAAAAGATGAAAGCATATTCTGCAATCTTGAAAAATTCAAGACTAAAGTCAAGATAGCAAATGTAGATTATTTGGAAGCAACAGGCAAATGCACTATTGTCATTAACACGAAAAAGGGCAAGAGATACATTAATGAAGTATTCTTGGTCCCTAGAATAATAGATCAAAACCTTCTCAACGTTGGCCAAATGGTAGAGAAGAGATACTCTCTGCATTTTGAGGGAGACTCTTGCATAATATACAGCAAGTAAATAAGTCTCTCCAAATTGCAAAAGTAAAGATGGAGTAGAACATGTGCTTTACAATTCAATGGAGATATGCAAGAGATGCAGCAATAACTGCACAAGTGGATAAGTTGTGGCTATGGCACAAAAGGCTTGGACACTTCCACTTCCATGGATTGAAGATTTTACATCAAAAGAACATGATGACCGGCCTACTAGCAATAAAGAAGATCGATGGTGTTTGCGAAGGATGCATGCTTGGGAAACAATACTGACAACCATTTCCATCTAGAAAAACTTGGAGAGCAAGGGGCCATTGGAGTTGGTGCATGCAAACATCTGTGGTCCGATGCGCATTTCTTCACATGATCAAAATAGGTACTTCATCCCCTTCATTGATGATTGTATCAGAATGACGTGGATTTATTTTTTACGTGAAAGGTCGCAAGTTTGTGAAACATTTAAGAAATTTAACACCTACATTGAGAAACAAAGTGGTCGTTGCATCAAGGCTATTAAGAAATGGCAGAGATACGGAGTATACCTCCGAAGAATTCAACAAGTTCTATGAGGATGAAGGTATTGTGCATCAACTCACTATTGGATATGCTCCAGAATAAAATAGTGTTTCCGAGCGCAAGAACATGACTATAATGGAAACAACCAAAGCTATACTATTGGAGAAAGATCTTCCAAAAACATTTTGGGCAGAGACAGTAAGCACAACAGTTTACTTGCTAAATAGATGCCCAACCAAAGCTATCCTAGATAAGATACCAATTGAAGCTTGGAGCAGTCGCAAGCCATCAGCAAACATCTCAAAGTCTTTGGTTGTATCTATTACATTCACATTCCAGATGTAAAAAGCAGCAAACTGATGAGAAGGTAGAGAAAGGTATCTTCTTGGGCTATAGTACCCAATCTAAAGGCTATCGAACCTATAGCTTAAGAACAAAGAAGCTCATTATTAGTCGAGATGTCCAATTCGATGAAGATGCTGCATACAATTGGAAGACCTGAGAAAATGAAATAAAAGACATCAATATGCCACCGTTACCACAACAAACAATCGAAAAAGAAGAAAATGGTCAACCTGGTATACCGGGTCAAGCTACCGCAGAAGAGTCAATTGAATCTCAAGATTCCTCTCTAGATTCACCATCAAGAAGAACGAGGCCCTTATCTGAGATATACGAGAAATGCAACTTCACCATCATGGAGCCCAAAAACTTTGAAGAAGCTTCCAAGGACGAAGTCTGGAGAAAGGCTATGAAAGAAGAAATTAAAATGGTTGAGAAGAATGAAACATGAGAGCTCGTGGAGTCTCCCCAAGACAAGGAAGTCATAGGAGTCAAATGGGTCTTCAAGACGAAGCTTAACCTCGATGGATCAATCCAAAAGCACAAGGCAAGACTGGTGGCAAAAGGCTATGCACAACGGTTTGGAGTTGACTACAATGGGATATTTGCTCCAATTGCCCCCCGCATGGACACAGTAAGGGCATTGATCACACTTGCAGCTCAAAATAGATGTAGAATCTATCAGTTGGATGTCAAGTCAACATTCCTCAATGGCTATCTTGAAGAAGAGATCTACGTGGAGCAACCTCAAGGCCTTATAGTGAAAGGAGAAGAAGACAAGGTATTCAAGTTAAAAAAAAGTCTTGTACGAGCTTAAACAAGCTGTACAAGCCTAGTATAGCAGAATCGACAACTACTTCACCGAGCAAGGTTTCAGGAGGAGCAAAAGTGAGCCTACACTCTATGTGAAAACTCAAGGTACGAACGACACACTCTTTGTCTCCTTGTATGTCGATGATCTTATCTATACAAGAAACAATGAGAAGATGATCGAAGCCTTCAAGGAATACATGACGAAGACATTCGAAATGACCGATTTGGGATTAATGCACTACTTCTTGGGAATAGAGATCAACCAATAAGAAGATGAAATCTTCATCTCACAGAAGAAATATGTAGAAAGTCTCATCAACAAATTCAAGATGAACGGCTGCAAGATAGTGGCAACTCCGTCTGACAACAGTAAATCACTCAGACTAGAAGATGGCACACCAAAGGCAGATGGCTCAGTTTACAGAAGTCTCATTGGGAGTTTACTCTATCTGATAGCCACACGACCTAAAATTATGTATGCAACTAGCTTGCTATCGAGGTTCATGTAGAGTCCGAGCCAAGTTCACTGTGGAGTAGCTAAAAGAGTACTGAGATATCTTCAAGGCACAAATAACTATGGCATAATGTACGAATTCACTCTTGACTCAGGATTACTTGAATATATTGACAGTGGTTGGGCAGGCTCAGTGAACGACATGAAAAACGCGTCAGGCTATGCATTCACTCTTGGCTCGGGATTATTTTCATGGGCAACAAGGAAACAAGAAATAGTGGCACAATCAACAGTTGAAGCAGAATACACTGTAGCAGTAATGGCAACAAGTCAAGCGATATGGTTAAAGCGCATACTTGAAGACATGAGAGCTCAACAAGCTAAAGCTACAATGATTTATTGCGATCGCAAGTCAGCTATAGCAATGGCAAAGAATCTGGTATTTCATGCCAGAACCAAACATAAGCATCAAGTACCACTGCATCAGAGATGCTGAAGCCAACAAATAGATAGAACCGAAGCACTGTAAGACTGAAGAACAATTAGCTGATATTTTCACGAAGAAACTACCAAGAGTAAAGTTCGAGCTATTAGGGGAGAAGATTGGAGTCAGAGAATTGCACACCAAGGAGGAGTATTAGACTATTGTGGTGCACAATTCTAGAAAGTATTAGAATCTGTGGTGCCAATTCTAGAATCTTGATTCTCTAGAATATTAATTCTCTAGAACATTGTGGGTGCTGGATAAAATGCATCAATTTTCTAGATGCTTCAAACTCTGGAATATTTTAGTATATTGGATGGTAGGGTTCTAGATATTTCCATGACCATTATAAATAGATGATGTATCCTATTGTAAATGCAATGATCAAAAGAAATACAAGTCCTTTCTCCTCTTAAGAATCTCCTCTTCTCAACCTCTTCCCATCAATCCTGTAATTCTCATTCCTTTTAAACATCTCACAAACATCATCCTACAAGCATCTATCCATCTTCCTCATACTTTAAACTATCCTACAACCCTCAACACAAACAATCAGATCTTAACTCAGAGAACTTATGGAGAAGGGGGCGAACCTGATTGCAAATACTAGTCGAAGAAATTGCCAAGGACAGGCAGCACTTTGCAGTAGCTTGAGCGTTTATGAAGGTACAATACCAGTCCTTTTTTAGATCGTGATTCCAGAATGATTTTAACATTATTTTTTATCGATCAAATCTGGTGGAAAGCTCAAATACTTGTAGAGGACAAAGCTCGAACCCTTGACATATTCCCATTTCCTTGCTTTAGTAATTGGATCTGGATCCTTGCTTGGGAATAGAGGTAGGGTCTCATCATACTAGTCGATTTTTGGCTTTGAGAAGACAAGAGGGAACGTTCTCTGCTTTAATCCTTCCAAGTGCTGTTAAGAATAGAACATGGAATAGGAATACAACCTAAGTATCAAAAACTTTCTTTATACCCTTAAATGACTGAAATTTTAAATGCAATTAATAAAACCAAATCTATAGGTATCCATTATCCCAAAAAGTTCACATAACTTCCAACGTTCTACCACATTTTAGACCTCCATCTCATCTCCTTGAAGTGTAGGAATATCAATTATATGTGATAAAATCTTTTGCGCACAACTAAGAGCACAACATCAACAATGATGTTCATATCACAACCATTTCTTTCTTTTTCCTCTCTAGCCACTGAGTTGAGGTTTTCCTCCAAATTCTATTTCCGTCCTCCAGTTCTATCTCCGTAAGAATAACCTTTGCAGCCTATGCATCCTTACCCCATATTATTGTTGTCAACCCTTCAAAAAGAAGAAAACTACTAACTTTAAATTGAACAACATCTTTGTGATTCTACTTAAAAGCAAATTAAAAAAGATAAATAAAATGCTAAATAAAATAAATTTAAAGACAATACATACTTCCTTGAAATACTCAGTACATTTAACCACTATTAGTGACTTTCCCATACATCAAGCCATCAATTTCTTCCTTGAAATACTTAGTATATGTAACCACTATTAGTGACTTTCCCATACTTCATGCTTACCAGTTACCATACATTTTTTTCGAGTTCTGGAAGGTAGCCTGATCTAAATCCAATATCGGCATTGTAATGACACCCACATTGTACATATTCACATACAAGATGTATGTGAGTGTGGATCTTCAATTAGAATTCAGTTTTGTCTTCCTTCCAGAGATAATAAACTTTCAACCATCTATATAATATAAATCGTATATTGAATTATTATCTTTCTATGATCACCCACTACCTTATTAAGCATGATTGAGCCCAATTTTGATTGACCCATCAGTAAACTCAAGTCAACAAGCAAAAGTACCTTACCTTGAGCTTACCATTTTCACACTTAGAAGAAGAAAATGATGGAACCTTAATGATAATGATTAAAGGACAAACACGATTACCATGGCAAATTGAGATATCAATAAAACAAGTGAAAGCACCAAGTAGACACAGTGTGCGCATGCATGGTTACTGATGGTTTGTGTTAAGGATTGTAGGATAGTTTGAAGTATGAGTAAGATGGGTAGAGGTTTGTAGGATGATGTTTGTGAGGTGTTTAGAAGGAAAGGGAATTAGGGGATTGATGGGAAGAGGTTGAGAAGAGGAGATTCTTAAGAGGAGAAAGGAACTTGTGTTTCATGGAACATTACATATTCAATGGGGTGCATTACGTAGTTATAGCGATTCATGGAAATCTCTAGAACCCTACCATCCAACATACTAAATGTTCTAGAGTTTGAAACATCTAGAAAAGTCATTCATTTTACCTAGTACCCACAATGTTATAGAGAATCAATATTCTAGAGAATCAAGGTTCTAGAATTGTCATCACACCTTCTAATACTTTCTAGAAGAATTGCACACCATAATAATCCTCCTCCTTAGTGTGCAATTCTTTGACTCCAATTTTCTCCCATAGTAACTCGAGCTTTGCTCTTGGTAGTGCCTTCTTGAAAATATCAGCTAACTATTCTTCAGTCTTGCAATGCATGAGTTCAATCTCTTCGTTGGCTTCAGCATCGTTGATGAAGTGGTACCTGATCTTATATGTTTCGTTCTGGCATGAAATACTACATTCTTCGCCATTGCTATAGCTGACTTGCTATCACAATAAATCCTTGTAACTTCAACTTGTTGCACTCCCATGTCTTCAAGTATACGCTTCAACCATATCGCTTGACTTGTTGCCATTGCTGCTACAATGTATTCTGCTTGAGCTATTGATTGTGCCACTGCTTCTTGTTTCCTTGTTGCCCATGAAAATATTCTCGAGCCAAGAGTGAATGCATAGCCTGATGTGCTTTTCATGTCATCCATTGAGCACGCCCAATCATTGTCAGTATATCCAAGTAATCTTGAGTCAGGAGAGGAATTGTACCTTGTGCCATAGCTCTTTATGCCTTGAAGTTATCTCAGCACTCTTTTAGTTGTTCTATAATGAACTTGGCTGGGATTCTACATGAACCTCGATAGCAAGCTAGTTGTATACATAATGTCAGGCCGTGTTTATCAAATAGAGTAAACTCCCAATGAGACTTCTGTAAACTGAGCCATCTACTTTTGGTACACCATCTTCTAGTCTAAGTGCTTCACTACTGTCTAGTAGAGTTGCCACTGTCTTCCTGCCATTCATCTTGAATCTGTTAATCAGACTTTATGCATATTTCTTTTGTGAGATGAAGATTCCATCTTCTGGTTGGCTGATCTCTATTCCCAAGAAGTAATGCATTAAACCAAAGTCAGTTATTTCAAATGTCTTCATCATGCCTTCCTTGAAGGCTTCGATCATCTTCTCATTGTTTATTGTTTAGATAAGATCACTGACATACAGGGAGACAATGAGTGTGTCCTTCGTAACTTGAGTCTTCACATAAAGTGTAGGCTCATTTTTGCTCCTCCTGAATCCTTACTCTGTAAAGTAGTTACCAATTTTACTATACCATACTCGCGGAGCATGTTTAAGTCCATACTAGGCTTTCTTTAACTAAGTACCCTGTGTTCTTCTCCTTTCACTATAAAAACTTGAGGTTGCTCCACGTAGATCTCCTCTTCAAGGTAGCCATTGAGGAATGTTGACTTCACATCCAACTGGTAGATTCTCCATATGTTTTGAGTTGCAAGTGCGATCAATGCCCTTATTGTGTCCATTCGGGCTGTTGGAGCAAATGTCTCATTTTAGCCAATTCCAAACTGTTGCACATAGCCTTTTGCCACCAGTCTTGCTTTGTGCTTCTGGATTGATCTATTAGGGTTAAGCTTCGTCTTGAAGACCCATTTGACTCCTATGACTTCCTTGTCTTGGGGAGACTTCACCAGCTCCCATGTTTCATCTTCTCGATCATTTTGATTTCTTCTTCCATAGGCTTTCTCCAAACTTCTTACTTGGAAGTTTCTTCAAAGTTTTCGGGGCTCCATGATGGTGAAGTTGCATCTCTCATATATCTCCAATAAGGGCCTCGTTCTTCTTGGTGGTGACTCTGGAGAGGAATCTTGAGATTCGGTTGACTCTTCTATGATAGCTTGACCCGGTGTGCCAAGTTGAACATTTTCTTCTTCTTCAGCTATTTGATGTGGTAATACCGACATGCCTTTCCTTTTGATTTCTCCGGCCTTCCAATTGTATGCAGCGTCTTCATCGAATTGGACGTCTCAACTAATAATGAGCTTCTTGGTTCTTAAGCTATAGACTCGATAGACTTTAGATTGAGTATTATAGTCCAAGAAAATCCCTTTCTCTACCTTCTCATCAAGTTTGCACCTTTATGTCTAGAATATGAATGTAGTTGATGCAGCCGAAGATTCTGAGATGCTTCGCTGATGGGTTCCGACCGCTTTAGGCTTCAATTGCTGTCTTATCTAGAACAGCTTTGGTTGGGCATTTGTTTAGCAAGTAAATTGATGTGCTTTACCGACTTTGCCCAAAATATTTTTGGAAGATCTTTCTCCAATAGCATAGCTCTCGCTGTCTCCATTACAATCTTGTTATTGCGCTCGGAAACACCATTTTGTTCTGGGGCATATTTAACAATGAGTTGATGCGCAATGCCTTCATGCTTGCAGAACTTGTTGAATTCTTTGGATGTATACTCCGTAACTTTCTCACTCCTTATAGTATTGATGCGACGACCACTTTGTTTCCCAACATAGGTTTTAAATTTCTCAAATGTTTCAAAAACTTAAGACCTTTTGCGTAGAAAATAAGCCCACATCATTCTGGTATAATCATCAATGAAGAGGATGAAGTACCTGTTTTGATCATGTGAAGGAGTGCACATCGGACCACGGATGTTTGTATGCACCAGCTCCAATGGCTCCTTGGCTCTCCAAACTTTTCCATAAGGGAATGGTTGTCAGTGTTATTTCTCGAGCATGCATCATTCGCAAACACCATCGAGCTCCTTTATTGTTGCTAAGCCGGTCATCATGTTTTTTTGATGTAAAATCTTCAATCCAGAGAAGTAGAAGTGCCCAAGCCTTTTGTGTCATAGCCACAACTTGCCCACTTGTACAGTAATTACTACATCTCTTGCATATCTCCATTGAATTAGAAAGCACTTGTTCTGCTCCATCTTTACTTTTGCAATTTGGAGGGACTTATCTTATTTGTCGTATATTGTGCAAGGGTCTCCCTCAAAATACTGAGAGTATCCCTTCTCAACTATTTGACCAACATTAAGAAGATTTTAATCTATTCTAGGGACCAAGAGTACTTCATTAATGTATCTCTTGCCCTTCTTCGTATCAATGACAATGGTGTCTTTGCCTGTTGCCTCCAAGTAATCTCCATTTCCTATCTTGAATTTTTCAAGGTTGTAGAATATGATTTCATCTTTTGTCATGTGGTTACTACAACCACTATCAAGATACCATGTATCTTTCTTTTCTTCTATCGTGGCTTGGCCGGCATAAAAGAGAATGTCTTTGCCATCTTTTTCTTCATAAAAATTGGCTTGATGATTTTTCTTCAATCGTCAAACTTCTTCAAGATGACAGAACTTCTTGCAATTTTGACATTATGGTTTTCCTTTAAACCAACAATCTTTTTTAAACCAACAATCTTTTTTCCAAGTGGCTCTTCCTTTTGCATATGCCACATGGTGGATATTCTCATCTTTGAGTCTCCTTATTTTTAAAACTTTCATTTGATCTCGTTTCTCCTCCTTTAGATTTTTGAGACTACTTATTTAACTTGGATTGAAAGACATTTTCTTTAGCACTTAACTTTTCCATATCCTTTGACTTTTCAATAGCAGTAATAATCGGGTCATATTTTTCAGTGCAAGTAATTAGTATTATAGACCCATACCTTTTCTTGCCTTGAAACTCCTCCTGCAACTTATTCCATTCTTCCTTAGCGGTTTTGGCTCCTATGAACCTTGGAAAGAGTTATTCAGCCAAGCTTAATTGAAGAGCGAGTAGAGCTTGAGAATCTTTTTATTGATTCTCTTTGAATTCCTTCTTTTGTGCTGAAAATAAATTGGATGTGCCTTGGGGGATAGTATATCTCTTACTTACTACATTCCATAAATCTTGAGCACAAAAGTAAGTTCTTCTCTTGATGAACTAGTAGTCGAAGTTTTTATCTCGAAAGACTGGTACTGGGATGGATCACCATAGCATGTACTCGACCATGGCAAGGTTACGCCCGGTTGTAGTCGAACATGGCTCTAATATCACTGATGATTTGTGTTGAGGGTTGTATGATAGTTTGAAGTATGAGGAAGATGGGTCGAGGTTTGTAGGATGATGTTTTATGAGGTGTATAGAAGGAATGGGAATTAGGGGATTGATGGAAAGAGGTTGAGAAGAGGAGATTCTTAAGAGGAGAAAATAACTTGTACTTCATGGAGCATTCTATATACAATAGGGTGCATCACCTATTTATAATGATTCATGGAAGTCTCTAGAACCTTACCATCTAGGATACTAAAATGTTCTAGAGTTTAAAATATCTAGAAAATTCATGCATTTTACCTAACATCCACAATGTTCTAGAGAATCAGTATTCTAGAGAATTAAGGTTCTAGAATTATCATCACACCTCCTAATACTTTCTAGAAGAATTGTGCACCACAATAATCTAATAGTTACAAACCACTTATTTTCTTAGAACAGCTCATTTAATTAGAGAATAATCAATTTTGGTTGAGTGTGTAATTTGAGATGTCATGTTTATTTCATCTGCCATAGAGTTTTTAAACTTGAGTTACAACAATCTTCTCTGTCACAGTCACATATCACATGTCACACAATATCTATCACATTATATATGTCAGCATTTTAACAATGTCTTATGTCAGCTATCATATCTTGTCATATCGTACCTAGAGGCACTGAAAGATTCCATGCACACTACGCAAGAAACACTGAAAGTTACATTGAATTCTACCGAACACCTCTTGTGTGTTCTTTTTGTGTGTTCTTCTCGTTCCTATATTTTTCAGATGGATAATTAGGGTTAAATAGTTAGTCATGAGAGTATGGTCTTGCAATGTTCGGTAGTTACCTATGCTTTTTAGTTCAGTTAGGGTTAAATAGTTAGTCATGAGACTACGTTGTTGTGATGTTTTGTAGGTCAGTTCGTACACTGAAGCCAAGGGTTGTGATGACCGACTTCATGGGGTTCATGTTCAATAGGGAGGTTCCTAGCTTCACACTGAGTCTGGCACTATATGACGATCATCAACTCTCTAATTGCTCATGTTGCATTAAAAACTGAACTAAAAAAGATCTAGTTTAAAGGGTCAATTTATATCACTAATATTCAGAAGTCTAATGGGTCTTGACTAATATAATTTGAACTAGGTGGGCATTCTAGACTAAAAAAGAGACAATTGAGTGTTGAGGAGGGTCTTGCTCTAATTGTAGCATGGCGAACATGTTAGCCATGATAATTCTGTTTGCTCTTATTCTTGACGTGACGTGGGAGAATGAACCTTACCTGTGTTATGTTCGAGGTAGGGTAATTTCATGTGAAACCCACTTTTTCCAAGACACTTAAATTGACAGGAAAAAGGAAACCAACCTTTGGGCCCTAAGTCCCGTTATTTTCTTCTCCCCTGTAATAATTTCAAATTTTCCTAAAGTTAAAATCAAATAAATCATACCTCCTTGATTTTCATGTCCTCCTTTGATGCAGTCCTCAAGGGGGGAGAAGATCTGGGCATGGGAGTTGCACGTCCGGTCTGGCCAATTCCTTTCCTTACTGCACTTAGAAAGCCATTCAAGCTGAACTATTGTAGTGTTGTACAGAAAAGAAAATACCACTGTGATCAATCAAGATCGTCTTCTTTGCTAGCTCTAGATGACGTCAATTTTGTTCCTCACTGCTTCATCAGTGCATTGAGTATCTTTATCAACTCAAATCAAAACAAGACTGATGAAGAAAGTGACATATGCATCCTGCAATGGAAAGATTTGATGCCCCTCTATGTCTTCTTGAAAACTAATTACCAATGTCTAGAAACAGATGGTAAAAGCGAATTCCTAAATTGACAGCTATGTCTTCTACTTTATAGTTCCAACTTCCGGTAGAGATGGAAACAACCATTTCCGCTCAAATCAAACAGACCTTAATCACTGCGGCTAAGCATTGCAAAGAGAAAGCATAAAGAATGTCAAGGAAAAGGGCGCACGGCTTCGAAATTCAGCGAAAATCAAGAGAGATTGAAAGGAGACGGAAGTTAAGAAGAGATAAAGCAGAATGAATCACGGACCTATCACATGGTGCTTAAGCATCGCAAAGAAAGCATAAAGAATGCCAAGGGGAACCACTGTTGCAGAGCATCACGAAGCAAAGCATAAATTAAAGTCAAGAAAAATGGGCATGCATGAAGCACCGACCTTCGGGCAAAAGAAATTGTTCAGTTGAAAGAAGAAGAAGAACAAAGAAGAATCATGAACCTGGCGGATGGCATTTGGGATTTCTTTCAGATATTGGTGAAGAAGGAGAGATGGCCAAGAACGGAGTCGCAGACAACGAACAGAGACGGAGGGGGTGAAGTGAGAGAGAGAGAGATGGGAAATTACCAGAAGCAACGGCACCGGCAACGGCAACGGCTTAGGCTTAAAATTATTCCTATATTTTCCAACGCCACTATTTCTCACCGTTGGTGCGTGACCTCACGCGCGATCTTGAGATCATCAGGACGCGCAGACTCCGCCCCTTTACTTTTACATTTTCAAATATCAGCTCCCATATTGTTTGTAATGTTCCATGCAGGTCCCTGGAGGAAGCTCAGCTGGTGTTGTGTTTGTTGTCCGGGCTTACGATGAAATTGGGCTTCAACTCGGCCCAGGTCAATTGTCGCATGGGCTAGAAGAAGACTCGGGCCCATTAGTAACAATAGGTTCTCTCAGGTTAACTGCCACGTGTCGTCTTGGATGTAAATCTTACCAAAGTTGTGAATGGAGAAAATTCATTTCGAGAAAATTTTATTCCTAGTGGGTCTACCGACTCAAGTTGAATTTAGTTAGGGGTCACTGGATTTTGGAAATTAGTGCTATAAACCAAAAAGAATTATCATTCGTAATCATCAGAGTAGGAATAGTTGCTCGATTAAGATAAAGAGTTGCTCTCGTTAGATAAAATGCACATTCCGATGCTCAGTTCGAAGTAAATATACAATACACCATTGATTTTTGCTGACGTGGATGCCGCACTTCCGGACAGAGGCTGATCCCCTTTTTCCCATGAAAGTGGCTTGAGGTTTGTCTTTGCATGGTAATCAAAATGCAAATTGCTATTATCTAACTAGAAATTTCCAGCCCTATAGACAAGGAGGGTTGTTAGTGTTAATGTAGTAACATCTGTCTAGGTATAAAAGCTAGTGAGTATAATTATGTTCAAGAAAACACTGGGACTGGACACAACTGAACATCATTATGAGCAGCACTAAGATCCAACCTAAAATTCAAAACTACAGTTCAAATGTGTGGGGGGCTAAAATTTTTTTAAAAAGAATTGCAAAAAAGTTGACGAAGATATGTCTCGACATGTCTCTTGGACCGATTTCTGTATAAGTTTAGGGCAAACAATTAAATTAACGGGTCTACACCCATAGTTAGCATGTTCGTACGAGCCTCGACAGGACATGTATATCCCTAACTCGAGAACTAGGGCAAAAACAGTGGATCTTAACTATATGGTGCCCGACTGCAAGTGGGTACAATACCTGTCCTACCTTGACAAACTCGTGTAAATTACGAGTATGTCACACGATAATATTGATGGGATATCATAAATTACGATGATTCTGTTTTTTTTTGGGTCGTTTTTCTTTGTTTTTAGGTTTTCATTAAAAAAAAATCTCAAAACAACTGAATTTACTTTATTTCTGACACAACGTCAGCACTTCACGTGATATGCTAATTATGCAGAATGAGATATTTACAACACTATATATCTATTATATGCGAGTGTGTCCGTCCATGCATACATATATACATACATATATATATATATATATATATCTCAGCATTCCTGGTGCACAATGTGCCCACTAAATTGTGGCAGTCTCTATTACAATCGGTCAGTCAGTGTCCTCGTGAAGTGTCCAACTTGCACTCTGATCTGCAATAAATCATCTCTTCGAGATTCAACATTTGCTTCTTAAAATCATGATATTTAAACTGACAGTCCTGTACGTTATTTGATCGAGCTATATACACGTATAACGGTAGACATGACAAATTAAGGATGACATGCCTGAAAATTCAAATTGCAGATAAGCAAGCTGGCAAGCAGGCTGGCCTTCAAATTACGTTGGTGTTGGGAGGTCAGGGATTCAATTCGGAATAAGGATGTCAGTGTTTAACCAGACATGGCAAGGTCATACCCTAGCTATTCCCCCAACCACCGCACCATCCTTTTTTTCTCCTTTTTTTTTTCCCGCATATACTATTAGTATAGAAAAGTCCAACGGGTCTATACTAATTCAAGTCGAGTTGAAGAACCCACTAGGGAGCGAAACTCTCTCACAGCAGTATCCCAACCTACACGCGATATTGAATTTTTGTATTAACCAAAATGAATAACAGACGCTCAGTATTGAACCATCGTTATAACGCCACCAAATGCATAGTAAAGCTTGAGAAGCTTTTTTTTATACAAACCCAAGGAGAAAAAATCTCCCTTTTAAAAAAAAATAAATCAACGGTCCTGAAAGCCATACAAAACATGACAATCGAGTACAGTTAACGTACGTATTTTGTCATTTTTTCTAAAATGTAGTAAGATACTTTCGGTGCATGCTATTATTGCATGACGGACGGCTTTTGATATAGCAACCGCCACTACGTACAACCATCTTTAAATCCAACGGCCAAGAATTCCTCGATGGCCTGCGCTTATGTTGGAACTCTTGCAATTGCCTCCGATACACATTGCGTGAGTGTCTATACACACACACACAGAGACAGATCCATAAGACTCGGCCAATGTGCGAAAATTTAAAAAAAAAAAAAAGAGTTAAATTGACAGATTTTGAAGAAATAAAATTAAATAATTTATTAAATACAAATAATTGATAAATTTCACACAAAATCTTTTAAGATTTATTAAAGTTAGAGGAGGCGATTGTCTCAGTAAACTCTTGTAAATTCATCCGCCTCGTGTACCATGCCATCATGCCTGACATAAGCGGGTTCGGATGGGCTTCCATAATTGCGTACGCCACGAGGCCGCCAACTCAACTCCATTAAATGTTATTGGACTGCGGTGTTCCCGAGGAGATGCCGGTGGCCCCCACGGAGGCTGACATCAACAACCAGTCTACCTACGCGTGTAGCCCACGCACTCCCTTACTACGGCACTTTCTACTCCTCCTCCATTCGCGCCTCTTTCTGAGATTTTTTTTCCCTTAAATGTCGTGCATTTAAAATTTTAAATAAATCTTTATTAATTTAATTTTTGATTGTAGAACATAAGAAATTGGTTGGACTTTTATTGATAAAATTACTCATGTGCCATTGCTCCTACCCTCCTCCTCCGCTTAACTGTCTCAAACTCATCACGGATCTTTTTTATAACAAGAAAAATATTATGTCTTTCATTATCTCTTTGCTCTCATTAGCTTTATCATTACCTTCTTGATCTTGAACCGCATACGAATTCTTGTCCTCCTCACTCTCAAATTACCCATTGATTCGGGTTTTGGAATGTACGAACATCGATTTATCTGCTCCAACTTTGTTGTCACCATAAACTTTGGTGAATCAGGGAAGAGATATGTTCATTGCAAATACAATTATTTATAACTTAAAAGTAATTTAGAAGAGATAAAAGGAAAAGAGAATAAAGATACAGTGAAGTCCATCAAATATGGGATTTATTTTGAAAAAGAAGCGTCAGACCACCTTAACTAATACATCATATCATACTTTCAAAGAGATAATTAAATGGGTCAACCCGACTCGAACTAGATTAGTCAATAGCCCAATGAGTTTTTGGATACTAGTATACGTACTAAAAAAAAGATAATTAAAGATTTGTATATATTATTAAAAAAAATCCAATCCACCAGCAGTCTTATCTTTATTCTATTATTATTTTATGAAAAGAGCTCGCTTTTTTCGACTCACATTTAGTTTTAAATTTTACTCACTGTGCACATAAAGTGACCCTTGAATTGGTATAAAATTGGGGGTATGATAGTAAATTTTACGGACACAATCTCCCATTCAACACTCTTCTTCTCTCCCCATTCTTACTCCCATATGACAACACTCTTTCTCTCCCCATTCTTACTTCCATATGAGAATGAAAGTTTATTACAGTTTGCACCGTTCTCATCATGCGACTTAGAAGTCCTAGATTAGATCTCACTATTAAGACTTATCATACCGATTTTGTCTCATCTTCCTTCTACTATTCTAAGCTTATGTGTTTCTCTTATATGTCAAAAAAATCTTGCTTCCCTCTCCTCTATTTCCAGATTTCCTTTTTCTTTCAATAGATTTATTTATCGACAATCCATACGTACAAATTGATCATCTCAATTTTATTTTTGCAATATAATTTATAGTTATTTAATTTAAAAACATGTTTAAATAAAACTTAGTTAAAAATTAATTATAAGTAATTACTATATTTAATCGCACATTAATATGTATTCCTGATAAATTTTATATGGATATCACATACCGTACATAACTAAGTGTAATAGGTCATGTATTTTGTTTGTTCTCAAACAAACAGATAGATTCAAGAGAGACTCCGATGCCCCATTCTCAAATATCACACAATTGAGACCGCTCACTTCACTTCACTCAACGTCACTGCTCCTCTCTTGCCCTCTCTCTCTTTCTCTCAGTCGCCACACTCCCTCTCTTTCCGGAGATTTTGCCCGACCAACTCATCGGAGGACAATACAGGCTGAGGATATGGAAAGAGAATGAGAGATCGGCGGGGACGGTCACCATGTCGATCTCGTACTCCGATTGCCTCCCCGACCTGCTCTGCGAGGAAGACTCCGGCGAAATACTCTCCGGTGGCTCGCCGTCGCCGGAGTTCTCGTCGGACCTGGAATCTCCCGCGATTATCGAGGAATTGATCGCCGAGCTCATCGAGGAAGAGAAGGACTTCGTGCCGGGGTTCGAATGCCTCGCCCGGTTCCGGTCGCAGTCGTTCGCCGCCACGGCGCGAGAGGACTCCGTTGCATGGATTCTCAAGGTAAGGATTCATTATATTATAGGACGAAAAGCCTGTCGATATTTCGATAATGCCACTCAATTACTTCTACTCCGTTGGATTCCGCTCTGGTAAATTGGAGCCTCAGATCTTAGCCGTCTGTCTCCTGCGGCTCAGGATCAAACGATCGGCATTCGTCGAAGGCACTTGCGCCCTCCCTGCGAGACGGCGTTGACCTTAACGGAGGCATAAATTACGGACTTCGAGCCAAATGCCCATAATAATAAATACATTTTTCTTTTATCTATTATAACTACCGTTTAAGTTCCTCTTTAACTTTTTATATTTGTCGCTTACCTTCTATTATTATATGAGAAAAGTGTGATTAGTTAATATCACTTTTAACTTTCCAAAATATTCTTAATAACTATATTTTTAACCAATAAAAAAAGGACAAATAGGGATAAAATGGTAAAATCACTTATATAATCACAACTATCAATATTAAAAATAAGAATCGGCATTCTGTGCATAGCATGGGTTGACGCCTATGGTATAATAATTAAAATTTTAATAACCTTTCAATCAAAGAGAGATAAAATAGTAAATTTAATGAGTATAATTACTCACTTACCTTTTCTTCTTTTCCATAGATTATTCTTATTTCTCTCCTCACTTTTTTTCTTCTATTCACTTACTTTTTCTCATGCTGTTAGCTCAACTTGTTCTTTTTTATTATTTTTTATTTATGTATGAATTTATGATTAATTATTTTTATTATTATAATGCATACCGCATGAAACACGAATTTCATGTCCAGTATTTGTTTGGATAAGTGAAAAGCATTACCGGAATGCGGAATGCATGTTCACGGAAATTTTCACGGCAATATGATTTTTACTTTATATTATAATATGATTGACAAATAAAAGTTAATACCGAAAGAAAGTAAAATATTTTTCGCTCCACATATTTTGTTTTTTATTTATATTTATGTAATTTTGCACAGGTGCATGCGTACTATGGTTTCCAGCCGTTAACGGCGTATCTGGCAGTTAATTACATGCATCGGTTCCTATATTCGCATACCCTACCGGTACGTTCCCGTCAACGTGAAGTTCGATATCTTGTTTGACTAACGATCTCGTGTAATTACGTTTGACTTTTCAACTCCCTCGCGAAAAGACCAATCTCTCCCCCGCAAACCTTTTCTTGGCTGCCATCACTTTCAATAGTACTTATCGGTAATTATATAACAATTTATTGTAATTAATTTATATTTGATTTTTTTTTATTTGTACTGTTACAGAAAACGGATGGGTGGCCAATGCAGCTCCTTTCAGTTGCCTGTCTGTCATTAGCTGCTAAAATGGAGGAACCTCTGGCTCCTTCTCTTCTTGATCTTCAGGTGATCATTATTGTCTACTAATTATTGAACCAGCTTATCTTTTACGCAGGACAAAAAAAGCTTATGTAATAGGCCCTTAATTACTTATCCGCTTGTACACATGCGCGTCACAAAATGCACTGTGCATTACCCTCAATATTTTTCTGGTCAGTCCCACAATGATGAAAGGAATAATCTTGTTGAAGGTTGAAGGTGCCAGATTTGTATTCGAGCCCAGGACCATAAGGAGAATGGAGCTTCTTGTCCTCACCATCCTGAACTGGAGACTGCGGCCTGTAACACCTTTCAGCTTCATCAGTTTCTTTGCATGGAAGATCGATCCCTCGGGTTCTTGTATTGGGTATCTCATTTCAAGATCTACAGACATAATCTTATCCCAAATCCAAGGTACGTAACTCCACGCATAATGTTTTCATACTTCACTAATTATTAATATATTTTTACTGAATCTTATTCAACTGAAGTAGAAATTATCTTCATTGCCAATCTGACAGAAGCGAGCTTCCTTGAGTATCGGTCTTCCTGTACAGCAGCAGCTGCAGTGCTCTGCGCTGCCAATGAGATCCCAAGCCTCATGTCATTTGTCAATCCCGAGCTTGCAGAGTCGTGGTGTGATGGACTGATCAAAGTAAGCTATTCGTAAGTAATTGTGGCTTGAAGCCCCGGAGTCACACCAACAAATCCGTTATCCATTTTTTGCAGGAGAAGGTCGTGGGCTGCTATGGATTAATGCGGAGTCTCGTGCTGATTAAAAGGAAGCCCCCGGAGGTGTTGCCACAGTTCAGGGTCACGATACAGGCAAGAGTATCAAGGTCGAGGGATGACTCATCATCTTCCTCGTCATCCACATCTTCTCCTTATAACAAAAGAAGGAAACTAAATAATTGCATGTCGGTAGACGATGCCAAAGGAAGCTCCCAACAATAAAAAAACACAACATAAGAATCATGGAGGGAGATGGGAAATAAAGAGAGAGGAAACAAACGGAAAAGATAAAAAGGTCCAAGGATGCTGTTGAAACCTCAGTGTTTTTTCAGAGGCCGGGGTTTGATTAATGAGATAAAGATTAACCCGAGTGATGTAGAGAGATGAGACGGGGTTATATAGATATATGATATAGACTGTATGTAATGAGAGAGAGAAGGCTTTGGTGTGTGTCTATAGATTTCCTTTTTTTTTTTTTGAGTTCTTTTCGGAGGCTTTGCCATAGATGCATTCATCAATGGCATTGCATTTGCAGATACCCAAGGGAAGGGAGAGCCTGTTTCATAATAACAAGGGAGGAGGGTGACAGGGAAAAAGA
Organism: Lagerstroemia speciosa; assembly: GCA_037672795.1. NCBI lineage: Eukaryota > Viridiplantae > Streptophyta > Magnoliopsida > Myrtales > Lythraceae > Lagerstroemia > Lagerstroemia speciosa. Next base: position 2,335,755 of record CM075303.1, on the reverse strand, counting down.
GAGAGGAACTAGAAACGTGTTGAGTGGGTGGGTGCTAGTCGTGGGAGTGTGAGAGATTGGCAGTGGCCTGGTGATTGAATTCAAAGGCTGCATTGATTGTTAAAAGAGGAAAGGGAAGTTGGTGGGGACCGACAACCCTGTGTATAGTATTACTTTTTAGATAACCCGATCAGAATTTATTTAAGTATGAAAACTGGGGTTAGAACAACCTCAGTTATCATGCTTTAAATTGATTTTGATTGGTTATTATTGGTGCACCGTCGATGAGCGAGATTTCGTGTGTAGGGTTGGCAAAGTCAGGGTTTTGTCCAACTTCAATGTTGGCATAGAAAGTCAAGCTTGAATTCTTCTTCACCATTTCCACGAGGCGGCCACCAACACACACACACACACAATTTTCAACGCCCGGAGGAGAAATGAGGGACACGATGGGCTCCTCAACGATCAATCGAGAAAGGGACTCTCATTTGATAGTTGATTGTTTAATTTTCGTGAATAATTGCGTGTTTTGGCTTTTCTTTCTTTCTTTATTTTTTTTTTCCGTTCCTTGGCGGGAATATTTTTTTCCCCCTTCGTGGCCTCGGGTCGGCCTAACCATACGAAAAGGATCTTTTCTTTTTGCAACTGTTCGCGGGTCACGCGTGCAGGTCATTATGGAGAATTGCAATTTCTTTGATTTAATTCTTCGTGGCCTAAGGAAATTTTGGCCTAACAAGAGATTACATAAGGTCCTCGGGGGACCTTTCGTGCGTGATGTAATGTCCATCAATGTTGTAATAAAATTGTATTAGTTTTCAATTCTTACATTTTTAATATTCAGTATCTTATATTTAAAAATACAATAAATCATGATTAATTTAAGACATGTCAAGCTCACCCTTTCTTTTTTCAATTGTTTTCTTTCTATCTGCAAAGGCACGTGATTGACAGTGGAGACTTTTTGTATCTTTGCCCTTTGTTCCCGCTCGGATACTCTGATTGTCAAGCTTTAATTTTTTTAAATACCCAACTGGGGCAACGCGTATATCATATAGAGATGGACGGTCGATCAATCAATTGAGTGAATGCCTTGGCCCGCAGGCCATAATGGAGGGGGCTCAGTGAATGATGTAAGACTGATCTCTTTGGCCAATTTCCTCTTGTGTTCGAGTTGGCAATCATCTTCTGTCACATCTATCCAATCGAAAGATTCAATCGAATCGAAATAGTAATAGGGTTTAACGCAATGATATCGTTTCTAACATAAAATAAAAGATCCCAAGTTCAACACTCATTAGCAGTTAGTAAGACTCATTGTGTGTGACATTTATCTAATACGTTCTCTTAGAACACTCTCAAAATAGGCAACAGGGAATTCTGCACTCTTCGGATTCGGGACCATCGAGCATCCACGCAAGTGGCATGACATTGTACTCGGTCGATTAATCAGTATTGGTGTATGAAATCCAATGATCAATGGTGGCACTAGAGAATGACAAGTCTATGGTTTCACCTAACACTCTCCTTACATCATCACCTAATCAGTAGTGGAGCTTCATCACTTAATCCCTCGGATCCCCTTTGTGCCGTCGCTATCACAAAGCTACTAGTCTTCAGGATCAAACCGAGCTACCTAGTTAGCTTCAACCATCTAACCGTCCAGTTGAAAAGATCCACATCCCTTTTTCAGCGGCTCTGATGTCTCATGGCTCTCCATAGCTAGCATGTAGAGAAACCCCAGAAAAATCTGATTGAAAAACCCTAGAAGACAATCAAATCAAGCAACCTCAATAAATAGACCGCCAATCAGATTAATCTTGATATCTCTGCGCCAACGTGCAAATATAGGATTGGTTGTACGAGGAAGTGGGGTCGTGATGATATTTTTCTCTTAAGTTATGTACGAAACTCGTAAATTTAGAAAGAAATAGGAGAAATAATAATTATAAAAAATTAAGAGAAGTCACACCAATGTCCTCATCTTCACTTTTGTTTATATACCGTAGTTCGTACGTAGAAAGAGGAAAAGGAGGATGAAACCCGTGAGGATGTTGTCATCTTGCCCTAGATCCCCGACATGCTTGATTCGCGTATGGTGTTCTTTAGTGTATTTTACTAACGTAAAACCATCGAAAGTGTTATGCCCCCACGACCCCCGTTTCCTGTATTTGCTGTGGTCCGTGAAAAAAGGTACGTAGATATCTCCATTCTCTAGTGAATTTTCTCCGGCTATTGTATCATTTGAGATCGTACATCCTGATAATTACTTGTGATAGAAAAGCTAAAGTACGAACGATGATAGTGGCACCACGAAGATAGAAAATTCATTGTTCAATTATTTGATGTTGCATGCCCGTTTGTCTTTCAAAAGAAGGAGAATAAACAAAGGATTCCCTAGGTTCTGTGATTAGTTTCAAGAGTGCAAATGAGCTTGAAAGGTTATGAAAAGGTAGAGGGAGTGTTAGATATGTCTTGAATTTTTTGTGGTGTAAATCCGATGTAAAACCCGAACTCGATTAAAATTTTGTGCAACCCGATTGTGGATACCAACACAAGTCAGTGGCGAAAGTAAAGGGATTGGGCCGCGAGGCCCAAGCCCGAGCCTGACACTAGTTTGCTTAGGGGGTGCGAGGGGCGAGGTCCCCCGCGGTATGAATTATGTATTTTCGGGGTTACAAGAGCAGTAGGGCTGTTCATTGTATTCGGTGAGGTTATGATTCGGGTTCTTCTATACTCCACAATTGTTCGCCGCTCATAGTGAAGATCGCTGCTCCTCCTTTGTCCGTAGATGTACGGACGGCACCCCGCTATCCTGAACCACGTATATTTGGTGTCCGATTCTCTTTTTCTCTACTCTCGAATACTTCGTCTATTCAGCCGATTTCCTACAGGGAGATATAGTATAACAAGTCTCACCGATAAGATTCAAGCTTAATATCCCTCAGCACATGATCGAGAGGATGATATCAATGCACCAACAACCCATTTATCCAGACTCTCTACATCCAAGCTGTTAGCTTCCTCTCATTGGTATCCGTATTTGGGGAGAAGTGGGCAATGGAGGCAACGAGCTGTTGAGGGCCACCTCCAAAGATGGAAGCACCTCACTAGGATATCCCAATACCAAGTAATATATGTAATGGAGAGTATCCAGTTAATATGGAAAGTATTTAGACATTCCATATACTGAAGAAAGAATATCTTGTATACCATATATGTATATGTACACTCGAGTATTAATACACACATATCGTGACCACATTGGTACGGTGAAAAGATTCTTAATTCTCTTCATGGTATCATAGCGAATACGAGAAAACTCTCGCTCGTCACACAAGTTCCTCATTCTACCCTGCCCAACAATCTTCCTACCATACTAGTGAAACTAGACTATAAAAATTTTTACCTATGGAAGAGTATCATGGAATCTCTGTTACGATCGTACAAGCTCCTGGATTATGCTGATGGCATGAAGCCTACACCTGCGGTCACCATACCTGTGAAACAAGGGAACAAGACAGTGGAATCATCCAACCCAGATTTTCAGCTTTGGCAAAATTCGATAAATTTTGCCTTATTTGTATTTGTGTTGCAATGACTCCTAATGCTGGCCTCCACCTCGTCGGCCTCAAGACTGCTACTGAGGCCTGGTCTAAAATACAACATCTCTATGATTCGCAGACCTATGCACAACACGAATTTCTTGAACGGCAATGGAGAGATGTCAACAAAGGTGATTGATCAATGGCGGATTACCTAAAAGATGTTATTCACCTTGCTACCTGCTTTGCCCAGGTCAGGCAACCGAAGCAGCCCTCTGAGATCAACGACATGAAGCAAGGGAACAAGACAGTGGAATCATCCAACCCAGATTTTCAGCTTTGGCAAACATTCGATAAATTTTGCCTTATTTATATTTGTGTTGCAATGACTCCTCATGCTGGCCTCCACCTCGTCGGCCTCAAGACTGCTACTGAGGCCTGGTCTAAAATACAACATCTCTATGATTCGCAGACCTATGCACAACACGAATTTCTTGAACGGCAATGGAGAGATGTCAACAAAGGTGATTGATCAATGGCGGATTACTTAAAAGATGTTATTCACCTTGCTACCTGCTTTGCCCAGGTCAGGCAACCGAAGCAGCCCTCTGAGATCAACGACATGAAGCAAGGGAACAAGACAGTGGAATCATCCAACCCAGATTTTCAGCTTTGGCAAACATTCGATAAATTTTGCCTTATTTGTATTTGTGTTGCAATGACTCCTCATGCTGGCCTCCACCTCGTCGGCCTCAAGACTGCTACTGAGGCCTGGTCTAAAATACAACATCTCTATGATTCGCAGACCTATGCACAACACGAATTTCTTGAACAGCAATGGAGAGATGTCAACAAAGGTGATTGATCAATGGCGGATTACCTAAAAGATGTTATTCACCTTGCTACCTGCTTTGCCCAGGTCAGGCACCGAAGCAGCCCTCTGAGATCAACGACAGGATTCTTGCTGGACTTGCCAAGGATAGGGAGCCTTTGATCTTGTATCTCGCTCCAGCAATTGGCATCATGACCACTAATGATCTCTTAGCCTTCCTCATCAATCAAGATGCTCGACGAGCTTACCGACCCTCACGAACAAGACCATTGTTGTCCCGGCTCAAGGTTGCTCTACCAACTATGAATGCTACTTACAGAGATCGGTCTAGGTATCACTACAATCGTGGCTGAGGTTCTGCATGCAGAGGAAGAGGGCGACATTCCTTCTCTGGTTCGAGTAACCCTAAGTTTCTACAGGACTTCAGAGGAAGAAGAGGCCATGGATCGGGTTATTCGCCCTTCTCAATTTCAGGTTACCAGGGCCCAGGGAACTAGCGCTCCACCGATGGGCTTCCATATAGGCCTAGTCCGCACCCGAGAGCCCCACAGCCTAGTCACCTCCCTCTACCAACAAATAATTCTATCCCTGGGACACAACCTAAGAATTGGGCCTCTGGGCTGGCTATCTCAATAACCTATCAGCTTTGTGCCCAACCGAGCCATGTAGTAGCTTACTGCCTGTATCTTCCGCAAAACTTTCAAATTCTACAGGCTCATATCCTGTATGACCAGGACTCTAGTTCCCGAAACTTACAATGTTATGTTTATTCAGGTGCCACCCATTATGTCACTGCTAATATGTCAAATCTCAATTTTCACGAGAATCATCTTCATCTGAACCAACTAATGATTGGTGATAGCTTAGGTTTACCTATTATTTCCTTTGATTCCTCTATTCTTTCCACTCCTACCCATACTTTTAAATTGAATAATATCCTTTGTGCCCCTCATATATCCATAAATTTACTTTATGTCCCTCTATTTTCAAAGGATAATAACTGTTTCTTTGAATTTCGCCCTTTCTTCTTTATTGTGAGGGACTTGTACACTTGACAGGAGCTGACTCGGGGGCCACTTAAGGATGGTCTCTATCTTTTGCAATCTAGTAAGAGTTGTACCTCATCATCTCGTGCTCTTCTCACAACAGTTGCACCCACAAACCTTTGGTATCAACATCTTGGTTACCCTGCATTTTCTCCTGCTTGTCGAGTCGTGTCTTTATCGTCTAGTCTAATAAAGAATGATCATGTGTCCCAAGTTCGCTCATCCTATCAACTCGTTAAAATTTCTCTCTTTCCCTTTCTTTCTACAATGAATAAAAGTTTGTCTCCATTAGAATTAATTCACACTAATATTTGGGGACCCACTCCAATTCTTTCTCATATTGGCCATTCATATTACATTAACTTTCTTGACGATTTCAGTAAGTTTTCTTGGTGCTTTGTCGCGAAAACAAAATTTGATGCACTTAAGATTTTTCGTGCTTTTCGTGTACAAGTCGAGAATCTTTTTATAAGAAATTAAGGCTCTTCAATATGATGGTGCAAAAGAGTTTCTTTCCTATGAATTCTAGCATGAACTATAAAATCATTGTATTGTTCATCGTATTTCTTATCCACATATGACACAGCAAAATGGTTCTGCTGAACGAAAGCATTGACATATAATAAATATGGGCCTCACACGTTTAGCTCATGCTCATCTTCCTCATAAATTATGAGATTTCGCCTTTGAAACAACAATCTATCTTATCAATTATTTACCTACTCGTACATTGCATTTTCTGTCCCCTTACCAGGTCTTACATGGCTCTCCACCTAACTATCATTTTCTCCGTGTCTTTGGCCGTCATTGTTACCCATATCTACATCCCTGTAATAGTCATAAGCTCCAATTTCGATCTTGTCCTTGCCTTTTCCTGGACTACTAACCTAATTTCCCTGATTATTGCTGTCTTGAGATTTCGAAAGGTTGATTGTTTATTGCTTGTACTATGGTTTTTTATGAGCATCATTTTTCGTATCTATCTATGACAGCTGACTTGACTGCTTTTGGAGACTCTCCTATGATGTCCCCAGCAGCTTCACCTTCAAGTTCCTCTCACTCCCCTCTCTCTATTTCTCTTCCTCTACCTTAAACTGTTTCATCACTTACCTTAAATTGTTTTATCACTATCATTGGTTAGTCCCTCTACTCAAACAAATATAGCAGTCGATGAGATTACTCAGGTTGTGCAGGACACATTTGTGTCCACTGCTACCACTAACATTCCTCCACAGCGAACTCACCGAATGGTTACTTGGGTGCAGGATGGCTCTCTACCACCACATCGGTTTTCCATTAGTTGACATCCAACTGCATTTGTTGTCACTTCTGATGCATAGGAACCTCACTCCTTTTTCCATAGTATCAAAGGACCCGCGACAACTCGCTGCCATGAATGATGAATTCTTGGCACTTCTTTGTAACAGTACTGGGATCTTGTTCCACCTCTACTGGGCAGAAGATTGTGGGCTACAAGTGGGTCTAGAAAATCAAACATAAGCTTGATGGATCAGTGGATCGCTTCAAAGCTTGACTAGTTGCTCAGGATTATACTCAGTAAGAAGGTATTAACTATGATACAACTTTTAGTTCGGTTATCAAGCTTGTTAAGATTCATGCAGTTCTCTCTATTGCAATTTCTCCCCAATGGCCCATACATTAACTGGACATCAGTAATGCATTCCTCCATGAACACTTAAATGAGGAAGTGTATATTTTCCAAATACCTGGGTTTGCTGAACATCTACATCCCAATCATGGTTGACGCCTTTGACAATTTCTGTATGGACTGAAGCAGACTCCCCAGGCATGGTTTCTTAGTTCGTATCTTCTTTCCCTTGGCTTTATTGGTTCAGTTGCTGATACATCAATTGTCATTCTGCACATGTCTGATTATGTGATGTTCTTACTAGTTTATGTGGATGACATTATCCTTATTGGCTCCCCTCATGCTGCTTTTGACACCTTGCTCACCTCTCTCCATGGTGAGTTCTCCATGAAAGATCTGGGATCTCTTCACTTCTTCCTTGGTATTGAAGTGCATCATACTACAGAGGATTTGCTTCTAATGCAATCCAAGCATATCTATTTTATCCTTCATCGCACTACCATGTTGGACTACAAGCCATCCTTCACTCCAATTGCTATTGGGTGTCGTCTTTCTGTTCTTGACGGAGAACCCCTACCTGATCCCATGGTCCATTGACAAGTTGTTGGACCACTTCAGTATCGCACCCTTACTCGGTCGGATATCACATATGCTATTTAGCATGCTTCCCAGCTCATGCACTGCCCTACATCCACTCATTGGACAGCTGTGAGGTGCATTCTTCGATACTTGAAAGGTACTATCTTCCATGGTCTACACTTTCGAAAGAATCCCAACTTCCTTCTACATGGTTTTTTTATGCCGACTAGGCCGGCAATTCAGATGATCGCGCTCTATCAGTGGGTTTGCCCTCTTTCTTGGGTCCTATCTACTTTCCTGGAGCTCCAAGAAATAGCATATTGTTGCACACTCAACACTGAATTTGAGCACAAGAGCCTGGCTATGCTACTGTGGAATTGATCTGGATTCAATCCCTCTATTTGAGCTTGGTGTTTCTCTCTGATGTCTACTGATTTTGTGGTGTGAAAATATGTCGGGCATTTATTTGATGGAGAATTCAGTTTTTCATGCACGGATGAAGTACATAGAGATTGATTATCATTTTGTCCATGAGCATGTCTCTCGTAACAACTTCTTGTTCGCTTTATTGGCACTGACGACCAGGCTGCTGACATCCTCACCAAGGGACTTTCTACCTTTCGTTTCTACTATATTCGCTCTAAGCTTAATGTTCTTAACCTCCCATTGCACAGTTGCTGGGGAGTAATGGATAGTATCGAGTTAAGATAGAAAGCATTTAGACATTCCATATATTGTATAAAGAATATCTTGTATACCATATATGTCCATTTACACTCGAGTATTAATACACACATACCATGACCACATGGGTTCGGTGAAAAGTTTCCTCAATATTCATTCTCTTCAATATGTATATAACACATTGTATTAATTGTGAATAATTAAGTTCATATAGTCAACATGACTTAATTGAGATGATTTTGTAACCATTCCTCCCAGATTTGAGTCTTGCAAACAAAGAGAATTTGGGATTGAGAAAGTTGGGTGAAATGCATGTACTTGTACCTCATGACATGTATAATGACTGACAATAAATGTTGACTATGTACTTAAAAGAATGTCTAATGTTCATGCCTCGGAATTGATGCAAATGCCACATGAATTCGTGTAAGTAGATGATTTCATATCCAATAAATTGATAATTGTAAGACTCATTCTTCTTATAAGCTTAATCTTTTTAGGACATTTTGATGTCGGGATTGTATTATCAGTACATATCTGCAGCACTATTTGACATAGCCGATGCACCCAAGACTTTCTCCACCAACATGTGCTTTTTCTTTTCCCTTTCCTACAAGGGAAATAAAACTTTCTACGAACGACGCATGTTTCCTAATATAACCCAGTCTTTAAGTAAAGGCTTAAAAAAAAAAGCAATTGACAGATGAAAAGGGGTCCTCTTTAATTATATCAAGACTTCTATCTCGGTAAATTACAAGTTTTAAACTTCATATTTCTGTTATAAAGGACAACAGGCACTAAAATTGGTCAGTTGAGATAGTATGATGCACATTCCATTTAAATAAAATCTCGAATTTGAACATTTTGAATGGAGAGGATTCACTTGAGAAAGTGTTATCGCCTAATGGACTCTACTGACTTGAACTAAATTAATCAAATCCCATTGAATTTTTAGATACCAGTGATTCAGACCGAAAAAGGACACCGACCAACATAAAAGACAAATATGAAGAAGAGAAGGATAAAGGAATATGGAGAATTTCACTAGCGAGAACCAACCTCAAATTCTTGATTATAAGTCGAAGGAGATGTCACAGTACATGTCAAGTCCCTTTTTCTTTTTAAACTTAATATTTTAAGTGCATGGCTTTCACCACATTGATGATTTTGAATGTATGCAGAGAACTCATTAACGCAAGTGGCTTTAAATTAAGTTAAATTATTAATTATTGCGACAAGTAAAGACATGGTACTTTATTTTATAGTTTAGTGCAATTCATTTCTTTTAGCTTCATCAAACAACATTTGTGGGTCCCATGATCTCCCATGTCGGAATTATAATATCTCCAACAATCCACCTCTTCTATCAAGTAAATAAGATTTAAAAAAATGCATTTATATTATGTCTCTATTGTGCACTATGTGACAGTGTTATATGTACTTTATTACTACTCAATCCATCGAGAAACGGAACGTATGTGACATAGATACGAGAAGAGGGTGAGGTAATTTGCCTTCAGTATGAGTCTATGAACGGGATATGTGGTGCTTCCTCACTGGCCGATCATTATGGGACAGCGTCAATTTTGTACTATAGTCAATATGTGACATTTTACCACTAACCAAGAAGTCGAGATCTCGAATCAGTGTAGTGGTACAGTCATCAACCTATGATCAATATCCAAGATTTGATTATCACAATTAGAACTTTTCATATCCTCATTGTATGTCCGTTGTCTTTTTATCCTATTTTAAATTTACAAGTCTCTTTTATACTTAAAAAAAAAAAAGCCGCTGTCCTTGATTATAAAAAGGTGACAGACAAGACTAAACGGGGGTTGTTTTGTTAGGTTATCATCGACTTTATGGCACATTTTTAAACGGAGGTAATGAAGAGATATTTGGCATGTAATTTATAAGTTGCTCTCATTAATCGGAAGATAACATTAGCATCCAAATATTAAAGATTGAGTGATATATATCAATATTCTAACTTTCTTTCCCTTATTTCGAATAAAGCAACATGACAGACCCACGAACAGGAATCGAGTTCAAAATCCCCCGAGACAAGGGCAGTATCATTTCCCGTGTCCCTCCATTCATGACTTTCTTTTTACTGGATATGCCAGTACATTGGCTATTAAATTCATCGTTAGTGAATAAATTCAAAGGCAAATCATCTGCACATGAACACGTGATATTCAACTTTTATAATTAAATTATATGTATATGTATGTACGTATGTATCTTCTTCAGTTCCCATGTAAAAACTTCCTAATAGGAGCTGCCCTAGACGTATGAGACTAGCTAGTGGGATTGCTAGGGTTTGATGAGGGTAATGATCATTGTATGAATAAATGGTACGTATAATTAGCTATAATTACCTTCTTATTATTATAGCATGAGACGAAAAATGTGTCCGGTAATAATCACGAAACAACTGTCACTTAAGAAAGTGCCCAAAGTCAGAAGAACATATCCACAGCCCATAAAGAAGGACACATTATGTGTCACGGAAAGTGTCAAACTTGGACACAAAAGCTGGCTCGACAGCTACCTTTCATTGGATATAAAACAAAATTCTCCACATGAAAAAGGGTTATTCCCATAGGTTTTTTTTTAAAAAAAAATAACTTTTCTTTCCTATGGTGACACAAAGGATGTACTTGCGGTTAAACTCTTCAATTAAGCCGACTTATCGGGACATATATATATGTACATATACCGAATAGAGGGAGTAAACTCTGAATCTCAACAGCTAAGAGATCGACCTTCTGGATGAGATATGATCCATCCTGCTATTAAGATCAGTGAAGATTTTGTTTATACTGTACATAATTAGCAAGTCAATGGGTAAGGTCTCCTTCACCTATAATGCAACACAATATATACACATGTGGTTAGAGATGGAATTGGGGTGCGTGGTGGCAATCCCCCTCTTGAACTCGGAAAAACTTGTCAAATTCTATATAAATTTTACTTATTTTATCCATTTTTTTTGTGAATTACCCTAATTCATCCACTTAAAATCCTCAATTAACTCTCTATTAAATTTTATCTCCTAATTGGAACTGTTGATCCGTCCTATACGAGTGACACTTTTTCAATCAAAGAAAATGGGCTTAAAAGTTTGGGAATCCTAAGCATAAATCCCAAAAGCCAAATTTTCTTTTTCTCCTTTCCAATTGAAGCAGGCTTTTAGGGTTGGCCAAGAGAAAAGTAGGGTTTTAGGGACACACATGTACAATAAACACACACATAAAGGGTACAGATCTATCCATATATATAAAGATCTCTTTAGCTCCAATTTTTTGTGTGTCCTCTTTCTTTTCTTTTTAAAAACTTTTGAGGGGAATTAATTCCAACTTTATCGACGGCCATATGCCAAATGATAAAGATCATATCCCTCGAATTCAGCTGGCTTTTGATTGAGAAAGGAAAGCGATGCTATAGCTCGTGGGGGCAATGCCCTGTAAAAAGTTCAATATACTTTGGTCGAGGCCCCCTCGAGATTGTAGGGTTTTTCAAAAGTCGAAATGATTTCCCAAATTCGGAGATATATTGGGCTTTCGATTGCAGATGTTGAATTCAATACACCACACTGCTGTCTCTTTCTGGCTATTGTAAAGTCATACGTGACCACCATCCCATGTCATATTTTCACTAAGAAAAAGAAATTAAAAAAGCTGCAAAAAATAAAAGAAAAAGAATATCTATATATAGATAATGCCAATGCATGAAGACTCCAAAACATTTGCAGATTTATTCAATTTCCTGTCAGAGAAACAATCGGAAATTCGTCTTTCTTTGATAATCTAATGCCTGCCGATCAACTAAATCCTTCATTGTGATGATATATAAAACAAGCCTCCAATGATTAAATATAATTGCATGATTAGAACCGAGTACAACATGCATATATGGCACTCTCAATATACTTTACAAACAATTAGCCGATCTATTTATCGTGATCCAGTGGCCAATTTCTCGTCCTTGCAACAGTGATCGAGCTAGGTTGGCTTGTATAACATACTCATTGTACATGTTGATGTTATGATCTAATTTCATCGACTTCATGAATTTGGTCAAACAATAGCAGAGGTGAATCCCAGTCTGTTTCTTTTTATTATTATTATTTTAGATACGAGAAACGGTCAAGGAGAAACTCATTGGTAAAAATTAATCCATGATTAGCTCTTCGTCTCGACGCATTTAAGAGCAACAGTACTGCACCAAATATCTTTTTCTTTCTCTGCGATGTTATTTCAATCAAAAGGGAAAGTGATATCAAACTCTCCGTGGTTTACGTATGAATATATATATATATATATATGTGTGTGTGTGGGAGTTCCTTTGCACCTAAATATTATGAATTTCTTGAGGAATTTTTTTTTCTTTTTTCGAGATTGGCTGGCTTTACAACAAAGATATACAAGGGGAGGGGGAAGATCCCTGCAGCTCACTTCGGATGCCATTTTTGAAAAAGAAAAGAATGAAATTATAGGGATAAAAAGTTAGGGAAAGGTTGAAAAACAAAGCTGGCAGGTGAATTAAGGGGAAAGAAAGAATATGTGCTGTCTATCTATCTATCTTACAGTATCATATCGATGGAGGGAGGGGAGGAGCGTCTCAGTGGAGTGTCGTGTTGTTCTTTAACTTACTCCCTACCTTTCTCTCGATCGCTTTCCTTCCCCCACAACACAATCCATTACATCATTTGCATCCTCCATCGACGTGGAGACAAATTCAAAAGAAGCCTCCTCTGTTTAATCTTCTTTATATATGTGTGTGTGTGAATATAGTCACCTTGATAATCAATTAATGGAGGCGGCTGCACTGCTATATATTTAAATTGAATTGAATTTTCATTGATATGGATATTGACCTAGAAAAGCAAAGGGTATAGCGGGCTAGTGATCGTGAATCCCGGTCATCATCTAATTAAGAGGAAAGCAACAAGCCCTCTTTTGTTACGTTTACGTTAAATAAATAACTATACACAGCTGGTGTTTCCTTTGTCTTGTCGTACGGTTTCGGGCAAAAAGATGTAGAATAGAACAAAGACATCCCCCGGGAGAATTAAATTTAAGAAAAGGAAAAAAAAAGGACAATTAGAAATTCTTTCGATCTATGCTGTAAATATCTAAAAATCTAATGAGTACCAAATCATTTATGTTCAAGTTAATCGGATCCATTTGCTATGAGGTAAATCTAGTTATCCCGATCAAAGACTTTTCTCTATCCACAAGATCAGTTGAATTTGAAACTTTACTTAAGAACAATATGGTCAAATCACATCATTAATTACTTATGTATGCCAAATGATGGACAGATGCATATGCACCTATGTATTACAAATATAACTCTGTTGTCACATTAGTGGCAATTTTCCAAAAACGTCCACATCTTCTATTATATTTACAAGCGGGCCTATATTGGGCCGTAATCGGGCCTAAGGCCTATCTCATCTCTGGGCAGCTTAGCAAAGCCCAATTACTACTGAAACACTTTGGGCCTAAAGATCACCAAAAAGCCCAACTAGCTCTTCTGATGGGAGGGGAGTTCATTGTCTGTTCCGTCTCGGCTGAATTCGCCTTGTTCTGGGGTCCGTTTCTATGCTCAGTTTCTCCTGAATCTGATTGTAATTGTTGATTCGGATATGAACATGCATGAAGGATCAAGTACCCGTAATGCGGGAGCACTCAACGTACCACTCCTGGGCAATGTTATCCGAAGAGCCTGTCACGCCACAAGAAATGTCCAAGCTCTGCGTATCATACATCGAAACTCGGAAGGTCCACAAGTCCGAGTATCTGCAGGCTGCTGTTGGATGGAACTGGGTTTGGATTCCTTCGGTCATCCAAACCAGACAAAAGTGAAAAGTGTGTCTGACTGGACAATCCACAATTCAAAAAGACACCATTACATTTCTTCATCTTTCCATCCAGGCATGAGTGCCCTCTCTTTTTGTGCATGTCTGGTGCTTTTGCCCCCCTCGGTAACCCGACAGTAGACACAATCATGGACTCAGCTTTCTTCGACAAATTCTTCGCTCGTGGATGGATGAATCCTGCCGATGGGGTCTCCACGTCTGTAAAAAATTGTCACGTATCAATCTTTTACTCAGTAATGTATTTGTCAATATTTATTCTTAACAATGATATGATACTTTACTTGATATATCAAGCATCTCTTAATCAAATTCATGAATTGGAATCTCGATTCGCGTGAAAGTTTGCACTTTTTCACCATCCACTGACTACTCGTCCCCTCTATGCTTCTAGGAATCGGCAGACATTTGGACCCTTCTCTTCCCTCTTTTTTTTTTTTTTTTACTTATCTGAAATTACTTTGGGAGATTAGTATCTTGGAGCTGTCATGGATTCCTGGTATCCTCCTCCCGGAATCTCCCTATACCGAATCAATACTAGGCCTCTTCCCGCTGAAACCTTTAGAGAGATTACGAACTCAGAAACCGTAAGCTCTCAGAAACCGTAAGCTCGCAGAAACAGTTCGATTAATATTTATGCAGACAATGTCTGATTCGATACCCTGTCCCGACGTTGGTGAAATGAACAACCGATCTCTCATTCAGTATAACTTGCGAATTGTATTCCAATCGGTTACTTATTTTCTCCACCCATTGCTTTACAGACCTATTATTACTCAAGATGAACACGGCGTCGAGGATCAGGAGGAGCTGGAGCTCCCTCGGCTCACGATGGTTCCAAGCCCAGCCGGCACTCCGTTCAATTTGATCTCAGGACCCTCTTAAGCTTCTTGCTTTGAATTCATCCATAAACTCACATCCCACCGCATCTTCTCGTGGTGTCAGCTTCCGCCCTCAGCGATGCTCTGCAGAGTCGGGCGCCAGGACTTCAGCCTCGACACTGCTGCGCTCATCGGTGCCGCCCTCTGCCCTTGCCTCCCGTGTTTCGTTTCCTGAGATGTTTGTGTACAAATCTCAGATCATTACGGATCCTAACAGTCTCAGTATATAATCGAAAAGATCGGGAAAACCGATCCTTTGACTTAAAATTTATGTGATGGTTAATTACCTGATGGTCAGTCTTCTTCTCCTTCCTGACGTCGGAGCTCTCCGGTTGCTGATAACCTTCCCCGTCATCGATGCCATGATTCCCTTCCACAGTCGGTTTCACGGCCAACTCCGGCACTTGATGCTCCTTCGTCTTTGCATACTTCTTCGCCTTCAACACCTTCATCACCTCTGCAAAACCCAGAATCGAAAGCACGAAAAAACCACCATCAGCCTCAACCGAGTCAACTCTCGTACACACAATAACCAAAGAAAATCAGTACACTCCTCCTTTACCTTGGGATGTGACGAGCCGGTATGCGTGGCCGAGTGCGAGAGTCTCACTGGGTCGGAGGAGCTTGACGCGGGTGAACCTCACGGACTTCTTATCCTGATGATGATGGCTCTTCTCGGCATCCTCCTCTGGCGGTGGCGATGGGAGAGGTATGATAAGAGAGACGTAGTGGCCGGGGTTCGTTCTCATGACCTCGCTTGCCGTCACGGGCCAGTACAGCCTCTCGATCCGTCCGCTCGGGTGCTGTATCACGAGAGCCGCTGCATCCACCGCCTGGCAGTTTCCCATTATCGGTACTGATCGAAAAAGGAGAAGGAAGAACGATTGAAGGAGGAGTCTCTTTCTTGGCACAGCCGCTTCGGGCTAGCTGTTACTATGCTAACGGATGGTGAAGGGCGAGGCTGAAGCAAATATAAAAGAGGATGCCCGCCGTACGGTCAACATGGAATTAACCAATCACAATTTCAATTTTATCCAAATATATTAATTTAATAATGAGTAAAACTCTCTTAATTATTAATTTTTCTTCTTTTAAAACACAGCAACACGAGATTTTTCTGTATATACTACCTAATATTTAAAACCTAAACAGCTTTTGACAAATTTTTGTTTGAGTTAAGCCAACTCACTAAGAAGTAAATCTTGTTTGACATGAATTTTTCATTCACTATGTTCTTGAACTTGGGCCATTTTTTTAAGAAAGAGAGGTGCAGAATTATCTCAACAAACTCATACCGGTGGAACACAAGATTTTTTTGTGTATGACCGTTCTTCAAAAGCCCACGGACCTAATTAATCCAATTCGAGCCGGGATGGCTCACTGGTGGAGAGATTTTTGCATAAGCTCAACTCACCACATGAACTCTACCATAAATATTTGACATGTCTTCATTAAGTGTCACGTCACCTTTTTATTCATTAATAATATTTATTTTTAATTATTTTTTAAAATACTTACTTTCGTATCTCAACATTCATTGGTTAAGTTACATGAGTGCAACTCACCTAAGAATTTTTCCCACCAGAGAGTAAAGTTCTACTTCAGCCAATTGGGATTGATTTACTATTGGTAGAATTAACTAGTAGTTAATTACTATTAAATTAATGGGCGTTAATATCAACGATAGTAGCGGTACTGCTAATTGTAGTAAGATATGGGTCGTAATTACACTAACTAATCAATTACTTAATGCTGTCGTGGAAAATAAGAGGGAATGGGGAACCGGCACCGGCCTTCCGAGAAGGCCAGGGGCGCCACGTGGTGGATGTCAGGACACGTTTGTTTTGGAGTTTTCTCGAGGTGCTCCGGCCGTGGCCGGCAGTGTCTCCGGCCGGGGTCGAGTCACGTGGGAAAAATATCGACGAATCCTTATTCTATTCGACTTCTATATGAACTTGATCTGATCTGAGTTGCTTGGACGGGTTTGAACTGAATGAAATTTAAGCCTCACGTTTGTTATTCATATGTTACCACTGACTGTCTAGAGGACATGTTTTGTACGACAAGAATGATATTTCATTCGATCGGTACCGTTCCCATGGTGTCGTACCGTGTTAGTGAAATAGCCACATGACCATCTCCGTCTTGCAGTGAACAAACCCCCGTGAAATTACCACGACGGATTGATTTAGGTGGCTCAGCATTTCTTTTCGATCTTACATCCAAGTCTTATTAACAGAGAATTAATTCGCTGCAATTACCTGCTCATGCATCGAGGCGATCATCCTCTAAATTCGATAAAACTTTGTAAGATATTTATTAAACTACCCTATTTCATTGTTTTAATATTCATTTTTATCTCTCTGTTTCAATTTTACGCTCACCGATTCGGCCTTCTAGATCCTTCCCTCGTACCAAGCGAATTCAAAATCATCAAAATTCAGTTTGATAATTCTCTATCATTTCCTATACTTATATCAGACTCATGAATCTCTCTTGTCACCGGAAAAGAAAAGTGCGGAGGTTAATCAACAGCCCGCACGAGTAGCTTCTCCTCCTGTGGAGGAGACTGCACCACATCTCGGGTCGGCCCTGTTTAATTATTTTGTCGTCCGGACTTCCATCTCAGCCTCATAAGCAGCTGTCGGAATTGCATATATTATACCAAACGATCTGGCTCAGCATCTTTTCTCCTCAGATAATATCTCAGATTCATGTATTATAAATAAATAAAAATTCATATTATGAGAGTTTGACCTTTCAGTGGATCTGCCGGAGTCAAACATGAATTAGTTAAGGTTGCATGCATCGACAAAATTTCAGTGCGCCTATTCGTGTCTGATTTAACCCATTAACAAGTCTAATCCCGTATCCAATTTTACGATGGGTACGATGAAAATTTCCTTTCTCTATTCGGTTTCTTTTGGTCGCGATTGGCAAATAGACATGTAGATTTTTGTGACGTACTCAATTTATAAGTTTTCGATTTATTGGTCGAGATAATCCGATATTCATAAATCAAACGAGCATCGACTGATCTGTGTCGAGTGAGGTCAACCCATTATAATATAAAACTCTTCATCCACAAAACTCGAACGTTAAAGAAGGAAACATTGAACCATCTTCATCAATTCAGTCTAAATTAATAAACTGGTGCATATTTTTTGAAAAATGAAGGTGCGAGATTTGGAGAATGTTATTTCAAAATGGTCCAGAAAAACCAGACCGCGACCGCCTAAATGCACCTACCCCGAGCCCCGGTGTCGGGCAGGAGAGTGGAAGGAAAGAAAGACACGGAATCATATGCATAGATCCCATTGCTTTTCCCTAATCTGCCCGATATTAAACCAAATTCAATGTCGATTTTCGAGCTAAAATTAATTAAACCCGGTACGATTAGCAGCATCTTTGACTCTCGTTAACCCACGTTTCGGTCACCTTTAAATTACTATTTTAACCCCAAGAATGTTTGAAAAATGTCTCTCACCCTTCCTTCAATTTCAAGGCTAAACCGAAGGAGAAACATCCATCTGATTTTAATGTCAGACGATGTAAGCCCATGTGACTGTGTTGGGTACGTGTTGGCCCCGACTATTAAATGTCCTGAAATGGACAAATTTCTAGTTTGACGATGACCCATGTCATGTCGGGGGGGACTGCTGTCCGATTGAGGAGTTTGGTCTCTTCCGGCTATCAGAAAGGCATCGATCGATCGATGGTATTAAAATAAGTGGTATGTTTTCGTGCCCAGGTACACGATTCAGGCCATCGATTCGAGCTCTGAGTTATGAGCAATATAAAATCTAACAGGCATTCCATGGTTGCTTGGAATTCCTTTGTGGGGTCCTTTGCATGTTTGTTCTCTTGTGGTTATGAAGGGGGACATGATTTAATTCTAAAGTGCCTTTCTTCACATTCTTCCCCCTCCTCCCTTTAATGCACAGGACCAGGTATTAATTTTAAAGGTTATCAACAAAAAAAGAATGTCTTGTTGTTGAGAGTGAGAGACACTTTAATTACATGCACCACACTTACATAATTACTGGATCCGCTCATCTTTTTCTTAAATAAAATTTTGAGTTCGAGAAATGAAATTTAGTACAGATAATATCGCTGTCGAATTGAAACTAAGAGATCACGAACTCGATTCCCATCGGTGGGATTATTTTTTATTCTTTTTATCCCCTTCTAGGTTTATGTGCCTCCGTCGTATATTAAAAAATTTTGGGTTCAAATTGTCAATGGAGAAAATATGTCCTTTGGGAGTTTCTAACTCACTGGTTGACTGACACGATTTAAATTTGAATTAGTTATGTCACACTGAATTTCTGAATATTGTACGATTCGAATGGAAAAAAATTGTATGCACTGCAAGATGGAAGATTCCCATGAGATACTTTTAAAAGGAACGTTCATGAATTTGGGCAATGCATTGCTCTTTCCTGGAATTTGCCTGCCCCGAGAACCATAACTCGGACAAAAAAAGAGTTTGGCAGGTATTACAATTAATGTTCGTGTCACACGATTGCGATATCTAGAGTCCCATTTGACAAGAATGTAATCAGAATGTCGTGGAATAACTCGTGCCACCCCTCGGATGATGGCCCGACAGGTGCGAGATACGCAAATTGGTTGGATATTAATGGACGAGGTAGGGTCGAATGAGAGTGGCTGGCCTGCTGGCTGGCTAGCATCGTATAACGAGAGAGGCTACAGATCAAGCGAAGGGAATGAGGAAATGGAACAAGGTAGGCGATCCCCCCGCCTAGCACATCCCCTGAATCCATGCCTGCTCGTGAGTTTAGGCAGGGACACAAGTGTCCTGCTGAACCAAGGGAATGAGAAAATGGACAAGGTGACAGTTGTGGGAATTTGGTCTTTTTCTTGTCTCCCAATACTGTGCTCTCTCCTGGAACGCATCTGTCGTGGGCATGGCCTGGCCTAGGTTTTGCAGACAGTTTGGTGTCAATCATGCTTTGCATAATTGAACCCTTTTACTATGAAAACACAAACTAGTGGATCAATAATGCTAGTGCTGCCGTCTTTCCCTCTTTCTTAATTCTAAATGCCCTTCTGCATTTTCTTGCCATCGCATGAAGCTCTTGTTCTGCTCTGATCTGGTTCAGCAACCTGAGAAGAAAGACAATCATTTGCAGAATCGGCAGTTCCAGGTCCATTACGAACGTGTGATCAATGGATCCATATATCACTACCAAACAGCATGGCAGTAGATGATCCTGTGCAGTTGAGGAGCTGCTGAAAATGGGTCACTCACAAATGAAATCAACCTTACATCCTAAGCACTATCAACTACTTTCACAACCTAGTCCAGGGAAAGATCCAACCGAGCGTGAGAACTTGTAAATTCTCTGTATATTTTCCCCCTAAAACTTCATCTTGCTTATCTCCATTAGTATGATGCAAAAAAAACTTGAAGGCGCTGAAGAGTGATGCTCAAGAGAATCCTATCTTAATCAACACGGCCTTTTTTCTTTTCTGGTTTTCACTGCATGACATCCGTAAGCCTGATTGCTGCCAATTAATCCAGGATCCTGCCCATAACAATACCATTTCATGCTCGTTCATGGCACGAATCGGAGCTGCATACCGGTGATTGAGAAGGTAAACGGTAAATCATGAACCGAACATAAAATCCTGGTTCAAGATAGCCCGCTGGCTCACTTGTGCAGACACACAAAGAGCATATACATTGGGCAGATATCTTACAATCTTATTTACAGAAGAAAACATATACCACGAGGCTTCTCAGATGATGAATATTGCAAAGACTTTGCCTTGTCGTCACGAGAAATCGAGCCACTTTCCAGACACAAACATACTGTACTAGGCCTGTGAGTCGTCTTGCAGGAGAGGGACTTTGTCCTCTGAGGAATCGCCTCTCCTGTCCTCGCAGTCTTGTCGGATCTTGGCGTCCCTGATTTGTCCCCACATGAGTGCATAGTACCCGATTCCCATTACGAACGCTCCCATGATACTGGAAAACATTTGTGTTCTGGAGTTACTTACACAGGTAGACAGGCAGAGCAAGATGCTTGACAGAAGAACAAGAACTTCCATCTCAAAATGGTGCTTTGATCTATAGGAATGAATCTCGCCTCACCTTCCATAGCAAATGCTATTTCCGAAGAAGGAAATGCCGAAAAAGCTCGCGTAAATAATCCCAAATGGCTTAAACATGGTAACATAGAGTGGACCCCTTAATCGCATGCACCATATCTGGATGACGGTGCGAACGAGTCCACCAAAAATTGCCTGCCACGACAATAACTTCGAATTACGATTCAGGAGTGCTATGAGAAAGATATGAGAAAGGAAACTGAAAGTATCCGTGCTCTCACCGTTGAAATTATCAAGAGGAGCTCCATGCCAAGCTTCAGTTTCCAGGCACCAGGGTCCCTTTCAATTGCTAATGAGATCATGGTACATTGAAGCGTTCCGAATAAGCTGTAAAACGACACCACTTTCATAACTTGTGGATACTGCTTCAGCGTTCCGGTCTGATCCAGTAAAGAAGAAGGTGACTTATCGGTAGGAATTCCTCAGGAAAAGGAAGCAATCGCACATTGAGATTGGCTGAACCGATCACTGGAAGAGTACCTGAATGATGTTCCAAACGGAAACAGAGAAAGAGGCACCAGCTAGCAGAATCCCACCGATTTCCCATTGCTCGGGCGTCGATGCAAAGATGAAGAGGTGCTGTTCGAGATGGGACAGGGCGGAGGATTTCCTTATAACTGGTCCCTTGTAAAGAATGACGAATACTGCCGCTGCAACAGTTACGAAGGTGCCAAGGAATCTGGCTTGGATGCTTGGGTTTTTCGGATCTAGCTTTACAGTCCTAGAATGGGAATACACCAAAGTTTCAGGCTCTTCTGATTCACGCTTCTGACATGAAAATAAGTTTCAGGACATGGTGAGAGTTCAGAGATGTAAAGCATTGTTAGGACCTGATGACTATGGCAAGGAGGAAGGAGAAGGTCGGGACTAGGTGTCCCATGGCGCATACGAGGATCGGGGAACTGTTCTTTAGTCCGACAAATACGAGATACTGGGTAAGAGTTATCCTGCAAAAACACAAAACAACATAACTTGGAGCCCAAGTAGTAAGCTAGTAGTAATAGTTCATGACAAGAGCATGAATCAGATGTGAAGACATGTCTAAAACAAGTTTACATGACCCAAATACTTCTAAAGGATCCCCAACCGATGAGCTGATGAGCTGAAAAACTACTTAATACTCTGCCTGTGACATCGGACGCCAGTAAGCCAAGGAAGAAGGCTGATCATAAGCTTATATCCCATCAGGTTGTGGAATAGAAACCAATATACAAAATTTCCAGGGTATTCGTGACGTTATCATGTCAGTTTGTTCTGCCTTACTGAACATCGACCAGCTGTATAAATCGATAACATGCTTTCCTTTCTAGTAGATCAACTACACATACTGACCCTGTTAAGCCCAGGAAGAAGAACCGCACAACGAGTCCAGGGGTGATGCTAACCGCTTCCTCCGGCCTGCAAGAAGGAACATTAAGTCTAAACTTTTCTCGAACATTAGACAGAATGCACTAGAGGAAGTGATGAGCTGGCCCCATTTTACCGACCGACCGACCTGGTGCGCCAGTGGAAGAGGAACGAATAAGGGAGGAGGATGAGGGAGGCGAGGGCGTTGGTGTAGACCACGAATACGAAGGGGCTCATTCCGTAGTCGCTCATGACGGTCTTGGCCCAGATGGTGAGCGCAATGGTGCAGCCCTCCATGACCACCATGACCGTGAAGGGCACCACCTCCGGTGCCTTCAGTCTCACCACCGGCTGTCTCATCCTGTCCTTGTACGTCTGATCACCTGCAGGCCCGACAGTGGACTGGTGTACGGATCCTCAAACGATCTTACGTGTTCACAGTGCGGATCAGCAGACAGAATGAAATCTCCCCTCCCGCGTCTGTGACCGGAGATGCACGCCCTCGTCTGAGATGTCATTATGGACAACAAGACGTGGAACATAAAGCACGGAACAGAACACAGAGAGTAACCCTTCAGTTGGTCGTTAGGCTACTGGAGAAGAGAAGATGCTACTCGGGAGACAAGGACTGTTGAGCGACGTGGCATTCTCTGTCTTTCTTGAGTTTAGTACATGTTGATATTGCATTTGACCCGACACTATAACACATGTACAGGTAAGTCCATCGATTGAGTTACTTGCAACAGGACAATGTAATAATGTCTGGTCTCTTGATTTTATTAAAATCTAATAGAGATTACCTCATCGATCGATAAACAAGAAGTTTAAGCGGGATGGGGTCTTCTCTTCTCGTCTTGTGGCTGAAATTGAAAATGGCCCCAGCAGGTCATGTCCTGATGTTAAGCTGGCTCCATCTGGTGCCAAACCTGTGAATCTATTTTATACAGGGTAAATTGACACGTCACCACATCCAAATCATGAACAATATAAGATTTTATATATATATATATATATATTACACGTCACCAGGAGTTGGGACCCAATTCTCATTTCTTCTTGACGTCTGCTCATCGGAACAAGTGGTGTGGTGCTATTAACCACCGAGACCAGCAGTCTATTCCTAGAAAATTCACTAATATATGAATTAGTGAGTTCGAAAGTTCAGGCTTGAGTTCCCCATTGAAAAGCTAGAAAAGGCTTTTTTAGGTTTAGATTTTGGTGGACGAGACTTTCAAATTATATTAAATTTCTGGTGGTGTTGTGATAAGATTAATATTAATACCGGTTGTTCAAGTTATCTGTTATATTTGCAATTGGATATGGAAGTTCCAAATTCATATTTTGACATGGTATGCTTGAACTGAGATTCTTCTCTTTCAGGACAATTGGATGCCAGGTCATGCCGCGTAACATACACGATTCAGTTACGATTGAAGATGGCAATCGCGGGTTAAGATGACCCTGGCTCATATGAGATGCGTTCAGATCACAGGCTTGCCGCACAGGTAGGCAGAGGATACCGATCTCTCCAAGATCGGAAAGGATGGATTGGCAAATGCTTTGCAGCAAAGCTGAAGGAAAATAGCTGAAATCTTGAAGGACCGAACCTTCATGTCATGTCAAAAAAGTAAGTTCGTCAGCTGATTCGACATATTTTCCCTTAAGTAAGGTCATACTTCTAAGCCTGGTAGAGGTGGAAATCAAGTTCTCAAACTATCAAAAGCGTTATGAGGCAAAGTCATTGTTCACGAGGACTAATTGGATGTAGAAGGAAGTGGAAGCATTTGACCTAGCAACTGGAGGGGGACACGAAGGACTCCATATCCATGACAGTACAGAGATCATGCCTTGCCTCCCATCTTGGTGGGTCTCCACAGCAGAGTACAGACATTACATGCAGTACTTCAGGGTTAGAACAATGTTCACTAAAAGAACCACAAGAAAATATGCATAAGCGAAATGTAGGTTAGGCAGCAATGGCAGTCTAAGAGGAGAATATCATGCATGAGTTCTTTAGAACTGCAGAACCAATGATGGGATCCCAACAAGAATGAGTTTTAACTTCAACAGTAAACTCGCTGACCAAGAATTTCAGAAATGTGAATCACAAAAGCAAGTAGAGTCACATATGGGGCTACGTTATAGTGATCAGAGGACATCAGGTGACCGATGATTGCAAAATCACATAGGATAGATTAAATTGTTGTGTTATCCTTGCTCGGAAGCACTACATTGACTTGGTATCACTCATAATATAAGGATCCTGATTTGCTATAGAAAATGGAAACTGGTTCTTCTCGTAGAATCAATATCCTTCCCTGAAGAGCCAATTTTATCGGGATAAATTTGATGACTGCACAATCCTACACCATCCCTATTGAGGAAATGCATCTTAAAAATTATTCGATACCATTTGCCCCGTTTATAAGGTTTAGCCATGTTTCTACTTCAGGATGATAATGTTCTCCCACCATATAACGGACTGCTAGAAATCATGACCCTGCCTCATTTTAAGTAGTAGAGTAAAACCCGACCCGTTGACTCTTTGGCTTTTTCCATGATATGAACATATTCAAGTAACTAGTGCACTATAAAAGCATAATACAAAAGCAGGCTGCTGGGCATTGCGACCAATATCAATCTAGTCAATCATGTCTCCCCTAAATTCAAGAGCAAGCAACACCTAAATGTTGAGCAAACTTCAAATTCTTGGATGAATAAATGCATTATCTGCTCGATACAGTGAATGTGGCTGAAATGATATCTACAGAAATAGCCAGATGCCAAATACTGAAAGCAAAAGCTGCGCGAGTCTTGTACTAACAGCATTAGTCTTTTACTAATAACTATCATTTTATATCAATACACCTTTACAAGTTTCTGCAGGTAAATAGAATGGAAGGTAATGATTTCTATGGACGTAGACAAACCTTTTTGGGTAGAAGCTTCTATATCTCTTCAATGATGGTTTCAAGGAGAGGGGCCTTTCTGCTGCTTTTATGCACAACTCCAACCCTGGTATCAACTGAAACCTTCTCCTCTTTGGCTTTCCCCCACATCACCGAATAAAACCCAATAACAATTACGCATGATCCTATCAAACTGCAAGAGAAGAAACACGCGAATTACAGGGGTTCGCCATACAAGCTTAAAAGAGTATGAAAGATTGAAAGAAAAATTAAATCAATAACTGTTCTTACCTTCCAAGATAAAATGTATCTCCCAAGAATATTACACCCGCACCAACAGCAATGGCAATTCCCAAGGGCTTAAACATGGAAACAAAGACGGGGCCTGTTCTGTGCAGGCACCATGTGGAGATGCCAACTTGAAAAGCAGAGCCGAAAATAGCCTGTTTGAACACACACACACACACACCCACAGAGTTAGACAGTGAGAAAGAAGCGAAGAAATGCAGATAGGTGTGGGATATAAGTGCGACACTTCATCAATTCTTAAAACAAACAGATTGTGGGTGCAGTCATAGCCTTACCGAGTATAAAACAGACAACAATTGCATTCTGTTTTTCAAGCTCCAGCTACTTGAATCTCCTTCGACATACAAAGATATGATCGCAGATTGAATGGCCACAAAGAAGCAGTAAAAGAAAACTATGGTGAGCTCTGCTGGATACTTTTTCAGAACCGCTGCCTGGAAACATTAAGAGAACAGATAGAATTATCCTCAATATTGCAACCTTTCTTACTTGACATGAAAAGTCTCCGGTTAACAAAAATGAAAAGAAAGAATGCAGAGAGAGGGAGAGAGATGAAAGATCTCAAGTTACCTGTAGAATGAGCCAAGCTGAAGCCAGCACACAATCAGCTGCGAGGAGCAAACCTCCAATGACCCAATTTGACTTCGCTGACAGAAATATATGATTATTGAAGCTCAAAGATGAGGATCTTGTCAGGAGTGCAGCACCCTTGTAGAAAGTAACTATGAATGCACCAGAAATGGAGACCACGGTACCAACGGACTTAGCCAAGGTACTCGCTCTTCTACAATCCAGTGTTTCCATTCTGAAATCAAAGTAAAAAGTTCAGGAAGTGAGCAAAAGTTCCACTCAGAAGTATAAGCTGTATTCCATGGTGCCACATTGCAGAGGACAAACAGATACAAGCACGATCATAGATAATGATAGGTAATGATATCTTACAAACTAATCTTTTTCCAGCATAGCAATGATGTACAATGAAGTGTTTTCTTTTTCCCCTTTTCTGAAGAATTCATACGTATTCATGAAGCCCTATGCAGGGGATGGAGGAGGGTGTCAGAAATTCAGGCTAATATACTCATTGGAACATGAACTTCAGTGGCCAGGTAATAGGCCAACCAATATTCATCAAGTACCAAAGCTGCTCTTTCAATCGAAATATGGTGATTTATATTTCCCCTTAAAAAGAGGGGAAGAAGATTGGAAGTAGAAGTTTGCTTGAATCTCCATGGATTACCCTGCTCTGGCAACACTTCCCATGAACAAGATCCCAAAGCTAACTTAACTGCCATTAAACAAGTCCTACCCTGCAGAAGGCCGCATCCTTACATCACTGGCTTCCACTCATTTCCCGAACATTGATCAATACAAGTATACTGTAACAGGATTTGAGTGCCATACTTTCCCTGAGATCAAACTACATAGTATATCAGTCATTCAATTAATCCAATGATAGTTACCTGAAAATCACGGCGAGGATGAAAGTAAGACCAGGGATGAGGTTGAGCATGGCCGTCCCAAGTGTCGGGGAGCTGTAATTGATCCCTGCATACCCGAATATCTGTGCAAAGCAACTGCCGATACATATACAAGAGAACACAAATTGATGATCACCCACTAAATTTGATTCTGACATTCAGAAATAGTGCCACAGATCTCAGTTGTTGTGGGAGTCATTAGTTACGCACCCGAGAAGCCCGAGCAAGAAGAACTGAGAGACGAGGGAGAATGAGAGGCGCGGCAACTGCGTCCGGCGGTGGTAGAGCAAGGAGGCCGGGAGGAGGAGGAGGGCAGCGAAGGCGTTGGAGTAGAAGACGAAGATGAGATTGCTCATACCCTTGGACATGGCAGCCTTGCTCACGATCATAAGCCCCACCTGGGCGCACTCGGCCATCACCATCCCCACCGTCGGCCCCGCTAATGCCTTCATCTCCGACGCTCGGTGCAGCTCTCAGGCTCAGCGGAGTGGCGAGAAGAGAGATCCAAGGCTTGCGGGTGGAAATCAGCCGGAGCAGCACATAAGAAAACTTGACTATGGCAACTCCGTTGACTCGAAAGCACAAATTATTGCCGACTGGACGCCATTTCAGTCTGCTCAATCACAAGACAGGGCTGCAACGTCGCCGTTTCACTATATTAGTCGCAGGAAAGGGGAGGGGAATAGGGGATACCGTTTGCCGGGTGGTTTGACCGTTTGAAGGGTAGATGAGGAGATGAACGGTGGTTGAAAGATGGTTAAACAGGTGCGAAAAATTATTATAAGTGGTTAATTTTTTTTTATAATTTTTTCCAGTATAAAGGGGATATATATATATATATATATATATGATTAGAAGGGGTAAAATGGAAATGGGTAAAAAGGTATGAGACGTTTCACAGGTAAGATCGAATTCAGACTTTCAGGTGACAGGGTGACAAACATACAAAAAGTCACAAGTCAAATCGAGCCCGGACCTCCAGATCGTGGGATGACAAGCACATGGAGACATGACACAATCCCATTGCCAAGTATCGTTCGTCTACTCAATAATTTGGTAGTTTCTGTTCATCTGTTATCTGCTTTAGTACAGCTGAGAAATCTATACAATTTTCTTCCTGTGCCAGATAAGAATGTACATCCAGAGTATCCTCCAAATCTCTAGAGTCTCTGTTCTCCAGTTTCTTGCAGCGGCAGGACTACTGCTACACCGCCGCCTTTGTGTTTAGAAGAGGTGTTCGATTGGTTTCGTTTACTCGACACACAATCTTCTCCTCCTGAGCTTTGCCCCAAATCACAGCATAGAACCCTACGGCTATTATCACTGCCCCGACCACGCTGCACAGAAAAAACAAAACCTGGTATCGGTTACATTAGTTTCAAGCGAGTCTCACTGTAAATGACTGTGGAGAAACCTCCATATGCACCTTCCCAAATAAAGGGTGTCTTTGAGCAAGGAGACGCCCATGACTATAGCAAAGACCATGCCGAGGGGCTTGAACATGGAGACGTAGAGCGGCCCTTTTGTCCGGCATGCCCACGCGTGGGTGACGTTCCTAATTGCCACTACAAAAACTGCCTGCAGTTGTTTATCATCAGCAGCATATCCAGTAAGACTGTTGTAGGTACCGGTTGAGCCTTCCAGGAATACAAAGCACAGACATTCTTTCTTGGCTGTTTAATCTTTCCTTACCGAGTACACTATGGTGATCAGCTCTATCCCGGGCTTTAACCTCCAGGCGCTTGGGTCTCTCTCGAGAACCAGGGCGAGAGCGCCAGAGTTGACGGCAGTTGATAAGCAACTGCCAAGCGCCACCACTAGCTCTGCGGGATAGTCCCTGATTATCCATGTCTGTGAGAAAGAGGGATTAAAAACTCACTTTATCTGGGTATTAACCATTGTATGAGAATTTTTCATGAAGTTTTACAAGGCCCCTTCATTTTTTTTCCAATCGTACTAAGACTGTTTGTTCATGTGTTTTAGTTCACAGTTTAGTGAATTACCTGAACAATGTACAGAAGAGAGCGCACCAAGGCGGCAGAAACGAAGAAGATGGCTCCCATGATCCAACTTGACTGAGGCGACAGAAGATGCTGTTGAATTGTCGGCGGAGCATTACTGATGATAGGTGGTCCTTTGAATAAAGTCACAGTGAGTGCCCCGACTATTGAGAACGATGTGCCGATAAATTTTGCGTTGCTCCTTTGGACTCTCAGCTCCAACTTCTCCATCCTAAGGGACTCAAAAAGCATCAGCTATACACAGAACGGGAAGTTGGTCTCAAAGAATGCCGAAGTTTTCCTCTTTTGGGACGCGTAAGTAGAAATCTAATGAGAGCAGGAACCTTGAGATGATGGCGAGTATGAAGGTGAAAGCAGGAGTGAGATCACTCATGATGGAGGACAGCGTGGGAGAGCTGTACCCGATACCGATGTACTTGAACAATTGCAAAATGCATCTGAGAGGACATCACAGGGTAATCAAACTCTGACCATATAGAGAACTTGAATCCCTCTGGGTAATATTACACTTACCCAGTTTCTTATGGAAACTTTAGAACGATTTACCTTACCCCAGCAGGCCTTGGAGATAGATTCGGAAGATGAAGGCAGGCCTGATCTTTGGAATAGATCTGCTCCTGAGAACGAAAAACCGGAAAGTCAACGAAGTTGAAGATGAGGGACGAGATGCCCAGATCGTTGCAGAAGTGGTAAATGATTCTGATAGGTTCAGTAACCTGTAGAAAAGGAGGCAAGTAGGCAGGAGGATGAAGATGGCGAGGGAGTTGGTAGAGGATGAAGACGAAGCTGCTCATGCCTCTGGTTATTGCGGCTTTGCTCACGGTGCTCAGCCCCTGGTCCAGCAGCTCCACCAACACCATGGCGGCTATAACCGCACAGCCTGACCAACGAGAAGAACCCGACATCGTTCGGCCGAGGATGGTCCTTGGGTCCTGTCCCCCAGAGTCCATTTACAATCTGTTGTGTCCTGTATAGCTTTCCAATGCATAGGAGCTAAAGCCAGCAGAGTATACCTCATCTGAAAGCCAACACACTGGCCGTCCTAATTCTTAAGGTCAATATGGTCCATGCGACGTGACATGGTACGCTCCATCTGTCGCATCGTGACGTTACGTCACTACGTCTCAAATGTAACCTAGACGGAGGAAGGTGGTTTCTTCATGCTGCGCTTAAATGCGATACAGAGTATGATTTTAGCGTACAAACTTGAGTAGGATAAGGTTTACGAAATCATTCTCTCTCCGCGGTATCTCTATCGGTAGCCGTCTCCACTTGCTGCAGCAGAGAATCAACAATAGCGGTTCGTTATGTTCCTCTTTTTCTGATAAAAGTTGAAAAAATGGCACCAATGACATGATTAAAATGTGTGTGAATGAGAACATGTTTCTCATGAAATCTGAGTAAATTATATGGGATTAAAATCTTATTGAGTACCAGCTAAAATCGTCCACTCAGGAAGTGTCAATGGGACCATTGAATTGCAATTTTGTGCAACTCCTATGAACCCCGTTACCTCCCTTCTCATTGTTCAATAGTCTGTTGAAATTCAAATCATTTCTCATTGAAATGAATTTATGGCAAATCATGGAAGCCAATGAACACTGAAGGTGGCAATGATTGGTTGCCAAATTCCTCTTGATGTTGCCAGCATCTCCTATTATATAAATAGGGGAAACCCCGATGGAGAAAACGCTAGAGAGGAAATTCTTCCTTTATTCATAAATCAATTATGTGCCATTCGACTGACAATTCTTATCTTCTCTATAAAATTGTTTTACAAAATATTCCTCTTTGTTTGTCATGCATTATTTTAGGTAGTGTTCAATTTCTGCTTAGTTCGCTGAGAGATAGAAGTTTAGTGCTAACTTATCCTCTGCCATCGTTGTATCCTGGGAGACAGACGTCCATGTATCCTCAACACAACCGAGAGGGGAAGAATTTGTCTTAAAGAAACTGGGACCGTCACATGCCTCGACTTTTACTTGTTGTATTTCTATACTTTCCTTTGTCGATTCAGTATTTTTAATTTTATATTATTATACTATTGTAATACGATTGCGTATCATATATTTTATTTTATAATTTTTCGTTACCGTCCGAAATTACAAATTATTATACTCCGAAACTAATAATAAAAACAAGGAACGGCTATTATTTGGATCACTGGCTGTGAATCTGATAGAAGCTCAACAATGGACTGCTACTGAGAAAAAGAACTACTTTTTAACGATCTCTTGGCCATTTCAACTGTGGTCTCTTGGGCTGCTTTGCTTAAGGAACCCATGGAAATGGCTGACCTCTCAAGCGGCGTGTCTTAAATTTAAACTCTTTCCAAGTCTTACTATAGTTGGGCCACTCGATCATAACCCGAAGCTCGAAGACAGGGATACCTGGCCCTTTTAAGCTTGCAAAATTTTCTCAGAGGCTGAGTTTTTGAGGATTTTCAACGACTGATAACAGGAAATGGATCCATCTTCAACAATGTAATCCGGAAGGAATGGCTATGCCTTGCCGGGCCAGTCACATTAGAGTGGAAGAGATTTATATGACGTGTGTGGAGGCACGCTCGGGTTTCACGAGCATTTGCCATGATTCTACCGATTTCAGTGTGCCTTGACTGCAGTTTTGATCCAGCTATGTGTTTGACCTGATGAACATCTCATGATACACCCAGCTACCACTCGGAAAATGGTGATGTTTTCTCCAATAGAATGCCCAAATCAATGTCGATCATACTCATCCATCGAGTGAGCCTCCCATGCACGAAGATGAACGAGCCCTCTCTCCATTTGTTTTTTGGGGTGAACTAATGAACACCGTCCACTCTCAAGTCGATTGAGGAAGGGAAAATGTTCGGTACTATACATAGGTTCTACAGGAAATTCTGGGAGGATAGAAGAGGCAACCATTCCCCTTCAACGTGCCGAGCTGATCATGTCATCGAGAATGATTGATTTGATGAAGGGACCTGTCAAAATTTGCAGGAGGGTATGGGGAGTAAATATTAAGCGTATACAACAACCTCATTATATAAATTTTTCTAACATTTTGACATGCCCAAATATTAATCTGCCACAGATTTCTGTTGTTGTGGGACTCATTAGTTACGCAACCGACAAGCCCGAGCAAGAAGAACTGAAAGACGACGGAGAAGGAAAGGCGCGGCAGCTGCGTCCGGCGGTGATAGAGCAAAGAGGCCGGGAGGAGGAGGACGGCAGCGAATGCGTTGGAGTAGAAGACGAAGGTGAGGTTGCTTGCTCATACCCTTGGAAATGACAATCTTGCTCACGATCATCAGCCCAACCTGGGCGCACTCGGCCATCACCATCCCCACCGTCGGCCACGCTATATCCTTCATCTCCGACGCCTGGTGCAGCTCTCAGGTTCAGCGGAGTGGTGAGAAGAGAGATCCAAGGCTTGCGGGTGGAAATCAGCCGGAGCAGCCCATAAGGAAATTTGACTATTGCGATTCCGTTGACTCGGAAGCATAAATGATTGCCGAACAGATTTGCAAGGTCGCCGTTTCACTAAATTAGCCGCAGAAAATGGGGAGGGGATACTGTTGGCTGGCAGGTTTGAAGGGTAATGCGGAAACTGAACAGTAGATGATGGACCGTTAAACATGTCCGAAAAATTATTACAAGTGGATAATTTTGTTTTATCAATTTAAATCGTTACTCATCAGTTGTTACCTTCAACCCTACTGCTCAATGGGGGCCTTTAGCATATGGGCACATCACCCAATTCCATTGATAACTAGCTTTAGCTATACAATTTTCTTCCTGTGCCAGATAAAGAATGTACATCTAGAATATCCTCCAAATCTCTAGAGTTCAGTTCTCCAGTTTCTTGCAGCTGCAGGACTGCTGCTGCTATACCTCCGCCTTTGTATTTAGAAGAGGCGTTCGATCAGCTTCTTGTAGTCGACACACAATCTTCTCCTCCTGAGCTTTGCCCCAAATCACAGCATAGAACCCTACTGCTATTATCACTGCCCCAACCACGCTGCAACAAAAAAAACAAAACCCGGCATCGGTTACATCACTTTTAAGCGAGTTTCACTGTAAATGACTGTAGAGAAACTTCAATACGCACCTTCCTAGATAAAGGGTGTCTTTGAGCAAGGAGACGCCCATGACAATAGCAAAGACCATGCCGAGGGGCTTGAACATGGAGACGTAGAGCGGCCCTTTCGTCCGGCACGCCCATGTGTGGGTGACGTTCCTAATTGCCACTGCAAAAACTGCCTGCAGTTTATCATCAGCAGCATATGCAGTAAGACAAGACTGTTGAAAGGTACAGGCAGAGCCTTCCAGAAAATGAAAGAGCACACATTCTTGGCTCTTTAGTCTTTCCTTACCGAGTACACTGTGGTGATCAGCTCTATCCCGGGCTTTAACCTCCAGGCGTTGGAGTCTCTCTCGAGAATCAGGGCGATAGCACCAGAGTTGATGGCTGTTGATAAGCAACTGCCGAGCGCCACCACTAGCTCTGCAGGATAATCTCTGATTATCCATGTCTGTAAGAAAGAGGGATTGAAAACTCACTATATCATTTCAATCGCACTTCTGTGTATTCTGGAACCAAAATCTAACCATTGTATGAGAATTTTCATGAAGGTTTACAAGACCCCTTCATTTTCGCCAAAAGAACTAAGACAGTTTGTTCTTATGTTTAGTTCAGAGATCAGTGAATCACTATCACCTGACAATGTTCTGAGATAAAAAGAATTACCTGAACAATGTACAGAAGAGAGAGCACCAAGGCGGCAGAAGCAAGGAAGATGGCTCCGATGATCCAACTTGACTGAGGCAACAGAAGATGCTGTTGAATTGTCGGCGAAGCATTATCAATGATACGCGGTCCTTTGAATAGAGTCACGGTGAGTGCCCCGACTATTGAGACCAACGTGCCAATGAGTTTTGCTTTGCTGCTTTGGACTCTCAGCTCCACCTTCTCCATCCTAAGGGACTCAAAAAGCATCAGGTATACAGAGAACAGGGAAGTTGGTCTCAAAGAATGCCAAAGTTTGCCTCTTTTTGGGTGCGAAGTAGAATTCTGCTGAGAGCAGGAACCTTGAGATGATGGCAAGTATGAAGGTGAAAGCAGGAGTGAGATCACTCATGGCGGAGGATAGGGTGGGAGAGCTGTACCCGATCCCGATGTACATGAACAACTGTAAAATGCACCTGAGAGGACATCGCAAGATAATCAAACTCTTTATCAGATAGAGAACTTGAATCCCTCTGGTAATGTCAACCCTTACCCAGTTTCCTGTGGAAACTTTCGAACGATTTACTTACCCAAGCAGGCCGAGGAGATAGATCCGAAAGATGAAGGCGAGTCTGATCTTTGGAATAGATCTTCTCCTGAGAACCAAAAACTGGGAAATCAACGAAGTTGAAGTTGAGAGATGAGATCCCCAATTCACTGCAGAAGTGGTAAATGATTCTGGTAGGTTCAGAAACCTGTGGAAAAGGAGGGAAGCAGGCAGGAGGATGAAGATGGCGAGGGAGTTGGAGTAGAGGACGAAGACGAAGCTGCTCATGCCTCTGTTTATGGCAGCCTTGCTCATGGTGCTCAGCCCCTGCTCCAGCAGCTCCACTGACACCATGGCGGCCGTAACCGCGCTGCCTGACCAACAAGAAGAACCCGACATTGTTCAGCCAGAGTCCAGTTCCGATCTGCTGTGTCCTATATGGCTTTCCAATGCATAGGAGCCACAGCCATTAGAGAATATACTTTACCTGATAGTGAACTCCTAAGGCCCAAGAAAAAAGGGGGATAGATAAGGCCAAGTAGGACCCTCTAGAATATACGGTCTGTGTGGATGGGACATGGTTCGCTCCGTCTACCGCATCGTAACTTTACATCACTACGTTTCAAATGTAACGGAGACCGAGAAAGTAGTTTCTTCATGCGGCACTTAAATGCGATAATACAGAGTATGATTTTTGTGTATAAGTTTGAGTATTTGCTCTCTTTTATCAGTTGCTATCTCCACTTGCTGCAGCGGTGAATCAATAATAGCCGTTCATTATGTTCTCTTTTTCTGATAAAAAAAAAAAAAGGGAAGGCTATTATTAGGATCACTGGCTGTGAATCTGATTGAAGCTGAACAATGGACAGGGACCGTTTATTGAGAAAAAGAAGTACTCTTTAATGATGTCCTGGGCCTCCTGGCCCTCTTTCACCTGTGGTCTCTTAGGCTGCTTTCCTGAAAGAAGCCATGGTAATGGCTTACCTCTCAATTGGCCTGTCTGAGTTTAAACTCTTTCCAAGTCTTACTATAGTTGGGCTGCTCGATTGTAACCCGAAGCTCGAAGACAGGGAAACCCGGCCCTTTTAAGCTTGTAAAATCTTTTCAGATTTCGTAGAATAGGCTGAGTTTTTCAGGATTTTCAACAACTGATGACAGGAAACGGATCCATCTTCAACAATATAACCCGGAAGGAATACTATGGCTTGCCGGGTCAGTCACATTAGAGCCGAAGAGCTTCATATGACATGTCCAGAGGCATGCTCGGATTTCACGAGCATTTACCACAATTCTATCGATTTCAGTGTCTTGACTGCAGTTCTGTTCTAGCTATGTGTTCGACCCAATGAACATCTCGTAATACACCCAGCTACCACTCGGAAAATGGTGATGTTTCTCCACTGGAATGCCCAAATCAATGTCAATCATACTCATCGATCGAGTGAGCCTCACGTGCACGAAGATGAACGAGCCCTCTCTCCGTTTGTTTTTTCGGGTGAACTAATGAACAGTGAAGTACTCCTCTGACTTTGTCTCTTACGATACCTTTTATCTTTTTCTTCCTGACTGCCATTGTTTTTTTCTTTGCAGAGGGACAGAGACCACTCGGTGCAACCCATTGGCTCTAACTACCAGTCTCTCTCTCTCTCTCTCTCTCTCTCTCTCTCTCTCTCTCTCTCACAGTGCAACACTCTCCTCTCTCAATTCATTTCACTATCTTTAGGATCAGAAAAAAAAAAAAGGTATTGGACGAGTATCATTCTCCCCCAGTCTGGTGAAACCTAGCTCACAAGCACAAATCTCCTCTATGCATAATCTGCTAGAAGGGCCCTTGGTCATGAGCCTTGGCAGAAATCAGTTTGTTGTTGATACTACGTTGGCATGATCAGTGTTAGTGTTGATTGTCCATATTATCGGATATATTCACTGTTAAACAAGTAGCGGAGGTGGCTGGTTACCACTACTTTATTATGACTAGTTTTTCACTTAGAATAGATAGTGAACGAGAATGATGCCAGTCCAATGTGTACGTAACACGACAGGTTGATGGAGAGAGTAGAAACAAAACAGAGTATTCTGTTTGTATTATCTTAAGACCCCACAAACTCTCATGGGTTCGTTTACTGTGGGTCTGGTCCACGACAGTGCCCTAACGTTAGATTCCACTTTCACCACGCCTTCCCACTTTTTTGCAAAAATCCCTCTCCGATGGCAAATCTCATTTCCCCCTCTGCGCAAAAGTAGAAAAGAAAAGCTGCTTTATGCGATCATAATTGAGAAGCCATCCCTTGCTAAAAGTCGACTGCTAGCTGCATAAAGCGTTCCCGTGACTGGATCGGTCCGTGTACAGCGACCCCCCGGTCGCTGCTCGAGTCTCCATGAATCCGTGTATTATTCCACTGATGAAATTATTGCTTCCGCAGAGCAGAAAGCAAGCCATTGTACACCAAGAAAGGAGAAGCCTTTACCAGCCAGCCAGCCAGGTTTCTTTATTCACGACCAGTTGCTGTTGTTGTTTGGTGCAGTTGGTTGCTGCCGAAGTCCCGGTAACGAATCGTTGTCAGCAAACTCCACATTTTCTCCATGAAAAAGCTCGGGTCGCCATCGAACAAAACCCGAGTTGCAACTAGAGAGCATCCCGATTCCGAATTCCATTGGGACTTGGTCGACCGGACAGTGATCGAGTGA
Source organism: Lagerstroemia speciosa (assembly GCA_037672795.1). Taxonomy (NCBI): domain Eukaryota; kingdom Viridiplantae; phylum Streptophyta; class Magnoliopsida; order Myrtales; family Lythraceae; genus Lagerstroemia; species Lagerstroemia speciosa. The sequence goes on along the minus strand of CM075303.1, from coordinate 2,298,563 downwards.
GTGAAATAACAGCAGATGTTTTGCATGGCTAGTGCATTAAGCAGGCCCGTGCATGTCTTAAGTAATCAAAATTTGAGAGATTTGTCCGTTGAAATTTGTCGGGTGATGTCTTTTGGGCTGTGGCCCACTGAACCAGTTGTCTTCCAAACTCAGTTTAGTTATTTTTTTCTAAATAAATGGCTCCCTAAGAGGGGAGAAGGGAAAATATTTAAAAAAAAACAAAAAACAAATGGAGCTCTTCTCCTTTTCAAGGAACTTGCCCTTCCAGAGGAAAAATGACCCGATTAATAAGAATTTCGTGTTGGGTGTTTGTTTAGTTGTAAAATCGGGATCCCCTTCCAGAGTTGGGATTTTACGATATATATGACAATTTTTTAATTTAAAATTTGCTCTGATATAATATTATATGAATTAAATATTTATAGGATGATCGGTAAACTTTATAATCAATTTTTTTATTTTTCTAGAACAACCCAAATTACTCGTCAAACACAAAAATCTCTCCTTACTACAAAAGTTTACTATAATTGAGATTTTCACTGTAAAATTACCACCTCAAGGACAACAAAAGTAATAATCTGTAGTACATATATATATACACACACTAGTGTAAAACTTGCATTTCATAGCGAGAATATAAACCATTAAGAATATAAATATTTATGATTTGTTAAAATAAAATGATAGTGAAGAGAATATATAACAATGTGAAGAGCAGATATATTTCTAACATAAATCGTATAGCATGAGAAGGTAAATCATTTTTCAGTTTTCTGTAAAAAGTAAAAGATCTCATTCAATATTCACGTGCAGAAAATAAAAAAGAAATAGAAAATAAAGAAAATAAAAGACAAATAAAAAGCCATGGATGACAGAGTCGAGAGTTGTGTGGGTTCAACCTCCCAGAAAAATTTTAAAAATAAAAAAGAAAATTTAACTGGAAGTAAAAGTGAAAAATGATGGCCTAGAGGGTTGTGTGGACCCTACCACGTAGGAAAATTCAAAAAAATAATAAAATTTCAGGAAAGCTGCCACGTAACTGTTTAAGAGAGTTGTAATCATTTTTTACTATATTAAGAATATATATATATATATATATATATATGTAAAAGGAAAGTGATTTCTTTCCTGAAGTTCATAATTTTCACTTTGATATGAGAGTGATACAGAGAGCATCAAACCCACGCCAAAGCATGTGCAATCCCTTTTGTAAAGAAAAGGGGAGAATTAGAAAAAGGGAAATGCAGAGGGAATTAGGTAGAGAGCCAGTGCAGTTGTTTTGACATTTGAATTGACATAGTTGGGGACAATATTATGTGCAATGTCAAGAAAAGATGGCAGAAGAAAAATGAAAAAAAAAAATCAAACCAAAGCAATAAAATCGATAATGGTCAGGTCCAGAATTCTGAACTAACTTAAACAAGTTCTGGAACAGGAAACACAAGGCCGTTCCAACGACGATCGAGGAAGGAAATGTTCGATACTATACGTAGTTTCAACTGAAAATTCTGGGAGGATAGAAGAGGTGACCGTTTCCCTCGACCGTGCCAAGCTGATCATGTCATCGAGAATAATTGCGGTGTTTAAAAAGAGGGAGAGGGAGCATATCCCATGGTTGGTAGTTAGGGGGGAAGAAGGAAGAAGTGCTTTGATTGATTTGATGAAGGGGCCTGTCAAAATTTACAGGAGGGTATAGGGAGTAAATATTAGGTGTGCAATATACGATAAGTTTATTATATAAATTTTTCTAAAATTTTTGCATGTGCAAATTTTTACAGTTTTTGGATATTAACATTATACACATCGAGATCTAAATGATAATTTATATAATGAATTTGTTATGTGTTAAAAATCGAATATTTCCTCTGGTAGGGGACGGCCTTTTGGATCAAGTGTGTCCTTCTCCCATCCCCTAGATGCCCCCACATATCCCAGTCATGTTGTCCTCTGGATCACTGTGTATAGATGCCCTCTTCCTCCTCTCCTTCTCTGTGATTGTATGTCCCTTTCATCTGTGTACTTATGTTTGATGAAGGACATGGCACCGTCGAAAGCCCCCCATTCCCCCACCTTGACAGACCCGATTAATCGATTATGACGATTGGTAGAGGTAGATTACATCTTGAACCAGGATTCGTTCTAGTATTTGAAAAGTGATTAGCAAAGATCAGTCTTATCATAACGTGTATACTTTTAAGTGCCATGGCAGTTAGTTCCATAAAGACAAAATCATATGGCACCAATGAATCTAAGCTCATATTAGGAGTCCCTTTGAAATATATTATTATTTATGTTGTTTGGAAACCGGAAAGTATAAAGATGATTATGACTTCGTTAAGAAAGTCTGATTTCATGTTCGATAGATACAAAGAAAATTATAGAAATATGAGTGATATGGATATCACTAATTATCATTTTATACTTTTAGGTGAATATGAATTTAATCTCTTATAAATAATTTATTATATTTAAACAGATATAAGGACGCAGATCTTAACAATCTATTACAAGAGATCACTAAAAGTATTGGTCTAATTTTTTAAAGCTCACACACGTATGTTTGATAAGTCTAAAGTCCCAAATTCGAATCCATTTTGTGCATTTGTATCAAAATACCCTTCGGAAGTTTTGTTATTTGAATTACATTATTTAATAGATTTGGCATGATGTGTGAAATGACTGTTAGAAACTATGTTTGATCTCTTAATTTAGCCCAATTTAAGATGGTAAAGCTTATCAAGTACAAAGCTCATGATTTCTCAGAGAATCATGCAATAAATAAATGGAAAATGCAGTGTGAAAAGGAAGTCTAATTTAGGGTTTCTTGGCAAGTGAAGTGCTCCACTTTATTAAAGATGTTGATGGGTGATGATATATAGTGAGCTGATAATGGGGAGGGGAAAGAGATATTGTGCGATGATAAAGTGTTAAAGGCAAAAAGATACTTGTCAAAGTTGTACTAGAAATAGGGGAACTCAAAATCGTGTTCTCGACATTTGCACGTTACTTAATTAGACAGCCAAACTATATTGATCCACAAGGTATACATATACATTCATTCCATCAATCTCCTTCTTGACCCGAACTATTTACATATACATGATGGCAACTTTTACTTTGTAATAGTTGGGTTTCTCTAGACGCTCTTTGATTGAATTATTGTGTGCTTAACATCCGTGATGCTCGAGGCGACGGGTTCGGATGCTTTCGAAGGATTGCATGCCCTCGTGGGGCTACCTTGCAAGGTTGGAACCATCACTTTCACTTTGATCGACTCAAATGATGATAGAAGTCGAATCTTATTCTTTCATATCATTGGGACACCGATGATTGACAATACATACGCACATTTCATATAATAATTGCATTTCTCAATTCATGTGTATTCATAATTCACAGTGGATAACCAATATTCGTATTAACAAAGAATACGACAAATATGTCAATTTTATGATAATTTTAGGGTTCTTTAGTGCCAACGCAAACATTGATCTACTTTAGGAATCCTTTTCCACACTTTCCTCTCCTAGGGTTGCAATTGGACGCGGAGAGGATCAAGAAGAGGACTTTTTTGTGTTTTTCTAAATTTTCTTTTTCTTTTGGTGGGGAGCCAAATTAAGGGCAGAGATAGTGATGGCCATTGGGTTCACGTGATTCAATTTGGGGTTTTTCTTTCTTTTGCCCTAATTGGAGGAAAGTGGTGTCGGTTTCTGGGAGAGTCAGATATCTATCAGTGCAATTGTTTTCCCTTTGATGCATTTTGACCAAATTAATATTCTCTCGAGCCCCCATTATTTGGACACTTACCAAACTTCATAAACTCACTCTCTCCTAGGGCACAACATGCACTTGCCCCCTAAAGAGGATCAAGACTAGCTTAAGACTTAATCTCTCTCTCTCTATATATATGTTCTTTCTTTATATAAAAGGTTGTCCTAGTAGGCCTCATAATGGAATTAAAAAATATTTAGGGAAAGGAACGAGTATAGAAAGTTTTACAAATGAGAATCGGATCCAAAATATCTTTGTCATATGGATAATAACGTTAAAATGAATAAAAACTTCAATATTCGAAGCTTAATTTATTTATTACACAAGATTAAAATAATGAATTAATATATTTTCTGATCATTGTTAGACTGTCAGTCTCTCTCGTAATGTGTACATAAAGGGTTCAATTTCATATCAATCATCTCTTTCATCAGTCCTTTCGTTAATATTTTTCATTGTGCACTATCTGGTATCGAACTAACATTTGATGAATGATAACTAATTCAGATTCGAATCAATCGGTAAACTAAATGGTAAAACTTTTTCAATAATTAATATCTTCAATTCAAAATACTCGAATCAAATACAAGATCTTATTTAAGTAAAAATGGTACTAGACTGCTTCAATCCACCCATGTTAATTAATTGATAATAGGGTTAGTCCATATCATAAGTCTAGGTCAACACTCAGTTGGTTTCTTGATATGTCTGTACATATGTCATCCTTCACTGAACAACGACAGAGCTTCAAAAACTTGTATTTCTCAACATGCACGATCTACACTAATCTTGGAGTTGCCTTCCTTCTTGTACACCATGACTTATTTCATTCTCCCCATACAGCGATCAGTCTCGTGCAAGAAGAATAATCCCAGTCACTCATACGGCGTTAAGCACACGAAAGAAATGATGACAAGAACGAATAATCTGTCACCGTACGAGCATTGTCGGGGAGACGGTTCTCGAGGCAGACTGAAAAAGGAGTACCATATCCTATGGGCCATGGGCAAATTCAATTATGTCTCTGGTTTATGGAATTTGTACGTGCGTCCACGCCTCTGCCACTGCTTGAGAACTCGATGGTGGGGTGGACACCATGCAATTGCAAGCAAAACGTGTGCGAGAGTGGGTATAGTGTTTGAGCTGTACTTCATGAAATGACAATGATGTCTCTCTCTCCCCAGTCATGGTTCATGCACTAATTATTATATATTTATTCCGTAGGCCAACAACTTTCTCCTTGACAGGGGATATCTAGGGCATATTGTGGTATATGGCATCCAGCTCTTTCTTGATTGTAATTTCGTTTTTATTTTCTCTTCATAGTTGTACTTTTTACTTTTTTATCGGGTACAAATAAAGGTGTACATGAAGTCATACTAGTGAAAATTATATTCGAAAATTTTTAGTCACAGATTGGAGTAATGTCACTATATACAATCCATTTCTTCTTAGTAGTTGTACTTTGAGGATACATGTGTGTGTATATATATGTGGCTAATTAAGCCCTCCACTATATATAAATTAATTGAAAAAAAATAAAAGGAACAACATCGGATCTAGAAAGTTCATGTAACAGGCAAAACTTAGGAGGCGATTGAAACTACGATCTTAATCAAATGAAATAAGGTAATTACCTAATCAAAATATAGATAAAATCTGTATAGAACTTTATAAATTTTTTTTAAGTTCAAGGAGCAATCGCTCATTTGCATCCCTAAATCCATCCCTGATAAAGAAGAATACATGGTACAGTACAATTTGATTACTTTTGTGTGAGAGAGAACCAATCTCTACCTAATCGAATCTATGATCTCATGGTCTCGATCGAACTTGAAGTAATTGCAGTTGTCATGAATTTCCTTGCTCAAGAAGGAAGAATGTATAATTTGCCCCAATGACCCAACGCACCTAACCAACTTGCTTTTCCTTTTCTTTTACACTGGAAATCGACTGCACTTGACATTAGGATTATTAGTTCATGGGACTTCCTTTCCACCTCATGACAATCCTTTCCATTGACGGAACACGACGGTGGACCGACACTTAACTTCAGATCTCATCGCATATCATATCTTTGCTTCGTTCAGGCCAATCTTGAATAATTTCACCCTATGTCCAGTGTGCATGTACATTAATACAGGCATGCATTGTATTTATCTACGTGGACAAGAATGAAAGCTTACATGTGAAGCGAATTAAGGCATCGCGGATCAACCTATGTTGGAAAATGTGGAGTCTATATAATATTGATTAGGGTTTGACAGGGAAGGGAACAAAACAAGAAACGAAATTATTGTTTTGGGGATAAGACATTTTTCACCATTTCAAGGAAATCCTAGAAAGAATTTTTAAATCTTATCAAGAGGGATACTGAAATTTAGAATTTTGGACATCATTGTCACCTAATCATAACTTTATAAAGCCCAAAAAAAAAAAAACCAACTTATGTCTCTCTGTCATAAGCAATGTTTACCAGCTTAAAAAGGATAACAGAAAAAAGACTAATAAATGGTATAGAAAATTCGTTAATAAGAATCAAATACATAATATCTTTTCAAATTAAAATTAATATTGCTCCATCAAACTCCTTATCATATTATTTTGTACTTTTTATTATTGTTCTTTCTCCTTGGATTTGCCAAATTTGGGAAATCCAATCCTCTCATCCCATAAATAAAAATAATTGAATAATAAATGGAACATTCTAAAACCATTTATTAATTACAAAGGATTAGAGACCCATTCTTTGCACCTCCAACAACTTATAAAAATTCAAGGAAGAATGATGGGATCAAGAGGAAGATCTGCCTGCTTTGCACCATGCAAGCGGATATCTTCTTGTAAATACTATGCTTAATTTTATTTATAAGTCAACATCACATATTTATTGTAGCATTTCATCTGGAGAACAGATGCACAGAATGGAGGAAACAGATGGTCAAAGACAGAAAAGGAACTTTGATATGATCAGTATATATCTTCACGATCAATCAGAGACCAATAAATTTTATGTTCAATTATTATCGATACAACTTCCTATATATGTCTCTTTATTTCTTACTTCATTCTATCTTTTATGAATTCACAAGTTTTCTTTATAATCGAGATGAGGCGAGAGAATATCCAAAATGAATATACAGTATGAGTGCATGAACAAATAAATATTTTATTTTAAGACATCCTTTACTTACGGGTGTTTAACTTTTGAGGTATAAAGGATGCAGAAAGATCTAATAGGGGATATAGGGAAGAGGAGATAAATGGTATAGGAAGTCATATCAATGAATTCGAACTTAGAATCCCTTACTTTTATATTGAAGATGGTATCACTAGATCAAACTCTCTTTATCTGGCTATTGATTTATTTATTTGGATTGGAGACAAATATCTCAATGGTGGTGGAGCATTGGGGAGGATGGGAAGAGCAGAGATTCCACTTCTTTAAATGGAGGAAAGTGATGGGTCTTCATATTTTTAGCTCATCAGCAGCTGTTGTTATCTTGACCAAGAGACTCCCCTCACCACTGCCAAACTTCTCCTTCCCTCTTTCAATTCCCTGTTCAAAGCTCCCACTAACCCTACGAATAAATTAATGCTCGACCGTGTACAGATGGGATCACGATGTACCTATGTTGAAACTTTCAAACGCTTGACGTCCTACAGAAAAGGAGTAAGGATCGTGACTCACTCGACCATTTCAATCCTAGCTGCCTGTAGCACTCGACCAGCTTGTTGAAGCAATTGATCGAATGAAAACAAAAACCACGGTAACGCACAAAGTTTATTGCAGTGCTCGGGCCATCGATCATCGACATTGACAAAGATCCAAAAACTTCGTTCAACCACAGCCCCCAACAGCACTGTGTCTTTTCCCCGATCACATCACTCGCATCCTCAGACATTGTCCCCTGACCGATTATTTTTCCATTTTTCTTCCTCTCTCTACCTCTCTTTCTTGTCTCCTTCTAACTTCTTTCCCTACTTTGTAGCTAAAATACTGCAATTTTCCAGTACAGAATCCATCAACAACCCTTCCCACCGTTTGACGAGAAATATAGAGCGAAGCTTACTATCGATCTAATAATGGGAGATGTAATGAATGGTTTCTTATCGAGAATTGTAGACATGGATAGATCTAGAAACCAAACCCGGGAGCGAAATTCAGTGAAAAAGTAATAGGATGAGTTGATAGAGAACGAAATCAAATAATTTAATAACAAATATATAAAATTAAATAAAATTTATTTATCAATTCAAGAATTTATTTTCAAATTCAGAGTGTTAATTACTCTTGCATACTCCTAAATTCGTCCCTAAAGGTGGAGTCTCACGTCACTGAACAGCTTTTTAAATATATATATATATATATATATATTTTTTTTTTTACTTCGTAGACTCTATTCAGCCTGTACAAGCATCCACTGTACATACTAAATCTATCAACATGGTGGTCATGATAAGATGTGTACGGTACATCCTTTCCTTTCTGCTCCATTTCCATGAAGTTTTCTTTTATCAGCAAGAATTATCTTTCATATATATATATATATATATGTATGTATGCAAGTATGTATGTATACTTACTACCCCAACATGAGAAGTCGTGACTAAAACGTGGAAATTACCGTTCAGCATTGAGTTAACAGTGACATAGTAAGATGAGGAGCGAGCTACAGCAAGAAGCCCCGATATCCATGCCCCGATTTCGCACCATTTAGTTTTGCCACTAATTTTTTTTCCGAAATATATGTAATGGAATTACAAAGATGCGTCACTATCGGGGCTCACGAGGAGTTATAAATGCAGGGTTTTCACTTTAGCTATCCGACCATGATTGACACGTATTAAAGAGATGAAGAAAAGGCCAAAAAAAAGAAAGAAAACAGAAATATGCATGAGATGGAAATCGAGTTCAATACTGTATTATCATCTCGATCTCGATTAGAAGTACTTAAAATCAGTTTTCACCAATTAAATTATTCATATTCTTCTATTTTACCTCTGTAATTACATCTCTTTTTTGCGTTGATCGGCCCCTTTCCTTAGAGAGAAAAACAAGCAGAAATATGAGAGGGCAATTTAGAGTGAAAGCGATGGTCAAAGAGAGAGATCACCATGCTGCAGACGCGTCTGTATCTCTCTCTCTCATTGCTTTCTGGTGTCATAAATTTCTTGGTGTCAGTGAGGAAAGGGGAAGAAATTATGAAAGCTCTGCGACCCTCCTTTTCTGTTCCAGTTATCATCATGCCATGCCATCCCATGCATCTACATGTTGGGAGTCTACAAGAGAATTAACACATGTACAAGGAAGAGAGAGAGAGGAAGGCAAGATTAATGCATGCAATAAACAAGATTTCGAATTGACAAAAAACTGAAAATTACATGAGAGGAAGATCATATAACCCTTCACTTTTTATCGGGATTAAAGGCAAACCCCTTCTTTTAATTGATCAAGGAAAGTAGAATTGCCAGGTGACCTGATTCAATTTGTATATGCTGTCGTCCTTATCCGGAGCTCTTTAGGTACCTAATGATTATCAGGATTACTCGAGAAATTTTAACATTCATTCTTTTTAAATAAAACTTTATAAAGAAAATTTATTATTAAAAAATTGTAATTTTTAATGAAACGACCATATTCAAATTGGATTAATGATGACCTATTATACTTTTAAAGATACTGACATGCACCCCGATGAAAATACCCACATTAATTATTTTCTCGAATGAGACATGTGTTGATACATTTATGTATTCTTCTAACTACCTTGTCAAACACGAATTAACTAATAAGCTGCGGATTCAACAAAAACCATATGTATATAATCTGGATGTAAATCATGTATTGTGATCAGGCTCAAGAGCTAATTATATACTTTAAGCTTATTTGTGTTCAACAACAAACTATGCACAGTGATACTGCGATAGCTAGATTTTCGAACAGATATGGGGCATCGAATTGGTTGTTTGTGCGACGGACAGCTGACCTACAATCTAAGGCTCTTGACGGCGTGTAATGCATGTTTTTCTCTCCACATCGACCGATGGATGCCTGTAGCCAACATGACCCAAATAATTTTTTCATGTGTTAGATTAGATATAGTAATTGTACCCAAAGAATGTCCGATAACAAATACAAAATATTTTTTTCCGAAGGGTATGTTTGAAAAAGGAAAACCTAATTAGGCTGGAGAGAAGGAAGAGCACTACACATATGTAATGATTGTGAATGTTAAGGAACGACAATTAATGAGGTCTGATCTCTGTCACTCATATATGAGCACTGATCATCAATTCTCTGAGTTGACTGATCATTCATACGAGCACCGAGGAAAGTGGGAAGTGATCACCGGTGAGTGGTCTTTAAGGGAGAAATGAAGTCAAGAAAATGGGATCTTATACGATAACATGACTCTCGATTTATAACTGAGAAGTTATAAATTTGATTCACATCAGAGAGATTTTTATTGTTTCTTTACAGCATATTTTTTCTATTCCATTAATTATAAATCGATAAGTATCCTTTGTAATCGAAAAAAATAAAAGGAGAAATGAAGACAGTCAGCTGGGGGAAAGGAAGAGGTCAGAAAAAGGGCGAAGTTTGTATTACTACAATCAACAGTGCCTTCTGTGGCTCACTTAACACGATCAAGTTAAAAGTCTCTGGTAAATTAATGAGGCCGATGAGATGAGATGTGACGCATCATTGTTTAGCTTACCTCACATCACATATAAAACCTAGCTGTCACACTCTCACCAAAATCATGTGTTCGAGCCCTAATTAATTCAAATATTTAAAAAATTGGGGTTATACCCTAACTTACAGAAACATTTCAATACATTCAAACGATGCAACTAAGGCACAAACACACTCGGATCTAGAGAGAGTTGTGAGACAAGTAGATGTGGGCACCTTCATATTGCATAGATAGATTAGTTGAATTGATTTGACGTCTCTTCCACAATAACTTGGGTTCTAGTTGTAAGAGTATATTCTTAATGAGCTAATCCAACTCATACCCTTAAGTTTTTTTATATCAGGCAACATATGAGAAGGAAAAAAAAAAGTGGTTGCCCTTCATATATAAAGGAAGGCAAGGGGAAGTTGGGTTTCCCATTCTAATCAACTTGAAAGGTTGTGGAGAAAAGATATATATGTATGTGTGTGTATATATAGATTCCCTAGAGAAAGCTAGCTAGGGTGTGATAGAGAGAAAAAAGGTCTCACCAGTTGCAGAGATTAGATAGAACACATTAACTTATAAGAGTGCTATGGAGGAACTGAACCCATTGGCAATCACTCATCTTCTTCAGCACACACTCAGAAGCCTCTGCCTCCATGAGAACTCCCAGTGGGTCTATGCAGTCTTCTGGAGGGTCTTGCCCAGAAACTATCCACCTCCCAAGTAAGTTCTGTACTGTATTTATAAACAGCGTCAATTCATGGTGATCACCATGAGTATAAGATCATACATACTTCAAAATACTTACATACATATTGATTGATTGTATCCTCCTCCTCCAGGTGGGATGGCCAAGGAGCTTATGAAAGGTCAAGAGGAAACCGGAGGAATTGGTACATACATATACATATACCTCACCTATCTTTCACTATATGTATAATACTTCTTTTGTTATATTCCTAATTGATGTAAGGAACGTTAATCTTCATCAAGTACTGTTAAAGGATCCTTTTTTGTCTTCTTTTCTTTGGGTACATGGAATTACAGGATACTAGTGTGGGAGGACGGTTTCTGCAACTTCGCGGCATCAGTCGAACCTGGTGAGTGCCAGGAGGGCTCGTCAGTGTACGGAAACTGCGAGTTCCCACACTACCAAGGCCTGCAACCTGAGATATTCTTCAAGATGTCCCATGAAATCTACAACTATGGTGAAGGGTCGGTTTTAACTTGTCATCAGTTAACTATACACATAAGAAAATTGTTAATCATACATCTAATTTTATTTGATTTTGCTATTGTTTCTTCTTAATTTGGCAGATTAATCGGGAAAGTAGCAGCAGATTACAGTCACAAGTGGGTGTACAAGGAACCAAATGATCGCGAAATCAACTTCTTGTCCTCTTGGCACAACTCAGCCGACTCTGTGAGCTTGATCTCTCTCTTTTGTGTCTCTACATTACATAATCTTAAAATTCCACCTTGAGTCAATCAACTGGGGATCCGAATGCCGGTGGCTTCTTCAGTAGCAGGGAGCTCGATTGATTTGGTGGTCTACTTTATGGACCCAATATAAACACGCAATCTGGATGGAATGGAATAAAAGAATTTTCAACCAAAAGTCTTAAAGCGAAGAGGAGTTATCACATTCTATTAATTGTTGACACTCTGAAGTTGAAAATCTCCACTCTAACCCCACTCGAGCACTGACTTCAGGTTGCCCGGGCATCAGTTTTGTTAGATTTTTTGTGTACATAAGATTGTCCTCTATGGTTCACCGTATGTACAACAGGTTTTGATCATAGTTGAATGAAATTGCACGTCATTCCCAAAAAAAAATTGTAAGATAAAATGCAGAACAAATCACATTATTGAATTGTCTTCTGCGTTTTTTCCCTCTTTTCTAATATCTTTTTTTATTTTTCTGGTGATCAGCAACCTAGGACTTGGGAAGCACAGTTCCAGGCTGGTATCAAGGTGCCGCGATCTGTGATCTCACTACAATTTATATGTTTGTGCACATGTATTTTCCGGTTACAAAGGTGGCCATGGCCCAGAAGGGAATTAGGAGAAGAGAAAGATAAATTGTTACAGAAAGTTACATTAATGATAATCAAATCCAAGAGCTCTTGGTTGCAGACCGAAGATGATTATCACTGCATCAAATTCCATTTCTTGCTACTTACGTATATTAGTGCTGCAAGAATTGATTGCTCAAAGGAACAGCAGAAAACTCTTACATGGGTTTGTGTTCTTGCAGACAATAGCCTTGATTGCACTTAGAGAAGGTGTTGTTCAGCTAGGATCTTTCCACAAGGTACGTTTTCTCAAGCGTCGTGTCTATTTTACCCAGTCATCCTCCATCAAATTCTCTTCCCAACTTTCAGATAATCACGTCCCAGTGTATGTGCACAAGGACATCTTGATTGATTAGCTTCGTATTTGCTTTACTTTGTGGATCAATACCATGGAAAGGTGATCGAAGATCTTAGCTACGTAGTTCTGTTAAGAAAGAGGTTCGCCTACATCGAGAACATTCCTGGAGCACTCCTTCCCCACCCATCATCTTCACCCTACCCTTTCAAGATCGATGGTTCCCTGTACAGCGCTCCTCCAGATTCGTGGCACTTCCAGGCATCGCCGCTCCCACCAATAGCCAATCACCATCAGTTCTACGACCCGACCATGAAGATAACGCCCTCGATGAGCAGCCTTGAAGCCCTTCTGTCGAAGCTCCCATCAGTAGTGCCGCCGCCGCCGCAGGGATACTGCTCCGATGACCAGCATCAGTTTGTTGTGGCCCAGCCAAGGCCATTGGAGTTCACTGGGGTTACGGCCAAGAAGGAAGTCGCAGAGGATGACTATGGGCAAGGCAGTGGTGGCGGGGATAGCAGCAGCTCGGCCTAGTCTCATCTTCACCGTCACCGTCACCGTCACCATCACTACCAAGACCTGAATGCCACGAGCAGCACGACAGGCAACAGATTCTAACTACGAATGATAATGTTCGGTAATTACAGATATGCTTATCATAGGATTAAGAGTTAGGTTTCCAAGGAAGTTAAGTTCTCCCGATCAGATATCCATCAAAAATATTTAATGTGACATCTTAGTTTACCTCTTCCAAATCTGTTGGGCAGTTTATATATATGTGTGTGTGTGTATATATATAGTTCTACTCTCTCTCTTTATAACTTACATATGAAATATGACATTGCCCTAATTCTAATATTCCTCTTAACAACAGCACCATGTAGAAAAATGACCTCGGTGATCCCAAAAAGTACAATGTTTATAGGATGAGATCACTCGAGTAAATCTTCCAAGCTCCACGCGTATAGCTGACCTAACTAGCCTGCAAGGACATCCCTGTAAAATTAGGCTTCCTCGGAGCGTTAAATTTCTCATATCAAAGTACAATTTGCTCGGTCATCTTTAAATAGCACTAGCAGCACAGAATAAGACGGGCAAAGAGTGAGATTAGTGTAGTCGGTGACGTTGCTCAAGGAGGTAGATGTTTTGTTTTCCCTGTTAATGTCTCTCACAAAGGCCTCTATCTCGTACCATTCTCAGGTGAATGCCGAGCTACCTCGAGCATGGCAGCTTGAGAGCGGGTATCACTTCCATAAAACTGCAGGGATAAAAATAAGGAAAAACACATACGCTGACCGATACCGACAACCTCAACACGCGGTATATTGAGCCCCGAGATTGTAATCGAAACATCTCTTTTCTCCGGTCTTGGGAAAGAGGCCTATTAGTTGCAGCACTTCATCAGGGACGTGATTTTTCAGGCGTCGACAGAAAGGCAGGAATGTGTACATAGAGTATTAAATTTCTACCCGGACATACAAAAGTTTTAAGTCCGTTTCCACCCAAAAGTCTAAGCTGATTGGTTGTGGTACCAAATTCTTTTATAAATTCAAGTTTCTTTTTCAATATAGTCGATGTGTGATTCTAATCTCTCAAGTGGTAACGTGTTCACACTTGACACGTGTCATTAAACACCCGTCCTCAATAACTGACCTCGAGCAGGGTATTTTTCTTCCGGTCTCGGGTAGGGGGAGTAATTACCATGAGGCAAGCATTCTTTTCCGTCCTCGGGCTAACACACGAGTCGGAATTTTTTCAAACTCGATAAATTGACCACAAGCTAGGCATTTTTCTTCCGGTCTCATGCTTAATGGGCCACGAGTTCCACACTTGGGCTTGTCGTGATGTAAGCATATGATTGACCCGCTCTGATATCATATTAAATTTCTACCTGGGCCTACAAGAGTTTTGAATTCGTTTCCACCCAAAAGTCTAGGCTGACAGGTGGTGATATCTAATTCTCTTATAAACTCAAGTTTTTTTTTTTCAATCTAGTGGATAACACTACAGGAATTTGCAGGAATCCCAAGAGAATTCAGTGTGAGAATGAGCGGAAGCCAGTATTCCGTGAGATTTCCATTCTAAAGAGGCTGACCGAGGAAGAGAATGGGAAATACGGAAAGTTCCACTGACCAGAATTAGACCAGGACTGGTTGAGAGTATGATTGATAGGTGAAGGTGAAGGACCTGGCTTTGCTAATGTACCGGGCCTCGATGCATCAAAAGTATCCGATCATCTGTCCGATGGGATCGATGGGCTGAGCTCAATTGTTTATTTTCCTTGGACTGAAGTTCAACTGCTACTTGGGCCTGACACTCTTTATCTGAAGGGCAAAATCGGCTTTTGCTCCCATTCCCTGCTATATCGGATACTTCATCGAATGATCTACATGGAGCTAGGCCTCATGCCCAACCTCCTTTTGTTCATGGGCTTGTTAGGCCCAAAGGATAAACCGAAAAACCACAATGCAAATGGAAAGTGACATGCTGCCTATTACCAACATGAAATTTCTTATTAAAAGAATTTCGTATATCTTTATTTCCCCTTCACTCTTGTCCATCTGGCCACAGTATCCTTCGTGATCAAAGGTAAGAGGAAGTAGACAATCGGACAATTAATACATGGACCGGCAGTGGAATGACGGTTTTATCCTCCATGTTTCTCCATTGTTGTCAGTAGTAATTGCTTTTTGGAAGCTATTACCGGCTTTCTTCAGTCCGCCCACCCACCGACCCTTTTGGCTGGCTTTCGCTATAATAGCAAAGCAAAGCAAAAGCAGGAAGGAATCAAAGTATCTCTAGAAAGATCAGACGGAGCGGTGCGCTGTAATCTCTTATTAATTAAGGTTCTCTTCGCACCTGAAACTGAAGAGTGCATCTGGAACTGGAACAGTACATAGCAACAGCCTCAGTGTCTCCCCAAATTTCGCTCCTTTTTCTCTGCATTGTTCTTGAATCGAGGTAGAGCTGTCTGGCTCTTGTTTCTTCTGTAAGCACCCTCCATTTTATTTTGGAAACGGGCAGGATGGGATTCCAGAAAAAACAATTCAATTTTTTTCTCTTGGGGCAACCGTTGACTTAGCTCTTGGTGGTGCTGATGCAAATGCAAGAAACAATGTGCTGGATTGCTTGCTCTGTGAAGAAGGTGAGCTGGTTCTGGTCTGAGATAAGTTGAGTGCTTGATGGGTTTGTGAGCACATGCCCATTTCCTGAAAATGTCTCTGGTTCAATTTCGAGCAAAATTCAAGAGGAAATTCGGTGCTAATGGCTCTCCGATCCCCCGCTCTCCTCGTCGTTTCCTTTCATCGTCCTCCTCTGCTCCACTGGCCTACAATGGCGATTACGAGCCGCCGCCGGTACCGTCTTCAGGTAGTAAATTCAGCCCGGCGATATTGTTCATCATCATCGTCCTGGCGGTGGTCTTCTTTGTCTCGGGTCTTCTCCACCTGTTAATCAGGTACCTCTCGAAGCGCCAGCCCTCGTCGAACTCGGAAGCCGACAGACACAATGAAATGTCGGGGTCCGAGGCTTTCCAGAGGCAGCTGCAGCAGCTGTTCCATCTTCATGACTCTGGGCTGGATCAAGCCTTCATCGATGCCCTCCCTGTCTTTTTCTACAAGGAGATAATGGGCCTGAAGGAGCCTTTCGACTGTGCCGTCTGCCTCTGTGAGTTTTCAGAGCGTGATAAGTTGAGGCTGCTTCCCCTGTGCAGCCATGCTTTCCACATAGATTGTATAGACACATGGCTGCTCTCCAATTCCACTTGCCCTCTCTGTAGGGGCTCTCTTTACTCCCCCTGTTTTGCTTTCCAAAACCCGATTGTTGACTTCGAAGATCGGGAAGAAGGGGAAGAAGCAGTTGAGTTCTCAAGGAGTGGAGAGGGTGGGAATGGGAATGGAATTTCTCCCATTCAAAAGCCAGGAGAAAACAGTATCCTGAATCAGAGAAGGGTTTTCTCTGTGAGGCTTGGCAAGTTCAGAAGCTCGAATTTGAACCAAATTGAGAGAGCTGGGGGAGGAGGAGGAGAGACAAGTTGTTGCAGTAGCAGTACAAGCAGTAGCAATCTAGATGCAAGGAGGTGCTTCTCAATGGGTTCTTACCAATACGTGGTAAGTGACCTGGAGCTGCAAGTAGCTCTGCGCCGCCCCAAAGGAGCTACTGGCAATGGTGGAGGCAGTGCGAGAAAATTGAAGTGCAGAGAGGAGCAAAATGGGAAATCTGTTGCTGAAGGGGATGCCGAGGGTAAGAGGATCAGCATTTCAAGTAAAGGTGAGAGCTTCTCAGTCTCCAAGATCTGGCTTTGGTCCAAGAACAAGACTCCTACTGCATTCCCAAATTCTTCAGAAACACGAAGAGGTAACAATCTATCTGTTCATACAGGGTTCTCCATGAAAGATAGAACTCAGAATCAAATCACATAGAAAGCCATTAAATTCCTGTTTTTGTGCTCTTATCACATAGCTGATCGCTGAATCCTTGATTGCTGAGCTTTTTGTTTCTTACCATAGTGTCACATGGAGTGGCAGTGTAAAAGGGAGTCCATAGGGAGTAAACTCAAGAATGACAATTTGCCTTTTGTTGCCAAAGTTCTGGCTTTTATGATTGGTTGGCCCTTCTCGTCTTTATAAACAGACCAAATTGTACCAATTATTGCAAGTTCTATCATACTTTAGGAGGAATTATCAGTATGAAGATATATACAGTAACAAGCATTACCAAGGCTTGGTTTTCCCGGTGATTACGGCTTGGATTAGCTGCCACGACGTCCTGTATTCAAGTCTCCCCTCTCTGCTACCTTAGTTCTACAATAACACAGGAGTCGTGCTATATGCAACTATCTTGAACTAAAGAGACTTGACAGTCCTGGCTTCTAGTGCTTCGGTGGTGGGTCGACCAGTAAGTCCCACTTCTGCTGGCTGCCTGTGCATTGATTGCCCATTGTCCTGTAGCCACCATACGTTTGTCATAAAGGGGACATATCAGAGGATGAAGCAATCTTGTGGAATTCGGCCAAGAAAAAAAGGGGAAGCAACTTGGTAAGAAATGCCAATGATGTCAAATCAGAAGTGGGCTTCTACAACAGAGGCATTTTCCCCAGAATATATCTGCTTTCTTTTTTCGGGCAGATGAGCATTTTATCTTCCTTTTGATCTTCAGCACAGCAACTCTTTTCCCCACTTTTCCTCTCTTTTTGAGCCTTTGCTTTCCGAGCGATGAGGGTAGGATCTGGATGAAGCTGTATGAGAGCGTTTGGTGATATTGAAGTGGCAAGTGGGAGGACCATGACTATGATGTGTATGGTATGGATGCCATTAGATAGGAAATGAAATGCCGACTGTCTGGAACCATGATGTTGCAAGTACGCTGGCGGGTTCGAGTGGGGTTTAATGTCTGTCCCATTCTAATAATGCCCCATCATCACAAACAAGAAAAAAGTAGAGTAAATAAGTGCCGAGAGGGAGGCAGGGCATGAGATCCGGAAAATTCTAATGGGACCTAGCGATGGCTTTTGTCCAGCACGGCACCACTGATGTCCACTCTAGAAGCTCGTGATGTAAAACCGATAGATAGATCATTAGATTGTCATTTTATATGGAGAAGATCGAACATGACGGTGGTCAGTGGATGTCTCTTTGGTGGTAAGGGACATCAACAGATGTCCACTGGTAAGTCAAATATCTCTCTCACTTGGGGTGCCATGAAATCAAGTGCGTATCGATTGTAAGGTCATATCAAAATATTACCAGATCCTCGGCTCAATCTGACTAACAAAATTTTGAAACTTGCTACCAATGTGCCATCGCCAGAAAGAAACTGGAAGAGAGATTCATTGACCAAAGGAAACAGAGAAATGAATAACGGCAGAGAAGCCAATTTCAAATGAGATGAGATCCCAAACGGATATATGACTCGACAAGATCCCCCCTTCTCTCTGCATCTCAGAGGCAAAATTCAGTTCCCACATATTTGTACAAATCATATACTTCCACTCATTTTCTGTAATAATGTACAACGAAGAACACGAACCGATGCCGACCTAATTTGGGGAGAGAAACTCGTTAATAAAAATCTCCAGAAAAGAACTGAGAAGGGGGGCGCTTAGGCATAACTCTGGAAAACTCGAAAGAACCGGGTCCTCGATCATAGATGCAATATATGCCACCAAGGGGTAGAAGAATTGAACATCATGAAAGGAAGCTTCTCGACCGAATACGACCCATGGAGGGAGCTCGACTGACTGTCTCCAATGATCGCATTCATGATCACAATTCGCGTGGGAAGTGGTTGATTTGGCCCTCCTCCAACATGTCCTTGCCATTCATCTTATAAGCTATTCTCATGCGCATGACAAGGGATTTCTGGAAACCAAAAGGAATTTCTTTAAGCCAATGGAAAAATGAATACATCTAATTCCACAGAAAACAATCAAGGTTCAGCACGTCTCAGAACCACGAGCCAACGTATGCAATCTGCTTACCTTCCCATGCTGGCTATTGGTGATTCTCAGCGTCTGCTTGACAGATTCCTTAGATCCTGCAGGCAGCGTGTTGCTGCTAGCTGGATCCAAATTTAGCTGAAGAAACTATACGAAATAAAGAAAGAATATAAGATAGGACTTGAACTCGTTATCTCAAAAGAATAATCACCAGATAATAGATCATTTGAATTCCCGGATGGGCATATGTTGATTACCTTTGGAACTGCAGCTTGAAAAATGAAGTCTGTGTAAACATTTTGAGACAAATTGGAAAATGTAGCCTGAATTTCCGTGGTCTGTGGGTTTCCGGCTGTCTTCGAAAAGGAGAAGTTTATTCTCAGGTTACTGCTCTCGAATGCCACAATCGATGGATATGCTGGTGATATACCATTACTTTCTGCTCATAAGAAATTATATAAGTTCGTAAATATATCAAACAGTAATAGATGAGGACCCTTTTGGAATCCACAAAAAGATACTAAAAAAATGCTGCAAGCATTTCCAAAGGAGATTAATTACCCGGTGCTGGTGGGCTAGAGCTGAGGCCGTTCAATAGATCAAGAACAGGAGCAGCTGTGGGCTGAGAGGTAGCAGGGGCTATTGGCGGCGAGGGTGACAAGAGGTCATTGAGTGCAGTGACAGGTGGTGTTTTGTCCTGACTAAGAGAGAGTATATCTACTGCAGGTGAGCTGCTCTGCACAGGAGATGATCCAATGGACAGCAAATCGAACAGAGCATCTGTTCCAGTTTTTGTAGCCTGATCCGTATCTGAATTGACACCGGCATTGTTTATCACTATGGTTAGGATGACAGGTCAAATTTAAAACAACCTGAAGGATCATCCCTTATGTGAAATTAAGACATTCGTTTTGGTAAAAGCTACCTGTTTCTATTTCTTGCTTGACAATATGTTCAAATTCCAAGTAAATTTCATCTATTTGCCTTTCCCAAAAAAAGACTTCCATCTCTTAAGAAAACAACTCTATAGTGAACAATATAGGACATTACTATGTCTATTTTATTCTTTTATCAGAAGGAAAACCAGGTTTTCCAAGTTCTCTGCAATCTCTAAATCAAAGTATTTTTAAAAAGGTCACTCAGTGCTGTAAACCTACATATAGCCATAACTCATTAGCATGAAAGGAAAGTCATATACATAAAATTATTACTCACTACTTCCCATACTTGATGCTGCCAAAGACGGTGCCAGATCAACTCCAAGAAGATCTTTAAGATAATCAGCACCAGAAGAGCTAGGTGCAGGGACATCATCCGAACTTAGATCAAGCAAATCAACAGGAGCAGCAGCAGGTTTGACTGTTCCATTTGGAACTTTAAGGGAAGATGCTGGGGAGGTTGAAACAGTTGTTGGCACTGAACTTGCCTTCCTTCCATTGAAAGTTGCTTCATCCAGAACAGGCATTCTTTCAACCAATGCAGACCTGCAGGAACATTATGCCCTTAGAAATGCTTTGATGGTTGAAAAAGTACGCTTGCTTAAGCCGGAGAACTGTCAATTTTCTGCATGAGAGAATCATAAGAAGGGAGTAGTTCAACAATTTCATAAACAAAAGACAAAAGCTCAACTCTTTACCTGATGTTCTTATGCTTCTCAAGTATAGAGTTCAACATTTTCATAAACAAAAGACAAGCTCAACTCTTTACCTGATGTTCTTATGCTTCTCAAGTATAGAGTTGAATTCGATGGATCTTTGCTGCAATTCAAGCACAAAGTTTCCCTTATGCTGAACAATGATCTCCCTAATCCTCCTATAGGAAAAGGAGAAAAAGAAAAATGAGAAATGAGTAAGATGAGCCACAAGAGGCTGGTCATATTTGAAGAAGTACATTGCGACGAGAAGTTATGTTAAAAAAATATATATTGGGGGGGAAGAAGAAAGTTTCAACAATACTGGAACATATCGTGAATTATAGCTAAAATCTCTCACAGAAATCATCTAGAAGATTAGATGGGGTAAAATTTTTTTGAACTTAATTAGATGGGGAAAATAACATATGCATCACAATTACTTATGGGAATAGACATACGCTGTACAAGACGGAAAACGGGAAGAAAGCTTCAACAGGGCAATCAGAGCCATAGCTTTAGTGGTTAGATCAGAAGAATGTTGCTTCATAGCAATCTCAACGAGATCTACAGCATCAGACTCTGTTACCTGCATGCAAATTCAAGTATATAACTCTTTTCAGGAATCCAGATATCCCAATGAAATTTAATACCCTGACACACAGGCTCAAACAATGGCCTGGCATCTATTAGTCCAATAACGAAACCAGACCTTCTGCTTGTAAAAGAGGAAGTAATTGCTCGCAGCATATATTCAGAAGCTCCTCATTCAGCACAATAAATTTGCTTATTTACTTAGCTTTACCTTCCTCCTCACAAAAATTAAATATCCATTACTTGTGTGAAAGAAGATTAATGCACTCACAGTTATTGGATCCTCTATGTCAAGCATCCCGACATTGTTAACCAGCAAGTCCCCATACTCTCCAATACACCAAACTGCAACCCGAACAAGACTTTCCTGATGAAAGCACAAAAGAAATACTTCTGCACATAATGTACTTCCAATGTAAATTCAAACCAATGATATGCAATCCATCAAAGGAATGGTTCAATACCTGTTCAGATGAAGCCTGGAACAGCCGACATAATGCCCTAACAGTATAACCATGAAGATCAGCCGCATTGCTTATCACAACAATTAAGGCATGACATACTTCATCTTTCACAAAGTTCCCAGCCTGCCAAGGTAAAATTTAGATCTAATTAGAGCAATATCACAATTCATTGCAACTTCCATCCAATTATTTTGCACAACATTTGCTAAGGGCAGGCAACAATAAGGGAATGGGAAAATGTAAAGTTTGACAAAGCACGTTCTGGCTCGTAATTAACGTCATTTAACAGATAAAATGAGCATAATCCCTTGCTAACATCCCTCTCACGGAGCATGAAATTACAGAATGGATCATGCAAATAAGTTTCTCACAAGGATTAGTATATTGTCAAAGGTAAAAGGATCAAGTGCAAAAATTAGAAACAAACTAGAGACTTAAAACGGTAGCCCTGTACCTCAGAAAGAACCTTCAGCATTTGATCTATATACCAAATTTTATCCGGCGAAAACCTTGACAGCAAAGCAATGATAATTAGTGAAAAATGAACTCTATTAGAGAGTTGAAAAATTGCATTAAATAATCAACTCAAAGTTGAACCAATAAAGATCACTTAGCAAACTTCACAGAACTGTTTGTAGTATTGACTCCAGGAGAAGCAGTTTAAATACTCAAGGCTACATAGCCAAGTTAAAACTCCTCCAGACTATGTAAATATATAGTAACATCCAACTATTATAAATGCCCAGAGAAACTTTAAGCAGAAAGCACATAATAAAAAGTATCAGCAACTAAGCATTACAATACTTTCCATGATAATTTTAATGAAAGGAAACAAATTTACGATAACTTAGAAAATTGAAAGATCTCTTCAGTTTGAAAAGCAGTAACTCACTTTTCAACAATGGAGCAGATTTTGGCAGTAAGGTCTCCTTTAAATTCCTGTTCGCTAACTTCAAGATATTCAATGAGCTCTTTTGTTAGTGGTTTCACATTGGTTTCATTCACTAACAGATAGATAAGTTCAAGAGCCCGTCTCCGAATAGAAGCATCTGAATCCTGAAAGAGAAATCAAGTCATAACCTCCATTAAGTATACATGAACACCACCAACCTTTTTCCCAGCAAGTGAGAAAATTTCACCAGAGGAAACAGGTAAGACCACCCCCACAATGAAATTTGACCAAACTACCTTGACACATTCCAAAATTGTTGCACGATGTCTTTGTACTGCTTGGGCATCCACTGAGATAGCATTCATCAGCATATTTAATGCAACATATCTGACAAAATGAAGCTATTCAATAACAGTCTCAAGCATCCAGCTTAGAAGTCCATGGAGAAAGAGTATGATATCCACAGAAACAGTGAAAGATCATGCTATCAAATGAGAGGGAGTGATGAGTTTCACCATAAAGGCATAAAAGTGGAAATTCAATGGCCTACAACCAAGGTGGATCACCCATGGAAAGAGACCCACCTTTTCCAGAATATAGCATACAAAGTGTGACACCAACATCAAAGAAAATGCCCATCAACATTGTCATCATTGTCGCCCTGGACTTTCAATATAAGAATTCCATCATAAGGTCATCTTGAGTGTAAAAGAAAATACCTAATATTATTGTCCCGATTGGACAAAAATCTTCCCAAGATATTGATGGCAAGTACACGTAACCCGCCATTGTCTTCAATGCTCATTATAGTTTCTACACATTCATACAAAATTGCATTCCCAGCATTTTTGTTTGATTCTGTTTTTGATGCCACCTGTAGAAGATCAAGCATAGCAGGTCAAATAGGAGTGAGGATACAATAATTGAGTCATCAATGCTGAAATATATGCACCAAAACCTTCATAAGTTCTGAATATCATGGCACTTGAGAATCAATATAAACATAAATCGAAAATGGACAGAATTCTACAGCAAAGAAGCATGAAAAGATGGAACATCCTTTTCCCTAGCAAAGGACTAAATTCCATCTTGTTTCTCCTTTTTCTAGATGGAAACACCAATTCCAGAATTGAACATTGGAGAAACATTAGTCATTAACATATAATTCACTTTAAAACGCTTACATTTCCTAGCACCTCCACTTGAATAGGAACATGGCGCCAGTTCAGTTATCTAGAAGAGCCTCAATTCTCTAGTGATTCATAATCATAATCACTAATACGTCCAAATTATATAGAACTAAAAACCTAATTCCAATTAGTCAATTTATGATGGTTTTCACAATTCAACTCTGAAGAAAAATAGCACAAATCAAAAATTGGAAGAGGACTTACTTGAGCAAGTATGTCATTCATACAGTCACTGGCATCGGCATCTCCTTGACCCAAGACACGCAAGAGTCTAAGCAATCTAATGTGGAGGAAAGGATCTGCGATGCCAGCAATGTCATACTCAGGAGAGTATGGACTGTTCACAGCATCCCTGAGTGTTTTTACCAACCCCTCAGTGCACTTCTACACCATAATGAAGATAAGAAAATTATTAAAGCAAATCTTAGGAAGACCAGCATCAAAAGCATTCTTGAAATTCTTCTCAAGAACTACTGCATCCAACTTAACTTTCTTCTCGACGCTTGATTCGAACAATGCAGCAAATACATAGTATTTTCATCAAATAAACGATAAATGCACACAGAAAGCATAAGCCATAAAAAAAAGAAGAAAAAAAGAATGGGAGAAAATGATCTAGCAATTTAAACACCTTTAGCAGACTAATAAGATCTATAGAGAACTTATTCAAAAAGCAAAAAAGATAGAGCAAAATAAGCAACACAGAGCACTTTTGACTTCCTTAACAAAGTTCCGTTTTAAGTTCTCACCAAGCCCCAGTTCATGACATGAATATGAGCTTTTCAAGAACATGAAGGAAATAAGGCAACAGAAATAACAAAGGAATATAAGAAATAAATGAGCATCCCTGAGAAACTACATGATTTGCATTCAGTAAATGTTCTTGAGCCCGGCCTTTATCCAGTTTTCACTGCATTATTTACCATGAGATCGTCTAAATGATAATCTTGATAAAGTTAGAAACTCTCAATTGCAAAAGACACTGCTAGCATTTTCATATGTTCTAGTGATGCATTTTTCTAACATTTAATAACATATTGATGCAGCAATGATCAACTACCTTTCTGAAATATTCAAGTGCTTCAGAACTAAGTTTGCAGAGATCTGTACATAGTTGAATGCCTGTAATTAAAACTCCATGATGCTTTTCCTTAAGCAAGGAGGCAGTTGGATTTATAAAATTTTCAGCAAGATCTGGGACTTTCTTAATAATCCTTATAGAACATAATGCTGCCTGTAAAGAATGTATAAACTTGAGTTAGATCGATGACAGAAAAAGTAGCTAAAACACACATAACGAACAAAATGCTAACAACTATACCGGAAGGAGCCAAAAATAATAAACCATCTATATCAAGTATAAGTTTCACATATCGCATGCAAGTTTGATTTAATACCCCTGCCAATCTTAGGGGAACTAAAATTTTATGTGAAATTTAATTTGTTTGCTTGAAGAGTTCTTTCAACACCAGTAAACCAAATTATAAGAAAGAAGCTGATACCAAGAAATTCCTATCATATGTGATCAATAAGTAAATGCTTATTAACAAAAAATGAGTAAACGCAATTGGTAGCAGATGTGAAAAACAGATCATGAAGGTGCTTACTTCTAACATTCTACCAATCACAGAAAAGGTACCTCATAAGAGCCAGTGAAAAATATTTCTTCTGCAGAAACGACAACTCTAGGAGGACATTAGTAGACAATTCCATTAGAAGAAACTAAAGATAACCAATCATCAATCAGACAGAAGGGGGCATATATGGAGCACGCAACTATGAGCTTCACATCGTTTTGGTTAGCATTTAGGAGCATTAGTTAACAGGATTTTTGATAAATAGAAAGGAATGAAACAGGGAAATATTAGACATGACACGAAACAAATGTGAGAAACTCGTAACAATGTGAATTTTGGTGAAATCCAATTGAAAACACAGGTTCACTTTTCTAACTCATTTCTGAATTCATTTATGGGCTTCAATGCAAGCGAGTACTCACATCATAGTATGCCACTGACAACATAGGCCCTGCTGCATATTTGTGAGCATAAAACTAGTCTAGAGTCAGATTTATCTCTAGCCAAGCAATGCCCCCAAATTCATGCAAACAATGCAGGTGAAACAACTTGTTCATTTCCAATTGATGCTTGTGCTCAAAATCCCATATAAAGATGAAGATCTCACCTTTTTTCGAATGTTGGGATCTCGAAACTGCAACAACCTCTCCACTTCAGGAGCTAGATCCCGCGCCATTTCTGCAGAGCATATATTTCCAAGAGCACAAAGAGCAAGTCCAACAATATACTGGTTCATGTGATTGAGATCTCTATGTGAAAGTTAAGGTAGCTACAAGCCAAGAGGAACATTTTAAACTTAATCCCTGATTATGACATAACATAGCTATATAAAGTGCAGTTAACTTAAAGCATGCAGCACATCAGAAATACTGAATGGCAAGAAAAATCTGTTTGTGGCTGGATACTGCTTCAAAGAATTTGTCACCAACATAAGCACTTCTTGTCTCTCATCAAGGAGCAACATCAAACCAAGATAACCTATTCTCTTCTCTGGGAACCCAGAAGATGCAATTAACTTAAGACACTCCATTTGACCAAAATGAGTGGGGTAACCAAGCATGTGGATAAACATGAGCTTTGCCAAATTCCGATGTCTGCATTCTTGATCATTTTCATTGATTGCAGCACGTATTGCTGCACATTCTTTTCTAACAACTGCACGTTCCTCCGCTGCAGTTTTGCAGGCACGTATTGCCCGTATCATATCCCTGCATAGATGATGGAAGGAGAAATACTTACAACTCAAGTTACACCACAAAGAGATCAAATATGAAGACCGCAAAATGAAAACAAAATCAAACCCTCCAGATTAAGATCATAAAACCATGAAAAGACAAGTAATAAAAAATTTGACAAAGGTGAAGCCCAAAAGTCCATAATCAGCACACCGTTACACAACAGGGCAGCAAAAACTTCAAAATGATGTAAGAGGAAGCTCATCATGTCAGACGCCTAAGAATATGTGAGCTTTATAGCAATCAAAGGAATTTGGCTTAAAGCTGTTTCCCAATGTCCAATAAAATGCATAAAATAGGAGAAAAAGGTCTCTTTAGCAATTAAATGAGCATAACAAAATTCATAGCTTTACCAAAACAACTAGGAAATCTTTTACTGAATTAAACTTTCACCTACAAAGACAATGTTTAAAGCTGAAAAAGTGGCCAAAAAGCGGACTAGAAGCAGGAATCATGGTTTTGAAGGGTCATATATTCTTTCAGTATGGGAGATCTTCTAGAATAAGAATTGCATGTTTCAATCGGTATTAAAGATCTTCTACACAGATAAATTATTATGCAGAAGATATGATCAAATAAGTACCACATGCATGGATAGTAGATTTATGGATACATGGATAGAGATGTGTATTTTTGGTATAGTCATGGGTATAGTGGCGGTTCATCGGTTTGTGAACACGCTGGTTTGTGTCAAGTCATGAACCCTTTTGTAAAGCCTTAATACCTTTTGTGTTTTTGCACCTTCTTGGTGCTTCGATGAAAATTTTATTTAACACTAAAAGAATGAACCACATGCATGGATCTATATAATGCATGGGAGACATTGTGTTCGCTGCACAACGCATATGTCATAGTCCACAAGTCAATAAAAATTGAACAAACAATAAGCTACAATTCAGACGGTTGCACAGGTATAGCTGCCTGCCAATGGCAGATAAAAGCTAATATTCTACATCCGTGCTGGCCTAGCTTCAAATTAGCACTTATACTTGGTCAGGGAATTCCATACACTATGCAGTAGTTTGCGCTCAACCACAATCATGACAGTGGACAAAGAGAGAGAGACGCGTGCATGATCATGGAATCCTAATCCTGGGCTCAGCAGTTCAACTCTTCCCCTTTAGTCCCAAGTTCTAGTCCTTGTTTGTCCAACACCAATAAAAATTCTAAATTTGCAAGGAATGATAGCCAGTGAGGACACAGCATTAGTCACTGAATCAACTTAATAACGTGCATTCCCAGATCACCAGACTGTTATTCCCTCGGACCGAGAGAAACTATGAGCCACCCCAAATTTCATATTCGGAAGAGCTCTCACAAACAGCAAAATGCTGGGAAGCCCATCCGACATTGCTAATTCACTAGATTGGCCATTGATTTCATCAGGTTTAGCGAGAATTGCGAATCGCTTGCCGTAAATCACAGTAAAACAAATCCAAAGGGAGCAAAATGCTGCATCCGATTCAACGAAAGGAGAACACCGACGATGCGGGGACTCACCTCAAACGCGTCCCGGAGGAGAACGGGTTAATGATCGAATCCATCTCGAACCAGCGGCTTCAGCTACGAATCGGATCGAAACTGGGAGAGGAATGAGCTGAGCGCGGGATCGACAGTCCGCACAGATCCGGAGGAAGAGCAACGGAGATCGGATCTAATGGAGCAAGACAGAAGCTTTTCTTCTTCTTCCTAAATCCTTCTCTTTTTCTTGATGCAAAAAAAAAATATCCCTCTCCTTTCTTGTCTTCTGTCACCGATGAAGTGGGGAAAATAGAAAACACGAGCGAGCACTGCTCTCTCGCTCTTCTTTCTTTTTCTCCTTTCCTCCTTTTTTTTTTTTTGGTAAGAGGGAGGTTAATATATATTCATAAAGGGGTTGAGGCTCTCAACCCGATGCAAAAGAAAGGTTCCTCGGGTCAGTTGTCCCCGTTGTCCCAGGAAAATGTACACCAACACGATCTTCAAACAGAACGTTCGGCAGCCCGACAGGGGCCTCCTCCAGTAGGATGATGCATCCCGCGTCAACTGATTGTTGTTCCCTTGCCGCCTTTGCCAGGAAATCCGCCGCCCGATTAGCTTCCCTCAATACATGCTCAACTCTGCAGCTCCTAAAGTCCCGAAGCAGGAGCAAGCTCCTGCAATTGATAACCAAAACGATGTCGTTGTTTATTAATAAGGAAGGTCCAATTACCGTTGACTGTTCACTAAATTTTCAATTAAAGCCATTTCACTAAGAGAAACCACAGATTTCTGCACCCTTAATGGCTTTCCCGCCATCGGGGATCGGCCACGCAAGGGCCTCGCTCTCATTCGTTGTGCAGCTCATATCATTGGAATACCTTGTCCCAAGGATCCGACCATGTCTTAGTTGCATCCCGTGATTACGGAGCATGTTTTCATGCGATGGTAAGTTCTCAGAGACGAGGGAAAAAGAAAAAAGGTCTCTTGCAGTGATATTTGCTGCATGAACAGCAGTGGAAATTGCAGCTTTTTGGGGTCTTTTTTTTTTTTCTCAACGATGTTCACATCTTTGATTTTGTTGATCAAACTAAATTAATCGATGTTAAAGTAGGAGAGAGTGACTGAAGATACAACACCGGAGTTCTTGAAAAAAACTCGCTAATGTTGCAGACTTTTGGGATAAACTGCAAGCACTCGTATCAAAAATGTCGAGAAATGTGTTGATTCGCCGTACACCGTGCTGAGAGTGTATGGAAGATCCTGAAGGATGCAGCTCTCGCAACTCGCAAGCGAGAAATCCAGCTCTTCTTCCCGAGAAAAATGGAAGTCCACCTCAAGAACGTCAACGATCGACTTTGCAATGAGTAATCGCTCGATGCTCTACCTTTACCCTCCCGCCATTTGAATTTTCCCTCTTGTGCAGGAGGACATGGATGGAATTTAGATGTCGAATTTTGCATTGGCAGTCAGGGCTGTACGTGCGGTGATATGGCACGGTGTAAGGGGGATCATTGGTTTTATCTAAAGACGACGCGTGCTCGTCGGCCACCGGCCGAAAATCAGTCAGGCAATCAGTTTTCGTGGAGGAGAGAGGACGACGGAGTGGTGGACGCGGCTGCCAGATCTTTCAGTTTTAAGGGGGGGTTTTGGAGTTAATTTAGTGAAAATTTAATGAACGGTTAGGGGTAAATTAGTAGTTGTACCTTCCATTTAATAGAAACGAGGCTGTTTTGCACATCAAACATTAAAAAATTATATATTTAACGTCATTAGTGCCACAAAGGATGCCAGGTTAGAATTTTTAACTTAGAACTAACGACAGGAGTAAAGTGGTGACAAAAGCGTGGATGTTTGGATTTAAATATTGGCAAAAATAGAATGAGGACGGTTCGTTCAAACATTTGAGACCAAAGCGTAAATTTACTCTTATTTAAAATAGTTAATTCCTTAAATTATTTATTCGATGCGGAATAATATAGCGTTCAGCCAACATATTAAGAATATTCACTATCAATTCATCCGGAATAAATGGGAAATGAGCATGTTCCCTCCCCGTACAAGGAATAGCTATTACCTACGATCGATATAGATTAAATGATAGGATTGATTACTCTTCATTATTCCTTAAATTTTCAACTACTTCCCTTCCTTTTAACAACAAGTTAAATCATAATTACTTTGTATTCCACATCATTTTAATCTTTTATTATTTTTACTTTTTTCTACTATTTCCTTCGGCTCCTCCACTCCAAGTCCACGTTACCATGCTCACTCCGCAGCCCTCCGGTTGGAATTCCCACAATGTTAAGACCGGCTCCTTAATTTATTACTCCGACGTGAATCGATACAATTAGATCTCGGACTTTCTTGGGTACCTCTGCCAGCTCCAGCCCATTTTGGTTAGCAGAAATTCCTTTTTGGTGCGAGGTGATCGTGCGGCTCACGGGTGGCGGAAAAAGGGGCTGCACTCGTTGAGCAGGTTAACCTGGCGGCTGCACCGTTGATGTTTAGGCTTGGGCCTGGAGAGGAACCGGTTGGGCCTGTTCTACAACTGGGCCTGCGATTCAGCTCTCATGGGCCTGGTCCAGTTGTGGCCCTAGATTCAAGGGGAGACACTACTTCGGCTCCGAATAGAGATCGACAGTGTAATGACAGACCATGCAGGGAAGACCAGACGCAGCTGCATATAATTCATATCAACTGCCAACCTACCAATATCTATTGGTAACAATTTAGGAACCATGCCCCCTCAAGTCGAAAATCAATACTTACTTCTCC
This sequence comes from Lagerstroemia speciosa, assembly GCA_037672795.1. Classification (NCBI taxonomy): domain Eukaryota; kingdom Viridiplantae; phylum Streptophyta; class Magnoliopsida; order Myrtales; family Lythraceae; genus Lagerstroemia; species Lagerstroemia speciosa. The sequence continues at coordinate 2,267,479 of CM075303.1, read as the reverse complement.
ATCGAGCTCAACAATGATGGGTGTTAGCCCGTCCAGGATGCGGATTCTACGGTGGTCGTAGATTGGGTCCCCTTCTGCCGGCTTTTCTAGCCCCCGAGACAACTTCATTAGTCTTCTCTAGGCTTCACCCAGGAGTATGTCTACGGAATCGATGAGGAGCCGGGGCAGGGGGGGTTGCCTCGTTGATTTTAGAGGATTCTGGTAGGGAGGGCTCAATGGGAGGCCATTCCTCATCGTCCCCCAGTGATCATCCGGAACCTGCACATACAATCAGAATCATCAGATCGAAGTGTGTAAATGGTGGAAACCTTCATTGGACGGTACAGGATTACCTCGAAACGAAACGCTACATAGCTGAAAGGGATCGGCTTATCAGAGGCGAAGGCATTTCAATCATAGAAAGCGCTACAAAATTTCATCTGGCTGTACTGTTTATATTAGAACAAAAGCTGGCTGACATTGTCTGTGCACTGATCGCATTTGGACGGTTAAAACAAATTGAATTTATTTTTTTAAAAAAAAAAAAACAAACAAATATAATAACTGTACAAATACCAAGTGACGTCATCTTCTCACTTTTCAGCCAGAGAGGAAAACTCAATATAGACAACGGACTGCGCCCCCGGCAGGAGAGCTTCTGCTTAAACATCAGCATCACTGCTCCGCACTTCATCCCTCACTACAGGGGAACTCACACGTGCTTAACTTCCCCGAGCTTCCTCAACAAGCTCCACAAAACTCTCGGCTCAAGAGCACCTTCCCCTCAGACGCATCCCCTCATCGTAGGAGATTTCACCGAGTTACGTAGCAAAAGTTTAGTCCCACAAAATGCACCGAGCTTTTCAAAGCGCAACCTGCTAGGCTCGCCAGAGGGTGCTCTCAGAAGCAAGTTGTGCTTGCGAGGGACTCCAAGCCTTCGGGCATGAAGCATTGGCAAGGGCCTGAAGGACTTTGACAACTTCACCAACGTCATCGAGGTAGTACTTGGTGTTGCTGGGCTTACGGCCGACCGTACAGGCGAAGATTTCAGGCATTGTACGGAGGGAAGGGCTGGAGACAGTGTTGAGTATACCCTCGAACATGTCCTCATCTGACCTATCATCGCCTATGCACATAATGAAGTCAGGCGGCTCAGTACTGTTGATCATCGTGCTCAGGACCTTTTCTGCCACGAGACCTTTGCTCACTCCCTGTGTGGCAACAATTTAAAGCATACATGAACATTGAAGCTCCAAAGCCAGTTTGGACAGCAAGGAAATTCTATTATAAATGCAAAAGTTACTTTGATCGGGTCAATCACAATGATTGGTTTTGTGAATCCATAGTTATGAGGGACCCAACTATACAAAGGATTCTTTGGGAACTGGCTGCATCTCCAAAGTAGCATCACTAATTATAATAAATAGTGCCAACACACTAGGACATTGTTTTGGCAAACATAATTCGAACCAATGTTAAATTGAGATCTGAGGTAAGTCGAACTGATGTTAAATTGAGATTTGAAGTAAATAACACATACAATTTCGAACATGAAAATGATAAAGTAGTCGTGTATTGCAATTTGCAAGTAACATTCAAAATATGCTCTTACCTGGGGCTTGACTTCAACAATATGCCGTCCTCTCTTAACAACTGCAGGTTCGTTAGCAAGCACACTTTCAAGATGATCCAACAATTCTTTGGCTTGGCATGAGCCGAAGTCAGGATCTGCATCCTGATGGTGCCACACGATTGCAGTCTCCTTATATTCAATAGTGGAACCATCAGTTGCATCCATGTATAATTTCATCACAGGCTCCACAATGTTTTTCCAATCAAGATCAGAAGCCAAATTGCTGGCCTCCCACTCAGCTGCCTTTTTCCACCTGAGACAGATGAAACCACCAATATCACCAAACAGAACAGCATACTGTCAAGGAAATAACTAAATATGATGGTTTGAGATCTAGTACCTGATAAAATACCCATGTTCAGCAGCTACACCAAGCATCTCACAGGAAGAGAGCCACTCACTCAACGACTCTCTCCCCCTCCCACTAACGATAAATACAGTGTTCTTGGGATCACCACAGAGGGCATCCAAAACAGCAAGAACTTCAGGACTGGGCATTTTGCTGATGGAAGTTTCTGAAACAAGAGTGCCGTCATAGTCCAAAAATATGGCCCTCCTCTTTGTGCGTTTATATGCAGAGACAATGTAATCAGTAGCCAACTTACGAAAGCTGGGGGAAAGGCAGACAACCCTGAAACTCAATCCCAACCCAATACCCCAGCACCGTTTGTTGTAATGGTCTTGGCACGCTCTCTCTAAATCTTGGCTAAAGCTGCGCGCCCAGTAGGCCACATCATGAGTCTTAACATATTTGTAATGCTTTTCGTGCCGCAATTGCTTCTCAGTATCACTCATCGTTATCACTAAACTCAAGGCGTCAGCAACAGCATCAATGTCCCAAGGATTAACCCTTATAGCTCCACTCAGAGAGGGTGAACAACCAATAAACTCGGACACAACAAGCATGCTCATCCGAGCAGTATCCTTTGCCATGCCTATTGCCTTGTCCATAATAGGAGTTCCTTGCCTGCAGACTATATACTTGTAGGGCACTAGATTCATTCCATCCCTTACAGCATTAACTATGCAACATTCAGCTATGGAATAGTAGGCTGATTTCTCATAACGAGGAACAGGACGATCAATCAGGATAACAGGTTTATAGTTAGCGTAGCCATAGACCTCATTAATCCTCTGTGCAGTCAAATATGTCTCTTTCTTAGCTTCCTGGACATCTTTCCCAGAGCCCCTTGCAGGATTCACAATTTGAACCAGGACTACTTTGCCCTGAATCTGCGTATTCTGCTGCAGTAGTTGCTCCAGAGCTAGTAGCTTCAGACTGATTCCCTTAAATATGTCCATGTCATCCACACCAAGAATCACTTTCTTTCCTTTGAACTCCTCCTGAATCTCCCTGACCTTAGCAGATGTAGCAGGAAGATTGAGAACGGATTCAAGCCGACCCATGTGCACACCTACTGGCAAAATCTTTATATATACTGTTCGACCAAAGTAATCAAGCCCAATATGACCTCGTTTAGATTCATAGTCCAGGCCAAGCATTCTGCTGCAGCAGGAGAGGAAGTGACGAGCATAGTCAAATGTATGGAAGCCTATAAGATCACAATTCAGCATTCCTCTTAGGATTTCATCCCGAACTGGCAAAGTCCGGTATATTTCTGATGAAGGAAATGGACTGTGGAGGAAGAAACCAAGCTTAACTCGACTAAACCGCTTCCTCAAAAACGTTGGTAAGACCAAAAGATGATAATCATGAACCCACACATAGTCATCCTCCGGACTGATGACTTCCATGACTTTATCTGCAAATATTTTGTTTGCAGACACATATGCCTGCCAGAGAGAACGGTCAAAACGATCTCCATGGTCTGGGCACATAGGCAGCATATAATGGAACAGTGGCCATAGGTGTTGTTTACAAAATCCAAGATAAAATTTGTTCTGAAGATCATGAGGAAGAAAGGTAGGGATGCAATTAAAATCTTCCAACAATGTTTGAGCAACTTCTTCCTGATCGCTGGCATCAATTTCCGCTTTGAGAGAACCCACATAGAGTATCTCGGTGTCAGATGAGAAGCCATCCTTTAACTGCAGTAATATTGAATCCTCGTCTTTAGTGAAACACCATTTTCCTGTCTGGGGATCCCTCTTTGCTTGTAAGGGTAACATATTTGCCACAAGGATCTTGCGCTCATGAAAGCCAGATGAAGTGGTATCAGAATCTCCATCAGTGCTACTATAACCATCAAAATTGGAGATTATTCCCGGAGTGTTAATCACCCGAGGAATAGAATTGGGAGTTGGAGCAATATCCAAGAGGTCATCAAGAGCCAACTCAGAGAAATTTTTACATGATTTTGATGCCATTGCCAATTGATAGGCAGAGTCTTCAATAGTTCATAACAATAAGACAATAAAACCTACCCAAAAAAAGAAAGAAACAATTCATGAGACAACCATAGGATGCAAGAAATTCGGTATCTAAACAAGTGCGATCTGCCCTCAAGAAATTGTTATGTATCTTCTCTCTTCCAAAAAGTTGACATGAACATTGTACTAAGCGCAATTCACAGGCGAACTTGCAAGACAGCAGGAGCCAGAGCCAAGAAATGCATATTCTCCTCCCTCCTACAGTTCCATTCATATTACTTGGGAAGAAAGGGATCAATGTAAAAGTGGCTGATGATAGAATCTAGAATAGAAACAGAGCATCAAATATAACATTTACTGAGGTGAAAAGGCAAGAGCTCTTCACAGGAAAGCCAAATAATGTCTTAAAAGAATAGAAAGTTGCCATCTAGAATAGCAACAGAGCACCAAAATAACATAGCAAATACTGCTCTCATACGCAGGAATTTCAAAACACGTGAATGAGGTGGTCCATTACATATTTGGGATTATTAAGGATAAGCAAATGAGTACCTAAGAATTCTTCCTTACATAAGTAAAGCACTATTTTTACAATTCACCCCACGAGGCATGCCGAACACAATTTGCAGATCTTCAAAAAGGACCCAAAACCAATTTCTTACTGGAAGTATATAATCAAAGAAAGTACAGGCAACCTTCCCCAACTCAGAATCTTCCGTGAAAATTCGTCGTCAAAGCTACCAAAACACATTTCCACATCTAGAAATGGAAAACCTCAAAACAACCAGCAAGAGACAGCAGAAGGAAGTAACCTAAGACAGGAGCTCGATACGAATTAAACAGACGATATAAATAAAGATAAGCAAAACTACAACAACCGCGGGAGAGAGAAGCCTGTACCTCAGGGTTAACGCCGGTGTTAACCGGAAAAGGCAACAGGAAACTGTGCTCCGGAAGGGGAGGCCGCGGAGAGCTCTTCACTTGCGCTCCGATCGAGGATCGATGAGACCCGCGATAGCGTTGGAAAGGAGAATGGAAGCAGCGTCCGATTCAGAGATAGAGAATATCACAGCCAAAATGGCGAGAGAGGGGACAGTGCCGCTGATGATGATGATGATGAAGCTTCCTTCCAGTTAGTTTTTAACCATGGTTCTGTTTCTGGATCAGGTTTGGAGTTTCAACCCCTGGTGAAAGGACTGATATAGCCCTTCCCTTTGGATAAAGCACCCGTAGCGGGCCCCACAACCTAACAGACATTTGCAAGCAATTTTTTTCAGATATATCAAACACTCGCCAAGAGAGTTTTTTCTAATTCAAGAGATTTTACATATATTTTGCATAAATAAATTCCATATTGAGAATTATCAATGAATGAAATTTGTAAATATTTAGCAAAAAAATAAAAATTTGTAATTGAGAGAATTTTACTATTTAGTAAAAAAAAATACAAGAAAAACTTTATAATAGTTTACATTTGAATTTTTTTAATAACAGATGAAACTGAAAAAAGATAAAAGAAAATTGTTGAAATGTTTCTGCTTAATATATTTTCACCACGTGCTTTCAATATTAAGCAGTAATTGAGGTTAGACAACTGTTGTTCTCTCTTGCTTGTTTCCCGCGAAGAGGAAGATCTTGTGGTCCGCACGTGGTGGATTGTTGAAAGGGACCTAACACACAGTTTCAATTAGTGGGATTGACGGACCGATTCATGAATAATTTATAATTAAGTCAAATCGCCAGATGTGATGTAATTGATGCTGCGAGAGCATGTGGATTTTATTCGGGTCGGATTCAAGAAATACTTAAAAAGTACGAAACTCAATGGAAGAGTAATGATTTGAATTTAGGGACTTAAATAAGAAAATTTTAATAAAAAAATACAATTTATAATATATTTTAAAAAAATTTATAGTTAAATTGGGGCAAGTCACCGTCTGTGCACCTCCCTGTATCCACCCATGAGTTCTCATAAAGAAGAGCCCAAAAGACTAAAAAGTCCATGATTGGATAAGTATACGTTTGAAACAATAATTTTTAAATTAGAAATGAGTGTGTAAATGTAAAATAGAAAAAAAGAAAAAAAGAAGATAATAATAGAGAAATATAATAATTTTATTGACGAGAATCGAATTTATAATAAATTTTAAATGGTAAATGCAGAGTATTTCCAATGGTTTTCTTTTCTTGGATAATCCAGAGCCGTAGTGCTTGCAATGTTAGAAGATCGAAGAAATGGCCGCTGTGGCGGGCGGGTAGTGGTAATTGAGGGGTAAAGAGAGGGGCTCTTTGGGGTTTTCGACGCTGACCGCAGTTTGAAAATGGATAAGATTAAAGATTGGACTGACGTGGTGAAGGTCCAAAAAGGTCCAAAAAAATGATTATTATATTTTTCCGGAAAAGCTGTCTCTCTTTCTCTGCTCTTCAGTTTTCCCCGTCCACCCACTGCTGACAACCCCGTCCCGACACGTGGCACCTAACCCAGACGGTGCCCACCAGCCCACCTCCTAACTCACGTGCCTGGCGCGTGGCTCTGAGCTCGACCCGTAGATGGGGGGCGGGCCATCAAGCATTGAAAGCGCCCGCTCTTAAATGATCTTGAATGGATGATGGATTATGAGACGATGGCACTCTTGAATTCAGAAAATTTTATAAAATTTTATGTAAATTTTACTTAATTTTATCATATTTTTATTAAATAATATATAGTTCGTCCTCGTAAATTCTTCACGTGACTTTTCTATAGAGTTTCGTCCTCTTACGCGGATCCGTCTCTAATCTAATCTAGAAACTTATTTCAGGATAGCGAAATTCTAAAATACACTAATATAATGAGTTTAATGGAGTGAAATTTTATAAGATACTAATATAATAAGTTTACAAAATGAAATAGAATAATTTAATAAAAATGAATAAAGTCATCCGCGCGTCCTAAACCCATACCTGATTATTATATAACGTGAAAAATATTAATTTTATTTTTCTAAATAATAAATTAGTGTTGATGATCCTCGTAGTTATTACCCTAACTTATTTATTTAAAAAAAAAAAAAGAAGAAGAAGAAGGGAAAAGTGCTAAGTGTGGATCCTAGCTTATCCAATTGCCACGTTTCACGTGGCGAAGAATAGACTAAGGAAAAGGAGCGGTGGGTGTCGGGATCGTTCGACTCGACCAGTACTTCTCCCCGTATAAAGCTTCCGGTGCGGGGCCCACATGACCGGCCCCAGATGGGATGCTCCAACGGCATCTTTTCTCCTCGTGTGATATTTATTTTTTTTATGAAAAGGTCAGAATTGATCATAATCTTTATTTAACACTTTTTTTGGTTCTCATCCTAAAATATTTTTAGGTTCAGAATTAGTCCTCAATTTCTTTCCTAAGCTCACTTTTACCTCTCTTATTAAAAATACATCAACATAAAAAATAATAAAATTAAAAATATTGTGATGATGTGGTTAGATCATTGTTCTCAGAGTCTCGGGGATTTACCTTCGTTGTAGATCCTCCGACATATGGAATTGAGTACCTCCCCGCAGCCTGGTTGGACGTGTGCTTGAAAATATGAAAGAAAGTCAAATTGATGTGATGGTCCGATTTGACCATCCGACGCTTAAGTTAATCATTAATAGATATGACTGTAGAGGTGAATTTGAGTTATAGAACGCATACCCGTACAAGCGTAAATGAGTATTTATAAGGAGAATATGAGCCAGATATCGGAAATCAGCCAAGATCGTAGAGATAATATTAAAAATCAGTTAGGGATTATGACAATATTTAATGAATTGTAATAGTGACTTGGAGGGTAAAAAGATAATTTTATCGTTGTTAATTTATTTCACTATCAATATCCAAAAGAGGAGGGGTGTCTGTCCATAAACAATTTCTTCTTCCTCCTTTGAGACTAAATTAATTCCAAAAATATAGGATAAAAAAAATAAGAACGTTAGTTTTCCATTAACTTCCCAGAAAGAAAACACGTACAAAAAAAGAAAAAAATCATTTTATTTCCTAACCTTTTTTATTATTTTATTGCTCTTGCCCTAAATTTTTGCTACGATAACCTTCTGTCATGTTTAAAATGCTCTTAGAGTGAACCAAAAGGACTACAAAGAGAATACCGGGTGCGCAGTTGGTTTGGATCATTCAATTTAACTCCACTCGCCGCCCATATGTCATGTTTGAAATGTCCTGTCACTCGTCCAATTGATCTGCTGGATCTGGGATCGTACCAGCCACGGATCTAAAAATCTTGCCCAGAGGATGAAACTCTCGTAGCAAAGTAACTAAAGAATTCAAGGGGATGAAATATATATTCTTCCATAAAAATTAAATAAAATTAAGTAAAATTATAATAAAATCTCATGAAATTTTACGAGTTTAGAGGGCAATCGCTCCCGCGCCCCGCAATCCATCACCGAATAGCACTATCCATGCATCGAAGGTTGTCGTTGTCTGCTCTGTCTCTTTCACTGTCTTTTTCCTTTCTCGTGTTTATCCATTAAAATGTGGGTGGGGAGGAGCCGTTAATGGGAGGGAGACAACAGCTAATGCCAACGCCAACCCTTCCCCGCCCGCCCGCCCGCCAGCTTTTTTGTGTATTCTCGATCTGTTACCGTTGATATTGTTAATAGGCGTGATTAATTTAGTTCGATCATCGTCAATCCACTAAATGGTAAAAATTTCCGAGATTACGAAAAAATGAATTGAGAATTGCAAAATTTAATCTAGTCCAAGCATTTTTTTTCTCGATTCATAGTTAAGAAGTTTGAATTCAGAAATTTTTATTTGTAACTCGATTCAATACACAGAACTCTTTTTAAATGTATTTCATCTTTATTTTGGATCAACCCACGTGGTTTAACTAATGCATGATAATATAATATAATAAAAGGATATTTGATTTAAATATTATTAAATTAAGGAATAAAATGATATTGTAAGAAATGTAATTATTTTACATAAAAAGCAGTGAATAATTTGAAGTTATTATGTTTGATGAGTTTTATAAATTACTGAGAAAGTAAATAAAATATAATATTAAAATGTTTAATATTTACTAAAATATCCTTTTCTTTTCAAATTTTTTCTAAGCTTTCTCTCCCTCTCGCATGGGCTTATTGTAATTTCGACAGAATGCAGTTGTGGGACCCACTGCAATCGAAGATTGCGTTGCTCTTGCTTTTGGCGGCAAAAGCTTTTCCGATGAAGTACCGTGGCCCGGAAAAACTCCTTGCCCTGACACTTCAAAAACAGGAGAGGAGTGCAACAAAACACAGTAAAATGAGATGAAAAATTAAAATTTTTTATTAAAAAATATAATTACATTACATCGAACCAAATACGGCCTAATTGTATCGATGGGCATCGGTTTGATTAATCGTACAAGGATATTCTTCCATGTGGGGGAGACGAGACGTGGACCTCCAGAATCCACATAATGTCATCCCGTCCGTACACCCTCTTTAAATTGCTCTTTATATAACTCTGGGCCCCTCAGGTGAGCTGGACCCCAATCTTCCCGTCCAATTTATCTGCTCCAAATAAACCTTAATTTTTAATTTACTCGATGTGTCGGAGCCGCCGCAACTGCTATTCTCTTTGTTATTTTACAAGAAAAAGTATTGGATCTTAATTTGTATACGCGAATGGTAGTGGGATCGGAGAGCATTGATACTGTTAATGAAAATTTGATGATCTGTACTATCACGTGACAGTTTAGAAAGGAAATTTAACGGAGCGAAACAAAATAATTGGAGTGCACCGATATGAAATATGCACAAAAAAAAACACATACCAATTCTTTGTTTTACTCTTACTTTGAATGTAACTATCATCCTTTTTTTACTTCACTTTATCTCATTTTAAACCGACAATGCTTTTAAGGTTGTGTGTTTGGTTGAGTGTAATCCATGAAATTTTCATAAGAGTAGTTATTTTACGTACTAGATTACATTGTTTAAATACAAAATACTTTGTATTTAGGGTTTCCGGGCGACAATCTCTTTGCCGGGTCTGGGGAATTTTGGTTTGAAAGCTTTTACAAATAAAAAAAGGTGGAATTCTTCTTTTACGTGGGACCCAACTCTAAAATTACAATAAGGAAGCGTTTGGTTTAAGTATTGTTGAATTACGGGATAAATTTAGATTACATATAAAATTATTAGATTACATAGAAAATTGGATTGTGATATGAAATTGTGATATTTGGTAAATGTTTTAAATTAGCGTGAAAGTGGTTGGAAATATAATATTATAATATTTGATATTATTGATAATACATATAATTTACCAAATTGTCCTTTTTATTTTCTTAGTGATTGGACACGATAAGGGTAGATGAAGTCTTTTAATATTGTAAAATCATTTTACAACCTACAACCTTGGTATTCTCTTCCAGGGAAAGTGAGAAAGGCCTGGGAAACCCAAATGGCCCGGGAAAAAAATTTTACATCCCAATTTCCATCTAAATATGGGAAAGTAGGATGTAAAATAGTACACTTTTCATGTAAAATCTTTATTTTACATAAATTCAAACAACTCCTAAATTACCAAGAGGGGTTGGGCCGAGTGGTAAGCAACTCGGTGCCGCTTAAGGAGATCTCGGGTTCGAGACCTCACGTACGCAGACACCCCTCTTGGGAGCCTCACCCGCCATTGCCAGGCGTGCGACCCGGGGCGACCAACGGATTAGTCAAGTATGGTTGGCTGAAAGATGCCATCTCACCGCTGGTGGGGCCTGCTTGGATACCGTGGCTGGCGACCAAAAAAAAAAACAACTCCTAAATTCATAGTGGGACCCGCCTCAAAGCATTTGCACTGCTCAAAACCCACACGAGAGGTTGGGCATTTTTGTAATATTTACATTATAATATCAGATTTTACCTGCTTTCTTTGTAATCCTAGAAAACCTACCAAACACTACAATTTCATATTACAATTTATTTTCTATATAATCAAACTTTCTCCTGTAATATAACAATACCGGAACCAGACGTCCCCTTAGAGGGAAAAGGCATGGAATATGGGATAGAAAGTCAGGAGCGGGCAAAGCCCACGAGATGATGGAAGGACATAAATTCTTTCAAGCCTATAGCCCACACCCCCTACCACCAACAGCACTCGGCCCATTGGATTCAATTAGCCGTCCACGCATCAATCTCGAGCCAGATGACTTGAAATTATCATTTTTTTAATCAGTAAAAGAAAACAACAGTATTGAAGTCCAAGTTAACATATAATTACATGATATTCAGATCTTCATGTTCAGCTGCAATCAGATTGAATGAACTGAATAATCGATACTAAAACCAATCGTTGAAAAGTAAAAGAAGTCGGGACCCACCAAAACTTGAACCTAAGGAATCCATTCTGATACAGTAAAAGAAGTCGCCAAATCTCATGGATGTGGGTTTTTGACCATTATTGTTAGAATAAGGTCCAAAGTCTTTGAACCACAGTAAGTGATCTCCAAGAGCTCAGCGGAGCATTAATAAGTTATCCTGAGAATTGCATTCAAGGCCTGTCTGGTTCAATGTAATCCATGAACATTCCATGGAAAGCAATAAACTTTTCCATCTATTTTCCAATGTTTGGATGAAAAATGGGATGTAATACCACTCTCCTGAGCCCTTCAAAATTTACCGGGCCAGCCACAAATCCCAATAAAGTGATTGATGGATTCTAGCCCTGCACTGTCAAACTCTGTCCACTAAAAAGGACAAATGAAGAGTGAAAAAAAAAAGTAAGGAATGAGAGGGTATATTTATAAATTTATATTCACTACCTATCGCATCATATATTATAATATTATATTTTCAATCATTTTTCCACCAAACTAAAATACTTTCCAAACACAACAATTTCATTTTATAATCTATTTTTTATATAAAATAATAATTTTTCATGTAATTAAGCTTTTCTCCTTAATTCAAGATTATCCAAACCAAATACCCTTTATCGTACCATTCTCGGTTGCCCTCCACAGCCTCGGACACTCCGAGTGCATTGTCACTGTCCTGAAATTGTGTTTATTTTGACGTACTCAAGGAATGTTCTCCGTCTAAAACCTGAAATTTACACCGTATATCCCAACATTTTAATATAAAATTTATTATTAAACGATATTATAAATTTGAAAACTTTTCATAATGCAAAAATAGATACTTATATTCAGAATATGTAAAATTTGTGAACGATAATTTTATAAAGCCTTTAGCTTTAATTATTAAAAAAATGTACGTGATAAAGAAAGATGATGGTACTTCACGTGGCCAGCAAGGATGCACAAATTTTTAGGCCATGGGATGTCATTATGTGTTGTGATAAAATATAATTGGATTATAATAAATAAATAAATAAATACTAATTATTCAAGTAGATATTTTAATTATATTAATCAGATTAATTTAATTAATTATTTTATTTCGTGTTACTATGACACGGGATAATTTGAGTTTTTTTGTAACAAGATAAATATTTAATATGTAATATGTGAAGAGTTCGTTATATAAATTATTATACAGATCTTGATATATATAAATTTAAATGTCAAAAATTATTAAAATTTTATACTTATAAAAATTTAAAAAAAATTTATAAAATGAGTTTGTTGTATATTATGCGGTGAATATATATTCATCTGATTGCAGGAATAAAGGTGATAACTAATAAATAATCATTTTAAAAGGCGCCGTCCACGTCAGCGCAATCTCCCTCCCCCCACCATTAAGGGTGGTCGGTTGATCCTTTTTGATACTTCTAAGCGACTTTTCTTTGCTTTCATTCCCACCGTTCAGAGGCCTGATCCGACCGGAGCCCGATCCTCAGCCTCCTCCGGACCAGATGGGGACCGAAACGGCCGCCGCGGCCGCCGACACCGAGTCATCCCTCCTCCTCCCCGTCTCCGGCGGATCCCTCGCCAAGATCCCCGCGGATACCTTCCACTTTGCTTACATCATCTTCTTCACCCTTGGCCTCGGCTTCCTCCTCCCATGGAACGCCTTCATCACCGCCGTCGACTACTTCACCTACCTCTACCCGGAGGCCAGCGTCGACCGCATCTTCGCCGTCGTCTACATGCTCGTCGCCCTCTTCTTCCTACTCCTGATTATCCTCTACTCCCACAAGTCCGACGCCTATGTCAGGATCAACCTGGGCCTTGCACTCTTCGTGGTGGGCCTCCTCGTCGTCCCTGTCATGGACGCGGCGTACATCAAGGGCCGGATCGGACTGTACGATGGATTTTACGTGACCGTGACAGCCGTTGCGTTGTCGGGTTTGGGGGACGCGTTGGTTCAGGGTGGGATAATTGGGTCCGCCGGGGAGATGCCCGAGAGGTACATGCAGGCTGTTGTCGCTGGAACTGCTGCTTCAGGTCTGTTACTTTTCCACTTTCTCTACAAATTTTCAATTCGTTCTCCTGTAATGATTTAGGGTTTGCAGCTATCCGTGGGGTTTGAACTTCAATCTCTTATGATGACGAACATTTCTATGGGAAACTATTTTCGGACCATCATTTGGTAAAGTTTTCGATATGAATTCAGTGGAGTAGTTCGGCAGCATTCCTGAAGATTAGCTGGGGGACAATCGTATCTCGTTTGATCAATCTTGTTGAGCTGTTGATGTTCCCATAAGGACATGGTTACCAGTGCTTCTGATACGTACAATTTCATCCAACTATGAGTTCTAGTGAATAGAAATTGCAATCAAACTCTGGTGAGATGGATGTTATACATTTGTCTCGCATGTGTATAGATCTTTTCGCTTGCTCGAGCATGGAGATTAGTTTGAGGAACTTGTTTATGTGAGTTGACAGCTGCTCAGGCCATGGTTTTATCATAATAGAACATGCAATGGATAAAAGGGTATTGAAAAATTTCAAATATTGCCAAATTTGGAGTACTGATTAAATTCCGACATGTAGCTTTCTTTCAGCTTTGAAACTATTTCAGGTCATCATGATGTCTGCAGATTACTGACTTGCACAAATTTTCATCTTTCTATACGAATTCACTGGTACTGATGAAATTTTGAGGAATTTGTTTACTGCGGAATAGTATTATAGTTTGTTAAAAACAGAACTTGAAGATGAACGAGACATTCAAGGCTTCCTCTGATATGAACCTGAAGTCCTCATAAAATTTTTTTGTGTGTCGCTTTCTTGAGAATGCTATTATTCTGATCATGACCTGGGTTATCTTTCAACTTTCTGCTATGTGAGTTCTGAATCGCCTGAAAAACTGTTCAACGCAGGGGTCCTCATATCCCTCCTACGTATCGTTACAAAAGCAGTATACTCTCAGGATGGATCGGGCCTGAGAAAAAGTGCAAACCTCTACTTTGCTGTTAGTATCGTGATAATGGCAATATGCATCATCTTCTATAATGTGGCACATAGGCTTCCTATCATAAAGTACTACAAGGACCTGAAAGCCCAAGCGGTGAATGAGGAGAAAGAGGTTGAAGGTCCCCTCAAGGGGTCGCACTGGAGATCCTCTCTGCTGAACACCGTGGGGAAGGTCAAGTGGTTCGGGTTTGGGATTCTTCTTATCTATATTGTGACCTTAGCAATATTCCCAGGTTACATAACAGAGGATGTTCACTCCGAGCTTCTTAAGGACTGGTACGCGGTACTGCTTATCACAGGCTACAACGTGTTTGACCTTGTGGGCAAGTCTTTGACTGCATTTTATCTCCTGGAGAATGCTAAAATTGCAATCTGGGCCTGTGTGGTGAGGTTATTGTTCTTCCCTCTCTTTTATGGGTGTTTGCACGGTCCGGCATTCTTTAGAACCGAGATCCCTGTCACGATATTGACCTGCCTTCTGGGGCTGACCAATGGGTACTTGACAAGTGTCCTGATGATTATGGCTCCCAAGGCTGTTCCATTGCAGCACGCCGAGACTGCTGGGATAGTGATTGTGCTTTTCTTGATTATCGGACTCGCTGCTGGTTCTGTTGTGTCTTGGCTTTGGGTTATCTGACCAGGGTTGGACTGAATGAGGTGTTGAAACTTCTTTAATGCCGATTCTTGCAATCGGGGATTAGGACCAGTCGGGCAGCAGTATCTGCATTTGTACGTAACGATGGAAACTATTCCTTGGAATATCTCCTCTTCGCATTTCGCAGTAGGGCAACAGTACCTGCATTTGTATTTAACAATGGAAACTATTCCTTGAAGTATCTCTTCTTTGCTCTGGGGTTACTTGGTAGTCGTTCTATCAATCTGGTTACCTTGCAATGGAACTGATGAAGATAGAAAATTCAATAGACATTTTCTTTTCTTGGGCAATTTTCTTTCCCGTGGGGTTAACTTCTTTCATAAACGATGATGAAACCATCTTATAAGCTCAGCATAGTAAGTGGAAACTCAATTCCAGTAGAGTTCTTTTTGTGGGTATTTTAGCAACATTTGTATGTTTTCAAGTCTGTTTTTGTTCTGGCAAAAAAAAAGTCTGTTTTTGTTTCCTCTTTCCTCTGTCTCATTTCGTACAGGAAATTATACCATCTTCTTGGTTTCTCTGTGTCGAGAAAGGACATGAATTGGGCTTCGTAGTGTTTCTGTTAGGGGAAAATGTTGCTAGTTCTGTGTCATGTTGGATGAATTGATGAAAACGTTCCATATAAGGTGATCTTTGTCAAATGGACTTGGGAGTTGACCTTTGTTCTAAGATCTACTATGCAAATGAACTTAGGAGTTTGTCCTGCTCGGGAGTAACTTCAAAATGCAAACTTCTATTTGAAATGAATCAGCGAGGGGTAAAATTAATAAGAGGGACAACCTTCGAGGGCCAAGTTGCAATTTCTCATTCAAACACTGATCTAACATTCAAAAGAATACCGTGTTACCAAAAAACAGATTAATGCTAACATCAAATGAAGAAAGAAACACAAAATTGTCCTCCCAATCCAATCGGGCCATCCCTGTGGAGCTCAAGACCGGCCAAGTCATGTTATTAGCATTGGCAAATTCCGAAAATTCAAAAAGCAATTCAACAAGATAACTGTCTCTCTGCCAAAAACCTTAATCAGTTCTTCCATATATGAGCTATGGAGCCATATGCCTGCCAACAATGAAGCTACGAGGTCTACCACGAATTCTCTGGCCATGCTATAGAGGAGTGGCGAACCCTGAAACCATTTGGCAGAAAAACATTAATTGAACAGTCGAAGAAGTGGGACACTTGGTACTTTCGAACCAAAAAATCAGGTTGTGATGTCCCAATAAACCACAGAACATCCATCGCAAGAATTACTAAATCAACCTGTGAGAAAACATGAGAATTGGCAGGGTGAACATCGCCAAAATCTGACACACATCTAAGATGCCCCATTCATTTTACATAATAAATTGACAGGAATATGATTTCGCAATCCACTGGTGAAAAAGTTGCAGTCATCTGGTAAAAAGAAAAGGCACAATCATCTAAATCTATTTCCTGAATGTTGCAACACTGTTTACCCAAGTTATCTTCCCTACAGTTTTTTGGGTTTCAACATACAGATGATGTGAGAGCATTAATTCAGGATCCTTGCTTTTCCAGAAAATCTCTTATATTTCAGGATGTTCATTTTACTTTTTCAAGATTAAAGTCTGCTTCAGCTGTAATATCCCCCATACACCTTTTCATTTCATAAACCAGTAACAGAAAGTGACTCCCGGCGAGATTAGCATCTGGAGAAGCCAAAGTTGCCGTCAAGAAACGCAGCATTTGGGAGCTTCCTGCAGCATAAATATGTGGCCAAGAGACCCCAAATCTCCTAAAACCATTACTAATCAATGTACAGGGCTGGCAAATAACAACAGGGAAGCAGCTTCCAGGTAACAATATAAGCTAATCTGTATACAGCAGGCAAACTTTTCGAGACAATGCCTCCTCATCTCGCTGATATACACAACATGTTTCAGAGGAAAAGTCAACAGATGGGTATACAGAAGACAGGCAACTGAGGAATTTCTTTCACAGAATTTCTCGACCCAATGATCATGAGTCTTAGAGAATTTAGGAACTACCTTCAGATAGACAGCCCCATCTGAGACTGCTCAAAGAGAGCAACGAAGTGAACAGAGAAGAGGCTGTAACACTGTGCAGTGGCATCACCGTTAGCACCCCACCCAACTCAACTGGGAGCCTAAAGGCAAATAAAAATTTGTCATTTACCATCATCCAATCTCATACTAACCAGACATATACAAAGGGCACTGTATCATATAATCGTGATACCCATTATCAAAATTGAAGGGGTCATTTCATGAATGGCACATTTCGGATTTCTACCGGCATATTCGTAAAAGAAATCACTAGAGAGCTCCAAGTCTCTAGCCCAGAAGCAAAGACCACTAAAAATTTCAGCTTCCAGCAACAAAGACCCGAAATCTGTAAGCAACGGAGCTGACCTCGAGAGAGTGAGCCGGGGAGTGAAGAGCCGCGAGGCAGAAGAGCCGGGCTTAGAAGCAGAGAGCCCCTTCAGCCTAGAAGCCGCCAAGGAAGAGGAAGCAGAAGGCGAGCGGCTCAGTACCGCTCTCGCAGAAGCTGAGGAGAGATGCAGCGCTCTCTTCGCACAGTTGGCCGCCATTTCCGATCTACCCTGCTCTCCTCCTTCGAGCTGACTTCCAATTCCATGGAGAACCCCAACTGACTCAAAGGGAAGGTTGTCCTACTGGGCCCAAAACAGCCCACTCTTATGGAGGCCCATAGTTCGTAGCCCATGAGGAATTAATCTCTGCTCACCATGTTCTCACTGACAGGCATTCAAATGGTGTGAGATGCAGAATTGGTCCGTCACACGTTATTTGTGAAAGCTGCCATTGACGGATACTGGTCTGAATCGTAATTCGGGCACGAGATTCGCTTGAGGAAACTTTACACTAAAAGCCGATGTGCCACATCAGCTGTATTGAGCAGACTGTCCGGTTAATAACTTTTTCATAGAATCCATCACTCTAAATCAACAGTATAATTGAGTAACGAGACTTGATACTTGATATAGTTAATATCATCCACTTCATGAGATCAAGAAGTCTTATATTCGATTCTTATCAATGAGATTTCCCGTATCTCTCAGTTTACTTGTCTCTTCCATCCCCTTCTAGGTATGTGTACCTTGTTTGTAAGCAAAAAATCAATTCTACATGATTTTTACAAATTTAGATTTGAGCGAGGTCAGGTAAAACTATTCTAACCATGAATTTTTTCGGTGATGCTACGTTGTTGGGACCCATGTTGATATTGGTTGTTAAGTTCATTTGACATATTTCAGGTTGAACACGAATTTTTGAACATTACATAATATGGTTACTGGATTGTCGTTACTTCTACTCTATATATATATATATATATATGTATATGTAAGATTGGACCAAATAGCAATTGAGCAATGGGGACCGTAACAACTATCTTGTGACCTCCTCGCGAGTATAAAACGCCCCGAGAAGGCTTTGGCCGGTTGCCGGAGCACCCTCAATCTTTTCGACCACAAGTTCAACCACATCTTATGAGCGCAACTGAAACCCTGTTCAGCGTCCTCGAACCGTTCATCCATAATACCTTTTCTCGTTCTTTTTTTTGTAATAAAAAAATAAAAAGACACATAACTTTTATAATAAAGATTAAACTCAGAATTTTTATGTTGTAACTTAACGTCTCGTGCCATTACAATAAAATGACATTATTTACTTTTTTTTCCCTTACTTTTTGTAAATTTCGACATGAAGAAATTTTATGCATCCTTATTAATTCATGTCCATCAGTCCACGTGCAGTACAAAACATTTGGAACCATAATTATCCCAACTTCCCTTTTTTGTTTCCTGCAAGGGGCCCATTGATTTGTTTATAAGTGGCTGCTCTTCTTTTTTTTTTTTTTGGTCGCCAGCCACGGTATCCAAGCAGGCCCCACCAGCGGTGAGACGGCATCTTTCAGCCAACCATACTTAACTAATCCGTTGGTCGCCCCGGGTCGCACGCCTGGCAATGGCGGGTGAGGCTCCCAAGGGGGGTGTCTGCGTACGTGAGGTCTCGAACCTGAGACCTCCTTAAGCGGCACCGAGCTGCTTACCACTCGGCCCAACCCCCCTTGGTTATAAGTGGCTGCTCTTCAACCTTAAGTTTACGACGGACAGGACACCTGCCCGGAACACAACCACATAGAATGTAACATGCTACGCGTGTCCTTCGCCAAAGATGGATTCAGGGGGTTGCACAGCCGGGAAACCACTGCATTTTTTTTTTTAAAATTACAAAATATTATATAAAATTTTCTAAATTTTATTTACTTTTTATCAATTATTTTATTTCATCTTCTTTTCGTTATTTTACTTTTTATTGAATTTTTCTCCTAAATAAATGTCTTCCCCTATCACTACCCATCTCCTGGCTCCAATACTTTGGGAACCCAGAAAACATGCTCTCACACTAAAAAACCATACAGAGCGTTTAATAGTTGAACTAGGAACAATGGACGAATTCCACGACCAAAGTCGATCGATCATTGGACATACCGTCGAGTTTCCGTTACCATGTTGATAAGATTATAGAATCTACTGCATCATAATTGACTATTACACCTTATTCCGACATAATAACCCTTTCTTCGAACAAAATCGAAAAACCTATAAAAACAGAGACTAATGAAAGAGGGAAAAATGCCACAGCTTGCTTGGTGATAAAGTAAACATCAGCATTCAAATTAGGGTCTGGCTCTTACCTACGGCTAACCTTCTTCTTAGCCACTGGGTCAAACCCGAATTGGATTTTAACCGGCTCTCGTCCAGGTCATGTCGTTTTCGAATATCCAATGGCATACCTCGATCCGACCCGGTCCGTATCCGAGCGCTAGGAAGGCCCCGTGGGTCGGGCTCCACGCGGACGTGTCCAGGTGGCATATTGCGACGCCGTGGTTGATCCTAGCCTTTGAGCTTGGATCGAGGAGATCCGCCTCATAGACCCGGACCTTGGGAACCGAGTGGCAGTAGTAGAGCAGGTAAGGGAACAGGCTCTGGTGGCACGACACTGACTCGGTCACCTTACCACCATCGATCCCCACCACCTCCCCGACCAGGACCTCCTTCCCCGACCCTGCCACGTTTTCTGTGCTCCGGACAGCCACGTCACGTCCCAGCACGGAGGTCGCGAAGTCCACCATATCCTCAATGGAGCCGACGCAGCGCTTTGTCTCTCCACGGCTCGGGGCCCGCTCGCACTCATCGAGGGTTGCGACGATCATCGACTCCATTGAGGAGTTGTCCGCCGCATGGAAGGTCCGCTTTAGCTCGGCGAGCTTGGAGGACGAGAAGGGTAATTTTGAGGATATGGTCCGGGGCAAGAATGACCTTTTGGGCATCTTATCCCTAATGTCCGGCATGGGCATGAGAATGCCCTTCCTCAGCATGCTTTCCCGGAAGAATTTGCCCGGTTCAACCCACCTATTTATCTTACCGCCACCGGCCTTCATAGCCTCTGCCGCCGCCTCCTGGGCCTCGCTTCGGCTCGTGTAGCTGGCGAACGACACCTTGGACTTCTTGGCGTAGTCCTTGAACGTGTTATTGACTCCGTAGACCTTGAATCCAATCGACTGCCCCTGAGCTCCCTGGCCGTAGAGGGAGAACTTGTCGGTTCCCTCATTGAAGGACTTGCCGTAGTTGGCGAAATTGACCTTCGCCGAGTTGGAGTTCTTCGCGTACGACTTGAAACTGTCGTCGCCGACGTTGGACTTTTGCCGGTAGTTGGCGAAGCTGTCGGAGGCGCCGTTGCCACCACTGCCATAGCTCTTGAAGGTATTTTCTGGCACGTTCCCGTTGAGGCCGTAGTTGGTGAAGGTGTCGTTCGCGCCGTTGGCCCCCTCGCCGTAGCCAGAGAAATCGGACCCGATCACGTTCGAGTCGGTGGCGTAGTTCGTGAATTCGTTCGGCGAGCCGTTCTCGTTCCGGCCGTAGCTGGAGAACTTCTCGCTGCCGGAGTTCGTTTCGTCAGTGTAGCTGGAGAACTTATGCGCCCTCCCATTTCCGTCCGCTCCGTAACTGTTGAACTTAAGATCCGGCACATTGACCTGAAAATCAATTCACATTCGCCTCCAATCGCATCAAAATCGAAGCTCGAAGTCAAAATTTCAGTACCTATTTCGATTGATCGGAAAATTAGAGCCGAGCGAGAGGGGAAGTTAATTTATCCAACGGACTCACCCTGTCGTTGTAGTTCTTGAATTCTCCCCTGCCGCCGGTGGCTCCGACCCCGTAGCTGTTGAAGCTCTGGTCCACCACATTGCCCTCACGGCCATAGTTGTCGAACTTATCGTTGTGGCCGGCGGCGCCGCGGCTGTACCGCCGGAAGGTGTCGACGGGGAGGTTCAAGCCGTCGGAGTAGTTCTTGAACGAGTCTACCCCGCCGAGCCGGTCGTTCCCGTAGTTGCTGAAGTTCCGGTTGGAGTAGACGGCAAAGTTGGAGTCCTTCTCGTGCTTCTCGAGGCTCGGAGACAGGTCGGGGAAGCAGAGGAGGCCGGCGGCAGCGCAGAAGGAGGGAAGGTGGTCGGAGAGGGAGTTCCGGGCTGCGAGCTTCGCGAAGGCGGCGGCGTCCACGGCATTGAGCGGGGATGCCTTGGACATGAGGAAGGATGGCCTGGGGACATTGTTGCTGATCTGCTTCTTCCAGTAGCGAATCAGCGAGGCCCTCGGGGAGAAGGGGTTAGTCTCATCGGCTCCGGGGCTGCCTCCGTCGCCGGCGGAAGCGACCTGCATTGCGAAAACAAGGACAATGGAGTGAGCTTCCGGTGGTAGGGGCATCGGAAAGAGGAGGAAGAAGAAGAAGATTAGTTACAGTGAGAGAACAGAGGAGGAGGAGGCAGAGGAATGGAGAGCTCATGAGGTTGAACTGTCAATGCCAAAACTTTCAGGAGAGAAGCGGTGGGAATGTTGGTGGCTTAGCAGTGTCCGAGCCACTTAATTTATAGGACCCAACGAAAGAAGAGAAGGCCAGGCCCCCGGAGAGGAAGATACAAATGCATAAAAGAAATACGAACCCGAACTCTTAGACTCATCAAACCACACGAAAGTTTGCATTGCACTGCTGAATCACCGCCCTTGCTGGTGAGACTACTACACGGTTGAGTCAAGGATTTGACTGCAAATGCAAGCTTCCTAAATCAATCAAAGGTGTGCAGGTCGATTATCATCAGTGAAACGACTTCACCTGTCGGTACATCACTTTCATAACACCACGTACGGGTGGTGGTCTTATGAAACCAGGTCACCCTCAAGTCATTTTCTCTCAATGTCAAAATGCATTAAACCCACCTGGCTCAGATGTAGAGACATACTGAAAGGGCAGAAGTTGAAGTTAGATGGCGAGGGCAAAGGCGTGATTGCATACCCATTTCGGCTCCACAGGGCTCTACCAGTACCAACCTCCTTCAGAATGCCGTAAATAGAACCCAAGTCCCATTTCAATTGGACATTTAATGGTCTGAGGGTTTGACTTTCATCCACCACATTGGGCACTGGCTTGCGTGGATCACACATCATGCTATCCCATTCATTGTCCCTCTATGCGCAATTATTATACCTAATATGCATACTCGAGATGTTCATTTTGCACAACTGATATGAGATCACGGGGCGTGACAAACTGCCTTGCTCTCTTGCTGGTCGAGGTCCAAACAATTCTCCATGATCTTGGCTCATTGTTAGTCTAATATAAATCAACTGCAAACCACTCATTGTTGTGGGCAAGTGTCTATTCCGATAGCATCTGTAATACCATAAGCTCATATTTAGAAAATGATCGTCATAAGTGCTCTTGGAATCATTACACTTTACATATATATATATATATATATATATATCTAAAATCTCATTCTTATATAACTTATGCGAAATTTCTGGGATGGTAACACAAATATCTTAAGGAAGCGAGATATCTTGATCGTCCTGCATACTAATTTTCACCTTCCATATCCTTCCATCGAATCCAAGTTGGTTTGAACATTCCTTACTATAATGAGGGCCTCTATACCCATCTTCATAACACGTGATATGCTTCAGGGTTGTCATCATATTGACTCGGTGAGTCAGTGGCACGCAAAGCGTGTCCATGGCTTTCGGAAAGTGCATGTCACCCTAAATGTCCTTATACGCAACACTCGTGACAAACCGGGGACATCGATTATGAGGATCGCAATCTCACACCATACAGAGAGAAGTTGATCGACTCAATTTATTTACAATTTCATGGTTCTAGTGCAAACTTATCAATGAATACGCCGAAGATCGTAATTCTTCTCCTAGATTTAGAGTAAAACTCCGTTCCCGATGTACGAGATTAAAAAAGAAAAAAGAGGGAGGTTTGTGGTAGGATCCAGTAGGCTTGGAAAAGCCCCTAATGAAGCCACAGGTTGATCACGGCTACATTTAAAATGACAAAAGAGGGGGCCATGGATTGATAAGACATCCTCATGGTTTGCTTGCATGGACAAAATGTTTGAAAAAAGGTGTAGAATGAAAGAACAGGAAACCCGTCATGTGAACAACAAAAAATATTTCTGGAAACTACATTAAGTGAACTAACACTGAACATATATATATATATATATATATATTCATTAACTACACATGTCTTGTAGTTGCACATCGAAGTATAGGGAATTTGGTCGCCGGTCGGTGACCTCATCCCAAAGTCAATGGCGGCCACCGATGAGATCACCATTTTCGCGGGCTAGCCAGTCGGCGCTCATTCCATAGTTACATGATTCAACACGCATGGATTTCAGGAAAATTGAAATCTCGTAAAAGTTATCCTTTTTCTTGGAATGTACGGCACAGTCTTCGGTAGTCCGATTATCCAAAATTGGTTCAGATTTCAATCGATTAATTAATGGATACAATTCTCGTAAATATTTTACAAAATTAAAATTTTTTATTTTTTATTTAGTATTTTGAGAAATATTAGCTACCCAGAAGTAAAAGGCAGTAACACTGCCCAGTTCCGCACTCGCTCTTCCTCCCCCACGATACGCGTTATGTCCACGAGGCAGTTTTTGATTGGCGGCTAAGTCTCTTTTCAGATAGATTTTGACGCGTGAGCCGCTATCCTGTCCATGTGGATTTTGTTTTATACGTGCACGAATTCTTTTTTTATTTTATTTCTGTTTTTTTCCTGAATCTTTCCTGACCCCGTGGCTCCTTATTTATTTTTGAGTACACTATCCGATTAATTTATATTCGAATTTATTAAGGTATAAAAATATTTTAATCATGAATTTTATTTATAAACTTTATTTAAAAGAAATAAATATTAGATTATTTCAAATAACTTATTTTAAACTTAGCATGTATTATTAGAATGATTGACAGAGCACAAACAAAACCTCCATTTCTTCCCCTTTCCATCCTCAGCGACAGTAGCGAGCTCGTGATGGTGGCATGTCCATGTAATTACAGCGTCAAACGAGGGGTATTTTCAATGGCGAGCTCTGTTTGGGCATGGACGCAGTCTCTCGGAACCGCGTTATTTCGACAGCTTTCTTCTTAATCATTTCATTAAGTCACATTTTTAAATATTTATTTATTATGCGACACGTCATTTTTTTTTCCCGTCTTCAATACCCACAGATTTAACATGCTTTGACTTATTCGGATTAAGCTGAGTCAACCTCCCAAGCGGATGAAAATTTTAAATTACAGATTTTCCCAATCATGCAACACAACCAGCCCTCTGTGATTTTTTTTTTTTGCACCACACGGTATCCCCGGACCAGCCGAAGTATACCTCGAGACTGATCTGCGATCGGGCCGGGATCCCTGGTTGGCCCTCTATGATTATTCATTTTTGGTTACTTTGCAAATAAAAATAAAAAGATTATTCGTTTCCGGGTTATAGTGTACGCTCGTAAACCTAAAATGAACATAAAGAAAGCAAGAAAGAATAAGGGGGTAAAGATGATTGAATTCATGGTATATAAATTTTGGATCGAAAGCAATATTATTGTACCTACCGTACCATATTTGTGCGTGGATGGTTGTCTACGGTAGGAGAAAGTCTTCAATGGAGCGATCATACAACGTAGACGGTGCTGATATGGTATATCAGTCAAATAAAAACTCACCATTTATATATTTTTTCTCATTAATGTTCACAAGTTATTAGATTTTTTTAATATTTTTTATCATTTATATATATTTTTTTCATTTAGGGTTCACTATTTATATAGTATTTTTTTTAAAGATTTTTTAGGATTTAATAATTATAATTTTACAATTATTAATTATATGTCAAGTTTTAATTTTTAACGGACATACCACGTAAGCATCACTGAAGAGTTTCTCCTATGGCCTTGCTGAATGAATGATCATCTCAGCCATGCAATAAATCACAACTTTATTGCTTACAGATTGTAGAACATTAATAGCATGCATTATTTGAAATCAGGTCGGAGAAATAAATTCTGTCGGACTGATTGGATTGGATTGCTGAGACCGTCGATTATTTTGTCTGCATCGTTAATATTTACAAGCCTAAGTCCTATTAATTAAATTTGAGTTAGTTTAGTTCACTGAGAGATGAAATTCTCCTAAAATGAATTGGCTCTATTTGTAAATATTCAAATCTTAGACCATCACTTCGGTAAAAAGGTGTTGAATTACCCCAATCAATTCAGATCGGAGACTATGAGAGTGTCCTCCAGTTCACATGATCGAGAGAAAAAATCGTCAGATAAAATGGCTTTATTTATTGCACTACTTAGTATTAGTAAATTTTATAACTCTTAACTAATTCAAATTCGATATTAATCGACTCGTGGAGAGATAGACTGATCTCAATTGTAGATTTTTTGACCTTAAGAAATAGATTCCAATTAACTAAATCATATATTTAGCTAAAACAAATCAACTAATAGGATAGGCTTTGCTTTCAACACCCTTCTGGGGTTTTTTCTAGAAAAGTATGAATTATTAAAAAATTTTCCAATCTACTACCAACTATTTTTTTACCCATAAAATCACGAACTACCTAAGAATTCTCTAATCTACTACGAACTTTTTCTAGAAAATCATAAATTATTCAAGAATTTCCTAATTTACCACGCCGTTAATTTATTTGTTAATTGCTTATGTATATTATTAATTTTGCTGATTCTGTAAATAGAGTCTGACGTGGTATCATACGTGGCATCATAAAAAATTATGAAATATTGTCGAATTCTTTATTTTATCATGAGGATGTACAAGCAAATAGATGTATAAACAGATGTTTTCTATCTTTATGACCAAATAGAAGCCACGTGTGATATTACGTCAGATTCTATTTGTACGATCAGTAAAATTAACGGTACACATAAGTAATTAACAAGTAAATTAACGGTATAGTAAATTAGCGAATTGTAGAATAGGGTACTGGGAGCAGTAGTGCTTTCCATGCAAACTGTAGAATCCCCTAGGCATTGGTATTTGGTGTTACTTACTAGTTATTATGGTCGTGCTGGAATTCAAGCACACGAATCTAGAAATTATATTCGTCTCCATGGAGATGAGGATGAGGGCTCTCGTCAAAGTTCAATAGAGGTTTATCCGTGCGATGCACGGGTAATTATTTATAAAAATGATTAGAAATATCTATTCATGATTTCATGAAGTAATTATTTATAATTAAATTTCTAAGTAAAAATAATATCTGTTTAATTTTTAAATTAGATAGCTATAATATGTAAAAATAAAAATTAATAATAAATATATTATAAAGAAAGAAAGAATGTGGAGCGAGGGATGGACTTTTGGGAGAGGAAAAAGGATAGAAGTGTATAGTTGTATATTAAATTTACAATCATGTCCTATTTTATTCCAATCTAAGGGTTAGAAATATTTTATTTTTTATGCACAAAGAGCATTTTTGGAATGGAAAATGTGACATCAGAAATGGGTCTCTTCCTTTAAAATAATAATAGATGATGATTAAATTTCTTATTCTTGTATAAATATTCCATGGGACCGTTACCAATGCCGCAATAATAGCGGATAAAGGAAATATTCATTCGTAACTAAAAAGTCTAACTGTCAAACACAACATGGTCGTTGGCAACTACATCTGTAGAACCATATATTGCAATTCTAGGATACGAACCACCTGTTATATCAAATAGAACCAGATTTTCCACCGAACCTGGCAGTATGTCAAAAAACATGATAGCTTGACCTTGATCCCTTGCCATCCTCACTAGCCTGCATGTCACTCCATTTGCTTCTTGGTAGATGTGTTGCATTCGGTAGTTCCAAAACGTCTAGCACAACTTCTTGCAATCACGGATTAGAGGCAGCAACATTAAATTCGTAACAGAGAAATAATTCATTAGCTGCTAAACAACTGCAACATCTAATTCTATAATAAGATAATGGATTATATGGTATATTTATATGTACATGTGC
This sequence comes from Lagerstroemia speciosa, assembly GCA_037672795.1. Taxonomy (NCBI): domain Eukaryota; kingdom Viridiplantae; phylum Streptophyta; class Magnoliopsida; order Myrtales; family Lythraceae; genus Lagerstroemia; species Lagerstroemia speciosa. The sequence goes on along the minus strand of CM075303.1, from coordinate 2,240,126 downwards.
TCTCTCTCTTTTTTCCTGTAGCAGAAGATCTCAGTGAGGTGGTGTTGTTGAGTCCTCTTTTCCATTTTACATGAATGGACGAAGAAGAAGAAGAAGAAGGAGCTGCCGGGTTGAAAAGTGAGAGATGCCCGCCCACTTTCTCCGCACCACTTTCTCATATATATATATATATATATATATATTTGAATAACCGAGGTATCCGAGCGCCTTCCGAGCCCTACTAGCGGTGGTTGCGACACCGCCACTTTCTCATCATAGTTCATGTTGATTTGATTTCTTGTTTTTGTATAAAGATTCCATGGGACCATTACCAATACTGCAATAGTAGCCGATTGTCTGGTATATTTATATGTACATATGCTCCCTTGTTTTTTCCCCGTAGCAGAAGATCTCAGTGAGGCGGTGTTGTTGAGTCCTCTTTTCCATTTTACATATATGGAAGGAGGAGGAGGAGGAGAAGGAGCTGCCAGGCTGAAAAGTGAGAGATGCCCGCTCACTTTCTCCGCACCAAATTTCTGCTCTTGAAAAGCATATTGTAAAATGCACGCTCATCATCATTCATACACATACATACATATATATATAATTCAAATAAGTGCTGATCTCTTCATTATCACGTCTTCTGACGATTCAAATTCCTCAGCTTCGTAAATTTACGACTCCGACGCATGTAAACCCTGAAGGTCGCCATCCAAGCAACTCGGCCCTTACTATTTCTGGATGATCGGCGTATTTTTTGTTGTTTACATGAATGTGGTATAAACCAAACCAAAAGGCCCCTCAGATGATAATCATACTTCAAGAAGAGGCAATTACCAGCATTTAGGATCGATTCCGGGAAGTACATCACAGACTCGAGAACTTGCCATGTATAATCAGTCAGGTTCAACTGCGCCCATGATCAGCAAAGGTCTAATGTAACCCAGAGGACTTACTTCCATCACTTGGAACATTTGAGCATCTCATTGCTACTGCACTTGCTAGGAAAGAAAACCGAACACAATCATACCTTCGAAGATACAGGAAAGGAGACAGCCAAGAGGCTGGCTTCGTAGTAGGGCCGGTGAAAGTTGAATCAGAGCGATCAACACTTCATGAATAAAATATGTCGTGCGACTTTTCCTTCTTTTCTTTTTAGTCATGAGCACACACTTTGCAGCTTTGTTCACCAAACAGGCCACTGATATCTGTTTCCTTATCTCTCTTCTTACATATGTATGACATCGAGCGATCGTAATTGCCAATCCATTCGTTTCCGGATTTCTGGTTAGAATATCTTCGTACGTGACATGTGACATGGTCCTCACCGGCGCTTGAGATGCGACAACAATTTAAATACATACATACATACATATATATACATACATATATATACACACATATATATACATATTCTTGAAGGCAACCTAATTAATGCAGTCCCGGTCCTAGGTCCCATTTATACGATAAGCCTCTAAAAGCAATAGAATCACAATTTGTTTTTAATGGGTCGTCCTTCGGATGGGTCACCGGCCTTGGGTCTTCCTTCGGTGTGTCTTACAATCGTTCTGGTTTTCGAATGCCTGCAAAGAAATTGAGTCAAGTGATAAATCAATCTCCCGATGATTAAGTTAGAGAACTGGAGAGGAGGATAAGTGAGTAGATGAACTTAGAAGGCGGATGTTTGATACCTGAGGTCCTGGGATCCGGGCTTAAGACAGCAAGTTGAAAGAAAGTTTTACTCTTACATACATACATATACACACACACATATATGATATATCTCGAGTGGACTTTCACTTGATCTCCTACATCAGGTGGCTGGAAATATGTATTCACACTGTTTTCATGCCATTCGTGATTAAAATGTGAGAACCAAGAGGGTTGTGTATATCGTCCTTTGAAGTTTTACACCATTTGACTGTCTGATTTGAACTTTATGCATTCAAAGCATGGTTTTGAGACTCGAGACACCGACTTCGTTCTACCCTCAAACAGCCTCCCTTGGCTCTCGATGGCCAACTTGCCCATGAGAATAGATATTGGGAAGTTACAGCTTGGCGAATGGGCCCATTCACGCATAATATTGGTACCACGTTGAGAGTCTGGGATGCTCCCAAGTCAAGAATTGACGTGGGTCGGTAATTATACCGAGACCTGACTATGGACTATCACAATTCCATGCTTTTGGCAAATGGGCTTATGAAGCACGCGGGAGCCAAAAGGAGCTGAGGCATCAAATAGTGGGATTCATGGTGGTTGTGCTTACCAAATTTCCCTCATAAGGAAATGCGATCCTTGTTAAAATCAAAAACCGTTTTGCCATCAAAAGTTGCAAAAACAAGGCATTCCGGTTTGGTTCTACTGATTTTCGACCCGAAAACATTGGTTTTGGTCCTAACAGAGGAAGTTTCAGATTCTCTGCAAGTTTCCACATCTTCAATAACAAGACCATGATCTGTGCAAAGGGACATACCATGAACATAAACAACGTGGCAATGATGACGTTGCACTTGATCCAAGAAAGGACAGGCAATTATGGCAAGGTACCACGATCAATCGAGATGGTCGAAAGGAAGAGGACCAATTGAGCCAAAGACTTCTGTCTTGCCATACAAGGAAATCTAGTCCATGATGACGGCAACAAGACAGGTGGGTCGCCATATGAGTTGAGAGTATGTGAACAGTTTGAAAAGGATGATGGACTTAGGTCAGCGAGTTGAAAGAAAGTTTTAATTTTACATTCCCTGTCATCCAAGTCTATTTGGTCTTACATTGTCTCTTTAACACTTGAAGTTGTAATGACTTGCATCAGCATTTCGATGTTGATCTTAAAACAATTACTTTTATTAAATTGCAAGGGACAAAAAAGGGACTAAACTAAACATAAAGCAAGATCATCGCGTCAACATGAACGTCCTCCTTCTCCTCTGTGACTGGAATATCGACTGCACCAACAAGAGGGGCGCGATTTCCATTTGCCACTAAGATCTTTCCCGCTTGGAAGGTCAGAAATGTGTAAGGTCGCAATAGAGGGTGTACCGGGAGAGTGTCTACTTGACCACGTTCACCATTTCAAATTCGATCAGTGATAAGTTACTGTCTTCCTTAATAGTGAAGCTGGCAGGCTCAGCGAGTTCGATGCGCCCCCACCTGTCCACGGCTAGCCTCATTGATCCTCTGAACATCTCGACTTTAGCATTTCGTAAGATGAGAGTGTTTCCCTCCTTCGTTGCATCCACTGAATAAGGAAAAAATTGTAAGAGAATGTTTTCACGACATCAACTTGATAATGCAAGGGCAGTGCTTTCACTAAGAGACTAGAAAGAACTTGCTTGACATGATATAAGAAACATCCATTGCTGCTCTCTTCACGAAACAACAACAGTTTCCCTACCAGAGATCAGGAGACAGGAAGTGCCTCAAGCTATCAAGCGGCCATTGCTGCACAGGTTTTACAGGGCAAATATAGCCTTGCATTATATTTTGTGATGATTAGGTATCCTCAGGACGAGAATTCAAAGAATTTAATTATTATTGATGCAAAACACCGAAAGAAACGATGTATCTTGATCATTTCTAGCTGCCAAAACAATTACTCCAGTCTCATCACCGACCAAGCTTTCAGCAATCTGTGCTTGGCGACCCTTTGGTGCTACCGTTTTGGTATTGACAACCTTGACAGTGAGGGTGAGCCCAGTGCCAAGGGGGCGAACTTCATGAATTTTCTTGACCAAGTGTTTCTTAAGTTCTGGTGTTGATGATTCAGCCATTTCAGCTCTCTGATAAACAGCAGAAACGTTCAATAAGCAGAAACGTAAGAGGGCAGAGACTGTAGATAGTCCTTAAACCGTTTTTTCCTTTTTATGACAAGGGGCATCCGGCTGGCATATGGAACCTGATTAGTTCTCAGGAGGCCATGAATACCCTATAAATTCATGAGTCCGGATAAGTTCACACTCTCATGTGTACAGGTGGCCTCCAGAGGTTTTGTGCCTAAGTGATGATTCGAACTCCAACCTCAGCAAGAACACTCAGTCAGACGAACGCCTCGGCATACTCGCTGAACCATAAGAGGAGATGACAATATGAACCACGGGAACAAGATTATCATCATCGCAAGAAGCAAATGTACTCTTCTAGAGCTAGAGCATGCATTGTCGCAAGCAGAGCAATGACATCTGAACACACACATCGTTCTGCAAGTTCAACCGATTCAACAACCAAACGAGAAATCACTCTAAGGCATCCGATCTGTCAAAATTGACAGCTTGGATAAGCAACCACGGCCTAAACGACTCTTATCGATTTCCACTGACGAAATCAAGGTCAAGGCCCAGCTGAAGAACCTCCACCCGGTTCCAATTGCAGAGGGAAGCAGATCTGACCTGAGCGGCTGCAATGCAGAGGCGGATCGGCTTGCTACGGAACCGTGTCTGTAGAGATCAGGCCGGGCGAGCCGTCCGTCGGCCTTCATGCGAACGATGACGGCTTGGATTTTCAGCCGTCCGATAAGTAACCAAGTCCGTGGATTGCCACCCTAGTCTTGTCCCGGTCTTTTGACCAAAAATAAAGGTATGTCCAATTGAATCGGTACTTGTCACCAAAAAATTAACCTTACGGAGCTCGTTTCACGCCAAAGAGAGAGTAAATTGAAAATTTTGTTACTGAAAGATGAATTTTATATCAATTGGACCCATTAACGATTTTTAGCATCACTTGACTGGTTCAGTAATAAATTTTGCAACTATTAGATCTTTTTTGGATTTTTTTTTTTACATAAAGATACAATTTTCATAAATTCTACTATTAATTTCCTTTAAAAAATAAATTAGTCTATCCATGGTTGGTTTTTTGGTCAAACTTATAGGCATATCTATACATGTACGTAATTCCGGAGGATCGTGAGTTCATAGCAGTGGCAAATTTAGGAAGTACGGCAAATCATACTTGGGAGAAGCCTACCAAACCGTTAAGTTTGGGCACCTCGCCTATTTTATAAGATTTTCCTCACACTCAATATCTTATATTTTACATAATAAAATTATCTTTTTAATGATCTTTAATAAAAGAGGAATTCTTGGATGATTTTTTATATGATTTTTTTTCATATAATGAAAATTATCTTTTTAATAATTTTTAAAAAGAGAAATTCTTTGGTAATTTTATATTATTATATAATATGAGAAATTATCAATTAAATTGTAAAAACTTAACAGACATCCTACACCATCTTGAACTTCAACACATCCAAGAGAAAAAGGGTAATAATGTTAGCTGCGTAAGAAAATACGCGAGCACCCGGCGAGCGAATTCAAAACTACCGGACCATCATATTTAATGATAAGGACTCAACATCCTCAATGCTCATGTTATGATGCCGAATGATAGGACAACCACACTTGGGCTCGAGATATACTGAAAAAATATAGTATATGCACTTTGGATATGAGCTTAGAAAATACCGACTTTGATATATGCAAGGTTGAACATGAGATCCAACTCATGTAGCGAAGCACGACAAGGTTGTCAGTACTGTTGCTTACCTAATACATTAGTCCAAAAAACCAAGAATGTTGAGTCCGAAAGAACCTCGGAACCCTCTATCATTCTCAAACGCCATCAATTTTTCCTTTAAGCACGTGGGATTATATACTTTTGACATGTTGTTCCAGTTTGCACCCAAGATTCACAGGGCACGAGAGTTATTTTACCGGGGTCGATATCTGATTTGTCTTGAAACTGATAGATCGAGGAGACATAAGTCCACATTTATAACAATCACAGTCTTACATGAACAATCTCGATCGATATCAGCAATGGTAAAATTGCACTCGGATCGTGTTGAACTCAGATTAAACCGAACAACCTTTCTTATTGTGAATAATAAAAAAAACACGTTGAATAGCAATAAATGTAAGGAAAAGAAATATAAGGGAAAGTAAGAAGACTATCAATAAATAATACTTAGATCCTATAGGAAAACTAATTAGGCCGATGAGCTCTGTCTCTCCCTAAACAGCCTCGCCGCCCGTGGGCTGTGCCTGCTCTTCTGGGGGAGGGGCAGGGGTCTCCTCCGCTTTCTTCCTCGGCTTCTTGCACGAGCAACATAGACAGAGTCCTATCACTACCATGCTCATAAACACCCACACCCATATCGGTATCTCGAGCGACCCGGAGCTTGAAGGCGGAGGCGGAGGAGGGACTGCCGAGAATGTCTGGTTATCCATGGAGAGGTGATGGGAGCGGCGGTGAAGGTAGACGTACAGCTTTCTCGAGGTGCATGGACCTTATCACCGGACAGTTTAAATAGAGAGTCGGGAAATATTCTATCAATGGAAGGCGTGCATTTTGTTGCAGCAATTAGCCAAGTAGACTAGATCTTGATCTCTTAGCTTCATGGTACATATTTACGCACGTGGAAATATTTCCTGATATATGTAGGCGTTTTATGTTTAGAATATTTGAAATATATACGATAGACTATGGCGTGTGTGTGTGCATACATACATATATATATATATATATATATGCTGCAACTGCTCTCGTCGGGCATATAATTAATATATCTGCACTCAATGTATAGAGTATAACATATATTTAAGACACTTGGAAAACATTAATATATCCAAAACGGGAGATATGTGTGTGTATATACACACACATATTATATACACGTGTGCCAAGGTCTTCTTTGGATCGGGTTAATTGAAGAAGGAACAAACATTCTCTCCAAGTAATGGAAAAAATTTCAAGCAATTCTATCTCACCACGTACTATTATAAAATATTAATTAAATTATAATATGTTCAGGTTTGTGCGTATGTTGTTTCCTTTCATCCTGCTCCATTCCTCCATGTGAAAATATGCATTTAGACAAAACTGAAATTTATAGAATCTAATTTCAAAAAAAATGCAAACTCATAAAATTTATAATTTTTGTTATTATTTTCTTTATGAATCCGATTATTCTCTTCAAAAGTTAAAATCATTAAAATCATCACACGTGGGGCAAGCTGAAGTTAGCCTTACTACCGGTGCATATGAGCCCAGAGGAGATCCACACATTGGTACCACTGGGCCCTTATGCTCCGGGTGCGTTCAGATCTCAACCCCAGTGGCGAGACCTATAAAAGGGGCTCAGCTCACGCTGTCGACTATTCCCGCAATTCAAATTAGCTCGGCACCAAAGAGTGACGAACGCGCAGTTGGGAGTGTTTCCTCTCCCGAGATTCTGCATTTCTGCTTTCTGCTCTCTGATAAGAGAGAGCTGCTCTCCAATGGACGCCGTCGATTCGATTCAGAAGCTCTGGCAACGTGTGAGCTCCTCTTCTTCACCTTCTTCCTTCATTTCTACCATTAATGTGCTAGCGATTTGATTTTTGCAGTATCTGCGCTTCATAGATGCCGAGTCTCTGAAGAGCTTCTTCTTCTTCCTCCATTTCAGCATTTAACATTCTAGCAATTTGCTTTTGCAGTTGATATGCTCCGCGTTTCAGAGATGCCGAGTCTCTGGAGAAGTGTGCAGGCTCTCGGTTGTGATTAACGAATCTCGGTCTCACAGTCCTGCTGTTACTCGAATCTCAAGTGAATCTACCTGTCACTTTCTAGTTATACATCAATCCTGCTTCTGCCATGGGTTTTAGATTGAACTAAGCTATCACACTTCCCGAAACTACTTTTAGATAATAACATCGCCAATATGATTCTTCCAGCGTGATTATCCCTTTATTGCATGAGTTTGTCTGTCCTGTTTTTGCTGTGTTTCGAATTCACCTAAGCTATCAGATTTTGTAAACTGAAACATCGATCCTTACACCCACTCAGTAGAGTATTCGTCAAGGCTTAAAAATCTATAACTGCATGTCTTCACCTAGCGCATTGTCTGGATCAATTGCAGTAGTCTTGGCATTGTTGATGACGGACTTCTCATTTCTTTTACTGTGATCAGTTTCAGATACTGGCGTTGCCTGCTCATTGGAAGAGTTTCAGGACTTGTATGTTGCAGCTAGTTTATGTGAAAAGTGGGGTAAGGAGTGCGCGATTTTGTCTTTAGAATGCACATTCAGCTCCTTATCCTGTGTTTTTTTTTTTTTGTTTTAGCGACTCTTTCTCTTTCAACAATCATTGACATGATAACTTTGTCCAAATGAATGTTATAACAAGGGGACTTTGAATGCAGATGGAATGCTTTCAGTCAGAACCACTGGTAAGTTCCACTGTCGTATAGCGTCTTTGACTATTTTGTGCATCATGAAGTTGGATTTCTTTCGATAAGCTATTAGCCATTACATTATTATAGGCACAATAAGATATTACTCAACTAATGAAAATGCACAAATAGAAGGAACAAAATTAAGAGTAATTAAGCTAGAGGAATACGGTGTTGCATGATCTCTTCTAGTTTCTTTCTTCCACTAAGCCAGCTTACACATTGAAGAATCTACTGATTGCAGTGGTTGAGCTGATCTCTCATTTATTTGTGTTTGTCACTGTTCATAAGGTCAGTTGGTTGAAGTTATAGCTTTTGATGATGGATATTTCAGGCACTTGTGATGATGAGATATATAGTCATAACTTAAATCTGAAGGAAGGCAACCATGCTCATTGGATGAACAAGCTTCCTTCAATCCCAAAGAACAGCCTAAGATTCAGGTATGTAATTTAGATTGAAATACATGTGATAAACAATTCAGTTTATATTATTCTAGCCTGATGGTTTTGCTTCAGTGGGACAGAAGTGTGCCTAAATGTTTTGGAGAAATCAGAAGTTCTTGTTGATGAGATCAGCCGCTTCTTCCAGAAGGTCTGTTCATTTGATGTGCCACTAGGAGTAACTATCTGATGCACTATGGGCATGGAAGCACCTTCAATTGTTAGGACAACTCTAGTTATGTGCCATGAGATTGAGATGCCAGCAGTTTTTATCAAACAAATTACCGGTTGATTAAAAAATCAGTTTAAAATGTTTCTTCCATATGAGGATGTTAAAAAATATAAATCTTAATGATGGAGTTGGTTTAAACCATGCATTCCCTTTCATATGTTCAGTGTTTTTTATGTAGGCTGCATTTATCAGACCTTGTGTTTGTCGTTTACTACTAATTAGTGGTTGAGAGAGGTGCAACTTCAACATCTGTAACGAGGCACAATAATTGAATGAAGCATGACTAAAATTTAAGGGAAAAGTAGGTCATTTCCCAGTTTGCATTATAATGAGGATCTGACACCCTGCACTTCTAGACATAGGAAAAAGGCAAAGAAGAAAAATGTTCTTTCAATCAAAAGGAAATGGTAAGAAAAATAATGGTCTCTGGTTAGAGGAAGGATTGGCCTCGGATTTAATCGAGCAGTTATTCCAGAAAGGATAGGGGAAAATATGCCTCTATCTATGATTGTGTTGCTGAATGTCCCATTTATATACATTTTGCAGTTGGAGGTTACTTTTTCAAATATGAAGTCGTAAAAATTAGTAGCGGCCTTCTATTTCATTGATCCTTCAGAGTGACACTATGTCTCTTTTAGTCAATCCAGAATGAACTATTCAGCTGATATTAAGGAATTGTATTCTAACAGTGGTGTTGCCTGTAGGTTATAACTTGCTCAAAATTCTTGTAGTTTCTCTTAGAAACCAAGTGCTCTGACCATTTCGGGTTCCACCTTATTGATTTCCTCAGATAGTGAAAAGATTAGTATTCTTTCTTTATAATAGAATTATCTATATTCAGCCATCGAGTATACATATCCAATGTAAACATGCAGTTCTCTTTGCCATATATGCTGTTAACATGTTATCTATTCGATTTCATTAAAAAGCTATTGTCTGGGATTTTTCTTACAATTACTTAAATTCCACCCTAAAGAAATTTGAGGCCTTCTGCTTTGTTGGTTTTGCAGATGCTGATTCTAAACATTCAGGTAAGTAACACATATACAGAAATCTTGACTTTTTATTTTCATTCGTTGCATTGAATCAATTTATGCTGTTGCTAGCAGCAACGGGAAAAGAATTTACTTCTGCCATTGCTATCATGCAAGAAAGATGAACTGAAACAGTAGTGAGTTTCTGATTATCTGTCAAGTAAGCAATGATGATGGGATATAGTGAAGTGATAGGTCCGACCAAAGCAACTTCTTTTGCTCTATCATTCTTCATCAACAACATTAATCTTCATAATTACCATAAATAGCATTGTCTGGCTAGATAGGTTTAGGTTATACCCTATAAACTGCACAATCTTGAGTACTCATACTTTCCTGCCTTCCAGAACATTGGATTTGAATTGCTTGTTCATCACGAGGATGCTTCTGGACCACGTTGTGAAAATGTTTTCCTCCCAAATGAGTGTAATCCTTTGCCCTTTCCAGCCTCCAGCTTAGAACATCTAAAGTCTGGCTTTGAGGATTATGTCTTAAGGCGTAGACATAATGTAGTCAGGAGCAGTGAGCCACACTCTTCTACTATGTGAGTTCTATGCATATGTTCTGCGGACTTTCTATTGAACTATTACTACGTGGCTGATTTGCAATTGATAGCCATTATCCATTAAGTGTCCTCTTGATGGAGTTCTTTTTCATCCTTCTATATATTTCATCCTCTGATGCGAAAGAGGAATAAAAGTACTCTCAGGTATTCATTGTTTCATCTTTTCTTCCTAGGGAGCGTCTGAAAACTGGGACTGGAACTGAGAACAGCTCAACACTGGTGATGGAAGCAGTAATTACAGTCAGCGAATTTTCAGATCAAGCAGATCCATATTTGATGGAATGTGGCCCAAGAACAGAGGTCTGTTTTGTCAGTCTTCTACTTTCTGATATCAAAGAAGTGCAGAGAAAGCATATAAAAGGTTCAGAATCTTTAGTGAGAGATCACTTTTTGAATATGTTTAGATCTAACCAGATCTTGAGGGTATATTTTCCCAGTTATTACTCACCCTTTGAAAATAGAAAATCCTAATGCTTTTCTCATGCCCTTGTTGAATTGGATTTTTTCTTCCTATCTGCCTCTTCAGGTTCTCTACTTTAACGATTTCTCACCTTCTCCAATCTCCAAGTCATCTCTATCTGGGTTGCTGAGCATTGATTGGAGAAGTTATGGCTTGACACTGGGGAAAAATGTGGACCAAGACAGCTATCCATTGCTAGAATGGGAATACTTGCCTCCATTTACTTGCATCGACATGGTCTTCCACTGTTATCAGAAGAAATATCCTTTCCGAGCTAGATTTTAATCAAAATCACATGGCATTATTAGTGGATCTATTTGACAGTGCACATTGTGCCCTTAATTTAATGCTAAGAACTCCTGTCCACTTTTGAGGCAGAAGTCCTATTCTATCAGAAATCTTCTGAAGAAAGCAGCTAAACTTGCATTGGATGACTTGAAGGAGAAACACAAAGGATTTCTTTTGAGCGATCATGCCATCAAGGTAACGCTCTCCCAAAGGCCACACCTCCTGGGGCTGTTCTCATGCAGGTTGACCCTAAGGGTTTAACACACCTACCTGGGAAGTTTTTATGTCTCATGCAGAGACCGCATTTTTCACTTTTCAGACAAACTAAATTACTGTTCTCAATTTTAGCCGACAGGAAATATGCACAATTTTCTGCTATATCTATATTCGAATCTGTAGTGTTTAAGTACACCATGAAGTTGTTTGAGTATTTTTCTCAGAAAGGGAATAATTGCATAGAGGCATTAACAAAAGTTCCATGGTCCATTCATACTTCTGTTTTCATGTAGCTAGGAAATTTGATCTGAAATTTGTGGATTCGTAAAATGAAATGAAACATTAAAGGTTGCCATCAAAGAAAACTAATTTGCTGCCCTCATCTTTTTTGGTTGCTGTTATTTGCAGATTCGGAGCTATGCTCCTGATCTCTCAAAAACACTTGCTGGGTTGATTCTTTCCTCGAATGACTTGGAATTCCAAGAAGAATGCCTCTCTCTTCTTGGCCTGCCACCACACGATGTCGGGGGCGCCAAAGTTGAAGAATGTATCAAGGGCAAGATCATCTCTGTAATTGAGCGGAATGATAGGAAACCCAAAAGATGCAAGGATGCTGCCCCCTTGCTTTTCGAGCATGACAAGCCCCAGGAACTGGACTTTGAGGAAGAGTGTGAAGAAGCTGATGGGGCATTCGACTCCTTCAGTCTGTAAGGTAACTCACTTGGACTTTCCATTGTTTCGAGTGCACTTGGGAGCAATTCTCTCCCCGCACCTTTTTCCTCTTTTTCCCCTTCAAGTATCATCAACTGCCTCTGAGAATTCGACTTTAAAGGGCAAAATTTCTAGGGGATTCTGTTGGAACCATATTAGTTCTTTCATAGTTCTACGATTTATTATGATTTGGAGTTTCTCCTCTATAGTTCTTAGAAGGTTTATCCTAAGATTATAGAAGCGACTCTTGGGTACAGGTAACCCTTTAGAAAAAGAACTCATTTTTAAAAAATGATATTGGTTAAACTATTTTTCCAAATATCATTTCAAAATCGCATACTATTTCAGGTAACAGATAGTGAAACATAGAAACTAGACGCTACTCTTTAAGATGAGAATTTGCTAAGAACATCTTTTGGCATCGATTTGACTACCTACCTAACCATTGACTCAATCTTTTATTTAGCATGTAGGATTACTGTGCCAAGCTGGTATACGCTGGATCTTTTCTTTTCCATTGTTCTGTAAAAGAGACCGTATATTTTATTTCTTATTTCACATACTATGATGCTGTTTGCATTAATTACCCTGTAGTGATTTAGGTGCTTCAATGCTGAATCTATTCTTCCTGACCTTAGTTCAAGTCCATAGACAGGAGGGCTAAGGACAAAAAAAATAACATAAGCAACTATAGAAAGAAGAAAGAGACGGAGGACATGTGAACCTGAGGCTAAATCAGCCGGCAATAAGTCAACTACTACTGCCTCGCTAGTCTTGAGGCTGGTTCAAGGGCAAAGCTTAGCCTCATGGATGCGCTCCTTGACCATGCCGTCCTTATTCAAGGTTCATACTATTTGACTAGTGTTTATGGTGTTTGTCTATATACCTCTCAATCACGGTTCACTAGAGCCATCTCTGAATATTAGTCTCACAAAGGCCAGACTGAGCGTGTCAGTTAAGGCTCATTCCTGGATCCCAGAGATTCCAGAGTTTCTAGATTTACCCGGGCCCACGCGGCAAAGGGTATTAGAAAGTATTTTAGACTTGATAAGAATAATGCCCATAATAACAAAATTCACCCATTTCTAAAGTTGTTTCTCCCATGATATTCCATTGACACAATGCAAAAAAGAAAATTCGGTCAAAGTTCAAATTGTATATATATACCATATGCTAAGGTCCTGCATTTTTTTAGGATCGAGGACACTGGCGCAAGAGAATCAGGGCATAAAAGCCTTCTCATTTCAAACCCAGTAAAAGGTAAAACGTAAAAGAAAGAATTCCAGGAAAAAGGCAAAAAAGAAGAAAAAAACAAACAGGGACTATATAATATACACCCCATATATCCAGGATCCGAGATTCCCATTCAACTGTTTCCATGCCTGCAATACAAAGAGCAAGATTCAGAATAAATGTGTAGGATTCAATTTTCTATTCTTGTGCAACGTGATATAGAATGCATTGTTAGTGGACAAATAATGCAGAAAAGTTTATTAGTCCAGTGGTGGTCGTCCCTCTCAACTGTCACAATGTGTGGTTTCCGGCTTTGTCAAAGTTGCATGCAACATTTTGTATGAGGCCCCCAGATTGGTCATTCCAAAAAGGACTGCTGAAATGAATATCACCAAACAATAATGGTGGGTTATTGTTTAGATAGGGATAAGGAATAGACGGGGCATAGAATTAAATGAGGTATAAAATTGTTGTTGTTTAGTTGGAGGAAATAAAAGTAATATGAAATAGAGTATTTAAAGATAGAAAGATAAAAAGTATCCCATCCCTAGCTCTAGGTTCCTAAACCACCAAGCCATCCTTGACCCCCGAACCACCTTGAGCTATCAACCTCTGCGAACCCAAGCCATTTGAGGTCTAGCCCAAGCCACCATAGCCGAAGCTAAAACCACCCATGGGGTAGCGAGCCCTCGATGGCTCAAGCCCATGGCCTCAACCATCGAGGCTCGCAACCCCACAGGTGGATTAGGCCTAGACTAGGGTTGCTTCGGCTAGAGCTCAGGATGGCTCGGGGATAGGGGTGGTTCAGGTGTTGGGAGTCAAAGGTGGCTTGAGGTAGGGGATACGGGTGGCGTAGGTGTTGGGGCTAGGGGTGATTCAAGCGAGGGGGTAGGGATGGCTCGGGGTCAAATATGGATCGGCAGTGACTTGGGGATAGGGGATAGGGGTGGCTCAAGGCTGGGTGGCCATGAGTGGTTCGGGATCAAGGGTGATTCTAGTGGCTCTAGTCTCGGGGGTGGCTCGAGGGTAGGGGATAGGGGGCTTAGGGGTAGGGGTGGCTCGAGGGTCAAGAGTGGCTTGGGGTGGAGGAGATGTTGGCATAATTTGAAAATCTAATAAATATTTAAGGGTAATTTAGACAATTTGCTTATATTTTTTACCATGAATAGTTATTCATTATTCTGCCATAAGGGGTATTATTTCTTGTTTATTTCGGATAATCTATTCTCAATCAAAATAACTATTTCTTACTCTTTGTTTTTTGTTTAGTTTAACGGAATTGGATGGGAAATAGAATTCATGCCATTCTCCCAAGGGAACGCAGTCACCATAAGTGGCAGAGTCTTGAAAGAAAACCAAGTCCTAACATTTCGAAAGTAGCTGGAAGTTAAAAACAGAGTGAGCCTCCACCACGTCTTTCCAGCAGCATCCTCCATATTTCTTTCTCTTCTTTAAAAATAATCAACATTGGGTTTAATTTGTGCATAAAATTTTTTTGACAGAACTGACGGCACCCTGACATAGCGACGAGTTCTGACATGTTCTAAACATTAAGGCAGAGAAAGAGGAAACAGGAACCAGTTTATACTAAAAAATATTGTTTTATATGGGTACCTTTCTAGCGATGTTATCAGATAGCCAATCCAATTCCTCGTAAAGTCCCTCTCCTGATGTGGCACCGGTGCTCTGGATGTGTACCTGGAAATTGAAAAGAGCAGGCAGCAGCAACGGCAGTGTCATTAGGACTGCAAAAACTTCCAGAGGACGAGGACGATTTGGTGGAACGGCAAGGAAAATAAGCAGATTAGATGAAGCTCGGATAGTCTAACCACGGACGCCGTCGCTGGGAGTGGGTCCAAGCTTGTCAGTGATCTCAGCTGCATCCATCGCATTGGAAAGATCCTGATTGTTCGCAAATACTAGCAAGACTGCATCTCTAAGCTCATCCTGAAACCAGCATGTAGAAAATTCATTTGTTACCCTACCACCGGATATGCGTGGCACCTGCTTATTTACAAGCCACGTGGCCAAACTCAGCTGTTGGATCCCTACTGCAGGTTGAATGCAGCATGTGCTTTGAATCGTGTTGTAAAAGCCTATGATACAATATTCGCCATTTAGCCATTCCCATGATATGATTGGGCCAAGCTTTGTGCGCTTTCAATATGATTAACACCTTTGCTAGAGTTACTCGTGGATTGGATAGCCTGAACTTTTTACCTGTGATCAACAACTTGTCTTAAAGCAACTAGAAATGCACGATGGTGAATCTTATAATATCTCATGATCAAATTAATTTTAATAATTGGGTTTATTATCCTCCAAACTGCTGATGTTCACAACGCGTAGGCAATTTCTATTTCCCTGCTTTATCTTTCATTTATTTTAAATTTGCGCAAGAAAATTTTATCACATTACATGATTCCTCATAAGGTCTCAAGGCCCTCCTAAATGGGACCTTAAGTAACAGCGTTCTGACACAGAACAGGAAATGACAATTACCTTAGTGAGCATCATGTGCAATTACTTCGACAACACGATCTTTGGTGATTGCTGTCCACAAATACAATACCTTGGGTGTTCTGGAAGTCCGAAGTAGTGCCTCCACAGGGGGCCGACCTATAAAATCCAGAAAGAATGCCAAGGAAGCAAGTCCACCACTGAGACAAACTCAAACATTGTCTTGACCACCGACATCGCAAACAGTGAAACTAATGTTTTTATATTCCACTCTCCCCACATTTAAAAACAGCAAGTGGACTCACGACTCGATGTATATATACTAGATTTTAAGAAAAAGGCTGACAGCTAATTTTATATTTTATAAATGCTGTTCCCAGTATAGAAATACTAGAAGTCTAGAACCAAGAGGGGTTGGGCCGAGTGGTAAGCAGCTCGGTGCCGCTTAAGGAGGTCTCGGGTTCGAGACCTCACGTACGCAGACACCCCTCTTGGGAGCCTCACCCGCCATTGCCAGGCGTGCGACCCGGGGCGACCAACGGATTAGTCAAGTATGGTTGGCTGAAAGATGCCATCTCACCGCTGGTGGGGCCTGCTTGGATACCGTGGCTGGCGACCAAAAAAAAAATACTAGAAGTCTAGAACCTCTATCCATATTTATAGCACAAGCATAACCGTTCCGATAGCTGTGCAATGCAAGGACATGCAAACAGTGTGACAAGGGCATGAGAGAATACAGGAAACAGGCCATGATGGGCTCGGATACAAATATAGATGTCCAGTATACCAAATTCTCATAATTTCATTTTTTTCCCCATATAAGTCCAATTTTCTCATATTTTACTTAAATTATCAAGATCCAAACAGTCTATTAAAAGTATGCTATGATAGAACTGCACCAGTTTCACTCTACTCAACTCCATTAACCACCAATCATAAGTTCATGATCCTCCAAAGTGGTAAAATTGTTTAAGCTATCACTTGGAGAAATATTGCAATTTATTTTCATTATTACTCCTAATGCAAACCTTAACCCCAAATCACATGCCTACATTCTCTTTTAGAAGAATGGATCTAATTTTGAAGTTCCACTAATATTCTACAAGTATTGCCCCGTCTTTCCAACTTCCAAGAAAAAGATCAGACACATATCCACCATTGTAGCTCACTGCCAGAAGATTATAAAATTTATAGACTCTTAGGCATAGCTTAAATATCCACGTATGAGAGAAACAGAACTCCACTTTAAGTAATGATCAAATCGTATGCTGAAGCTAAACCCGTGCTACGAGTAGAATTCCAATTGTTTTAAGCTCTTATGAGCATTCCATAGACAAATTAAACAAGCAGATGAACTCTCACTTCCTATCTCTACAGATCAAAGAGATGTGATGATGACATACGCATGTATGCAAAAGCTCGAAAGATCAAACACCTTATGAAGTTCGAGAACGAGTACGTCAAGTTTCTTGTGAAATTTCAAGCAAATAAGCTAAATAAGAACGGTCCAAAGATGAAATGGAGCAGACTGCGTAGAACATGACGAGTACAAGCTGAATCCACATTCAAATACTCAAACACGAGAATAATCGAAAAACTAGTCCAGCATCAAACAAGCTCGAACTACATAAACCTTAGAGGTGAAAACCGCCGTCAGATGCATTATTGAAAACGGTGGGAGCAATAAACAGGAAATGCTAACCGCAGATGAACCAGGAATGTCCAACAGAGCGCGCAGATTTTTGAAGATGGTGATCACAGCACAATCCGGAGCTGCTTGCACAAAGAAAAGCTCGTGCGGCCGAAATGACACGAACAGAGAGAGAGAGAGAGAGTGAGAGGGAGGCGAAATTTGAGGGGGAGGCCTTTACCATCGCGGAGGGATCTAGAGAGAGAAATTGCACAGACCGCGAGATCGATGAGAGAGAAAGCTCCACGCCAACGCGGGGGAGCGAACGGAGTGGAGTGGTTTTTTAAAACGAAAGGTCCGAGGGGCAACCGGTTTTATTTCAACTTTTGACATTAATTACTGAATTGCCATCAGTTTAACGGTACGGCACTATTAGCATTGAAAACCTAAGGGAGACACCAGGTGGGCAAGGTTGCTTCTAGCTTGAGGTCCACAAATCAACTGTTTTATACATGAAGTCTAGAGGATGAGACCACTCGGTATCCAAACTCAATAGGCTCTGATTAATTCAAATTTAAGTCAAATTAGTCCATTAAATAATACTGTGAGCTTTTTTTATTTACAAAAAGACTCGAGTACAAGAATTTGCCATCTCAACCAAGAGTTAACTGTAACTTATTCAAGAATACGACGCCCGTAAAGTAGAGATCAAGAGGAACCTCGTCAACTGTGGTTTTCACTGACAAGGAAGCAACGGCACAGCAGAAATGAAGCTATACATACATATATACCGTGCATATATGTATATGGCCTGATGATTATTGTCTCTCTGTAACCAGACCGAGCACCGTCTAGACATGATACCTCCAAAATTCCGAGACGAGAAGAACAGAGGACTAAAGAGAATTCAAGCTGCTGCGGCCTGAAGTTTATTCAACTGCAAGTACTTGCCGAGAAGAAATTGCCTCGTCTAAGGCAGCCACGGGAATCTCGAGAAGTTCGGGCGTGTCTTGTTCAAGTATGCTGCCTTGCCCTCGCTCCCTTCATCGGAGCCGTAGAACAGGAGGGTCGCGTTTCCACCGAGTTCCTGACCGGCATAACAGAAAACTAAGTTAAAACTCAGGGAGCGTGTTCCGAGTCTAAGTGCTCTACTCTGTCAAGGCATTACCTGGAGCCCGGCGTGGCCATCATCGACTGCATTAAGGGCCGACTTGCAAACACGAACAGCGGTCGGGCTGTTCCTCAGGATTTCCCTGCACCACTTGACTGTTTCCTGCTCCAAGTTTGCTAGCTGCACAAGTTTCTCAATCAGTTTTGTGGAGACTTGATCGGTGCATGGGACATATGTCATGTAATATACTCGTAACATGCAAGACTTTTTCATATTGCAGGTGGACTTACCGGGACAACAGTGTTCACGAGTCCCATCTTGTCAGCCTCAGCAGCGCTGTAGAACCTCGCCAAGTACCACATCTCACGTGCCCTTTTTGGTCCAACCTGTTCAACAGCATTGTCTATTTTCAGTTTCTCACTCAATAGTCAAGGAAGACATACGTGAAAAATGATGTTTACCAGTCGAGCCATAGAGGAACACCCATAACCAGCATCGAAGCTTCCAACCTGTAACAAGTACGAACAAAGAGCGGTTACCATGCAGAGCTTTTTGGGCAAACAAAACCGAGAAATCCACCGTCTCTAGGGATAGGAAATTTAAGGTAAGGTTATGCCGGACTTGTACTTACCTTAGGACCGGTTTGGCCAAAAACAGCATTGTCAGCAGCAATGGTGAGATCGCAGACCATGTGGAGAATGTGTCCTCCTCCGATAGCGTATCCAGCAACCTGGTTTAACATAGGAAAGAACAATAATCTAGTCACACACGGTAACTGGAACTTAAGTTGGGAAAAAGCAACAACAGTATAAGCAAAACCAGTAGAAACGAGGAAAAGCATACCATAGCGATGACAGGCTTAGGCAGTCGCTTAATTTGGACCTGCAGAGGTACAGGTAGTCAAGCTTGTAAAGACTGAATACCCTGAAGATCCGTTCGATTTGTGTTGTCATCCTTACACCGAGTCCATGTTAATCTTTTGTATAGCGTTACAATTTTATCGATGTCTCCCACGAGACAGAACAGACAGCATCCTCAATTTCTAAGAATCCAGGACGACCAAGTGGATCGCAAAAGTGACAAGAAATACAATTTCCACAGGCACCGCGTATCAGTGTGTAACAGGATCCATAAAACCCACTTTGTAATCTATCTCGATCATTATAGTATATAAGGAAAATTGCGACCGGTGTTTGTTCTCGAATTTGTCATCATTTATCATGTTCGAATTATACACGGCTATGGTGTGTGATTTCTATGTCAATCTACCAGCATCAAATTCCTTCCTTATGGTGAAGCTCACTCAATCTCCATATTATTCCGGGATCGGTTTTCCCGAAACTAAGCTCATACCTGCAAGTCCAAGACATTCAGGCGGCCAACATCAGCAGGGTCAGCGTAACCGGTCTTTGTCCTCACGGACTGGTCGCCGCCGCTGCAGAACGCTTCGGTTCCCTGCAGAGGATCACAAGCACGAGAGCGAAAGTGAGCAAGAAAATCATCAGTTTTTGCATTACTTGCAGTGCAAGAAACTGAACGACGAGGAGGAATTGTTCGCCGGTACTGATGTTAATGCAGGAGGCAGCTGACCTTTCCGGTGAAGATGATGACGCCGACGGAGGTGTCGTCCCTCGCATCGGCAAATGCACGCATAAGCTCCTTCACTGTCAGCGGCCTGAAGGCATTTCTCTTGTCCGGCCTGTTAATGGTGATCTACGAAGAAGAGGAGGTAGATGGCATCATTTATCGAGCATCACAGATTCTTATCCACAGGGCTTTCTGGCTCTGTTCTACTTTTGATAACAGACACAAACGTGAGTGTGACTAAAATGGTAACCGTATGAATCAATACGAGTCCGTTGAGATGATTCAAAATTTATTTTTATCTGATAAGGTCTCGTTTCGTTTCGAGAGGAAATTCATTATTGTAATAATTTTATTTTTAGTAGATCGATTTGGCTTAAACATTGATTACTATGGCCGATTTAGTATGGATACTAGATGATATAGAAAGAAAAATCGTATTTATTTCATTCATGGTGTAACAACAATACAATGCTTTTTCCAATGAAAGTCACAACAAAGAGAAAGGACGAATTCAAAAATTTGATTCAGAGGCTACGCTCCATTACGGAGTAATACAATGAATTCGGGAGTAGAATGAGACAATTTATAAAAAAAGATGAAATTTTACAAATTTTTCCGATTTTAAGGAGATGATCGTCCCGCGCTCTTAAAATCGATCTATGCCCGAAGAGGATCCAGTTATCCTTTGCTATTACGGAATGAGATGTGTGTCTCTGAAGACGACATTGAGAGTATTTAAGTGTGTAATGAATCTAAGGTAGGAAATTTTTGTTACACCACGTGCTAGATTTAAAAAGCCACACGTGGCATCCATTTATTGGGTGTTTGTGAGGATCGGATATTTTTATCCAGTAAAACAAGTTCAGGGGCCGTTAGATCCTAACAATCAACGCTAAAGGAAGACGCCGCACCTTAGCAATGCCTTCTCCCACGGCCTTCTCGTAGATAATGTCGGTGAGGGCCTTGCCGGACTCGTCGGGCACGACCCTCCACACGGGCGGGTGTCCCAGGACCTCCCCGTGCACCCGGTGGTAGCTGTCGTTGAAGGAGGCGGCCACGTTCCCGAGGCCGACGAGGGACGAAGATCCCGCGCCAGAGTCGTCCGAGGAGGACTGGACGATGTGGTTCATAAGGCACGTGAATCTCCTCGTCACGGCGTCCGTGTCCTGCTCGGTCATTTTTCCGGCAGCCGCCATTGTCACGATTGAAGATGTTTCTGGGGAAGGAAGAAGGTCGGAAAAGGACAGTTTGAACCTTTTTTATTTCTGGCTTCCCTCTGCCTTGTCGATTGTTAGCTGTGAAGCGAAGCATCTAAGTGAGGGGTTTTTATGGTGAGCTAGTTAGGGCATGGAACTGACCGTACAGATATCATTTTAATTTTTTTAAATATAGGACTTTCTCGGTATTTATCATTTGGTACCTAGAAATCATGTAGGTACTAGTTAATTTAACTTCAAGTTGAGTCGATTCCGGAAAAAGGTAAAACTCTCTCGGTATAAATTTTTTTATTCGTAATTCTTAAAAATATTACTTAAGAGGAAGAGATATTTTATCATCTTAACTTGCATATATTGCTTATAATATAAGACTTTGTCTTATGTTTTTGGTAACTAATACAGGTCGGGTCAGTGGTGGGTCAGAACAACGTGGAAAGCGTCATATATTTGTTTTAGCAACTCTAGGGCAATGAAAGTTCTACAAGCCAGGGCGAAATATAATCTAGCATTTTTTTATAATAATAAAAGTTCACATGTCTATAAGAGATCGAAAAAAAAAAAAGAGAGATATAAGGGAATATATGAATAGTTCTATCGGTGAGAAGCAAATTCGATCTTATAATTCAAGGTCGGAAATAAAAATCCTATGATGGATGAGTCGAGAGGAGGGGCAATTGGATTGGCAGTGGGCAAATATTGAATAAGGGGCAGTGAACGTCGTTGTCGGGTGATCCTTGGAAAAATATTTGTTCGCTGACGTGTCATCGTATGTCGTGAATCATGCCAAGCTGTCTTGTTCGCTCCTCTTTCTCCCAGCCGGACCACCTCCCAACTAAATATTATATATATATATATATATATATATGTAAAGATATCGAAAGTCCTATATATTTATCGATTCTTATAAGTGAGTTTTAAATATTTTAAAGTGTTAAATTAAATCTTGAATATTATTTACGTTACAACATCGAGTCCTTTTTATCACCTACTGTTACTTTAAGTTGATGTAACACTAACGTGGTACTGACACAGTAGTGACGCACGTCAACTTAAAGTAACGGCAGGTGACGGAAATTACTCGATGTTATACCATGGACAATATATAAGACTTGATTTAATAATTTAAAATATTTCACTTGTAAGAATCGACAAATATATAAAATTATAATATCATTATCTCCTTTTTTTTAATTAGAAAAACAATACTTATTATAATAATTTTATTCTCGATTTAAAAATAAAATATTATAAATTTAAATTTTATTAACGAAATTCCTTATTTCCCTTTATTTCTCTAATTTGTATATTGAATTGAAAACGCGGGCACCAGTATAAACTAGATCGGACAGAGAGTGGCATGCTTTTTGTTGTTGTTTGAGTTGTCCTATTTCCCCTTTTTTTGGGTTATAAACATGTTGTCTTTACCAATTTGTCATGTCTACGAAATAAATCAAATAAATTACGTGTTATTGTTTATAATATGATTATATAGAATCAATGCACGATCGATCCAGAAGGATCCACTAGAGTAAAGTGCTCTCAAAATAAATTATTCCAATTTATAATATTCGAATCCGAGAGAGATCTATTTGAAGGCATGGAATTCAATAGAAAAATGTCGAAATGAAGGCAAGAGTTTTTAATAGAAAGGTCATACCACGTAAACGATGCTGATATAATATATCAATCTAATCAGGGTCTATAATTTACATAGTTGTCCAATTAAGGTTTACCATTTGTATAATTCTTTTATATTTTTTAATGAAATTTTAGAATTTAATAATTATATTTGCATAATTATTGATTATATATAAAATTCTGACTAGACTGATGTATTAACATATGATACAACCGCTCTCCAAAAGAAGAGGACCGGTTGATAATTTTACATATATTCCATTTGAAAGGACCCAAAAATATTTGTAATAATTTGCAGGAAAAAAAAACTTACAAGGGCCGCAAAGTAGGAGTTTTTATTTATACATTATCTATTATTATACTAAAGAAGAAATGTTGTTTTTGTCTTCTTTTCAGATTTCAAAATTATCCTTAATAAGTAAACTAAAAAAATTGATAAAATATGTGAAAGTGTAAAATCATTTTAAAAGTATAACTACCACTAACTTTTCTCTAGCTTTTCTTCTCATTATAGATTTTATTTTTATTCATGATAAACTATATAAAAAATTAAACGTTCTATAAAAAATTAATAGAAAATTGTAAAATATACAAAAAAAAAATACAATTCAATAATTAACTGCATATTTATCGCATAGGTCTGTGTCTAGTTATATATATTGCTTTGTCAAATACGAGCATGTACTTAGGGAATATTGCTAATAACTCAAAATAGGTAATATTTATTATTAGAATTTATTTATAGGAAAAAATAACTGCTGATAGTTAGATCTACCACCACCTACCAGTTTTGATTTTTAAATAGATATGAGCTCTAGACTTGTAATAACACGGACCCGTCCCCCAAACCGATGTGGGATTGGGACGTCATAAACTTCCCCCCTTAAAGGCCCAGCGTCCTCACCGGGCTCTCGAGTCGGGTTCGTATTAACTCCCTGCCACTTGAGCCAAGATCCAAACTAAGCTCCACGATTCCGGCTCGTGGTCAGTATAACATATCACCCGCAATCCCCCATGGCTGTGGGTCGGAGTCGGCTGTGGGTCGGAGTCGGCTTTGATACCATATGTAACACCACGGGCCCGTCCCCCAAAAGTGTTAGTTATTGGTGCTATTGGGGTCATTGAGCCTTACATATATACCCAAGATCTCCTCCTTATATAACCGATGTGGGATTGGGGCGTCACAAGACTCTTATAAGTACAAGCGAAAAATTAATATCAAAGTAAATCAATCATGAACTCACATCACACCAAGTTTGAGTGTAAAACTCGTTGCCCATTAAACCCGAGACGGGAAGAAAAATGCACAGCTTGTGGTTCACTCGAGTATGGAAAAAATCTTCGACTTGCATGTTAGCATGAGGACGGAAGAGAAAATCCACCTCATGGTAGTTTGTCCCCTTGCCAGAGATCAAAAGAAAAATATCTTGCTCGAGGTTAACTATTGAAAGCAGATATTTAAATGCACGTGTCAAGTGTGAACACGTTATCACATGAGAGCGGTTAACAAGAGTTAAACCTTACATTGACTATATTGACCGAGAAACTTACTGTCACCTATCAACTTAAACTTTTAGGTGAATACGAGCCCGAGACTCTTGTTGGCACATGTAAAAATTTAATAATAACCTTTTGTATTCTCATTTGAAATATTTATAATTTTATATTGTTCATCCACAGTAAGAAAAATCATATTCATTTGAGAATAGAGTTTGATACAGTGGTATTACTCTCGACATGCAATTAACAGGTCCCGGAAATCGAGCATGCAATTGTTGATATTCGAGAATGTCATTCCTTGGAAAGGATTAACTCTGAAAATCCAAGTAAACTATATAAAAAAAATAGTTTATGATTGTACTGAAGTGAAATCACCGCTCTCTTCACGGGGTGAAAAACAGAAGTGAAATCACCCGTAGACTTAGACTTCCAATGCATGGACTGTTTCTGAAATAAAATTGAACTTTCGGGGGGCACTTTAAGGCTGTTCTCTTAGTTTGAGGGGCTAATTGCAATTAATCTTAAATAATAATGCACATGAACCGGATGGAGCCATACACGCTTGTCCTGGAGCACACCGTCGGGCTCTGAGTCGCAATGTTCTTCGCTTCACGCTCTTCGGTCCGAAGTCTCACAGATATTGGCCGTCAACTCCTCCAGAGTTCACCGGTAATTTCGTGAGCTGAGAACCCATCTCGGATGTCTTCTTCAATTCGCATCCAGTTTGCTGCTTTGTTGAAAGAAGACTAACATCTCAACTTTTGATTCGCAGCTCTGGGGGCAATCAATCCGATGTATTCGTGTCGGGAACACGGAGATTCCCAACAACAAGGGGCTGCTCTTTGCTCTTCAGAATATCAAGGGAATCGGACGCGCCACCGCCCGTCAGATTCTTGCTGATCTCCGCATAGGGAACAAGCCAGCCAAGGAGCTAACGGGTCTCCAAATCGAGTCCCTTCGCAATGAAGTCATGAATTACACTATTGGGCATAATCTGGTAACATGTTCTGTCTGTAAACTTAAGTTCTCCTAAGCTAATTTAGTATCACTAGTGGTTGAGTAATGTTACCTCTAATGTGTTCGACAGTTGTCACCTCTAATGTGTTCGACATTTGTCCTATGAAAAAAAGTGAGGGGAAGAGCGTGAATTCTCCTTTCTTGGCGCTGTCAAATTCGTGACATTTATCCAATTTCGAGTAGTCGGGTTAAGTCCATGCAGCCAGTGAAAGGAGGCACTGAGTACGGAAGTGCACATTTCTTAGTCGTATTTGTTGTTTGAGGCTCTTTGCCAAGCAATCCTTTGATCCAAGTAAAAGTTGTGGCGCTGAGAGATTCTTTGAAGTATATTTTAGCTTGCAACTGTCTCATGGTGCTTTGTGCATATACCTTGGCAGAATGATTGTCAAAATCTCGATTCTTTCATGAACAATTTTATCTCGGGAAAGACTGCAACTTCTGAGATTCTTGAATGAATACTCTATGGGTCATAGTATCTGTATTCAATTTCCTTTACAGAAAACATATCTTTTATTTTCGGAAAAACATATTTTTTTTTTCGGTGTATAAAAGAGCCTCATAAGTCTAGAAAGGGGATTGAAAAACATATCCTTCAATCAATCCTTTAATTGATATTAACGATTATGTACTTCACATTCTATCATTAGGCTGTAGGAAATATTCTGCTATATGCCCTCCTAGTTATAGTTAGCAGTCCCTCATTTTTCTAGTCTTTGTTTGATGAATAATCAATAAACACACTGGTTTTAACGGAAGTGCGAAGGCACTTTCTTCATTTGTAGAGTAGGTTGTCGGTGGTAGTACCAGACTAGAATGAAGATAAGTTTTCCCCTAAAAGAACAAGGTTGGTAGGTTGTAGGCAGGTAGTCTGATATATGTATTAGCCTCTAGATGAAGCAAAGATAAACTTCGATTTGTGGAAATACCAAGCTCAGAAATGGAAATGGAGAGTTTCCACTGGCTATCTCACCATCTCATTTGTTCTTCCTAATACTCTCTTGTTATCAGAGGATCACACACTGCTAACCTGTTCTCTTCCATATTTAACGAATCATGATTGAGTAAGCAGAGGAGATATGTGACTAAGTGCATTTGTTTCCTTTGTTTTCTCCCAGGATAAGGAGAACGCTAGTAACATTAAGAGGCTGATGGATATTCAGTGCTACAGAGGAATCAGGCACATTGACGGGTACCCCTGCAGAGGGCAGCGTACCAGGTCCAATGCCCGCACCAGGAAATCCAGGGGAGGTCGCACTGCTGCAAAACTAAGTCAATGAGAGTGGAACCGTAAGTCTTTACAAGTGCTTCTCCACTTTCACTATGTGGACTGAGTGGATCCTTTGACTTAAACAGGAAGCTTAGTTATGGAGAAAGAAGAGCAGGCGTTATATTTCTTCCGATGTTTCCTTAGACATTGATTGTCGGATATGGTTTCCTTCTTTCCCATGTTGGTGGCAACCTGTCCTCGATTCTGATTTGCATAAGATCTTATGTTTACAAAGCAATGACTTGAAAGTTTTTTCAGTGATTAAACTTTTTCAAGCCGTCTCCTCTACATTATCTTGCAATGTCTGCATCATGGTGATATTCTGCTAAAAAATAAGGTTGGAGTTATGAATTGAATTTGGGGAGGGTGAAACTCAAGGTTAATTAAAAATGTATAAAATCAGCTAAATTTATGCAAGATTTTACAGTTTCTCCCAACCCTAAGAGCGGTACAAAATTCCTGGGCTCCTGGATCTTCCTTGCTCAAAAACCCAGGATCATATTTCAAGTTATAGCTTTACACTGGACATCAGTTCTATATAATACCGTGTTTGAGGGATGAAAGGATTTTCATACTTCTCTTTGGTAAGTCAAATCGTAGATGGTAATCTTTTCCAATCATAATAGCTCAAGAAATTATCCAAGCTCCAAATGTGAGCACAGCTGCCAAAGTACAGTACCTTCTGATTTCTATCTCGGTAAGGTTGTTTGTGCCATGTTTGATAATTTCCAATGCTGAGTTTTATTATGAATTCCAGTGCAACAGAATTTTATGTAGACTACTACAGTCGTGTAATCAGTTTTTCAGTCACACTTTGCTTCGAACGTTGAAGGTGGCTGGCTTCCTGCTTTTGATTCTCTTGGTAGCCATGGGGCATGCCTGTTCTCTGCAGGCGTATGTCGAAGCTGTATGAACACCTAGGCTATACCATCCCATCTCACAAGCGTCACAAGAGTCGAAACTTGAAGGACATACAATATAATATCCAGTCCCGATACAGTTGCAGCAAGCAGCGTAGTATGAGATTAGTTAACTCAAGAAGATTGGTTCGGGTTGGTGATCAAGATCCCGCCGAAAATACATCTATACACAGAAATTTTAGTCACTCGTTCTTCCTCTTTAGACTTCGATCCATTGGTTTTTCACAAGTTCAGTCCCTGTTTAGAATCTTTCGGTATTCCTCAAACATAACAGATCCATTCCGAGCTTATCTCTGAGTCATGATGGTTATGATTTATGCTTCCAAACTTATTCTGATTCATGATTTTATGATTTTTTTTTTCAATAGTCTTCTGTTGAGTACTGAGATCTCTGTACCTGCAAAGTATCGAAGTTGTTTTGGGGAATTTTCAATGAAGTCCGATCTCAGACCAAATGAATCAACGGCTACAAACCAATCAAGTGAATTTTTGTAGCCCAAGAGATATCAAACCACACCTCCAATGATAGACCTCAGCAGATGTAGACTGAACTTGTAAAGCAATCGTTAGTCTCCTTTATACGAGATCTTTCTTATTGTATAACTTGCATCAGATATTCACTATTCCATCTTCGAATCACTGTTTCATCAATTCACCAATTGAATATAAAGTACCCACATTTCCCCTTAAAATTTAGCCCGGTCACCTCGTACCTCCTCTACCAAGCCTCTAAATAATCGCTACCTCTCAACTACCCAATTTCAGTAAATACCTTTATATATTATACTATGGCTATATCTCGAACTTTGTTGCAATATAGTTCCGAGCAGGATCAGAGCTCGGTGTGAACAATACGGCTATCTTCAGGTTCGGTGGCCCCAGCACTCTCTATGAGATCGGTTGCAGCACAACCCTTGTCTTGAGAATTGAGACAATCAGCCGAAGGATGAACAACTCCATATCCAAAACCTTCGGCGGAGTTGCAGTAAGTCTCCACTGTCCCATCCTTCCTTTCAAGGTTAACATTGCTCAGGACGATGCTGCTGCACGGGACCGTATCGCTGCAGGCGAACTTCATGGCTTTCTCACTGCGGGTGGTTCCGGTGATGTTCCGGTACATGATCTGGCTGATTTTAACAGCTGAGGTCTAATGTTGATTGCAAGAGGGGTAAAAGTTAGGTGAGTTGAATGGGATATTATGTAAGATGATGTACAATTACAAAATGACATGTTATGCTGGCTAGTAAACCGACATATTGTGCAAAATTAGCTATGGTAAAATCTTCAGAGTCTGGTTCTAGTTCCCAATCGTAGGGTTTCCTATAGGCTAAGAATAAAGAGGTGGATTTTGGGAGTTTACCTGATTCTTACACTCGGTTGGGGAGTCGCAGTAGAATTGATCGATGATGATAGGGTTAGCAACATCCTGCATCTGGACATTCTCGAAGCGAACCGCACGTACGTAACCAGATCCACCCTAAAACGGATTGAAGGCTTATCATAGTTCACATTCTCATCACCCTCTTCCATCATAAAAGGAAAGAAGGTAAACAAGAAATAAACAAAACCCTTCCACTTTTAACTTTATTTGTTTGAGCATGACATCATCGGATGTTTCTGAGAACTAATACATTGGAATCATTACCTGCCACGTCTTTATCCTGAGCCCGTTAGTAGTCTCCTTGAGGAATGCTGAATCCAGGACCACCTTTGTCACAATACCTGTAGAGTTGTCCTTCCCAAGGCTCCCAATACTAAATAGGAGGAACGACCATAAGAGGAACACGTTGACATAATAAAATTACGGGTATTTTCTAAATAAGAATATTCGGACCACTATTGTTTTTCTTCCCTGTTTTTCCTTGCATAAATTTGAATCACTAATTGACGATCAGAGTACCTTATTCCATGTCCAGGTCCACAGTAAATTCTCTTCATCTTGATGTTGGAACTTGCATTGACAATAGAGATGCAGTCATCCCCTGAATATTGAACAAAGAATGACCACCTAAGCAAACCAGAAAGAATTCTTGCCACGGAATACTGCATTTTGCTCTTCCTTGCACGTTCCTTCTAAGACCCGTGCATTAAAACTCTAAAGTGAATAAGGCCAAGGTAAGTTTTGAGGACCTGTTCCGATTTTAGAGTCCTGCAAAATGACGTTGGTCGACTCAGTAATGTGGATGCCATCGGTGTTGGGACTGTCCCCAGGGCATGAGACGAGCACTTGAGAGATGCGAACAGAATCACACTTTGAGATCACAAAGTTCATCTGTTGGCTGTTTTGTATAGTAAGCCCTTTTACCTTCACAGATGTGCTCGAGTCTATGGTCAGTGCCTGCAGTGCCTGTACAGTCAGACTAACATGCAAATTAATGTTCTAATTTCATTAGCATTACCGATCCTTACCGATGGAGCACCTCTGCAAGGCTGTGAAAATGGAGCAAGAGAAGAAAGAGAATCAGAATTTTTGTCATTCGGAGGAAACTAACCAAAGTCTATTAAGTTCAAGAAAGTACATTTGTTTTGTTCTTTTTGCAAGATGAAGCCCACCACTTGCTGCCCGATCCATCAATTACTCCATTACCTTGGAAAAGGACTCCTTGCAATTTAGAAAAATCAAGCCAGATTCGTGGAAGCTTAGGGTCCCAGTTACTGGGCTCATCAGGTGCTACCACCATTCCATCAATCTGCAACTCCATCATGGAAAATAATCAAAATTTATTTATTTGTATATATCGTAAAATGTTTCTTTCATGTGAGAAGAGACGCAATGCATGCATCAGGAAGAAGCACTGAATGTGCCAAGAGAAGAAAAACAGAAAAGAAACCAAGAGCAAAGTGCAGTTTTATCTTTAGGGTTTTCCTTATCGATGCCCTTCAATAGATTTGAAAATGCCATAAATGCATGTATCCTCACTGGTAAAATAAAGATATAACACTTGCATTTTAGGAAAATTTAGATAATTTATTCAATAGAAAGGCCCTCACAGTACTAAGAATTCCTGGTTGCTGGAGCAGCTATTCACAAAAATGGAAAAGGTCCATTTTTCATAGCTGCCAATAGGTACATTCAGTTTAATGGAGGGGGAAAAAACTACCTGGACAACTAATTTATCTGCACACGGTCCCTTGAAGCGTGTCGCATTTACTAGATAACTACGTCCTGGAGGAACCAAGAAGACAGAATTTGATGTAGAGCAGGCTGTGTTCCAAGCTTTTACGAAGGCCTGATGAACCAAAATGAAATAAATAAATAAATAAAGTGGGAGAGACCATAATAGTGAAGAAAGAGGAAACTATATTTGAATCGTAAATGATGCTGAAGCAAAAAAATTGATCAGTTAATGGATGAGGCATAGAATCAGAATTATGTAATATACACTTTCTGATCCACAACACCGCTCGAAAAATAAAGGGTGGAAAGGAAAGGAAATTGCTGTAGATAGTAACCTCGGTATCATCAGATATTCCATCACCAGCTGCCCCAAAGCTGTCCACATTCACAAGAACCTTGGCACCGCGTTCACCTTCCCAGAAAGAGTTTGCAGTATCTTCTGTTTCGTATTCGTCTTCTATGTCCCAGCTTTCGAGTTCTTCAAGGATACTGAATTTATCGCCCTGGGAGTACTCTGCCCGTCCGTGTGCTGCTAAAAGCAGTAAACCAAGGAACAGAACAAGGAACTTATCCATCTTTATTGATTTAAATGCTTTGCAAAGATTGGTTGATTTTGGGTAATTCCAGTGGGGGTCATTGAGTTTTAATTTATATGGATGATTAGTTTGAGAAATGAATAATGGGGTCTTGGTGTTATTGGCTTGGCTTGGAAGTAGATGAAGGTGCTGCACTTTCTACACTTGAAGTACAAGGGAAAGTATTTTTCTTCTTTGCTTTACTCCTCAACTATTGCTGAGAAAAACTAAGTCAAAGTGCTCGTAGGTGTGTCAGTTTTGTGGGTTTCCCATTTTGGATAAGAGACCGACTAAACTAGAATGAAGTTGCAGAAGCAATCATATTCTGAGGCACCCTGAGTCCCGTAACAAAGAAGAGGATCCGTTTTCCTCCCTTTCCTTTCTCTTCTTTTTAAATTGTAGTACGATCAATGCCAAAAAAAGAATAACCCTGAAAAAGGGATCACGTAGAAAAACCCGAGATCCCAAAATCCCAAATGCTAAGAATAGCCAGTTTCATTAATTTACAACAATACATTGATGCTAAGTTTTAAAACTAAGGAGAAAATGGCAGTTGTTTAGTTGGGATGAAGGAGGAGAGAGAAAATAATGGGGCTGGCAAAGAGGAGAATGACCAAGGAAACTGCTTTTCTCATGCACGCCAAAAGCTTGAAGATAAAGCATGTTTTCCTTACCACAGAAATCAAGAGGATGTAGACTTCATAGGATAGTTCAGCTTCACACATAAAGCTTAAAACGCCCATTGCTTAAACCGCCCATTTGGTGCCGTCCATATTGGTATGATTACTATTCTCAATTAAGCTGTGACCGATCTCCCTTCTCATCTTTCTTGTCATGGTGAGTTCCCTATTATGCCTTGACATTTCAAAATCTCCAATCTCAGCAAAGAAGTTAGACACTTGCAGGCTGACTGCAGGATCCTCAGATTCAAGCTCCGTCAACGTCTCAGCAGCTCTCCTCCCAACAATCTCATTCCCGTGAATCTGACAGCTCCTCAATAAGGAGCTCCACATCACAGAATTAGCCTCTTCTAGGGCACAGAGTAGAAGCTCTTCAGCTTCAGACACCATTCCTGCTCTCCCCAAAAGATCAACCATGCAAGAAAGATGGCGCTGATCAGGGCAAACCCCAAAACGAGATTTCATGCTATAGAAAATTGATTGACCTTCTTCAACCAATCCAGAGTGGTTGCACCCGTTTAACACGGACAGGAAGGTGACTCTATCAGGCTCTAGGCCCGTCTCCACCATTGTTTCAAGCATTTTGAGGCTTTCTCTTCCCCTTCCATTTCGGGCATAGGCACTGATAATTGAAGTGAAACAAACAGAGTTTGGGGAAGAGAGGTTTTTGAAAATACTGGATGATAAATCAGTTTGACCGAATCTTGAATACGCATCTATTAAGGAGGAAGAAACTGCAAGATGTGACTCAAGACCTGATTTTATTGCACAACTGTGCAGCAATCTGCAGCTTAATAAACCTCCTGATGAAGAAATCACGAGTGCTTTCAGAGAAGCTGAGAGTGTAACTT
This sequence comes from Lagerstroemia speciosa, assembly GCA_037672795.1. Taxonomy (NCBI): domain Eukaryota; kingdom Viridiplantae; phylum Streptophyta; class Magnoliopsida; order Myrtales; family Lythraceae; genus Lagerstroemia; species Lagerstroemia speciosa. The sequence continues at coordinate 2,207,182 of CM075303.1, read as the reverse complement.
CATCAAAACCAACACTCTTATCAACCATCAAGCCAAACAATTCGAATACATCCCCTGTGAATCTACAGTGTAGTAAAGATGTCATGAAGGAATTATAACATCCCAAGCTCGCCCTAGGCAGGTCCCTGAGAAAAGCAAAGGAAAGTTCTATTTCGCCACATTTTCCATACATATCAACAACAGCAGATTGAACATGAACATTCTCTTGATCGAATCCCAACTTAATAATAAAACAGTGAACCTGCTTCCCGAACTGAACATTGCATGCTTCACTTGATGCGTTCAATAACCCAACAAGGGATCTAATGGAAGGCCTATTTCCCCAGAGCTGCATTCTCGAGAACAGATCCAGAGCATCAGATAACAACGCATGGACAGAACAGACCCAAACAATGGAATTCCAAGAGATCACCGCCTCTGGTGGAATAGAATGAAATGAATTTCTTGCATCAGTTAGTCTGCGGCAAGCTGAGTAGAAGTCCACCAAAGAATTTCCGACAAAGATATTAGATCTTTCCCATCCTGCCTTGATGACATGGCAATGCAGCTGCTTCCCTTCATCTAAAAGCATCTCCTTACCACATCCACCAATCAAATAGCAGAAACTGAGCCCATTAGGCTCAAAGCCACCGATTTTCATCTCACTTAACAAGCTTAAGGCCTCTTCTGTCCGGCTCCTTTCACACAAACCATGTAAGACCAAATTCCACGTGGCGAGACTCCAAGCAGGCAACTCATCAAACAGAACCAGCGCCAGGTCAGCAGAGCCCATGTTCATATAAAGGCCAATAAGAGTGCTCCCGATGTACAAATTTGAATGCACTCCAAGAGAAATGGCCCTGCAATGAACTTGCATTCCTTCATCAAAGAAAGCCCCTCTTCTGCAAATGCTCAATACGGAAGAGAACGTTCGCGGGCTTTCTCTAATCCCTTCAGAAACCATGTCGGAATATAGCCGAAGGGCCTTCTCCGCGTGCCCATGCTGAGATTGCCCAGAAATCAGCAGGTTGTACGTCACGACATCTCTGGTTGGCATTTCCTCGAATATGTTCAGAGCAGAGCTCAGGTTCCCGGACTTTATGAAACTGTCCATGGTGAGGTTCTTGAAGTAGACATCTGAACGAGGGCAGGTGTCTGATTCTGCAGAGACGGTTGGTGGGCACGTGGGCCAGCGGTCTGTTACAGTAGTTAAGGTTCTGCCTAGAGAAAGCAACGACCTTCTCCTTTTCATTTCTCTTGTTCTGTTTGTTTTGCGCGCTAATCAGGAGAAGAAACGGTAAAGAATCGGTTAACAGTTAAAAGGGTATACTGCTTGAGCCAAAAAAAAAAAAGTGAAAAAAAAATGCTGATCTAACCTCCCATTTTGGAATGTTCAAGATGGATTATCCAGTGAAAATAAAAATAAATTCACATCAAAGTTACCATTACGAGTTGATTAAAATACTTTGGAAAGAGAATGAGAGTTTGGTGTAGTAATATCGTTCTAGATATGTAACTAAGAAATTTCAGTTCAATTATAATCAATTTTTATATTATTTATTCTCTCTTTCTTTTATTTTCTTTTAAATGTATATATCTCTTTCATACACCCTAAAAAAAAATCATGAAAACTTACTTTGTCTACTTGGAATCTCAATGCTAGTTTCAATATCTGGGGGCATTAGTAAAGGAGCTCTATTGCAATACCCTCCAAGCACGTATTGAATTAATGATCTGATCATAATTAATTCAACTCAAAGACTCATGTCACTACCCATGGGAAAGGAAAATGGAAAACAGATAGCAAACTACTTAAAAAACAACCCAGTTGGTTCCGAAGTTTCGACTTCAGTCTCATACAAATATGATCATCTTTAGACCTGTGAAGCTGACTGTAATCCTCCGATCTGATATGCTGTCAGGACCATGCATCAATATATGAGTCATACTTGTTGACCATTCGGTCAGAGAACAGCTCGACAATGTCACGAGTTAGTCGGGAGAAAAGCTCAATAAGGTCATGAATTGATCAGGGAAGTTTCTGCGTGATAATTGCAAGATTAGACAGCTTCTCATTCAAGTCATGCCATTTTCTTTTAACGAGAAGCTAATCAATCGAAGACTCATTGCAAGAATCACATGTAATGATCATTCAACTGATGTGATTTACTCTTTTAACATCTCAGGACAAGTACACGGGGACGCGATCAGCTACCGTTAATCGACAGACCGGACAAACATTTACCAGCCCATTGCAATCTTTGCACAAGCACAAGTGCCTACAAGGAAGGACCAGGACCGAAACCTCATTAAATTTGCATACTTTGCAGACCGTACCTTTCTTGGAGCCTCGGTTCGATCCCGGGTGCTTGGTTTTCGGGTTAATGTAGGAAGCTGCATCATCATCAACTTCGCTGTCTCCAAACCCTTCCTTTCCCTGATCAGCTCCCATCGAGATTGCCTGTTGGAGGTTGGTCCTGAGGACATTGGCCACTGACTCGTTGTACTTGGCACGGTATTGCCAGTTCTGGACTTCCAGGGTGACCTGTTTTATTCTCTCGCCGAGCTCCCGGTTCCTCCGGTTCATGTTCTCTATCTCCGTGTCTTTTTCCAAGAGCTTCTTATTGACTCCCTTCTCTACCGCGAACAGCAAGGAAGCTCTGTGTCTGTCTGTCATGTCTCTTATTCCCTTCCTGAGGTACTCTTCCTGTTTCAACAATGTCAGATTAATCAAGCTTCTGATTTCGCCAATCACAATCTGTCAGCATTGGCTCATCGAAAATTTGTCACCCAGCAAGGCCTGGAAGTGTAAAAAATGCCAGGATCGAAGCAAGGCTTTTGGGCACCGGTAATTGTTTCATAACCGGTGAAATTTGATCTACAAGCTTGCCCAAAAAGGAAAAAAAAAAAAAGAAAAGAAAAGAAAGAAATTTGATCTACAGAAGATTTTCAGTATAGGTCAATAGCGGTACCTGAACTTTGATATACTGATCAAGCTCCTCATTTTGGCGATCAAGCTCGGTCGGAATACTTTTGTCAAGGGACAAAATTGTTGATGGTTTTGCAGTCATGCTTCTATTAGCCGAAGAAACAGAAGAATTATGCTCGTCGTCATCGTAAGATAGCCTTAGACCTGTAAAGACTGGGTTTGGAGGACGAATAGTTGCAGAGCAATCAAACTCTTCGCGGACGGCGCCGTGACTTAGTGGTGCCTGAAGCTTTTGCTGTCCCAGGAGTTCGTCCACTCCCCTGTCTAGTTTATTCATCTGAAGCAGAGACATGATATTGTCCTCTGACATGTTATTTACATGGACAATGCCACAGGGAGATGGCACTGAGATCACAGAGAAACAACAATCAGGTCCCAAATACTCGAGACTAGCAGAAAAGGAACGTCATTGGCAATTTCATTCGGTGTTTTGCTATTATTCGGGTAAATAAGTGCGGTAAGACTTGAGAACTTACCACTTTCAAATAATTGTAGCTTATTTGATGCATTGCTCTGGTGCTGATATCGATTATCGGCTAAAAATGGAGGCACGGGATTATCCTTGTTCCCTCCTAACATATCGTCGAGCTCAAACGAACCCCAACAAGGCAATAACTCTCTTCGATCACACAACTTGAGACCTGAAAACAAAGAGCACTGAGGTTCTAAAAACAAGCTTAGCTTCAGGCACCAAATCCGAAGATAGCCATTTAAACTGGTAGTGCTGCGAGATTCTTATGTATGCAATTAAAGAGGAAAAACCCAAATAGTCTATGACGCGTTTGGTACGAAAGATGAGCAATGCTTGGAGTAGAATCGACATACAGAAATGGTAAGCTCAGATATCTAATCTTAAAGATAAATCCGTCTTCAAGACCACATTGGCCAGAACAACTGATGTCCTCCGAACAGAATCCCATGATTCATCACAAAAATGAAAAGGGCATCGTTCGGCATCCAAATTAAGGTCGGCCTCATTCATTATGATGAATCCAACACCGCAGAAGACCTCGAATCACAAAATCTCAAGATCAAATCTGATTCTGGAAATTCTAGGAGAAACATCTGTTTTCTAACAATGGGCAAGGGATCAAACACTGCTTGTTTTCATCATCGGTCGACTGCTTGTCCTTGTTGCTGCCTTCAAGGATATGACATGAACGGTAACCAGAACTAAGGCAAATCGTACAGGCCAGAAATATTACGAGCATCGCAAGACAAGACAGACAGAGCCCATCATCGGTATGGCATAACTTTACACAGATCACGAGACAATGGGCGAAGAGATCGGAGACATACCTCAGCACGAAATCGTTGAAATCCAATGGAAGATGAAAATGATCGGCACGTTGGAGAGAAATGGAGGTGATGGGTTGAGTGTGTTAAGAGACCATTTTCGTAACTAATCAGGCAGTCGGTGGCATAGGAGCAAAGCGGTTCACTTGGCAGAACAGCTTTACTTTTCTCTGTTATTTATTTTTGAGAAAATCGAGAAATTAAAGAAGGGTCGCACCAATGTCACCCGGACATAATGTTCGAATTTTTGTATTATATATGCTACGTAATATTATAATGTCGAATTTTCTTATTTAACACGTTCTAATAATTTTGCTGAGAGTGAGATTTAATCTTGAATCTCGATCCCACAGAAGTGCAAATAGGACGGCAGCGTGGGACAGTAACATGGACGGCAGCGTCGGGGGACAGGCAGCTGAAGTGGTTCAACGCTGCCATGCCATGTTTCAACGGAGGCGGAGTGATTAGGTATTACTCAAGTGGAGGAGGCCCTGGGTGATGCTGGATGGAAAGCATGAGTAGGAGCAGCACACAACGGTGTCGTTTTGATCGGTATTACCGGGGCCTATTCCCTTGGTAGAAGCCGAAGGCGGGAAAATGGAGAGATCTGATTGGCGGAAGTGGGACCCACAGTGATACCTTCTCTGCCAGGCTGGCGGGTGAGTAAAACGACGAGGGACAGACCGCGATTCCCGGGACTGCATTGTTTTTGCCTCCTTTTTTTTTAGTTTAGAAAAAGGAACGTGAGAGCAGCCCCAACCCATAAACCGTAACCGGTCTGAAACCGTTTGAGAACCATAAACGGCCCGAACCTGAACCGAGGCAGGCAAACCGGGCCGGATCCTCCAAGTTCCGCACCGCTAGATATAATGCCCATGTGGCCCCCTCTAAAGTTTTCGTCTCTGACGGTCTCTCTCGATAAACCCCGCCGGAACCCTCAAGTCTAGAGAGATCTTAGTACCTGTAATCCGCCGCCAATAAGGGAGCCAGACGGAGCAAGTCGGAATCGAGTAAGCATTGCAAGATGATTATCCCAGTCCGCTGCTTTACCTGCGGGAAGGTGGTGCTTGTCTTCTTCTTATTCTTCGTTTCCCCTGCTATGCGGCGCTGATTCTAGGGTTTCGGCTTATTTTGGTTCGGGTTCTTATTCTTCCGAATCATTGATCTGCTGCGGTTTGTAGGTGATTGGAAACAAGTGGGACCAGTATCTGGATCTTCTCCAGGCCGACTATCCTGAAGGGTGAGAATATCTTCGCAAGCTCGATTTCTCCTTCATGGAACTCTTTCGTTTTTGGCATCTAGAATCTCGATAATAGGGTTTGAGAGGTGAAAACGTACCTATCGTCACCCTTCAGTTTCAGTATGAGAAGTTAGGAGGATTGAGCTGAGCATACATTGCTCTGATGAGATAATGTCATGCATGTAGAGTTCTCGGGTCATTGAGGTCCCTGTTTCCTGTTTACTGAACTATTGTCCATCACCGTTAACTTTTTCTGTGCATTTGCGTGCAGTGCAAGTTCACATGAAAGAATTTTTGTGAAATCCCAAACTCTTAGTACTAACTGAAATCATACATCTTTGACTTTGTAGATTTAGATTTCTGTCCTTGGATGGTGTTCAGAAACTTGCTATTCTGCGAGAACTAATTTAGAGGGTGTTTGGTTGCCCCTGAACTTGGAAAACTGTGAAATGTTATGTAGGTTTTACCAGTTTTTCCATTTTACCTCACCTTCTTGACCTATTCTTTGCCCCCTGCACTCTATTCTTTCATCAATCCATGTTTGTCGTCGACTAATATGCATGAGGTTCATTAGTATAATGGCAACTTAGATGATATTTTAATGATGTATCTACTGTCCATGGTTGTCCATTGCGTTACATCTAGTTGTACCCGCCTTGGTAGTGTTGAAGAAGTCATGCATTCTATCTGCATGATCTTCAAAAGCCGTTGAAATCTATCTTACGTATGTACTTTGGGGATTGAAATCATTTGTCCAGATCCAAAAATGAGTTGCTGAATGGCTGTCCTTAAGTTTTTACCAGATGATGTTTCGGTAGCTCTCATCTTTTTGGGAAATGAGATGGTGCTCTTCATATATGCACTGCATTTCTCAAGGATTGATAGTGGTAGGCCCAACGTACTCTTTTGATTTACGAGCAGATGTTGGGGTTTTGATTGCAATGCATGTAGTAATTCTAATGTAGAATGTATCAGACATTAACTTAATGTTTATATTGCCGACAGTGATGCTCTTGATGCGTTGGGCTTGGTACGATACTGTTGCAGGCGGATGCTAATGACTCACGTCGACCTCATCGAGAAGCTCCTGAACTACAACAGTAATCACCCTCTCTCCCTCTCCCTCAGGTTCTAGTATCTGCTCTCTCATTTGCTTATCACTTTGCAATGCTTCTGCTGCAGCCCTGGAGAAGTCTGACACCAGCTGAAGAAAGCCTCACGCGGAGTTCTCATGCTCAGGGTCTACATGTCCTTGTGGATAAGCACTAGTTCTTGCAATGTCATGTTTCTCGGCAGTGTGTGAGACAAGTATCTAGAAAGTTTATGTTTATGGAACATTTCTGTGAAACTGATGAAGGTACAGGCTAGATGTCCCTGGAAGACAATACTTGCCGGAATCGTTTTATCAGTTGTTGCGTCCAGTGTTTTCGACTAGATGACTAGTTGAAGAACTTCCTGTTACCATTAACCGTCCAAATTCATTTTACATAACAAATTACCCAACCTCGATGTCACTATATCACTTTCTTTGACCGATTGCGACTTCTTCCTAAACCAAAATTTCGATTTAACCCAGTAAGTTCAGATTGTAACATTCAATTTGAAATCTTCATTGCATACTAAAGAAAAAAAGACGAGCGAAAGTTATCCTTCCAACGCATTCAAAAGTAAATATTTAATGTCTGGTGGTACGAAGCCATTAAAACATTGGACTGTTGAGTCGAGCAACCCTAATCGCCCCCGGCCTTCTGGTAGACGTAAGTCAAGCCGCACTTGCCGCAGTAGTGGCGGTCGAAGTGATTGGCCATGAAAGTCCCGGCTCCGCATTCAGCGTTGGGGCATTCCTTCCTCAGCCGCTGGACCTTGCCGGAATCGTCCACCTTGTAGAACTGCAGGACAGCGAGCTTGACCTTCTTCTTCTTGTGCTTGATCTTCTTCGGCTTGGTATAGGTCTTCTTCTTCCTCTTCTTAGCGCCACCGCGGAGTCGGAGCACGAGGTGGAGCGTCGACTCCTTCTGGATGTTGTAGTCCGCGAGGGTGCGGCCGTCCTCGAGCTGCTTTCCGGCGAAGATGAGCCGTTGCTGGTCCGGGGGGATCCCCTCCTTGTCCTGGATCTTCGCCTTCACATTGTCGATGGTGTCGCTGGACTCAACCTCTAGGGTTATGGTCTTCCCGGTGAGGGTCTTCACGAAGATCTGCATCTTTGCTCCAGAGAACGGCGGCTAGTACTGATGAACCATGGAAATGAAAATCGGCTGTGGCATTTATACTGGCGAGGAGTTATGGGCCGAGGCTTATGGTTTCTTCGCAATGCGGGGTTGGGCCTCTATTAAGTGGAAGCCCATAAACAAGCCCAATATGTAGGAGATAATTTGTTTTTAGTGGATGAAAACTAATTCCTTACAAAACATTTAAATCCGAAAACAAATTGAAGAAAACTTATGCTAAACGGCTTCGTTGAGGAATATGCAAAGATAGAAAAAATCTCATTCCTCTCAAGAAATTTTTGGTTGATTCTACCGAGTCATGTAACATGGGAAAGAAACATCAATTAACATATAAAAATAAATAAACTTACTTTAATTATTTAAATAATTATTATAATTAATACTTATTTAAATAATTTAATCGATTCTTCTCCGTTCTATTCTTGTGAGGTAACAAAAATCTTTAAGAGATTTTTTCCTCCTCCTCCCTTCATCTGTCTCTCTCTTAGCTGCTCAGCTTCCTTGTTTTCCCATCACTTCTCTGCTAACCTGCGCTGAAACCCACCCATTTACCCTCGCCCCAGAGTTCCTCCAATGCGGATCCTCGCTAAAATCCCAGACCCCAATCTCTTCTCCAGCCTCCCGTCAACCCTGCCGAAGCCCCAAGACTTCTACCCCAGTGGACCCGCCAGCGCCATTCCGCCCCCTCCAATTCCCATCCCCAAGTACCCGCCGCCCCTCAGGTCACAGAGACCCAAAGTCGCCCCGAAACCTCCTCAAAACCCCGCCTTCAAGGCACCCCACCGGAATTCCAGGTACTACAAGCCGGTCAGAGATGGGGAGGAGATCGTCTCAGCTGACGGTGACCGTTCGGTTGTAATCGGCGAGTCGGGTGTGTCGTATCTCCTCCCGGGGGCTCCTTTTGAGTTCCAGTTTAGCTACTCGGAGACCCCGAAAGTGAAGCCCATTGCGATAAGGGAGCCTGCCTATCTGCCCTTTGCGCCACCAACCATGCCTAGGTAGGCAGCAAAAACTGATGATTGGACTCTTTCATCCAAATGTATCCACGATGTTGAGACTATTGCATTAAAATAGATTTTGGAGGGTGGTGTGAAGTGTCCCGCAGTGTAGTTTGATATTCGTTTTATTTCGATTCTTCTCCACTCAACGTTGCTAGGCCATGGACTGGGAAGGCGCCATTGAAGTCGAAGCACGAAAAAGAGAAGAAGAAAAAGATTCCACTTTTTGATTCGTTTAATCCTCCGCCCCCGGGTAAGAAGGGCGTGAAATATGTGGAGATGCCGGGGCCCCTTCATCTTGGGAAGTACCCAAAGGAAGGAAAGACGAGGGAGGAAACTCTCGGCGAGCCTCTAAAGAAGTGGGAGATCAAGATGCTCGTTAAGCCTTACTTGTCCGATAATCGCCAGGTTAATCTTGGTCAGTCGTTTCTCATCTAGTATCTCTTTTTTTGATAAGCCATCCAGTATCTATTCGTACCCTGAAGTATGAGGCATTCCTTTTAGGTGCTTAGAATAGTCAGCTGAATATTCTTTCGCATCCAAATCACTTGACTTCAGATAAAATTGATTGGGAGATTAACCTAATTGATTGACACCTGCTCGGATGATGAAAATTTCCAATCTTTTGCTAATTTAGGTAGAGACGGATTGACGCATAACATGTTGGAGCTGATACATTCGCACTGGAAGAGACGTAGGGTTTGTAAAGTTCGATGTAGAGGTGTCCCCACAGTTGATATGAATAATGTCTGTCATCATCTCGAGGTAAATTCAATGCTCTGATAGTAGAATAAGTGCGGCGTAGAATACTCTTAGACTCACGTGTTGCAAATAATTTTAGGAGAAGACTGGAGGAAAAGTTATTTATAGAATCGGTGGGGTGGTGTACCTATTTCGAGGGAGAAATTATAACTACCGCACTCGTCCGCAGTATCCTGTGATGCTGTGGAAACCTGCTGCTCCAGTATACCCAAAGCTCATACAGGAAGCACCGGAAGGCCTAACAAAAGAGGAAGCTGATGATCTGCGGAGCAAAGGGAAGAAACTCATGCCAATTTGTAAATTATGTGAGTTGTGAGTTGCCCGAATGCTCATTGTGTTTAATGATTTCATTTTTTTTTATCTCTGATTTGTTTGTCAACTTAGGCTAAGTCGTCTAAAAATGTAAAACAATGATTTCAGTGTCTTCCAAGGAAAGAATTTGTTACTGCAATCTTCATGGTTTCTTGTTTTCTGATTCTTATCTTGTTTGCTATCTTGCTGAACCTTGGAATGCATGAAGAATCTTCCGTGCCTTCGAACAAACTTCTGTTTGTAATCGACAGGGATTTTCATTCTGCTCCATGTCCAACTTCATTATATATCTATCAAACTTGTATCCTATCTTGATATGCTTGATAAGATTTTGATTATAGTCTCCGGACTCTGGACTTCACTTGCAAGTTGCTTTCTCTTTTGAGCTTCTTTCTTGCCAAACATCACTTTTTATGTACCTTTCTGTTATGGATCTTTCCAAAGACAATTAAATTATCCTAAATTAGCTGTACTTAAAGGGAATATTTGCCTTTCTGATGCAGCGAAAAATGGAATATATTTGACACTTGTAAGAGATGTGAGAAATGCCTTTGAAGAAAGTCCATTAGTGAAGGTTGACTGCAGGGGAATGCACGCCAGTGATTACAAGAAGTTGGGTGCAAAGCTCAAGGTCCACATTTTCTTTTTGATTGTGTTATTCAATTTGATACGTCACTAGATCATGCAGACTTTGCGTTTTATTTAAATAAACGTTGCCTTTCAATTGTATATAGAGAATCACAATGAAAAATTCTTAAGCAGCTAACTACTAACTAGAGCATGCAAATTGCATCATTTTTTCTGAGTCTATTGGCCGGAGTTAATGGTTTTGGCTTCATTTAAACAAAAAAATTGTACATTTCTTCACATTTTGTGGCTGCAGAATGAATTTTTCACTATCTGAAGATGATGTTTTTCTCATGGGAATTTACCGAGTTTTGCGCCTATAAACTGTGGCCTTAACTTGGGAACGTTCATGTCAATCAGGATTTGGTTCCATGTGTGCTGCTTGCTTTTGACGACGAGCAGATACTGATGTGGAGGGGACAAGATTGGAAATCCATGTATCCTGAACCTCCATCGGCTCATATACCTTTCCAGCATGGTATAAACAACTAGATTTCTTTTCATTTCACCTGTCAGTGCTTAATATTTCTCATATCTACATTCATGTCCTCGAGCTGGTTCTCAGGAAAAGAAGAATGCGTTAATCCTGACAACAAGACAGTTATTTCAAGCCCCAAAATGATGTCTCTTTGGAAACGTGCACTCGAATCAGACAAGGCTCAGTTGCTTGATGATATTGATATCAGTCCCGATGACCTTCTGAAGAGAGTGGAAGAGTTCGAAGGCATGTCACAGGCTGCTGAGCACACCTTCTCAGCCTATGTCCTGTCAAGCGGAAAGGCTGTTAAAGGTTCAGCTGAAGATGGTTTTGAAACTGAGGGCTTCAGTGAGTCTGGAATTTCTAGCGATGAAGATGAATATGAGGATGATGTTTACGATAGTGACATTGACCCATTCGAAGAGACCAACTTCTGTGCTCCTGGGGAACTGCCCGTTGATCAGTTAGTGAACAAGCTCTTGGAGGAGTAACAGAGTAAAATTTCATGGGAAGTGTACAGATGATGCAAATCTGTAAGTTGTGGTTATTCAATAATTTGTTTCTTTTAAATTAAGTGTTGATATCCTATGAACTCAAGGAGGATTCGACCTGTTCCGATAATGCACCAAGAATCAGATCAAAGTAGCAAATGGAATTACTCATATGAAAAGAAATTTCCATAAACACGGTACAAAATGATGCTAAAATCTAATCCATAAAAGCCATTAACAGTTCATCTTCTCGCAGTTCAGAAATACTGGCAGAAACAAGACTAAACATGCTTACATAAAAAGTAAAAATTCCCTAACTCTTTTCATAGTGATGTCCCTATACTTTCTTCCTTGTCTCAACGATTGATTCTTGAGAAAATGATTTGGGATTCTTATATTGAATCCAGCTATGGCTTTACATGTTCCCTGATGAATTCTTCCACCTGAGAAATATCTCCTGTTAGACCAGAGGCTTCTGCAACTGTGACTCTGTTCTGACACTGAGAGAATGTGAATGCTACTCCCTGTACACCGAGTGTGAAGTCACTCGCAATATCAGCAGCTGATATCGCATTTCTTGACTGTCGTAACTTATCACTGCAATATGAATAAAAGATGTACAGTCACAAACTGATGTTGATCCTCATGGCCTACCTAGAATCTATAACCTGAAAAGAGTAGCTTTCCTTTAGAGCAGCAGGAACCGATGAGGCTGGCAATTGTCTAATTCATATGAGTTGTCAAATAGCAGGAAGAGTTATAAATGAGAAATAAAGCATACATTTCCTTCTCCATCTGTTTCCGAATGAAATCCTTGGTATGTGCAGTCACTTTGTCTGTTTTGTTGCAGAGGATAAGAACAGGGATGTTCTTCTTCACAACACTTGCATTAGTCAAAATATCGTACAAGTACCTTCACCACGAAGAGCAGTCAGAATACAAAGGACAATTACACTGACCCAATCAGTGCAAGCAAATCCAAAATGGTGTTTTTAGAGCATACTCTGAAGCTGCACGGCATTTTGGTAAGAAGTCTAACGCATCCACAACAAAAACTATGCCAGCTGCTTGAGGCAAGAACTCCTCCAACTTCGGTAGTAGGTGCGAATGCCCAGGAACATCCACAACATGAACAGGTTTTATCTTCCCTCTCTGCAAAATTACATCAAGAGGATTGGCATCAAAGTGAAAAATGAAAGAAATCTCTGCAGATTCCAGTGCAACAGGCTATAGCCTGGGAGACAAGAAAACTATGACTAATCATAATACCAATTCCAACAGAATACTATGCACCAACATAAGTATGAATGAGACAAACAGCTGTATCAAATAGTAAATGTCCAAACCATTATACAACTAGGCATAACATAAACTTGAATTGCACCATGAGAGATCCACATAACCATATAAGAAAAAAGAAAATACCTTTGTTGTTTCAGAATGTAAGATAAAAGTTCCCTCATTTGGTTCCATTGATGTAACGGTGCCTTGATGATAAGAGCCATCACGGAGCTGGCATAGGCATCAAAATTGGACACAAAAGATTATCCCCATGGAATAGAAATCACAGCAGCAAAATTTGCACGGCTAATCACACAATCTCAGCGTAGCAGGCAAATACAGGAAGTGAAGCATCTACAATGGTTGAAATTGCAATTTGGAACTAGACCAATGAAACTCTTACAAAGTCTATATTAAAAGTTCAAGAAGCCTCCAAATACATCAGAAACAACCGTTATAAGCTTTAACCACTTGAAAAATGTAAAGGGTGAAAGATATGGCAGCAAAGGCCGCATGCATAACAACAGAAAGAGGGCTCACGGGTGATAGTATTGTCACAGAACAGCAGAATTTTAGCAATTACTTGATAGAAGAGAACCGTCTTGCCACTCCCGCCAAGTCCACAGAGCACAATGGTGTTAGACTTTCTGCGCTTAAACAACGGAGCTGCAGAGCAAACCGAAAAAAATCAGGCTTTCCCTTGAAAGGAACACAAAACAAATCAGTAGGAGCTCAGGATAGCATCGATTGAGGAAATCACCGAGAAATGACAAAACCATATGACTGGAGGAGCGTGAACTCACCTAGCAAGAGGAGAAGAACCGTGAACGCCAAGACAGCAATGGCGACATAGAGCTGTTGAGGGGGAATTTGGTGAACGAATTCAAGGAACCGATCAAACAATTGGTGGAATTGGTTGGTCCAGTTCTCAATCTGAACCTTCCACTGCTCCATGCCCTCCATTCTCGCTTCTTGGGCTATGATTCTTCAGCAAGCGGAACCCTAAATCTTAGTCCTTCCGAGCAGGAGGAGGAAGCTCGGAAGAGGGGTGAAACAGAAATCGGAAGGCAGGATCTTCGAGGAAGAGGCAATCTGCCAGATTAGGGCAAGGATGACGAACTATCTATTTGAGGACTCTCGTCTTCCTGTTCATATCTGAGTTTGGCTCTCAGAAACGACCAGGACTCAAGGAAATGTATAATAGGTCGATGCCTCTTAATAATGAATATATTATATGATAATATTAAATTAAATTAAATTATTTTTAAGATATTTTTTAAATTTATTAAAAAAGTTTATAAATAATTAAATTATATTATGTCGTAATATTAGTTCAGTACTGTCAGGTAACATACTCATTATACATAAAACTCATTCTCTCTCTTACTCAGCATCCGAAAACCTCTCCCGCAAGCAAGAGACCTGTATCACTCTCTTACTCTCTCAGCATCCGAAAACCTCTCCCGCAAGCAAGAGCCCTCCTCTGGTTCTTCCTTTTACTATCAACAGTGTCCATTAAAAAGAGAAAATTATATTATACCCCCTGAGTTTTCTAATACGCACGCTTTGCACCCTAAAGTTCGTACGGTGCTACTAACACGGGCCTCTGTAGTCCATCCTTGAGGTCACTTCCACCACCAGAGTCTACATGGTTCCCATATCAGCAACTTATTTTAAAGTAAATAAAAAAAATTCATACTGTCTAGTGAGTTAAAATCACCTAAAAATTATATTTTGCCGTGTAGACTCGAGTAGTAAAATTCATAGTATTGAAGCAGAGGGGATTCAGTGCAGTGAAATCACCCATAACTTGAGATTAACGGGCAGTTCAATTTGCTAAAAAACTGATAATGAATAAAGTAAATAAGGAAAAGAATAAATAGAGAATAGAAGGAAATTGAAGGAGGAATGTAAAAATTAATAATGATAAAAGACCAAATGACGTCAAATATAAATATTTTCAAAATTAATTTTTTTAAACACTGAAATATTTATTCGACGCCACGCCCCATGGATGATGTAATAGGTCGTGCTTTAATAATCTACGGGCGGCCCATGGACCGTCTCAAACGTTTGCCAATTTAGATTCTCGCCCCCGATTATCCTAGGGCCCATCAAATTCAGACATCAGCATGGCCTATAACCAGATTCCCTGCACCATGGACCGAATCTTACCGGTCCGGGAGGGAACGTAATCGAATCCGAACCGGAGGGTATCACGGCTCTGGAGGGCCGATGCCACCTCTGAGGCCGTAACATGGACTCGTCCTCGACAGCTGACCTGGACAGTCCCATTTCATACCGTACCCGACCTCGAACCCGAATAGGTCAGGTGTCCAAGATTCGACCAAGGCGAGCTGAAATGGACCCTCGGAGACGACCATCTGCCACCGTCCTCGTCGAAGCCGATTTGAATTGGCGAGGCAAGCCTGTATCAGGTTTGGCACTTGTCGACGCCAAGTTCTGGGCGTGCGAGAGGCCTGTCCTCGTCAGGAGTGTCATTTTCCGACCAATTTCCCGGTCCAGCTGGCGGCCTCCGGTGGCTGTGATTGTCAAGTCAAGGCAGTTGCAAATTATTTGAAACCATCGGTTCACTTCCATTTTTTTTTAATAATAAAGACAATCCATTCCTTCTGCACTTATCTTTCCCTTTTTGTCAACACTAGAATTATTAGCTCCCTTTGTGTCGGGCTGTGTGCTAAAAAAGGCACATAAACATACCTCGGAGTATGTTCGAAAAGTGGCGGGCTCATCTTCTATTTTTCATTTTATTATGTCCCCAGTTCGATAAAATCTAGACTAGAGTCTCAAATCTTAATATCTTGTAAAAATTTCATATGATATTAGAGTAGTTTATTGTATGGGTCTGCATTTTATAGGGAACGCAGATCTCATGGTCACCAAAAGCCCGAGCTAGAGGTTGTTGGATTGAAAGATGCAATCTTCTCAACCTATTCGACCGTGTTGTTAGGGCTCGTTTAGAACAGTGGTATTATTCCCTCATGTTCTAACCAGTTAGACCACAGAAGTCGAGCAATAGAAAACGACTTTTAATTCTTTTTTTCTTTTTTTCTTTGGGTGGTCCTGCTGAATATTGATAAGGTTGATTGAGCATTACACGGATGGCCTCTTCGAGATCTGATGTCAGTATAAAAAAAACATAAAAAGAAAAAGCTGTGATACAGGTTTTGCTTTCAATGCAGGATCTATCTCTGATATCACCCGGGTCAACTGACAGTTCGGCACGGCTTTGCTCTAATTTAACAAAAACCCTGGCTGCTCGATCTGGATCGCGGGTCGGCTCCCGATCTCCATCGAGTCATATCCAACAATTGCTCTCGACTTCTCGGGTTTCTTTACCTCATGTTAATGTTGAAGAGGTACCTGATCGACTGATTGACCAATCGATAAATGCCCGATGGATGCACAACCACACTGATAGTGATTTTCGTACGATATTATGCATTAATGTGCAGTAGCTACACGTTTTGCTACTGATAACTCCTTATCCGATGCGGTTGAATCTGAAAGGGATGGCTCCTAATATAACAGATGTTCATTTCAATATCCGATGCTCGTGACAGCGATCGTAGATAAATAATTTTTTAAAAAATAAAATTACTGTTACCTATCGGATCAGTGGTCGGATGGTTGTCGGAGGATATTTTTTTGCTCGTTTTTCCGGTTCTGTTCCGTGGCTTGAAGCGAACATTGTGCACCTCAAACTCACTTTGAAACAGTGGTGGCTTAAATGCTGATGTCCCGACCCGCCACAGTTACAGTACCGGACTTCTCATCCTAAATTTATGACCTGGACTTGCCGTGCACGCTGGCCCGCGGAGTAACGGCTCTGCAACTGCAACCACTCCATGTTGGGCCGGACTTGTCCCCGCGGTGTAAGGCACACACGGGATAGACTTAGTCCCTTGTCCAATGGTGAATGTTCTTTTCCATGTACAAGCCGAAGCACATAGACTTAGAAGGGTACAGAACGAAGAATATGAAATGAAAAATGTGAGGATTTTCGCTCATGATAATTGAATATAGGACCTCTCGGTTTCAAGTCAATTTTTTCATGGTGAACGTACTTAAGTTGGATTGTTTTTCAGCGTTTCCTTAAACCTTGTCCCATTAAGTAGATGATGCCTATTGAATGACTCCAGACGACCACCGATTAATTCATCCGACGGCAAAGATTCGTTGTCCCATCGACCGCCATGGCAAACCACCAGCCTAAAGTCATATGATGCAGGCCGTCCATGCCATAGCAAACAATCATATCCAGCAGGCCCAAGCGCCCGATATTGCGCCATGACTCATTCACAGTTTAAGTCGCATCTGTCTATAAAAGATAAATTTTCTCTATTTACAAAATTTGATCGTTTAAGACTTTACTTAAGAAAAATACATATCTTGCCGTCTGAACGTCGAATAAAAAAGACTTGCTTACTCATTTGTTCTACTCTTATTCGCCATAGAAAAAGATTTAATATAGAATAAAGAATTGATGCCAGTTGTCGAATTATATGGAGAATATCGCAAATCGAAGAGAAACATAAAAGACCTTACAACGTGCCGTCCCACTGGGATGTACAGTAATCATCTCCAAACACATCGAACAACCATATTTAATCTAACATTACGGACCCCCCTCCCCCGCACAGAAGCTTTCTTGGCCGGTGCATCCGTCTCCGGCTGGGCGTGCCGGCCTCCTCCCCTCGAGCCTAGGTGTGCGGCCTCCACCAACCGCTCTCCTATGGCCGTATATACCTCTACCGCCGATGTCGGTGGCTTTTGCCCCGACGACTCGTTCGTCCCCTCTTTGTTTTCCCGGCGGTTCGTCATCTCCTCTCCCCCCTTTCTGCGGAATCCATGCGTCGATCCTCGCCTCCTGTCACAGCAGCTCCGACCAGTGCACTCAATTTTAGATTTGCAGCCTCAGTAGCCCGCCCGTCCGCCCCCGCCCCCGCCCCCACCCCCGCCCCCGCCAGATTTGGGACGGCTCAGTCCACCTGCGACTTTGGTCGTCTTAGCCTGAGCAACCATCGCCCACCTACGACCCAGTCCGCCCACCAGCACCGCCCACCTCCGCCTCCGCCTCCATCCGCCCCCACATTTGAGCCGAATGCTGTTACGTGGAGGAGCCGAACGCCCAAGTACGGCTCAAGCCATCCCCTGTTTAGCTCTTGTATGGAGAGTATCCAATCTATACAAGACGACTGAGATCTACATGAATTAATGGCCATCCCAACTTGGTTTTTACCGGGGTCCATGTAGACCAGCAGGAGGTTATGATCGAAACATTAGTGGCCGACTGACTAGCTATAATTGTAGTGTGTCTTATTTGACGTGTTTCACATATATCTTCCTTTATAGTTAGTTCCGGAGGATCCCTCCGTTGTAATCTGATTATGTAATTGTTTTTCTCTTAGGCGTTTTCCCCATATACTCGTTTTTAAGTAATGAATACATCCTCATTACTGTCGAGCAAAAAAAAAAATCGAACATTACGGACCTATGCTCGAGAAAGAAAATACTTCCTCTTATTATCAAAATAATATTCTACGATGTAAAATTGTTACGAGCGAACGTTATCGTTGCGTAGTTCTACCGTTGTCGGGCTTATATAAGAGATTAGTCGAATCAAGAAGTTGGCGTATTATATTATTATTGTACCCACGTGAATAAAATGGCTTCCTCTTCTCCAGAGTCCAGCCACAGTGGATTGCCATATCTACACACAATCAAATGTTGTTGACAAGCTCAAGGCATCGAGCTGGTCAGTGCTAAAATTTTCATTGCATCGAGTGTCAATGATAACAATCCGGTAGGTGAAGTGCCGCGCAAACCTCCTCTTCCTTCTATCATTCCAGGTTTATTTATCTCATTTGTACACCGAAAAAAGGTGTTGCACATGGATCACATGCCTAAAAATACTGTGAATAAATATTATGTGGGAAATGAAATTAATGGGTGATATTGTAGATCCCAATTACAGGGATTTAAACTGACATGGAATCATCAAAGTTGTTCGGTGTTTTTTTCTCTTTAATTAATATTTCGGACCCAGATCGCGTAAGTGGAGAAAATATATTATCGGAAGAGTTTTATTTTTTAGTAGATCATCTCGATTTAAGCTTAAATTGATTAGATTCAATTGAATATTTGAATGGTGATTTGGTTGACCGTAATACATATTTGAAAAAATGGAGCTACCGACTAGTGAGATGTCACTTGTGATTAGGTTGTCAGCCATTCATCATACACACGTGAAACTCGATGAATTTTATTATTTAATAGAATTAATGGAGTAGTTATGAGAATGTTAAATAAAGTCTTGAATTTTGATTATAATTAATTTTTAGAATACATGATTCTTTTAATAAATTAATTTTGAAATTAAGTAATAAATTTAGTAAAAGTAAAGTAATTTTATATATTATAAATAATAAAAAAGTAGTTAGGGAAAAAATTACCTAAAATAAAAGAGAAAGTGATAATAAAAGAAGATATGATAGTTAAAAAGTTATATCAAAGTTCGCGTTCGTTTGCATGTATCAATACAAATATATAAGTATTTATAAGATTAAAAATTTCTTCTCTAATAATATTATTCAGAGCGAAAGTTGAATTTAGACCTCCACCTCTTCAAAACCACAGGGGAGAGTGAGCTTTTAAAGAAACAGGAAGAATCAAAACCTTACCAAACCACGTTAGACTCACTGAGTTTAAAGGCTTTTCTGCCCCTATATATATATAAATAAAGGAAACAGGAAGAATCACAGGCAAGATTGAAGAAGAAGGAACTGAAGCAAGTGAATCGGAAGGAGATGGACGCTGACAGGGAGATCACCGGAGAAGCTCCTCTTCACGGCGATGTTCTCGAGCTCACGCTCACGCACGTGCCGCTGGTGGACTTGGTCCCCGCCTCGCGCGTGTCCAGGACATGGAGGCGCGCCGTCGCATCCTCCCTCCAGAACCAAAACCCGGCCAAGCCGTGGCTCGTTGTCCACACCCAGGGTCGCCGCTCCAACTGCCCCACCACCATCCACGCCTACGACCCCCGCTCCGGCATCTGGATGGAGGTGGTGGATGCGTGGCGGCCGCCGGTGAAGCTCACCTCGGTCATCCGATCGTCGAACTCGACCCTACTCTACGCGCTCTCCCCCTCCCGGCTCTCCTTCTCGTTCGACCCGCTCAAGCTGACGTGGCATCACGTGGCCGGCCCGCTAATTTGGCGCGCGGACCCCGTCATGGCCAAGGTCGGGCACCGCATTGTGGTGGCTGGCGGGGCGTGTGATTTCGAGGACGACCCCCTCTCGGTGGAGACCTATGACCTGAGGACCGGTGCATGGAGCCGGTGCCAGCCCATGCCCGCCATCCTCAAGGACTCCTCCGCGTCCACGTGGCTCTCGGTCGCCGCCGACCGCCACAGGATGTACGTGACTGAGAAGGTCTCCGGCGTGACGTACTCTTACGATCCCGAGGCGCAGGTCTGGCAGGGGCCGTACGAACTGAGGCCCGACGGAAGCGTCTACTACTCTGTCCTCGGATTCTCCGGCGACCGCTTGATCCTCGCAGGCCTCATCGGGAGCTCCAAGGACTTCAGGAGCTTGAAACTGTGGGGAATCAGCTCCGATCTTATGCAAATCGAAGAGATCGCAGAGATCCCGGCAGAGTTCGGGGATAAGCTGAAGGGTGACTGCTTTGGCGTGCCTTCAATCGCGGTCTGCGCGGCAGGAGATTTCATATACATAAGCAGTCCGGAGATGCCGGAGAATGTGGTGTGGTGCGAGGTCGCCGGCGGCGGGGAGCAGAGCAAGTGGGGAAGCATCAGGAACGCGGCGCTGAGCCGTGCAAGCTGGATGGAGAGGATGGTGTTTACATGCGAGAGCATCGGGGTGGCCGAGCTGGAGACGGCAGCTGCGGCGGGGAGACCGAGATTCCGGGTGAAAGAGGCGCCGCCATCGACCCGCTGACCCAATTAATCCAGGGGAAAAAAAAGTGGTAACGTAAACGTGTTTGAATTATTGCTGATTGCAGCAATATCATTCGAGTTAAACTTACCCCATTGTTTAAAATTTTAGAATGCATGTCGAGATGGTTCGACATCTCTTTTTATTTTTTAAGGTAACGTTACCGGTTCGAGTTTGTGAATGGAAGAAAATTCATATTAAAAAAATTTTATTCCGTCACTCGATTAACCTAACTCAAACTTGAATTGGTATTGAGCATTCTTAAAATAAAGGTAGGGGAGTTGTAACTTAGTTGGAGATACGATGTTTTTCTACTTCATTCATGGCAAATATGGCATCTATTTCAATAACATCATGGTGGTTCGGTACTCTTTTCCATAATCGAGCATCGATGAAGAGGACTGTTTATAGAAATGAATCGAGAACAAGAAGACGCAAAAATCCTTCCTCGTGTGATGCGATGAAGCATTTATTCCCTATCTACTCGATTGTCCATTTATTTATATTAGATGCTAACCCATATAATTGCAGTGCACGAATTTTATTAGTTAATAAAATTAGATTAAAAAAAAAGCACGTTAATGATTAAATAAAATTTGAATCGTAATTATTAAGGGATAAAATTTGATTAATTTTGTATATAGTAAAAAAGTTTGAAAAGAAAATGGAGAAAAATTGTAGTGAGGGAAGACAGGGAAAGAGTGAGATTGGAGGGAGATTTACTGTGTGGGTAGTCACTCGGTGGTAAATTTACTATCATATTCATTTTTTTCCCTTAATATAGTGATCAGTAAAATTAACATTTATGCATTAATAAATAATTTAGAAAAGAAAAGAAAAAAAAAAAGGAAAGATGTGTATTTCCATACACGATATATAGATATATGAATCGCAATGTTGGTGGATTTATCCAATAATTACTAAAAGGTAGAGATGTAAGAGAGAATTTTGAAAAAAAAGAACTAAAATAAAACAATAAATCAGATGAGAAATGTGATTTGGTGCAGTAGTATTATTTTTTATCGTAGTAAAAATTATAATATAATAATGTGATGAGTAAAAATTAATTAAATTATTTTGATTAGTAATAATTCTGATAATCACTTGAATGATTAATTCTAATATGTCTATCTGTTAAATTTTAATTGGTTATTTCTTCATTTTTCTTATTTTCTCTTATCTTTACTGGGCTAGAGCCACTTCTGCATTTAAAAAAAGACAACATTATCGTTTTTTCTAATGGATCGACAAACAAATACCTAGGTGGCCGTGCGTAAGACATGGCCCCCGTTACGTTACTGGGCCTCCAAATGTAAGTGCGTTTCGGCCCAACCCGACCGACAGTTTTTGTTAACACATTCAAGTTGAGCTGCTCTAGCTGCCAGCAAACTATAATATAGAGCAAACCATCGGTATAATCTCAAAATTGTAGCGAATCATCAGTTTTTATTTCAAAATTTAAGAGACATCAATTTGATTGGTCCTCGCTGTTTAATTCCGTCAATCAATTTGGTTCTTGCGTTATAACGTCGTTTATGAAAGCTGATGTGGAGGTGGCATGCCGCGTGGCAATCAATAAGTAGATAAATTTATCAAATTTTAATCATTTATGACTCACCACGTGGCATGTTAGACCGAGAGAAATGGCCATCAGTGTCTGTAAAGGGTGTTATAATGTCTGGATCAAATTCACTGACGGAATTAAATAGTGAGGACCAAATTGATGGCTTTTAAATTTTAAGGAATAAACTGATGGTTTGTTACAAATTTAATGATCAAAATGATGGTTTACTCTATAATATAACATCGACGATAGGTCTTGGTACAATGATGTAAAGATTCAAATTTACGACTTAAAAGTTCTGAATTCAACCGTTACCGTGAACGTTATGTGCTTCTAATTTATCTTTATTTCATGTCTTTGTACTCCGCCCATAGGCCTTCCTCGTCACCAAAAAGAATTATAATATGACATATATATGCATATTATATAAAAGAATGAAATCCTAGAGTCTCTGGTATTTTGTTGTCTAACCTTATTCCCCGAGATTCGACCGGACGATGACGCCGCCGGGCAGGTACGAAATTGTTCGAGCTGGTAATCAGCTTAACCTAATCCAACATCAGACGATGCGTGTCGTACCCGCCGGTCCGAATTTCTTGTCCGAATTTCAACTGTAATCAGAGCGAAAGAAAAAGCAAGCATTTCAATTCAGGGAGTAGTCTGAGATTTAGCTGGAACTGTCCACCGGTCGGGGAGAAGACATCCTATTGGTGGAAATGGCAAGCTTGGGCCCGTAGCGTAATGATCCCACTGCTTCCAGACAGGGCCGGTCGTACACAGGGGCAGGGAAAATTGTACTGCGAGCTGGTTGGATCCAATTTCTGTTAAATAAAAATGTTATTTATTCAGAAATATACAAATTATTTAATAATCTTTTAATTTTTTACGAACTATTTTTTCATAAAATCACAAATTATCTAAAAGTTTTTTAATTTACAACAAATTATTTTTTCCTAGAAAATAATAAATTATAAATTATGCAATGCATTTTCTAATATAACCACACTGTTAATTTTAACAGTTAATTGCTAACGTGTACTGAAATTTTATTAATTATACAAACATAGTCTGACATGACATCGCACATAATATCCATCTAATTATAAAAATAAGGAACGTCTGTTTGCACGTTCATCCTCGTGATAAAATAGAGAATTCGATATTAGTTCACAATTTTTTATGACTAAATAGATGTCACATATGGTGTCTCGTCAGACTCTGTTTTGCACAATCAGTAAAATTAGTAGTGTACATCAACAATTAACGGACAAAAATTGAAGACGTGATAAATTAGAAAATTTTTGAATAGTTGATGATTTTCTAGGAAAAAATTATTCGTGGTAAATTATGAAATTATTAAATAGTTCGTGATTTTTTGGGTGAATGCAATAGTTCGTAATCTTCTAGGCAAATAGTCCCTAAATAAAATTTCGATTTTAGACTATTGTAAGTGAGTAAAATTTAGGATGGAGAAAAATTTACTATTTAATAAGCTAATTATTCTCAATTTTAAATTAATAATAACATGTTAAATTTCTGAATATACTTGAACTCTACACTACAAAGGAGTCTGTAGTTGGATGGAAAAAAGGGTAGTGGAATTGTTTGGCTCAAATCCTCAATCATTGTTAGTGATGGTAATGGGGCGGGTGGGTCGGGTCGGGTCGGATTGGAAGGTAGATGTAGACCCGCCCTGTTCCGTTCGCAGGGCAGCGCGGCCTATCGAGTCTCCCTCGCGATCTCCATCTAATAATCGAGCCCACGCCGAATAATTACTCGATCGTGAAAACGGAATTCACCCCGACAGAAGTTGAAAACTCTTGGGACAGGACAGGGACCGGCGGTGAACTTTTTGAATCGACACCCATCTTTAGTCAATTCCATTCAAAAAAGTGGCTTTTGTTCCTGTTTGCCTTCATGTCACCCAAATCAAAGAAAGCAAAAGGAAAAGCTTCCAAAAAGGCACATCCCGAGTCATCATGCCATGGTAGAAACATTGCATCTGTGATCGGACCTTCCTGAGATCACTTGACAAATCAATCCCCACCCCCACAATTTTCACCTTCATTTGAGTAAATTGCAAATTTTCATCTCTAATGTTACGTACGGTCGTTATTTTTACCGATCATATAATTTTAATATAAAATCCTGACAATTTACTCTCTCTGTGCCGGGCAAAATTGACGATTGTGTAAAATATTGTGGACGAAAATAATGGTAAAGCTGTTTATTTTTTTTTTTTAAATATTGAGAACGATATCTATGACAAAATCATAGACGGAAATGACAATTAACTCCGCATGTTTCGTCCCTTGATAGGATACCACCGTTCGGTGATAGATGGAGTTCGGGAACTGTCCCTTTAAGTGACGATTGAGACACCCCATAAAATGTAATTCCGACCTTATTTCATTGAGGGTTCAACATCAGGCTCAGGGACCATGGATTATGTGCTATCCGTCTACTAAAAATTTAGAGTGCACATGTCAACCGCTATGAGATGACTATTAATTAATTTATCGACGTATTGTCAGATCAACTTTAAGCGATTTGCCTCGGATTACACGAAATCGATAACACGACAGCGATGGGGAAGGCGATGATTACTTCGAGTGGTCGTAAAAGTTAGCTAGACGATCAATCGGTAGCCCTTTTCTTTTTTCAAATACCGAATGGCTAAAAAATGAACTTCTTTTGTCCCGATCACTTAAATAGACCGTACAACACGTGCGAAATATTTACTGAATCTGATAATAACTCGTATAATTTTTATTAATCTTGAGAGCTAAATTTGCACATTTCAAGATCTAATTTATCGGAAGAATTAAGTATGTATTAGACACTGAATATTTACCTGAGTTGGACAGACCAATGGGAATAGAGGCACGTGAGTTAAAACTGTGACTCTACTGGGAATCTTCTTGCCTGGCTGAACTGACCGTGGAAATTCCAATTTTAATTTACTCTTTATCTAAATCTCCATTACCTTTTATGATTTTGTCATTAGGAAAATATCTCCTTCCCCACCTAAAAAAAAAATATTCTCGAAAATAAAAGAAAATTATCATTAAAGTTTTAAATTATTTTATAAGACCGTAAAAACGTAATAAATCATGCAAAAACCTCTCTCTCTAGTCCTCTCAGGAGCCAGTGAATTATTTTGTCCTGTCATGTCGGGTGGTGCAAGAAGATTTAAAGAATTTCTAAGATGAGTGAAAATTGTGTGATGAAAGGATCCCGATCCTCAGTCGGTCCAGATCTCGACTCTGACTTCGTACTAATTGGGGACCGGGACACTATTGCGATCACGAGCCCCCTCAGGAGCCTCCCCCGAGGTTGCCGGTGGCCTCACGGCGAATCTAAGCCATCTCATACTTTAAATTCTGGTCTTCGACTGATGAACAGTGTCTTTCTACGGGCAGCCATAGCCACTCGCTTGGAAAATACTTTTCGTGAAAAGTTTTTTCGTAATTTTGTTTCCCAAAATTGTACTTGATTTTTTCTGTAATCGGAAATGAATTTTCACCCAAATAAACTGAGCCTTACGCTTCTATCAGTGATCATAAAAAATACTCGGGGTAAAAAGGGATTAAAAATTTAAAATTAATTAATTACTTAATTAATTGAACGTAAAAAGAGAATTCCCCTGAGCAGCCGACGAGCGGGTAAAAAAAATGGGAGAGCTGTTCATTCATCATTCCCCCTTAAAACGACCAAAACACCCTTCGGATTTGGGTGTGAGTCTCGACCACAGTTACTGGAAAATTCCCTAAATTAATAAATATTAAACATTAATTAATATATTTATTTTAATCACACCCTAAAGTAGAAGCCAGAGAATATTTTAGATGTCGGGATTAAATATTCCGTTTACTGAAAGATGGCATCAATCCAGTACGGTCTTGTATATTAAATATAAATAAAATAAAATAAAATAAAATATTTTTACATATACGAGGATGAGTAATGCACACATGATTTTTCAGTGAATGACATCTATGGCCTAAAAGGAGATAAAAAGAAAAATAAATAAAATAAATTATAAAAATTGAACGTGAAAGTCCCTTAGTTTTTTGTTGAAGAAATTGATTTTAATGTCACCATAAAATAAATAAAGGTGGGAGAATATTTCAGTTTTCCCAACACGACAAAAATGCTCTAGGGGCATGTGCCCCACTCTCTTTAGATATTGTCGAGGCGGGACATAATCGTCCTTAAACAATTCGAGGCCGATATGATTAAATAATATTTCGAGGGAAAAAAATAATGAGAATTTATTCAATATGCATGTACTTCTATCATCGATCTTCCAATGTTACCCCTGCTCTAGCCCCGTAATTACCGAGAATAATTCCCAGCTACAGCCCATGAGCATGAAGTCGAGACGAAACAGTGATTATAGTGAACAGCGATTACCATATAAATTGTATTCCACGTTGTTTTATGAAAAAATGACAGTGGAAGTTGTTATTTAATATTTTTATAATTGATCCTTATAAATTTAAAAATAATTAATTCAGTTCTACGTTATAATTTCAGTCAGAATTATTATTATTCAGTAAAAATTTCTGTTAACAGTGTGAAATTTACACTATTATTCGAGTTGAAAGTATAATAAAATTGATTTTATAAGAATAAATTAATTATTTTTAAATTTAGACCCAACTACTAAAAATACCAAATACAATATCTTCACTATAATTATGGCGTCGTTTTACATATAAATTTGGAAAAAAGATGGGAGATATTTGAAATGAGGCCGAAAACCAACAAAGCCAGAGACAATCCAAGCACGTGAGCTGCAACTCTGGCTCTGCCTCCTCCTTGCTCGTCACACACTTCTCCCATTCCCTCCCTCTCTCTCTCTGTCTCTCTCTCTCTCTCATTCCATTTGAATCTTGTTCAATCAATCCTGCACCGACGATCCTTTCGTTTCAATCCTATCGCCATGTTTTCTACGGAGTTATATGAGGAGAAAGAAAAACAAGATACAGCGGGAAATTTTGCTGCTTTATCATGAGTAGAAATTATAATATGAAATAAAAAGTTCCGTTTTTCCTCCTTTCATTTTTACCTGGGGACTTACTTGTCTCTCTCTCTGGCTGTCGTCTCGTCCTCCCCATCTGTGACCGGGTCGAATTTGGCAGTTTGTATTGTCCCCTTGCAGAAAAGCCTGGTCCTTTCCCGGTGTGAGGAGTGAATAGGATTGTTCCGGTTCTCACACCCTCACTCCCTCACTCTTTGAAGATAATAGACTCCCAACAAGGGAAGATGGGAGGAGAGGAGAGGAGAGGAGAAGAGTAGGGGAGCAGATAGCAAGAAAGCAACGAGAGGAAGCCCACATGGAATCTATGGGGATCCCCCAGAGAATTCCCAGATCTCAAGGATCTCACAATTAAAGGCCTTTGAGGGCATTTTCTTGATAAAAAATTATCGTCTCTTCCAGTCCTCTTGCAGCCGTTTGTCTCAGGCTCATGGTTTTGATTCCTAGTCTCTTTCCGAGCTAGGCGTTTCATACTCCAGTGATTTCAGGTTCTTCTGGTTCTGGGTATTTGGCTATTTATAGCAGAATCCCTTCTGGCGACTTATTTGCAGGTTAAGGTTCTCATTCTTATCCGGGGCAAGTATTTCTCAAATGGGATGGGACAGGAATAGTCCAGCAGAAGTGGGTTCTGTTGATTCTGAGAAGTTTGTGGTAGAGAGAAAATGAAGTTTTCGGAAGTGGGAAATAGAGTAATGGAGAAGAAAGGAAACAGAAGTCTGATGTGGAGAGTTGTCTTGCTGGTTTTCACCTGTTTCGGGAGCTCCTCCGCTACTCTTTCTCCTACTGGAATTAACTATGAAGGTTAGTTCCTATTCGGGATCGCCCTCTCTTCTCTCTTTTTCATTTGAGTAGAGATTTGAATTCTATTGTTCTTTATTTTCTTATGTTACTCGAAACTTTTGTTCAAAACATTGTTCTCATTTTTCCTTGTTTCCCCCATTGTTCATGGTTCTTTTGATTAGCATTTTTGTGATGTCATGCCATGGAAACTGAATATTCTCTTCGTGAATCACTTGGTCAAGTATACTAGTCGCAATGAAAACGATTCGATATGAAACGGAATTCACTAGCTTGACTTACCATATTCTTCCATGAAACAGTGGTTGCTTTAATGGCCATAAAGAGTGCTCTCCATGACCCATACAATGTTCTGGACTGGGACATGAACTCTGTGGATCCTTGTGGGTGGAGGATGGTGACTTGCAACCCAGATGGTTATGTTTCTGCCCTGTAAGTCCGTTTAAAAACCTACAAACATGATGTGTGTTTCGATTTTCTGGTATGGGAGAATATTTTTTTAATGACTGCTTCTTCCTGAACAGTGGACTTCCTAGTCAGGGTCTATCAGGGACCTTATCTCCGGGGATTGCAAACCTCACCTTCTTGCAATCTGTGTAAGCTTTCGCCTTTTGTTTCCTGTGAAGCAATGATTTTCTAGCTCAGGTAAGAAGGTTGATAAATAACCATTCGTGGTTCACAGGCTGCTGCAGAACAATGATATCTCAGGCATCATTCCCGCATCAATTGGGAGGTTGGAGAAGCTTCAGACACTTGACCTCTCCAACAACACATTCAGCGGGCGAATTCCTAGTTCTCTCGGGGACCTAAGGAACCTCAACTACTTGTAATTGTCTAAACTGCGATAATATCTCAGTAAACCAGAGTTCAACTTTTAAATGATCCCATTCTCACCTTGACTTTTTCCACTCTTTTCTCTCAAAATCAGGCGGTTGAACAACAATAGTCTCACTGGTCCATGCCCCAACTCTTTGTCTAACATTGAAGGCCTGACACTTGTGTGAGTCATTGTTCTGCACTTTTGTTTTGATTGCTTCCAAGTAATTACAATGCTGAAACTTATATGCAGACAGTTGAGAACTTCCCTTCTCCATAATTGAAATTTCATTCAAGTGCAATTTTTGTGCAGGGACCTGTCATACAACAATCTGAGTGGTTCTTTGCCAAAAATATCAGCCCGAACCTTCAAGTGAGCTTCCTTTACTTTGGAATTGCATGGTGTCCTTGGAGAATTTTTCAGTACATTTATTAATGTGCAATTTGGCTTTTTTATCTCCCTTACAGAATTGTGGGGAACCCTTTAATTTGTCGAGAGAATGCCAACAGCAACTGTACTTCTGTCTTGCCTGAGCCACTTTCTTTTCCACCAGATGATCTGAAAGGTAGCATTTTGTTTTTTCAGTATTTGATTCCATCAAACATTTTTTAACTTCTAAAAGCTTATCGGGATTTTGTTTGTCCGAAGACCAAAACTCGGAAGCAAAACGCCGTCATGTGGCAATTGTTTTAGGAGGTAGCTTTGGAGGTGCTTTCCTCATCATCATTGTTGCTGGGATACTGATTTGGTGGCGGTATCGGCACAACCAGCAGATTTTCTTTGATGTCAATGGTCAGTTCACTCTCTTACCAATGGCTATGTTTGGTTTGTAAACCTGAGAAATCTGCATTTTTCATTTACCAGAGAAGGAAAAGGAAAGAAACAAGAGAGCAGTATCAAGTTACACTTTGCATTGTATTTCCTGATCGAACGTCTTCTTAGATGCAACTCTAAACGTGTTTCTAAAATCTGTCCAATTTCCATTTCTGGTGTTGATGCTGCAGATCTTTTAAGAAAACAGAAAATATTCCTGGAAAGTGCATCCTCAAATCTGGAATTTATTTTGCAGATCAATATGATCCTGAGGTTTGCTTGGGGCATCTGAGAAGGTACGCATTCAAGGAGCTTAGGACGGCAACAGACCATTTCAGTTCAAAGAACATTCTAGGGAGAGGTGGATTTGGTATCGTGTACAAGGGTTGCCTGAATGACGGGACTTTGGTAGCTGTCAAAAGGCTGAAGGACTACAATGCAGTAGGCGGCGAGATCCAATTCCAAACGGAAGTGGAGATGATAAGTTTGGCTATTCATCGGAACCTTCTGAGGCTCTGCGGTTTCTGTTCAACTGAAAGTGAGAGGCTCCTTGTCTACCCTTACATGCCAAATGGAAGCGTAGCTTCTCGCCTAAAAGGTAAGTCTTATGTACTTTCAGCGACATTATCTCTTGGTTCATTTTGGACACACCAAGTACTAGGATCGCTGTCTAGGCCATTTTTTATTGAAATGGTGCGATCCAGGTCTTCCTAAGGCTTCTCCGGAAAAGCTGAGAACATGAATCATCTCGGGAAAAGTGTCTTGGTTCATGGTTTGCCAGAAACTTTGGTCTTGTGAAGTTTAAATTCCCCGTCTGCAATTATGATATGCTGATGAGCCATCTGTAACTCCTTGATCATCTTCAATAACTTCTGGATTGAATTGCAGATCACATTCATGGAAAGCCAGCACTAGACTGGTCGAGGCGAAAAAGGATTGCTTTGGGCACGGCAAGGGGATTAGTCTATTTACACGAGCAGTGCGACCCTAAGATCATTCACCGGGATGTCAAAGCGGCAAATATCTTATTGGACGAGGACTTCGAGGCAGTTGTCGGAGATTTTGGGTTAGCAAAGCTTCTGGACCACAGGGATTCCCACGTGACAACTGCCGTTCGTGGGACTGTTGGCCACATTGCTCCCGAGTACCTATCAACTGGTCAGTCCTCGGAGAAGACAGATGTGTTTGGGTTCGGGATCTTGCTCCTTGAGCTCATCACGGGAGAGAAGGCTTTGGATTTTGGACGTATAGCAAATCAAAAAGGCGTAATGCTTGATTGGGTACTCTCTCTCTTTCTTAATCAAGCTTGTTGCTTTAGGAAGAAAACATTCTTAGAATCGGCTAAAACTGTCAGAAACGTATCTTTTGTGCACAGCCCTGTTTGGTCCTGGAATACTCTGAAAACTTTTTGGTTTTTCCCCCCCTTTTTTTCCTTCTAGAATAATAAAACAAAGGGTAACTGTTTTCCTTGGGACTTAAGAAACTTGCAGAACTGTAAATGACCAAAAAACGCCAATAGATCTCAGAACAAGACATAGTTTTCCGTGTTCTTCGATATCAAAGAGTGTCATTTTCAAACCATAGAATACAAGCCATCTTATATAATCTGTTCCATTCTTTCTCGACCATCTTGTTTAGAGTTTGCGCGGTTTCCTCGTGCCATTAGCATCCATATTTTAGTGTTCTCATCCACGTATGTGCTGCTTGTTCACAGGTTAATAAGCTCCACAGGGAAGGGAAGCTGAGCCAGATGGTGGATAAGGACCTCAAGGGCAATTTCGACCGTATCGAGCTGGAAGAAATGGTCAAGGTTGCCCTTCTGTGTACGAGATTCAACCCCTTGGAGCGACCGAGGATGTCGGAGGTTGTCAGGATGCTGGAGGGGGATGGTCTGGCTGAGAAATGGGAGGCCTCTCAGAAGCTCGAGACCCCGAGATTCCGGTCGTGCGAGAACCCTCCCCAGAGATATTCCGATTACATAGAAGAGTCTTCTCTCGTCCTAGAGGCAATGGAGCTCTCCGGGCCGAGGTGATGGTAAATTCTGCATTTGCCCCCCCATGGCATCCAAGCTTGGTTACACGGGCTGGGTGAAGAGATTAGTGAAGGGCCTTGCCTTTTGTGCGCAGTGAGTAATATTCATCTGTAAAAAAGGTTAAAAATGGAAGGAAATCGTGTATAAGCAATATCCTGTTATTTGCTAGAAATTCAATTGAGCTGATCTAGCCTTTTTTGTGTTTCGCGTATACAAAATGCTGTCCCGTGCATCTCTGTGCCGATGATGATCCTGAACCGATGCACGAAGACATGCTTCGGTTTCTTCCTAGAATGGATTAGATCCGAACTCATTAGTCTGGGCCGAATTTGGGTACTCAGCTTGGTTCACCTAAATTCTAAATCTAAATTTAAAAGCAATGATACCCAATTTTTAATAAATCAAAATCCATTTAAATTTTGAATAAGAGTCTCAAGCACATGTACATATAATTCATTATAGTTCTCTTCTATAATAAATGTGAAATTTCTAGTCATGAATATTTGGAAGAGGTTGCTGACCGAGGAAGCCACCGGACCGAGCCTCGATGTTCATCGGACAGCTAAAAACGTGCGTCGTTTCTCGGATCCGTCGACGCTAAGCCACCCGCAGCATGCGCGCCTGCAGCGACAAATCATTGGCTGCGCGAAAGCTGCAAGCCTCTGCATTGGAGGAGCTGGCCACGTGTCCGGCTGCGGGGGGCTTGCCATGCGGCTCGGCCGGAACATTCGAGGGCTCAACGACGAACCGATGGCACGTGGTTCCTATTCAACTCCGCGACCGTCGTTGGCCCGCCACGCAGCCACTGTCGTGGTGCCGGCCCAAGACCAGGACCCGGAGTGGTGGAAAGGCTGCGGTTGGGACAGTGACGGCCTGCTTGGTACCCGGAGAAGGAATCTCAATCTCGAATGAATTCCCGATGAATTCTCCATTCCGTAGTTCGGTCCTCATTATGATCCGTAACAAATATTACGCATGCAAACTTTATTTCTTATCGTTAAGTAATTGGAAAGAAATAAGGATGGCAAAAAATAAATAAAAAATTCTATAAAGTTACACCAAATTATTTTTTTCAATTTCAGCTTAAATTAGAGATGGCAATGGGCGGGGCAGGGCGAGTTTTTGATAACTGAGGCCTGCCCCACACCCAGAACGGGTCTACCCCGTTTCGTGACTTGTGCGGTGACCCTTTCGGGGTGGGGCGAGGTATAGGTTGATCCATTTAATTTAAAACTATTTTAATATTATATAAAATATAATTCAAAATATAGTATAAATTATATATTCATAATAATCTGATTAAATAAATTTAAAATGGTTGAAATTTATCTTCTTCTATTACTTTAAAGAAGAAGTGTGGTAGTTTTAGTCACTTTTTCTACTTTCAAAACTATCCTCTATCCCAATTTAGTTATATAACAGTTTTACGCACTTTATTATTATTTTAATTATTTTAAAGTAATTACTTCAATTATTACTCTTTTTTTCTCCACAATAATTTTTATTTTAAAATTGTATATGAATCTCACAATAGCCGTGATTATATGAACTATTCGTTGACAAGATGTCATTCAACAGTCGTATTTTTTCATATTTTATCATCCAAAGAGTTTTGATTCGTGAAAATACGACAGTTAGTTGATTTATTTCATTTGCGCATAACAATATTTTTATATTTTTCAATTGTTTTTGACGATATTTACTGTGCGTAGTACGGGTCGTTCGCTAGTATAAATTTAACTAAATAAAGTTATTATTATTTAATTATTAAAATAAAATATCCATAAATTAAATAAAATTTAACTTCAAAAAACATAATTGGACTACATAATATAGCGGGACAGGTTGGGGTGCGCTCACTAACAAGCCCAGACCCACCCCACCCTATGCACAGGTCGGGTTTTTACCCGCTCCATTGCAGGTCGGGCCTAAACAACCCGGTGGGTCGGGTTACTTTTGCCATCCCTTCTCTGAATTGCTTATGAGATTAGCGGACGAAGAATCACTCGGATCTCAATCTCCCCCCAACGGCAGCCTCAAGATCCCAAGAAGACAGAGGACAAAAGTGTAATTACATGTGTGACAGTTCCTTCTCCCTCGAACTTCAAGCCTCGGATAACGGCACAGAATAATTTTTTCTAACGGAGTCGCCTCTGCTTCTCCTTCCCTCACAGTCACACACTTCACATCTCTTCCCCATCCTTCGAACATCTCCAATCCTTCCTCTTCACACGTTCTCTCCTATTCAAGTACACGTTTTCCTATCCAATCGCTGCTGTTCTCTTGCACTGGCTCAGATCCTCTGTACGTTATGCATCTCTGCTGCATCCAATGGAACCGATGAGTCTGCTGCCGGAGAGCTTCAGGAAGAGGAAAGTAGGGTCCCCTTTCTGTCTGGGAGCAGCAGCTTCCCTCATCTTCCTCGGTTTATTCCTTCTCAGCACCTCAATAACCCCAAAGCTCTCCCCTTTATTTCAGATTCCCACTGTCGGCGGGTGGCCCTTCTTCATTTCAACTTCCCCTTCTTCTTATACTTCTCCTTCTCCTTCCTCCTCTCCCTCTAGCGTTAAAGCTCTGCAAGATGGGATTTTGAACCGAACCCAGGAGCAGAATGTCTCTGTTGTTGCTAATGTGAAGGAGAACGGTCCACACTTGGAGGCGACGGGAGAAGATATCTTCTCCGAGAAGAAGAACATGACCACCTCGATGCAGGATCCTGTGGATTTATTGAGCAATGGGACTTCAATCTTCATAGAAGGAACACTTCTCAATAAATCTCACGAAAAAGATTCCCATGAGGGAAGTATTCCTGGTTCTGGTGCGGGGGACAACGAAAATGGCTATCTGGGTCTGCGCGGTGGTCAGGATAACTCTTCAACTCGGACTGGGGGCAAAGAAAAGAAGACTACCCAGCACGATTTCAACTCGGGCAAGGAACCAAACCTTGAGGTGTGCGACATATTTGATGGGAGGTGGGTGAGGGATGATTCGAAGCCTTACTACCCAGCAGGGTCTTGCCCATACATCGATAGGGACTTCAATTGCCATCTCAATGGCAGGCCTGACGAGGAGTTTGTTAAGTGGAGATGGAAGCCTAATGGTTGTGACATTCCGAGGTAAAGGTCTGGACTTGCTACCATTTTGGTAATGTATGAATGGTATAGAACATCCTGGATGGAAATTATTGTTAACGACGGATTCAGTAATTTTTTTTGTGCTGACTGTTTAGGGAGGATCCTGGTCCAATCACTGTTCACAATAGAATTATCTAAGGATGAGTGCATGCCTTTGATGAGTTTCTCACCTTTATCTAATCAAGTTTTTTGGTCAGCATCATTTGTTTGGATTGCCATATTGTGGCTCCATGTATTAAAATCTTGATTGAAATCTGGTGGATTTATAATGATGATAGCAGTTGAGTTTTCGTGGTACAATTCCATGCAGTAACTGAAGAAGTGTGTCATAGGAAAATTTGAATGAAGCAGACTTTTCTGGTCAAATTTCATGGTCCAGATCTGAAAAATGACTGAAGTATGTGATGAGAGTTGAGAGCTCATTTTTTTCTCAGCTTGAACTCAACGGATTTACTCGAGAGACTACGGGGAAAGAGGCTTGTCTTTGTGGGTGATTCACTGAACAGAAACATGTGGGAGTCTCTGGTTTGCATCCTCCGGCACAGTCTCAGGCACAAGAAGAGAGTCTTCGAGATATCGGGCAGGAGAGAATTCAAGAAGAAAGGCTTCTACGCCTTCAGATTTGAGGCAATTCTTAATAGCTTTCAATCTTTTATATAATGGCATAGATTTAATGTGGACTGAATAGGGATTGCAGTCATTATCATGATGCCTTTCTTTTATGTTTGTAGGATTACAACTGTTCCATCGACTTTGTTAGTTCTCCATTCATCGTAAGAGAATCATCTTTCAGAGGCAGCAATGGATCATTTGAGACACTGAGGTTGGATTTGATGGACCGCACAACTTCCATGTACCACGATGCTGACATAATAGTCTTCAACACGGGTCATTGGTGGACCCACGAGAAAACCTCCAGAGGGTAACTGCTCTTGTTGTTCAATCCTACATTGGAACTGCAAAAGCCCTCATCTGTTTCCGCAGAATCTTGTTTATTATCATTAGAAGAACTAACAGCGTGCATTTTCATTTTTGGGGTTAGAGTGGACTATTACCAGGAAGGTAATCATGTTCACCCGAGACTCAAAGTCTTGGAGGCATACAAGAGGGCTCTGAATACATGGGCGACATGGGTCGACAATAACATTAACAGTAATTGGAGCCAAGTTTTCTTCAGAGGATACTCTGTTACCCATTTCAGGTAAAAATGAACTATTTTTTCGCACCTCGCTTAATTTAATACTTTGAGTCGGACATCATTTGAAAAATTGATATCCATATCGAATTGGATATGTGGATACTGTCTCAGCTGCCTCGCGTCTATGTCATTCTACTGAGCAGAGTCTGCAATTGGCAACTCATTTCGCACAAACTCAGCATGTCATCAGGATTGAATCCCGGTCCTCTTCACTTCTTGGCCATGGCATCTGCTTTCTCCTTTAATCAGTTGAAATGAAAAAACAATTTTTCTGATGCAGGGGAGGGCAGTGGAACTCGGGAGGACAGTGCCACAACGAATCCGAGCCCATCTTCAACCAAAAGTACTTGGGGAAGTACCCATCGAAGATGAAAGTTCTGGAGCAAGTTCTTCGAGGGATGAAAACTCCAGTTACTTACTTGAACATTAGTAGACTCACAGCCTACAGAAAGGACGCGCACCCTTCTATTTATAGAATGTTATATAAGACAGATGAGGAGCGAGTGGCTGCTGAGACAGCACAAGATTGCAGCCATTGGTGCTTGCCCGGAGTTCCTGATACGTGGAACGAGTTGCTGTATGCTTCTATCTTGCAGTCTCGTGGGGGGGTCTTGAAATAGAAGTTGTACATACTCTTTATCGGATGTATTGTGCAGAACACTCGAAAAATTCTCTGTGTTTGTACCAACAATTAGGTCTCTATTTAGGCGAATGTTCGATGGGTTTGTTTTTCAGAGAGTAATTATAGAATATGCAAGTTCAAGTGCGGTTGTGAACATGCCAAGTTGCTGAGAAGAAAGAAAGAACATCAGTGACTAAAACTTTTTGCTCCCATGAATTTCTTTTTTCATTGAGAATGCACTTTTTGATTCTACCGGAAAGTCGAAATGGTGCTGCAGTGTAGTGACATTTTATTCTATTTATTTAGGGAAGGAGAGAAATAGTGTGTTACACTCTGAAATTCATACTGATCTACACTCCTTAGAAAAAATCAATCAATTTTTTGTAGAGCATAGGAATGGATGGTCTTCTACTTTGACCGACAAACTACCCGGGGAATACAACAGGGACTTCAAACAACATTTATGCTAATCAATATTCTCAAATGTTGATAGGTCACAATAGGGGAGACAGTCATAATATTTACTGATGCTATCTAGTCAAAAATAGGCTCTTGTATTGCCGGATATGCGGAACTTAAAGGAGTAAGAGTCTTCTAATGGTTCTCAAAATGTCACTCTACATCCCAGCCCAAGCTGGGGCAAGAGCTTTGCTACTAGCTACACAGATTGTGGAACCAAAAAGGATGGAAAGATATTATTTTCTACTCTGATGCTAAAAATATAGTTCAAGCTATTAAGAGGTTGTAAAGTCTCCCGTGGGATTCAAAAGACGTTTTGAGTGATTTTCATAGCATTGTAAAAAATTTAGACTCTTGGGACTGCTCTGGATCAAAAGGAGCCACAATTTGTAGCCCATTCTATCTGTTCCTTAGGTTTTGGATCTGCACAGCAAAGTTTTTTTTTAGGGCTCAGGAGAGCTCATTTTGTATTATATACGCCATGCATTACCGATCACAAAAAAAAAAAAAAAGGGAAATGGTGCTGCAGTGGAGTTCACTGAATTCCCTCAATCACGATGAGTAACAGAAGAAAGGGGAAGGGAGTTTTCGTGTCCTGTGGAAATTCGATTCCCGTAAATATCACTGTCCTCAATGGCAACAGCTTGAGACATTCCACCAATGCAATTTTGAAGGCTATTCTAGTTTGGTTATGTTCCTGAAGAGCTTCATCAAGTGCCTCCTGTAAATTTAAATCTTGTTCTTAAACATAGATCAGACTAAAGAGTTCCGTCCATAGAAAATTCGAACTGAGAGCACGAGATCCGAGTTGTGTCAAGGTAGAAATAGTCTTTCATTCTCTTTTTCTGCAATTATGATCAGAAGTTCCACTGGACTGGTAGCCCGCTGAGTCCAACCATGTAATTCGTCTTATAAAGCACAAACTTTATTACAAGTCCTCATCCAAGAGCTACATTCGATTCAGCAACTCATCATCAGTAAGAAGATGCTGAAAACGGAACAGAAGATGAAAGGAGAACACCTGAAGAATAAAAGAAGCCTGTGAAGACTCTCTGAGTCCGTTGCCGTTGCGTGACTTGCCGGTTTGCCGGTGACCATCCAAGAATCTCCTCCCTACCGATATCTCCATCATATCCTGCTTACTTCAGCCTTCGATTCGAAGTCTGCTCGAAAGGTGAGAGAGAAGATTATTGGGCAAGCACTAGCAAAATATTTTTGAGTTTTCTGTTGGAGCAGAGAGGGATGAGGAACAGAAGATTGGTTTCCTTCTTTAACGATTTTCCTCTCTTCAGACTCCAACTGGACGGCTTTTTGATTAAGATCCATGGAGTGATTCCTGCCAAAAGAATTCCATCCCTATCAGGAAGTACAGAAACTGATAGGGAGATGGCTTTCTCTTGGGAGTCACATCCAATGGGCTCTCACAAAAGCTAAGTGGGAGAAGCTTGTTCCAGCAAGTGACCCCTTATATAGCCTCTCTAGGAGCTTTTCGAGAAGGTGATCCTGGAGCAGGCAAAGTCGAGGAGTCATCGAATTTTGAATGCTCTCCCAACCATGCTTTCACATTGAAACCGTCTTGACTTTCAAAGTTGATCGACTTTGTGCACCACATCCCCATGTTCTAACACTAATGTTTGGATTGAGGGATTTGGAGGGGAGGGATTTGGAGGGATTTGGAGGGGAGGTATTTGGAGGGATTTGGAGGGATAACTTATTTCTCCAAATTACTCGTTTGGATATTATTATTAGAGAAGGGATTTGGAGTGATAAAAAAAATTAATTTTACCATTTTACCCTTTTAATTTGGAAAACTGATCCAACGGAAGAAAGACATAAGAGATGCACAGTGATTTCATGATGATTTTAAAAATCAAACAAAGTTGTGGTTTTATACTAGTCTTGAGAGGCTAAATGGTTGCGACCTGATGGTGGTCGAGTAAGGGAAAGCATGTTGTAATCGTGGCTTGAAGATGGTCGAGAAAGGGAAGGCGGGTGTAATTGTGTAATTATATGATAAGAAATGATGACGTGTCAAGAATTTATTTTAAGAAGTTGCAATAGGTATATTTGTCTAAAAATTTGTTACCCTCCAAATTCCCCCAAATCGGAGGAATTAAAAAAGTGAAGTTTGGAGGGATTGCGAATCCCTCCAAATTCCTCCAAATCCCTCCTAACAATTTACCTAAACAGGGGACTGTACTATCCATCCGAATCCCTCCCCTCCAAATCCCTCTGAATCCCTCAATCCAAACAAAGCATAAGAGACTGGGATCATCTGAACTTTCAAAGTCTGCGGTACTCTGCTGCTGTAGATTAGGATGCTGTTATGATTTTAACTTGTTGGGATATGTCTCGGCATAAGTTAGAACTCGAAAACCGGAAGACTTGAATAACGAGTTGGAGATTAAATTAAAATACGAGATATGGGCAAATAATGATCAACAGTTAAGATTGTGGTTGAAAGTACGGAATATTGTGGACAGAATCTTGGTAGCTATTTGGGAGATTTTGTAGATATTTGGGAGATTTTGTAGATATTATTTTCTCATTTGAGTAGGATATCCTAGAGCTCGTAATATATTTAATTTAGAAAATATGTAGATAATATTTTATAGGATATCAAATAAGATATGTTCTTGTATTTATAAACATGGTCTTGTAAGAGTTGTAAATATGTACCTCAGTACTGTAAAACCTCGGGGCCTTAGGGCCCAGGTGATAGAGTTTGGGTTTGGGATTGGGATTGGTGGTATCCCTGAAGATTGTACTCCTGATTTGATCTAGTGAAATCTCTTACTTTGTCTTTGGTTGTTTCCCTTGAAGTTGAGAGTTTTTTCCACGTATATACGGTGTTAACTTTATGAATTTCTAGTTTTATTATCTCGCTTAGGACATTCAAAGACCCGACACGCAGTATTGGAGCGATTACAATCCCCAGGGCGTGAATCCCAATAAACTGCTATTAGAGCCTAGGTTCAGAAGATATCAGAGCCGAATTAAGAAGACTTCAAGTTCAGGGCAGCTGAAGATATCAAGTGCGAGATTTGAGGTGGAGAAGTTCAATATTTTTGGATAGCGGTAGATGAAGGTGAAGGTTTTGCATAGCCTGACAAAGTGATAGAAGGAGGTGTCTAGTCAATCCTAATAACGGCAGAACATCTCGAGCACGGAGGGTGAACGTGTGCAAGATGCTTTGCACAATTGGTAAGGCCTCGAAACTCCTCATGAATAAATAATATCCTTTAATAAACCTGTTTTGGTCGAGCAGTTTAAGAACAGTACTCAAGACAAGGTGGAGCCATTGAAGAGAAGATTGAGTCAATGAAAACTCTTAGAGTTCAGCCTATGGAGGTAGAAGTTGGAAAGTCGAGGAGACCCGCAGGAAGGCAATAACTGTTATGAGACAAAGAGCATGTTCAGGACAGACAGAGGAAGCGGTGAAGATCGCCTGAACAAATTGGGTTTCAAGGAGTGGTGATCTTGGAAAACGTTGAAACTGTGTCAAAGTCAGCTTGTCGATGGTCAGCTAGAATCCTGGAAGAGTGCTGACGAAACCTGACACCTTGTATAAGTCCAAGGGTGGTTTGGACTTGAGCGGCACGCACAAGATAAGGTGGAGCCCATGAAGGGTTGAGACAAAACAGTCGAGAAAGAAAACTAGTCGTGCTTGGCTTATGCGAGTTAAGGTGGAGATTTGTTGGGATATGTCTCTGTATAAGTTGGAACTCAAAGACCAGAAGACCTGAATAACGAGTTGGAGATCAAATTCAAGATGCGAGATATGTGCAAATAACGATCAACGGTCGAGATTGTGATTGGAAGTACGAAATATCCTGAACAGAATCTTGATAGGTATTTGGAAAATTTTGTGGATATTGTTTTCTTGTTTGAGTAAGATATTCTGGAACTCGTAATCTGTTTGATTTAGAAAATATATGTAGATAATATTTTCTAGGATATAAATAGGGTATTGTACGAGTTGTGAAGGCATGCCTCGGTGCCGTGAAACTTGGGGGCCTTTAGGCCCTGGTGATAGAGTTTGGCTTTGGAATTAGTGGTATCATTGAAAACTGTAATAACCTGATTTGATATAGTGGAATCTCCTATTTTGTCCGTGATCATCTCGCTCTTATCAATACAATGTTAATTTTCTGGATTTTTCGTTTTATCATCTTGCTCGAGGCATCCCGAGACCCGACAAGCGGTATCGAAGTGATTACTATCCCTTGGGCGTGAACCCCAACATAATCCGATGTGGACATCGATGTCAAAGTGAAAAGGATGGATGCCCAAGAAAACTTCATTTTTTTTTCCATTATCTTTTCCTTCCGTTGGTAATATTGCATGAGTGCTGCTTTTGATAATTGGAGGGGGGGGGCATGTCAACTTTGTGCATCAAACTCAATGCTCATCTCAAATCCAAATACCCCACCTTTTCCTCTTCTGTTTCCAACTCCAAAGTCTCATCCTAGTGTCCCACTAATCCACCTACTTCCTTTGGCCATCATCTTTTTCCAGGCCGATGATTTGCAGCTCGAGCCGGCGCACTTTCAGCTGCATCCAATCTTCCAAGCTGAAGCACGAGCTGCACCGGTCGAAAAAGAGAGGTCATTTTCACAGCTTTCCATCATATATATATATATATATATATATATATAATAATGTAGATGGGTTGGCCGTGATCTTTTCTAATTTTAGCAAACCATACCAAGTTTGAACGAATAGATTTCTTCACTCTTGTATGACTTGTTGAGTACGATCTCATTCAAGAGAAACCGTGCTTGTGGATTCGACTTGTTTAAATCGGCTACGAATCTAGTGCGATCACAAAACCGAAATGGAATGTGGCAACCAGCTTCGACCTATTCAAGTGTGAGTTCCTCTTTTTGGGAAGGGGAATTGTCAAAACTACTCTACTCCTCAAAGTGGACTAGCAAAAGCGACAAAAATCGTGTCATCAACTGAATGGGCCATTGAAAAAGTTTTGAACTTTAACATCATTGCCCTTTTGTTCTCTCCTCTCTCACTTTCTTCTTCTTTCTTCTTCCCGTGACTGCACAAAACAACTCATGTCCCTCTTGAAAGGATTCGATGGATTTCTTCGAGTTTAAATTAAGCCCAGAAACAAGGGCACATGAGCTGCGTCGATAAGAATTGAATCACGAACCTCTTGAATTCCTGGTCAGAGTCGAGTCGAGATGTCACTGCAACAAATATCATTTCTCGGGGATTTAATGGGTTTACATGTCACTCATATAGAAGAATGCAGTGATATCCTGCTCAGAAATGCACCCAATAATAACAGTTAGACTATCCACTAACAACC
This sequence comes from Lagerstroemia speciosa, assembly GCA_037672795.1. Taxonomy (NCBI): domain Eukaryota; kingdom Viridiplantae; phylum Streptophyta; class Magnoliopsida; order Myrtales; family Lythraceae; genus Lagerstroemia; species Lagerstroemia speciosa. The sequence goes on along the minus strand of CM075303.1, from coordinate 2,164,718 downwards.
GACTGTTCTTCTCCTTTCACACTTCCTTGTTGAGAGAATCTCTTCGTGGGGATTCTAATTAGTTAATAATCTGCCATGTTTGGCGTCATTGAAGTTGATGCTTGATTCCTACATCTATAGGCTCAGCTGAGATCTCGAATTCGAGCTTTGTTACAGAGAAAATTAACGATTGAAAGAGTTTTACTAGTTAACTAATTGACCAAGACTCCAACTTCAATTATTCAAAATTCACTTATTTTTGAATATTATTTAATGGATACGAATAAATTTGATGCATGCATCCCATTAAGAATATATATATATATATATATATAGTGTTGCCGGAATAATTACACGTTGAATATTAATTATGGAAAGAATAGACCACTTTAGGCAAGTTGAGCTAACTTGTCCCATGAAATGAGCTGAATATTCTACGTGAAATACATGATGAATTTTTTTACATAAATTATAATTTAGATTTGGGCAGTGTAAAGTAATTTATGCTTAAATATTATAAAAACTTTACATGTATTAAGGTTTGGGAGTTTTTTTACGCAGCGAACTTGTTATGTATTACATATTAAATATTTAGTCATGAAATGGCACAGCTGACGATATTCCTCCTATATAACTGTATCCTTTGTGCTTAATTAGTTCTTTTCTTCATCTTCGATATGTTGGGTGCGGTTGGCATCATCATCAATATAAGATCATGAAGTCTTGATTTTCATTCTGCTTAGTGGCAATCTTTATAATCCCTTACTTTTCTTTTCTTCTATGGCTTTTTTATCCGTGAAAGAGTTGAATAGCAGCTCAATTTGCCAATTATAAATCATACCTTATGGCTAAAGGCACGTTTTGCCCGGTAGACAAAGTTTGATTTGTAAGCAATTGGGTTCGATGATCAGTCACCCGGACCCGACAATGAAAATCAATGAACACGCATAAACAATTATATTGGGAACACAGAGTATGAATGATGAAGTAGACAGGGATCTCATCGAAATGATGTTGGGGCGATCGGCACGCACCGACAACATGGCCAGAATCAAAGGAAAGAGCAAGCCAATCCAGTTCGTAAGCACAGCTCCCCTCCCACGTCCCACCACTGTCTTCAAGGTGCCACCGAGTCCAATCCCCTTTCTCTTCTTCCCTAGTAAGTGGAAAATCTTCTCGCCAGTGCAGGGATAACAACTCCATGCTTCTGCGCTGTACTTTCTCAGTTTTGGTCAACCCTCCGACTGTGATAAGTCCGAGGATTCGAGTTTTGTGATGGAGAACTTCTATGATTTGAAACCCTTTAAAGGTCAACTTGAATTGAATCTGAATTAGATATTATCTGTTGTATTCAGCTTTCGATAAACTCCTGCATCATTAAAAAATGGGAAAAGAATAATTCCATTGGTCGAGGATCGTCACGCGCCGACTGAATTGACACATTACCATTCAGAACATCCGTAGCATGCGAAGTACACATTAAAATAAAACCACGATCGGCACCTTAATTTCACTCATTTTCAATACCACCTTACTCGAGTTTGGATTAGGATTAAGCTCGAGAACTTGTACAAAATTACTTTAGCCGTGATCCTTTTTTTTTTTTGGTGCAATTACAAAGGATGCTTAATGGACTAGGAACGGATTGGAGGAAGAGGGTTCTACTGACAGAAATCGAACTTATCAAATCTTGATCACGTATCGAGATATAGGTAGTTGCATCAAACCATGATCCCTTCTATGAATTGGAGGCAGAATTAGGGGACCGATTGGCAGTGGGGATATTAGATGTCAGATAGGTTTCTAATTATTTTTGAAGTGGAAAATGTTTTTCCTAGAAAATGTTCTGCAGAAGAATTAGTTTTCTACAGCCTGAAAATTGGAAAGAATAATTTATATGGCAAAATTGCAACATTTCTAGGAACGTTGCCTTGCAATTATATTACTCTTTATAACGTCGTTTATTATTGTAAATGCATTTGAAATATTGTCTGATTGAGAAAAATATTAGATAATTACAGTAGTAATAATTTCCAATTTTTAGGGAAAAAAAATGCTCTTACTTATATAGATATAAAATATTTTTCCTGGAAAAATTCATTTCTATGGATTGGAAATTTTCCTTTCAATTTTTAATGCATTTCCACTTTTTTATTAATTTAATTATTTCATTGCAAACTTTCTACTTTTAATTTAAACTTTCCTTTTTTAATCATATAAGAGATAAGAGACTTTTTAACTTTAATTCATCAGTTAATATTTTTTTACATTACTTATCAAAAAAAATATTTTTACACTTTTCTATGAAAAGTTAAATTTGAAAAGGAGGAATGAAGGTGAAATTTAATTCTTCAAACATAAGCAATGAACCTTGATGTTATAAAAAATTACAAATTCAAATTTCTATATATAAGCATTTATTTCTAAAGGGCACGTTTTGAAACATCACCTGCAATTATGGAAAGTTAATATAAATAAATTGCATTTTTCTGATAAAAAAACTGCAATTATGGAAAGTCAATATAGAAAATGAATTGTACCATTCAACTCTATGTATTGAATTAATTGAAAGACAAATTATCTACAAAATTTTAAATGATCAAATCTAAACGAAATACTAACATACCATATTATATGAGAAAATACTAATCAAGTTATAATAAACAAACAAATTGACGTTAATTACTTGAATAATTGTTTTAGTCATTATTAAACAAAATAATTTAATGATATTTTTTCACTTAGGATTTCTTATAAAATATAAGGAAATTTTACAGATTATTAGTAATGAATATATTCAATAGATACGTACAGAAAAAATATGAAAAGGTTTTCTTTTGTATATTTATTTTTGTTAAAGAATTTTCAATTTTTAGATACCATGAAAATATCCCAATAGTTATATTTATTTATGTATACCTCGTTTGGTTCGGTAAAATTAACTAGGGAGACGAAATCTGAATGATTGATTTCTTTCTGTTTATTAAGAGATGATTTCATTCCACATTTCTTAAATAGAGAGATTTAATTCCTATAAATAAGGGAACTCTCTGGGTATGTCCAGGGAATTTTTTTATAATTAAAAAATCACCATTTTTAGCTCTAATTTGTTGTTTTTCAAATTATATTTTCTACTCTATTCTTCATAATAGTTAAAAGATAATATTTTAAATTTTAAAAACAAATTATATGCTAAAAGACTTGTTCATTTTAAATAATACGATCTTCAGTTTATAAATCTGTATTAATATATGCTATTTTAATATATTTTCTACTTCTCCAAACTATCAATTTATATATATATAATTGATAATATTCATTATAACAAGAAAAATAATTATGTGATAATAAATTAACCGATATTTAATTGTCAAATCTTTTTCTATTGTCACTTTCTTTTCTTTCTTTTATCTCGTACGGGTTCTTCATTATCACTTTTGCTCTCACTCGATAACTATAATATCGGTAACAAAAAAAAATTCCATTTTAACCGCTCTGATTCTCCTATCTCACCTCGTATTTATGTAGCGAAAAAAAAAAAAAGATTTTCAAAACATATCTATGCTTATATTTTAACCGATCAGCTATTAAAAAAGGTCACATTATCAAGTTTAATAAATAAAAATCAATGAATTAATTAGTTTTTCATATTTCAGTTTTATTTATTTTTATTTTTTTCCGTATAGGATTATATTATATTCATAACCATACCATCATTTCAGTTATTTTCTATGATTTTCTTAACCATACCATCTCCTTTTGCTCTTTTATATTTTCCAAGTCCTTGCAATATTGATAGCTTTTATAAAAAAATCTACTTTATTCATCAGAAATTGTTTCAATTCTACGGTTTTACTTCATTTTTATTTAATTTAAATTATTTCTCTTTTCATCCACTTTAACCTATAAATTTTATTTTATTTTTAATCATTCTATATTTTTTTAATCACCTTAGATTTTTATTATAAAATATATAATTAATAATTCCGTGTGCACGGGTCTCCCTCTAATTAGGTTTTACAAGGTTATGAACTCCATGAGTATCGCAATCTTTCAAAACCGGCATTTTATTTACAAATAAATACTGTTAAAAAATAATTAATTTGAATTTAAAATTCACAGCAAAAAGATAAGGTCAACAGAATATCAAAACAGAATATTTTCAAGATTTGGTATTCGTAATTATAGTATCCAACGGATAATTATGATTACATCCCACAGATATAAATTAGGGTTTGTTAGTCTCCTCCACCTCTATTTATCCAGCTGTCACTAGGGCAAGGGGAGTTTGACATTTCTTTCTTCCAGAGTGATTGCCGGACTCAACTCTCCGATTCTCCTATCAATCGAGACGATAATGGATAAGTCGTTCCGGCTGTTTTTCACCACGGTCACCATGGCCATCATCTCGAGCTATGCAATGACGGTTTCCTCCTCGAGCAGCCCAGCACCGGCCCCCGGCCCCGGGGCTTCGTGTGACGATGTTATATACAACATGATGGACTGTGTCACGTTCATCGGCACGGGGAGTGCATCGGACCGCCCGACCGGCGCGTGCTGCTCGGGGGTCAAGTCCGTGTTGGATTTCAATGGCGCATGCATCTGTGTGGCTATCAAGAGCAGCTCACAGCTGGGAATCGAACTCAATATGAGCCGAGTCCAGCAACTTCCTTCACTTTGCAATTTGAAGCCATATCCCCTTGAAAAATGTGGCCGTGAGTTTCATATATATTTCTTATATAAATAATGATCTGTCAATAAATTATGTATTTCAAGACTATTTTCTGTTAATTTCATCGTTTGTTTTTTTATCTTTTTATGCAGTCTCTGGCGTTTCTGGACCATCTCCTGGTAATTTCTCGACTTTCTTTAGTCAAAGATTAAATAGCTATACTAGTACATGCTGTAACGCGATGGCCTGAAGATGAACAGTTGAATAAATTTCATAAGATTTTCCATTCATATGTTTTCCGGTAGTTCTCTGAAGTTTAGCAATTTTCCCGATGAGTAAACCATCCTCAGGAAACAAATATAATGTCATAAACATGTCTGAATCGATTAAGTTGTAACTTTCGATGCAGCTGAGCCACCAGCAACTCCATCTGCAAAATCTCCAACTCCAGCACCGCCTCAACCGGTGTCTCCTGCACCATTGCTGCCTAAGCCGAAGGCTCCGATGACTGAGCCGCCAGCAGAATCCCCGAAAGAATCGGGATGCCATCCCCTTGCAAGTTCATCCTCAGTGGCTCTCTTTAGCATTTCCCTTGCCATCTGCTATTTTATGTTTGCTTAGGGTTTCCAATCCCTGAGTTTTCTGGAATAAGATGTTTGTCTTCTTTTTCCCCCAGTCTGATTCTGCGTTTGCATTCTTCAAACTTATATTTGTACTTAGCTTCATATTGCAACTGGATTTAGATTAATATTTTCGTAGCAAAATTACTATCACATCGGGCATTTCACACACACAACTTGAAATACATTCACCATTCCATCTTTATCGATACAAGCATTACCCGAATTATCAAGCTTCGGTCCACAGCCTAATTCCTGTACCAGGTACTGATGTCTGAGAAATCTTGTCTTTTATATGATGTTGTCAACTCACTTCTCATGAATCTAATCGTTGCGTGATGTAATATCACTCGTATATCAAGGAATTCCATGCTCAGGTGCGGCCTGCTCCTCCATAACTGATATGCTGCAACCCCACTTGCTGCAAAGTTCTCTGACTTCTGTACTCCATTAAGACTCAAGCCTGCCCTTCAGAAACTCTTCAGACATCTATTTCGGTATAGTTGCCCAAATCAGTTGCATCAAAAAGATATCCGATAGATATCTCATTGCTAACTAGGTTCATGTTTGATTGGCTCACTAAGAACAAAACCTTTACAATCATGGTTTTTTTCTTGAATTCATAATCAACCTTTGCACATAGTGTATGGCCATATTGCAAACAAGCAGGGAAAACAGACATGTCCTCACGAATTTCTTTTTGTGACTCAGTCCACTTCTCATGAATTCAATTTTGTCAAGTTATCGAGTTTGTTAGGTGACAACAGGAATCGTATCAAAGACAAAGAATCTCATAGTTTTTCATTCTCGTGTCCTTGTCGTCACTCATCGCACTATCACTACAAGCATATAGCATGAGCCTCCCGAGTCCCGATTCTCTACTTGCTGTTTGCTCGACCGTTGATATTCTGCAACCCTAGCTACTTTCCGCCACGTTCTCTGAAGTTTCCTCTCCTCCATCGAGCCTGTCCTTCAAGAACCCGACTTACATTTCAAATCAGCAGCCGCTTCCAAATACACCTAAATAAGGGTAGCATGGAACAACCCGAAAAGGCTCCTTGATTAGTGCATAGACTTCCAAAGATTTGACTATCAACCCGACAGAAGCAGCCTTGGAAGTCACCACATCACAACATCTGCACCTCGATGGAGATTCTCGGGATGCAGTGGGGGAACTCTTCTGATTATCACACCGGTATCATTTAGAGGGATGAGGAAAAGGCCAAAGACCCGCTTTGCATTCTCTCATTTAGTAATGGAAAAAACAACTGGGGGTAATTGGAATTTTCAAAAACTACAGGGGCCGAATTGAAATAAATCTATTTAACGAGCCCCAGCTTTCTCCTCTTATTTCCCCGGGGAGGATGAAAACTTCCCCGTCAATGGCTTCCCTTCAGATTTCCCCGCTCTCATTTCCCGGTCGTTTGCCGGCCACTCTTCGAACCCGGCGTCAGCGGGTCCGGTGCACCACCGAAGAACGGCAGTCCCTCTTTAATCGAATTGCTCCAGTCTATGATAACGTGAGACTCATCCCCTAACTCTACAGCGTCTTCAATTCTTTAGTGGTCTTCTCACCCACTTAACTCTGAAATACAGCTGAACGATTTGCTGAGTTTTGGGCAACACCGAGTATGGAAACGCATGGCCGTTTCTTGGAGTGGGTAATAAAAAAAATTTCTTTCTATGAAATTCTCGATCTTTCGGCCATTAATTGTTGTTTTCGTCTGCCCCCTCATTCATTTTGGTCGTGAGTTTTGGGGAATTTGGCTTTATGTTTTGGTGCTCTTGGAACAGAGCGAAAATGGGGGACTGTGTGTTGGATTTGTGCTGTGGAAGTGGGGACTTGGCATTTCTCTTGTCTGAGAAAGTGGGTTCCAATGGCAAGGTCCGCTCCGCTTTAATTTCCTAGCTATTTTCATTGCTTAATCATCGCTTTAACAGACTGATTTTATGCAACTCTGATGATTCACATGCTGAAATAGATTCAGAAAATCGAGCCATCTAATTGTGTGTACCATGATCTAAGTGTGCATCGTGATGTCGAGGCTGAAGCACCACGTATGTTTACATTTTCCTAGGTATTCGGTTTGGATTTTTCAAAGGAGCAACTGTCGATAGCTTCATCTCGGCAACTTCTGCGTGCAAAACCATGTTTCGATAACATCGAGTGAGCACCATGGACGTAGTATGTATTTGAAAGCCACTGACTTTGAGTAGCAGATGCTGGTATCAAATGAGCGTAAAAATTGCTTTGCTGCTTTAAATCGTGGAATACTCATTCTATTTCGGGGGCCTCTGTTTTCTGACAACAAGTTATTTTATTCCGTAGTGCCTCTTTGTTTTGTTGGTTGCTACATGACTTGTGCTGCGGTGGTGTGCATTTGCTAGGTGGGTTGAAGGGGATGCTCTCAATTTGCCATTTCCCGATAGTTACTTTGATGCGATCACTATGGGCTACGGGCTAAGAAATGTGGTGGATAGAGAGAAGGCCATGCGCGAGATGCTCCGAGTAGTAAAATCAGGTAGTCCGTGTGCTTCTACAGAATACAAGTTTAATTTGAATCCACACGTTTCTCTAATAATAACATCTGCTTCTTCTTTCTTTGTTTCATCAGGTTCCAGAATATCGGTTCTTGACTTCAATAAGAGCACTCAGCCACTTTCCTCCTCATTTCGGGTAACCTTTGAATGAAACAAAAAGCATCGTAGGTTCAGAAGAAAAATGATGAGGCTAAAGGGTCTACTGAGTCAAAATTGGTAGCAATTTGTTCTTGTTTCAGTGTTGTGTGCTTCTGAACTTGAGAAGCAATCGATACTATCTTGAAAAAAATTCGTCACTTTTTTTCTAGATAAATGAAAGATTCATTAAATTATATTAATTGAGATCAGAAAGCATTATATCAGTAATAAACTTTGTATCACTTACTTGGACTTCAAGAGCTTATGAGCATTGAGCTCTGCAATAATTTTGCAGGACTGGATGATTGACAATGTAGTTGTCCCGTTGGCTTCAGGCTATGGACTTAGGAAGGAATATGAATACTTGAAAAGCTCAATCCACGAGTACTTAACAGGTTGGTTTACCTGTGGTAATTGACTACGCATTCTTTTTCCGTTTGATCACCTTGGTAGTCCATCTGTTCCTCTCTTAATCTT